>JARZZO010000008.1:53326113-54576113 GCA_030544215.1 Zantedeschia hybrid cultivar | reverse complement strand
GGGACAGGCCATGGGGTGATTTTCACTAAAACGCGTCGTTGACGCAAGTCGCCTATTGAAAAGGCGTCGTTGTCCCTAGACGCTAATCAGTCCGGGACAGGGTCTGTTATTGGGTTAAATCGCATCGTGAGTGGGCGCCTCCTTTCTAAAAGGCGTCGCTTCACCTCGACGCCATTTTGCCCCGACAGACAGGTTCTCCCCTTCGCTTCCCCCAATCCTCAAGGTGGGGTTTCTCCCCCAAAACGCATAGAAAATGGCACAAAACATAAAGGGGAAGGAGGAGAATCTAACTACCCATTAGAACTGTTAGAATTGGGTGGCCTCAAAGCCAATCATTGTACATTCTAGTTCAGATTATTAATAAAGACAATTATTTCTTCATCTATAGTTCTCGCAAATTAACTATCGTAATGAAGGTCCATAGACAAATGTATGGGATATTGAATCATGATGAGATCATGATAGTGAGATCAATATCCTCAGTCAATTGTCTTAAACAGTTCTCGATCATAGGATATTGAGATGGACATTAAATATCCGATAAGATCGACACAAGTTATGTCTGCTCATGTGATGAGGGTGAATGATCTCACATTCACTCGTGTGGTGACACTAAGACAAACAAGTGGGTGCTCATTAGAGAATGAGTTCACTGAACAGACCCAAATAAGAATTCCTGAATGGTAATTATACCTATTAGTCAACCAGGGAATTCAATCGTTGCAGTAGCACAGTTGGTCCTTTGACCTGAGTCACCAATGATACCTTGTTTATGGACCATTGTATCTTGATTCTCTGACTCGTGGACTTTAATCATTAAGTCCACCATAATCGGTCTTTCAGATACAGTGGAAAGCTTGCGAAGGTAATTGAGTGAACAACAAGGGATCACTCACTCTTGGTATAAGACTGGAGAGAGAATGTCCTATGGATGTGTACACAGAAATCCTTGGCCAGGGTCAATTGAAAGAGATGTCTTTCTAGATATTAACTGTGTACTGGAATCCATCTGGATAATGCGATAGAGGGTTTGACTATAAAACCATACCCTTGCGTTATTGGGACATTGCATGAGTGAAGGATTATATCTGTGCGGTATCTGCAGACGGACAGGTTCAATTGAAGGGAACAGTATCCCTTATATCTTCTGGGATCATGAGGTAGTGTTTGGTGCTGTTCATGATCAGAAGGCCAAGTGATTTGATCATCAGATGATAATTCACTTGTTTATTAAATTAATCATTTAACATATGATGTTTAAATGTTAATTAATAAATATTAAACTCAAGAAAGAGTTCTAAGTTTAATGGGCCTGTAACCGGACTGATATATGGGCCTAGAGGGTCACACACATAAGAGTTCTCGTCAGACGGTGAGAGACGTTAAATTTTATGCTTATCTGGGTTTTTATGAAAAACCGCAGGATAAACATGAAGATTTAATGGAGAATTATCCGAGGCCAAACTCTTGGATAATCATGAGGATTAATCCTTGTGCTTATCCTTATTTCTATATAAGGAGGGCCAAGGGGCAGGGGTAAAAATTTGGTTGGACGAATTACACACCCCAGATTCTCTTTCTCCTCTCTCTCTCTCCTTCTCTCTCTCTTGGAGTGGATCTGTCTCTCTCCGCACATGGTGGATTTGAGATCTGGTCGGAGCACTCAAGTCGAGGAGGAAATCGCGTCTGCTGCGGGAACTCGTGTGGATACCTCTAGAGATCGTGCGCGTGCGCGATTACCGAGTCGGCATCATCCACGGGAGATTCGAAACCCCGCAAAGGTGAAGAACCGTTCTTCCCGCGTTTATTTTAATGTCCGTTTTACGACCCCAGCAACCAATACAATGGAATAGATTTTATTTTCCGCTGCGTTCTTGGCGATTCCTTACAAGTGGTATCATAGCCAGGTTTGCTGGTTCGGTCGTAAAACGGCATCGTTTTGCATGTTTTTCTCGTTATGCGTGAAGAACCCGTATTGTACGTGTTCTTGTGTTTAATCTGATTAAAATGACAGAATCGTGTTCATATGATGAACACAAATAATTTGATTATTTTTCTGTAATTTTTCGGATTTTATTTGGGTTTTTCGGAGTTCTTCGTGGGACGACGAACGGGGTACTTTAGCGGCTTCGTACGCGATTTACAAGTGTTGGGATGGCGGCCCGGATGTCCAGATCTCTTGGTGATAGTCACCTCTACGGATTGGGCATGAAGATCGGGGCCGGAGTGCCCTTGGAGGTCCTGAAAATCGAGCCCAAACTTGGATATAAAACCCTGCAAAATCAGATTTTTTGGAGGGGTTTTGGGCTTAGTTTTCACCTCACCGGAGGCCGACGGCGGCCCTGCCGGCGCCGGGGGGCACCGCCGGCGTGGCCGGCGCCGCCGCCGGGGGGGGGTTGGCCGCCGGCACCGCTGGCCTGCAACCGCCGCTGTTCATAGAGGTTAGGGTTGCAGGGAGGGGCCGGCCGAATAGGGATGAAAGGGCTGAACCGCCCGATCTCGACCCGGTCGGACTGGGCGGGGGCCGGGCGGCGCCCTGGCCGAGCCAGGGTTCGACCCTGGCCGACCCAGGGCTCGGGTCTGGCTAGGCCAGACCCCCTGGCCGAGCCAGGGCTCGACCCTAGCCGAGCCAGGGTTCGACCCTGGCCGAGCCAGGGCCCTAGGCCCGGGCCATTTGGACCCTAATGGGCTGGGCCCATTTTTAGATTTATTAAAAATTGTTTTTAATACTTGTTAAACCCCATTAAACCCATTATTAAGCCCATTTAAGTCCGTTTTAAAATTTTTTTAAAACAGTAAAATTATAGGAATAATTAATAATTGTTATTAATTACTTTTATGATTATTAACAGCTTATTAAAGTGTTTAATAACTGTTATTCAATTAAAGGGCTTTATTATTAATAGGGTGTTAGTTAATTATTTAAAATTTTTTTAGATAATTAATTTCCTTGTTAAATTAATTAGTTTAAAATTATTTTAAACTGATTTCATGCTTAACTTGATTACATTTTACTGTTCAAATTGTTTGAATTAGTATTTAGATTAACTGAATAGTTTAGTTATTTAATTTGTCAATAATGTTTTGAATATTATTGATCATGTTGAAATAAATGTTATTTCGAAAACTAATTGGTATTATAATTTTATATTTATAAAATTTAATACCAAACTGTAATTATGTGATGATTGTGATGCATGTGATGTGTTTTATGGTGGGATGATCATGGACTTAGTATTTTCATGTGATGAATGATGTGAATGAATGCGATGCTTATTTCATTTGGTATTTTAAATAGGACCTGCGTGTCCTCCTCTCTCTTAATCTAGACGTACTCTCTACCTTCCTATAAGATTGTACTCCCTTTGATAAGATCAAGGTTTCTTAGTGTTTAAATGTACATTTGTGGACCTGCGAGTCCTGAATATCATATTTAAATGTATCGGATTAAGCTAAGAGGACGGGATCTTCTGAAGACACCTCTGGAGGAAGGACTCGCATCAAATGGAACCAGTGTTGCTGTTTTCACATTAGGATCCTATTATGGATCATCGTTTGGCTCCGATGATTCCATAGTAGCTTTAGCAGTCCATGATCATCCCCATTTAATTTTTATGCACATATGTGATATTTGTGGACTATGCTATCATATATATATTTCTATTAAGTATAATGATACTTCAAAATTGAAATACTATTGATAGCACGATTTTTACAAATCAAATCAAAAACCCTCTTTTAAAATTTTAAGTTGTAAACGTGAGATATTCAGAATAATCCACATAACCCACCATCATTATAGATTTAAGGATAATTCCTATCTCAAATGGATTTGTTGTGCTACCACAAGGTCTATTTGATTTAGAAATTAACCTAGGTCTACGACATGTGATGTCATTAAGATGAATGGACAAATAGTGTAGTTTTGTTGTGTTACCACAAGGATTGCACTATGAATTCATGTTATCTAAGTGATGATGGATAAACTTAACTGAATCATTTGATTTGTTGTGCTACCACAAGGTCATTCTGATTCAAGGGTTAAATCGATCGGATATTGCAAATGTTGCAACTGTCAAGAGTTGACTGCCTAAGGGACTTGATGTGATTTGTTGTGCTACCACAAGGTCACATGCATGTTGCCCGAAGGATTCTGATCCCCACTAGGAGATCACCGGAATCTCCCGTTCTGTATATTAGAGGGTCATACAGATCGCCGAAAAATAGTGGGAGCATAAATCTAGATTAAAAGTTCTAAATCTGATTTTAAGAACTATCTGCTCATTTTTATATATTTCCATGTAGGTCGCTATGTCGTCACCTAACCCCCTCCGTTGCATACTTGATGCAAACAAACTCACGGGACCAAATTACATTGACTGGTTACGCAACCTGAAGATTGTCCTCAGGTGTGAAAAGCTAGCCTATGTCCTGGATCAACCAGATCTAGTGCAACCCGGTGATAATGCTAACGAAGATGAATTAATGATGTATGAAAACTGGAAGGAGGACTCTGTCAAGGTCCAGTGTTATATGCTTGGTTCAATGAACAATGAACTGCAGCGACAGCATGATAACATGGAACCTAAGACCATTCTGAATTACCTACAAGAGTTGTTTGGTGAATAATCCAGAACAGAAAGATATGAGATATCTAAGAAATTGTTCAGGACCAGAATAAGCGAGGGCACATCTGTGCAAACTCATATGCTCAAGATGATAGAATGGATTGAGAGGCTTGCAGTGCTCGGCTTTGTTATGAACAATGACCTGAGCATCGACTTAATTCTACAGTCCCTTCCAGATTCATTTTCACAATTCATTCTCAACTTCAATATGAACAAAATTGAAGTTTCACTAGCTGAGCTGCTCAACATGTTAAAGACAGCAGAAGGCACTATCCAGAAAGACAAGCCACAAGTAATGCTTGTTGGTAAGACCAACAAGAAAAGAAAAGTTGGACAGACCTTTAAGAAAGGTAAGCCTAAGAAGCCAGTGAAAAGCAAACCGGTGGCACAAAAGGACAAAGCTAAAGTCAATGATAAAGGTCAGTGTTTCCACTGCCATAAAGAAGGTCATTGGAAGAGAAACTGTAAGATTTATCTTGCAGAAAAAGCAAAGGAGAAGCTTGGTGAAGCTTCAGGTATTCTCATGATCGATCTTAACTTGTCTTATAGAGAAACAACATCTTGGGTATTAGATACTGGATGTGTTTCTCATATCTGCAATAACTTGCAGGTGTTAACAAGTAAAAGAAGATTGAACCGCAGAGACGTGGATCTGAGGCTCGGGAATGGAGCAAAAGTTGCTGCGTTAGCTGTGGGGACAGCAAGACTTTAGATGCCGTCAGGAGACTCATTGGAACTGATAGATTGTTATTATGTTCCGACCATTATTAGGAATATCATATCTATTTCATGTTTAGATAGACAAGGATATTCTATGAAACTAGAGAATAAAGATTGTTCAATTTATCAAGGAGACAAATTATTTGCTTCCGGATATTTATTGAATAGATTATATTTACTTGATATTTTATATGATGTTTGTCTGGTAAATAAATCTCTTGAACGCTTAGATAAGGATGTGAATAAATCGTACCTATGGCATTGTAGTCTAGGTCATATAAATGAGAACAGGATCATAAGGTTGCAAAAGAATGGATATCTTGATCCATTTGATTATGAATCATTTGCAACCTGTAAAACTTGTCTTATGGGAAAAATGACCAAAGCTCCATTCTCAGGACATGGAGAAAGAGCTAAGGACTTATTGGAACTAATACATAGTGATGTATGTGGTCCAATGTCCACTCATGCTATGGGTGGTTACTCATACTTTGTTTCATTTGCAGATGATTTCTCAAGATATGGCTACATATATTTAATGAAATATAAGTCAGAAGTCTTTGAGAAATTTAAAGAGTTTAAAAACGAAGTTGAGAACCAGACTGGAAAGAGTATCAAAACTCTTCGATCAGATCGAGGGGGTGAATACTTAAGTACAGAATTCACAGAATATCTTAAGAATAATGGTATTTTGTCTCAGTGGACTCCTCCCTATACACCTCAGTTAAATGGTGTATCGGAAAGGAGAAATCGTACTCTATTAGATATGGTACGATCAATTATGAGTTATGTCAAACTTCCAATCTCTTTATGGGGATATGTACTGTTGACTGCTGCATATCTGTTGAACAAAGTTCCCAGTAAGTCAGTATCTTCCACTCCATATGAGATATGGAAAGGGAAGAAATCGGACTTTAAGCATGTTAGAGTCTGGGGTTGTCCTGCACATGTCAAAAGACATGATCCAGACAAACTGGATTCCAAGACAGAGAAATATAGATTTGTGGGATATCCAAAAGAGACTTTTGGATATTACTTCTATCAGCCCAGCGATCAAAGGGTGTTTGTCGCAAAAAGAGCTGTCTTCTTAGAGAAAGAATATCTTTCAAAAGAAGACAGTGGGAGCAAGATAGAACTGGAAGAAATTCTAGACTCACAAATCAACACTAGTTCATCTACTGAACCATTGACTTAAGAACTTGTTCAAGATGATATACAAAAGGTTCGCAGATCAGATAGAGTGCCTAAGCAACCTGAAAGATATGTTGGACATATCGATGATGGCAAGCCAAAAGTGCACTTAAATGAGGATGATGATCCTCAAACCTACCTAGAAGCCATAAATAGTCAAGAATCAGAAAAATGGCAAGAGGCAATGAATTCTGAAATTCAGTCCATGTATGCCAACCAAGTTTGGAACTTGGTTGATCTGCCAGAAGGTATAGTACCTATTGGCAGTAAATGGATCTTTAAAAGAAAGATCGGGGCAGATGGACAGATTGACACATACAAGGCAAGGCTGGTAGCAAAAGGATATCGTCAAAGGCAAGGCATTGACTATGACGAAACCTTTTCTCCAGTTGCCATGATTAAGTCAATCAGAATACTTCTTGCTAGCGCCGCATTCTATAATTATGAAATATGGCAAATGGATGTGAAAACAGCATTCCTTAACGGGAACCTTCAAGAAGAAGTGTATATGATACAACCTGAAGGATTCACTTCTAAAGAGCATTCAAGCAAGGTATGCAAGCTGCAAAGATCCATCTATGGATTAAAGCAGGCATCCCGAACTTGGAACTTAAGATTTGATGAAGCAATCAAATCTTATAACTTCATTAAGAATGAAGATGAACCTTGTGTATACAAAAAGGTTAGTAGGAGCGCAGTTACCTTTTTGGTACTTTACGTTGATGACATTCTACTCATTGGGAATGATGTAGGAATGTTATCATCGATAAAGACTTGGTTATCCAAAAACTTCTCCATGAAAGATTTGGGAGAAGCATCCTATATTCTGGGAATAAGGATCTATAGAGATAGGTCCAAAAGGATACTTGGCTTGTCCCAATCTATGTACATAGATACCATAGTCAAAAGGTTTGGCATGAAAAATTCCAAGAGAGGCCTCGTTCCAATGAGGCATGGAATTTATCTCTCTAAAGAAATGTCTCCCAAGACACCTGAAGAGATAGCGTACATGGATAGAGTTCCTTATGCCTCGGCAATAGGATCTATCATGTATGCAATGCTATGTACTAGGCTTGATGTGGCACACCCACTAAGTGTCACTAGTAGATATCAGGCTGATCCAGGTGAGGAACACTGGAAGGCGGTGAAATGTATCCTTAGATACTTGAGAAGGACTAAGGATCTATTTCTCGTTTATGGAGGAAACGACTTGGAACTTCGAGGATTTACTGACTCGAGTTTCTAGTTGGATATGGATGACAGCAAATCCATGTCTGGATTTGTGTTCATGTTAAATGGAGGTGCAGTAAGTTGGAAGAGTTCCAAACAAGAAACAACTGCAGATTCGACGACCGAAGCAGAATACATTGCTGCAGCTGAAGCGGCCAAAGAGGCGGTTTGGATGAAGAAGTTCATCTCGGCACTTGGAGTAGTTCCAAGCATTTCAGATCCTGTTCCATTATTGTGTGACAATAATGGGGCAATAGCTCAAGCAAAGGAGCCAAGATCACATCAGAAGTCAAAGCACATTCTGAGACGATTTCATCTGATTCGTGAGATCATCGCCCGAGGAGAGATATAGTAGTTGAGAAAGTCTCATCCGAAGATAATGTAGCAGATCCCTTGACTAAGCCATTATCTCAAAATAATTTAGAACGTCACCTTAAGTCTATGGGACTTAGACACATGGGTGATTGGCTATAGTCCAAGTGGGAGAATGTTAGAATTGGGTGGCCTCAAAGCCAATCATTGTACATTCTAGTTCAGATTATTAATAAAGGCAATTATTTCTTCATTTATAGTTCTCGCAAATTAACTATCGTAATGAAGGTCCATAGACAAATGTATGAGATATTGAATCATGATGAGATCATGATAGTGAGATCAATATCCTCAGTCAATTGTCTTAAACAGTTCTCGATCATAGGATATTTGAGATGGACATTAAATATCCGATAAGATCGACACAAGTTATGTCTGCTCATGTGATGAGGGTGAATGATCTCACATTCACTCGTGTGGTGACACTAAGACAAACAAGTGGGTGCTCATTAGAGAATGAGTTCACTGAACAGACCCAAATAAGAATTCCTGAATGGTAATTATACCTATTAGTCAACCAGGGAATTCAATCATTGCAGTAGCACAGTTGGTCCTTTGACCTGAGTCACCAATGATACCTTGTTTGTGGACCATTGTATCTTGATTCTCTGACTCGTGGATTTTAACCATTAAGTCCACCATAATCGGTCTTTCAGATACAGTGGAAAGCTTGCGAAGGTAATTGAGTGAACAACAAGGGATCACTCACTCTTGGTATAAGACTGGAGAGAGAATGTCCTATGGATGTGTACACAGAAATCCCTGGCCATGGTCAATTGAAAGAGATGTCTTTCTAGATATTAACTGTGTACTGGAATCCATCTGGATAATGCGATAGAGGGTTTGACTATAAAACCATATCCTTGTGTTATTGGGACATTGCATGAGTGAAGGATTATATCTGTGCGGTATCTGCAGACGGACAGGTTCAATTGAAGGGAACAGTATCCCTTATATCTTCTGGGATCATGAGGTAGTGTTTGGTGCTGTTCATGATCAGAAGGCCAAGTGATTTGATCATCAGATGATAATTCACTTGTTTATTAAATTAATCATTTAACATATGATGTTTAAATGTTAATTAATAAATATTAAACTCAAGAAACAGTTCTAAGTTTAATGGACCTGCAATCGGACTGATATATGGGCCTAGAGGGTCACACACATAAGAGTTCTCGTCAGACGGTGAGAGACGTTAAATTTTATGCTTATCTGGGTTTTTATGAAAAACCGCAGGATAAACATGAAGATTTAATAGAGAATTATCCAAAGCCAAACTCTTGGATAATCATGAGGATTAATCCTTGTGCTTATCCTTATTTCTATATAAGGAGGGCCAAGGGGTAGGGGTAAAAAGTTGGTTGGACGAATTACTCACCCCAGATTCTCTTTCTCCTCTCTCTCTCTCCTTCTCTCTCTCTTGGAGTGGATCTGTCTCTCTCCGCGCATGGTGGATTTAAGATCTGGTCGGAGCACTCAAGTCGAGGAGGAAATCGCGTCTGCTGCGGGAACTCGTGTGGATACCTCTAGAGATCGTGCGCGTGCGCGATTACCGAGTCGGCATCATCCACGGGAGATTCGAAACTCCGCAAAGGTGAAGAACCGTTCTTCCGGCATTTATTTTAATGTCCGTTTTACGACCCCAGCAACTGATACAATGTAATCGATTTTATTTTCCGCTGCGTTCTTGGCGATTCCTTACAAGAACGCCCAAATTCTCATACATGCGCTTAGCGTTTTTACCCCAAAAGCACCCCAAAACAAGCTTCAAATGCGGGAGAACATGGTTTCAAACGAAAGTGCACTGGGGATCGTCACCCTACCGGTTACTTGAACTCCTCCAAGCTCCAAGCCGCCTACCCATCTCGCCCCACGCCGCCGCCGGTACCGCCGAGGTCGTCGTTACTCCACCGGGACGTCGGCTGCCGTCCGGAGAGAAAACGCCGCAGAGGAGGTGGTGGTGGTAGTGGTGGGAGTTAGGAGGTCGATGGAGTAGAGGGAGAGATGAAATGGTGGGAGGAAAAGAGGGAGGGGAAGGAGGCGTCGTCGGAATCGCCAGAGGAAGGGAGGAGAGAGAGTGTAAGGACTGAGGTCTCGGGTTCAGTTTTCAGGTCGGGTTCGGGCCGGATCCCCTGGTTTGGACCCTAGAGGGGGTCTTGAGAATTCAGACTGAATGACGTCTGCACTGCTCGACGCCTTTCAAAAGGCGTCAGGGTGTGTGGACGCCATTTAGGTCTGCTTGCTGTTGCGCCACGTGGGCGGGTTTCGGGCCGCGAGAGTACGGCCCCTGTCACTTTTGTCTGAACGGCGTCCAGTTCGGTCGACGCGATTCAGACTGCAACATCTGCGATGTCAGGGTACGGCGCCAGAGCGTCGTCAGTACGGCCTATCCTGTCGTCTGAACGGCGTCCGCGGTTAGCGACGCGTTTCAGAGCGCTGTCCGTACGGCTGTCCTGTCAGACTGATTGGCGTCTACCTCGATCGACGCGTTTTAACTAGATTCAGATTGACCCCTTCTTTCCCTCATTTTCTTCTTCACACTCTCTCTCTTCGCCCTCTCCGCTCCCTCCGCCCTCCTTCCTCCCTTCCCTTCCTCTTCTTCCTCTTCCATCACTGCATAGCCTCCTTACCTCTCACCTCTACCTCCACCACCTCCTTCGCGGCGTTCCATTCTCCGGACGGCAGCCGACGTCCCGGCAGAGTGGCGGCGTCCTCGAGGGTACCGGCGGCGGTCTGCGGTGCGGCGGGTCGGCGGCGAGGAGCTTGGAGGAGTTCAAGAACCGGTAGGGGGACGAACCTTGCATGTGTTGCTCGTGTTTTCTTTGGCGGGACATGACGTGTTTGGGCTAGATTGAGCATGTTTAGGGGGGTTTCCTTGTGGGAATGGCGGTGCTTGTGATCGTGGATTCGTAGCATGCTTGTGGTGGTTGAATTCCTCTTCCTCCCCTTCTTGTTTTGGGACTTTTCGGGGTGTTTGGGGTTAAGGGAGAAACCCTCGGTTCGAACCAGGGGACCAGGTTTCTGGCGCTAAACGGCGTCGTGCTTGGTCGACGCCTTTTAGAAGGACGTCAGGGCAGTACGACGCCTTTTAGGGCAGAAACCTCCCTGTTCGAGGTTTCACAAAATAGGGGTTCTGGCGCTAAATGACGTCATGGATGGACGACGCCTTTTCGAAAGGACGTCGGGCCATCATGACGCCATTTAGGCAGGAAATCACCCCGAGTGAGGGTATGTAAATCTGGGATTTCGATGTGAATGGCGTCGGTGGACGTGGACGTGGACGCGTTTTAAAGGGCGACTCCCTATGACGACGCGTTTCAAGGAATAATCTGGCTATTAAATAAACCTGTCTGAGGGGCTTGAATGGCGTCTACCTCAGTCGACGCGATTCAAGACAGAACTGTCTAAGTGCTGGTTTTAACATGTGTTTCACTGTTGAGCGGTTCAAATGCATGGTTTACGTTGTACACTGAGACTGAGGACTTCTGTGTGAGTGAAATTACTTCATGTTATGTGTGTGTGTGTGCTTATACAACTGTGGATCGGAATGACTGTGGTTTACGTTTGTCACCATGGGCCGGTGGGGAAAGGGCCATGGTGTCTGTGAGGCATTGTGCCGTACTGGTGGGAGGAGGGGTACATGTTGTGGTTTACCTTTGGCTGAGGGAAACAGGACCACCTTGAGCCCGTCGGGCCGGAGTAGCCGGTGTGCTATCCGAGGGGTTGCTGTTTGGTCTCAGCGGGTCGGGTTTCCCTGTTTGTCGAGGCAGCTTCCGGCGCGTTTCTTGCTGTGGAGCTGGTTGTGGAGTTGTTTTACCCCTGTAGCCACTGGGCCTGATGTGACTTTTGATCAAGGTTACGAGTGGTACCCTTAGCCCTTTGGCCTGACGTAGCCCGGGAGGTTAGGGTTGTGGGTAGTTCCTGTAGCTTCGGCTTGACGGGGGTTCGCCGGTCCCCAGGGCCCTCCTGAAGTGCTGAGGCCTAGCGTGGAGGCAATCCGGACGGTAGGACAGTAGTCTAGACTGCTTGTGTGCACACGTAGCTGACAGTGGCGGTACACTGGTTCCAGCTAGTCCTAGTTTGACTCACTACCTCACCCTACAGTGCCCCGGAACACTGTAGGGGTGGACAGGCGTGAGCAGTGGTGGTAGTGTTGGGAGGCGACGTTTGACTTCGGTCGACAGTGTGGTTCAGTCGCTTCGCGGACTTTGGCTATGAGACGTGACTCTGTGTTGGGTTCTTCGGGTTGCTTAGAATGGTTCTTGCTACACTGCTTATCGTACATTTCATATCAAATTTGGGTGCTATGTTTACTGCTTTGCTTAATTGCCATATATCCCTGTTGTTGCATTTGTGGGTGTGTGAGTGGGAGGCAGGGGATCGGATGATCCCTACTGAGCCCAATTCTGGTGTGGCTCACTCCCTGCGGTTTCAGGTGTGGACTTCGCGGCGTATGGAGGCGTGTGGTGCCTTCTTGGTGTGCGGACCAGCAGCTGTCTCTGTTCCGGGGTATGCCCCGATGTTGTTGTACTTTCTTTCTGCCTGTACTTATTTAATTTGTTGGACATGTAATTATTGTTGGACTGTATACGGACATTGTTATTTTCCTTCCTGCGCACTTGCTTACCTTTGTAGTCCGTGTGATTGTTATATTTAGCCTTGTTTAGCACTTACTCCTCCATATGTGTTGTGTGAGATCCGGGTGTGAACCCGCAGTTAATGGGCCGACATCCATTTAGTGACCGGGTCTCCGGTCATAGGATGGCGGGTTGTTACAGATGGTATCAGAGCTCGGTCTGGTCGAGTATGTGGTAAACTAGGTTAGATATTATAGTCCAACAATAAGTACGAGTCTGTACAGGCGATGGCTGCTAGTGTAGATTGGTAGGTTTTAACGTGTTTTGGTTCGATTTGCGTGTTGTGGGTTAGTGATGGCACCGAAGAGGGGAGTTCCGTTGGCTCGTGGTTGGAGAGCAGAAGGACATAATGTGGATTGTTTCAGGGAAGCTATGATTGGGGCAATGTCTAGATACCAGCAAGGAGTTGGATGTGAGGGGTCCAATTCCCGAGGTGGCCAATCCATGGTGATGGAGCGGTTCTTGAAGTTGAAGCCCCCTTCTTTCACGGGTCAACCTGTTCCAGATACGGCAGCTCAGTGGATTAAGGAAATGGAGAAGGCATTTGATGTTCTTGAATGTGCTGAGAATGACAAGACCTTGTTGGCGACTTACTTATTGAAGGACAATGCATATGAGTGGTGGGTCGCTACCAGAGGCATGATGTTTGCAGACAGGTCCTTGAGAGAGATTCCTTGGGAGATATTTGTGAAAGAGTTTAGTGGACAGTACTTTCCGAGGCACGTTCGGAAGACGAAGGAAATGGAGTTTATGGAATTGGTACAGAATGATATGTCGGTGTTAGAATACCAAGCGAAGTTTGTGGCTCTTGGAAGATTCGTACCACATATATCTGAGCACGAGGAATTTAGGACAGAGAGATTTGTGGGCGGACTTCGGTATGATCTGAGGTCAATGGTGGCATCTCAGCATTGTAGAGATCTGGCGTCAGCAGCACGATGCGCGGCAGCGGTGGAGACTCAATTCCAGCAGATGGCGAGAGAATTGGAGCATTCGGCACGAGGGAAGCAGCAAGGCAGGAGCAGATCAACGATCTTTTCGTCAGGCGGTCCGAGTTCCCTTGAGTTCAAGTCCCAAGAGATGCCTTGTGGTGAGGGCAGAGACGGTCCGATTCATCAGATGCAGTCTGTGGCTAGCAGGCAGCAGGGAGCGAGACGGGATGCGGCAGGTCATTGTTCCCATTGTGGTGGTCATCATGGCAGTCGGGCGTGCCCATTGGTCACTAGTGGCTGTTTTGGCTGTGGTAAGAAGGGGCATTTTCTGAGAAATTGCCCCCAGAAGAATACGGCAGGTCAGGAGCCCGGTGGTCAGTAGGTGTTCGAGATGTTGAGTGTTGTTGCGTCTCTTAGTGGAAGTTCGAGCGGTTGGGCTAGATGAACACTTTTATCTTGTCTTATTCAGAGGTGGTTGAGAACTCTTGTGGCGCTTTTATATATTTGGGCTTGGTGGAGAATCGGTTGTGCGAGATGTGCGTTGCTAGTGTGTGGTTATTTTGATCTTTCAACTTTTTGTCAGAATCGAGAATCTTGGTTAGCTTGGTGTGAATGTGATTGACTAGTTATGTGGAGCCTTGTGTGTGTGATTGGTGAGGATGATTGTTGTGATCGGTGTGTCAGCATGTGATGGTTAGCCGAGTTGAGCGTTGAGCGGTTGCAAATTTCGAGGGCGAAATTCTTTAGGGGGGGAGAATGTAAGGACTGAGGTATCGGGTTCAGTTTTCAGGTCGGGTTCGGGCCGGATCCCCTAGTTTGGACCCTGGAGGGGGTCTTGAGAATTCAGATTGAATGACGTCTGCACTGCTCGACGCCTTTCAAAAGGCGTCAGGGTGTGTGGACGCCATTTAGGTCTGCTTGCTGTTGCGCCACGTGGGCGGGTTTCGGGCCGCGAGAGTACGGCCCCTGTCACTTTTGTCTGAACGGCGTCCAGTTCGGTCAACGCGATTCAGACTGCAACATCTGCGATGTCAGGGTACGGCGCCAGAGCGTCGTCAGTACGGCCTGTCCTGTCGTCTGAACGGCGTCCGCGGTTAGCGACGCGTTTCAGAGCGTTGTCCGTACGGCTGTCCTGTCAGACTGATTGGCGTCTACCTCGATCGACGCGTTTTAACTAGATTCAGATTGACCCTGCGAGCCTCCCCTTCTTTCCCTCATTTTCGTCTTCACACTCTCTCTCTTCGCCCTCTCCGCTCCCTCCGCCCTCCTTCCTCCCTTCCCTTCCTCTTCTTCCTCTTCCATCATTGCATAGCCTCCTTACCTCTCACCTCTACCTCCACCACCTCCTTCGCGGCGTTCCATTCTCCGGACGGCGGCCGACGTCCCGGCGGAGTGGCGGCTGTAGACACCGATTTTGGACCACCCTTTTGGTCATGAACCCTGCCCATCAGTAGCCCTTCATCACTAAAATCCCCTCATTTCAGCCATCTCAGCCCACTACCGGCTAGGCCCATTAACCAAATCCCGACCCTAGCCACCTTCTTCGTGGAAGGCCAGCCAGTCCGCCTTCCACCCCCTTCGAAGGCCACCCCTCGCCTTCCACCACCTTCGAAGGCCACCCCCCGCCTTCTACTCCCTTCGAAGGCCAACCACCTTGTCGTCCACCTTTTGGCCACCTTTTTCACCTTTTCTTAGAAGGCCAACCCCTTGCCTTCCACCGCCTTCGAAGGCCACCCCCCGCCTTCTACCCCCTTCGAAGGCCAACCACCTTGTCGTCCACCTTTTGGCCACCTTTTTCACCTTTTCTTAGAAGGCCAACCCCTTGCCTTCCACCGCCTTCGAAGGCCACCCCCCGCCTTCTACCCCCTTCGAAGGCCAACCACCTTGCCGTCCACCTTTTGGCCACTTTTTCTTCACCTTTTCGTAGAAGGCCAACTCCTTGCCTTCCACCGCCTTCGAAGGCCACCCCTTGCCTTCCACCTCCTTCGAAGGCCACCCCTCGCCTTCCACTCCCCTCGAAGGCCAGCCGGGTCGCCTTCCACCGCAAGAGTGGAAGGCATGTCACCTGGCCGTCCACTCCTTAACCACCTTTTGACCCCGTCTTCCCCATGATCTCCTCTACTCTCCGCCCTCGTCCCCCACTACTCCGACCACTCCCCACTCTGTCGACTGCCGCGGCCACTACCGCCAACCCTTGACCACTCCCCATTGGTTGAAGGGGGATTTACGGGGATTTAGACCCCTGATTTCTCCTTTTTTTCCTTCGCCTATTTAAACCCTCCACATCCTCTCGAGCGGGGGTGAAGAAGGAAGAAAAAGGGGGGACAAGAGGAAGGATTTTTTGGTTAAGAGGAATTTTGGAGAGGCAGAGAGGGACTTTCTGGTGAGAGGCTCGAGGAGACCTCACGGAGGAAGGCTCAGGCTACATCTGGAAACGGGCTTGCCTTTCTAACTTCTCCCTTTTATTTTTTACTCATTCTCTTACATTAGTAATATCATTCATTCTCCACACACGCCACTCCTCTTCACTTGCATGCATGTACATATAGGATGACTTAGCCATCCGTACTCCCACAGAGGTTTTAAAAAAAAACGGGAGGTGGGTGGCCATAACATATGGTCACCTTCCCTCCCCACCACCCATCCGGTGCGTTTCCCACTGATTTTAGTTAGTTTTTACGCCTTTCTGAATAGATTTTGCACTCTACAGTTCTAATCGGGTTCGTCTTTGCTTGGTCTTTTTCTTTTCAGGAATCCTTACCACCTACACGCGTACAGAATTTCGGGCTCTCTTCCTTTGGCCGGCCGGAGGAAGAGAAGGAGGAATCGACGTCTCCCGCTCTCACAAAACGCGATCATCTTCTACATTCCTGCGGAGCACAGGAACCGAAAGGTAATGCTCCTGGCGATCACACTCTCATTTCTAACCCCTCCTCTTTGAATCGCCGCAGTGCTAAGACGTACGGAGAAACCCCCAACGCCGAGGCCCCGCGGGCGCTGCACAGCCGCGGAGGGGGACGTTCCGGGCGCCTACAGCCTTCTGGCGATCACGGTGGGACCACAGTAGCTCGCTGCACGCGTCACGTTCAAAGGAAGGTGAGGATCCTGAACTCCATAGTCTCTAGACGGCGGGACCCCGGCCGTCGAGCCCCTTGGACGGCTAGCGGTCGGCCGTCGGCATCACCTGAGGACGGCCAACAGCTGGCCGTCCAACCCTGTAGACGACCACCCCTCGCCGTCGATGTACCCTTGAGCGGCCACCTCCTGGCCGTCCAGACACGTTGACGGCGGATCCCTGGCCGTCCAGACACGTTGACGGCGGATCCTTGGCCGTCTACCTACCTTTGGACGGCCATCTCTTAGCCGTCAGGACCGTTGGACGGCCATATCATGGCCGTCGACATCCCTTTGGGCGGCCAGAGCCTGGCCGTCCGCCCCCTGGGACGGCCAGCCCCTGGCCGTCGACACACGTGAGTTCTGTAACTGCTTGCTGTTGCTGTCCGTGCATGATGTGCTGTTACCTGTTCTGCTTAGCTGATTCTCTGCTTGCTACTGCTGTTCATGCATGATGTGCTGTCACCTATTCTGATCTGCCATTTGTTAACCTTTTGGGTTTTTTGGGGTGTTCTCCGAGGGGGTTTTAAGGAAGAGCCGGCATCACACTCTTTAGTCACCTCTCCCGCAGGATCTGACTCTTCACCTGAGGATTCCCACTCGGGTGCGACTAGTCTTTTTCTGTTGGGAACCTCCGTCAGTCTCCGCGAGCCAGGGATTCCCACTTGGCCGCCGAGCAGGTTGTACCGGAAACCACCCTGTAAGAACCTTGGGGTTTGTGTGAGAGATCAGTGAACTATCTCAAGTTTGAAGACGCCTAATTGAATCCCAGTGCAACAAGTTTTGGAAAAGTGAAGGGTCGTTAAGGGGTTAAATTTGTTTTGCTAGAACATTGGCAAACATTTCAAGTGAAACCTAAAATCAGCTAGGGTCTGTACTTCATAATGAACCGAATGTATGTCAATGCTGTATATGATGACATGGACCAGTTCGGTGGCAATATTGTTCACAATCCTCTGTTTGAGATTGAAGAAGATCCACAACAGACCTTCATAGGGATGCTCCAAACGTCCAGAGAAGGTCCTCAGAGAAAAGACTCCGATGAATCTTCCACCTCCCAAGGAGAGGATGAGCCAGTGATCTCCAGTAGAACATTCCAAAACCCTGGAGAAGATCCGGAACTCATCGCCGTCCTATCACGCTATACTCCGGATCAACTCATCTAGTTGGTTTCTCGTGGCAAAATTCAGGATGCCACTCCTCGAAAAACCCAATTCCAAGGATCTTCTAGCAGACCCCAGCCGGGTCAAACCATGCCCACTCATACGATCCCTTTTAACCCCATCAATCAGGTTACACCTCCCAAGCAGGAGGAGTTTGTTTATAAGAATGAGGTCGAGAATTGTGTACGGCGACTCATGGCCGAGAATCTCAACCTCAGGCAGCCATATTCTCTCTCGAACTATTGCAAGCTACCCCCAGCTTATTTCCCACAAGGGTTTAAGGTACCCAAGTACAGAAAGTACGATGGTACCACGGACCCCCATCATCATTTGTCTGGGTTTCTCATGGATTCCCATCAGTGGCTCTTCGATAGAGTCCTTCTGGTCCACCTTTTCCAAAAGTCCCTCGAGGGAGAAGCCTTGAGGTGGTTCTCTTCTTTGCCAGCTACTGACCTGATCAACTTTGACATGGTCTCTGAGAGGTTCATTACCCACTTCAACCATATGGCAGCCTTACCCCCCACCTTGTTCGATCTAGTGATGGAGAAAATGAAGTCTGATGAAGACTTCACTCATTTCGCTAACAGGTGGAGGGCCATGGCTTCTAGAGCAGAGGTCGTTATTCCTGAAGCACAAGCAGTCACCATGCTTGTTAATAATGCTACTCCCCAGCTTCGAGCCATCCTTATGCTCAGTGAACTTCAGACGTTCGCACAGCTATACAATAGAGCTAGGGTAGTACAGTCCCAAATTCGAGACTCCACTCTGCCTTCATTCTTTGAGAATAGAAGCAGGAATAAGAAAACCACATCAGCTCCTACCACAGAAGGAGTCACTATCAATGAACAGGTCAGCATGCTAGCACCACCGACCAGGATTACCAATTCTCATTCTAAGTCTGATACTCAGCCCAGCCAGAAGCAATACTCAGCCGTCCCTCCCCCGACTAACTACAGTCGTCCTATGGCTAAGCGGGCATCATATCCACCTCTGCCAGAATCACTGGCAGATATCTTTTATGCTTTGATGGCCTGCAATGCCATTCAACTTCCGCCTCCAAAGGAAGGTGTCCCGCGCAATACGGACACCTCCAGGTATTGCCCTTACCATAGGATCACGGGACACACCATATATAATTGCTTCACCTTCAGGGATTGGGTGTATGACTTGAATGATGAAGGGAGGATAAATTGGGAAGACATGAGAAAAGCCATTGAGGCTCTAAAGGCTAAGAAAGAACTGGGGATCGTGAAGGACCCATTGCCCTCTCATCAGGTAGGTCCAGACCCCGGCTCTCAAGGGAAGGTCAACACACTGATCAATGACTTGGAGCCCGTGACAGTTCGCAGGGAGCAATACTGGGAGTCTGAAGGGTCCGGGATAAAGCACCAAGACCCCATTTGGTCGTGTGAAACTAAAGGGGCTACCCCAGAAGTCTCCACGTTTTCTCCAAATGAGCCTTTAGTCCTAATCCGACCCAAAGAGCGATCGGCAACCCTCAAGCCGGTCTCCCTCGTTCAGATCCCTCCAGTTACAGCCGAAGGACCCACCTTATCTGTCTTTTGCCCAAACAAGAACCTGGATTCGATGATCAGCTTCAATCCCATAAGGTCACCGTTGGAAACAGACCCAATCACAGTAGGGGTAACGCTCAGGAATCGCATCATTCCCCCGAGCCAGCCCCTAGACTCTCAAGAAAGCTCTTTCCATGCCAAGGGGAACGCCCAGTCTGAGTATGACATACTCCAGCATCTGGAAAAGACCCCCGCTAAAATCTCCATCCTTGAACTTATCCGCAGGTCTCCCACACATAGGGAGACGTTGTTCAATTTCTTGCAACAGATCACGGTGAACGAAGATCTTCCTAGTGGCGGGGTCACTAATGCCATACTCTCAGTCACTCAGACTCCTATGATCTCTTTCCCCGAAAAGGATTTAGCTCCCCCTGAGTGCCGATCCCTCCCTTTGTGCTTAACCGCCATCCTTAACGGTCATCCAGTAGATTCTATTCTATTGGATACTGGTGCCTCCATCAACGTCTGTCCCCTTAAGACCCTCAAAAGGATAGGGGTAGACCCAGAAAAGGTTGAATCAACCTCTATGATGGTCTCAGCTTATGACAATTCCCAGAGACCAGCAGACGGGAAGATCTCCCTCCAATTAGAAATCGGCCCGGTATCCATGACCTCGGAATTCTACATTCTGGACGTTAAGCCAATCTACAATGCCATCTTAGGGAGACCATGGATGGACCAAACCTTAGGAGTCCCATCTACCAACCATCAGTGCTATAAGTTCCCATACAACGGGAAAATTGTGAAGGTTAAAAGCACTCCCTACATCGAGTCATTGGACTCGGTAACAGCAGAGCAAATTCCATCCATGATAACTTCCAGGAAAGGCAAAGAGCCTGTCCTTTCATCAGTGAATTCCCATCTGCGGTCTAGGCCGAGTATAGGTTGGCAGCTCATGAGTAAGATGGGATATAGCTCAGGCTCTGGGTTAGGGAAAGAAGAACAAGGGATCCGTCATCCCATCTCAGAGAACCCTGTCATTGGGGGGTGTGGCCTGGGATATAAGTTTGCTGAACCATCAAAAGAAGCAAAGGGATGGTCCCTCATGAATCATTTTGTAAGAAAGAGGCAGGAATTACCCAAGATAGAAGAAGAGGTGCGAGAATGTTACGAAGGTGATCAAGAGGAGGACTTTGGCATATCCTCCTTGTTCCGTGAGTCAGCCAGACCGACGGTAGGGCTTTTCTTAGCCAAGGATGAACCAGCCCCAGCTACGTTCATCCCTTTCTTGTTCCACCCACCTACCATTCCAATGCTCTCAGCTCCGACCAACACTAGGTCTGCTGAGTGTTCCATGCTACACGCGTTCGGTCACGAAAAAAAAAGTTCAATTCCCCTCCCGCTGGAGGAGAAGTCATTTTCGAGGAGCCTGTTTGGTGGGGGAGCCCTGCCGTCATGGAATCTCTGTCCCAAGGGTCTACTCTTGCCCCATCTAGGACAGAGTTGACCCCTTTCCCAAACCATGTACATAATAGTTTAGGAACTAGGTTAGCCTCCCCCATGTCTAGGAATTGTAGAACTAGGCAAGTTCCTTTGTTCTTAGTTCAGGAATTAGCTGATAGGTGCAAAGATTTGAGAAAATTGGATAAATATCTTCAGACTGGGGTCATCTCCGAACCACTGGAGGTAGCGGAAGAAGAGTCTTGCAGTGATGGTTTAGGTGTATTTGAGCTTAGTGAAGAGGAAGAGGGGGATGACTTGGTCGAACCACTTGTGAGTGGGGCGAGACGGTTTGATGAACCTTCATCAGCCATCGACGAACCCACCAAAGAAGTCAACCTCGGAACAAAGGAGGATCCGAAGATAGTGCTAATTAGTGCCCGCTTGAGTCCAGAAGAAGAAGGGTCCATAATAGCCGTGCTCCAAGAGCACCGTGATGGGTTTGCTTGGTCATACGAGGACATGCCTGGATTAAGCACAGAACTTGTAGAACACCGGCTAATCCTCAAACCCGACACCAAACCCGTGAAACAAAAGTTGAGACGGCTACAACCGGAATTAGCACTTAAAGTAAAAGAAGAGGTTGACAAACTACACAAGGCCAAGTTCATCCGGGTAGTGCTCTACCCTAAGTGGATAGCTAACATCGTCCCGGTGGCGAAAAAGGACGGAAAGGTTAGAATTTGCATAGACTTTCGCAACCTCAATCAAGCCTGCCCAAAAGATGATTTCCCACTACCTCATTTAGATTTGCTGGTTGATAACACGGCTGGATTTGAGATGTTATCTTTCATGGACGGTTTTTTAGGATATAACCAGATCAGACTAGCTGAGGAAGATCAGGAGAAAACATCCTTCATAACTCCATGGGGAACCTATTGCTACATGGTCATGCCATTTGGACTTAAGAATGCTGGAGCCACCTACCAAAGGGCTATGATGGCAATCTTTCATGACATGATTCACATTGACATGGAGGTCTATGTAGATGATATCTTGGTCAAATCCAAAACCAGGAAGGAGCACGCTCAAATCCTTAGGGCTGTAATGTAGAGATCGAAGGAGCATCAACTAAAGATGAACCCGAAGAAGTGCGTATTTGGTGTTTCTTCCGGAAAACTGCTAGGATTCATGGTGAGTAAAAGAGGGATCGAGGTTGATCCAGACAAAGTGAAGGCAATAATGGAAATGCCCCCACCTAAGAATGTCAGGGATGTAAAGGGTCTCATCGGCCGTTTGCAATTCATCAGACGGTTCATATCTCAACACTCTGTGAGATGCAAACCCTTTTACGACTTATTAAAAGGAGGGGCAAAGTTCATTTGGAGTGATAAGTGTCAAAAGGCCTTCGATGAATTAAAGAATTACCTCCTCAACCCTCCAGTCCTTATGGCTCCTATCCCGGGGCGGCCTCTACTGCTATATGTCTCCACCACTGAGGAATCGGCTGGTGCAGTATTGGCTCAATTAGACGACGAGAAGAAGGAAAGAGCAGTGTACTATCTGTCCAAGCTTTTCAATGATGCCGAAAAGCGATACACTGCCATGGAAAGGACATGCGCGGCCGTCGTCTGGGTAGTGCAAAAATTGAAGCACTATTTCCTCGCCCACGAGGTCAAACTACTAGCAAGAATGGACCCAATCAAATATCTGCTAGAGCGGCCAGTTGTAACAGATAGGCTGGTGCGATGGCAGACCTTCTTGAATCAATTCGACATCACTTACGTAAATCAGAAGGCTGTGAAGGGGCAAGCAATTGCCGAGCACCTAGCTCATCACCCTTTGCCTACATTTTCGCCTGTCAACGAAGAATTCCCGGATGAGGAGTTGGGCTTAATAGTGGATGACGCTCCATCCTGGGTCCTTCATTTTGACGGGGCACTTAATTCCCAAGGCAGTGGGATAGGAGTGGTCCTCGTCTCTCCAGAAGGGGTAAGTATTCCGCATGCTTGCCAACTCTCCTTCTCAGTAACTAATAATGTTGCTGAATATGAGGCTCTCCTAGCTGGCCTAAAATTGGCGCTGGTTCTTAATGTCTTAGAATTGAGGATAATTGGAGACTCTCAACTAATCCTCCGCCAAACCGTGGGCAAATACCAAACCCGGGATTCAAAACTGAAGCCATATCAGGAGTTAGTAAAGTCGCTTACTAGGCGTTTCAGCAAGATCACCTATGTACATGTGCCTAGGTCCCAGAATATCCTAGCAGACGCCCTGGCCTCTCTATCTTCAGCTTTAGAGATTCCTGTCACCAAAGGCACAGCCACAATCACCCTGCACAGGCAAGATTTGCCGTCCTTCCGGGACCCTTGGTTCCAACAGTTCCTCTGTCCATCCAAGCATATCTCCGCTATCACGAATGAACTCGCCCCTGATTGGGATGATGGAAATTCGTGGTATTTTGATATCATGAACTATCTCCGCGATGGGTCGTTCCCGTCTTATGCTACATCCTCTGACCGTAAGGCTATCCGCCGTACATCTCAGCGATACCTTATCTTAGGCGGCCGCCTTTTCAGGAGATCCTTTAGCGGAGTACTTCTTCGGTGTCTAGACGATACCGAAATTCATCATGTCATAGAGGCAGCCCATGCCAGTGATTGTGGCGGTCATGTCCATGGTCGTGCCTTAGCCCAGAAACTCCTCATGTCCTACTATTGGCCTTCAATGGAGGCCGACTGTTCCATATTCGTTCAAAGGTGCCTAAAATGCCAGTTACACGCTAACAAGGTTCATGCACCTTCTTCATTTCTTAAATCCGTCATTTCCCCGTGGCCATTCGCCATGTGGGCATTCGACGTCATAGGACCTCTGGAGGATCGATCAGGTGAAACAAAAAGGAAATCATTTATCCTAACCGCCACTGAATATTTCACTAAATGGGCTGAAGCGGAAGCATTTGCAGAAATCAAAGCATCCACGGTGGTGAAGTTCATCAAGCGCAACATTCTCGCCAGGTTCGGGACACCGCGCGACCTCATCACCGACAATGGACCACAGTTTATCTCCCAAGAGCTCCAAGACATGTGCAGTAAGTATGGCATCAATTTGCATCATTCTTCACCTTACTACCCACAAGGAAATGGTCAGGCCGAAGCCACCAATAAAACCCTCATTCGAATCATTAAAAGAACTTGCAGATCACATAATTATTCAGACTGGCCTGATCGTCTAGAAGAAGCTCTTTGGGCATATCGTACTTCCGTCCGAACCCCTACCGGACAAACACCTTATTCACTCACGTTCGGAACGGATGCGGTACTTCCATATGAGATTCTCTTCCCTTCTCTAAGAGTGCAGTTGGATAGTGGAATTAGTGATGCCGAGCGTCGTAACGCCATGTTAACCCAACTGGAACTGTTAGACGAAAAAAGGATGATGGCGGCAAATCACGCCCAGGTGTACAGAAATAGGATTGCAAGATTCTATGCAAAAAAAGTTCTTGAAAGAAAGTTTCGAATTGGGGAAATGGTTCTTAAAAGAAAAATGATCAAAATTCCTGGTCCCAGGAGCAAATTGCAAGAAAATTGGGAAGGTCCATTTGTAATCAAGGAGGCATACTCAGGTAACGCTTACCGCTTAATCAATGAGAGAGGAGAGGAATTTCCCCACCCATGGAACGGGGTATATTTGAAGAAGTTTTATCCATGAAAAAAATCAAAAATCAAAAATCTCAAAAAAAGCAAATATCCAAAAAGCCATCAAAAAGTTTGTAAATATGTACATACTTTAATGAAAATGACAAAAAAAAAAAAAAAAAAAATCAGAAAAGACACAAAATCCAACTGCCTGGTGACTGCCACGTTACCTCCTGTCTAGGTCTAGTTGCATGATAGGTTGGGTTAACATTAGGATTTGGCTAAGATTTTGGTCCACCAGGACCTTGGACGTGTCTACTTTACTTTCATACGGATCCCTATGCTCATCATGAGATGCACACACCTGCACGTTTTTCAAAAGAACCTGTTTAAAATGAGTTCCAAGTCTTTAGTATACTGTCACAATGCAACCTTTGCTCTTCGTCTCTCGACCGATCAGGACAGTTGACGCCCTTAAACGGTCGAGCTCAGCAATTTGCGGTTCCTCAAAAAACCCGATAGATGTAACCCCTCAAAAAAAAAAAAAAAAAAAAAAAAAAAAAAAAAAAAAAAAAAGGGGGGCCCAGAAATGAAATGTAAAGAACCAGAGCACGTGAAGAGGGCAGTGTCCCCGCAGGCGGAATATCAAATAACCCCAATAAATGTCAAGAGCGGAAAAGAAATACAAAAAAGAAAAGGGGTTCAAGCAATCATGGAAAAAAGCCTGGACGTGACCGTGCCTGGCCATGAAATTTACCAAAGGCTTGAAAAGTCAAAATAGGGGCATCTAAGAGGTCAAAAGGGGTCCGTTTTGTCACAGCTCCCCCTTTTAACGGTTTTGTTGATCCTCCTGTGAGGTTTGTCTCCACAATTTCTTCACTTTGTCTCCCCCAAGGTTCAGCACGAGATTGCTATCTAAAGACTGAACATCATTTTAAAATGGTTCGTTTTCAAAAATCGTCACATGCTCACATGATCACAGGAGTCTAAAATGGGTAAAGAGTAACGTCGATGTTTCTGGTGAACTAATTTCTTAATCATAATCTCAATGTGTACTCTCGAAAACTTCGGGCTTAGGTCAATGCATGCGCGTCACCAATCGGTGCGACGGCGTCTGATTCCGGGTCAGCGTCGCGCGGTTGACCGCTAGGGTTCCAAGGTGTTCCATCATATACCTTCTAGATTGTGAGGAAAGAGACCCGGGTCGGGCAAATCATTTACCTCGAAAACCTTTTGGGCAAACTTGGTGGTCGGAAGCAGCTGGGAGCCTAAGCAAGGCATGACGGTATTGTCATCAGTATGAGTCTTAACCGGTCAAGGTTAGTTTGAGTGGTCTAGAGGCCCAAATCAATCTAGATGCAAGCTTAGGATGCCTGGGAAGTTGAGTGTGCATTTCCCTTTTTATCATTTGACTAGGCTGACTTTTGGCAATCACCAGGTAGACAAAAATAGGCTCTGTTAATATCACCTTGCATTTGCATGACGCATTCATTTTTTTCGTTTGTCTGGTTAATAGGACACGGCCCCTTGACCTTATGCGAAGGCTAAGGAAAAGGTAGTTGCTCTTTTTTAGGCAAGGGGCCGAAAACAGATGCTACTAACAGTTTCCCCTAATGTTGTGCATGCAGGCATCACAAATACGAACAGAAAGTGGAACAAAGAAGTGCCCATGTAAATATAGAAATATGCAAGCATAACATCATACATCATCACAACACAGGGGCATACCCCTGCGCCCACTCTCTCTCAATCCTTTCCCCTTTCCTCCACATCATCTCTCCTATCCCGAGAGGGGTGCCTCATCTGGCTCTCGGCGTCCTCCTCACGAGCACGACGATGTCCGGAAGCTGGGCGCATCGACCCTGATGAACCAGCGGGTCGCAAGGCCCTCCACGCATCCTCAGCTAGCAGGGAGTCGAGGTCTCTGAAGACAGAGCTCCCAGCAGGGGCCTGGCCGACTGACGGGGCAGGAATAGGGGGACGAGCTCCTGGACTCTGAACGCTGGATCTCATAGCTCGTTCTCGCCCCTTCTTCATCACCCGGTCCCACAAGGTTCGGTACTTGAAATCAAGCTCCCGTACCTCTGTCTGCGACCTCGCCAGCTCCTCCTGCAGGCCAGCCATCTTACCCTCCCAGTACACGTCCGGGTGGGATCCCTCGCTCGCTCTGGCCCGAGCCGTCCGTTCCTCCAAAACCTGGTCCCTCAACTGCTGGTTGAGGTTCTCCAACTCCTGCGCCCTTGCCAAAGCAGTCTCTAATTCCTGGCGCTGTAAAAGATGAAGAAACTTAGGGTCAGACAGGTTCAATGATCATAACACAGAAGGCAGAACAAATCTTACCTGCTGTGCCAAATAAGCCTCCCGGGCCTCCGCCCGGCGGAGGGCATCCTGCAATCTCGTCTCACAATCAACTGGAGCAGCTGGCCCTTGGGTTGATGAGCCCGCACCTGGATCCCCTCGCAGCCCATGGCGGATTAGCGCCTCTCTCTGCGTCACAAAAGTTTTCCAAAGATAAGGCGGGCAATATTACATCCTAATTCAGAAATCAGATTTCTTACCAATTCTCTAATCTGGGTAAACAGATCGCTCGTCTGCAGAACCAGAAGCTCATTCTGGCTCTTTAAGATCTGGATGGCCTCAGTCTCAGGCATCTGTTACAGGAAAATCACCAAAATTAGCCCATGGAGAATTCAAGTACGAGAAACTGAAGGGTTGAAGTAACGTACCCGCCGTGTATCCAGAAACATGCGGTTTGAGTACCGCCGGGAATAATCTCCCATGTACTTGAAGCTATTTCGTAGGGACTTGTCCTCCTGCAGGGCATCCCCGGTGCGGTGCCATATGGCGATCTCAGCCCGCCTCACCACTCGCCAATCCTGACCAATAGTAGAAGATCGGCGGCGACCTCGGTTCATATCAGGATGGTCTGGGTAAGCGAGTAGAGGCTGATGCCATCCCCATGTGCGGTACGCCATCCGGACGAAGAGGCCGTCACAAATATTCACGCACAGCAGGGGCACCTCCCGCCGGAACTGAGAAAGGCTCTGGGACACCCACGGCTGATCGGCCAGATCCTCCTCCGCGTATGGCATCCACACCACCTGGATGGAACAAGAGAGTTAGACCTAATCATCTCGGATGCACATATGCTTCAAGTCACTCACCATATGAGGAGGGAATGTATCAAGCTGACCACGGATGTCCTCCACACGGTACGTCACCGGGCGATAGTCCCGGATCACCTCCCACCGCGCCATCAAAGGGGTCAATCCCTCGCGGTCCGCGGATACATTCCCTCGGCCGATGGGAAAGCGGGTGTAACCCCAGATCTGCAAGAGACAACATAGTCAGTGCCAGTTAACATAAGTAAAGATGGAAAACCACAGCTAAGAGGATTACCTGGAGAAAAGGGGTGAACCCACCCAAGTTACCAGAGCCCTGGCGGTAGCCTACCAGGTGGGAGAAAAGATGGCCCAGCATGGCAGCTCCCCACGCCATCTTCTTCGCTGCCTGGAGGTCTTCCAACAGCGGCAGATACTTCAGATTAACTCTATCTGAAGCTGTGGCAAATAGCAGCCTTCCGAAGAAAAACAAGAGAAAGATCCGCAAGTTCTCGTCATCCGATCGGCCATCCAAGTCTAGGAGCGTCTCCACTCTCTCTGAGAAGGCCTCTAAGGTCTCGCTCGGCATCCGCCGCACCCGGCTCAACCCCACCGATCGGGCAAAGTGCCCAAGGGGTATGTGAGACAGCGCTCCCTGCATCCTGTAGTATCCCTCGCCTAGGAGCCGATCGGACAACTGCCTGTAATCCCTAAGCTCGGGACCCACCACTGGATCTCCAATGACCGGCAGGCCTGTCAAGAAGGAGACGTCCTCCAGCGTAGGCAACATGTGGCCCCAAGGCATGACGAAGGCCCTGCATCTGTCATCCCAGCGCTCCCTAAGAGCTACTAGGAAGGGCGCATCCACTATGAACGGACGGACCCGGAACAGCGGCCCGAACCCGAAGGCATCCACTTGGAAGACGAGCTGATCAGGCAGGGCGTGGTACCAGGCCCAGACCAGTTCCCATGAAACACGCCCTCGGACCCTCTGAATACCCTGAAAAATCCAAACATCAGAAAATGAGGGCATAAGCAATTAAGCCTCCACCCGGCCGGACGACGGGGCGGCCTGCCGCCCAGTCTGGCAGACGGCAGGCCCGTCCGCCGTCCGCGCGGGCGGACGGCGGGCCCGTCCGCCGTCCGCGAGGACGGACGGCGGGTCCGTCCGCCGTCCGCGTAGATAGACGGCGGCCCCGTCGACCGCCCCATGCTTCAAAAAAAAAAAAAAAAAAAAAAAAAAAAAAAAAAAAAAAAAAAAAAAAAAAAAAAAAAAAAAAAAAAAAAAACTTACCTTCTTCTTCGGGGGCGCCTCCCCGTTGCCACCGTCCTCTCCGTCACCGTCTCTTTCTTCCTCCTCACCATCACCACTGTCGTCCCCTTCATCCTCCTCCGCTGCCGCCGTCGTGCCTTCCTCCTCTTCTCCTTCCTCTCCGGCATCGCCACCGCCACCGCTGCCGCTGCTAAGAGCCTCCTCTTCGCCGCCGCGGATATCCTCGGCGTCACCTCCGCGGACGACCTCGTCTCCGCCACCGCCGCCGCCGCTGCAGCCCGCACCGTCGTCGCCGCCGGCCCTCCTCCTCCTCCTAAGAGCACGGGGGAGCCATACCCTCGCCATGGAGGGAGAGTTCGAAGGTTGGGGAACGAAAGAGAAGAAGAAGAGCAAAGAGAAAGAAGAGAGTGCCGGGTTAGCTCCTCTTAAACCCCGAGAGGACGGCCTTGGCATGGCTGTCCACTGACGTGGACGGCCATGCGCTGGCCGTCCGCCGGCGCGTGGCCGACACGGACGGCCACGCGCTGGCCGTCCACCGACACGGACGGCCACGCGCTGGCCGTCCGCGGGAGTGGACGGCCATGCGCTGGCCGTCCGCCAGCGCACGGACGGCCACGCACTGGCCGTCCGTCAGCGCACGGACGGCCACGCACTGGCCGTCCGCTGGCGTGGACGGCCATGCGTTGGCCGTCCACCGACGCATGGCCGACACAGACGGCCACGTGCTGGCCGTCCGCTCGCTCGGACGTCCAGGAGTCGGCCGTCCAAGAGTCAGTCAAACAGAGGGTTAGGAGGCAGATTGCTCACATGAGTGTGAAAAGAATTTCAAAAGATTTGATATTATTCTTTGAGAAATTGAAAGGCTACATTATTCTAAGGCTCTGCGCCCCATAAAAAAGGCACAGACAGCAGGACGGATGTTGGCCAAGTAGCCTACATATTTTGTGACTTCCTCTGAAGTCTCTGCTACGTCAAGACGTGCCTTGGTGAACCTGGAATGACGCCGCCATGCACGTTGGAGCCGGTCTATGGCCTGAACCTCTCTCGCGTACCCAGTGTGTCGCGGAACGATCAGGGTGTCATATAAGGCAGGGAATGGTACTTGTCTGGGAATGCCGATCTGGAGATGGCAGCGATGCCCCTGATACACAACCAACTCATCGGGGCCAATCAGCCACAGCTCGCGGTCACGAGAAGCCCTCGTGGTGAACTCCATGCTTCGAAGGACCATTGGAACAAATATGAATTTCTCTACAGGCAGGAAGTTTAGGTAATCACGCCAGTCATCCCGCGTCTTCAGATGAGCTGTGAGACACCTGACTTGATCCTCAGGGCCAAGAAGCGAGCGTGCAGGGTACCACGCACTGTGCTGAAAAATTCTCGAGGCAGAAGTTACACTTTCATCAAAATCGAAGGACATATGCATCTCCATCCATAGTTGCAAAGTGAACAGACTCCCTCTCGCAGATCGTCCCAAGCTCATATGGCTGAGCCCCCCGTACAGGTGTGACAAGATCACCGGGGCTAGAGAATGACCTCTCTGCAGTAAGTACAGCACGCTCACATATTCCTTTTCTAGCACCGAGCCTGTAGTGGGGAACCACAGGACTCCCCCAAGAACCAAGCACAAACCGCGCATCAGTCTTTCAGGTTCGACCGCCTTGCGCTTAATTTCTCGGATCAGCCAGTATGCAAGATGGTCAACGAGGATCCCTCGGCTATTGGTCATACGGCATGCCTCCCGTTTATCCCGGACAATGTCAGCGAAGGTCTCTTCCCATGAAGGCAAGCCAGAAGGATCACCGGCGGCTAGACCCTCCCAACCATAGAAAGTCTCCACCTCCTCCAACAAGACTGTTGCCTCAAACTCCCTGAAGACAAAGGTGTGGGTCCCCGGATGCCATAACTCCAGCAGCGCACCCAATCCATCCCAATGCCAGTGGATGGCAGTAAACCATTTGGCAAACACGATAGAGCGTGTCAGGTTCCATCGATGCATGAACACCCTCATGCTTAGTGTGATCACTTCCAACAGGGCCGCGAGCCATGCATACTTGCGGGTATGCCTAGCGTCAGGGAACTTTGGGAGGGGCTGCGAGGTAACCCAAAAATCAACAAAAAGAAAAGAAGAAGAGAAGAGACGAGGCAAGCAAATAAAGGTCCTAGCCTACCTGTCCGTGGGCCACCAGGTTGCTCAGGTGGCCATCCACATCAGACAGAACTCCAGGCCCTCTGGCAGCACAAGTAGGAGACGAGGCCATTCTTGAATAGGAAAAGTTGAAGTTCTGGAAGAGGACCCCGCGACAACAACCCTTTTATCATCTCGGGATAACCTCAACACTTTCCACACTCCACAAAAGACGGAGAGGCATCCACATCCCATTCCTTTCCCCCTTTTGTGGACCGCATGTACTTTGTCTTCCACCTTTTCGTGGAAGGCGAGCTCCTTGGCTGTCCATCACTTTGAAAGCAAAACCCATCCACGAGAAAACAAGAGGCCTTTTCCCCCCTCTCTCCAAGGGGGTAACCTCACCCCACAATTAAAGAGACTACCATGATCCATGAATTTAATGGCCCATCTCAGAATTCGAGTCGAAACCATATAGGATTGGCATTCTACCGATAGAATGGCCATATCTTCCATATCGGCTTCGACTCGAAACAAAATATCTGCTTCTTATCTTTCTGCAATTTGAAATGTAATATTGTCATTATTGAAAAATGTGGACGTCGCTGATGTGCGTTCTTGCAGCTGCAGGGAATCCGAAGCAAGTAGGATTGAAGACACAGGAGGCTAATAACTTCGGGCGTATAGACTCTGAGTTCCTCTTTAAACAAAACAATGAGGAGTCTATATTCTCCAAGTTATTCGATTGGCCAATAAATCCCTCCTGATTGCATTAGGAATTGCATTAGGAATTTGTTTTTCTAAATTTCAACCCAGCATGCATTTTGCATAAGCATCCACCCTCGCCCTAGGGGCAATGACCATAACTTATCACTCTGCTTAATCCATTGTTGATCTATGAGTCCGACAATTGTGCGTTTGTTAGCCTTTGATTTGCAAGACCCCTTTCTCCTTTTTTTCAGCAAGTGCGTTTGAGAGTCTCTCACTTGGCGATCCCATGATGCGCTAGGCCACCGCGCGCCCGTTGTGTTGAGAGTTCTTCAAGTCACACTCCTACACCTTTCATACTCGAGATCCCCTTGGGCCAGATCGCTGTATTCTGGTACGCCAAGGCCTCGCGGTCCCAGCACCCGAGGGTCCCACGGACTGTGATTCTCTAGTACTGAACTTTGTCCCTTTTCTTAAATCACTCTTGCAACTCGAATGGCTAGCTTTCATGCATCTGCCGCATTCGCATATCATCCTTGGGGATAGCTCACTCCTTTTCGGGCTGTCCAAAATCAGTTTCGATTTCCGGAACACCCATTTATCATTCCGTTCCACTCCACTGCAAAATAGGTGTCCCGGAGGGGCATTTGTAGACACCGATTTTGGACCACCCTTTTGGTCATGAACCCTGCCCATCAGTAGCCCTTCATCACTAAAATCCCCTCATTTCAGCCATCTCAGCCCACTACCGGCTAGGCCCATTAACCAAATCCCAACCCTAGCCACCTTCTTCGTGGAAGGCCAGCCAGTCCGCCTTCCACCCCCTTCGAAGGCCACCCCTCGCCTTCCACCACCTTCGAAGGCCACCCCCCGCCTTCTACTCCCTTCGAAGGCCAACCACCTTGTCGTCCACCTTTTGGCCACCTTTTTCACCTTTTCTTAGAAGGCCAACCCCTTGCCTTCCACCGCCTTCGAAGGCCACCCCCCGCCTTCTACCCCCTTCGAAGGCCAACCACCTTGTCGTCCACCTTTTGGCCACCTTTTTCACCTTTTCTTAGAAGGCCAACCCCTTGCCTTCCACCGCCTTCGAAGGCCACCCCCCGCCTTCTACCCCCTTCGAAGGCCAACCACCTTGCCGTCCACCTTTTGGCCACTTTTTCTTCACCTTTTCGTAGAAGGCCAACTCCTTGCCTTCCACCGCCTTCGAAGGCCACCCCTTGCCTTCCACCTCCTTCGAAGGCCACCCCTCGCCTTCCACTCCCCTCGAAGGCCAGCCGGGTCGCCTTCCACCGCAAGAGTGGAAGGCATGTCACCTGGCCGTCCACTCCTTAACCACCTTTTGACCCCGTCTTCCCCATGATCTCCTCTACTCTCCGCCCTCGTCCCCCACTACTCCGACCACTCCCCACTCTGTCGACTGCCGCGGCCACTACCGCCAACCCTTGACCACTCCCCATTGGTTGAAGGGGGATTTACGGGGATTTAGACCCCTGATTTCTCCTTTTTTTCCTTCGCCTATTTAAACCCTCCACATCCTCTCGAGCGGGGGTGAAGAAGGAAGAAAAAGGGGGGACAAGAGGAAGGATTTTTTGGTTAAGAGGAATTTTGGAGAGGCAGAGAGGGACTTTCTGGTGAGAGGCTCGAGGAGACCTCACGGAGGAAGGCTCAGGCTACATCTGGAAACGGGCTTGCCTTTCTAACTTCTCCCTTTTATTTTTTACTCATTCTCTTACATTAGTAATATCATTCATTCTCCACACACGCCACTCCTCTTCACTTGCATGCATGTACATATAGGATGACTTAGCCATCCGTACTCCCACAGAGGTTTTAAAAAAAAACGGGAGGTGGGTGGCCATAACATATGGTCACCTTCCCTCCCCACCACCCATCCGGTGCGTTTCCCACTGATTTTAGTTAGTTTTTACGCCTTTCTGAATAGATTTTGCACTCTACAGTTCTAATCGGGTTCGTCTTTGCTTGGTCTTTTTCTTTTCAGGAATCCTTACCACCTACACGCGTACAGAATTTCGGGCTCTCTTCCTTTGGCCGGCCGGAGGAAGAGAAGGAGGAATCGACGTCTCCCGCTCTCACAAAACGCGATCATCTTCTACATTCCTGCGGAGCACAGGAACCGAAAGGTAATGCTCCTGGCGATCACACTCTCATTTCTAACCCCTCCTCTTTGAATCGCCGCAGTGCTAAGACGTACGGAGAAACCCCCAACGCCGAGGCCCCGCGGGCGCTGCACAGCCGCGGAGGGGGACGTTCCGGGCGCCTACAGCGGCGTCCTCGAGGGTACCGGCGGCGGTCTGCGGTGCGGCGGGTCGGAGGCGAGGAGCTTGGAGGAGTTCAAGAACCGGTAGGGGGACGAACCTTGTATGTGTTGCTCGTGTTTTCTTTGGCGGGACATGACGTGTTTGGGCTAGATTGAGCATGTTTAGGGGGGTTTCCTTGTGGGAATGGCGGTGCTTGTGATCGTGGATTCGTAGCATGCTTGTGGTGGTTGAATTCCTCTTCCTCCCCTTCTTGTTTTGGGGCTTTTCGGGGTGTTTGGGGTTATGGGAGAAACCCTCGGTTCGAACCAGGGGACCAGGTTTCTGGCGCTAAACGGCGTCGTGCCTGGTCGACGCCTTTTAGAAGGACGTCAGGGCAGTACGACGCCTTTTAGGGCAGAAACCTCCCTGTTCGAGGTTTCACGAAATAGGGGTTCTGGCGCTAAATGACTTCATGGATGGACGACGCCTTTTCGAAAGGACGTCGGGCCATCATGACGCCATTTAGGCAGGAAATCACCCCGAGTGAGGGTATGTAAATCTGGGATTTCGATGTGAATGGCGTCTGTGGACGTGGACGCTTTTTAAAGGGCAACTCCCTATGACGACGCGTTTCAAGGAATAATCTGGCTATTAAATAAACCTGTCTGAGGGGCTTTAATGGTGTCGACCTCGGTCGACGCGATTCAAGACAGAACTGTCTAAGTGCTGGTTTTAACATGTGTTTCACTGTTGAGCGGTTCAAATGCATGGTTTACGTTGTACACTGAGACAGAGGACTTCTGTGTGAGTGGAATTACTTCATGTTATGTGTGTGTGTGTGCTTATACAACTGTGGATCGGAATGACTGTGGTTACGTTTGTCACCATGGGCCGGTGGGGAAAGGGCCATGGTGTCTGTGAGGCATTGTGCCGTACCGGTGGGAGGAGGGGTACATGTTGTGGTTTACCTTTGGCTGAGGGAAACAGGACCACCTTGAGCCCGTCGGGCCGGAGTAGCCGGTGTGCTATCCGAGGGGTTGCTGTTTGGTCTCAGCGGGTCGGGTTTCCCTGTTTGTCGAGGCAGCTTCCGGCGCGTTTCTTGCTGTGGAGCTGGTTGTGGAGTTGTTTTACCCCTGTAGCCACTGGGCCTGATGTGACTTTTGATCAAGGTTACGAGTGGTACCCTTAGCCCTTTGGCCTGACGTAGCCCGGGAGGTTAGGGTTGTGGGTAGTTCCTGTAGCTTCGGCTTGACGGGGGTTCGCCGGTCCCCAGGGCCCTCCTGAAGCGCTGAGGCCTAGCGTGGAGGCAATCCGGACGGTAGGACAGTAGTCTAGACTGCTTGTGTGCACACGTAGCTGACAGTGGCGGTACACTGGTTCCAGCTAGTCCTAGTTTGACTCACTGCCTCACCCTACAGTGCCCCGGAACACTGTAGGGGTGGACAGGCGTGAGCAGTGGTGGTAGTGTTGGGAGGCGACGTTTGACTTCGGTCGACAGTGTGGTTCAGTCGCTTCGCGGACTTTGGCTATGAGACGTGACTCTGTGTTGGGTTCTTCGGGTTGCTTAGAATGGTTCTTGCTACACTGCTTATCGTACATTTCATATCAAATTTGGGTGCTATGTTTACTGCTTTGCTTAATTGCCATATATCCCTGTTGTTGCATTTGTGGGTGTGTGAGTGGGAGGCAGGGGATCGGATGATCCCTACTGAGCCCAATTCTGGTGTGGCTCACTCCCTGCGGTTTCAGGTGTGGACTTCGCGGCGTATGGAGGCGTGTGGTGCCTTCTTGGTGTGCGGACCAGCAGCTGTCTCTGTTCCGGGGTATGCCCCGATGTTGTTGTACTTTCTTTCTGCCTGTACTTATTTAATTTGTTGGACATGTAATTATTGTTGGACTGTATACGAACATTGTTATTTTCCTTCCTGCGCACTTGCTTACCTTTGTAGTCCGTGTGATTGTTATATTTAGCCTTGTTTAGTACTTACTCCTCCAGATGTGTTGTGTGAGATCCGGGTGTGAACCCGCAGTTAATGGGCCGACATCCATTTAGTGACCGGGTATCCGGTCATAGGATGGCGGGTCGTTACAGAGAGAGGGAGGGGAGAAATGAGGGAAAGGAAGGAGGGTTCGTGGGGTAACCAGAAACTGGGTAAAATGCGTCGTGCTGTACGGACGCCTATCAGTTGACATGACGGGCCGTACTAACAGAACTCTGAAACGCGTCGCCTACCCAAGATGCCGTTCAGACGACAAGACCGGCACCGTACACTGACAACCCAGGGTCGAAGTCTGAATGGCGTCGTCCATAGTGGACGCCGTTCAGACGACACGATAGGGCCGTACACTCGTGACCCAAGGTCAGCCCACGTGGCACAATCTAAAATGCGTCTGCAATACCGGACGCCGTTTAAACCGCGTCGAGCAAGCTCGACACGAAACAGAACAGAGTCTCAGCCCCATCAGGGCCTGAACTACAGGGTCCGACCCCGAAAACTGACCCGATAACCGGATCCGAAAACCTCAGTCTTTACACTTACCGTGTGCGGATTCGAATCCGCAACCGTTCGGTTCCGTCGGTGCAACACAGCAAGCCGTGCCCGGTCTCTACCGGAGTCCATGCGATCCTCCTTGCGACTGACAAAGTGTTAAATTGATCATTTAAGGGCAACCATATGCATCATACTCATATTTTTATCTGCAAAATAGCATGAAATGATAGATAATTGTGTAACAAGTCCAACGGTACCAATTTCATCAAATTCTGACTTAAAAACATCGTCATTTCATGTGATCAAAGGAGTGTAGCGCATTTGCGATTTTTCGACAAAACCGAGACGAAATGAATAAATATGATGATATTTTTATGATAATGCGCTAAATTATATTTATTTGATGTGAACAGGACACGTCGATGATGCAGTGCAGCTGGATGAGTTTCCGGAAATTTGGGGGAGGTCTAGTGTGCGGATTTCAACTAAAATAGAGGTGAAAATACAATTTGATTCCTTCCTTCGCTGGAGTTTCCCAAAACCCACACTTTCCTTCCGTCTCTCCAATTTTTTAAACACATCCCTTCCTCTATTTTAAAAATCCTCTCTCTCTCTCTCGTTTTAGAAATTCGAATCCTAATTCTTCTCCAGTTTCCTTTTCCTCTCCTTCCTTCCCCAATTCAGACTCTCTCTTCCCCTTTCCGTTTTGTTTTCCAACTTCTCCCTTTCCAAAAACTCTCCCACAACGCTCTCTCTGTCTCTCTTCTTCTCTCCCATATATTCCGAGCTCCTCCTTCTCCTCCGTAACCTTTTCTCTCCCATAGCTTCTCCTCTCCTCTTTCTCTTCCTCTCCAGATTCGCAGCCCTCTCCTCCTCCTTTTCCAACTCTCTTTCACGGTTCTCCTTCTTCCCCACCGTTTCCCAGCAGCTCTCTCTCTTCTAGTTCTCAACCTGTTCCAGCCTCCCTCTCTCCGGTTCTCTCCACAGATTTCTCTCTCTCGTTATCTCTCTCTTTTCCAGTTCTCCCTCTCTCCTTGCCAACCCTCTCTTTCTTCCTTGGTTTCTCTTTCTCTTTGTTTCTATTCCTCTCTCCCGTGAACCTCCCTCCTCCGTCTTCATCTCGGACTCTTCTCTTCTTAGCCTCTCCCTTGCTGTTTCTCTTTCTCCCTCCACAACACACGCACCTCTCTCCGGTTATCCCTCTCTCTTCTCTTCTCTCTTCCAGCAGCTCCACGCGAACCAGCGCCGGCCAGCAACTCTTCCACGTCCAAGGTGAAGCCCCTGTTCCAACTCCACACCGCACCTCCAGCAGCTGTCCAAGCAACCAGCAGCCGCATGCCTGCGGGCCTACACGCACCCAGCTGCTGTTCCTCGCGTAGCTGGCTGCATCTCCACCAACGCATCCGAGCTTGGTGAAGCCTGCACCAAACAGCAGCTGCATCCTACACGCAGCGGCAAGCTCCAGCTCTTCCACGCAGCAGCAGCTCCTGCAAGCAGCGGCCAGCACCAACACACTAAGCCGGCGTGCCCAGAACCAGCAGCCTTCACGCCTGCTGCATCTCCAAGCTGCATGCACCTGAAGCTCCCACGCACGCCAGCAAGCTCCTCCAGCTGCAGCTCCATGCCGGTGAAGCCCCCCACCAGCAGCCACGTACACCAGCAGCGGCTTCTTTCTTCCTCCTGCATGCGTTGAAGCCAGCAACCTCACGCAGCTGCTCTCCAAGCACTCCACGCAGCAGCTTCCAAGCGGCAGTCCACCAGCACCTTCTTCCTCTCCTCCACGTTGCCAACCTGCAGAAGCCTCCACGCGGCGAACCAGCAGACCGGCAGCTCCTTCCTCCAGCGCATGGCAGCAGCCTGCTTCTTTCAAGACCAGCAGCACCTTCTTCTTTTCCTCCACGTACCCAGCGCATGCAACAGCAGCTCATTCCCGGCTCCAACTGCACCTCCACGCGCCACCATCCGGCACTTGTTGAAGCCTCCAGCATCTGTGCCTCTCTCCACGTGCAGCCATGCATGTAACCTGCAAGCTTCCAGCGCATGTAACCTGCAAATTTCCAGCGCATGTAACCTGCAACCTCAATGCGCATGAAGCCCAGCAGTAGCCTTCTCCAAGCCCTGTTTGCTGCATAAACTTGTTTATTTAGTTATTCATTAATTACTTTGGTTAGTTTAGATAAGTGTTTCTTTATTAAACAATTAGTGGTTAATAAAAGTTTTATTCAATTTTTATTTAGTTAATGTTTATTTCATCATTACATTAGGGGTGTTTACTTGTTTACTTAGAATTAGTTTAATTAATTTGATTTCTTTTTAATTTTAGTTAAGTAGCTTGTGTGTGGTTTAATTAGGTAATTAAACATTTAGTATAATTAGTTAATTTAGGTTGTTGTTATTTTTAGAATAATTGAATTATAGAGCATTAAAAATCATAAACAATCATCACTTATTTTTTTGATTAACTAAACTCCAAAGTTTTCAAAATTAAAATTCTATCTCCCTGTGGTTCGACTCGGACTCACCGCTATTAATTTCCAAAATTTGATTTGAGTGAGCCGGATAAATTTAGATTGAACGTTTTCATGTGTTTAACGACGCACAATTCGAAACGATCAATTTTTGGCGTCGTTGCCGGGGAGTTAGATTTTTAATTTTGATTATCTTGGATTTAGTGTAATTATTCTTTAGCTAACCTTCTTTTTCTTATTTTTGCAGCTAAATTAAAAAAAAAAAAAAAAAAAAAAGGAAAGCGAAATCATGGTAAGTGTGTTCCAACTTTCTATATTTCAATTTCCTGACTTTAGTTAGTTTCCATTTTTGTAGTTTCTAATTTAGATAGGTTTCCATTAACTAAAAAAAAGGAACAAAAAGAAGAACATCCAAATTTAAAAATCTCCATTTCCAATATTAGAAACCTTCCATGTTAGGTCATGCATCATTTAGAACTGCATTTTTAGACTGTTTCCTTTCTTGTAAATTTCTATTTTGTTGAAGATTGCGGGGGACAAGGTGAGATTTCTACTTTCCTTAAATACCATGTTCATACATTTCCATGATTGCATAGAACCCCTTGTTTGAATTGGTTGTGCACTTCACATAAAAATATATTAAGGGCAAGTCCATTAACGAAATAAGGTGGGGATTTGACTACCCTTCCTTGGCCCAAAAACAACCATCCCTTGCACTCTTTCACTAACCCAAGCCCATTAAAAGTGAGTAGGAATTCAATTTAGGGTTCACAATGAGATTTGGGTCTAGCTTGAGCCCACTATCACTTTTGGAGACCGGTGTCTAAGGCTAGAGGTCCAATGGCAAACGCCTAAGTGAGTCGGTGGTTCTTTAATTAGGTCCCTACAAAAGTAGGGGGAGCCTCCCACCACCCCACCTCTTACCTGGCCGATTGATAATTGTGAGGGTGGATTTGAATTAAACCTAGATTAATTTGTGAGAAACACATCATGTAGGCTAGTTTAACCATAGTTGTCTTAGGAATAATTGTGTGATAACTTGTTTGCTTCATTAATAAAAAAATAAAAATAAAAAATAAAAAGATTTTCAGTATGGAGTGGACTCAAATGAACCAATTTCTTGGCCCATGTCTTAATACCATCACACATTTCCCTCCACCACCTAATATGGATTTGGCTCACAGATTAGCTAAGCTAGACAAGTTGGCCCACACAATTGATCAATTTCTAACTTTGGGCCTAGAACCGTCCTCATATCCCACACAATCATATACCTATCAAGAAAGATGTCCCGTTTGGGCCAATCAGGACCATTATGATACCCCACCTGCTCTTCAATTTCCACCTCACCAGGCCCAAGCTCCAAGTCTAGCTATCCAAGACTTCTCGGATTGGCCCCAATTCCAAGTCTACTCTGGTGGTTTGGCCCACAATCATGGACACTCCGATTATCCATTGTCCACAAGCTCTTGTCCACCTTGCTTCCAATCAAATTATTCGACATATTCTTCGCAGTCTGATTATCAGCCCAGTTATCCGCATTCTCAAGATGATCAATTCATGCAACTTGAACAAATAGTCTTGGCCCAACAACAAACCATTGGTAGAATGCAGGCCCTAGTTGACTGTTTGACTGAAACTAATCTAAGGATGGATTTAGAAGAAGTGCTTAACAAGCCCATTGAAAATCTGCAATCTTTTTCACCTGATTTTAACCAACAAATCAACTCACAAATTCAACTTGACATCGTTCAATCCGGTAATGGTCACATCATGCCTGATCTTGAAAACGGAGAGTATCTTACGGAGTTGCATCAGGTGAGAATAGGGAATGCTAGCATGAATCAATCTATGAAAAATCCTGAGACTGGTCAACAAGATGAATCCATGATCATACCTGTCTGTCCTGAGGAAAGCTTAAGTGATAGAAAAGGAGAAGGGGAAGTGAGTGATCTTTTAGAGGTTAATCCGGATTTTGAACACTTCATATTCTCCACAGTGGAAGTCAATATGCATGCTAGTCCGAACCTCGAATATTTTTTCTTCCCAATAGAGAAAGTGGATATTCTAGAAGATATATACCCGGTGGATAGAGAGAAGATGGAAAACCCTCAGACTGACCAGCAAAGTGAAGTCACGATCACACCTATCTCTCTTGAGGTAAGCTTGAAGGAAAAAGGAGAAGGAGAAATGAGTGATTTGCTGGATATTGAGCGGGACTTTGAACACTTTCTATTTCCCACAGAGGAATTAAATACACATGATGGTCCGGATCTTGAATATTTCTTCTTCCCAATGGATCAGAAAGTGGATAATCTTGAGGAATTACATCAAGAGAAAACTGAAGCCATAGACTTAGCTAATCATCAAGAAGAGCCCATTGAGGGTAAGTTGGGGGGAGATGAAGGAGACAAGAAGGATTCTAGTGAGAGCCTAGATATTCACCTACCTATGATCTGTTTCCCGAGTGTTCGAGAATCTAAGCCCAATAGCCTCCAAAAGCTAGCCCGACTCAAGGAGGTGATGGAATTATTGGGCCAAGTCCACATCAACAGCCATTTTCTCAAAGAAACTCACTGTGTTGCCCAACTCAATTCTTACAATATCGATAACATCAATCTTTACTGGATTTTATTGAAATTTGAGGCCAAACTGAACCTGTTCTCAGTCTCTATCTTTGAGAAATTTGGAATCCACAAATTAAAGTGCACATCGGTTGCTTTGCAGTCAATTGATCATTTCATTAAGCAACCACATGACATGATCCAAGATACTCTTATTCAGGAGGATAGGAGCCACATATTTGTTGATTTCCTCATCTTCGACATTGGAGCATCCCCTACATTGAATCAATGTCCCATCAATTTGAGAATTTCTGATATTTTTCTAAGGGATCAAATGCTTCAGTTCAATCAAGGAAAAGAAGCGGGGTACGTGGTTGACATGGCCTATGAATCAAGTAGAACCAATATCCCATTAACCATGTTGAAAAATTATTTTCTCTGGAACCTCAATGATAACACTCTGAATCATCAGCTACATGCAATGTTAAGTGCGCTCCAACCAACAAACTTCAAAATATATGCACTGAAATTTGTGCTAGTAGGCATTGGATAGTGTGCACATTCCGTCTGGCTGAAGACGATAAACTTAGCGCTTGTTGCGAGGCAACCCAATATTTTATTTCAGCTTTTGTATTTCTTTCCTTTTAGGTCCCTAAGCAGCAATCGCCGTGGGTATGTCGCCGCCTCGTCATTACAGGTTGTTTCGCTCCTTCACAAATTCTCTTCTGGCTGCATGTTTTTCATATCTTTTATGCCATTGAGGACAATGTCAATCAAGTTGGGGGGTGGGACAATCATATGCATTTATTGAAAATCTTTTGAAAAAAACTGATATCTTTCACTGAAAAAGGGTCAAATTTTTTTAAAAATTTCTTTTCACATCCTATGAAAATTGCATGAAAATCATGTTTCATTAAGAAAATCTGAAACAAATCAGTTTTTTTGGTCGTCACATTGGTTAATGAACCTTCAAAGTTTAAATATCCCACTTTACAAAAATCTACGGCGGGATGATTTTCACACACACACGGCAACTTAGAATAAATGAAAGATCTTAAGGGTATAGAATTGCTGGAATTAACCTCAAGGATAAGACTATTTATTCTAATTTTTCTTTTGGGTTGAACGAAAGGAATGTGTAGGATCCGTAATAGGGGACTGTCCCACTCAGCACTCTAAAAGAGTCGGTCATCTAAAAAGGACAGTTGTAAACATTAAAGGCAAAAGAAGGCGATAAAAGAGCTAAAGGAAGGTAGGTGGCAAAAAGTACGCACCTCCCCTCAGGCAATACAAAGAGAGTGGCAAAAAATACGCACTCTCAAAAGCAAAAGTACAATAAAATGGAGAAAACGCCATGCTAAAAGGTCCATCGTACCAAAAATATGACCAAGTCGTGAAAAGTGCTGAGTTGGGACGGGAACTGAAAAACGGTCCTCACTGACTGATCGGGAAATCTTTTATTCTCTTCTCCTCCCTAGGTAGTCTTATCTAAAGGGTAGTAAAGGCAAGAATATACCAAAAAGGTCGGAAACGAGTTTTAAGTGTGTCAAATTTCATGTACAATCACCTGTCGTGAATCAAAATATTGTGGGATATGAAAACTTTTAACTTAACCAATCGGCTACCACTTAAATTGATTGTGAAAAATACTACAAATGAAGCATGATAATTCATTGTTTGTCCTAACTTTTCCTTATTTGCATTGCTAAGGGACTAGCAATGAGTAAGTTGGGGGGTGTGATAAAGTGTTAAATTGATCATTTAAGGGCAACCATATGCATCATACTCATATTTTTATCTGCAAAATAGCATGAAATGATAGATAATTGTGTAACAAGTCCAACGGTACCAATTTCATCAAATTCTGACTTAAAAACATCGTCATTTCATGTGATCAAAGGAGTGTAGCGCATTTGCGATTTTTCGACAAAACCGAGACGAAATGAATAAATATGATGATATTTTTATGATAATGCGCTAAATTATATTTATTTGATGTGAACAGGACACGTCGATGATGCAGTGCAGCTGGATGAGTTTCCGGAAATTTGGGGGAGGTCTAGTGTGCGGATTTCAACTAAAATAGAGGTGAAAATACAATTTGATTCCTTCCTTCGCTGGAGTTTCCCAAAACCCACACTTTCCTTCCGTCTCTCCAATTTTTTAAACACATCCCTTCCTCTATTTTAAAAATCCTCTCTCTCTCTCTCGTTTTAGAAATTCGAATCCTAATTCTTCTCCAGTTTCCTTTTCCTCTCCTTCCTTCCCCAATTCAGACTCTCTCTTCCCCTTTCCGTTTTGTTTTCCAACTTCTCCCTTTCCAAAAACTCTCCCACAACGCTCTCTCTGTCTCTCTTCTTCTCTCCCATATATTCCGAGCTCCTCCTTCTCCTCCGTAACCTTTTCTCTCCCATAGCTTCTCCTCTCCTCTTTCTCTTCCTCTCCAGATTCGCAGCCCTCTCCTCCTCCTTTTCCAACTCTCTTTCACGGTTCTCCTTCTTCCCCACCGTTTCCCAGCAGCTCTCTCTCTTCTAGTTCTCAACCTGTTCCAGCCTCCCTCTCTCCGGTTCTCTCCACAGATTTCTCTCTCTCGTTATCTCTCTCTTTTCCAGTTCTCCCTCTCTCCTTGCCAACCCTCTCTTTCTTCCTTGGTTTCTCTTTCTCTTTGTTTCTATTCCTCTCTCCCGTGAACCTCCCTCCTCCGTCTTCATCTCGGACTCTTCTCTTCTTAGCCTCTCCCTTGCTGTTTCTCTTTCTCCCTCCACAACACACGCACCTCTCTCCGGTTATCCCTCTCTCTTCTCTTCTCTCTTCCAGCAGCTCCACGCGAACCAGCGCCGGCCAGCAACTCTTCCACGTCCAAGGTGAAGCCCCTGTTCCAACTCCACACCGCACCTCCAGCAGCTGTCCAAGCAACCAGCAGCCGCATGCCTGCGGGCCTACACGCACCCAGCTGCTGTTCCTCGCGTAGCTGGCTGCATCTCCACCAACGCATCCGAGCTTGGTGAAGCCTGCACCAAACAGCAGCTGCATCCTACACGCAGCGGCAAGCTCCAGCTCTTCCACGCAGCAGCAGCTCCTGCAAGCAGCGGCCAGCACCAACACACTAAGCCGGCGTGCCCAGAACCAGCAGCCTTCACGCCTGCTGCATCTCCAAGCTGCATGCACCTGAAGCTCCCACGCACGCCAGCAAGCTCCTCCAGCTGCAGCTCCATGCCGGTGAAGCCCCCCACCAGCAGCCACGTACACCAGCAGCGGCTTCTTTCTTCCTCCTGCATGCGTTGAAGCCAGCAACCTCACGCAGCTGCTCTCCAAGCACTCCACGCAGCAGCTTCCAAGCGGCAGTCCACCAGCACCTTCTTCCTCTCCTCCACGTTGCCAACCTGCAGAAGCCTCCACGCGGCGAACCAGCAGACCGGCAGCTCCTTCCTCCAGCGCATGGCAGCAGCCTGCTTCTTTCAAGACCAGCAGCACCTTCTTCTTTTCCTCCACGTACCCAGCGCATGCAACAGCAGCTCATTCCCGGCTCCAACTGCACCTCCACGCGCCACCATCCGGCACTTGTTGAAGCCTCCAGCATCTGTGCCTCTCTCCACGTGCAGCCATGCATGTAACCTGCAAGCTTCCAGCGCATGTAACCTGCAAATTTCCAGCGCATGTAACCTGCAACCTCAATGCGCATGAAGCCCAGCAGTAGCCTTCTCCAAGCCCTGTTTGCTGCATAAACTTGTTTATTTAGTTATTCATTAATTACTTTGGTTAGTTTAGATAAGTGTTTCTTTATTAAACAATTAGTGGTTAATAAAAGTTTTATTCAATTTTTATTTAGTTAATGTTTATTTCATCATTACATTAGGGGTGTTTACTTGTTTACTTAGAATTAGTTTAATTAATTTGATTTCTTTTTAATTTTAGTTAAGTAGCTTGTGTGTGGTTTAATTAGGTAATTAAACATTTAGTATAATTAGTTAATTTAGGTTGTTGTTATTTTTAGAATAATTGAATTATAGAGCATTAAAAATCATAAACAATCATCACTTATTTTTTTGATTAACTAAACTCCAAAGTTTTCAAAATTAAAATTCTATCTCCCTGTGGTTCGACTCGGACTCACCGCTATTAATTTCCAAAATTTGATTTGAGTGAGCCGGATAAATTTAGATTGAACGTTTTCATGTGTTTAACGACGCACAATTCGAAACGATCAGCGACGGATATCCTCACGTTCCTCGTTCTTCACAGCTTATGAAACCTCCACCGGTTACTGCAACGATCGCCGCAACGCGCAGACGATTTCCCGTCGAACGGGAGTCCGAGAACCGGTAGAGTATATCTAGATCTGTCTGGGATGCCAGAAAGAGAGAGAAACAGAGGAGGGGCGGCTAGGGTTAGCAGCAGCTTGGCCTGCTCAGCCTGTTCGCTATATTTTATACTGACCGCGCGATTTTTCATAAAAATTCCCGATTTATATAAAATCTACTTATTTATCCATCGCCTTGAGAATCATTTGTGTGTGACCCTCTAGGCCTAATTACCAGTCCGGTTAACAGCCTAATAAGCCCAGTAACCCCTTATTGGTTTTATTAATCAATTAATAACTCTTTATTAATTAATTAATCAATCGAATTGATGTTGCACATCGAATTCGACCGGGCCTCCGATCACGTTGGGTGCCAAGCAACACCGCGTGAACCCGGAAGGTATTGGGGTTAAGCAACCCACTCTTGGAACCTTTCCGCCGACAATTACCGTGTGGATATAATCCTTTATTCGTACAATGCTCTCGAGTCAACTCAGGGTATGGCGTGCTGTCAAACCCTAACCGGTCGACTCACATGGATTGGATGCCACTAATAAATATCGGAAAACTCCTTTCCTGAAATTATCATCCGCCCTGGCCAGGGACTTCCGCGCATCCTTCCTAGAGCATTCTCTCTCTAAGTACCGAGAGCGAATGATTCCTTATTAACACATAATTCCTTTCGACGGTATTCCGCTGTACCCAATCCTTGGCGTTTTAGAATCCCGTGGCTAGAGATTCGTAAACCAAGGTCAAAGCACAGAAGTCCACCGACAAGGTGTCCTTGGTGTCTCAGGTCCGAGGACCATCCACGCAACTACGACAATAGAATCAAGCTGGTTGACAGTGAGGTACAATACCAACTAGCGATTTAGTCGGATCAGTTCAGTGAACTCATTCTCCAATGAGCACCTATAGATTCGCCTTAGTGTCTCCACACAAGTGACTTATGAGATCAGTCACCCTCATCATATGAGTAGGAGTAATCTGTACTAGTCTAACCAAATATCCGATGTCCTTCTAGAATATCCTCCGACTAGGAACGATTAAGAATATGTGTGTTTAAGTGATCAGTCTCATTAGTATGATCTCATCATAATCTGATCACTATAGCACATATTCACAGACTTTATTATGAAATGATAATTAATGTGATTTACACATAATGAATATTATGCTATTATATTAATAAATGAACGAGATTTACATAGTCAGATTGGCTTGTAGGCCACATAAAACTAACAAGGAGCTCATGCTGAAGTTTGTGGTAGCCATGTTAATGAACAAATGCTATCAAAGAAGATCCTTAGACAAGGATTATACTGGCCAACCATGGAAGAAGATTGTGTAGGGTATGTTCGTAGGTGTGCCAAGTGTGAACTTCACGCTGACAAGATACATTCTCCTGCATCTTCACTCCATCATGTTTCCTCCCCATGGCCTTTCTCCATGTGGGCTTTCGACGTCATTGGACCCCTTGGCAATCCTGATTCTGACATTAAGCAGAAATCCTTTATTCTCACGGCAACGGAATACTTCACAAAGTGGGCGGAAGCCGAAGCATACACGGAAGTCAAAGGATCAACTGTCTGCAAGTTCAACATGAAGAACATCATCACAAGATTCGGAATTCCAAGCACCATCAACACCGACAATGGACCACAGTTCGTATCACAAGAGCTGAAGGACCTCTGCAACAGGTATAAAATTGCATTGCATCATTCATCCCCATATTATCCGCAAGGCAATGGCCGAGTACAGGCAACTAACAAGACTTTGATAAAAATCATCAAAAAGACGTGCAAGTCTAATAAATTCACAGACTGGCCAGAAAAACTGATTGAGGCTCTATGGGCATACCGAACTTCAATCCGCATGCCCATTGGGCAGCCTCCTTATTCCTTAACATTTGGAATGGAGGCGGTAGTTCCATATGAAATCCTCATACCGTCATTAAGAGTACAATTGAACATGGAATTCTCCATTGATGAGCATCGCTCAACACTCCTTGCTCAATTAGAACTCTTAGATGAGAAAAGATGATCAACTGCTAATCATGCAAGAGTATATCAAAATAGATTAGCACGTTTTTATCAAAAGAAAGTCATTGAACGCAAGTTCAAAGTTGGTGAAATGGTCGTCAAAAGAATCTTTGTAAAACGTGATGGTCCACGTTCTAAGCTCCAACCCAATTGGGAGAGACCATATGTCATATCACATGCTTTTCCTGGTAACGCTTACCATCTAGTTAATGCAGAAGGGCAAGAGTTAACTCATCCCTAGAACGGTTTGTATCTTAAGAAATATTACCCTTAGGTTGAAGAGTCGATCAGTATGGTGCAAAAACCAGTAGAATTAGAAAATTTAGAAACTCAAATTTCCTTATCAGTCTAGATAATTTAATTCAAACATATTACTACACATACTGACACGTTTGATTCGTGAGTAACAAGAGATGTGAAGTCCGAAAGAATACCGAAAGCTTGACTGAGGGTGTAAATTGTAAATCATTCTTTTTAAACAAAAATTCTATTTTTATACTCAGCCCACGATGTTGGAATGAGGCTTAGAATAGACTACCAAGAATACCCGCCATCTTAGTAGGAGGCCGTCATAAAAAAAAAAGGGAGGGATTCGTCCCATGAAAAGAAAAAGAAAAAAGCAAAAGGCAAAAGTCAAATATTGAATCAAAAGGCCATTACATTACAAATGTTACACCAATGCCATGAAATCAAATGAAAAGGGAGCGCAAGGTCGATAAATACCCCGGAAAGAAAATGACCGAACCCCAACAGATATTAGGGTAAGAAACGGACATCTTTTTGGATCTTCAGAACCTTCTCATGGGCTTTCTAAGCAAATTCTTCTTTTCTTTCTAATGAGGCGTACTCCAAACTTAAGGAACGGCCTAGATTGACCAAGGGTCAGACCATCGAATGGGATCATGAATGAAAACACATGCTCAAGTACGATGAGTCTAAGTTAGATTATCGAAGAACAATTTGGGAATTAAGTTAATAAATAAATATGTTCTTTTGATTTGAGCCCCATGCTGGTCTTTTAGTATACACATTATCTTAAAAAAAAAAGGAGCATATATCTCAAAATCCAAAAAAAGTACATATCTCAAAATCCAAAAAAAAGTACATATCTCAAAATAAAAAAAAAGGTATATATCTCAAAATCCTAAAACTGTACATATCTCAAAATCCAAAAAAGGTACATATCTCAAAATAAAGAAAACAACATATATTTCAAAATCCAAAAAAAAAAAGGGCATATACTTCAAAATCCAAAAAAGGCATAGATCTTAAAATCCAAAAAATATATATATCTTTCAAAATTTTAAAAAAAGTATATATTTCAAAATCCAAAAAATATATATATATTTCAAAACTCAAAAAAAAAAGATGAATATTTCAAAATCAAAAAATATTTCAATTAGCATCTGCTTGTAGCATTTGGTGTGCTTCATTCCTTTATTTTCAGTGAGCATCTGCATGTTGCATCTTACTTCGTTATTTCTTTCAGTTCAATTATTATTTTTACCTTTGTTAATAAAGGTTATGCACCTTAACCCTTCTACCAAGGATAGGATCAAGTAGTTGATTACTTAACTGGGCAAGGGACTAAGCTTAAAGAGATACTTAACCTATTTGTTAATTCATGTACAGAGCGCAGGGTTAAAGACACAAGGCACAAAAGCTGAAGGCAAAAGTTTCATATATATATCAAAAGGTGTTTTGTATAGGACTCACACAAGAAAAGGAAAGTACATAATACAGCCATCAAGGCTGACTCTCCCCAGCCCCCTAATCGAACTGGCTCTGGGCTTCATCCTGGGCATCCGGTGCTGGAGCTCTGGAAGGCGACGGCGGTGGACCCATGGCACTCGGGCCAGCCTGACCAAAGGAGATGGCCACGCTGGCTGTGAAAGCGCTCACCTGTCCGTGCTCCTGAGCCCGCTGCCGAGCATGTCTGTATCGCTCCTCGACAGTCTGTCGCTCGTGCTCGACAATGCCCAACTGAACTCGAAGGGAGGTCATCTCCACGTCCAGTTGCTGCTACTCCAGCCGCTCTCGCTCTCGCTCCTCGGTAATGAACTCCAGTTGAGATTGGAGGCGTGAAAGCTCCCGAGGAAGATCCCCGGTGGAGAGACGAGCCACCTGCTCCTCAAGATTGCGGACTCGAGTTGCATTGATCTCAGCCCTCTGAAGGGCTTCCTAAAGCTCAGCAACCTGCAAAGGAAGATATTGTCAGTCCAAGATCATCAAGCAATCAAAATCAAATTCAATAATGGAAGAAAAAGGTTGGAACTTACCCGAATGGCCCGATCCTCTTCCGCAAGAGAGGCTCGGTGGATGGCAGAGGCAAGCTGACCCTGAAGATCAGCAAGGACGGCCTTGTGAGCAGCCAAGGATGACGAAGCGTCAGCAAAGAAGGGAGGAGGAGCCGCCTGGGTATAGACGGCTCGCTGCACCAAAAGAATGACCGTCAGTGGTAATCGTCAAAACAAATTAACTAATTAAAATATTCATACATGTCATGCATACATACCAAGTCAAAAAGTTCTTGCTGAACTTGTTCCAGCTGGGCCTCCGCGTCTTGTAGGCGGGCCGAGAGGTCGATGATCACCGCATCTCGCGCATCCTGCATAATATCACATACATATATTCATTCACAAATATAAGTTAAGATACTAATATAATGAGAGAAGCATAAATGCATACTCACATCAAGTGGACGGAGGAGCTGCAGCTGATCGGCGTAATGTGTCCGGTACTGTTGGAGGTAGGCTACACTACTCTCCGCTTGTGACTCGACTCGGACACCCCGGCGTTGCTAGTCTTCATACTGCTTCGGGAATTTGGCACGCCAATCTGTGAGGGTTTGTTTCCCCCTCATACTCCGTCCGACTCCCTCCGGGACCTCCTCGTCCACCCATTCTTAGTGGAGGCCCAGCGTCCTCATCGCGAGGTGGAGACGAAGCAGCTCGATCTCATACAAGCAATGTACCCACATTTGCCGCCCGAATCGTCTCCGGCCAGCTGTCACCCATGGCTGGCCCGCCTCGTTCGTGCCCATGTATGGGTGCCAGATCACCTGCATACAAGTTAGATGCATTCATATAAATCAATTGCATTTAATTAATAAAACATTGCATTTAATTAAAATAAATAATTAAAAACTTATCAAGAACTCTAGATAATCAAGAAACTAACGGCGGAGAGCCGTCAGCTGATGGTGCTGCAGGGCTGTGTCCACAATTGGCTGCCAGCGGCGAGCCAACGGGACAGCATCCGGTCTCACGATCCTCGCTCGGCCGAGCGGAAAATAGAGATAACTCCAAACCTGCACACATGAACATATAAGTTAGAAAAGGATCATATCACTGCATTTCATTGCATAAACAAATAATTAAATAATTTAATACCTGGAGAAACGGTGAGAAGCTGCTGACAGTCATCTCGCAGTCCGGCGTTACCATGGACAGGTCTGCGAAAAGGTGGGCCAAGAGGGTCGCACCCCAAGTGTACTCATACAAGCTATCTAGACCATCTAATAAGAAAAGGAACCTACAATAGATATGGTCGCCCTTCGTGTCGAAGAGCAACCGACCGAAAAAGAAAACTAGAAAGACCCTAAGCTGCCTATCTACCTCATCCTCCTGATTATGGTCACTACAATATACGGCAGAAGAGGACCTAGCTAATCTATCCCTAAACTCCTCCTAGGTCTCGTCAGACCGACGTCGGGGCTTAACTAAACCTAGCGCTACCTCCACCTCTACCCTGGGGACAGTCCTAGACTCCCTATTTAAACTAGATACCTCTATCCCTAGCAAGGCCTCCGCCAATCTACAGTAGTCGGGGTAAGTCACCCCGCTTACCGCCCGGCCTTCTACTCTAAGACCGGTGATCCTAGCGGCATCTTTCAGACTTGGGACCATGTGGCCCCAGGGCATTAGGAATGCCCGACTCTCGAAGTCCCACCTCTCCTGCAGTGCTTGCAAGAGAACCAGGTCGAGCCAGAAGGGCTCGATCTCTAAAATCTCGCCGAACCCCATACGGCGCAGGAGCGCCTTCTGGAAGTCCGAGAGTCCCTGGTAGGCTACGACTACTAAATCCCAAGAAATGTGAGCCCTCATCGTACCCTGCAAACAAAGCCAAAAAATTTCATCAGTTAGTGGACATAAAAAAACTCAATAAAATATTCAAACTGAATGGCGTCGCCCAGGGTGGACGCCCATTGAAAGGCGTCCACATGTCTTGACGTCATTTAGTCTGATTTTTTCCTATTAAAAAATTGTTTTTTTATGTTTGAATGGCGTCAGACCATGGCGACGCCCTTTAAGAGGTGTCACCTGGTCTAGACGCCATTCAAATCCAATGTCAGGCTTCTTCTGAAGAGCCCCTTTCTCCCCTTTCCCTCATTCCATTTCATCCAAAATCACATTCATAAGGAAACTTACCAAATAGAGGATGTCTTCTCCTTCTTCTTCTTCTCCTACCACCGCGGGTGGAGCCTCCTCCTCCTCCAAGAATGCTGCCACCACCGCGAGCTCGGCCGGTATCTCTTTGGGAGCTTCTTCCTCTCTATCGACCGAGGTCCGTCGCCGTTTCACGACCGCCTTGGTCCGTCGCCGTTTCACGACCGCCTTGGCCTTGCTTGATTGTCCATGTTCCATGGTTTTAGAGAGAGGGAAGGGAAGGCTCAGGTTTGAGGGTGGAAGAACTAAAGGAAGAGAGAGAGCTCGAAGGAAAGATTAAGGGAAAGGAATGAAGAGGGCTTGATGAAACTCCGGTGGCGAGAGAAGGAGATCGCCGGAGACAATGGTTAGAGGTGGTGGTCGTCGCCGGAGAGGAAGGCAAGAGAGAGAAGAGTTTTGGGAGAATGAGGAAGGAAGCTCAGGCTCGCAAGCTTCTGTTTGGAGAAGTTAAAACGCATCGAGGGATAGCGACTCAATTCAAGGCACATAAACTGAGGCGGCAAACATAACTTTAAATTCTCTAAAACGAGTCAAGGAACAGCGACGCGTTTCAGGTTAAACCGCCAGTCTGGTCAGAGCCGTACAAGGCATGATGATTAAACGCTTCCAAGTCATACGACGTGTTTCAGTAGATTAATCACAGGATTAATGATAGAATTCTGTAGAAAAGTAAGAGAGAGAAGAGAAAGGCGTCTACCATTGTGGACGCATTTTAGGCATAAACTGGGTTTTTAAGGAATTGATCTTCGAATTTCCTAATTTAATTATGGTTGAAAGACGTCTTGATTCGACGACGCTATTTATACCCAGAAATCTTATTTTTGATGAAAAATCATGGTTTTACTTAAAGGAAAATTTCTGGATAAATTGCAGAACATTAAGGGATGAATTTTCATGACATAAAAGGATGGATTCTTTATTAGAAATAAATTCTTAATTATATTAAAAAGAAAGATAAAGAGAGCTTTCAAGGACGAATTTCCCGAAGTCCCATTACATATGGATATGATAATCTCTATTTGTTTCCTGAGAGGATTTTACACGATGATTGGAACTAATGTTCTACAGTGTAACTATAAGTTCAGTTGCTTCAAAGTCTTTATCGGATTCTAAGAGACGCTTCTTGGTTGGAGAGATATGGGAAAACTCAGGGAATCCATGGCAAGGCAGGCTGAGTTGAGTACAACAACGATGAGGATTGTATAGAACGAACTCAGTTTCCCCAATCAGTTTAAGAACTGCACCAGCTGCACGGCGTACTCGAATTGGTTTCCTCACAAGAGCAAGTGGAGAAGCATCGAACCCACATGATGGCATTGTCTTTAAATAAGCTCGCTAGTCAGCTCGAGTCTTGAGTTTAGGCACTCGGTTGATCATCCTTTCATTGAATTTCACAATATTGGAAATATGGAATATTTGGCTATTTTGATAAATCTGAGATGGTCTTGCAGAAATTCTAATGTGATATTCAAACTTGAAGTGCAACTCAACCCACAGAGCGAAGAGAAGTATGCAACCATAGGAAGGCTGACTTGTAGATGCTGCAGAAAGCCCATTGTAGAGATAGGCTAGGATTGTTGTGCCAATTTGTCTTCCCTCAAAGATCTCGCAAATTGCACTAACTTGATCATCCTCCAGAATGTTGTCTTTGACAGAAAAGAATAGAGCTCCAGCTAGGCATATGGTGAACGCTTTCATCACGTTCTCAGTGTCATCCTCTTTGAGTTCCTCAATCTCGTATAAAGTCCACTCTGCTAGCTTTGCGAGGTTAATCCCTTTCTTTGTAAGGCACCCTTGAACTTCTTTTAGATCCTTCATGATTTTTATCAACAATCGTTGACCTGTGATCTTTTCCCTCATGAGAGCCATCTTATTCAAGATCAATTTATCACTGTTCAACTTGATTTTAGGAAGGCCCAATAAGAGTTCGGCCTCTCCAAGAAGTATAGTGAATTCGAAATCAGGAAAGAGGAAAGTATAGGTTTGAGGATGTCACAACTCAATCAAAACACCCATCGCTGCCCAATCCACGTTTGAACACTTGTAGTGCTTTGCATGGACAACTAGACCTTAGATGTTCTACTTGGAAACATAAGATTGCATGGAAATAGTGATACTTTTTGCAAGTTTACGAATCCAAGGAAGGCAAGTGAATTTTCTTGGGCCGGGAAAAAGAGGATATGCCTAGATTAAAAAAGAAAAAAAGAAGATTGCTATAATTCCATAAAGAACGTGAAAAACATTTTTTTTTTTGAGAAGAAGAATTGAAGGAAAGAGAGGATTTAACTTACTTGAAAGTTAGGATCTCTTCCAGTAAGATGATCTTTCACGTCAGAGAGCTTCTCAAACGTCTTCTTCATCCTCTTGCTTGAAGAATCCATCTTGTTCTTGAGCTTTTTCCCCTTGAAACTTTGAAACCTTGATTGTTCTTGAACTTTGGAGAGAATTCCTTACTTTGATCTCTAGATTATGGTTAGATTTCCCTTAATGCAAGTTAAGAAACCTTATATAAATAGATTTGCGAAGTTGAAGAGACTTTTTCGAATTGGAGAAGGGATGTGCATGGAGAGAGTTGGAATCCGGATTGAAGACAGCAAGAATCTATTTCTGCGATTTAAATGACATCATTGAACAGCACCGTATTTTGAATGATCTTAATAGCGTCAGCACGACACGACGCGTTTTAGGGTTTTTTGTTATTTGCCAGAAATTCACTGTTTGATGCTTAATTAAATATTTGCTTGAAGTTATTGATAATCTTTTAGTGCAGGAAGTTCAAAGAAATGATTACAAAGTTGAAAATCTCAAGAAGATCTTACTGTAGGAGTTTATGAGTCCTCGCCGTAGCTAAAAAGACGATTATCTCTATCTCCTGTATTCTTTCATGTAATTGATTTGCATTATCATCATTTACTATATGTTAAATATATATTAGATATATCAAGGACCTTGTGGTTTTGATGAAACTAGAATTTGAGTTCCCCTTCAACAAAAATGGTAATAATTCCAGAGAATTCTTAATCACACGGATAGGCCGTTAGATTGTTAATTGATGAGGACGATGGTTCGCTTTTGTGAAACAATATGTGGAATAACGAGCTTCGGCTTAGCACTGAATTATAGAATTGGTATCTTGACTCATTAATGATAATTTAACAATATTATTCTTGATTAATTTATATTTTATTTGATTTTATATTTTTCTTTTAACCCAGCATGCATCATATAGGACTTTGATATAACTATGATAAGAATTAATTATTGATTAAACTTCAGATCATTGATCAAATAATTCCAACATGATATGAAATATTCTATTCTGAATTGAGTATTTTGATTATCTTTGAGGTTCGCTTAAAGATATCATTAGAATTTTATCCTTTCTTAGACTCTTTACCCCAAATATTTTTGTTCCTTTTTTAGATCCATCATAGTTGCAACACGTCCACATTGGTTGGCACTCGCTCCCCATGATGAAACCTGCAGGGTTTGTGACCTAGGGTACGTCTCAATTGTGGAGGTTGATCGACCTTATTTTATTTCCTTGTCTATCTCATCCAGACAGGATTAATTCCATCAATATCTTTGAGTTACCTTCATTGATGATTTTGAGAAAAATTTCAATCATGTGATGTTGAAAGCATGTCTCATCACACCTTGGTATCACCTTTTCAGTACATTCCATTTCATTTCACTCTCTCGCAAAGACGATGCCAAGGTTAGGCAACTATAGACACGCTAATTTTGACATCATTTTGGATAAATTTCATGTCATATAATAATGTCTCAAAATGGCCTGATATTTAATCATTGGTTATTTTTTATTATTTTTACTGGATTAATTATTTAAATGACATCGGGTCAAACAGACATAATTTAAGTTTGTTAATGAAATTCATTTTAACTCAGATTTTTAATCAAATATGAAGGATTATAAAAGACGTCGACCTATAAAGACGCTGATAAAGTGTTAAATTGATCATTTAAAGGCAATCACATGCATCATACTCACGTTTTTATCTGTAAAATAACATGAAATGATAGATAATTGCGTACAAGTACAACGGTACCAATTACGTCAAATTATGACTTAAAAACATCGTCATTTCATGTAATTAATGGAGTATAGCGCATTTGCGGTTTTTCGACAAAATCGGGACGAAATAAATAAATATAATGATTTTTTTTATGATAATGTGCTAATTTATATTTATTTTATGTGAACAGGACATGCCGATGATGCAGTGCAGTTGGTGGAGTTTCCAGAAATTTGGGGGAGGTCTAGGGTTCGAATTTTGATAAATTCGACGTCATTTTATCCAGAAGATTAAAGCAGGGGTAAAAACGTCATTTGAGGTCTTAGTGTTGCCCTAATTCCATGGCCAAGAAGAACCCAAGAAGGGCCAGCCGCCTTCCTAAAGTCCACTTTCTTTTTTTTTAAAAAAAAACCTGCCTTCCCTTTAAAAGTTTCCTTCCCGAACTAAAATATGTCTGTTTCCTTTTCTCTGTCCCTCCGCACACCTTCCTCCCTCCTTCCCACGTCTCTCTTCCCCTCTATTTATTTCCTCCTCCTCTCTCTCCGGTTCTGTCCGCCTCTTCTCAGCAACCCCTCTAATTCCGAGCCCTCCTCCTTCTCCAGTTTCCTCTTTCTCTCCCTTATTCCCTCTCTCTCCGACAGTCACACCTCTCTCTCGTTTTCGTCCTTCTCCTTCTCGGTTTTTCCCAGCAGCCGACGCCTCTTCTTAGCCTCTCCCACTCGGATTCCGAATCCTTCTCCTCCCGCAACCTCTCGCCCACGTTTTTAGAGTTCCCTCTCCTTCTCCAACTCCCTCTGCAGCCTCTCTCCTCCTTCTCTCTCTCGGTCTCTCTTTCTCTCTCTCTTCTATTCCTCCTCCCCACAGCCCTCCTTCTCTCTCTCGGTTTCTCTTTCTCTCCCTCTGTCCTCTCTCTCCGGTTTTCTTCCTCCCCTTCTCAGCTCTCTCCCTGTCCTCTCTGTCTCCTTCCCTCAGCCACCAGCAGAAGCCCCTGCGCGAACCACCGTCCACGCGCTGCGGTGAAGCCGGCATCCTCCAGCAGCTCCACGCGGCAGCGCTTCCAGCAGCATCCTCCACATGAAGTCCATGCATGCGTGCCTCCTCCTACCCAGCGCATGCACGCCGGCAAGTTCCAGCTTGAAGCCGGCCCCCTCCAAGCACTAGCAGACAGCAGCTCCTCGCACCCCCGCGTGCTTCCGTGCATGCATACACGAACACCCAGCCAACAGCCCATCCAACCACCCAGCCAGCAGCTTCCAGCGCATACACATCCGGCTCCATCAAAGTCCCAACAGCTGCGTTCACGCACCTCCAGCGCTTGAAGCCAGCTAGTACCCGTTCCAGTGCACCTGAACCTTCTGGCCAGCACCTCCCATGCATGTTCTCCACGTCTCTCCAGCGGCTCATTGCGCCGGCAAACCCACAGAACCTGCTATTGTTTTGTTCTTTCTCTCCCCCCCCCACTAGTATAGTACTAGTTTATTTAATTAGGGTTAGTTGTTGGTTAGTTGATGTTTAATGATGTTTTATTAGTTATTGGTTGTTTAATTAGGTTATTTGATTCATGATGATTAATGGTTTACACAATTGAACAATAGTTTTTTTTTTTGTTATAATTTCTTAGTTGTGGTTATTCTCTAGTTGAAGTTGTGTTTAATTTTTGAAAAAGAAAAAAAAAAAAGGGATTTGTTTAATTTACGTAATTATATTTTTAGGTAACATTAGTTAATTGAATTCTAGTTTGAATAAGTAATTAGTTCACTTAAATTTTCACATATTTTTAGATAACTAAATTCCAAAGTTTTCAAAGTTAAAAATTGAACTCCCTGTGGATCGACTCGGACTCACCATTATTAATTTTCAAAATCTAATTTAAATGAGCCGAATAAATTTAGATTGAACGTTCTTATGAGTGGTTAAAAACACACAATTTGGAACGATCAATTTTTGGCGCCGTTGCCGGGGAGTTAGCTTTTTAAGTTTGATTATCTTGGATTTAGTGTAATTAATCTTTAGCTAACCTTATTTTTCTTATTTTTGTAGGTATATTGAAAAAAAAAAGGAAAGCGAAATCATGGTAAGTGTGTTCCAACTTTCTATGTTTCAATTTCCTTACTTTAGTTAGTTTCCATTTTTATAGTTTCTGGTTTAGATAGGTTTCCATTAACTAAAAAAAAAACAAAAGAAGAACAACCAAATTTAAAAACCTTCATTTCCAAGATTAGAAACCTTCCATACTAGGCATTCATCATTTTAGGAAAGCATGAGCTAGTTTCTTTGTACAGTTATTTCCATAAATTGTTGAAGATTGCGGGGGAAAGGTACGTGTTTCAATTTTAACAAGTCATTCATGATTGCATCAACACACCCTGCATTGATTTGCTTATTGCCTTGTATTGCATTCAAAAAGACTTTAAGGGCAACAACTTGAATCACATAAGGTAGGGGTTTGATCACCCTTCCTTAGCCCACAAATCACCTTCCTTGCATTGGCATTTCCTAATCCAATTAAAAGCAAGTCGAAAGAGAATCTAGGGTTTACACCGTGAGTGGTTTAAATCTTGGGATGCCTCCATTTTTGGCAACGGTGTCTAGGCTAGAGGTTAAAAAGGCAAACGCCTAAGCAGGAAAGTGGTTCTCTAATTAGGTCCCTACGAAAGTAGGGGGAGCCTCCCACTACCCCACCTCTTACCTGGCCGTTGATTGATTGTGGTTGTGACTTGAGGTGGACTCCATTCACCTTGTAAGAAAATTCACATAGAGAGTCTAGGTTAACATTAGATCATTAGGGTAATTTGTTTGCCAAAATTGTTTGCATTTAAAAAAAAAAAAACAAGAAATACAAAACAAAATTTAAATCCATCCTCTCTCTATCAGTCCTAGTATATGCAAGCTAGGAGATCTCAAAACCCTAACCTTTTAGGACCATTTGCTGAAATAGAAAGAATCTTACATCAAAGAAATCTACCACAAGATCAAATGGCTGATAATCAGGACCCACCAAAGCAAATGAAGGACTATTTAATTCCAAATCGATATCAACCTTCATCCTGTATTCATCTTCCTCAGAATCCAGCCAATCAATATGAAATTAAATCTAGCACCATTCAGATGCTCCCATCCTTTTATGGGAATACTAATGAAGATCCTTATAAGTATATGGATGAATTTCTAGAAATCTGTTCCACGGTGAAGATCAAGAATTTCACCGATGATAGCCTTAAATTGACCTTATTTCCCTTTTCATAAAGGACAAGGCTAAATATTAGTTGGGAACTATAGGAAGGCCCATTAGGACATGGGAAGAAATGCAGAAAGAATTTCTCAAGAAGTTCTATCCCATAGGGCGGACCAATACCATGAGAAGGACCATCACGAGTTTTACCTAAACTCCCGGAGAATTGATCCATGAATCTTGGGAAAGACTGAAAGAATTGCTTAGGAAATGCCCTCATCATGGGCTTTCAAAATGGCAAATTGTCCAAGCATTCTATGAAGGATTGTCTGAACAGTTCAGACAGATGGTGGATGCCTCATGTAGAGGGACATTTATGATGAAAAATGAAGATGAGGCCTATGATCTTTCTGAGATGTTAAGTGAAAATTCCATCAATCATGCCTCATTATCATCTTATGAGAGGTCTGTTGGGCCATCTAAACGGACTGGAATGTATGAACTTAAGGCCCGCGGAGAGCCCGAATCCAGAATGGACATAAATCTGATTAATCAGAAATTGGATAAGGTAGACATCTTGGCTCAGAAACTAGACCAACTCTTGGCCTTAAACAAGCAAGAGCCTACTTACCCAACACAATCTAGTCCATATGAAGGCCCATTTTCTACTAATCATGACATTTGTGCCTTATGCGCAAGTCCAACCCATCAAGTGAATGAATGCCCAACTGCAGCCTAACTTCCACCATTCATTCAAGAACAAGTTCGGGCTGCCCAGGGATTCTCCAGGCCCAATAATGATCCATTCTAAAATACTTACAAATATGGCTGGAGAAACCACCCTAATTTCTCTTGGAAGAATCAGCAGGCCCCATTACCAATGTCCAATCCTCCCATGCATCAAGCTCAAAAGCCACAGAATTCATTTCAACAGCAATCTAACTTCTATGGAAATGTTCAGGCTAGGGGATCTTAAGCCCAATTTTCTCAACCGGCCCAGTATCAATCAGGTCAACCGGCCCAGTATCAATCATTCCAATCAGGTCAACCGGCCCACTACCATTCATTCCAATCTGGACAACCAACCCAATACCATCCTCCACCCACTTACCAACAATCTCCTCAGCCCAACTTTCATGACAAATTCACTCAACTCCAACAACTGATTTTGACCCAGCAACAATCCATTGCTAAGTTGGAAAGTCAAATAGGCCAACTAGCTGAGCTTACGATGAGAAGAGAAGTGGGTCAACTTCCTAGTCAACCCATTGCCAATCCAAGGAATCAACCTCCGGGTTTTCCACAGCAATCGGGCCTTTTACCTCAGCCTGGCCCATTACCACAACTTAAAGGGCCGCAATTTGAGAATGCTAAAGCCATTTCAGCCCTTAGGAGTGGGAGAAGTTTAGAAAAATCACATGCAGATGGAGAGTTAGCCAAAGGTTCCACTGATGGGCCTCAATAAATTGAAAGTGAGAGTGAAGCTGAACCCAACATGGAAAAGTTGGAGGAGGACCCGAAAGGAAAAGGGAAGATAGAGGAAGGCCCAAGTTCTTATCAACCTAGGGTGCCATTTCCTAATGCCTTGTTAGCAAAGCCCAATGCCAGGAAGAAATTGGCCCAGAATGAGGAGTTGTTGGATTTATTCAAACAAGTCCAGATTAATATTCCACTCCTTGATGCCATTAAGCATGTGCCAGCTTATGCTAAGTTTCTCAAGGAATTATGTACTCCACGAAGAGAATCTAGAATGGCACCCGAAAAGGTTCAGCTTTCAAAAGATGTTAGTGCAATTGTGATGAATCATTTACCCAAGAAGTTAAAGGATCCTAGAGCACCTCTAATTTCATGTGACTTAGCTGGAGTTACATTTGATAGAGCTTTATTGGATTTAGGTGCTAGTGTAAACCTCTTGCCAACAGCCATTTATGAAAAATTTGATATTGGGGAATTAAAGCCCACACCCATCATCTTGCAGTTGGCTGATAGGTCTGTGAAGACTCCACGGGGATTAATTAAGGATGTTATTGTGAAGGTTCATGATTGTTATTTTCCCGTGGATTTTCTTATTCTGGATATGGCATTATCTGAGGAACTCATTCACACTCCGATCATCCTAGGTCGTCCATTCTTAGCCACTGCCAAAGCTAATATAAATTGTGAAACTGGCATAATGGACATTTCATTTGGGGGTCAAAAGGTCAAGATTAATGTCTTCAAAGCATCTCAATACCCAGATCATGAAGAAGAATGCCATACTATTGATATCTTGGATAATCTGGTTGAAGAAAATGAGATGTCCACATATGACCTTTTGGAGGAAGCCAATATTTTAAAGGATTCGCCCGGCCCATTAACATCTTGGCCCAAGGTTGAACCTCTACCAGCCTTACAATCTGAGCCCGCTTTGCCATCCTTAGAGGACCCTCCTGAGCTTGAACTCAAACCATTACCTGAGTCTCTCAAGTATATTTTTTTGGGCCCGAACCAAACTCTCCCGGTCATCATCGCGGCAAATCTCACATCGCCGCAGGAGGCCCAATTAACCGAGGTCCTCAAAGACCACAAGGGTGCCATTGGATGGTCGGTAGCAGATTTGAAAGGAATAAGCCCGTCCATTTGCATGTATCACATCTATATGGAAGAGAATTCTAAGCCTAATCGGGAGATGCAAAGGCGGCTTAATCCCAATATGAAATGGCTGGATGCGGGTATCATTTACCCCATATCAGACAGTAAATGGATCAGCCCAACTCAAGTGGTACCCAAGAAATCTGGACTAACGGTTATCAAGAATGATCATGGAGAAGAGGTACCCAGTAGGCTCACCACGGGATGGAGAGTGTGCATTGATTACCGAAAGCTGAATCTAATGACTAAGAAGGATCACTTTACACTCCCATTCATAGATCAGATTCTGGAAAAGTTATCGGGTCAGAAGTACTTTTGCTTCTTAGATAGGTACTCCAGGTACAATCAACTGGTTATTTACCCGGAAGATCAAGAAAAGACCACCTTTACGTACCCTTATGGCACGTTTGCTTTTAGGAGGATGCCATTCGAATTATGCAAACGCACCAGCCACATTTCAACGGTGCATGATGGCTATATTCTCCGATATGGTGGGAGAATTCCTCGAAGTTTTCATGGATGATTTCTCAATCTTCGGGGATTCTTTTGAAAATTGCTTGAAAAATCCTAAACAGGTGCTAGCAAGATGCATAGACACCAATCTGATACTTAACTCGGAAAAAAGCCATTTTATGGTTCGAGAGGGCATTGTTCTAGGCCACATTGTGTCTGAAAGGGGGATAGAGGTAGATAAAGCTAAGATCGATCTTATATCCAATCTTCCTCCTCCGACCTCGGTCAGACAGATCCGTTCATTCCTTGGCCATGCCGGTTTCTATTGCCGGTTTATCCACAATTTCTCTCAAATTGCCCAGCCTCTAACTCTTCTTCTAGCTAAGGATGTCCCTTTCCAAATGGATGAATCTTGCATCAAGGCATTCAATTCGCTGAAGGAATCTTTGACCAAAGCTTCGATTCTTCAATCTCCAGATTGGTCTTTGCCCTTCGAAATCATGTGCGATGCCTCTAATTATGCTATCGGTGCAGTTTTGGGACAAAGAATTAACAAGTGTCCCATGGTGATCTATTATGCAAGTCGCACCCTTGCAGATGCTCAAATGAATTATATCACCACAGAAAAGGAATTGTTAGCCGTGGTTTTTGCCTTAGAAAAATTCAGATCTTATCTTTTATGGGCAAAAGTCATAATCTATTCTGATCACTCAGCTCTGAAATACCTGTTGACCAAGAAGGATGCAAAGCCTAGACTTATTAGATGGATCTTACTCCTTCAGGAATTTGATTTGGAAATTCGGGATAAGAAGGGTTCTGAGAATGTGGTAGCTAACCACCTATCCCGAATTCTGATCTCTGAAAGTACACCAATCACTGATTCCTTTCCTGATGAGCATCTTCTGGCCATTTCTCACACTGTTGCACCTTGGTATGCTCATATTGTCAATTACAAGGTGACTAATCAGCTTCCGGAAGGATGGACTAAAAGTGAGAAGGACAAATTCTTTTCCCAGGAAAATTATTATTTCTGGGAGGATCCTGAATTATTCAAATTCTGTCCTGATCAAATCATTAGGCGATGTGTTCCTGAAGAAGAACAACAGAGTGTTATCAACTTCTGTCATAATCTAGCTTGTGGGGGCCATTTCTCAGGAAAGAAAATTGCAGCCAAGGTCCTGCAAAGTGGTTTTTACTGGCCTACACTTCTCAAAGATGCCCATGAGTTCAGCAAAACTTGCCTCAGATGTCCGGCTGTAGGAAATATGGCAAAAAGGGATATGATGCCACTCAACCCAATCTTGGTGGTTGAAGTCTTTGATGTTTGGAAAATTGACTTTATGGGACATTTTCCACTCTCTTTTGGACATACATATATTCTGGTAGCGGTGGATTATGTCTCAAAATGGATTGAAGCAGTAGCCACCCGAACCAATGATCATAAAGTGGTCATTAAATTCGTTCAGAAGAATATCTTTTCTCGGTTCGGGTGGCCTAAAGCTATCATAAGTGATGGGGGAACGCATTTCACGAATTACCAATTTCGGGCTTTGCTTAAGAAATATGGGATTAATCACAAAGTAGCTACCCCTTATTATCCCCAAACCAGTAGCCAAGAGGAAGTTTCCAATAGAGAGATTAAGAATATTCTGCAAAAGTCCGTTAGGCCCGATAGAAAAGATTGGTCTGAAAGATTGGATGATGCCTTATGGGCTTATTGGACTGCTTACAAAACTCCTATTGGCATGTCTCCTTATTGCCTGGTTTTTGGAAAAGCGTGCCACCTTCCGGTGGAATTGGAACATAGGGCTTATTGGGCCATCAAACAAGTCAATCTGGACCTAGCCTAAGCTGGTTCCCACCGAACCTTACAACTGAGTGAGCTAGAAGAGTTGCGCAACGAGGCCTATGAAAATTCAAAGATTTATAAAGCCAAAACTAAAGCTTTCCATGATAAACATATTGTGAGAAAATCCTTTCTTCCGAATCAGAAAGTTTGGCTATTTAACTCTAGGCTCCGCTTATTTCCTGGAAAACTGAAATCCAGATAGGATGGACCCTTTATGGTCGTTAAAGCCTTCGATCATGGAGCCGTTAAAATTCTGAATCCCAAGAGTGGGAACACTTTCACCATTAATGGTCAACGGTTGAAACCATTCATTGAAAATCTTCAAAATACATCACCTGAATCCATAGAACTGAGTGATCCACAATAACTGAACTACTGTCTGGCTAAAGACGATAAACTTAGCGCTTGTTGGGAGGCAACCCAATATTTTACTTCAGTTTTTGTGTTTCCTTTCCTTTTAGGTCCTTGAGCAGCAGTCGCCCTGGGTATGTCGCATCCTCTTCATTATAGGTTGTTTCTCTCCTTCACAATTCTCTTCTTGCTGACATGTTTTTCATATCTTTTATGCCATTGAGGATAATGTCAATCAAGTTGGGGGGTGGGACAATCAATTTGATATGCATTTATTGAAGATCTTTTGAAGTAAACTGATATCGTTCACTGAAAAATGGTCAAATTTCTTTCAAAAACTTCTTTTCACATCCTATGAAAATTGTATGAAAATCATGTTTCATTAAGTAAATCTTAAACAAATCAGTTTTCTGTTAGTCACATTGGTTAAAGAACCTTCAAAGTTTAAATATCCCACTTCACAAAAATCCACGGCAGGATAATTTTCACACACATACGGCAACTTAGAATAAATACAAGATCTTAAAAGAATAGAATTGCTGGAATTAACCTTAAGGATAAGACTACTTATTCTAATTTTTCTTTTTAGGATGAACAAAAGGAATGTGTAGGATTCGTAATAGGGGACTGTCCCACTCAGCACTCTAAAAGAGGCGGTGATTTAAAATGGACAGCTGTAAACACTAAAGGCAATAGAAAGCGTTAAAAGAGCTAAAGGAAGGTAGGTGGCAAAAAGTACGCACCTCCCCTCAGGCAATTCAAAGAGAGTGGCAAAAAGTACGCACTCTCAAAAGCAAAAGTACAATGAAATGAAAAAAAAAAAAGCCACGCTAAAAAGTCCATCGCACCAGAAATATGACCAAGTCGTGAAAAGTGCTGAGTTGGGACAGGAACTGAAAAAACGGTCCTCACTGACTGATCGGGAAATCTTTTAGTCTCTTCTCCTCCCCAGGTAGTCTTATCTAAAGGGTAGTAAAGGCAAGAATATACCCGAAAGGTTGGAAACGAGTGCTAAGCGTGTCAATTTTCATGCACAACTATTTGTCATGAATCAAAATATTGTGAGATATGAAACTTTAGCTTAACCAATCGGCTACCACTTAAATTGTTTGTGAAAGATACTACAAATGAAGCATGATAATTCATTGTTTGTCCTAACTTTTCCTTATTTGCATTGCTAAGGGACTAGCAATTAGTAAGTTGGGGGGTGTGATAAAGTGTTAAATTGATCATTTAAGGGCAATCATATGCATCATACTCACGTTTTTATCTGTAAAATAGCATGAAATGATAGATAATTGCGTATCAAGTCCAACGGTACCAATTACGTCAAATTATGACTTAAAAACATCGTCATTTCATGTGATTAATGGAGTATAGCGTATTTGCGGTTTTTTGACAAAACCGAGATGAAATAAATAAATATAATGATTTTTTTATGATAATGTGTTAATTTATATTTATTTTATGTGAATAGGACATGCCGATGATGCAGTGCAGTTGGTGGAGTTTCCAGAAATTTGGGGGAGGTCTAGGGTTCGAATTTCGATAAATTCGACGTCATTTTGTCCAGAAGATTAAAGCAGGGGTAAAAACGTCATTTGAGGCCCGAGTGTTGCCCTAATTCCATGGCCAAGAAGAACCCAAGAAGGGCCAGCCGCCTTCCTAAAGTCCACTTTCTTTTTTTTTAAAAAAAAACCTGCCTTCCCTTTAAAAGTTTCCTTCCCGAACTAAAATCTCTCTGTTTCCTTTTCTCTGTCCCTCCGCACACCTTCCTCCCTCCTTCCCACGTCTCTCTTCCTCTCTATTTATTTCCTCCTCCTCTCTCTCCGGTTCTGTCCGCCTCTTCTCAGCAACCACTTTAATTCCGAGCCCTCCTCCTTCTCCAGTTTCCTCTTTCTCTCCCTTATTCCCTCTCTCTCCGGCAGGCACACCTCTCTCTCGTTTTCGTCCTTCCCCTTCTCGGTTTTTCCCAGCAGCCGTGGCCTCTTCTCAGCCTCTCCCACTCAGATTCCGAATCCTTCTCTTCCCGCAACCTCCCGCCCACGTTTTTAGAGTTCCCTCTCCTTCTCCAACTCCCTCCGCAGCCTCTCTCCTCCTTCTCTCTCTCTTCTATTCCTCCTCCCCGCAGCCCTCCTTCTCTCTCTCGGTTTCTCTTTCTCTCCCTCTGTCCTCTCTCTCCAGTTTTCTTCCTCCCCTTCTCAGCTCTCTCTCTGTCCTCTCCGTCTCCTTCCCTCAGCCACCAACAAAAGCCCCTACGCGAACCACCGTCCGCGCGCTGCGGTGAAGCCGGCATCCTCCAGCAGCTCCACGCGACAGCGCTTCCAGCAGCATCCTCCATGTGAAGTCCATGCATGCGTGCATCCTCCTACCCAGCGCATGCACGCCGGCAAGTTCCAGCTTGAAGCCGGCCCCCTCCAAGCACCAGCGAACAGCAGCTCCTCGCACCCCCGCGTGCTTCCGTGCATGCATACACGAACACCCAACCAACAACACATCCAACCACCCAGCCAACAGCTTCCAGCGCATACACGTCCGGCTCCATCAAAGCCCCAGCAGCTGCGTTCACGCACCTCCAGCGCTTGAAGCCAGCTAGTACCCGTTCCAGTGCACCTGAACCTGTTGGCCAGCACCTCCCATGCATGTTCTCCACGTCTCTCCAGCGGCTCATTGCGCCGGCAAACCCACATAACCTGCTGTTGTTTTGTTCTCTCTCTTCCCCCCCCCCCCACTAGTATAGTATTAGTTTATTTAATTAGGGTTAGTTGTTGGTTAGTTGATGTTTAATGATGTTTTATTAGTTATTGGTTGTTTAATTAGGTTATTTGATTCATGATGATTAATGGTTTACAGAATTAAACAATAGTTTTTTTTGTTGTTATAATTTCTTAGTTGTGCTTATTCTCCAGTTGAAGTTGTGTTTAATTTTTGAAAAAGAAAAAAAAAAGGGATTTGTTTAATTTACGTAATTATATTTTTAGGTAACATTAGTTAATTGAATTCTAGTTTGAATAAGTAATTAGTTCACTTAAATTTTCACCTATTTTTAGATAACTAAATTCCAAAGTTTTCAAAGTTAAAAATTTAACTTCCTGTGGATCGACTCGGACTCACCATTATTAATTTTCAAAATCTAATTTAAATGAGCCGAATAAATTTAGATTGAACGTTCTTATGAGTGGTTAACGACACACAATTTGGAACGATCAGACGCCGTTTAGGATTTATTCTTATTTCAATTTTTAATCTGATTTTTAATTAATTTATTAATAAACTAAAAGACTTCTGTCATGCACGACGCCATTTAGGTTTCCTAATGTGTTTCTGTTTCTTCATCCCGATGTTTATCCTTATCTTAATTAAACTAAAAGATATCTCACATGGGCAACACGTTTTAGGTAATTACAGATAATGATGAATTAGTCTGTGTTTATCTGTTTCTTGATTGGATTGCCTTCAAATTCTTTCATGTTAATCCATAAGTAACCGCGGACGCGCGTAGAGTCTTGAACTTAAGTCTATAAATACTCAAGCCCTTAGTCATTAAAAAGTTAGTGAAGATTTTGGTGATAATCTTTGAAGAGAGTTAGTTAAGGAGAATTCAGAAGAGTGACGACGTCCACACGCTGAAGGAATTGAAGGATCGAGGCGCTGCTACTACTTTCAAGAGTCTTGAAGCAAACTTCATCCTTTCTTCATTCTTTCTTCAAGATCATTCAAGAACCAAGGCTTCCACGGGCCATCCAACGGAGTTTTTAATTAATCTCTGCTCATATTTTCCTTGTTTTCATAATCATTAGCATCATAATTCCAATCATCACATCACTTCATGCTACACACACAACACTAGCATTATTTTTCTAACCCACATGTTAAAGGGTTTCAAAGACCACAAAATAAGTGAGTTCATCCTATTTGAGTTGCATGATTAGAATTAGCATTAGAATAGAAACTACCTCTATTTGAGTTTTTATTAGTTCTTTCCCTTTCTTTTATTTTATTCTTTGCAAGGTACAAAGAAGATCAAAAGGAGAGAATCAACAAGGAAATCTGGACAATCCTCAAAGCTCAATCAGCATTCAAAGTAAGAACAAAGTTAGAAGGGTTCTTTTTCTTCAACCGGCTGAAGGGAAGGAATCAAGAACTTCAACATCTCCCACATCTGAAACAGGTAAGCGATCAATCTTTGTCTTTTGAAACTTTTTAGTCAAAAGTTTCTGGCAATCACATAGTTTGTAATAGGTTTATTTGTCACATAATCAACAAATTTTCATGATAATCACATATCACTATTTGAGCACTTACACCACCTTAGGAGTCCATGCGTCTGAATCATACAAGCATCCTTGTGAGGCGAACATAATTTAAAAGACATAACCCGAGGCAAACGGGTAAATCCTGGGTACGGTTCTCCTGGTTCAGGTGGGACAGGTAGATCCCCCTGCTGCGCAGTGGAAACCCCAGTGGGCATTTTCCTTACCACTGACTGCATGTCATGCTAACCTCCTCATGTTGTAGTTTGGATGCATGCCCGTTAAATAAGTGAAAAGATTCATGTTGTTCGTATATTTATATATGACTTCATGCTATTCCATGATCTTTTAACCATGCACTAATGCTATGCCATGCCCCTATTATGCTTGAACTTATGCCATGCCATGATGTTATGTTATGATTAAATCATGCCATGCCATGATCTTTATGTTTATACTCACGCCATGCCATACTACACCATGATCTTTTGACCATGCCATGAATTGTCATGATCCCTATGATAGCTGAAGTTTGATATGTTATATTCTATCATGCCATGATTATGTAGTAATATCATGTTATCCTTTTACGTTTATATATATGATAAGCTATGTAGTGGTATCATGTGCTTACTGAGTCGGTAAACTCACCCACACTATTTAACCCACTTTCAGAAAAGGACCATCCTGAGACAAACAAGGAATCTCTACGATCTTAGTTTAGTTGAGCAGAGATTGTTTTGTAAGTCCAGTCCCTATGTAACTTATAAGTTGTATCCCTGGACTTGATGTACTGTAATGCACTGTGTATGACATCAATATGAAGTGTTTTGTTTATTTACATGCAAAGCGCTTGACCTTAACTGTACAAATCATGTTCGGGTTGTTCCTGCTGTTAACGGGTCCCTTCGCGTCGAGGTACGTCGGTATGACCGAACCGGACAACAGGGGGTCGTTACAGGCAGCAAGTTCTAGAGGGCTCCAACGGCGGGCCATCAGGGCATCTCGGCACCGACCGCGAGTTCCAGGGGCCCTCGGAGCATCTCGGTAGTGGCAGCAAGTTCCAGCGGGCTCCCACGGGGCATCTCTGCAACGGCGGCGAGTTCCGGCGAGCTCCCATAGTGGACCCTCGGGGCATCTCGACACCGGCGGCGAGTTCCGACGGGCTCCCACGGTGGGCCATCTTGGCACCGGCGATGATTTCCAGCGGTCTATCGGGGGATCTCGGCACCAGCAGCGAGTTCCAACGAGCCCTCAGGGGAGAGAACGTACACAACCCCCTGGTTCCGTAGGGAGGGTAGCGGGTTTCCTTTTTTTTCTGGGTTTTTATTCTTGGGGTTTAATGAGATGGCATGATTAATATAAGTGGAGCAATGAGGTTAACTAGAACATGAGGGGTACAGGTAAAGTGGAACAGAGGATCCGGTTCTGCTGCCTACGTCGCGTGCATGGGCACCCCCTGCTGCACGTGCGGGCGTGGTGCACGGCGGCCAGGGACGCTGCCCTACTGTGCGCGCGGGTGTGCCACACGACGCGTAGGGGCGCAGCCCAACTCTACGGGTGTGGGCGTGCGGTCGCCAGCAGGGGCAGCCTACGGCAGCTACAAGTGGGCTAGATGTGGCCGGCAACTCCCTTACTTCACCACTCACACCCTATTTCGTTTAGGGTTTCCCCCTCTTTTTGTGAAGAAGCTTATGACTACTTATGATAACAATCTTTAGTTTCATAAATTTGATTCATGCCTTTTTAAAAAAAAATTCACTTGTTGTTGATATAGTCCCTGTTTTATATAACCAGAAGCCTGGGAGGCATGTGGTTCTTTGCAATTTTTTTGTTTTGGCATAGTTCCCAGAACTCTTTGTTTATTAATGTCCCTGTTTTTTGTGTCATCTCAAGAGGAGCCATTAATTCTTTAAACCCATTCACTTTAAATTATCATGTTTGAATATATACCTTGTAAAATTATGTAAAACTGTTTGAACCCATTTAAGTCTTGGGCCCAGGCCCATTTTAAACAGTTTTATATTCAAGGCTGTTTGGTAAAATATGAGGACATTGATGTAATTTATCACAGTATATTCATAACAGTACGCTTAAAACTTGTGTTAGGGCTTTAAACTTGTTTAAGAGAGAGATTTTAATTGGTGATGAAATTAAAACAAAATATTGTTTATTAATTATGTCAGTAATTAACTTTCAATCAAATATTAAAGGTAAATTATGTAAGAGTAGAGAAATTTAAAAAAAAAAACATTGAAACTTATTGTTTTGCCTAATTTTAGTAAACTTTGAATATGATTAAGGCTCATTAAATTTTTGCCAAGATTATCAAAAAATTTGTAAGTTACTTTTATGATTAATCCTTAATTATCAGTGTACTTTATCAAGCATAATTGCTAGAAATTTATTTTTGATTATGTCATCTTGCAATTAGCTCTCAATAAGTGATAATCCATGTGATTAATTTCATAGGAAATTACTTATCTTTTCCTATTTATTCATACTCATGTTCAGTTTTATATGTATCACTATTAAATTTGTGATATTTTCATTCTTCATGCAACTTCATTTTATTGCATCTTTCATTATGCCAATGCAAGAACATGTATTTTAGTAATTGGATGGTTAGTATTATTGTAATGATGCATTAATCATCTAGAACTATATTTTGAGTGATGCATGATGATGAATATAGTGATACATGATTCATGATCACGGAAAATTTATGGATGCATGAGTTAAAGTTTAGTATGATCATTAAGATTTGTATTAATTGTGATAATGCACATATAATCTATGTGATTTATGATCATGAAATTTGATGTGGTCCATGATTTTAGATAATTATAGGTAGCATTAATTAATTATATAATTTAGTTGCTCCATATTATGTGACGATGAAACTTAAATCATGCACATATTGAGGTAATATTGAGTCCATAATGAATGGTGTGGCATCCTTATTTATTTTGTTCAGTAGATCTGATGTAGTAAGCTTTTTATAGAAAAACTAATATAATCATTGATGTATTATTATTCAAGTCTTGTAAAGGGATGTGTTTACACACCGGACATCCATTGAATAAATTTTTACCTTGATTTGCATGCGCCCATGCATCCACTTTGTACGATTATTACTTGGTTAAAGGGAAAGCGTCCCGTACCATAATTTTCACTGATTATTAAAGGAAGTTTTCTTAAGGAAAAAGCCCTTAAAAATTGATATTTTCTACTTAATTAGAGAATTATTATCTTATGAGAATAGGTACCTAGGATTTGTGTGTGTTTTCACTATTAATTAATTAGAAGTACTATTTGTGATATATATTAAGGTGATGATTATGAGCCTAGCAAAATTTTCAGTCTGAGATATGTATCACAATAGTATAACTAATTAGTTTGAAGAGAGAAAATATTTTTATAAGTGTCTAATTTTTTCCAATATGTAATTTATGCAGTAGCGATGGCCTCAAAAGATTTGTATCATGAGTTGTCTGGTCAGGATAAGTTGAAAGGCAATAACCACGATATGTGGCACAGAAAATGTTGGGATCCGGGCAGGAAGCGAAAAACGCAGTGGAAGCAATCAAAATAACCCACCCGATGCCTACAGATCCGTTTCGGGACGAAATCGGTAAACCGAAAAATCAAGAATTAATTAGATTACCGTGAGCGGATTCCAATCTGCGACTGAGTCGGTTCCGTCGAGGCGATGCTGCAAGTCGCACAAATGTCTGGCCTCCAGCGGTATCCACACGATGCTCCGCAGTGGTTCGTCCTTGCCCCCTCGTCCAAATCAGCGCGCTTGCTGAGGAATCTTCGCCGCAACGTTGTCTAGATCATCCGGACAGGAATTCCCGACTCTCGGGAAATGCGAGCAGCTGAGACGGGAAGTGTCCAAGTGCCCTGGGAGGGCACCCAGAGGAGGAGGAGAGAGACCAGGAGCTTGGCCCAGGGTTTCTCAACAGTGCATATACATTAAATCGGCGTGACTTTTCACAAAAGTCCTCGACTTAATATAAATCACACTTAAACACCACCGACTGAGAATTTATTTGCGTATGACCCTTTAGGCCCATTAAGCAGTCCGGTTTTCTGCCCATTAAGTCCAATAACATTTTAATGACTTATTGTAATTAATTAATATCTAATATTTAATTAATTACTTAACCAAATTAACATCTAATGTAAATCTGGTCGGACTTCCGATCAAGTTAGGTGCCAAGCAACACCGCATGATCTCGGAAGGTAATGGGGTTCAGCAACCTACTCATGGAACCTGTCCGTCCACACTTACCGCGTGGCTATAATCCTTCGTTCACACAATACTCTCGAGTTAACCTAGGGTATGGTCAACTGTCAAACTCTAGATGGTCAACTCACCTGAATTAGACTCTGCTGTATAATATCCGAAAACACCTTTTCATATATTGTGTCTGCTTTGGCCAGAGACTCCTGCGGATCTATTCTAAAGCATTCTCTCTCTAGTTACCTGAGAGCGAACGATCCTTTATTGAACACACAATCATCTTCGAAGGTCTTCCGCTGGACCCGATCCTTGACTATTAGAGATCTCTTGGATAAAGGTCAAGGTCAAAGTCCAGAAGTCCACCGACAAGGTGTCTTTGGTGTCTCAAGTCCAAGGATCAACCATGCCATTGTGACGATGAATCAAGCCAGTTACAGTCAGGTAAATTACCATTCGGCGATTCATGTCGGATCAGTTCAGTGAACTCAATCCCCAATGAGCACCTACAGATTTACCATTGTGTCTCCACACAAGTGACTAACGAGATCAGTCACCCTCAACATATGAGCTAGAATAACCTGTACTAGTCTTATCGAATGTTTGATGTCCTTCTCAAACATCCTATGACTATGAACAATTAAGAATATGTGTTTATAAGTCATCAATCTCATTATTATGATCTCATCATAATTCGATGACTATTGTATACATTCATGGACTTCGTTATGCGCAATTATAAATATGCCAATCTACATAATGAAATAAATGTCATCAATCAGTGAACCAGATTGAAATAGGTGTCTTATGATTGGCTTAGAGGACACCTATATCTATCAATCTCCCATTTGGACTCAAGCCAATCACCTTCGCATTTGACCTCCATCAAGTTTAGGTGATGCTCACATAAAGTCTGTGACTAAGACTTGGTCAGGGATCTGCTAAATTATCTACAGATGGAATATTTTCCATTATATTATTTCCTCTTAATCTTTTGTCTCTAAACTTGTGAAAGAGCCCAAAATGATATGCAACTTCTAATGAGACTATGGCTCGACCACAAAATTGATCACTCCCACTGTTGTCCTACAACAACGGAACATTATCAGAGACTTTTAGAACTACATCTAGTTCAGGGATGAACTCTTTCATCCATACTGTTCTAATAACAGTGTCACTTGTTTATGTCGTCATCTTAATATCGAGTTCTAGGTTGGAACCTTTCCAATCTATTCCTTTCTCATTAGAAGGTTAAACCCATGATTTAACTTTAAATTTGAGTCAGTGACCTCATAGTTTCAAATCATCCTCTCTATATACATGAGTACGTCCTTAGCACTTCTCAAGTACTTAGTGATGCATTTAACTCCTATTATTTAGGTTCTCCTGTATTCTTCAAGGAACCATTCCTTAAATAAATAAGTTCCATATCTCAATAATTTAGACTTATTATGAAATTATGTCAAACATTTTGACATACAAGTTAATGTAACATCCTCATAGATCTAGATTAGTAGATTCGTATTTCCAATACGTGGGATGTTATAACCAAATCCATCATGGAGAAGTACATGGATAACAATGTTTTTACTGATAGTAACATCTTGATATCATTCTTAATGACTTTGATATTATTATCTGAAAGCATTACTGATACAATCGTGCTCCCACTGTCCTTCTTGAACACACACAATCCGTGATCATTCTTAATGATCACGTAGTATTTGACTATTAAGTCAAAACTCTTATTTCAACTTTGGGAAGTTTCAATTTGATTCAAAATTAATCTTTGAAATCATAATATGCTTCCTGGATATTCTAAAAGCTTTAAAATTATATCATATACACATTTTTCTCAATCATATTGAGGGAATACTTTTTAATATCCAACTGTCATCTCATCATCATGATAGGCAGTATTGACAAGTAGAATTCTAATAAACTTATTAATGGTAACCACTGAGAAAAAATTGTTTAAGTCAATATTTTGACGTTGACTATTTCCTTCAATTTACCATATAAGTTATAAGTAGTCTATTTGTACTAATCTTATTTCTGATAAGTACAATACCCTTAAGCAATGCTATCAAGTTCCGAACTTGGTAGGTGTTATCGACTATAGCTTAGAATTCTTAACATACTTGTCAATTTCAAAATTGTATTTATTATAGAAAGCTTTCTCATAGATTTAGGACCATGATCCACATTTTTGAGCTTCCCTCATTCTGCTATCTCTGATATATCAAACATATCTTTCTAGCAATTTGAGAGAATCTCAAATATCTATGAAGCTCATTTATGTGTGTTATAAACGGTTCCAAATAATCGAAGATTATCTAATAATCTTGTGTTAATTTGTAAGTCTATAATATCTTCTAATTTTATTAGCTCCCACTGTCTTCTCTGAGGACATTTTTCTCTTTATAGAAGACAGCTTTCAGGACGATAATTATTGCATTATCGCCTGGCCAAAAAATATAATGTCCAAATCTTTTGAACTTCCCACAAATTTATACTACAATGTATCCTTTTGGATCAAACTTCTTTAGATCATGTCTTTTCCAAAAGACTAGAACATAACTTGACTTTAATATACTTTAAAATCAGGTTTGTTTATAATTCACATCTCATATGAATTATCTTGTTTCCATATCTTATATATGGACACACCGTCTTATTTGGAACCATCTGAAAAGTATGGACATCTAATGTTCATACTCATTTCATAAGAATTAGGCAAATCTTATTATGTATTGCACTATATCTAATAAGGTGCAATACCTCATTTTATCATATTGCTATGATATACCATAAGGATCAATCAAGAAAGGATACAATTATCATTTTAATGATTTGTATGAATTATGTACTCAAGTATTAATTTCTTTGATCAAATCAAAGAATTCTAATACTCTTTCCTATTAGTCACTTCATTTTGATCTTATACCTTAATCTCTCAGATGCATTCGACTTGTACTTCAGCAAGTATATACAGTCGAATCCTTCCAAGAGTAAACTATTAAGGTAAGTCAATAGAAGTGATTATTTTTGGCTTTAAGAAGATATTGGGCTATTTACATCAATATATATAAGTATCAATAATTTCTTACTGTACAACCTAAGTATACAATGCCATTGATAATTATGACTCACACAGTTCATTTTTATAGGAGACTTGTGAACATCCATCTCATGAAATGTCACATCAAGAGTATATAATGCATTGATTGGTTATAAAATCTTATAGAACAACTATTATTCCTTCTCAATCAATGTTATTCATTTTCTAATTCTTGATATCATATGGAACTAAATAACAATTATTCAGTTTCATATTAGACTCCTATAGATATACAAAGATTTAATGTATGACAGTGACTTATGCATATATTGAACAATTGTTGAGTTTAACTCAACATTTATATTTTTCTCGATTTTCTTTTACTTGTCTAAGTCTGCATACTATTGCAGATTTGATAATCATTTTCAATACCTTATATTGGATGCGCTAATTCTTCAATAGATATGTAAAGGTTGATAATAATAATATTTGAAACTTCTTTCAAGTTTAATATTCATTTTGCCTATACCAATATCCTTATTGGTGGCAGTGGGAGAACTGCTACTTCTCTCTTTCAGCTGACTTACCTTTATCCTTTTTAGGTGAGGGTTTGACCATTTAAGATCTTACCTCTTGCCTTTTTCAAAGGCACACTATGAATATCTCTTCTTCTTGGTCTATCCAAGTAAGAGATTTTATGACTACCATTGTCTTACAAAAAGGCATACCATGAGTACCTCTTCTCCTTGGTCTATCCAAGTAAGAGAATTCAAGATATCTGATTAGGATAGTGACTTTTACTTATCCCCGAAGACATTCTTTAGAGTTTTTCTAATTAATATGAATATGAGAAGTATTGGCATCCAATATGTCAAATCTCGAATTAATAGACGACACTTTAGTGAACGATGGAAATAACGTGATTTAAGCAGATGGTTCTTATAATTCAATTATGGTCTTTTATCTTGAATTATTTGTCACTATTTTTCGACGGACTGTATAACCTTCATCTATACAGAATGGGAGACTCCGACGATCTCCTAATGAGGATTAGAATCTCCAAGAATCATAGTATGACATCGGATAAACACATAGTATCATACCATTATCTTAGAGCAACCATCTCATGGTAATTGCAACTCCTTGCAATATCTGATGTTATTTCTGCTCCCAGGTCTTTAATGGTCCCAGGTAAATATAGTAGACCATTATCCCTGGTCTAAGCTTTACCATCAATACATGATAGAGCAGAGTAAAAATGTAGCTCTCGAGTAAACGCGAGGATAGCTACACCATTCCTCTACTCCAATCTTAAGACATCAAAAAACCATAGCTAATAGTCATTTCATCAGATGGTGGCAAATCTCGGATAACATAAGAAACTACTATCACTAAATCAAGTTCTAAAAACTATATTGATAGAGAGCCATGCGGTGCATTCCCAATGACTCGCACTCTGACTTAGACTGTAAATTGAAGGTTTTGTTTATGTTAAGTTGGTCTTATCTAAGGTGATAATTTATAAATATATCATATATATATTTAACTATACCTAAATAATAGCAATTTATTCAAAATCAAAAACTAAAAGCATGCATCAATCATACATTTTCATTATGTGGTCATAGACAACACGGTGATTAACTAGAACCAAACAATTAATGACCACAATAATATAATAATTATATAATCAAAACATGCAAACACACAAGCACTCGTGATCTCATCTCCTTTCGCCTTCTTAGTTACACTTGTGGATCATCCTCGCCTCTCCTCAGTCGATATGATTAATTACAACATAAAATAGAATTTGAAATAATTTTCAAATACAAATTAATTATAAGAGAAAGTCTTATGGTCGAGTACAATAATAGAGGGAGATAGAATTATATTAGAATGAGAGAGAGAGGGAGGCATGCTGGCCTCATTAATTAATAATTAATTAACCCACTCAAATTCTAAAATGATCCACACAAACCACATATCATCACATGATATGAAATAAACAAAGTGAATGTCCATGACCACTTCAAATTTGAACCATCCATACATGATAAATCACATCATATGAAGGCTAAAATTTTGAAAAATAATAGTTTTGGTTTTCTTAAAACCTGGGTACCAATCAAAATTAGATAAATTGAATTATCGAAAATCTTATTTTTTTAACATACATTTAAACCTAATTTAAAACATCAAATACATCAACATGTGCACACAAAGCTAAAATTAAAATTTTAAAATATTTCATGCATTATTTAGAATAATTCTAAATTAATTAATCTAACACTTAGACTAATCTCAAATCACATTAACAACAATTATTAATGTGAAATTATCTAACACTTAGATAGAATTAAAAATTCCTTAATAACTCTTATAAAAGAATTTATAATTCCTTAACAACTAATTATTAAGAACCCCCTTTATTAAATAATATTTCTCAATAACAATTATTAATAAATACTAATTATAACATTTCTAATTAAAGTTAGTCTAACATTTAAACTTAATTTAATCTCTTAATAACTTTTATTAAAAGATCAATTTTAATAACTATTAAGAGATTCTTGATAATATTAATTAATTAACTTAATAACTATTATTAAGACTTAATTAATCATTAATAACTTTTATTAAGGTTAATTTGCAAGAAATAATTAACCCTTTCAATAACCATTATTAAAAGTTAAATAACCACTTAATAAGTACTTATTTAATGTCCCTTAATTAAATAATTAATTTTATAACAACAATTGGTAGGAAATTAAATATCTAATCGCCTAATTAAAATTAATTAACAACATTTGTTAATTAATATTTAGGTCACAACTTAAAAATCAATTAACAACACTTGTTAATAATAATTTAAGATCATATCTCAAATATAAACCCCTCTTTTCACTTAATTAAAGTTATTTACAATTAAGATCATATCTTAATTATAAATGCTTTAATTACTTAATTAAAAGTAATTAACAATTACGATCATATCTTAAAAATCAACCCTTTAAGATTATATCTTAAAAACAACCCACTATTAACTGAAAAATTATAAACTTAAATTTAAAACAAATTTTAAACTATTTAATTTTAATTTCTAGTTAATGGGGGTGGGTTTATTTTAATAAAAGGGTTTAGGGGTCTAATGGGGTTAGGCCATTTGGCCTCAATGGCTAGGACCCGGGGCTAGGTTCGAGCTCGGTTGAACCTAGCCGAGCCAGGTCGGGCGCCTGGCGCGCCCGGGCCGGGCCTAGGCCCCCCGGTCCAATCGGCGCAGAGCTGGCCGGTTCAGGCACCGAGTGCCTGTTCGGCCGGGCCCAAGCATTAGGGTTCCCCCCCCCCACCTTTTGTTTTCTGGTTGCAGGAGTTTTGGAGCAGCGCCGACAGCTAGGGCGGCCGGAGGCTACAAGGGGTTGGCCCCCCTTCCATCTTCGGTGCTGGCGATGGCCGGCCGATGACCCCTTCATCACCGGCAACCCCCAAATCCGGCGGTAAAGAGGGTTTTTGCAAACCATGGCCTCCCCTTCTTCCATCTCTAACATTTGAAAAAACAGAAAAATAGGGGCCTCTGTCGTCGGCCAGCTGGCACAATAGAGATCCTGGGGACTAGCGGGAATAGCTGCTCATACCAGCATGTTATTTTTGAGGTCTTCCATCACCATGGAAGCCCCATCCAAGCCCATAAAGTCGGTTCTTCATCACTATGAATAACCTTATGAAAAACCCCATTAAAATTCATTTTTCTCATAAAAAATTAAATCTAAGATTTTAAATTCATCCCATGAATTATTTCCACGAGGAGAAAACAAATTAGTGCATGAAATCAATTTAGACAGATAATTTTGCCGTCCTGAAACGGATCAAAGCGGAACTTGGCTCTGATACCACTGTTGGGATCCGGGCGGGATGCGAAGAACGCAGCAGAAGCAATCAAAATAACCCGCCTGATGCCCGCAGATCTGTTTCGGGACGAAATCGGTAAACCGAAAAATCGAGAATTAATCAGATTATCATGCGCGGATTCGAATCCGCGACTAAGTCGGTTCCTTCGAGGCGATGCCGCAAGCCGCACAAACGTCCAGCCTCCAGTGGTATCCATACGATCCTCCACGGTGGTTCGTTCTCACTCCCTCGTCCAAATCAGCACGCTCGCTAAGGAATCTGTTTGCGTGTGACCCTCTAGGCCCATTAACCAGTCCAGTTTTCAGCCCGTTAAGTCTAATAACCATTTATCGACTTATAGTAATTAATTAATATCCAATATTTAATTAATTACTTAACCGAATTAATATCTCATGTAAATTCGGCTGGACTTCCGATCAGCCAAGCAACACCGCATGATCCCCGAAGGTAATGGGGTTCAGCAACCCACTCATGGAACATGTCCGTCCACAGTTATCACGTGGCTATAATCCTTCGTTTGCACAATGCTCTCGAGTTAACCTAGGGTATGGTCAATTGTCAAACCCTAGATGGTCAACTCACTTGAATTAAACTCCGCTGTTCAATATCCGAAAACACCTTTTCAGATATTGTGTCTGCTCTAGCCAGAGACTCCTGCAAATCTATTCTAGAGCATTCTCTCTCCAGTTACTTGAGAGCGAACGATCCTTTATTGAACACACAATCACCTTCGAAGGTCTTCCGCTGGACCCGATTCTTGACTATTAGAGATCCCTTGGATAGGGATTCGTAGGTCAAGGTCAAAGTCCAGAAGTCCATCGACAATGTGTCTTTGGTGTCTCAAGTCCAAGGATCAACCACACTACTGTGACGATGAATCAAGCCGGTTGACAGTCAGGTAAATTACCATTCGGCGATTCATGTCGGATCATTTCAGTGAACTCATTCCCCAATGAGCACCTAGAGGCTTACCATTGTATCTCCACACAAGTGACTTACGAGATTAGTCACCCTCATCATATGAGCTAGAATAACTTGTACTAGTCTTACTGGATCTTTGATGTCCTTCTCAAACATCCTACGACTAGGAACAATTAAGAATATGTGTTTATAAGTCATCAGTCTGATTATTACAATCTCATCATAATCCGATGACTATTGCCACATTTATAGACTTCATTATGCGCAATTATAAATATGCCAATCTATATAATGAAATAAATGCCATTAATCAGTGAACCAGATTGAAATAGGTGCCTTATGATTGGCTTAGAGGACACCTACATCCATCAGAAAAATCCAATATCTCCTAAATGAGAAGGAAGTACTTGAAACTTTGACCAATATGATGCTACCACCATCAAATGATGGACCACTTACTCAAGTCAGTCGTAACAAGCAAGTTTATGATAAGTGGTTGAATAAGGACAGAGTGCGCATTGCACTATGTTGAGCTGCATGCACGATGACCTTATTAAAGAGTTTTAGAGTTTTCATACTCTTATAGAGATGTGGGACCAACTGAAGGTCAAATATGGTAGCAAATCAGCAACGAAGCTGAGGGCCCTGACCTTGAGGTTCAATCAATACGTGATGAACCCCAAGCACTTTATGGCAAACATTTGAGGGTGATGTCTTCAATGATCAAAGAGTTGAAGACAGTTGGAAATGAGCCCTCCGATGAGCAATAAGTGCTTTCTATATTAAGGTCCCTACCGGATTTTTCTTGAGAGCATATCAAACTAGTATTGACTCATAATGAAAGTATTAAGACTTTCAGTGACGTTTCACGTCATCTTAAGCTCAAGGCGGAGAGCAAAGAGATGATCTGTCATATTGCACTGATAGTTAATGCTCACAAACGCAAGGGAAAGCGGCCCATGTGCAACTGGAATAAGAAGAAGGATACATAGTAAAAAGCTAATGAGAAGGGACCTAATAATAACCAAAAGGATAAACATGGAAAACGTGGGAAAAGGAACCTGAGCAAGGTCAAGTGCTTCACCTGTCGGAAGATGGGACATTATGCCAGTGATTGCACTGAACAGGTTAGTCTTATCTCTCTATGTTTATCTACATATGTGTGTTAAAATGTATCTATTTCTCACATGAGAGTGGTTGTCCATTTGTGGATTAAAGGACTCATCAATACTCTGAATCTGGTAGGCTCAGTTCTCAATATTAATTGAAATCCCATAACAGAGGAAGAATAGAAAAAGTGCTCCTTATGCAAGGTACTGAGCCTTGCCCTATGCCATCACATAGTAAGCCTTATATGATTGGATATTATGCTACTTGTGCATGGTTTGATTATGATGAGATATCTCTTTGAGTGAGATGATTAGTACACTTATATGAGACTATCACTAGGCTGTGATCGGTCTACTCATATGGACGATCATCATGTCTCTATGAAAGCGAACATGATGAGATATACTCTATAGATTTCATGCTCAGTGAGAGCATGATTTCATGTTCAGTGGGTGCGTGCTAAGAGTCATAATCGCCTTAATAGATGACTAAAATGAGACTGATTGAAAATCAGTGAAGATAGATTTGTTTTTCTATGTAGCCTGTGATAGCCGAATTTGATGAGAGCCATTGTAGGCAAACTAGATGCGCTTAGTAGAGTGCAGGGTTACATATTCATATGATGTATGAGTGTGGCTTTTTTTTTTGTTACTCCACCATAGCATACAAATCATACTGATGCACGATTTTGACGACCATCAGAGGAGTAACTAAATGGATCCTTGCTTCATAACTGTGTGAAGCCTCCGCACTTTCTTGTACCTTTTAAGACTATACACTTTGTCATGAAGTAGAGATTTGATGATGCTACTTTACCATGTTATCTAATGACATGAGTCATTCAGTCTAACGGAACATGTCTAGTAAAGCAGTTAGGTTTAAGCAGATTGACATGTATGACGTAGGAAAAGCCAACTTGCATCACATATGTGTTGTTCTGACTCATTGTTGGCTAGTAGTTATAATAGATATGTCCAATGTAATCATGAGCACAAACATATAATTTGAGAGATTAAGATAAAAATCTTAGAGGGATCAGATTGACTTAATCTACTGTGAGCTTGTGGTTTAAGATATGAGAAAAGATTTAGAGTAATAGTGTTACATTAATCAAGTGGTAACTTAACGTAGCATTCCTCAAATTTGATCATCCTAGTCGCACGTATCATTTCTCATATGAAAGAAAGAGTTAGATAAGATTTTGAAGGATATTTTGTTAACTAATGTGCCTGAGTGGGAGATGTAGATAGAGTTCAAGACGAGTTCGAACTTGGGTAATTCACATTGGTGTAGATAGAGTTTGGAGATGATTAAGACTATGACTCAGAGGAGTCCCTCTCCATATGAGAAGAAGAATCCAATCCTCTACTATAAAATAAGAGAGATATGTGGGTTGATGGAAGGACTGAGGTTTCGAATTCAGTAATCAAGTCGGTTTCAGAGTCGGACCCCCTATTTGGGCCTTTGTGGGCCTATGGCATGGCCTCTTAATCACATCAAGCTGGCGAGATGCGCTTTTGAAAGGCGTTGGGCTTGGGGACGCTATTTAGGAGCCATGCTGTAACGACCCACCACCCTATAATCAGAGATCCGATTACTAATGGATACCGAATCATTAAGATTTGGAGCCAAACTAGGATCTTGATTAGTCTGAAAAATAAATGATAAACTAAGCTAAACATTCCACATCACATCGAATTGTAAAGGAAGTGTAGGAATTAAAAATTATTACAATTCGACTCGACTCAGCGAATAATTACATATTCTAACTGAAAGGAAATAATTATGCATACAGGACTGAAAAAGAAATAACGACTACATCGGGGCATACTCCGGAACAGTGGCTGCTGGCACGCAACCCGAGATGAAACCCACCATGCTACGCCTGCCTGGAACCCTCACCTAAAAACCGGAGGGGTGAGTTCCATCGAAATGGACTCAGTAGGGATCCTCCAATCCCCACCACCCACTCATGCACCCACAAGTGCAACAACACAAATATAGGCAATTAAATAAGTAAAGCAGTAAACACAACTCCCAAAGATTCTCAAATTCCGATATAAAACGCATGCATTTGTAAATGCAACATGTACAACTCTGAAACCACTCCACCACAGAGTCCACAACCAACGCCTCGACTAAACACACAAACCACGCAGCCGAACGTGGAAAACACCGACCCGCTGGGACGGAACAGCAACCCCTCAGATAGCGCGCTGGCTACTCTAGCCTGTCTAGCTCTAAGTGGTTCTGCTCCTCCTAGCCACGAGTGACACTCCGAATGTACCACTTCTACACTAGTACTAGCAATACCCCGGGGTACACCAGGTGACCCTCTCTCTAGGGGTCACCCCACCACTCCCACACCAGCACTGTATCACTCCCACACCGACATAGGGTGCCTAAACGCTAACAACTGTCACTTTAGGTCTTCGATCTCACAAAAAACAATACAGTGTGATCCGATCACGTGGAAACCCTCGTCCTCAAAGTACGGTATCGAACATGCATTTAACCGAATTATCTAATAATGTAAACACATGTTAATTGCATGAATTAATGAACTTATGTCTTAAATCGCATTGCCTGTGGCAGATGTCATTCAAGACCCCTAAACTAGTTCAGTTTCTCACAGGCGCTGGGACCTAGGGATACTGGCCGGAATGGCGTTGCCCATGGCCGACGTCATTCAGCTCTTTATCCCACGCTGGCCTCAGGACCCGAGAAATTGGGCCGATAAATCGCGTCACTTAGTCTTGACGCCATTCTAAATGGCGTCACCTTGTCCCAACTCCATTCAACGCCTAAAACTGCGTTCCACCAAGCCAAACCGAGGGTCCCTTTTCTCCCCCAAAACACTCAAAAAACGCAAAGGAGACAAGGGGAGAAGTTTACTAATCGATGATTACCCAAAATCTCATTTCATAAAAATATTCATTTTCATCAAAAACCTCTTAAAACATGCTTTTCTACCCAAAACCTCTACGTACAACACATGCTTCAAAGCGGGAAAATATAGTTTTAAACAAAACACAACAAAGATCGTCACCTTGTTGGTAACTTGAACTCCTCCTTGCTCCTAGCCGCCAAACTGCCACGCCACGAGCTACCGCCGGTACTACCGTGGAGGCCGTCACTCCATCGGGACGTCGGCCACCGTCCGGAGAGTAAAGTACCACGGAGGAGATGGTGGGAGTAGTGGTGAGGGTTAGGAGGCTGATAAAGTGGAGGAAGAGTAGGAATGGGGAGAGGAAGAGAAGGAGAAGGGGAAGGGGACGTTGGAGGGTTCGGAGAGAGGGAGGAAAGAGAGAGGGAATGGGAGAAATGAGAGAAAGGAGGGAAGGCTCGGACATCAAACCGAACAAGTCTAAATCGCGTCGTTCTAGGAAGATGCTATTCAGACGACAGGACATGGGTCGTACACTGGCAGATATCTGAATTGCGTCGTCCATGTAAGATGTCATTCAGACAACGCGACTAGGGCCGTACACACACGTCCCCACACCCGCCCACGCGGCACCCCTGCAAAGCTCATAACTGGCGTCTCCCTAGGCCGATGCCATTTAAAATCACGTCTCGTAAGTTCGACACGAAAAAGAGCCCATGCCCCAGCCCTATAAGGGCTCAAACCAAGGGGTCCGACACCGAAACCGAGTCGATAATCGAATCCGAAATCTCAGTCCTTACATTCTCTCCCCCTTAAAAGAATTTCGTCCCCGAAATTACCGGAACAGAACTAGCACCAACGACAAGATAACACAAGCTTAAAAAGGAACTTACAAGAAAAGGTAAGGAAACTGCTTCCGCATCTCATCCTCTCGCTCCCAGGTCGCCTCGCCTCCGGAGCAATGCTGTCAAATCACCTTAACTAGAGGAACTACCTTGTTCCGAAGGACCTGTTCTCTGCGATCCTCAATATGTACTGGAAATTCCGAAAAGGACAAATCCTTAGTGACCTCCAATTCCGAAAAGTCCAAGACATGAGATGAATCCTGCAGATACTTCCTCAGCAAAGAAACATAGAACACATCGTGCACTCCTACAAGACTGGGTGGCAAGGCTAGCTTATATGCCGTTTTCCCAATTCGAGCAAGAATGGAAAAAGGCCCAATATATCGCGGACTCAGCTTACCTCGCTTCCCAAATCTCATCACACCCTTAGAGGGTGAGACTCGGAGAAATACGTGGTCCCCAACCTCGAACTCAAGCGGTCTCCTACGGATATCTACATAACTCTTCTGTCTGCTCTGAGCTGTAGTCAACTTCGCTGCACCACTCTGGCATCCTCAGTACACTGTTGTACAAACTCTGGCCCTGCTATCTGCCTCTCGCCAATCTCAGACCAATTCACAGGAGATCGACATGGCCGCCCGTACAATGCCTCATATGACACCATGCCGATACTAGAATGAAAACTGTTGTTGTAAGCAAACTCCACCGTAGATAAGTGTTGTTCCCAAGAATCTCCCTAATCTAGGCAACAATCTCTCAACATATCCTTTAAGGTCTGAATGGTCCTCTTCGACTGCCCATCAGTCTCGGGGTGGTAAGCCGAACTGAAGGTTAACTGCGTGCCCAAAGCCTTCTGAAAACTCCTCTAGAATCTAGAAGTAAACCTTGAATCCCGATCTGACACGATAGACAAGGGCACCCCATGTAGAGAGATGAACCAGTCCACAAACAACCTAACTAACTTACCGACTGACTAGTCCTTCCTAATAGCTAGAAAACACGCAGACTTGGTCAATCGATCAACAATGACCCAGATCGCGTCTCTCCCGTCGGATGACATGGGTAGTCCCATCACAAAGTCTATAGTCACATGTTCCCATTTCCACTCTGGAATTGATAATGGCTGCAACAACCCTCCTGGTCTCTGGTGCTCTGTCTTAACCTGCTAACAAGTCAAGCACCTTGCCACATAATCAGCTACATCCTTCTTCATACTAGACCACCAAAAATGCCTCCTCAAACAATGATACATCTTAGTCGTTTTAAGATGCACTGCATTTTTAGATACATAAGTTTTACTAGCTACTTTCCATATGTAAGATAGCACACATTTTCTTTTATTTAAGAATCGATGAATCATTGACATAATGATCATCCTTTGGCATAGATTATTATTGTCACATAGATGGATGAATAAATAATATTGATAGTATAATAATATTATAAATATTAATTTTCGTATTTAATATTCTAAAATAAAATTTTTGAAAGTTGCGTGTTTGGATCTTATTTTGTCCGAGCCTGATACATTAAAGGGTGTTTTCATTCTCACAATTTTCCCAAGGAATAGAAAATCATGGGAAGTGTTTCTCTGGAAAGTAAAATCATAGGAATTAAAATCACGGGAAATATTTTCCCATGGGAAAGATGGGAGAATAAACTTCGTAGAAAAATGGAATATTATGAGAATTTAAGGTTTATTTTTCGAACTAACTCTTATTCACATTTGCACAATTTGGGGAAGACACCCCCCAAGAGAAATGAGCTCGAAAGCTTTCCCAAGTTCAATTCATGAATCAAATGAGTTTACTTTTATAATTAACTCATTTAACAAGGGTCGGACTAGATCGAAGTATCATACTTTGGATATCCATTGATAATCATATTAAGATCCTACATAAAGAGAACAGTTGAGCTGTTAAATTTTGATCTTTTTATGTTTTAACCCTTAAAAATGTAGCATATTTAGAAATAAGCTCTTGTAATCTAATTATCTATAACCTATATATATGATAAGATTGGACGATTTGTAGTCGTCCGGTTCAAGTCCTTAACTCGTTTCGGTTTGTGGGGTTCGTCCGGTTAACATGCTACTCCTTTATCCTCCGGTTCAGGTCCTTAATTTGGTTCAGTTCTTCCGTTTCATCCAACCATCCCAGTAATTATGGCAGGGTCTGATGAGGGCCGTGTCTCTCTTTCGGAAATCTCTCAAACACTTCTACTTCCCCAGCACCTCTTGCCTCCCAAGGATTAACACTTTAAATAAGAAAATTATTAATTTTTTCTTATAAGATGTCTACATATTCACTTATATTTGTTCATTTTTCCTTTTTTCATATGAAATATGCTTTTTATATTCTCTTATACCTTTTCTATTTCTCTCCATTTTTGTTTTATAATTTTTAGTACATCGACCCTTATAATTTGTAATACTTAGGAGTCCTCACAACCATGATGTTTATTTTTAACCTCTTACAATTACATGTTTATTTGATAAATTACTTTTAAAAAGATTCTCAAAATATCTTTGAGAAGATATTCTTAATCTTTTAAAGAGCTTGATTAAATAAAAAATAAAATTGTGAGACTGATAGGTTATAAATATACATAAATATCAAAACTATATAATTGGATCCCTAACTACTATAGATTACAGTAGCAATCTTTAAACATCTCACAACAAGTACTGCAATCTCTAAAATCTCACTACAAGCTTTAAATTTAAGTTTATTTTTGCATATTTGTAAAAATCTAACTTACTATTAATCATCATAAAAAGTACATTTATAAATTCTTCTTACGTCATCTAAGAAAATAAATCAAACATATCTTTTTTATTTATTTTGTCAAATCAAATTTTATTTGTTTTAGTTTGTGACGTTCATATATGGTTGGATGAATTTTAGACATGTTTGTTTTACAATAGTTGATGGGGAAATCCGAATGAGCCCAATCAATAAACAGCTGTATAGGAATTGGGCCGAGAGGTGCCTGGCTCAGACGAAACCCAACAGTTACTAGGCCGAAGGCAGCATAGGCCCATTCATCTTCAGCCCAACTCGACTGAGGTTATGAAGGGGGCCCCAGATGTTTCTTTCAGAACTTTATTTCTTATTATAAAAAGTCCTACATCGCCTGCCATAAGAAAGGTACCCTCTTCCCCCACTATAAAAAGAACACTATTCACGGCAGAAAAGGTAGACAATTAAGCCTCCATCTCTCTCTCTTAATACATTAAAATTATCACTAAATCTATGACTGACTTAACCTTCGGAGAGGGTTCCCCTGGGCCAAGACCCGATAACCTTCCTGACAGTTTCTTCTCCCCGCAAGAGCATCTGTCCTCGTTCTCCGACTCCCTCTCTATCTCGGATCTCCTCAACTTCGGGTCGTCTATTGGTTCTCGGATTCCGCGTCCGAAGTTCAATCGCAATTGCCTCGACTGCATCACTTGGCACCGTCTGTGGGAAACAAAGCAACTATGTCTCATCGACCAGTGACGAGGGGACGATCTAGCCTGGACGAGATGGAGATAAGGGAAACTCCTACCCAATCGCTCCCTTATGCCGAAGGAGCGCCGGCCAACCTTCCGCAAGGTCCAATCTTCTCAAAGGTACCGGACCCCATTCTCCCCAAGGAAGACCGGGTAGAAGAGCTCTCCCAACAGGTAGCCACCCTCACTGCTACAATCATCTCCTTAGCCCCACTGTGCGACATGGTCTCGACCATCGCCCAGCACATGGGCTTGCTGAATCAACCAGCGAGGCCGGCACCACCTCAACCCTAATACTGCCCAGCCGGCCAGTTCTCAACTGGGCAGCCAAGGCACTCACGGCTTGCCATCCTGAGGTGGTCTCGGCTCATGGCGAGCCATGTAGGCCGCAAGGCCATGTTCAGCACTCTAGCCACCTGCCAACTAACCCAGACATTGCTTCGTCTGACACCCATCCAACGGGAGCTGAGGGACGTTCGGCTGCCATAACCACCACAACTCCAAAAATAGACCAGAGGTTAACTGAAATGAGGAAGGAGATGCAACAGATGGTGTCTTGGCCGTACAGTGCACTCTTAGCCAGTGCAATTTTTGAACAAACCCCCTTCTCCTACGAAATTTTGTCGACAGAGGTGCCTCCTAACTTTAAGCTGCCGAAGGGTCCTTTATATGATGGCATGACGAACCCAGTCAGTCATTTTCAAAGATTTAATTCATATCTCTCAGTCCGAGGGGTTCTTGAGGCAATTCGTTGTCGGCTTTTCCCCTCACCTTTGAAAAAATTACTTCCACTTGGTTTGAAACCTTAGCACCTAAATCTATTCATTCTTTAGTACAGTTGGGTCAATTGTTCATTGACCAGTTTTATGATGTCACTGGGCAATGTAAGACCTCGGCTAGTCTTCTTTCTATTCGGCAGGAGCCAACCGAGACTCTCTAGCCCTACCTTACCAGGTTTCGGACCGAAGCAGCTCAGACTCCAAATCTGGATAGCTCTATTACGGTTTCGGCGGTCATCAATGTTAGTCTTAGGTGGCCTACAAGCCAATATGACTTTGTAATCTCGTTCATTTATTAATATAATGGCATAATATTCATTGTGTGTAAATCGTATTAACTATTGTCTTATAATGAAGTCCGTAAATATGTGCGATAGTGATCAGATATGATGAGATCATACTAGTGAGACTGATCACCTAACTACACATATTCTTAATCGTTCCTAGTCGGTGGATATCCGAGAAGGACATCAGATATCTGGTTAGATAGTATAGATTACTCATGCTCATAAGATGAGGGTGACTGATCTCAGAGTCACTTGTGTGGAGACACTAAGGCAAATCTGTAGGTGCTCATTAGAGAGTTCACTGAACTGATCCGACTGAATCGCTGGATGGTACTGTACCTCACTGTCAACTAGCTTGATTATATTGTCACAGTTGCGTGGATGGTCTATAGACCTGAGACACCAAGGACACCTTGACGGTGGACTTTTGTGCTTTGACCTTGGTTTATGAATCTCTAGCCACGGGATTCTAAACAGCCAAGGATTGGGTACAATGGAATAACGTCGAAGGGAATTGTGTGTCAATAAGGAATCATTCGTTCTCGGTATGATGAGAGAGAATGCTCTAGGAAGGATGCGCGAAAGTCCCTGGCCAGGGTGGACGATAATATCGGGAAAGGAGTTTTTTGATATTCTCAGCGGCATTCAATTCAAGTGAGTTAACCGGTTAGGGTTTGACAGTATGCCATACCCTGAGTTGACTCGAGAGTATTGTACGAATGAAGGATTATATCCACGTGGTAACTGTCGGCGGAAAGGTTTCAAGAGTGGGTTACTTAATCCCGATACCTTCCAGGTTTACACGGTGTTGCTTGGCACCCAACGTGATCGGAGGCTTGATCGAATTCGATGTGCGACATCAATTCGATTGAGTAATTAATTAATAAAGGGTTATTAATTGATTAATTAAAGCCAGTGAGGAGTCACTGGGCTTATTGGGCCATTAACCGGACTGGTAATTGGGCTTAGAGGGTCACACGCAAATGATTCTCAAAGCGATGGATAATTAAGTGGGTTTTATACAAACCGGGGGTTTTTATGAAAAACCGCACGATTAGTATAAAATATAGCGAACGGGCTGAGCAGGCCAAGTTGCTGCTAACCCTAGCTGCCCCTCCTCTGTTTCTCTCTCTCTCTCGCATCCTAGACCAGATCTGGATCCCTAGATCTGCTCTGCCGCTTCTCCGACTCCCGTTCGACGGGAAATCGTCCGCGCATCGCAGCGAGCGTTGCGGCGAACGGCGGAAGTTTACGTAGCTGCGAAAAATGAGGAACGTGAGGATTTCTGTCGCGAGGAGGATCGCGTGGACTCCACTAGAGGCCGGGCGCTTGCGCGGCTTGCGGTGTCGCACCGACGGAATCGATCGGTTGCAAATTCGAATCCGCACACAGTAAGACCAATTATCCGATAATTCGGTTTTTAGTTTTTTTCGAAATGAGAACGGATCTCCGATTTTTATTTTATTTTCCGCTGCGCGGTAGATCCGAAGAAACCCGAGAACCCAACAGTGGTATCAGAGCTAGGTTCCACTGTTTCTCGTCCTGTTTCTCGTCCCATTTCGGTCTCCGAATTAATTTTTCCTTGAATTAATCCATGCAGTAGTTCGATAATTTTGCATGGAACAATGTTCATTCGATGAACACAAATAATTTGATTGTTTTTAATTCTGCAAAATTCCGTTTTTATATTGTGGTTTGTCGTGTTCTTCATGTGATGAAGAACAGAGGTGATGGAGCCTTTGATCGGGTATCCCCATGTGATGGGGAGGTAGCCGGGGATCCTGGTATAACCAGGGACCTCCCGGTCATCGCCGGCATCAGTGGCCGGGGTTGGAGAAGCTGCGGGGGGCGGATGGAGGTGGCCGGTTAGAGGGAATCTCCCCTCTTCTTCCTCAATCTCCACGGTTGCAACAAGAACCAGAAAACCAGAAATTTGGGGTTTTACGGCTCAGTCTACACCCCCAACCGGTGGCCACCGGCATGCCTGCCGGCGTCGGGGGCACCGCCGGCGCTGGGGGCACCGCCGGCGCGGCCAGGCGGCGTCGGTGGCCTGGCCGCCGGAGCCCTGCAATTACCCCCCTCCGCCGGTCTGCAACTCTTATTCTTTTAGGGTTTCTGGTGGGTGGAAAAGGGGGGCGCTGGGTTGGTGTTGGGCCGGCCTCGAGCCGGTTTGGCCCGGCTCAACCGGCTCAGTAGGAGCCAGGGGCTCGAGCCCTGTTTTCCCTTTGGTTTGGGTCTTGGCTGAGCCAGTTGCTCGAGCCACATGACCCTATTGGCTGAGCCAACTATCCCCTTTTAAATCCTATTCATTGAACCTCCTATAATCCCCAGTCCATTTAATAATTAAAACTTGATTTTAATTTTCAAATTCAAAATTGTTTTGAGGATTAAAATTATCATTCAATTTTAATTTTACTGAGCCATTAATGATTTTGGAATCATTAAATTAACAAGTAGTTGTTAATTGATTGAAATTGGTTATTAATTTAAATGTTAAATTAATAATTAATTTTTATAGAATAATTTAAATGTTAAATTATTTATTAGTAGTTAATTATAATTAATTGTTAGTTTAATTGTTAAATTGATGATTAATTTTAATTAAGTAATATAATGGTTTAATAATGAGTTATTAGTTATTGGTTTAAGAGTTAAATTAATCATTATTATTAATCCAATAATCTAAGAGTTAGATTAGTGGTTAAATAATTAATTTGTGTTAATTATTAGTTTAAGCGTTAAATTAGTTATTAACATTAATTAATTAATTAGTCTAAGAGTTAGATTAATATTTTACGACTAATTAAAGTTGATTATTAATTTAAGTGTTAAATTAATGATTAATTTTAATCTATTGATCTAAGAGTTAGATTAATAAATAATTTTAATATTCTAATTGTAAGATTATTAATTTGGTTTAATCTAACTATTAAATTGTTAAATTATTATAATTGTTCTAATTTGCATGGAATAATCTGGAAATTATTAATTTAGAGTGTGTGCACATGAGATGTGTGTTATAATGCTTTTAAATTTGATTTAATTGTATGTTTATCTTATTTAGAGAGTTTTTGAAATTCAAAAGTCAATTTTGATTGGAACCTAGTTATTTTTTAAAGTCAAAATTATCTATTTTTTAAAACTCTTTTGTTTTAGCCATGTGATGTGATATATCATGTGTGGATTTTTTAAAACACACCGTGGTCATGGATAAGCACCTTTAATTATTCATGTGATGAATGGATTGAGTGGATCGTGAATGTATATTAGTTATTTATTAATTGTTAATAAATAGAGGTATGTGTACCTCTCTCTCTCACATACTCCGATATACTTCTACCTCCCTTTCTCTTATACTCACAATTTACATATAATTCTAGAATTATTGTAATCTGATCGAGGCTACCGAAAAAAGAGCGAAGATGATCCACAGATGCAACTAGGAAGGCGATGTGATGCAAATCCTTTGCCTGTGTGTTTGCTAATTCTCTAATGTAAATGTTATATTAGAATTATGTGTGCATTTGACTGTTGGCTCCAGTCAAACCCATTATGCTATCCATGACCACACTAATGACATGTTTGAGATGCATTATTTTCGTTTGATTATGAATCAAAGTAGGTATAATATTTATTAAATATATCGATATGTTTATATACTATCACCTAGGAGAGACCAAGATAAAAGTTATCTAAATACCCTCGTACAAATTCTAAGCCGTAATGTGAGTAGTTTAGAACTTACCGCGTGGTTCACCATCGTTATAGTCATAGGACTCGAATCACTTTAGGCAGGTTTGTTGTGCTACCACAAGGCATGTTTAATTGTGAGAAGAGACTGTGGTTAAGGCATAAGATGCCTATATGATCGGGGTAGAGTAACCATGTAGTTTTGTTGTGCTATCCACAAAGGCTGCATGCAAATCTATGCTCGTCACGTAACGATGGTTAGCTTAGACCAGAATTAGTGGCTTATTGTGCTATCCACAAGGCCAATAAACCTCTGGGGACCGAAGCTATGATCGGATATTGGAAGGAGTTGCAAGTCCCATGAGTTGGGTGCTCTTTGATTGTATTACAGTTTGTTGTGCTATCCACAAGGCTGTATTGCAAGTCATTGAGATTCTGATCCCCACTAGGAGACTGTCGGCGTCTCCCGTTCTGTGTAGCTGAGGGTTATACAGTCCGTCGAAAATTAGTGGGAGTCAAAACTTGAACAAAAGATCATGTCTTGTTTTATATTTAATATTTGAACATCTTCTAAAATAGAACTTATCTCCTGTAGGGAATTATGTCATTGAATAACCTACTCCGTGGCATACTTGATGCCAAATATTTGACCAGCTTGAACTACTCGGATTGATTCAGAAACCTGAAGAATGTCTTCAGATTTGAGCACATTGACTATGTCCTCGGAGCTGATCCTCCTGCTGAACCGCTATTGGATGCCCTTGATGCAGACATGATAGCTAACGATAATAGATCGAAGGACAAAGACAAAGGAGTAGTAAAAGATGACAGCTTTTACTGTAAGCAGCAAGGTCACTGGAAGAGGAACTATAAGGAGTTCCTCAACGATAAAGATCATGAAAAGGTGAAGCTGTCTGAAGCTTCATATATCTATATGATAGATATCAACTTGTTAGTTAGAGATTCTACGTCTTGTGTATTAGATACCGGATGTGCTTCTCACATCTATCATGATGTGCAGATGCTGACAAGTAAGCGAAAGCTGAGAAAAGGCGAGGTGGAATTGAGGCTAGGAAACGGCGCAAAAGTTGCGGCGATTGCTGTTGGGACAGCAAACCTCAGGCTTCCATCAGGAGACGTCTTATCATTGGAAGATTGTTATTATGTTCCTAGCATAATAAAGAACATCATATCAATATCTTGTTTAAACAAGATAGGATATAAGTTGTCTATTGAGAATAGAAGTTGTTCGATTTATTATGGTAATAAATCGATAGCTTCGGCGTCTTTAGTCAACGGTCTATATCTTTTAAATGTTTCTTATTACAATCTTCACATTGATAATGTTCTTAAGAAGAGCAAGAATTGTATGAACCAAGCCTACATGTGCATTGTAGACTTGGGCATATTGGTGAAAGCATATTGCAAAGGTTGCACAAGCATAATTGTTTAAATTCATTCGATTATGAATCATTTGCGACATGTGAATCCTGCCTTATAGGAAAAAATGGCAAAATCTCCATTTACTGGACATGAAGAACGTGCCAAGGATATTTTGGAACTAATACATTCGGATATATGTGGTCCCATGTCCACCCAAGCCAAAGGTAGCTTTTCATACTTCATCACGTTCACCGATGATTTCTCAAGATTCGGCTATGTGTACTTAATGAAGTACAAGTCGGAAGCATTTGAGAAGTTCAAGGCATTCAAGAAATGAGGTAGAGAAGCAGTTAGAAAAGAGTATTAAAGCTCTTTGATCAGATCGAGGAGGAGAATACTTAAGTACTAATTTTACACAATTCTTAAAGGATAATGGTATCCTTTCTCAGCTGACCCCTCCATATACACCATAGATTAATGGTGTATCAGAAAGGAGGAATCGCACCTTGTTGCACATGGTGCGATCCATGATGAGCTTTTCGGGATTACCAGTGTCCCTCTAGGGGTATGCTCTTGAGTTAGCAACATACCTACTAAACATAGTACCTAGTAAGTCTGTGGCCTCTACTCCATATAAGATATGGAAAGGCATAAAACTAGAATTTAAACATGTTAAAGTCTAGGGCTATCCTGCTCATGTAAAGAGGCATGATCTAAACAAGCTGGAATCACGAACTGATAAATATAGGTTTGTGGGATATCCAAAGGAAACCTTTGGATGCTACTTTTACCATCCTGGTGAACAAAAGGTGTTTGTTGCCAGGAAAGTTGGGTTCCTAGAAGAGGAATTCCTTCTCCTGGAGGATAGTGGGAGTAAAATAGTACTAGAAGAGGTTTCAGATCCCCAAACAGCTGCATTATCATCAGATGAGATATCAATTCCTGAATCTGTTTAGGTACACACTGATGAGCCTCGAAGATCTGGTAGATTACCTAGACTACCCGAACAATATGTAGGACATATCGCTGAAGGTGAGTCTAAGGTAGAATATAATAAGGATGATCATCCTAAAACCTACCAGGAGGCCATAGAAGGTCCAAAAGCTAGGAAATGGCGAGCAGCCATGAACTCAGAAATCCAGTCCATGTACACCAACCAAGTTTGGAACTTGGAAGACTTGTCGAGGGTATTGTACCAATTGGATGCAAGTGGATCTTTAAGAGAAAGATCGGTGCTGATGGACGGATCGACATTTATAAGGCAAGGTTGGTGGCAAAGGGATATCGTCAAAGGCAAGGAATTGACTATGACGAGACTTTCTTACCAGTTGCCATGATAAAGTCGATCAGAGTTCTACTTGCCATAGCTGCACACTTCAATTACGAGATCTGGCAGATAGATGTGAAGACTGCCTTCCTCAATGGTAATCTTGAGGAAGAGGTGTATATGATACAACCAGAAGGTTTCACATCCGAAGAATCTCGAGATAAAGTGTGCAAGCTTCAGAGGTCCATTTATGGACTGAAGCAAGCTTCTCGGAGCTGGAACATAAGATTTGACGATGCTGTTAAATCTTATAACTTCATTAAGAATGAAGATGAGCCTTGTGTGTACAAGAAGACTAGTGAGAGCAAAATCACCTTCTTAGTTCTTTACGTAGACGACATACTACTCATTGGGAATGATGTAGCTATGATGTCATCGGTAAAGATCTGGCTGTCGAAAAACTTCTCCATGAAAGATTTGGGAGAAGCATCCTACGTATTGGGAATATGGATCTATAGAGATAGATCAAAGAGGATGGTTGGAATGATCCAATCGTTGTACATAGATACCATAGTCAAAAGATTTGGCATGGCAAATTCCAAGAGAGGTCTCAAATACCGATGAGACTTGGAATTAATCTCTTAAAGGAGCAGTCTCCTAAGACTCCTAATGAGAGGATACTCATGGATAGAGTACCTTATGCCTCTGCCATAGGATCTATCTTGTATGCCATGCTATGTACACGGCCTGATATTGCATATGCTCTAAGTGTTACGAGCAGATTTTAGGCTGATCCAGGCGAAGAGCACTGGAAGGCAGTGAAATGTATCCTTAAGTACTTGAGAAGAACTAAGGACATGTTTCTTGTCTATGGAGGAGGTGACTTGTGTTAGAATTGGGTGGCCTTAAAGCCAATCATTGTACATTTTAGTTCAGATTATTAATAAAGACAATTATTTCTTCATTTATAGTTCTCGCAAATTAACTATCGTAATGAAGGTCCATAGACAAATGTATGGGATATTGAATCATGATGAGATCATGATAGTGAGATCAATATCCTCAGTCAATTATCTTAAACAGTTCTCATTCATAGGATATTTGAGATGGACATTAAATATCCGATAAGATCGACACAAGTTATGTCTGCTCATATGATGAGGGTGAATGATCTTACATTCACTCGTGTGGTGACACTAAGACAAACAAGTGGGTGCTCATTAGAGAATGAGTTCACTGAACAGACCCAAATAAGAATTCCTGGATGGTAATTATACCTATTAGTCAACCAGGGAATTCAATCGTTGCAGTAGCATAATTGGTCCTTTGACCTGAGTCACCAATGATACCTTGTTTGTGGACCATTGTATCTTAATTCTCTGACTCATGGATTTTAACCATTAAGTCCACCATAATCGGTCTTTCAGATACAGTAGAAAGCTTGCGAAGGTAATTGAGTGAACAACAAGGGATCACTCACTCTTGGTATAAGACTGGAGAGAGAATGTCCTATGGATGTGTACACAGAAATCCCCAGCCAGGGTCAAATGAAAGAGATGTCTTTCTAGATATTAACTTAGTACTGGAATCCATCTGGATAATGCGATAGAGGGTTTGACTATAAAACCATACCCTTGCGTTATTGGGACATTGCATGAGTGAAGGATTATATCTGTGCGGTATCGGCAGACGGAAAGGTTCAATTAAAGGGAACAGTATCCCTTATATCTTCTGGGATCATGAGGTAGTGTTTGGTGTTGTTCATGATCAGAAGGCCAAGTGATTTGATCATCAGATGATAATTCACTTGTTTATTAAATTAATCATTTAACATATGATGTTTAAATGTTAATTAATAAATATTAAACTCAAGAAACAGTTCTAAGTTTAATGGGCCTGCAACCGGACTGATATATGGGCCTAGAGGGTCACACACATAAGAGTTCTCGTCAGACGGTGAGAGACGTTAAATTTCATGCTTATCTGGGTTTTTATGAAAAGCCGCAGGATAAACATGAAGATTTAATGGAGAATTATCCAAGGCCAAACTCTTGGATAATCATGAGGATTAATCCTTGTGCTTATCCTTATTTCTATCTAAGGAGGGCCAAGGGGGAGGGGTAAATAGTTGGTTGGACGATTTTTCACCCCAGATTCTCTTTCTCCTCTCTCTCTCTCCTTCTCTCTCTCTTGGAGTAGATCTGTCTCTCTCTGCGCATGGTGGATTTGAGATCTGGTCAGAGCACTCAAGTCGAGGAGGAAATCGCGTCTGCTGCGGGAACTCGTGTGGATACCTCTAGAGATCGTGCGCGTGCGCGATTATCGAGTCGGCATCATCCACGGGAGATTCGAAACCCCGCAAAGGTGAAGAACCGTTCTTCCCGCATTTATTTTAATGTCCGTTTTATGATCCCAGCAACCGATACAATGGAATCGTTTTATTCTCCGCTGTGTTCTCGGCGATTCCTTACAACTTGAAACTGCGAGGCTTTACTGACTCGAGTTTTCAGTCAGATCCAGATGATAGTAAGTCAACATCTGGATTTGTATTTACTTTGAACGGAGGAGTAGTGTGCTGGAAGAATTCCAAGCAAGCAACCACTGCAGATTCGACATTTGAAGCTAGGTACATCGCCGCAGCTGAAGCCGCCAAGGAAGCAGTGTGGTTGAAGAAATTCATCACCGACCTCGGCATAGTTCCCAGCATCTCTGAACCTGTTCCGCTGCTGTGCGACAACAATGGGGCGACTGCGCAAGCGAAAGAGCCACGATCTCATCAGAAATCGAAGCATATTCTGAGGAGCTTTCATCTTATCAGAGAGATCATTCCCAGAGGAGATGTAGTAGTGGAAAGAGTTCCTTCTGTCGACAACGTAGCAGATCCACTGACAAAGCTGTTAGCTCAAATTGTGTTTGAGCGTCATCATAGAGTTTATAGGCTTGGTGCATAAAGGTGATTGGTTTTAGTCTAAGTGGGAGATTGTTAGTCTTAGGTGGCCTACAAGCCAATATGACTTTGTAATCTCGTTCATTTATTAATATAATGGCATAATATTCATTGTGTGTAAATCGTATTAATTATCGTCTTATAATGAAGTCCGTGAATATGTGCGATAGTGATCAGATTATGATGAGATCATACTAGTGAGACTGATCACTTAAACACACATATTCTTAATCATTCATAGTTGGTGGATATCCGAGAAGGACATCGGATATCCGGTTAGACTAGTACAAATTACTCCTGCTCATATGATGAGGGTGACTGATCTCATAGTCACTTGTGTGGAGACACTAAGGCGAATCAATAGGTGCTCATTAGATAATGAGTTCACTGAACTGATCCGACTGAATTGTTGGATGGTACTGTACCTTACTGTCAACCAGCTTGATTCTATTGTCGCAATTGCGTGGATGGTCCTCGGACCTAAGACACCAAGGACACCTTGACGGTGGACTTCTGTGCTTTGACCTTGGTTTATAAATCTCTAGCCACGGGATTCTAAACAGCCAAGGATTGGGTACAGCGGAATACTGTCGAAGGGAATTGTGTGTCAATAAGGAATCATTCGCTCTCGATACGATGAGAGAGAATGCTCTAGGAAGGATGCGCGAAAGTCCCTGGCCAGGGTGGACGATAATATCGGGAAAGGAGTTTTCCGATATTCTCAGCAGCATCCAATCCAAGTGAGTTAACCGGTTAGGGTTTGACAGCACGCCATACCCTGAGTTGACTCGAGAGTATTGTACGAATGAAGGATTATATCCACGCGGTAACTGTCGACGGAAAGGTTCCAAGAGTGGGTTACTTAATCCCGATACCTTCCGGGTTGACGCGGTGTTGCTTGGCACCCAATGTGATCGGAGGCCTGATCGAATTCGATGTGCGACATCAATTCGATTAGTAATTAATTAATAAAGAGTTATGAATTAATTAATAAAAGCCAGTGAGGAGTCACTGGGTTTATTGGGCCATTAACCGGACTGGTAATTGGGCCTAGAGGGTCACAGGTCACACGCAAATAATTCTCAAGGCGATGGATAATTAAGTGGGTTTTATACAAACCGGAGGTTTTTATGAAAAACCCACGGTTAGTATAAAATATAGCGAACGGGCTGAACAGGCCAAGCTCCTGCTAACCCTAGCTGCCCCTCCTCTGTTTCTCTCTCTCTGGGGCATCCCAGATTAGATCTGGTTCCCTGGATCTACTCCGCCGCTTCTCCGACTCCCGTTCAACGGAAAATCGTCCGCACATCGTGGGGAGCGTTACGGCGAATGGCGGAAGTTTTTGTGGCTGCGAAGAACGAGGAACGTGAGGATTTTTGTCGCGAGGAGGATCGTGTGGACTCCGCTAGAGGCCGGGTGCTTGCGCGGCTTGCGGTGTCGCAGTGATGAAACCGATCGGTTGCGGATTCAAATCTGCACACGGTAAGACCGATTATCCGATAATCCAGTTTTTAGTTTTTTCGAAACGGGAACGGATCTCCGATTTTTATTTTATTTTTCGCTGCGCGGGAGATCCGGAAAAACCCGAGAACCCAACAATCAACGACTGCACGGACGATGGGTTGCTCAGTTCAATAGGGAATTGGCATCCTCCAACATTCCAAGACCTGGTAGCCTGGGTGCATAAGCACATCAATCGGGAGGCGTTGATGATGTCCAGAGGCAAAGGGGTAGCCTAATCTATCTCGGCCGCCTCCCTACGTACAACACCCCCACACACTGAAGATCTCGACTCCTGCCGTAGGAGATTTAGGAGGGAAGAAGATTGGGGCTGAGAACGTCGCCGGCCTCCTCAACATCAACACATACATTTGCCGGCTCCTCCCTCACGGATGCTCATGGAAGTTAAGGGCATGCTCCGCCGGCCGGAGCATATCAAAACTGACCCTTAGCAAAGGGATTCTCAAAAATATTGTGAATACCATCGAGAGATGGGACACTCCACAGACGAGTGTCATCACCTTCGACAGGAGATCAAGCGCCTTATCCGGGAAGGGCGTTTACCTCAATATGGCCGCGATAGGCCGCTACAACAGCCCCAAGGCCGAGACCCTCCAGTAGTGTCCAAGCAACCTCATCACCCATCTAAAGATGCACTACAACCAAAGGGCACCCCAATCGCAAAAACATATCACCAACACCCAAGCGTCAAATCCATCATGGTGATATCCGGGGGGCCAAGTGAGGCACCCCGCCGGCGTCACCGCACAGTGACGTCCTCGGCCGTCGCAGTGGTCGATAGTGAGCCAAAGCGCTCTCGGCGGGAGGACATCCTGTTCAACGAAGCCGACCTTGAAGAAGTCCCTCACAACGATGCCCTTGTCGTCAGCGTTGTAATGAAAAATTATGATGTCTTTGTTGATAATGGGAGTGCGCCGAATGTGCTTTTTTTCTGACTGTTTTCTAAAAATCGGTATGACTGACGCCAATATGAAAGCCCATCATGGTCCCTTGTTTGGTTTCAATGGATCCCCCTACCGAGTGGAAGGAATCATCCGATTGCCTATCACCCTCGGTACAGCTCTTAAACAACTAACGGTTGAGACTGACTTTGCAGTCGTAAAGGTAGACTCGGCCTACAACGCCATCTTCAGCCGACGGCTGATCGGAGGAATAGGAGGTGTACCTTCGTCCTATCATCAAAAGTTGAAATTCCACACCAACAATGGAGTCGGCGAAGCCAAAGGGAACCAGGAGTCGGCCCGCCAGTGTTACATGATCTCGGTAAAGGGCAAGGCCGTAGCAGAGTCACTTTCGATCGAGTCTTCAGCCGATGCCTCACCGGGTAAAGAACTGGCTACCGTCCCATCCCGAGAGGTGAAGGTTGAACATTATTGATAGGCTCTAGTCTTGCGAAAGCCGAAACCGGAGGGCTAATCAATTTTTTGAAGGAAAATCTCGGCGTCTTTGCATGGTCCCCCTCGCACATGCCGGGAGTCGATCCAGAAATGGCCGAGCATCTCATGCATGCTGACCTGAGCTACCTCTAATCAAACAAAAGCGACGAACCTTCAACTAGGAACGACAGATGGCGATCCAAGCCAAGGTGAAGAAGGGCCTGGAAGCTGGACATCTCCGAGAAGCTCATCATCCTGAATGGGTTGCCAATGTAGTGATGATACCCAAGAAGGACGGTAAGTGGCAAATGTGCGTAGATTTCACTATCCTCAACAAAGCTTGTCTGATGGACAATTTCCACGGTTAGTTTTTGTGTGTCCTACAGACCAATTATGGGCCGTATAGGCCCAATGTGTTGTACAATCTTGTTCAATATAATTAAGTGGTAATTAGAGCGTAAACTTGTAATATGTGGATTACTTTGCCTAAGTTATGTGGTTGTAAAGTCAATTTCGAGATGGGATCTCGAATGTGAGTTTGACTGTATATGGACACATACCTTAAACTGTTCCTGATTGGAGAGCAATCACTCTAGGACATTGATTACTTGTAAATCAGTACGCATGATGTGTAGATGACCAATCTCACGGTTATAGGTACGGGACACCATCACATTGTAGGCGCCGGAAATGACCCCGCGCTCAACTGGTGAGCGGAGACCGACCTCCGTGGCTACGAACCCAGAATAAAGAACAAATGACTTGATGAACTAAAAGAACTAAAATGGTGATCGCCAGGGTGTTTTACCTCGACCCAGAGGGACTACTTTGATCGCGAATGACACTCCAAGACCTCCATGCACAGCAAAATTTGTAGTCCATACTCCCTTCTCCTTGGCCAGCCAAGAAGACGGGGCCTCACGCTTTGATTTCCTGTAAATTAATCATGAATTAAAACACCCATTAGACTCTTAATTAGCATAGCATCCGTTCATTAAGCAAAATGAATATATCAATTAGAGGTGAGCTTACCGAATGTGTGGGTGAGAAGGATGAGTGACCAAGTGTTATGGCCACCCACCTTCTCATTTTTTGGTGTTTTGGATCAAAACAAATCCCTTAGCAAGGATCTAAGGTACCTAATCATGAGTGCATGTGTATGCAAATGGAATCTAAACATAGACAAAATCCTAAACTTGTGCATGTATGTATGGTACTATGAAGATAACGATAAAAATGATAAACGAGAGAGGAGAGTAGGGTTCCCTTATCGACGTTGGAGAGAGTGTCGCATGGGCATAAAATTGACAGCACATTCTTCCTTCTTAGAACCTCCAAGACTTCATAGTTGTTTCCTTCCTACGAGCTCTAGAGAAGAGGTCTAATGTTAGACTTTGAAATCACTTTTTTCCCTCTCTTTTGATGTAAAATAGAACCCTCACCCTAGTGAACCTCCTTGGCCCCGTTCCCGAGGTGAAGGAGAGCTTAAATAGGCAAGGGAGGTCGAGTTAAAACCCTAGGAAGCCCCCATTTCGTGGGCCAATGGATGAGGATAAAGAAGATCGGATAGAGATCTCTTCAACAAAATCTAAGCCAAAACCAATCAAAAGTTGACACCTAAGTCCTAAATCATCTTCATCTTAATCCACTAGGATGAGAAAATACGGAAGATATGGTCAAAAATCCGAGAGAAAGGCGTTAAAAAATATTAAGATAATCACGGAAAACCAACCAATCAGACGGCCAAAGAAGTGGTCGTCTGAAGGATCAGACGGCTAGGAATCTAGCCGTCTGAACCAAGAAGGCTAGGAAGGTGGTCATCTAAACTCAGAAGGCCAGCAAACTGGCCGTCTGAAATCATAACGCTAGGAAGGTGGCCGTCTGAACTCAGAAGGCCAGCAAGGTGGCCGTCTGAACTCAGAAGGACAGCAAACTGGCTGTCTTAACTCAGAAGGCCAGGAAGGTGGCCGTCTGAACTCAGAAGGCCAGCAAACTGGCCGTCTAAACTCAGAAGGCCAGGAAGGTGGCTGTCTGAACTCAGAAGGCCAGGAAGGTGGCCGTTTGAAGGATGTTCAGACGGCCATCTTTCTAGCCGTCTGAATGTTCAGACGGCCAGCTATCTGGCCGTCTGAACTTCAAACGGCCACTAGTCTGGCCGTCTGAAGGATCAGACGGCCAACACTCTGGCCACCTGATGGACTTGATAAAACTTTTTTTTAAAAATGAATATTTTTAAAATCCAAATGAAAAAAATGAAAAAAAGCTTTGAAATCATACACCCTTCTTTTTTTTTTTTTTGAAAAATGAACGTTTTGTGGCAACACTTTTATAACAAAAAGAAATTAAATTTCAAGGACTCCAAATGACAAAAGATCAACACAAAGGCCCGTTAACACAATAAAGCTCAAATCGGTCTATGGAATGGGCCAAAAATGGGTGCCTACAGCTGCCCCTTCGTGGCATCCTCTTTGTAGGGGAGTACGGCGGACTGATAAGTAGATGATACGAACACTACACCCCTTTTTGGACCACTCCACCTGAGGTGGAACCTGCTAAAGTCTGACAACAATGGTGATACAGGCTAAGAATGATGATGAAAAAGAGTTGTGTACCCATAAACTACAACTCAAGAGGCCCTCTGGCAATTGCCACGAGTCTCCGACACACTATAGGACGCATGTCCGGTCGAAGTAGTTTAAGGGATGACAACCAAAGGCGCGGAAGGTGCATTCCAAGACTTAATCAAAACACTGCGCAGACGATAAAAGATTCCAACACTGGATGATCAAAGCACAGGCGATAGGGTCCTACTCTCCTCTGCAATGGTATGCTGAAAGAATGGATGATGCATGCTGGGTTTAAAATAAAAAACCTATCTAATACAAGACACTAGAGGATTTATTCTAGGCTGTTCAAATAACTTAAACCTCATAAATCCATCATCATTTTTGTTAAAGGGGAACTCCGGATTTATGTGTCTTAAGTTATTAGCCTCTGGTTGTTTTTTCTAAACTAATGCAGACTCTTCAATCTTCTTCTTCTTGCAAAATCAGATGTTAGAATCATTATATCAGCAATAAAGTAAGAAGCACATATTTTTCTAATTTTTCTATTTTTTCAAAAAAAAAATAGTTTTTTTTTTTTTACAATTTTTTTGAAATATTTTGTCATAAGGCCAAATTAGTAGCCGTCTAAAGCATCAGAAGGCCATCTATATGGCCGTTTGAAGGTTCCATCAGATGGCCAGATTAGTGGCCGTCTGAATTATCAGAAGGCCATCTATCTGGCCGTCTGAAGGTTCCATCAGAAGGCGAGACTGGTTGCCTTCTGAAGCATAAGAAGGCTAGACTTGTGGCCGTCTGAAGCATCGGAAGGCCATCTATCTAGCCGTCTGGTTTTTTTCGTTAGAAGGCCAGACTGGTGGCCTTCTAAAGCATCAGAAGGCCAGATTAGTGGCCGTATGAAGCATCAGAAGGCCATCGTCCTGGCCGTCTGATGGTTTTATGCTTTTTTTTTTGTTTTTTTCTTTTATTGTAGGACTCCGGTGCACGGGAGTGCATTTCTATCCGCATCTTGATATAAAATAAGTGCGAGAAAGCTTGGACGGGACCCTTCCAACCTCTCATGGCATCCTCTTTTTCCTCAAAAAAGCTACCTTTGGGCTTCATGCTTCGTACGCCTGATGTTTTGACCGAGATTGAGGGTCATCTTAGCAATCGTATGGCTCGTGGGCAGGTATGCCCCTGATGATGATGTTGGATGCAGGGGTATGTCCCCGATGATGTTGTTGGATGCAGGAGTATGCCCTTGATGATGATGCTGTATTCATGACTTTTGTGATTGCCACTGAACTTGCTTTTCTTCATTGCATGTTCCTGCGCAACACCACTGAGAAAGAATGTTATTTTCATAGTTTATTTTATCCCCTTGCTCAAAAAGACGAATACCATTCTAGCCTTGGTGACGAGTTAAGGTGTCTTATTAAACAGACATAAGGAAATAAAGAAATATGCAGCATGCAATCATGCATATGCAATTTGTATGTACAAAATGACAAGCGTTCATACAGATGAATGTGTGTGTGTGTGTGTGTTTTTTTTTTTTTTTTAATTTTGAAATATGTGATTTTTTTAAAATTCAAAATATGTGATGTGATTTTTTTTGGATTTTGAAATATGTAAATTTTTTTGGATTTTGAAATATGTGATTGTTTTTTTTTTTTGGATTTTGAAATATGTGATTTTTTTTTTTTTTTGGATTTTGAAATGTCCCTTGCTGAACTCCCCAGGCGTCCTATGCGCATACTTAAGCCGATTTGGATCTTTAATAGTCCTCGACCAGAACCCACCCGGTTAAGTCTTATGCTAATGACAATACCGTCACACCAAACTCTGGCTCCCAACTGCTCCCGACCAACAGGTTCTTCTCAAAAACATATCAACGATAAATGATTTGCCCAACTCGGATCTCTTTCCTCACAACTTAAGTAGTAAATGATAGACCACCTTGGAACCTTAATGGCCAACTGCGCGACGCTAACCCGGAATTAGCAGCGTCGTACCATTCGGTAAACCGCTTACGTTGACCTAAGCCCGAAGTCTCAAGGGAAATTGACATACTCTAAAATTGGCATGGTACACAGATCAAAAGAACTTTCGACTAGACTTAACACACCTTTTCTTTTCTAAGAGCGTTTGGTTTGGGGAAATGTGACAGTTAAATTTTCCATGTCATTAATTCTATTTAACTTTTGAATCTTGGTTCACTTCAACCTCACTAAGAAGAAGAGAGAACACCCAAAATAAAAAGAATGAATAGATAAGCCGCTTGAGAGGGTTAGGTGACCTTAGGGATTATCCTTCCTCCACCCTATTGCTTGTTGGGATTCGATCTCTTTTCTTTTCCTTTTCTTTTCTTTGTGGTCTTGTTTTGAGATTTGACATGGTAGGCCTTTTCTTCATTTGCCTCCTTTTATCGACTTGACGTTTGGTCTGGAGGCTTTTGCTTCTTTTTTCCTTTGACGTGGCTTTTTCTTTTGATTTCTTTGTTTGACTTCCTCCTACTAAGGCGGCGGACGGACTCGGGAGTTCTTCCATGAGGCCACGGCCCCCGACTTTGGCCGAATAAGAGGAAGAAAGGGTGTTCTATCTCCTTCTAAGCTTGGTTTTCGTTCTCCTTGACTCATCCGTTATTTTCTCCTTAATGATAGGCGTGAGTGTGTGTAAGGACTTCCCCTCTTCCAAACGTCTAAAAGAAATAAAGCTAGTTTATGAAAATCTAACCTTGAGCCCCACTGGTCGTAGCACTATACCGACTATCATATTCTTATTTGAAACAAAAGATAAGTGACCTAAGGGTAGAACTTATTGAAGTAAACACCATTCCATGGATGAGATAACTCTTGCCCCTGCTCATTTACCAACTTATATGCGTTCCCAAGATACACCTCTTTAATCACAAATGGCCCTTCCCAATTTTCAAGCAACTTATTTCTTAGTCCAGAAGATTTTATGAATTTTCATTTTAGGACCATCTCTCCCACTTCAAATTTACGTTCAATTACATTATTGACATAAAATCTTGCAATTTTCTGACGATAAACTTTAGCGTGCTCGGCAACAATCATCTGCTTTTCATCTAAGAGCTCCAATTGGGTCAACAAAGCTTCCCGATGTCCATCGGAATCTAAATCCCGGCCCAATTGTACTCTTAGTGAGGGGATAAGGATCTCGTATGGAAGTACCGCCTCTGATCCGAATGTGAGAGCAAAAAGGGTTTGTCCGGTTGGAGTTCAGATTAAGGTGTGATATACCCATAGAGCATCCACTAAACGTTTTGGCCAATCTGCGAAATTATGTGATTTGCAAATTTTCTTAATGATTCTGATGAGAGTTTTGTTTGTTGCTTCTGCTTGGCCATTACCTTATGGATAATTTGGATATGAATGATGTAATTGAATGCCAAACTTACTGCACATTTCCTGAAATTCTTGGGCGATGAATTGCGGTCCATTGTCGGTGACAATGTCCCTTGGGGTTCCGAACCTGGCCAAAATGTTGCGCCTGATGAACTTGATCACTGTCGAGGCCTTGATCTCGGAGAAGGCTTCTGCTTCATCCCATTTGGTGAACTATTCTGTAGCAGTGAGGATGAAGGACTTCTTCTTTATTTCTCCAGCTCTGTCTTCCAAGGGTCCAACAACATCAAATGCCCACATGGCAAAGGGCCACGGAGCGATCATTGGGTGAAGAGATGAGGAGGGAGCATGAATTTTGTCGGCGTGAAGCTAACACTTCACACAATGCCGAATGAAGATGTTACAGTCTTCCTCCATGGTGGACCAGTAATAGAGTTTGAGGAGTTTTTGAGCTAGTGAGCGGCCATTGACATGGCCGCCACATTCACTAGCGTGGTAGCTTCGATCACTTGTTTAGCCTCTATTTCATTCAAACAGCGAAGAAATACTCCGCTAAGTGACTTCTTGTGTAACACACCTCCTAGAATTCTGTATCTTTGTGCCACCCGATGGATTGCCTTTCGATCCTGAGATGTGGCATATTCTGGGAAAGACCCATCCTTACAGTAATTCTCAATATCAAAATACCAAGGGTTCCCATCATCAAAGTCCACCACTGGCTCTACATAGGACACCTCTAGTATCGAGACTTCTTCATCAGGAGGCTTAAGAAATTGCAGGAACCAAGGGTCAGAAAGATAGGGAAAGTCCATTTTCTAGATCAAGATTGTTTCAGATGATTTGCCTGGTGGGAATTCTAAAGAAGAAGATAGCGAAGCAAGTGCATCTGCTAGAATGTTCTGGGATCTTGGGGTATGAACATAGGTGAGTCTTCTAAACCGATGGGCTACACTTTTCACCAACTCTTGATATGGCTTTAACTTGGGATCTTTAGTTATGTACTTTTGAAGAACTTGTCTAAGGATTAGCTGAGAATCACCAATGATGCACAACTCTTTGACTCCAAGTATTATTGCCGTCTTCAGTCCTATTAAGAGTGCTTCATATTCTGCTATATTGTTGGTAGCAGGAAATGTTAATTGTCGAGCCTGAGGGATGCTCACTCCTTCAGGTGACAATAAAACTGCCTCTATTCCCTTACCTTTAGAGTTGAGAGCACCATCGAAATAGAGAACCTAAAATGGACTGTCATTCACTAAAGATCTCAATTCTTCATCGGGAAACTCAGTTTCGACAAGAGAAAAGATTGGTAAAGGGTGATGTGCTAGATGTTCTGCAATGCCTTGTCCTTTGATAGCTTTCTGATTCACATATGTTATATCAAATTGATTCAAGAAACTTTGCCATCTAACCAAACGATCCGTCAATACTGGCTTTTCTAAGAGATACTTGATCGGATCCATCCTAGCCATAAGCTTTACCTAATGAGCAAGAAAATAATGCTTGAGCTTCTGAGCTACCGAAACGAGAGTTGCACATGTCCTTTCCATGGCAGTGTATTTCTTTTCTGCTTCATTGAATAATTTAGAGAGATAATACACCGCCCTTTCTTTCTTCTCGTCGTCATATTGGGCCAATACTGCTCCAGCAGAATCGTCAGTAGCAGAAATATAGAGCAGTAGGGGACATCCCGCCACTAGGGGCATCAAGACCGGCGAACTTTGTAAATAACTTTTTAATTCATCAAAAGCCTTCTGACATTTCACATTCCAATCAAATTTTACCCCTCCCTTCAGCAGTTCGTAGAATGGCTTGCACCTCTGTGAATGTTGCGAAATAAACCTCCGAATGAACTACAATCTTACAATAAGTCCTCAAACTTGTTTGATATTCTTAGGAGGTGGCATTTCAGAAATGGCTTTGGTCTTATTAGGATCTATCTCTATTCCTCTCTTACTTACAATGAATCCTAATAGCTTTCCCGATGATACTCCGAACACACATTTCTTAGGATTCATTTTCAGTTGGTGTTCCCTTGACCTTTGCAAGACATTTCTCAAGATTTTAGAGTGATCTTCTCGAGTCCTTGATTTTATCAAGACATCATCTACATACAACTCCATATCCACATGCATCATGTCGTGAAAAATGGCCATCATAGCCCTTTGATATGTTGCCCCTGCGTTCTTCAACCCAAAAGGCATCACGACATAACGATAAGTTCCCCATGGGGTGGTGAAAGATGTCTTCTCTTGATCTTCCTTAGCTAATCTGAACTGGTTGTATCCTGAAAAGCCATCCATAAATGAAAGCATCTCGTAGCCCGCGGTATTATCTATCAAGACATCTATGTGTGGGATTGGAAAATCATCCTTGGGATAGGCTTGGTTCAAATCTCTAAAATCTATGCACACCCTGACCTTACCGTCCTTCTTCATCACTGGGATGATGTTTGCTACCCACTGAGGATAGAGAACAACTCTGATGAATTTTGCTTTGTGGAGTTTATCAACTTCCTCTTTGACTTTCAGAGCCAATTTTGGATGGAGTCTTCTCAATTTTTGTTTAACAGGCTTAGCATCAGATTTTAGGACTAGCCGGTGCTCCACTAAGGACGTATCTAGTCCCGGCATATCCTCATAAGACCAAACGAAACCATCCGGATATTCTTTTAACACAGTTGTTATCTCAGCTTCTTCTTTGGCACTCAAATTTGCACTAATAAGGATTATCTTAGGATCTTCCTCTGTGCCAAGATTAACTTCCTTGGTTGGCTCATCAACTGCAGTTGTTGGCTCATCAAATCTCTTTGTCCCACTCACATAAGGAGTTATCGAATCCTCTTCATCCTCAGATTCTTCCTGCTCATTAATTTCTCCCACTTCTAACAGATACACCCTAAGTCCATCAGATTCCAAACATTCTGTGACTTTCTCATTTTCAATTATATTGATGCAATCTTCCTGTTAGAAAGCGGACTCTTGGATTAAACTTCCACATCTATGTGCCAACTCTAAAACAAAGCGTCTAGGAACTTCTCTTCCTTTCCTTTTCCTGTGGTGTGGACCTGAAGAGGTGCCTTCTAAACCTATTCCTATTCCTAAATTACTATGTACAAGCGGGTGGATGATTGATGAATTCAACTGATGGGAAAGAGAGGTCCATTGAACAAGGAAGCTCTCTGTACATTCATTCTTCCAGTATGAAGGTTCTTCCAGAGTGATTTGGCATTCTCTCCTTTTAAAATGGGCGTTTTTTTTATGATCATAAGCGATGAATGAGAAACAATGTTGGGGAGATTCTGGTATTGGAAGAGTGATGAGTGGAGGGACTGGAGGGTGAAACAAGAATGGAATGAAAGTGAGGGAGCTATGATGTTGATGGGCTAAGAATATTCCTATTCCTAGCCGTAAGGGAGATCCTTCCTCTAGAATCTGTAGACAGAATAATGCCTGGAGTCCTAGTTCTTCTTCCACTTCTTCTTTGTCACTCTCATCAACTGGATTGTCCCTCACCTGATATATCATATTCTCTTCCTCTTGAAATCCAGTGGCCCCTGAGGTAAAGTGTTCCCAGAGCATCCAATCCAAGGGTTGCCAATATTCATCTCTGTGCAGATACCCCAATCCTACTCCATTGAAATTTTCTTCGTCCTCAATGGGCTGTCTCATTCCTTGCTCTTCCTTTCCTAACCCTTTTCTCGGATAATATCCCATCTTTATCATCATTTGCCAACCCTTTCTTTCTCTATCCACTTTAGTCTCCTTCCTGACTGGTAATGAAGCAATAGTTGTCCCAACTTCTTTTCCAAACTGAGCCGAATTAACTGTGGACAAAGTCTCTTCATTTTTTCTCTCAATGATAGTCATAGAGGGAAGTTGTTCTGTGGTTATCATCTCCAACATTTCCACTATAGGGATGCTTTTGATCTTTACTATTTTTCCTTTAAATGGGAATTTGTAACATTGATGTGTTGTAGACGGGATTCCCACAGTCTGCTCTATCCATGGTCTTTCCAAAATTAGCTTGTAGGTTGGTTCAACATCTAAAATGAAGAACTCTGAAGGCATGACTATCGGCCCAACTCTGACTTGGAGAATGATTTTTCCAGGAGAAGTCCATTTGGAGTTGTCATAGGCTGAAATGGTGGTTGAAACCCTTACCAACTCTTCTTCCTTTACTCCAATTTGTGTCAATGTCTTCATCGGGCATACATTGATGGATGCCCCAGTGTCAATCATAGTGGAGTCCACCCTTACCCCATTTAGTGTAATGGTAAGTAGTAAGGGTAAAGAACGGTGTTCAGGAGCAGCCAAATCTTCATTGGAGAAAGTGATCAGTAGTTGCCCCTAAGTAACAAAAAGAATAGCATGGGAGACATCATTAGCTGGAAGATCCTCACTCACCATGACCTTTTGGAGGAATTTGAGAAGTGTTTCCTGGTGTGAGGGAGATCTTTTGATTAACTCCAAAATAGAGATCCTCGATGGGGTCTTCTCAAGATGTTGGAGAATGTCATATTCTGTAGATGTGGAGCTTGATTGAGTGTTGGACTCCTCTTGAGTCTCAGGCATCCTGGAAGGTCGTGGGACTATCCTATTCCTGAGTGAAAGATTCATGGTGTTTTTAATGGGAGTACTGACTTCTTTAGGACTTGGTGTGATCAATTGAAGTGGACGGGAGTGATTAGGAGTTATGAGTAAGGATATGGTTTGAATCAAGAAATTCAGTGAAGGATCATGACCTGATGGTGTGGTTGGAACATGTTCTTTCTTAGGCCAGAGGAGCACTAAGGGCCTTTCTACTTCCTGGATAACTCCCACACTCATTTCCATCTTTTCACAATGATCATCTTCATGTTCCCCATATTCTCGGACTAGTGGTCCCCCTTCATACCCCCAAAATTATTCTCTTCGGATCACCCGAGACTTTTGGCCAACTGTGAAGGTGTTGACTTTCTCTTCTTGTTCCTGTCCTGATGTAGATGGGCCTATAACCTTTTGATGATCTGGGAGAGGGTTCTGAACTATGCCAAGGTCCCGATTCCTTCCTTTGAAATTAGAGACAGCAATTCTGACATCTTCACAATTACTACGCCCCTCATCATTCATGTCATAAACCCAATCTCTAAATGCAAAGCAATTGTGAATGACATGCCCAGGAGCTCTGTGATAAGGACAATATTTGGAGGTATCCACAATGGGAGAAATCCCTTCCCTCTGAGGTGGAAGCTGAATGGCTTTGCAAGCCATAAGAGCAAAGAAGATATCACCCAAAGATTGTAGAAGTGGGGGGTAGGAAGTTCTCTTTTGAGCAGGCCTACCATAACTGTTTGGTGGAGGAACGGCAGAGTACTGCCGAGGATTATTGGCAAGAGTGGTGGTAGGACCAGGATTGATGGGTCGCCCTTTGGTTGGTTGATTAAAGGCGTTGATGTTTTCATTGGTAGTAACCCCCTCAGTGGTTGGCATAGGTGTTGCCTTCTGATTTCGAGGCCGGATGTCAAGGAAGGAAGGGAGAGTGGAATCTCTGATCTGAGTCTGTATCACTCTAGTTCTATTGTACAATTGAGCAAAGGTGTGGAGTTCACTGAGCATTAGAATGGTTTTAAGCTGAGGTGTTGCATTATTCACAATCATGGTAACTACCTGAGCTTCTGGAATGATAACTTCAGCTCTTGATGCCATCACCCTCCATCTATTGGCAAATTGGGTGAAATCTTCATCCGGTTTCATTTTCTCTGACACTAGATCAAAAAGGGTAGGAGCCAGATTGGTCATATGACTAAAATGACTAATGAATTTTTCGGAAACAGTATCGAAATTGAGCAGATCTGAAGATGGAAGTGAGGTAAACCAACGCAGAGCTTCTCCTTGTAAAGATTTCTAAAAGAGGTGGACCAACAACACTTTGTCATATAGCCATTGGTGCGAATCCATGAGAAAACCTGACAGATGGTGATGTGGGTCAGTATTTCCATCATACTTTCGGTACTTCGGAGCCTTAAATCCAGGTGGAAAATATGCTAGGAGAAGTTTGTAGTATTCAACTAAGGAATACGGCTTAGAAATTGTTAATGATTCAACAAGAAATTTTCTGAGGTAAGGCTCCATTTCCTGCTTAGAAATATACTCTGGAGGTCCAACTGGTTTTGATGCAGTTGGAATTGGAGAGATTGGTTGCCAAGGTGTGGCTACAACGGGAAAAATGGGTGGCACTGAATCATTTGGATTAGTTTCCAATTGAGTCTTGTAGGGAGCTCTATTTGAAGATGCTTGATAAGGTGTGCGGGATAGATCTGGAAAAGCGGGATGACTGATTGAAGTCTTGCCTTTTGAGGCGATCTGGATAAGTTGCTCAGGTGTGTACCTTGCCAGTACCCTGATTAAGTCAGCATCATCATTAGGATTCTGTGTCGCCGACCTTCCAACTCTGAGACTAACTGGTTCATCCCCTCCATGGGAGGAGACCTCGTCTGGATCCTCATAACTTGAGGCATCCCCTTGATGTGTGTTGAGCATACCTACATATGTACTAGCTCTCATGTCTTCTGTCTCAAAAGGAAATTCACTTTGGAACATGGGATTTGAAAACATGTTGTCATTTTCCTTTGTTTTGCAAACAAGTTGAACAAGCAAAAAAAATGTTAATTTAGAGTTCAAGCCTGTGTACTTTGTGTTTTAAGACTTAAAAAAGACTTCCTATTGAATGTTCAATATACACTTGTCTCAATCCCAAGGTTCTAATAGGACTAACTCAAGGTACAACCAGCTCGGTCACCGTGCAGGAATTCACAGAGTACGGAGACTGACAGAGGTTCTCTGTTTGAACTACTTTTCTGCTCAGGCGGGAATCCCCAAACAGAGAGTTAATCCAAAAGAGAGTCTTTCCTAAAAAAATGTGCAGAGGCTCTTCCACCGACCCCTCAAAAGGAGTATTAAATGTAAATCACATCAAAAATGAACCTCAAAACATCAAGGATCAAGAAAAATATCACTAAAAACAATTCTGAACAGGACCCACCTGGCGGCCAAGTCGATGGCCATCTGACAGATCAGAAGGCCACTTACTTGGCTGTCAGAAAGATCAAAAGGCCAACTAACTGGCCGCCAGACAGTTCAGAAGGCCACTTACCTGGCCGTCAGAAAGATCAAAAGGCCAGCTAACTAGCCGCCAGACAGTTCAGAAGTCCACTTACCTAGCCGTCAGAAAGATCAAAAGGCTAGCTAACTGGCCGCCAGACAGTTCAAAAGGCCACTTCACTGGCCGTCTGACAGATCAGAAGACCACTTCACTAGCCGTCTGATGCTACAGAAGGCCAGCAATCTGGCCGTTTGAATCTCAAAAGGCCAGCAATCTAGCCTTCTGATGGCCCTGACTATAACTCACAAAAAATCTTAAAAATTATATATTTGCTGGAAATAAATGAAGAAAATAGTGTGATAGGCACAAGTGGTCCCACCGTGATTGCCAGAAGGCTGTAGGCGTAGGAAATGACCCTGCGCTCAACTGGTGAGCGGAGACCGACCTCCGTGGCTACGAACCCATAATAAAGAACAAATGACTTGATGAACTAAAAGAACTAAAATGGTGATCACCAGGGTGTTTTACCTGAACCCAGAGGGACTACCTTGATCGTGAATGACACTCCAAGACCTCCATGCGCAGCAGAATTTGTAGTCCATACTCCTCCTCGACCGGCCAAGAAGACGGGGCCTCACGCTTTGATTTTTTGCAAATTAATCATGAATTAAAACACCCATTAGACTCTTAATTAGCATAGCATCCGTTCATTAAGCAAAATGAATATATCAATTAGAGGTGAGCTTACGGAACGTATGGGTGAGAAGGATGAGTGACCAAGTGTTATGGCCACCCACCTTCCTATTTTTTGGTGTTTTGGATTAAAACAAACCCCTTAGCAAGGATCTAAGGTACCTAATCATGAGTGCATGTGTATGCAAATGGAATCTAAACATAGACAAAATCCTAAACTTGTGCATGCATGTATGATACTATGAAGAGAACGATAAAAATGATAAATGAGAGAGGTGAGTAGGGTTCCCTTTTCGACATTGGAGAGAGTGTCGCATGGGCATAAAATTGACAACACATTCTTCCTTCTTAGAGCCTCCAAGCCTCCATAGTTGTTCCCTTCCCACGAGCTCCAGAGAAGAGGTCTAATGTTAGACTTTGAAATCACTCTTTTCTCTCTCTTTTGATGTAAAATGGTACCCTCACCTTAGTGAACCTCCTTGGCCCTATTCCCAAAGTAAAGGAGAGCTTAAATAGGCAAGGGAGGTCGAGTTAAAACCCTAGGAAGCCCCCATTTCGTGGGCCAATGGATGAGGATAAAGAAGATTGGATAGAGATCTCTTCAACAAAATCTAAGCCAAAACCAATCAAAAGTTGACACCTAAGCCCTAAATCATCTTCATCTTAATCCACTAGGGTGAGAAAATGCGGAATATATGGTTAAAAATCAGAGAGAAATGCGTAAAAAAAGATTAAGATAATCACGGAAAACCAACCAATCATACGGCCAAAGAAGTGGCCGTCTGAAGGATCAGACGGCCAAGAATCTGGCCGTTTGAACCCAGAAGGCCAAGAAGGTGGCCGTCTGAACTCAGAAGGCCAGCAAACTGGCCGTCTGAACTCAGAAGGCCAAGAAGGTGGCTGTCTGAACTCAGAAGGCCAGGAAACTGGCCGTCTGAGCTCAAGAGGCCAGCAAACTGGCCGTCTGAACTCAGAAGGCCAGGAAGGTGGCTGTCTGAACTCAGAAGGCCAGTAAACTGGCCGTCTGAACTCAGAAGGCCAAGAAGGTGGCGGTCTGAACTCAGAAGGTCGGCAAACTGGCCGTATGAACTCAGAAGGCCAGGAAGGTGGCCGTCTGAACTTAGAAGGTCAGGAAGGTGGCCGTCTGAAGGATGTTCAGACGGCCATCTTTCTGGCCATCTGAATGTTCAAACGGCCAGCTATCTGGCCGTCTGAACTTCAAACGGCCACTAGTCTGGCCGTCTAAAGGATCAGACGGCCAGCACTCTGGCCACCTAATGGACTTGACAAAACATTTTTTAAAAATGAATATTTTTGAAATCTAAATGAAAAAAATGAAAAAAAGTTTTGAAATCATACACCCTTCTTTTTTCTTTTTTTTCTGAAAAATGAACGTTTTGTGACAACACTTTTATAACAAAAAGAAATCAAATTTCAAGGAGTCCAAATGACAAAAGATCAACACGAAGGCCCGTTAACACAATAAAGCTCAAATCAGTTTATGAAATGGGCCAAAAATGGATGTCTACACACATGTGTGGGTGTTCATCTTGGGAGGATGTTCACTGAACTGATCCGCTAATGGATCTTCAAATGGTTAATTATACCTAATGTCAACTGAAGATTCATCTGTCTCAGTAGTATCATTGATCCTTTAACTTGAGACATAAATAAGATCTTGTGTGAGGACTGATGCAGATTATTGTTTGGTTAAGTGACTTTAACTATAAGTCATGAAACACCGAATTATTAGTCACATTGGAATACATGCGAAGACCGTTAATGGTCAACAGGGGATCGCTTACTGTCAGGTATATCACAGACAATTAATGAGTCATGACATGGATGCTCCACAAAATCCCAGGCCAGGGTGGTATCGGTTCGTTTGGAATGAACGTGAAATTATTATAGAGGTCATGGTCAAACAACACGATCACTAGTTGTTTGACATAACCATAGCACACGATCAGATCGGAATCATAGAATGAGCGAGTTATTATAGCGATATGGTAACTGAAGACTTACAGGTGCCTGACAAGGTGAAGATGAACCCGACATCTTCTGGGATCACGCGGATTTACTTGACCCAACGTGATCAAAATGGTCCGGAGTAAATTAAATGGTTATTGGGAATAACTGGTTTAATTTACTTCTAATTAGATTAAAAATTAATGGATCTTTAAACCAAAGAGATAATGGGCCTAGAGAATCACATACAAATAATTCTTGCAGAATGGAATATTATTGTATAAAAAATATACTAAAGTATTAAATTCTTTTGCGAAAAGAATTTATAAATGGCTTAAAAGTATATATACAATAATACAAAGAGCATATATATAATACATGTATTATTAGTCTTATTTGATAAATGAGCTAATAATAATATATTGATATATAAAATGTCGTCAGGTTTACTTTTAACCGTAGTTACTTTTGCCAAGGCGGTTAAATGGCAGGATTGGTTGAATGAGCGGTTCAAGCTACCGCCATAAATCCTTTATATAACCCATCTTTTCCCAACCCATAAAGAAGCATTCCAACATCCCTAAAGCTTGCCGTCCAGAGATTGGAAGAGTTTAACTCTTCCCAAGGGTGAGGCTTTTGTGTTGTGCGGAGTTGGGAGAAAGAAAATTTCGTTGCTGGGAAATTCGTGTGGATCGGCTCTAGAAGCCGAACGTTTGTGCGGCTCAAAGCTTCGTGGAGTTCGGCATCGATTTTCACAGGATAACATATTCTGTGCAAGGTGATAAATCTCGTGTGATTTATTTTAGACCGTTTTTGTTACATCAATCAGAGTCCGAATCAGTTTGAGAAATCATTTTGTTTTATATTCTTTCACTGTTGTGATTTTCCGGGGTTACGACCGAACCCAACAGTGATATCAGAGCCAAGTTTTGACTCCTATTGATGCAACTGGGAAGAATGATCTCTGTTGTAACATCATATTCAAGTTCTTCAATTTTATTTTATTATTTAAGCCCTGAAAAAAATATTTTTTCGAAACAGTGGGAAACTAGACGGCAAAAGGCCAGGCCGTCTGAGTATTTTCGAAAAAAATTTCAGATTGTAAATGGCACTTAGAGTGGCCGTCCGAAACGTAAACGGCACTTGGAGTGGTCGTCAAATTTTACGGAATTTTCTAAAAATTCTCGAAAAATTAAATGGCCAAGGTTGTGGCCGTCCACCGCGTGGACGACCAACATGGTGGCCGTCCACTCCAAGGGTGGACGACCAACCATGTGGCCTTCCACTTGGTGGAAGGCACTAAAATAGAATTGTTGCCCGATTTTTCGCATTGTTAAGCACATTGCTCCAACCCACACTGCACTAGTCGAGAAAATTAAAATTTTATCTCAAAAATTAAGATAATTGTCGAATAGGATTAATTAAATTTATTGTTGATTAATCTGATAATTATCATGTAAATTTTGAGTTTAATTGAAGATTACGTATAAATTTAAACTTTCGAATTTTTCATTATTAGATAATTGTTAAATTCAAATTTTGAGAAGATTATCGTTAAAATTCAAATTTTAAGTTTGTAAAATTATTGGATAATTTTCAAAGAAATAAATTGTGAATTTTAATGAAAGATAATGGAAGACGATCATTTAATTAAATTGTATTCTATCATTGGATGATTTATTTGAATTTAAATTTCTTGATTGTCTTAATTATCATGAATTATTGAATTTAATTTGAAATTCATGTGTATATCCTCTTATACGTATGGCATAATTCTAAGAATGAATGTTACAGTGATGCCATTTTAGTCTTTGTTAGATTAATTTTGAATGTAACGATGAGTTTTTCAAACTTAAACGTAACCAAAATTTCTGTGATTGATATGATTGTATTTAGAATGGTGGGTGATCATGGACTTAGCTCAATTCGTTTGAGGCCTGCGAGCCTCCCTTCTTTCTCTATTTAATTCCAATGTAATTCTATCTTCTTTCGATGAATGTACTCGCCTTAAGGGCTACTGGAAATTATTTGACATGTAATTCTTTTTTCGGCCTGCGAGCCGTATAATTATTATAATTAATGTTGCGAATGGAACTTGAAGGCACGGAGGACGAACTGCGAGGATGGTTCTGCTGCTTGGGAAGTAGGCTGGAGATCAGCGTAGCTTTACTTAGAGTCCATGATCACCTAGACTTATTTATTTGCCTGTGATGCATTTACTTTAAGCAATTACTAGGTATAGTAAATATATAGCTTGAATATATTTATTCTACTACTTAAGGTGAGACCAAGATAAAAGCAAAATACCTTCTTTATTAAATATTAGATCTGTGAACGTGGCTTTAGAAGCCGTCGTGGCCCTCCAGCATTATAGGGTGACTGAATGCCATTATCTCATAAATTTGTTGTGCTTTCCACAAGCTTCATGATTTGCTTGCAGGTTCTCAGCCCTAAAGTTTTGCTTCAATGGGATGAGGGACTGAACTTGGCCTTGTTGTGCTTACCACAAGGGTTGGGTCACGAACTCATTGTTGTATAGTAATGGTGGTGCGATCTAACTGGGAGTATATTTTGTTGTGCTTTCCACAAGGAGATGATTGCTCGGGGGCCGAAAGTCGGATATTGCATTGGATGCAAGTACTGTTGACTATCCAAGGAATGGGATGTGATTTGTTGTGCTTTCCACAAGGTTGCATTTCAGTTCTGTTGGGATTCCGACCCACTAGCTTGATCACCGTGATCTCCCATTCTATATGATTGAGGGTCATATAGTTCGACGCAAAATAGTAGAGCTAACTAAGATAAAAAACAATATCTAAAGTTAGAACCTTGAACGCATGCTAAAATATTATCTTTTATTTTTCCATTCAGATCATCATGTCGTTGTCGAATCCCCTCCGTAGCATCTTGGATGCGAACAAATTAACTGGACCTAATTTTCAAGACTGGCTACGTAATTACTACAAATAGTCTTAACAGTTGAAAAGATTGTGTACGTGTTAGACACAATTCAACCTGAGCCTCCCGCTGATGCCAAGGAGGGTGATCAATTAAATTATGCCAAATACTCGAAAGATTCTTCCCTTGCATAGTGTTGTATACTGGCCTCTATGACTCCCGAGCTACAGAGGCAATTTGAAAAGACAGATTGTAGAGCTATACTCCTCCAACTACGCCAGCTCTTTAGTAAGCAGGGTATGATAGAGAGGTATGAGCTCTCCAAAAAACTTTTCAGGACTAGGATGTTTGAGGGTGCTTCAGTACAGGCTCATGTACTGAAAATGATGGAGTGGATAGAGAGACTCAATGGACTAGGATTTAAGTTGGATCTTGAACTTAGCATTGATCTCATTCTCCAGTCATTGCTTGAATCATTTTCTCCCTTTATTATGAACTTTAACATGAATAAGATTGAGGTTTCTCTACTAGAACTCTTAAACATGTTAAAGAGTGCTAAGGGGACCATGCAGAAGGAGAAACCATCTTCTGTACTGATAGTTGGTCGAACCAACAAGAAAAGAAAGGCCACCTAGACACCCAATAACAAGAAGGGAAAGAAACCGACTAAGGGTAATCAGATCACAAAGGTAGGCAAGGGCAAGGGCAAGAAGGATGAAAAAGACAGCAAATACTTTCGGTATGGACAGACAGGTCACTGAAAAAGAAATTGCAAAGCAATTCAAAATGAAGGTATTTTTGTCATTGACTTAAATTTGTCTTTCATGAGATCCACATCATAGGTATTGAATACTAGATGTACATCTCATATCTGCAATTCTTTGCAGGTACTGACAAATAAAAGAAGACTTAACAAAAGAGAGATCCAACTAAGGATGGGCAATGGAGCTATAGTTGCTGCTAAAGCTATGGGACCTTCTCATCTTAGTTTACCTTATGGGATAAATCTGGAGTTAGCAGAGTGTTATTTTGTTCCAGAAATTATTAGAAACATTGTATCTATTTCCTGCTTAAATAATGTTGGTTACTCTTTGACGATAACTAGCACTGGGTGCTCTATTATCAATAATGGTTTGATTATAACTAATGGTTATTTGTTCAATCGGTTATATGTATTGGATACATGTAATGATGTAATGCAGGTTTCCAGTGATAAGACAAAAGAAGTGAATCATGCATATCTTTGGCATTGCAGACTTGGTCATATAAAAGAGAAGAGGATTTCTCACCTATGTTCAAATGGATACTTGAATTCATTCGAATTCAAATCATTTGATACCTGTGAGTCATGTCTCATGGGGAAGATGACCAAAGCTCCATTTAGTGGACATGGTGAAAGGGTTGCTGAGCTTCTGGAACTCATACATACGGATGTATGTGGACCCATGTCAATAGAAGCGAAAGGAGGATCTCTATTTCATTTCTTTTATTGATGACTTCTCTAGGTATGGTTGTGTGTATTTAATGAGATATAAATCACAAGCTTTTGAGAAGTTTAAGAAATATAAGAATGATGTAGAGAAGCAGACTGATAAAAGTATTAAAACTCTTCGATCGGATCGATGAGGTGAATACTTAAGTCTCGAATTCACTTCTTACCTGAAGGACAATGAAATAATTTCTCAGTGGACCCTATCATATATGCCACAACATAATGGTGTATCTTAAAGGAGAAATAGGATCTTGTTAGACATGGTCCATTCCATGATGTCCTTGGCAAAATTACCATTGTCTCTATGAGGGTACGTTTTAGAGACTGCAGCCTACTTGTTAAACAGGGTTTCGAGTAAGTCAGTTCCTACCACACCATATGAGATATGGAAGGAAATGAAATTGAACCTTAATTATATTAAAGTTTGGAGGTGTCCTGCCCATGTGAAGAGGAATGACGCAGATAAGCTAGAGTCAAGAATAGACAAGTGTAGGTTTGTGGGATATCCAAAAGAGACATTTGGATATTATTTCTATCACCCCTCTGAGCAAAAGGCCTTAGTGGCCAAGAGAGCTATATTCCTGGAGAAGGAATATCTCCTCCAGAAAAACAGTGGGAGCCAGATAGAACTGGACGAGGTCCATCAATCATAAACTGGGGACACAATCCCATTAGATGAGACACCACCTACAGAAAATACTCAAAATGAATCATAGATATTGCGAAGATCTGGTAGGGTACCTAGAGAACCTGAGAGATATGTTGGACATATCTCTGATAGTTCATCTAAGGTACAAATAAATGAGGATGATGATCCCCAATCCTATCAGGAGGCAATTCGTAATTCTAACTCCGAGAAATGGAAGGAATCTAAAGATTCAGAAATCCAATCCATATATACCAATCAAGTTTGGAACTTAGTTGACATACATGAAGGGAAGGTCTCTATTAGCTGCAAATGGATCTTCAAAAGGAAGATCAGAGAAGATGGACAAATTGACACTTATAAGGCTCGACTAGTGGTAAAGGGATATCGTCAAAGACAATGAATTGACTATGACGAAACTTTTTCACCAATAGCAATGATAAAGTCAATTAAAATCCTTCTTGACATTGCAACATACCTAGATTATGAGATCTGGCAGATAGATGTGAAGACAGCTTTCCTTAATGGAAACTTGTCAGAAGAGGTGTACATGGTACAACCTGATGAATTCACATCTAAGTAGCATCCCAATAAGGTATGCAAGCTTCAGAAATCCATTTATGGATTGAAGTAGGCGTCTCGAAGTTGGAATTTGAAATTTGATGAGGTTATCAAATCTTTTGACTTCATTCGAAATGAAGACGAACCCTGTGTTTACAAGAAGGTCAGTGGGAGGTCAGTGACCTTCTTAGTCCTCTATGTTGATAATATCTTATTCATTGGGAATGATGTAAGGATGCTGACATCAATAAAGTCTTAGTTGTCCAAGACATTTTCCACGAAGGATTTGGGAGAAGCATCCTATGTGCTGGGTATAAGGATCTATCGTGATAAATCAAAAAGGATGTTGGAAATGTCCCAACCCATGTACATAGATACTATACTCAGGAGATTCTAGTTGAAAATTTTCAAAAGAGATCTCATTCCTATGAGACATGGAATTTACCTATCTAAGGGCATGGCCCCTAGAACACCTGAGGAAGTAGAGCACATGAGTCGGGTACCTTATGCCTCGGCAATTGGGTCGATCATGTATGCCATGATATGTACTCGCCCTGATGTGGCCAATGTTTTGAGCATTACCAACAGATATTAGAGTGATCCAGGCGAAGAGCACTGGAAAGCAATGAAATGCATCTTTAAGTATTTGAGAAGAACTAAGGATCTTTCCTTGCTAAATGGAGGAGAAGAGGACTTGCAATTGAGAGCATATACAGACTCTAGTTTCCAGTCATATCCGGATGATAGCAAATCCATGTTTGGATTTGAATTCATGTTAAATGGAGGGGCAATCAGTTGGAAGAGTTCCAAGTAAGAAACGACTACGGATTCAACGACAGAGGCAGAGTATATAGCTGTGGTTGAAGTTGCCAAGGAAGCGGTCTAGATGAAGAAATTCATGAACTTGACATAGTTCCCAGTATATCAGATCCCATCCTATTATTATATGATAATAATGGGGCCATCACGCAGGCGAAGGAACCTCGGTCTCACAAAAGGTCGAAGCATATTCTAAGGCGCTTCCACCTGATTCGGGAGATTGTTGTAAGGAGAGATGTGAAGGTAGAGTGTGTACCATCAGAAGACAATATTGCAGATCTACTGACTAAGCCTTTGTCACAGATTGTGTTTGAGTGTCATCGGGAAAAGATGGACCTCAAGACTGTGGGCAATTGGCTGTAGTACAAGTGGGAGATTGTTAGTTTTTGGGTGTCTTACAGACCAATTATAGGCCGTGTAAGCCCAATGTGTTGTACAATCTTGTTCAATATAATTAAGTGGTAATTATAGTGTAAACTTGTAATCTGTGGGTTGCTTTGCATTGTCCCTAGCATATATGGTTGTAAAGTCAATTTCGAGATGGGATCTCGAATGTGAGCTTGACTGTATATGGACATATACCTTAAACTGTTCCTGATTGGAGAGTAATCACTCTAGAACATTGATTACTTGTAAATCAGCACGCATGATGTGTAGATGACCAATCTTACAGTCATAGGTACGGGGCACCAACACATATGTGTGAGTGTTCATCGTGGGAGGATGTTCACTGAACTGATCCGCTGATGGATCTTCAGATGGTTAATTATACCTAATGTCAACTGAAGATCCATCTGTCTCAGAAGTATCATTGATAATTTAACCTGAGCCATTAATGAGGTCTTGCGTGAGGACTGGTGCGGTTTAATATTTGGTTAAGTGACTTTAACCATAAGTCATGAAACACCAAATTATTAGCCACATCGGAATACATGCGAAGACAGTTAATGGTCAAGAGGGGATCGCTCACTGTCAGGTATATCACCGACAGTTAATGAGTCATGACATGAACGCTCCACTAAATCCCTGGCCAAGGTGGTATCGATTCGTTTGAAACGAACGTGAAATTATTATTGAGGTCATGGTCAGACGACACGATCACTAGTGATTTGACATAGCCATACCACACGATCGAATCAGATTCATAGAATGAACGAGGGATTATAGCGATAAGGAAACTAAAGACTTACAGGTACCTGACAGGGTGAAGATGAACCCGGCATCCTCTGGGATCACGCAGATTTGCATGACCCAACGTGATCAAAAAGGTCCGGAACTAATTAAATGGTTATTGGGAATATCTGGTTTAATTTACTTCTAATTAGATTAGAAGTTAATGGATCTTTAAACCAGAGAGATATTGGGCCTAGAGGATCACACACAAATAACTCTTGCAGAACGGAATATTATTGCATGAAAAATATAATAAAGCATTAAATTCTTTTGCAAAAAGAATTTATAAATGGTTTAAAAGTATATATACAATAATATAAAGGACATATATAATACATGTATTATTAGGCTTATTTGATAAATGAGCTAATAATAATATATTGATATATAAAATGTCGTCGGGTTTACTTTTAACCGTAGTTACTTTTGCCGAGGCGGTTAAATGACAGGATTGGTTGAATGAGCGGTTCAAGCTACAGCCATAAATCCTTTGTATAACCCATCTTTTCCCAACCCGTAAAGAAGCATTCCAACATCCCTAAAGCTTGTCGTCCAGAGATTGGAAGAGTTTGACTCTTCCCAAGGGTGAGGCTTTTGTGTTGTGCAGAGTTGGGAGAAAGAAAATTCCGTTGCTACGAGATTCGTGTGGATCGGCTCTAGAGGCCGGACGTTTGTGCAGCTCAAAGCTGCGTGGAGTTCGGCATCAATTTTCATAGGATAACATATTATGTGGAAGGTGATAAATCTCGTGTGATTTATTTTAAACTGTTTTTGTTGCATCAATCGGAGCCCGAACTGGTTTGGAAAATTATTTTGTTTTATATTCTTCCCTGTTGTGATTTCCCGCAGTTACGACCAAACCCAACACCCCCTGTCTTGGATAGACCAAATGGTGGACGCCACCTCCGGCCACGAGCTGCTCAGCTTCTTCGATGCCTATTCAAGATATCATAAGATCCAGATGCATCCGGAGGACGAGGACAAGACCAGCTTCACCACTGATCTCGACCTATATTGCTTCACCCGAATGCCATTCGACTTGAAGAATGCGAGAGAAACTTATCAGCGTCTCGTCAACAAAATGTTTCCCCCCCAACTAGGCCGAAACATGGAGGTGTACATTGATGACATGCTTGTAAAAAGCCGAGTTGCCTCTAATCATTTGGCCGAAACCTTCTATGCACTGTGCAGGTACCGCATGAAGCTGAATCCGGAGAAGTACGCCTTCGGCGTGGCTTTCGAAAAGTTCCTGAGGTATATGGTCACTTGCTGAGGGGTGGAGGCGAATCCCGCGAAGGTATCAGCCATCCTCCAAATGTGCCCCCCAACAAACGTCTGAGAAGTACAAAGACTAAGCAGACAAGTAGCAGCTCTAAGCCACTTCATGTCGAGGTCGGCGGATCGCTGCTTTCCCTTCTTCAAGCTGCTGACGAAGACAAGTGACTTCCTATGGTTGGACGAGTGCCAATCGGCCTTCAATCAACTTAATACCTATCTTTCCAAAGTTTTCGTCCTGTCAATGCCCGTCGAAGGAGAACAGTTGTTCGTATACCTTGCCGCGTCCAAAGCTAGCCCTGGCTTTAGTCACGTCCACAAGAATCCTTCGGCTTACTTCCTCGTTTATCCGGTAAAGGTACTTACTTATCAACCCTTGCGGTAGGTTCTCTCAAGGCCAGAGGTATATGGGAGATTAGCCAAATGGACTATTGAGCTGGGGGAATTCAACATCACCTATGGGCCTCGGATTGCGATCAAGGAACAAGCACTAGCCGATTTCATTGCGGAATTGACTTCCGAAGGACCTCCGGCTCCTCTAACAAAAGGGGAAGAAACATCTATCCCCGCAAAGAGAAGTTCAAAAGCCACAAGCGCTTCGGCTCCAACGCCCGACTCGATTAACAAGTGGCAACTATTTATGAATGGATCCGCCTGCTCTTCGGGCAGTGGCACCAAATGGATCCTGACCTCCCCAAACGGAGTAGTCGCAGAATATGCACTTCATTTTGCCTTCCCTGCCACCAACAACGCGGCCGAGTATGAAGCCTTAATATCAGGCCTTCGGGCCACAAGGAGGCTCGGCGCGCTCCAGTTGGAAGCATTCAGCGACTCGTAGCTAATCGTCGGTCAAATTACCGGGGAGTATGAGGCCCAAGATGCCTAGATGGCATCCTATCTACAACTAACAAAGAATATCATAGCTGAATTCAATTCTTTCAATGTTGTACGGATCTCTCGATCCAAAAATACTCGGGCCGATGCCCTCTCTCGATTGGCATCCACTCATGATGGAGGGGGAGACCGAAGGGTTCTCGTAGAAGAACTTTATGTACTGAGCATCCATCAGTCCAAGGAGGTAATGCAAACCGATATCTCGGAAGACAAGACATGGATGACTCCTATATTGGCCTACATTCTCCGAGGGGAGCTCCTGTTTGAAGAAAGAGAAGCGAGGCACATTCGGCTACGTGCCACCCAATTCCTCAGTTTGGAAGGAATTTTATACAAATGGTCTTTCGGTCGACCACTTCTCCGATGTCTCGGCCCTGTTGAAGCCGACTACGCCCTTCTGGGGGTTCATGAAGGGGTCTACGAAGCACACGCAGGGGGCCGAGCCTTGGCCTACAAACTTTTAAGACATGGATACTGGTGGCCGACCCTCCGGGAGGACAGAGTTAGTCTCATCCGCAGCTGTGACCAATGCCAACGGTTCAGCTCTCTCATCCATCAGTCGGCTACTATGCTGACGCCTTTATCAGACCCATGGCCTTTCGCCCAATGAGGAATTGACATTCTCAGCCCATTTCCCATGGCCACCGACCAAAGGAATTTTCTTATTGTTGCTGTTGATTATTTCACCAAGTGGGTAGAGGCCGAACCCCTTGTGTCCATAACCGACAATAATGCCTGGAGTTTTGTATGGAAATGTATCACTTGCCGTTATAGAATCCCTCAGGCTATTATATCAGACAACGGCAAGCAATTTGATAGCATCAAGTTCAAGGACAACTGCAAGGGTTTCAATATTTTTCATAAGTTCGCCTCGGTATCCCATCCTCAAATGAATGGTCAGGCCGAAGTCACTAATCGCAGTATTCTACAAGGGTTAAAAATTTGCCTCGGCAAATCCAAAAGTCGATAGGTAGAAGAGTTATTGAGTGTGCTATGGGCCTATCGAACTACGAGCCGAGCCCCTACCGGGGAAACTCCTTTCCGAGTGGCCTACGGAGTTGAAGCAGTTATTCCGGTCGAGATTGGCATATCTTCTTCAAGGGTCCTCACTTATAATCCAACTAGCAATGACGAAGCAATGAAAGATCATCTTGATCTCGTCGAAGATACGAGAGACCTAGCCAACATCCGACTTACAACATATCAACAACGCATGGCCAGATATCATAATGCCCGAGTTAATCCTCGGAACTTTGAAGTCGTGGACCTAGTGTTACGGAACACTCATGTCTCCAAACCGGCCGAAGCCTCCAGAAAGCTATCTCCCAACTGGGAAGGGCCTTAACGGGTAAAAGAAGTCGTCCGGAGAGGAGCATACCGACTGGAAACCCTCTCGGGTCAGCAACTTCCCCGTACCTAGAATGTAGAAAAACTTCATCAATAGTTCATGTAATGTCCTTTCGGCTCCTTCCGAGGGTAAAAATTTGTTTCAATAAAAGGGCTTCAATTAAAGGCAAATCCAAAGCATCTCGGCATTATCCTAAGTATGTGCAAACCGTACTGGGAGTGGCTTCGGCCATGCAAACCATATCGGGAGCTACACTATCCTAAGTCCTTGCAAATCATACCAGGAGTGGCTTCGGCCATGGAAATTGTATCAGGAGCGGCACTATCTTAAGTCCGTGCAAACCGTACTGGGAGTGACTTCGGCCATGTAAACCGTATCAGGAGCGGCACTATCCCAAGACCGTACAAATCGTACCAGGGGGCCATGAAAATTGTATCGAGAACAGCATTGTCCAAATCTCACTTAAGAAAAATATATGAAGCTACTCAAAGTCCTAGCAGTGTCAGCCAAATGTGGCCTCGGCCAGGCAACGCCATATCAAAGGCAATTTGTTACCAGACCAAAAGACTCTAGCGTTAAGCAATATAAGATCCTATAAAAATATACGCGAAAGAATCTAGGACGACGTGGACTCAGATAAAGAGTTAGCACAAAAGTTTTTTTTTCAAAAAATGAAATTATATAGTCCCAAGTTACAAAAGCTATCGGCTGTACCAAAATAAGAAAAGTCGAGACAAGCCCCGGCTCCCCGAAGTACAAGAAGGAAAAAAGCAGCCTATTCTACCAACCCCCCCCCCCGTCCGAACCCATAAGCGAGTTGCCCGGGGTTGCCACGCTCCGGAGTGGCCTTGGCGTCTTGAGGAGTGGTTGGTAGCGTCTTGGTTTTCAACGCCTTCCACCATTCTAGCAGTTGATTGCCGTTTGAGTCCTCAGGGTAGTCGTGATGGATATAGGTGTCATCTAAGCCAATCATAAGACACCTATTTCAATTTGGTTCACTAATAAATGACATTAAATTCATTATGAAGATTGGCATATTTGTAATTGCGTATAATGAAGTCCATGAATGTGTGCAATAGTCATCAGATTATGATGAGATCATAATAATGAGACTGATGACTTATAAACACATATTCTTAATTGTTCATAGTCGTAGGATGTTTGAGAAGGACATCAAATATCCGGTAAGACTAATACAAGTTATTCCAGCTCATATGATGAGGGTGACTGATCTCATTAGTTACTTGTGTGGAGACACAATGGTAAACTTGTAGGTGCTCATTGGGGAATGAGTTCACTGAACTGATCCGACATGAATCGGCAAATGGTAATTTACCTGACTATCAACCAGCTTGATTCATCGTCACAGTGGCGTGATCGATCCTTGGATTAGAGGCACGAAAGACACCTTGTCAGTGGACTTCTGGACTTTGACCTTGACCTACAAATCCCAATCCATGGGATCTCTAATAGTCAAGGATCGGGTCCAGCGGAAGACCTTCGAAGGTGATTATGTGTTCAATAAAGGATTGTTCGCTCTCAGGTAACTGGAGAGAGAATGCTCTAGAATAGATCCGCAGGAGTCTCTGGCCAGAGCAGAAACAATATCAGAAAAGATGCTTTCGGATATTGTACAGTGGAGTCTAATTCAAGTGAGTTGACCATTTAGGGTTTGAGAGTTGACCATACCCTAGGTTAACTCGAGAGCACTGTGCGAAAGAAGGATTATAGCCACGCGGTAACTGTGGACGGACAGGTTCCATGAGTGGGTTGTTGAACCCCATTACCTTCCGGGATCATGCAGTGTTGCTTGGCACCCAACTTGATTGGAAGTCTGACCGAATTTACATGAGATGTTAATTCGGTTAAGTAATTAGTTAATATCTAGATATTAATTAATTACAATAAGTCAATAACTAGTTATTAGACTTAACGGGCTGAAAATCGGACTGGTTAATGGGCCAGAGGGTCACACACAAATAGATTCTCAGTCGGTGGTATTGTAGTGGGATTATATTAAGTCGCAGACTTTTGTTAAAAGTTACATCGACTTAATATATATGCGCTGTTGTGAAACCCTGCGCCAAGTTCCACGGTCTCCCCATGCTGGCCATCCCCCCCCCCTCTCTCTCTGCTTCCTCTGGGTACCCCGTTCGAGGCGCCAATACAGTCTCCGTCTCCACCGCGCGCGATTCCCGAAAGTTGGGAATTCTCGTCCGCAGGTTTTTGGACATCATTGCGGCGACGGATCTTCAGCGAGCGAGCTGATACGGACGAGGGAGTGAGGACGAACCACCGCGGAGGATCGCGTGGATACCACTAGAGGCTAAACGTTTGTGCGGCTCGCAGCATCGCCTCGATGGAACCAACACGGTCGCAGATTCGAATCCGCGTACGATAATCTGATTACTTCCCGACTTTTCGGTTTATGCCTTTCATTTCGATTCAGATCAGTGGCATCAGGCGGGATTTTCTTGTTGCTTCCTCTACGTTTGTCGTGCCCCGCCTGGATCCCAACAATGGTATCAGAGCCAAGTTCCGCTTTGATCTGCTTCGGGACGACGAAATTATCATTCTAAATTATTTCATGCATTAATTCGTTTTTCCTCATAGATATTGTTCATAGGATGAACTTAGAATATCGAATTTAATTTTTCTATGTGAAAAACAAAATTTTTTGGGGAGGGTTTTCATCGTGTTCTTCATGGAGATGAAGAACCAATTTTGTGGACTTCGAAGTGCCTTCGATAGAGTACGACCACCTCCATGGTGGAGACCGGTATAACCAACGGCCTCTGCAAACTCCCTAGGGCCCCTGCTGGGTGGTGGCAACCAGCGGTGAGTCCCCTTCTCTCTAATTTTTCCAAATGTTGGAAGAACAAGGGGAGGAAAGGCCACGGTTGATACCGGACTTTCCTTCCATTTTGGGGGAAACCGGCAGCACCCCTGTCACTGGCCGGCCACTGCCGACATCGGAGAAGAAGGAGGTCAACCCCCCCGGCCACCTCCGGCCGCCCTTGCTGGCAGCACCAGCGGCGGCGCCACCCCTAACCGCCGCTCAAAACCCTTCTAATCGCAGTTAAGGGGGTGGGTTGCCGGAGTTACGCCGGTGCCGAGCTCGCCAGCCAACCCCGCCAGGCCCGTCAGGGGCGGCAGGGAGGGCGGGCGGCGCCGCCTGGCTCCCCCTTGCCATTGTCGGCCAGGAAGGGTCGAGCCAGGTGGCGGCAGCTAGGGCAAAGCCCTAGCCACAGAACCCATCTGAGTTTTGGCTCGGGCCGGCCCGCCCGGGCGGTCCAGGCCGGACCCGACCAAGCCCAGCCCAGTTAGGGCAGGCTTGGCTCGGCCAGGCACCTGGGCCGGCCCAAGGGGACCTGGTCCGAGCCAGCAGCCCATTTGGGCCACCCTCCCTTCAACCCCCTCTTTCCCAAGCCCATTAAACTGCCTTTTAACCCATAAAATCTCTTAATAAAAGAATCCCACCCCTTTTAACTTAAAATTGAAATTGAATTTCGTTTAAAATATGTTTTAAACATTAAATTTATTATTTTGAGTTAAAAAGGGGTTATGATTAAGATATGATCTTAATTGTATATTACTTTTAATAAGTGATTTGTAGGGTTTATGTTTAAGATATGATCTTAAATTTATATTATCAAGTGTTATAAATTAATTGTTAAGTTGTGACCTAAATATTAATTAACAAATGTTGTTAATTAATATTAATTAGGTGATTAGATTATTTTAATTTCTTAGCAATTGTTGTTCTAAAATTCATAATTTAATTAAGGGACATTTAATAAGTAGTTGTTAAGTGTTTTGTTAACTCTTAATAATGGTTATTAAAGAGTTAATTATTTCCCCAGAATTAACCTTAATAAAAGTTATTAAAGATTAATTAAGTATTAATAATAGTTATTAAGATAATTAATTAATATTATCAACGATCTCTTCATTAAGTTTTGAAGATCCAATCTACTTAACAATTGATCTTTTAATAAAAGTTATTAAGAGATTAAATTAAGTCTAATTGTTAGACTAATAACATTTAGAAATATTCTAATTAATGTTTCTTAATAATTGTTATTCAGAAATATTATTTAATAAAGGGGGTACTTAATAAAGAGTTGTTAAGTAATTAAAATTGGAATTAGAAATTCTTTTATAAGTGTTATTTAGGAATTTAATTCTATCTAAATGTTAGATTGTTTCGCATTAATAATTGTTATTAATGTGACTTAAAATTAATCTAAGTTTTAGATTAATTAATTTAGAATTGTTCTAAATTATGCATGGAATATTTTAGAATTTTAATTTTAGTTTTACTTGCACATGTTGATATATTTGATACTTTAAATTAGATTTATTGCATGTTAGAAAATATGATTTTCGAAAATTCAATTTATCTAATTTTAAATGGTATCCAGGTTTTGAGAAAACCAAAACTATTATTTTTCAAAATTTTAGCATTCATGTGATGTGCTTTATCATGAGTGGATGGTTAAAATTTGAAGTGGTCATGGACATGAACTTTGTTTATTTCATATTATATAATGGTATGTGATTTGTGTGGATCATTTTATAATTTGAGTAGGTTAATTAATTATTAATTAATGAGGTCTGCGTGCCTCCTTCTCTCTCTCTCATTCTATTGTAATTCTATCTCCATCTGTTATTGTACTCGGCCATAAGGCTTTCTCTTACAATTAATTTGTACTTGAAAGTTATTTCAAATTTCATTTTATATTGTAATTGATCGTGTCGGCTGAAGAGAGGCGAGGATGATCTATAAGTGCAACCAGGAAGGCGAAAGGAGATGAGATCACCAGTGCCTATGTGTTTGCACGTTTTAATTATATAATTGTTATATAGTTGTGGTGATTAATTGTATGGCTCCAATTAATCACCGTGTTGTCCATAACCACATAATGAACATGTATGGTTGATGTATGCTTTTTAATTTTTGATTATGAATCGATTGTTAATATCTAAGTATAGTTAAATATATACGATATATTTATAAACTATCACCTAGGATGAGACCAACATAAAATAAACAAAACCTTCAACATAAAGTCTAAGTCGGAGCGCGAGTCATTTAAAATGCACCGCGTGGCTCTCCATCAATATAGTTTTTAGAACTTGATTCAATGATGGCAGTTTATATGTGTTTACCTGAGATCTGCCACCATCTGATGAAAGGACTATTAACTATGGCATTATGATGTCTTGAGATCGGAATAGAGGAACGATGTAGCTATCCTCGCGTTTATCCGGGAGCTACATTCTTACTCTACTCTGTCACGTATTGATGGTAAAACTTTGACCATAGATAATGGTCAACTGTGTTTACCCGGGACTATTAAAGATCTAGGAGCCAAAATAAGATCGGATATTGCAAGGAGTTGCAATTGCCATGAGATGGTTGTTCTAAGATAATGGTATGATACTATGTGTTTACCCGAGGTTATACTATGATTCTTGGAGATTATGATCCTCACTAGGAGACTGTCAGAGTCTTCCGTTCTATATACCTGAAAGTTATACAGTCTGTCGAAAAATAGTTTGAAATAATTCAAGATAAAATATCATAATTGAATTATAAGAACTATCTGCTTACATCACGTCACTAAAATGTCATCTATTAATCTGAAATTTGACATATTAGATGTCAACACTTATCATATTCAGATTAAATAGAAAACTCTGAAGAATGTCTTCAGGGTGAAAGTCACTATCCGAATCAGATATCATGAAATCTCTTATTTGGATAGACCAAAAAGAAGAGGTACTTATGGAATGCTTTTTTAAAAGGCAATGGTTGTCATGAAATTTCTTACTTGGATAGACCAAGAAGAAAAGGTATTCATGGTGTGCCTTTGATAAGACTAAAGGTAAGATCTCAAATGGTCAAACCTACACCTGAAAGGATAAAGGAAAGTCAGTTGAGATAGAGAAGTAGCAGTTCTCCCACTGCGACCAATATAAGGATATTGATAAAGGTAAAATGAATATGAAAGTTAAAAGAAGTCTCATATATTCTTATTATCAACATTTGCATGTCTATTGGAGAATTAGCGTATCCAATATGAGATATTAGAAATGATTCTCAGATCTGCAATAGCATGCAGACTTAGACAAGTAAAAGAAAATTGAGAAAATGTAAGTGTTGAGTTAGACTCAACAATTGTTCAAGATATGCATAGGTTACAGTCAGACAATAAATCTTTACATATTTGTAGGAGTTTAATATGAAACTAAATAATTATTTTTTAGTTCTATAAGATATCAAGAATTATAAAAGTGAATAATATTGACTGAGAAAGAACAATAGTTATTCGATAAAATTTTAAAATCAGTCAATGCACTACAAATTCTTGATGTGACATTTCATATAATGAATGTTCACAAGTCTCCTATAGAAATGAACTGTATGAATCATGACTATCTGTGGCGTTGTACACAAGGTTGTGCAATAAGAAATTATTGGTGCTAATACATAATAAGAAAGAAATAGGAAAGAGTATTAGAATTCTTTGATTTGATGAAAGAAATTAATACTTAAGTACATGATTCACACAAATCATTAAAAAGATAATTGTATTCTCACTCGATTGATCCTCATTGTACAACATAGTAATATGATAGAATGAGGAATTGCACCTTATTAAGATATGGTGCAATACATAATAAGATTTGTCTAATTCTTATATCCTTTTGAACATGAGTATGAACGTTAGATGTCCATACTTTACAGATGGTTCCAAATAAGTCAGTGTGTTTCCATATAAGATATGAAAATAAAATGATTCATATGAGATGTGAATTATAAACAGACATGATTTTAAAGTCAAGTTATACCCTGGTGTAAATTTATGAAACGTCCAAAGAATTTGGACATTACATTTATTGGCTAAGCGATAATGAAATAATTATCGTCCTAAAAGTTGTTTCTATGAAGAGGAATATGTCCTCAGAGAAGATAGTGGGAGCTGATAAAACTAGAAGATATTCTAAACCTACAAATTAACATAAGATTATTAGATAATCTTTAGTTGTTTGGAACCACTCATAACACACATTAGAGAGCTTCATAGATTTTTTGAGATTCTCTCAATGACTAGAAGGATATGTTTCACATATCATATTTAGCAGAATGAGAAGAGCTCAAAGATATAAATTATGATCCAAAATCTATGATGATGTTCTCTGTCATTACAACTTTGAATTAGCAAGAAATTAATAATGCTAAGCCATAGTCCATAACATCTATTAAGTTCGGAACTTGATAGTATTACTAGAGGTATTAAACCTAAAGCAAGTAAATCTTCAGAATGAAGATAAGTACAAATGGACTATTTAAAACTTACTTGGTAAACTGAAGGAAATGCTCAACGTCAAAATGTTGACTTAGACAAGTTTTTCTCAGTGGTTACCATTAATAAGTTTATTAGACTTCTATTTGACAATACTGCGTATCATGATGCTGAGATGGCAGTTGGATATTAAAAGCGTTCCCTCAATGTGATGGAGGAAAAGATATATATGATACACCTTAAAGCTTTTTGAATATCTAGGAAGTAAGTTATGATTTCAAAGATTATTTTGAATCAAACTGAAGCTTCCTAAAGTTGTAATAAAAGTTTTGACCTAATGGTCAAATACTACGTGATCATTAAGAATGATCAATAATTGCGTGTGTTCAAATAGGACAGTGGGAGTACAGTCGCTTAGTAATATTTTGTGATAATAATATCAAAGTCATTGAGAATGACATCAGGATGTTACTATCAGTAAAACCATTATTAACCATAGTTTTCCTCCATACTAGGTTTGGTTATAACATCCCACGTATTGGAAATAGGAATCTATTAAGATAGATCGGTGGGATATTACATTGACTTGTATGTCAAAATGTTTGGTATAAATTCCATAATAAGTCTCAATTGTTGAGATATGGAACTTATTTCTTTAAGAAAAAAGTTCCGTAAAGGATACAGGGAAACCTTGATAGAAAGAGTGAAACACATCACTAAGCACTTGAGAAGTGCTAAGGATGCACTCATGTATATAGAGAGGATGATTTGAAACTATGAGGTCATACTGACTCAAATTTCAAGTCAAAACATAGGTTTAACCTTTTAATAAGAAATGAATGGATTGGAAAGGTTCCAACCCAGAACTCGATATTAAGATGACGACATAAACAAGTGATACTGTTCTTGGAATAGTATGGATGAAAAAGTTCATTCCTAAACTGGATGTAGTTCTAAAAGGTCTCTAATAAAGTTTTGTTATTGTAGGACAACAGAGGAAGCGATCAATTTTGTGGTCGAGCCATGGTCTCATCAAAAGTTGCAAAATATTCTGAGGCTTTTTCATAAGTTTAGAGACAAAGGATTAAGAAGAAATAACGTAATGAAAAATATTTCATCTGTAGAAAATTTAGCAGATCCCTGACCAAGTTTTAGTCATAGACTTTATGTGAGCATCACCTAGATTTAATGGACATCAAATGCGAAGGTGATTGGCATGAGTCCAAGTGGGAGATTGATGGATATAAGTGTCCTCTAAGCCAATCATAAGACACCTATTTCAATTTGGTTCACTAATACATGGCATTAAATTCATTATGAAGATTGGCATATTTGTAACTGCGCATAATAAAGTTCATGAATGTGTGCAATAGTCATCAAATTATGATGAGATCATAATAATGAGACTGATGACTTATAAACACGTATTCTTAATTGTTCCTAGTCGTAGGATGTTTGAGAATGACAGCAAACATCCGGTAAGACTAGTACACGTTACTCCAGCTCATATGATGAGGGTGACTGATTTCGTTAGTTACTTGTGTGAAGATACAATGATAAACCTATAGGTGCTCATTAGGGAATAAGTTCACTGTACTGATCCGACATGAATCGTCAAATGGTAATTTACCTGACTGTCAACCAACTTGACTCATCATCACAGTGGCATGGTTGATCCTTAGACTTGAGGCACCAAAGATACATTGTCTGTGGACTTCTGAACTTTGACCTTGACCTACGAATCCCTATCCATGGGATCTCTAATAGTCAAGGATCGGGTCCAACAGAAGACCTTCGAAGGTGATTGTATGTTCAATAAAGGATCGTTCGCTCTCAGGTAACTGGAGAGAGAATGCTCTAGAATAGATCCGCAGGAGTCTCTGGCCAGAGTAGAAACAATATCAGAAAAGATGTTTTTGGATATTATACCTCGAAGTCTAATTCAAGTGAGTTGACCATCTAGGGTTTGACAGATGACCATACCCGAGGTTAACTCGAGAGCATTGTACGAAAAAAGGATTATAGCCACGCGGTAACTGTGGATAGGTAGGTTCCATGAGTAGGTTGTTGAACCCAATTACCTTCCGGGATCATGCGGTGTTGCTTGGCACCCAACTTGATTGGAAGTCCGACCGAATTTACATAAGATGTTAACTCGGTTAAATAATTAGTTAATATCTAGATATTAATTAATTACAATAAGTCAATGACTAGTTATTAGACTTAACGGGCTGAAAATCGGACTAGTTACTGGGCCTAAAGGGTCGCACGCAAATAGATTCTCAGTCGGTAGTGTTGTAGTGGTATTTATATTAAGTCAAGGACTTTTATGAAAAGTCATGCCGACTTAATATATACACGCTGTTGAGAAACCCTAGGCCAAGCTCCATGGTCTCCCCATGCTGGTCCTCCCCCCCTCTCTCTCCTCTTCCTCTGGGCGCCCCGTTCGAGGAGTCGGGACAGTCTCTGTCTCTATTGCACGTGATTCCCGAAAGTTGGGAATCCAGTCCGCAGGTTTTTGGACCTTGTTGCGGCGACGAATCTTCAGCGAGTGAGCTGATACAGACAAAGGAGAGCGAACGAACCACCGCCGAGGATCACATGGATACCGCTGGAGGCCGGACGTTTGTGCGGCTCGCAGCATCGCCTCGACGGAACCAATACAGTCGCGGATTCGAATCCACACACGGTAATCTGATTACTTCCCGTTTTTTGGTTTATGCTTTTCATTGCGATTCGGATCAGCAGGCATCGAGTGAGATGTTCTTGTTGCTTTTGCTGCGTTTGTCGCGCCCCATCGGATCCCAACAAGTCGAACCCCGTGAAGTCCATTCTCGGGGCAAGAACTTTCAGCTGTAGCCAAACCCAAACCAAACATCGTGGTAGCCGCGGTAGCCCCGACATCGAGGAGAGCTTCGGCATATTTAGGCCCGGCTTTGAACACTGCAACCACCGAGCGAGCTTCATCTTCGGCCTTCTTCGAAGCTTCCTCGAGCCTGGCCTCAAGAGCCGCAATGGCATCGGCATGTTGCAGACGTTCGTCTTCAAGCTCCTTCAGGAGCCGAGCGAAGGCCTCATCTTTTGCGGCGAGCACTTCATCCTTCTTTGCCAACTGAGCGCAAAGCGATTCGAACTCTCCAAGCGAATCGGCCATCGCGCTCTCGACCCTTTCTTGGGCTGCAGGTGCCCGACGGACTGCTTCTTTCTGTTTTGTAAGCTCGACTCCTAGCCGAGCATTTACACTAAGGAGGGCATCAATGTTGCCCTCCATATCCCTCTTAACTGAGGCCACCTTCTTGGCAGCCAAGTGGTATATAGCCACATCCACGTCCTTCAACTTCTCCTGGACATGGGCGTATCGGCGGTAGAAAGCCTCGCAAATGAGCATAGTCTAAAAAGACTAAGTTAGAAATGCAAGCCGAAGCAAGGAAATAGACCAAGAAGGTTGCAAGGCCGAGCCCCCCTTACGTGAACAGCGTGGCGCACACATTGCGCCGTGAGGCCCTCAGTAGATATGGACCCCAATTCATCCTGGGCCATAGGGATAGAGATTCCCGTGGCCAGTCTCAGGCATGTTGTGGAGACTTCCAGGGAGTTGTCCGCATAAACGCCCGTCTTCAGACGCCGAATGGTAATTTACGTGACTATCAATTGGCTTGATTCATCGTCATAGTGGCGTGATTGGTCCTTGGACTTGAGATACCAAAAACACCTTGTCAGTGGACTTTTGGGCTTTAACCTTGGCTTACGAATCCCTATCCACGGGATTTCTAATTAGTCAAGGATCGGGTCCAGTGGAAGACCTTCGAAGGTGATTGTGTGTTCAATAGAAGATCGTTCAATCTCAAGTAACTGGAAAGAGAATGCTTTAGAATAGATATGTAGGAGTCTCTTGCCAAAGTAAACAAAATATCAGAAAAGATATTTTCAGATATTGCACAGCAAAATCTGATTCAAGTGAGTTGACAATCTAGGGTTTGACAGTTGACCATACCCTAGGTTTGTTGGTGTAATGACCCGTCACCCTATAATCGGGGATCCGATTACTAAATGGGTACCGAATCATTAATTTGGAACCGAACCAGGATCTAAGTAAGTCTGGGAAATAAATAATAAACTAAGCTAAACATTCACATCGCATTGAATTGAAATGAAAATGCAGGAATTAAAAGTGATTACAATGCGACTCGATACAGCAAATAATTACATACTCTAGTATAAAGGAAATAATTAAACGTACAGGCCAGAAATAAAAATAACAACTACATCGGGGCATACCCGGAATAACCGCTGATGGCGCTCAACACACGGCCGCACTCTCCTCGCTAGGTCTGCTGGGAGTCCTCACCTGAAAATCGCAGGGATGAGTCTCAAAGACAAGACTCAGTAGGGATCCTCCGATCCCCACTGCCCACGCACACACCCACAAGTGTAAACTACAGCTGACGGTAAAGTAACAAGCACAATGGTAATCACTATTCCTAAATCATAATGTGAATCACATGCAATCGAGATGTATTAAACATGCATATTTTCTAAACCAGGTGACTCGGGAACCTACAATCGCCGTCTCGATAGAACATGCCAACCACACAAACAATAGTGGGAAAACACCGACCCGCTGAGACCAAGCAGTAACCCCTCGGATAGCACTCTAGCTACTCCGGCCCAACTGACTCAGGTGGTTACCCCTTCCCTCAGCATGAGTGACACTCCGAATGTACCACTCCCACACCGGTACTAGTTGATCCCGGGGTTCACCAGGTGACCCTCTCTCACTAGGCGTCACCCCGCCCACGCCCCCACCGGCGCTGTGCTCCACCCACACCAGCACAGGGTGATAAAGCGCTACAACTGTCACTCCAGGTCCATAGTAACACAAAACCCGGCACAGTACGATCCGGTCACGTGAAAAGCCCGCGATCGCATGACACTCAACGTAGTGCCATCCGGTCATGAAGAATCCATCTATATCAAGTACACTAAAGCATGCATTAACCAACTATCTAACAATATGAACACGTTTTACTGGTATGAATTAGTGTAGTTCTGTCTTGAATCGCGTCGCCCAAGGCCGACGCCATTCAAGCTCCATGTACTGGTTCATAAAACAACGGCCTCAGAATCTGGCCTAAAAGGCGTCGACACCAGCGGTCGCCTTTTTAAAAGGCGTCAACATCCTCAGACGCCATTCAACACAGAAATCCAGAATTTATAGAAACCATTAACCAGGGGATTTCTACCTTAAAAGGCGTCATGGTTACCCGACGCTATTTCGAATCGCGTCGTCCACCCATGACGTCTTTTAGTCCCATAATCCCCGAACTAACAGAGCCATAGCAAGACGATTCCTGCCTAAAAGGCGTCATGACGGCCCGACGCCCTTCAAAAAGGCGTCGTCCATTCACGACGTCTTTCAACGCTAGGAACCAGGCCTGTCATAAGCCCGAGGGCTCCCCTTTGCATCCCCAAAAACCCCAAAATCACCCAAAACGGAGGGGAAAGAGAGGCAAACACAACCATCACGAATCCATATTCATAGAAATCCCCCATTATATCAAGAAGAGCTCCTAAACATGCTTGTTCTACCCCCCAGAATCATAGATCTAAAACATACTTTAGGAGGAAGAATCATGATTTGAACATAGAACACAATGGGGATCGTCACCCTACCGGTTACTTGAACTCCTCCAAGCTTCAAGCCGTCCACCCGACTCGCCCCACGCCGCCGCCGGTACCGCCGTGGTCGTCCTTACTCCACCGTGACGTCGGCCGCCGTTCGGAGAGTAAAACGCCGCAGTGGAAGTGGAGGTGGTAGTGGTGGGAGCTAGGTATGGGATGGAGTGGAGGGAAAGATGAAATGGTGGGAGGAAAAGAGGGAGGAGAAGGGGCTGCCGCCGGGATCGCCGGAAGGGAGGAGAGAAAGAGAGGAGGAAGAAAATGAGGGAAAGAAAGAGGGCTCGCGGGGTTAACCAGAGACTGGCTAAAACGCGTCGACATAGACGGACGCCTATCAGGTGACGTGACGGCTGCTCTGACAGGGCTCTGAAACGCGTCGTTCTATACAGACGCCGTTCAGGAGACATGTCAGGGCCGTACTCTGACAATCCCAGAGTCGCAGTCTGAAAGGCGTCGTCCCATGCGGACGCCGTTCATACGACACGACAGGGCCGTACTCTCGCGGCCCAAAGCTAGCCCACGTGGCACCCACGTGGCACAACCTAAAACGCATCCGCAACGGTGGACGCCGTTCAAACCGCGTCGAGCGGGCTCGATGCGAAATATCACAGAGCCTCAGACCCCACTAAGGCCAGAACTACAGGGTCCGACCCCGAAAACTGGATCCGAAAGTCTCGATCCTTACATTCTCCCCCCTTTAAAAGAATTTCGCCCCCGAAATTATCTGCTAGAATTAATAAGGTCAAAAGTAGGGGGTACAAGTTCACAAGGAGACTTACGAAAAGAGGTAAGGAAACTGCTCTCGCATCTCATCTTCCCACTCCCAGGTTGCCTCACCTCCGGAGCGATACTGCCAAATCACCTTGACCAAAGGCACAACCTTGTTCCGCAGGACCTGTTCTCTGCGATCCTCAATATGAACGGGAAATTCTGGAAAGGACAGGTCTTCAGCGACCACCAACTCTGAAAAATCTAAAACATGGGACGGATCCTGAACATACTTCCTCAGCAAGGAAACATGGAACACATCATGCACCCCTGCAAGACTGGGCGGCAAGGCTAGCTGATACGCGGTTTCCCCAATTCGAGCAAGGATGGGAAAAGGTCCAATGTATCGTGGACTCAGCTTGCCTCGCTTCCCGAATCTCATCACACCCTTGGAGGGTGAGACTCGGAGAAACACGTGGTCCCCAACCTCAAATTCAAGCGATCTCCGTCGGACGTCAGCATAACTCTTCTGCCTATTCTGAGCTGCGGTCAACCTCTGCCGAACTGTCCTGGCAATCTCAGTACACTGCTGTACTAACTCTGGTCCCGCTATCTGTCTTTCACCGATCTCGGACCAACACACCGGAGATCGACACGGTCGCCCATACAAAGCCTCGTAAGGCACCATGCCGATACTGGAATGGTAACTGTTGTTGTAGGCAAACTCTACTGTAAACAGATGTTGCTCCCAAGAACCTCCCCAGTCTAAGCAGCATGCCCTGAGCATATCCTCCAGAGTCTGAATGGTCCTCTCCGACTGCCCATCAGTCTCGGGATGGTAGGCCGAACTGAAAGCCAACTGAGTGCCTAAGGCCTTCTGAAAGCTCTTCCAGAACCTGGAAGTAAACCTCGGATCCCGATCTGATACGATGGACAAAGGCACCCCGTGCAAAGAGATGATCCGATCTACAAACAACTTGGCCAGCTTGCCGACTGACCAATCCTTCCTAATCGCTAGGAAGTGTGCCGACTTGGTCAGCCGATCTACGATGACCCAGATAGCGTCTCTCCTGCTAGGGGATGTAGGCAGTCCCATCACAAAGTCCATAGTCACGTGCTCCCATTTCCATTCCGGAATCGGCAAGGGCTGCAACAATCCCCCAAGTCTCTGATGCTCGGCCTTAACCTGCTGACAAGTCATGCATCTAGCCACATACTCGGCCACATATTTCTTCATACCAGGCCACCAGAAGTGCCTCCTCAAACAATGATACATCTTGGTTGTCCCGGGATGCACTGCATACCTCGAACGGTGCGCCTCATCAAGCACACACCTGCGCACGTCCTCCTCGGTCGGAACATAAAGTCTACCTCTGAACCTGACAGTACCGTCATCCCACAACTCCACCTCTGACCTCTGGAGAATCTGTGGTAACTCAACATCTGCCCTCTGAGCCTCGATCACCGCATGATACACTGCTGGTCTCACAGTCAAGCTGACTAACACGGCTCTATCATCTTCACATGGAACCCTAAAGGAAGATTCCACAATCTGCTCGAATAATTTCCATTCTTGAACCATAAGGTATGACATGACCGTCTTCCGACTCAAGGCGTCTGCCACTACATTCGCCTTGCCCGGATGATAAGAAAGGTCAAAGTCATAATCCTTAATGAACTCCATCCACTTTCGTTGTCTCAAATTCAGGTCTCTCTGAGTGAACACATACTTCAGGCTCTTGTGATTAGTAAAAACCTGAAATTTCTCTCCGTACAAGTAGTGCCTCCAAATCTTAAGTGCAAATACCACAGCTGCCAGTTCCAAATCATGGGTAGGATAGTTCTCTTCATGCTTCTTCAACTGCCGAGAAGCATAAGCCACTACTCTGCCATGCTGCATTAGAACTGCGCCCAAACCTCGACGGGACGCGTCTGAGTAAACCACAAATCCACCTGACCCAGATGGAAGCACTAACACTGGGGCTGACGTGAGGCGAGTTTTTAACTCAATGAAACTCCGCTCACAATCCTCGGTCCATACAAAACGAACTCCCTTTCGAGTCAACCTCGACAAGGGGGCCGCTATCGAAGAAAACCCCTGAACAAACCGCCTGTAATAACCGGCAAGCCCCAAGAAGCTCCTGATCTCAGTCACTGAAGTCGGCCTGCTCCAATCCATCACTGCCTCGATCTTGGCTGGATCCACTGCGATACCTTCACCAGAAATGACATGCCCAAGGAAGTGCACCTCGTCTAGCCAAAACTCACACTTGCTAAACTTAGCGTAAAGTTGGTGTTCTCTCAGGGCCTGCAACACCACCCGAAGATGAGTGGCGTGCTCTTCCTCAGAAGAAGAATATATCAAAATATCATCAAGAAATACTACTACAAACTGGTCCAGGTAGGTCCTGAAGACTCGGTTCATCAGATCCATAAAGGCTGCCAGAGCATTGGTCAAGCCGAAAGGCATAACCAAAAACTCATAATGTCCATACCGAGTCCTAAAAGCCGTCTTACTAACATCAACATCCCGGATCCTCATCTGATAATATCCAGATCTCAGGTCAATCTTGGAAAACACCCTCGCAGACTGCAGCTGATCCATCAAATCATCGATCCTTGGAAGTGGGTACTTATTCTTTATTGTCACCTGGTTCAGCTGCCTATAATCAATGCACAACCTCAGAGACCCATCCTTCTTTCTGACAAAAAGAACTGGAGCACCCCATGGAGAAGTACTGGGACGAATGAAACCCTTATCCAGCAACTCCTGCAACTGTGCCTTCAACTCAGCAAGTTCGGCCGGGGTCATCCGATACGGGGTCTTAGACAAGGGCGCCGTACCCGGTGCAAGCTCGATAGTAAACTCGACCTCTCGCTAAGGAGGAAGGCCAGGCAGCTCCTCAGGAAACACATCTACGAAGTCACACACTACAGGCACCTCCCAAGGGCTGGGACTCTCACGGACATCAGAAACAATAACAAAGGCAAGGAAGGCCTCACAACCACCAGCAAGCAACCTCCGAGCCTTAAAGGCAAAAATGAGAATACCTCGAGAAGAGAGCCTAATACCTTGGAAATAGAAGGTCGGGATGTCCGGAATCGAGAAACTCACCATCTTCCTATGGTAGTCCACCTCAGCATAAAAGGCTTCCAACCAATCCATGCCCAGGATGATATCAAAGTCACGAATGGCAAGTACAACCAACTGGGCAGGTAGCTCATGACCCTCAATGGTCAAAGGAACATTCCTCAAACAATTATAAGATAACATGAAATCTCCAGAAGGAACCTCTACCATCAATCCATCAGATAACTCATCAACGGGTGCAGAAAGAATATCTATGAACTGCTCAGAAATGAAAGAATGCGAAGCACCCGAATCGATCAACACATGTGCAGAGTTCCCAAGGACATAAAGTGTACCCTCCACCAAGTTGGACGCACGAGCCTCCCTCCTGGTGATAGCTAGAACTCTCCCCTGGGTCATCGGCTTCTTCTGATCACCTGAACCCTGTCCCTGACCATGCCCCTGTGGGCACTGCCTCGCCAAATGGCCCTGCTGGCCGCAAGTGAAACACCTCCTCGGAAGAGTAGGACACTGAGTCCCGCCATGGGTACCACCACAGTGTTGGCAAACTGCCGGAAGCCTCTGAGCTGGCTCCTGCTGCGCACTGGACACTGACTGGCTCTGCTGACCCTGCCTGGGCCTGTTGCTACCGCTGCTGCCACTACTGCTGCCACCGCCTCGGAAGAATCTCCTGAATCGGGAGCCGAGTGTCGACGATCCCGATCCGGACGAAGGGGCCGCTGCCGCTGCCTTACCCCTGCCACGAACTGGTCCCTGAACAGTCAGTCCTCTCTCCCGGGATGACTGGTTCTGCTGAGCCTCCACTGCTGCTGCACACCTAATCGCTGATGCCAAATCTATACACCAGTGGGACGCCACGAAGTTCCTCAGACTGAGCCTCAGTCCGTCTACAAACCTCTTCGTACGACGCTCCTCGTCCCCAGATATGAAAGGCACAAACCTTCCAAGCGAAACAAACTTCGCCTGATACTCGAGCACCGTCATACTTCCCTGTGTCAGATCCATAAACTCCCTCTCCTTGGCCCTCTGGACATGCCTAGGGAAATACTGTGCATTGAACTCCTTAACAAAAGTCTCCCATGAAATTTCCCTAAGGCTCCTATCCTCATAAGACAAACTCTTCAAGGTGGTCCACCAATCATAGGCGCTATCCTTCAGCATGAAGGTAGCCAACGGAGTCCTCTCCACTGCTGCACAATCCATAGTATCGAAAGTCTTCTCTATCTCCCTATGCCAGTAAATGGCCTCATCAGGGTCGGGACGACCTGTGAAGTGAGGTGGCCTCAGCTTCAGGAATCTCTCCAGTGTAGCTGTCGACCCTCCCCGAGCACTGGACCTCTCACTAGGGTCTCGGGTCTGGTATCTAGCCATAGTGTCCATCATGGCCTCCATAAACTGCTCTACACTAGGCCTCCCGGCCTCAGATCCACTAGGGGCGTCCCCCCGCTCTCGAATAACCGGCATCCTCTTCCTAGGAGCCATCTACTCGCCTACAATCACAAAATCGAAAAGTTCTAATTAGAATCCTAAAACCCATACTACCGTCGTGCCTGTACGGGATAATATAATTATTTGCCGGACTCACGACAATCAACCTAGTTATTCATTTATTTGCCAGACCGAATGCTCTAATACCAACTGTAACGACCCGTCACCCTATAATCGGGGATCCGATTACTAAATGGGTACCGAATCATTAATTTGGAACCAAACCAGGATCTAAGTAAGTCTGGGAAATAAATAATAAACTAAGCTAAACATTCACATCGCATTGAATTGAAATGAAAATGCAGGAATTAAAAGTTATTACAATGCGACTCGATACAGCAAATAATTACATACTCCAGCAGAAAGGAAATAATTAAACGTACAGGCCAGAAATAATAATAACAACTACATCGAGGCATACCCCGGAATAACCGCTGATGGCGCTCAACACACGGCCGCACTCTCCTCGCTAGGTCTGCTGGGAGTCCTCACCTGAAAATCACAGGGATGAGTCTCAAAGACAAGACTCAGTAGGGATCCTCCGATCCCCACTGCCTACGCACACACCCACAAGTGTAAACTACAGCTGACGGTAAAGTAACAAGCACAATGGTAATCACTATTCCTAAATCATAATGTGAATCACATGGAGTCGAGATGTATTAAACATGCATATTTTCTAAACCAGGCGACTCGAGAACCTACAACCGCCGTCTCGATAGAACATGCCAACCACACAAACAATAGTGGGAAAACACCGACCCGCTGAGACCAAGCAGTAACCCCTCGGATAGCACTCTAGCTACTCCGGCCCAACTGGCTCAGGTGGTTACTCCTTCCCTCAGCATGAGTGACACTCCGAATGTACCACTCCCACACCGGTACTAGTTGACCCCGGGGTTCACCAGGTGACCCTCTCTCACTAGGCGTCACCCCGCCTACGCCCCCACCGGCGCTGTGCTCCACCCACACCAGCACAGGGTGATAAAGCGCTACAACTGTCACTCCAGGTCCATAGTAACACAAAACCCGGCACAGTACGATCCGGTCACGTGAAAAGCCCGCAATCGCATGACACTCAACGCAGTGCCATCCGGTCATGAAGAATCCATCTATATCGAGTACACTAAAGCATGCATTAACCAACTATCTAACAATATGAACACGTTTTACTGGCATGAATTAGTGTAGTTCTGTCTTGAATCGCGTCGCCCAAGGCCGACGCCATTCAAGCTCCATGTACTGGTTCATAAAACAGCGGCCTCAGAATCTGGCCTAAAAGGCGTCGACACCAGCGGTCGTCTTTTTAAAAGGCGTCAACATCCTCAGACGCCATTCAACACAGAAATCCAGAATTTACAGAAACCATTAACCAAAGGATTTCTGCCTTAAAAGGCGTCATGGTTACCCGACGCTATTTCGAATCGCGTCGTCCACCCATGACGTCTTTTAGTCCCAGAATCCCCGAACTAACAGAGCCATAGCAAGACGATTCATGCCTAAAAGGCATCATGACGGCCCAACTCCCTTCAAAAAGGCGTCGTCCATGCACGACGTCTTTCAACGCTAGGAACCAGGCCTGTCATGAGCCCGAGGGCTCCCCTTTGCATCCCCAAAAACCCCAAATCACCCAAAACGGAGGGGAAAGAGAGGCAAACACAACCATTACGAATCCATATTCATAGAAATCCCCCATTATATCAAGAAGAGCTCCTAAACATGCTTGTTCTACCCCCCGGAATCATAGATCTAAAACATGCTTTAGGAGGAAGAATCATGATTTGAACATAGAACACAATGGGGATCGTCACCCTACCGGTTACTTGAACTCCTCCAAGCTTCAAGCCGTCCACCCGACTCGCCCCACGCCGCCGCCGGTACCGCCGTGGTCGTCCTTACTACACCGTGACGTCGGCCGCCGTCCAGAGAGTAAAACGCCGCAGTGGAAGTGGAGGTGGTAGTGGTGGGAGCTAGGTATGGGATGGAGTGGAGGGAAAGATGAAATGGTGGGAGGAAAAGAGGGAGGAGAAGGGGCTGCCGCCGGGATCGCCGGAAGGGAGGAGAGAAAGAGAGGAGGAAGAAAATGAGGGAAAGAAGGAGGGCTCGTGGGGTTAACCAGAGACTGGCTAAAACGCGTCGACATAGACGGACGCCTATCAAGTGACGTGACGGCTGCTCTGACAGGGCTCTGAAACGCGTCGTTCTATACAGACGCCTTTCAGGAGACATGTCAGGGCCGTACTCTAACAATCCCAGAGTCGCAGTCTGAAAGGTGTCGTCCCATGCGGACGCCGTTCATACGACACGACAGGGCCGTACTCTCGCAGCCCAAAGCCAGCCCACGTGGCACCCACGTGGCACAACCTAAAACGCGTCCGCAACGGTGGACGCCGTTCAAACCGCGTCGAGCCCGCTCGACGCGAAATATCACAGAGCCTCAGACCCCACTAGGGCCAGAACTACAGGGTCCGACCCCGAAAACCGGATCCGAAAGTCTCGATCCTTACAGTTGGGTTCTCGGGTTTCTCCAGATCTCCTGCGCAATGGAAATAAAAATAAAAAACGGAGATCCGTTCCCGTTTCGAAATATCTAAAAACCAGATTATCGGATAATCAAACCTCACCGTGTGCAGATTCAAATCCGCAACCGTTCGCTTCCGTCGGTGCGACACAGCAAGCTGCGCAAGTGCCCGGCCTCTAGCGGAGTCCACGCGATCCTCCTCATGACGGATATCCTCACGTTCCTCGTTCTTCGCAGCCATAAGACCTCCGTCGATCGCCGCAACGTGCGGACGATTTCCCGTCGAACGGGAGTCGGAGAAGCGGCGGAGCAGATCCGAGGATCCGGATATGTCTGGGATGCCAAAGAGAGAGAGAAACAGAGGAGGGGGCGGGTAGGGTTAGCAGCAGCTTGGCTTGCTTAGTCCGTTCGCTATATTTTATACTAACCGCACGGTTTTTCATAAAAACCCCCGGTTTGTATAAAACCCACTTATTTATCCAACGTCTTGAGAATCATTTGCGTGTGACCCTCTAGGCCCAATTACCAGTCTGGTTAATAGCCCAATAAGCCCAGTAACTCCTTACTAGCTTTATTAATCAATTAATAACTCTTTATTAATTAATTAATCAATCGAATTGATGTCGCACATCGAATTCGACCGGGCCTCCGATCAAGTTGGGTGCCAAGCAACACCGCGTGAACTCGGAAGGTATCGGGGTTAAGTAACCCACTCTTGAAACTTTTCCGCCGACAGTTACCGCGTAGATATAATCATTCATTCCTACAATGCTCTCGAGTCAACTCAGGATATGGCGTGCTGTCAAACCCTAACCGGTCGACTCACTTGGATTGGATGCCGCTGATGAATATCGGAAAACTCCTTTTCCGATATTATCGTCTACCCTGGCCAGGGACTTCCGCGCATCCTTCCTAGAGCATTCTCTCTCTAAGTACCGAGAGCGAATGATTCCTTATTGATACACAATTCCCTTCGACGGTATTCCGCTGTACCCAATCCTTAGCTATTTAGAATCCCGTGGTTAGAGATTCATAAACCAAAGTCAAAGCACAGAAGTCCACCGACAAGGTGTCCTTGGTGTCTCAGGTCCGAGAACCATCCACGCAACTGCGACAATAGAATCAAGCTGGTTGACAGTGAGGTACAGTACCATCTAGCGATTCAATCGGATCAGTTCAGTGAACTCATTCTCCAATGAGCACCTACAGATTCGCCTTAGTGTCTCCACACAAGTAACTTATGAGATCAATCACCCCCATCATATGAGCAGGAGTAATCTGTACTAGTCTAACCGGATATCCGATGTCCTTCTCGGATATCCTCTGACTAGGAACGATTAAGAATATGTGTGTTTAAGTGATCAGTCTCATTAGTATCATCTCATCATAACCTGATCACTATAGCACAAATTCACGGACTTCATTATGAGACGATAATTAATACAATTTACACACAATGAATATTATGCCATTATATTAATAAATGAATGAGATTTACATAGTCAGATTGGATTGTAGGCCACCTAAGACTAACAATCTCCCAGTTGGACTAAAGCCAATCACCTTTATACAGTAAGCTTATAGACTCTAGGTGATGCTCAAACACAATTTAAGCCAACGGCTTTGTCAGTGGATTTGCTACATTGTCGACAGATGGAACTCTTTCTACCTGTAGACACGCTAATTTTGACATCATTTCGAATAAATTTCATATCATATAATAATGCCTCATAATGGTCTGATATTTAATCATTGGTTAATTTTTATTGATCTTTTTGAGTGTCGGGTTTAACAGACATGTTTAAGTTAATCAATTAAATTGATTTTAACTCAAATTTTAGTTAAAATATGAAGAAGTCTAAAAGACGTCGACCTTGTTGGACGCCATTTAGAGTTTATTCTTATTTTAACATTTAAATTTGAATTTTAATTAATTGATTAATTAACTAAAACACGTCTTCCAAGCACGACGTATTTTAGGTTTCCTAAGTTATTTCTACTTCACTTCCGGATGTTTATCCTTATCTTAATTAGTGTAAAAGGTGTCTTCCATAGGCGACGCTAATACAGAGAAAGATAAGTTTTTACCGGATGTTTATCTTTATCTTAATCAGTCTGAAAGGCGTCGCCCATGTTCGACGCGTTTTAGATAATTACAGATAAAGATGAATTAATCTGTATTTATCTGTTGGTTAAGATGGATAAATCTTAAGATTTCTCTATGTAAATCCGCGGATGCCAGGAAGTCTATAAATATCCTGTCTCTTGAATGGGTGAAAAAAAAGAAGTTGAAGAAGAAATCGAAGCAACGACGTCCAAGCATTGAAGAACTGAAGTGCTGTCGGCATCCATTCAAGATCGAGGCTTTCCATTCTTCATCCATTCGGCATAAGTCTTTCAATTCATTTCTGCATTATCTTCATTTCTGCATTCTTTCCATATTCACATCTTCATCAATCTTGCATTCTTCATCACATCACTCTATGCAAGACACACAACACTAGCATTATTTTCAAAACCAATTTGATAAAGGGGTTTCAAAGACCATCGCAACAAGTGAGTTTTCTATTCAGTTGCATGTTTAAAAGTCTGTTTAGAATGGATACTACTTTTGCTTAAGTTCTCATTGTTTCTTCATTTCTCTTTCTATTTTCTTGCAAAGAATCAAAGGGGAGGAAATCAACAAGCAAAGCAACAAGGACTCTGGACGATCCTCAAGAACTCGACAGCAATCAAAGCAAGAACAAAGACAAAAAAGGGCTCTCTTTCTTCAGCCGGCTAAAGGAGGGGAACCAAGAATTCAACATCTCCCACGTTCAAACAGGTAGGCGATCAAACTCTTTCTTTTGGAACTTTTAAGTCAAAAGTTTCTGGCGATCACTTCACTTAGTTTCCTTTTAATAGTTTTTATTTTTGCACTTAAACAACATAGATTTTTCATGATAATCACACACTCATTTTAAGCACTCACACTACCATTACATCCCATCTAAATATGATCTCTCTGATAAGTTGGAAGCGCCTCAGAATATCTTTCGATTTCTGATGAGACCACGGCTCTTTCACTTGTGCAATAGTCCCATTGTTGTCACACAACAGCGGAACATGATTAGAGATGCTGGAAACTACGGCGAGGTCGGTGATGAATTTCTTCAACACACTGCTTCCTTGGCGGCTTCAGCTGCAGCGATGTACTCAGCTTCTGTCGTTGAATCTGCAGTGGTTGCTTGCTTGGAACTCTTCCAGCACACTGCCCCTCCGTTCAAAGTAAACACGAATCTAGATGTAGACTTGTTGTCATCTAGATCTGACTGGAAACTCGAGTAAGAAAACCTTCGCAGCTTCAAGTCACTTCCTCCATAGACAAGAAACATATCCTTAGTTCATCTCAAGTACTTAAGGATACATTTCACTGCCTTCTAGTGCTCTTCACCTAGATCAGCCTGAAATATGCTCGTAACACTTAGAGCAAATGCAACATCAGGCCGTGTACATAGCATGGCATACATAATAGATCCTATGGCAGAGGCATAGGGTATTCTATCCATGAATGCCCTCTCATTAGGAGTCTTAGGAGACTGCTCCTTTGAGAGATTAATTTCATGTCTCATCAGTATGAGACCTCTCTTGGAATTTTCCATGTCAAACCTTTTGACTATGGTATCTATGTACAAGGATTGGGTCATTCCAAGCATCCTCTTTGATCTATCTCTATAGATCTGTATTCCCAATACGTAGGATGCTTCTCCCAAATCCTTCATGGAGAAGTTTTTTGACAGCCAGATCTTTACTGATGACATCATAGCTACATTATTCTCAATGAGTAGTATGTCATCTACGTAAAGAACTAAGAAGGGGACTACGCTCCCATTGGTCTTCTTGTACACACAAGGCTCATCTTCATTCTTAATGAAGTTATAAGACTTGATAGCCTCGTCAAATCTTATGTTCCAGCTCCGGGAAGCTTGCTTCAGTCCATAAATGGACCTCTGAAGCTTGCACACTTTATCTGAAAATTCTTTGGATGTGAAACCTTCTGGTTGTATCATATACATCTCTTCCTCAAGGTTACCATTGAGGAAAGCAGTCTTCACATCCATCTGCCAGTTCTCGTAATCGAGGTGTGCAGCAATGGCGAGTAGAACTCTGATCGATTTCATCATAGCAACCGGTGAGAAAGTCTCGTCATAGTCAATTCCTTGCCTTTGACGATATCCCTTTGCCACCAACCTTACCTTATAAGTATTGATCCGTCCATCAGCACCGATCTTTCTTTTAAAGATCCACTTGCATCCAATGGATACAATACCCTCGGGCAAGTCCTCCAAGTTCCAAACTTGGTTGGTGTACATGGACTGGATTTCTGAGTTCATGGCTTCTTGCCATTTCTTGGCTTCTGAGCCTTTTATGGCCTCCTGGTAGGTTTTATGATCATCATCCTCATTATATTCAACCTTAGGCTCACCTTCAGCGATATGTCCCACATATCGTTCGGGTAGTCTAGGTAATCTACCAGATCTACGAGGCTCATCTGTGTGTACCTGAACATATTCATGAACTGATGTTTTATCTGATGATATTGCAGTTGTTTGGAGATATGGAACCTCTTCCAGTACTATTTTACTCTCACTGTCCTCCTGGAGAAGGTATTCATCTTCCAAGAAGACAGCTTTCCTAGCGACAAACACCTTTTCTTCACCAGGATGGTAAAAGTAGTATCCAAAGGTTTCCTTTGGATATCCCACAAACCTACATTTTTAAGTTCGTGATTCCAACTTGTCTGGATCATGCCTCTTTACATGAGCAGAACAACCCCATACTTTAACATATTTAAATTCTGGTTTCCTGCCTTTCCATATCTCATATGAAGTAGAGGCCACAGACTTGTTGGGTACTCTGTTCAATAGGTATGTTGTTGACTCTAGAGCATAACCCCAGAGGGACACTGGTAATCCTGAAAAGCTCATCATGGATCACACTATGTCCAACAAGGTGCGATTCCTCCTTTCTGATACACCATTCATATGTGGTATATATGGAGGGGTCAACTGAAAAAGGATACCATTATCCTTTAAGAATTGTGTGAAATTAGTACTCAAGTATTTTCCTCCTCGATCTGATCGAAGTGCTTTAATACTCTTTCCTAACTGCCTCTCTACCTCATTCTTGAACTCCTTAAACTTCTCAAACGCTTCCGACTTGTACTTCATTAAGTACACAGCCGAATCTTGAGAAGTCATCGGTGAACGTGATGAAGTATGAAAAAGCCACCTTTGGCTTGGGTGGACATGGGACCACATACATCCGAATGTATTAGTTCCAAAATGTCCTTGGTACGTTCTCCATGTCCAGTAAATGGAGATTTTGCCAATTTTCCCATAAGACAGGATTCACATGTCTCAAACGATTCATAATCGAATGCTGTAAAATAACCATGCTTGTGCAACCTTTGCAACCTGCTTTCACCAATATGCCCAAGTCTACAATGCCACATGTAGGCTTGGTTCACACAATTCTTGCTCTTCTTAAGAGCATTATCGATGTGAAGATTGTAATAAGAAACATCTAAGAGATATAGTCCGTTGACTAAAGATGTCGAAGCTATTGATTTATTACCATAATAAATCGAACAACTTCTATGTTCAATCGTCAACCTATATCCTATCTTGTCCAAATAAGATACTGATATGATGTTTTTTATTATATTAAGAACATAATAACAATCTTCTAATAGTAAGACATCTCCCGATGGAAGTTTGAGGTTTGTTGTCCCAACAGCAACCGCCGCAACCTTTGCGCCATTCCCTAGCCTCAATTCCACCTCGCCTTTTCTCAGCTTTCGCTTACTTGTCAGTATCTGCACATCATGGCAGAAATGAGAAGCACATCCGGTATCTAATACCCAAGATGTGGAATCTCTAACTGACATGTTGATATCTATCATATAGAAATCTGAAGCTTCTGATAGCTTCACATTTCCATGATCTTTATCGTTGAGGAACTCCTTGCAGTTCCTCTTCCAATGACCTTTTTGCTTGCTGTAGAAGCAGTCACCCTTTACTACTGTTTTGTCTTTGTCCTTCGATCTTTTATCGATAGCTATCATGTCTGCGTCATTGGCATCCAATGCCGGTAATAAGGGAAATAGGCTCAGCCCACTAGAGGAGCCAGGGTGCGGCCCTGTGCCGAGCCAGGGCTCGGGCCTGGCTCAGCTACCCAGACCAGGCGGGGCGGCCCGGTCCAACCGGACCGGCCTTAGGCTCCGGCCTGGCCGGCTTCTCCCCCAACCAGACGCCCGCAGGAAATCCTAGCAGGCTCCCCATGGCGGCAAGCCGGCAAGGTGGATGGGGTACTGGCGGCCCAGTCCGGCTACGCCGGTGCCGCCCGGCCCCGCCGACGACGGCGCCGGCACCGGCAGGCCTGCCGGAGGTGCCAAACAAGCTGCTGGCCGAGCTCTTTAAGCTTCTATCAAAACTGGTATTTCATGCATGTAAGGAAGAAGACAAGATGCCCAGCTCCTCCATCTCCCTCTCCGGCACCGGCCACGAGTCCGGTAGTGACCGGTGACATCTCTGGGATGTTCTGAGATGCCGACACACCTCCCAAACGATTGGGGATACACGAACGAAGCCGCCCGAACACCGTGGTTCTTCATCTCACGAAGAACACTAAAACCCCAAAAAAAAATCGTTTTTACATAACAACAATAATCAAAATTATTCTCATGATTTATGTTCATCGCATGAACACTGATCCTGCAAAGAGATCAAACTACCGCATGGAACAATACATGGAAATATTAAATCGGAGATCGAAACGGGACGAGAAACAGTGGAACCTGGCTCTGATACCACTGTTGGGTTCTAGGGTTTCTCCGGATGTCCGGCGCAACGGAAATAAAAATAAAAAACAGAGATCCGTTCCCATTTCGAAAAATCTAAAAACCAGATTATCGGATAATCAAACCTCACCGTGTGTGGATTCAAATCCTCCTCTGGGCCCCCCTCTCAAAGCATCGGGATAGTTCCCGTCTCCGCCGCGCGTATTTCCCGAAAGTCAAGAATTCCCATCCACAGGTTTTCGGACGTCATTGCGGTGACGGATCTTTAGTGAGCGAGCTGATCTAGACAAGGGAGCGAGGACGAACCACTGCGGAGGATCGTGTGGATATTGCTAGAGGCCGGACGCTTGTGCGGCTAGCGGCATCGCATCGACGGAACCGAAACGGTTGCGGGTTCGAATCCGCGCAAGGTGATGTGATCATGACCTGATTTTTTATTTTAGTTTTTCGTTCCGAATCGGATCTATGGGCATCGGGCGGGATTAATTTTGTTGCTTCTTCTGCATTCGTTGCGCCCCGCCCAAATCCCAATAGTGGTATTATATCCAGGTTCCACTCTGATCTGTTTCGGGGCGCTGAAATTATTTTTCTAAAATTACTATCCATGCTTGAATCATTTTTATCTCACGGAATTTGTTCATCGGATGACCAAATAATATTTAGAATATTTTTCTGTGAAGAAAACGATTTTATTTGGGGGTTTTTCGTTTTGTTCTTCATGTGGATGAAGAACGACTTCAAGGGGTTAATGATGCGGGTTTGTTGGACACTACCGGCCGTCCTCGTCGTCGTCAATGTGACTGACAGTGGGCGGCGACCTCACTCGCCACGTGCTGGGCGGCAGTGACCGACGGTGGAGCCTCCTTCCCCCTCATTCCTTCATGCTATTTGATGCAACAAATTTGGAGGGGAAAGGGCCACGGATCCAAGGATGCAGACCCACCGTCGGCGGTAAGGACCTTCGGGGGCACCGGCCTTATTGGCAGGCTTGCCGGCCCGGTCTCCGACGCCGAAAAAAAAAAGGGGTTATTTTGTCTTGGATTCTTCTTGTTGTCGTCGGGTTTTAGGGTGGCAAGCCACCTTCTGCGGCAACTGACGCTGTCGGGAATGCTTGCCGCTGGTGTACGGCCTACTCACCGCAAGTTTAGGGCGCCGGCGGCGCCGGGAACCGAACTCCCACCGGCGGCCTATTATACGCAGGTGTCGAGGAGCAGGGAGATCCCTGGTGGCGGTTGGGGAAACCCTAGCCATGCGCCAGGGTGTCGCCTGGGTCGGACCTAGGCAGATCTAGGCCCAGGTCGGCCCAGCCCAGGCACCCAGTTGGGGCCTACTCGGGCTCGGGCCAGGCGTCCCGGCCTAGGTTCGGACCAGGCTGCTCATGCCTAGTCCAAACCTGCCCAAACCATGAGAGTTGCATGCAAATCTATGTCCGTCTCGTAATGATGGTAAAGCTTAGACCAGAATTAATGGTTTGTTGTGCTATCCACAAGGCCATTAAATCTTTATGAAGCAAAGCCATGATCAGATATTGCAAGGAGTTGTAAGTCCCATGAGATGGGTCTTCTTTTGATTGTATTACACTTTGTTGTACTATCCACAAGGATATATTACAAGTCATTGAGATTCTGATCCCTGCTAGGAGACCATTGGAATCTCCCATTCTGTGTACTTGACGGTTATATAGTCCATCGAAAAATAGTGAAAAATAATTCAAAATAAAAGACCGTAAGTAAATTATAAGAACTGTATGCTTAAATCTTTTTAAATATTATTTCCTCTTTTAACTGAAATATCATCAATTAATCTGAGACTTGGCATACTGGATGCCAAAACTTCTCAAATTCAGATTGGAAAAAAGACTCTGAAGAATGTCTTCAGGGCCATATGATAGCCACTATCTTAGTCGGATATCATGAAATCTCTTGCTTGAATGAAACCAAGAAGAAAATATATTCATGATATGCCTTTGAGAAAGGCAAGAGGTAAGATTTTAAACGATCGAACCTACACCTGAGAAAGGATAAAGGCAAGTTAGCTTAAAGGGAGAAGAAGCAGTTCTCCTACTGCAACCAATAAGGATATTGATTAAGGCAAAGAATATGAAACGTGTACGAAGTTTCAGATATTATTATTATCATCTTTTGCATGTCTATTGAAGAATTAGCGTCTCCAATATGAGATATTAAAAATAATTCTCAGATCTGCAATAATATACATAATTAGACAAGTAAAAGGAAATCGAGAAAATGAAAGGGTTGAGTTAGACTCAACAATAGTTCTTAAAATACATATGCTACTGTCAGACAGTAAATCTTTGTATATCTTTAGGACACTAATATGAAACTAAATGATTGTTATTTAGTTCCATTTATAATTGAGAATTGTAAATGTGAATAACATTAACTGAGACGGAACAAGCGTTGCTCCATATAATTTAGAAATAAAATGATTTTTTTTTAAAAAAAATAGTTAATTTACTATACATTCTTGATGTGATATATCATATGATGAATGCTCACAAGTCTCTTATAAAAATGAACTTAGTAAATCATGATTATCTTTGGCATTGTGCACTAGGCTGTGCAATAAGAAGTTATTGAAGCTTATACATGTTGATGTAAATAACCTAATATCTTCTTAAGGCCAAAAAGATAATTACTTCTATTTACTTTGCTTAATGATTGACTCTTGCACAGATTCAAATGTATGCACTTGCTGAAGTACAAGTCGAATGCATCTGAGAGATTAAGGTATAGAAGATCAAGATGAAGTGACTAAAAGAAAAGAATATTAGAGTTCTTTGATTTGATCAAAGAAATTAATACTTGAGTACGAGATTCACATAAATCATTAAAAGAATACTTGTATCCTCACTCGATAGATTTTCATAGTATATCATAGCAATATGATATAATGAGGAATTGCACTTTATTGGATATAGTGCTAGATATATAATAAGATTTACCTAATTCTTATATATTTGTATATATATGAGTATGAACATTAGATGTCCGTACTTTACACCGGGTTCCAAATAAGTCAGTGTATCTATATAAGATATAGAGACAAGATAATTCATATGAAATGTGAATTATAAGCAAACTTGATTTTAAGTATATTAAAGTTAAGTTATGTCCTAGTCTTATAAAAAAGACATGAGTCAAAGAAGTTGGATCTAAAAGGACATAGTATAGTTTAAATTTGTGGGATGTCTAAAAAGTTTGGATATTACATTGCAATGATGAAATAATTATCGTCCTAAAAGCTATCTTCTATGAAGAGGAATATATCCTCAGAGAAGACAGTGGGAGCTGATAAAACTAGAAGATATTCTAGACCTACAAATTAACACAAGATTATTAGATAATCTTCGACTGCTTGGGACCATTTATGACATACATAAAGGAGCTTCATATATATTTGAGATTCTCTCAAATGGCTAGAAAGATATGTTTGACATATCAGAGATAGCAGAATGAGGGGAGCTCAAAGATGTGGATTATGATCCAAAATCTATGAGAAAGCTCTTAACAACTTTGAAATTGGCAAGAAATAAAGAATTCAAAACTATAGTCCATAATACCTATCAAGTTCAGAACTTACTAGTATTGCTTCAGGGTATTGTACCTATCATAAGCAAATAAATCTTCAGAATGAAGATTAGTATAAATAGACTATTTAAAACTTATGTGGTAAACTGAAAGAAATGGTCAACGTCAAAGTGTTGACTTAGACAAGTTTTTCCTCAGTGGTTACCATAAATAAGTTTATTAGAATTCTACTTGCCAATACTGCCTATCATGATGATAAGAAAAAGGTAGTTAGATATTAAAAGCATTCTCTCAATGTGATTAAGGAAAAGATGTATATGATACAACTTTAAAGCTTTTAAAATATCCAGGAAGCAAGTTATGATTTCAAAGATCTATTTTGAATCAAACTGAAGCTTCCCAAAGTTGGAAAAAGATATTTGACCTAATGGTCAAACACCAAGTGATCATTAAGAATGATCATGGGTTGTGCGTGTGCAAGGAGAACAGTGGAAGTATAGTCGCATTAGTAATACTTTGAGATAATAACATCAAAATCATTAAGAATAACATCAGGATATTACTATCAGTAAAAGCATTATTAATCATGTTTTACTATATAATGGGTTTTGTTCTAACATCCAATGTATTGGAAATACGAGTCTATTAAGATAGATCGATGAGGATATTACCATAACCTGTATGTCAAAATGTTTGGCCTAAATTCCATAATGAGTCTCAATTGTTAAGATAGAGAATTTATTTTTTTAAGAAAAAGTTCCTTAAAAGATACAGGGAAACCTTAATAGAAAGAGTGAAACACATCACTAAGTACTTAAGAAGTACTAAGGATGTGCTCCTGCATATGGAAATGATAATTTGAAACTATGAGTCACACTAACTGAAATTTCAAATCAGACATGGGTTTAACCTTCTAATAAGAAAGGAGTGGATTGGAAGGGTTTCAACCCAGAACTCGATATTAAGATGACGACATAAACATATTACACTATTATTAGAACGGCACAGATGAAAGAGTTTATCCCAGAACTAGATGTAGTTCTAAAAGGTCTCTGATCCCATCCCGTTGTTGTAAGACAACAGTGGGAGCGATCAATTTTATAGTTGAGCCATGGTCTCATCAAAAGTTGTAAAACATTCTGAGACTCTTTCACAAATTAAGAAACAAAGAATTAAGAGGAAATTTAGTAATGGAAATAATTCCATTTATGAATGATTTAGTAGATTCCCAACCGAGCCTTAGTCACAGACTTGATGTGAGCATCACCTAGATTTGATGGAGATCAAATGCGAAGGTGATTGGCTTGAGTCAAAGTGAGAGATTGATAGATATAGGTGTCTTCTAAGCCAATCATGAGGCACCTATTTCAATCTGATTCAATAATAAATGGCAAATATTTCATTAGGTAGATTGGCATGTTTATAATATTGCATAATGAAGTCCATGAATGTGTGCAACAGTCATCGGATTATGATGAGATCATAATAATGAGACCGATGACTTATAAACACATATTCTGAATCATTCCTAGTTGTAGGATGTTTGAAAAAGGACATCAAGCATCCGGTAAGACTAATACAGGTTATTCCAGCTCATATAATGAGAGTGACTAATCTCGTTAGTCACTTGTGTGGAGACACAATGGTGAACCTGTAGGTGCTTATTGGGAATGAGTTCACTGAACTCATCCGACATGAATCGCCGAATGGTAATTTACCTGACTGTCAATCGGCTTGATTCATCGTCACAATGTCGTGGTTGGTCCTTAGACTTGAGACACCAAAGACACCTTGTCAGTGGACTTTTGGGCTTTGACCTTGGCTTACGAATCCCTATTCACGAGATTTTTAATAGTCAAGGATCGGGTCCAGTAGAAGACCTTCGAAGGTGATTATGTGTTCAACAGGGGATCGTTTGCTCTCAGATAACTGAAGAGAGAATGCTCTAGAATAGATCCGCAGGAGTCTCTGGTCAGAGTAGACACAATATCAAAAAAGGTGTTTTCAGATATTGTACAGCGGAGTTTAATTCATGTGAGTTGTCCATCTAGAGTTTGACAGTTGACCATACCCTAGGTTAACTCAAGAGCATTATGCGAATGAAGGATTATAGCTACGTGGTAACTGTAGATGGATAGGTTCCATGAGTGGGCTGCTGAACCCCATTACCTTCCGAGATCATGCGGTGTTGCTTGGCACCCAACTTGATTGGAAGTCCAGCCGAATTTACGTAAGATGTTAATTCGGTTAAGTAATTAATTAAATATTGGATATTAATTAATTACTATAAGTCAATAAATGGTCATTAGACTTAACGGGCTGACAAGCGGACTGGTTAATGTCATGGCCCTCTGATAAGTGGCTCCAGCATTCTTTAACCCAAATGGCATGACGACATAACAGTATGTTCCCCAAGGTGTAGTAAATGACGTTTTCTCTTGATCTTCTTCTGCTAGCTTAATCTGATTGTATCCTGAAAATCCGTCCATAAACGATAAAGTCTCATAGCCAGCGGTATTATCGATGAGTACATCAATATGAGGCAATGGAAAATCATCTTTAGGACACGCCCGGTTCAGATTGTGGAAGTCAATGCAAATTCTGACCTTCCTGTCCTTCTTCATAATCGGGACTATATTAGCCACCCATTGTGGATAAAAGACAACTCTAATAAATTTGACTTTATGCAATTTGTCGACCTCTTCCTTCATCTTTAGAGCCATTTGTGGGTGGAATCGCCTTAATTTCTGCTTGACCGGGCTAGCTCCATCCTTTAACGTCAATCTGTGTTCAACTAAAGACGAGTCTAACCCCGGCATATCTTCATAACTCCAGGCGAAAGTGTCCTTGTAGTCCTTAAGTACTTGTACCATTGCCTTCTCATCCTCTATAGAAAGATTTTTGCTGACGAGGACAACCTTAGGTTCGTCTTCAGTCCCTAAGTTGATTTCTTTGGTGGGCTCTTCTACGGCAGCTGAGGGTTCATCGAATCTCTTCACTCCACTGCATATGCCTCAGCTGCGTCCTCGTCATCTTCCTCATCTTCAATAATGGGGTCCTTTTCATGCACTAACTCATATACCCTGTACCCATCATTGACTGACTCATCATTCATGCAATCTTCTGGCATCTGAATTGGATTTTTTAAAAATTGAGGGATCAAAGAGCAAGAAAAGCATTTATCAGCTAAGTCCTGGAGGTATCTATCTGGAATTCGCCTACCCTTAGGCTTCCTAGACTTCCTAACCTGACTAACCTGCCTAAAACTAGACTGCCTAACTTCACTAAACTCCCTATTATAACTTAATGAAGATGAAGCAGGATGGAAATCCTGGAATACAAGTGGAAATACAGGAGAATCCTCCCGAGGGGAGGGGCAGAGTAGATCTAAGAGAGAATCTTGACCGAAGGACCCGTGCGACGAGGTGCGATCGGACAAGTAAGAAGTTTCCTCGATAAGGATTTTGGAAGAATTTGTTGTAAAATTGGCGTTTTTTTTTTGATATCAGAGAAATTAAACATGAAACAGGAATGGATACAAATAGAAGGAGAATCAGATGGAGGAAGTGGCACCAAGGCCAGGGGATTAGGGGGATCATATAGCAATATGTCCCAGATCAAATCATACATCCTCTCTAGATCGAGAGGAGGTTGTGGAGTAAGGTCCCGAGGGGACAGAGTAATCATAACGGGCGGAGCCTGTGGAATATCTTCAATAATGACCCGCGACCAAGTCGGGGTCAAGAGTAGTGTGCGAAATAGAGTATGGAGCATGAAGACATGTGAAGGATATGTCCCCCTCCAGAGCAGATCTGTAGTGTAACCAGTTTCATAGGGGTCATCTGGTTCTCCTTCATCGGTCTCTTCAGACAGCAATATCCGCTTATCAAAGATGGTACCAGGGCTTTCAATCAGCTCATCAATCTACGGCGGCCACTTGGGTTCTGCAGGATCTAGGAATAATCTGTTCAGTGCAATATAAAGGTCTCTCAGATCGAACCACCTGTACCATTCGCATTCAGGATCATGAAATTTTCTCCTTTTCATAGGCCGCAGAGCCTCCAAGGATTGGTACGTAAGTAGTTCTGAGCAATGCCTGGCCAAGTCCCTCCCATATATGTCATAGAAGTCAAAATACGAAGTAATGACCACCGTGTTGTCGTGGCTAATTATGGGCCCTTTTACAAAGTGTGTATACAGGGTCCATGTTAGGGGATCTCGGCCTTCCTTGGGTGGTGTAGACATTGTCTCCCAGATTTTTCGACCTTCTTCAATCTCTGCTTGCTGAACCAGATTTTGCTTCAGTCTTCTTGGTCTATAGCCCAGACCACTTCCAGGTGCTGCTCGATGATCTTTAACAGGAGTGGTCCTGCCTTGCAACTGTGTGCCCAAACCTTTCCCAGGCTCATAGCCATTCTTCATCATAATTCTCCATCCTGGGGTACTCATGCACTTCCCCCTTTTTATGGCATCTAACGGGTAAGGAGAAATAGTGGCGGCTTTCAAAGGATCAGCCACTGGATGGTAGACCTGTAATACCGACAGAAAAGGTTGTCGGCTAGGTAAAGCAGTAGATTTAACATTCAAGGTATGAGCAGCAACAAGGATCGGCATGCTCGTCACTTTAATAATTCGTCCTTTGAAAGGGAATTTGAAGCATTGGTGATTCGTAGAGGGAATCGCCTCAAGAGTTTTAATATAAGGACGACCCAAAATGGCATTTATAGAAGGGTCGATTTTTAGGATGTGAAATTCGACCTCTGCATGACTTACAGGGCCTAGATCCACCTTCAAATAAACCATTCCCAGAGGGGAAACGGGTAGAATTGTCATATGCTGTCACAGAGATGGGGCTAGGCAGCCATTTTTCTTTGGGCACACCGCACAGCTCCAAGGTCTTCGGAGGTAGAACATTGATCGAGGCCCCTGTGTCAACCAGGCATGCATCCACGACCTTCTTGCAGATGTTGACCGTGATGCTCAAAGCCATGCTTCTGGCTGCTGGCGATGCTAGTTCCGATGTATGAAATGTAATGGAGGGCTGATCCCCCTGAGGAACTAGTAGTGCTGCAATTTTTTCTACCGGCACGTCCTCGTTGACCATCACCTTCTGTAGATATTCCATTAAGGCTTCTTGATGACTCTTTGATCTCTTGATTAGTTCAAGTATGGAGATCCGTGCCGGTGTTCTGTCTAGATGTTTCAACAAATCATATTGAGTGCCTGGTGCACTCTCTTCATTATGGGCTTCCTCAGTCGGCTGTGATGGGCCGTCTCTAACTGTGGACTGAGGAAAGACTTTATTGAAAATCCTTCCACTCCGAAGCGTATGTTCCTCAACCGTGGAGGATCCGGGTGACACCTTAAGTACTGCAGGGTTGGATAGTGCGGATGATGTAGAGGGCTGGTATGTAGGTGATGGCGTAGGGTTAGGTGGTGATGGCGTGGTGCGGATTAAAGGCCTAGAGGGTTGGATGGTGGATGGGTAAGTGGTTGATGAAGTGGGGAATGGCACGCATAATAGCGGTCTGAATGGTAAGGGGGTATCTGGGTAGGTGGTAGTGGTAGCGGGCGAAGTAGGGAATGGTATGCGGAGTAATGGCCTGGATGGTAGAAGGGGCGCGTAGTTGGTTTGCGGTGGGTTATATGATGGAGGCGTAGGAGTGTGGGGCGTAATGGGCTTGAGGAAGGCGGGTGGTGGTAATGGGTTATTGGGTGTGGGTGAGTGATATGTGGGTGTCGGTAGAGGGGTGATGGTAATGGGTTGTGGCCTGGGTATGTGGAGGGTACGGCGTGGTGGTCGTTCTGCGGTACTTGGAATATGACCCGTTGAATAAAGAGAGGAAGAGTCCTCTATTCTCCACTGTTGCCCACGACCAGCCTCAGACTGACTGTTCGTCAGAATGGGAGCAACTTGGTTCTGGTTCTGGTGCTCCGGGAGCGGGTTCTGCACTATGCCCATGTTGGGTGGTGGTGCTGCTTGTGCTGGTGGTCTTGCCTGCTGCTGCTGCTGCTGCTGTGGTCTTCTCGCCTTCAGGGCTGATATATACTTTTTCATCTCCTCCCAGTCTATGCCGCCCTGCTTGTTGAGATCATGGATATAATCTCTGAATTGGAAGCAGGTGTCGATGGTATGCCCAGGTTGCCTATGGAAATAGCAATACCTGGACGTGTCGGCATTTTGAGGCCAGACGGCCTTTTCCCTTGGCAAAACTAAGGCATTAGCTGCCATTAGAGCACTGAAGATATCTGCCAAGGATTCTGGGAGGGCCAGATATTTTGCCCTTTTAGGGCCTGGAGGTCTTCTCTGCTGATTATAGTCAGCAGGAGGAGAGACATTATGGTATGCCGGCGGTGCACGCGGCTGGTACTGCTGCTGTTGTTGATATTGCTGCTGTTGAGGTTGCTGGTACAGTTGTTGCCGTTGCGGCGGCTGCTGTAGCTGTTGCTGGTGCTGGTTCTGGTTCGGCTGCTGGGGCCGCTGATACTGTTGCTGATAATGGGGGTTTTGCTACTGCCTGTACCCCTGCTGGTTTGGCTGCGGTGGCCTCTGGTACTGCTGCTGGTTCCTCACGAACTGGGGCGAATTATTATTCATGCTACTAACTTACTCGTGAGAGAGCGTGCCCTCAGTAGTCGGACCTGTGCTAGGAGAGTTTGGCACTGCAGGCTTCCGAGGTAGAGGCCTGCTAGGTCTGTGAGGATCAAAGACGCTAGAGAACGTAGCGTCCTTGAAGGCATTCTGGCAGTACCGTGCTCTTTCATAGAGCTCTGCCATGTTGGTCAGATTGTTCAAGGAGAGGACTAGCTTGAACTGGGGCGTGGCGTTGGAAATTAACATCTTCACTTGCTCAGACTCGGACAAGTGATCTTTCACCTTTTCAGCCAGGCCCCGCCACCTGTCAGCAAAACTGACAAACTCCTCATCAGGTTTCATCTTTTCCGCTATGAGGTCAGTGATGGACAAGGAGGGTGCAACTCTGTCCTGGTATCGTTGGATAAATTTGCGTGAAACGATACCGTAATCCTCTACTTCGGAGGGTTCCAGAGAAAAGAACCACTCGAGGGCTGGTCCCTCTAGAGATCTCTTGAACAAAAAGGCCAACGACCTCTTGTCATTCTGCCAGAAAGACGATTCGTACATAAACTCCTTTAGAGGTGTGAAGGGGTTACCAGTACCATTGTACTTCCGGTACACTGGCATCTCAGAGGGTGGTAGGTGGAATACCGGCAGGCTCGGCAAATTGATCTCTGGCGCAGCTTTAACCCCCATCATCTTCTGGAGGTTGTTGAATTGCTCATCCATGCGCTCCATCTTGGCCAGCAACGCTTGCGTGGTCAGATCTGCCTGGGGAGGAGGAGGAGGTGGAGGTACTTGATAGGCCTGCTGCCTAGAGTACGTTGGACAGGGAGGACAGTAAAGAGGAGGTCCGGCAGAGCTTCCGCCATGCCCGAGGGCATTTTGATAAGCCGGCGTTTGCGGTCTAACCGGTTGCCTAGAGGATGAAAGCTGCGGCCCAACTGGCCGAGAAGTGACATGAAGGCCTTCCATGGCCTGATGGATATAAGGAGGGTGAAGAGGAGGTTGTTGAGTAACAACAGGGGGAGCCACAGGGTTCGGCTCAGCAGGCTGCACGGGTGCCTTCCCCTTCAGAATAGACTGGATTGCCTCGAACTGCTGAGGGTCCAGACGGGAGGCAAGAACTCCCAAAGCGTTGACGAGGTCCACAGGATCAGAGGATGAGGGATCATTCTGATTCATGTCCCCCTCAAGATTGGGATTAGGAATCGCATATTCATGCGGGGGAAGATTAGGATATCGATCATGGGGATGAAAGAGAGGTGTCCGGACATTCCCATCTTGTCGATAGGGAATGGGGGCAGAATTACGGGAGGCATCAGCATCTCTCCCGTTCTCATAGTTGTAGTCCGAATCGCGAGGGGCATTAGCATCTCCCTCGTAGTTGATGATGGCGTCTTGAGCCATACTCAAGTCCCTGCCTGATCGCAGCAGCATGATGTTAGATTCTTTTTTTTTTTCAAAGATTTGACAAACAAGTTGCACAGAGATTAATCAATCAAGTGGATGCTTAACGTGATTTTGAGATTCCTTATTGAGTTATTTGAATTGGATTAAACCACAAATTCACTCAGGGAAAGGATCCTAGTTTCAGTTCAATTTCCACCGTTATTCTCTAGGGCTTTCTCTCACAACGCTTTTGGAATCTAGCCGGGACTTCAATTGGTACAACCAGCCCGATGATCAAGGAGGAATACCTTGATTTTGGGGACTTATGGAGGCCTTAACGTCAACTTCTCTAGTCTGATCAAGGGACCAACCCAATCAGAGAGAGTTGCTGACGTCAAGTAGTGTGTTCCGAAGAAAATGAGGGTATTCGCCTCAATGCGTATGTCTTACGGCCTGGATGGCCTCTAATGCTTAATAATAATGGGTAGCTAGCACTCAAGCCACAAAAATATGAGAACTGAAAAATAACTAAGAAACTGTCTGAATCGCGTCGATGGTAGTCGACGCTATTCAAAACAGAACCTTAATTTTTCCGCAGAAACAGATGCAGACAGCAGAGAAAATATGAGGACTGAAAGGCGTCTGGGTGTGTTGACACGGTTTGAAACGCGTCAGTGCTCCTAGACGCTTTTCAGTTCGCAGAAACAGTTTTGCAGGAGGATTTTCTGGGTTGAATCCTCCTCAAACAGGATAAAAGCAGTAAATAATCAACTCATGCAGATTTTTTTTTAGTTCCAGATTTTAACAGGATGATTTACTAACTAAACAACTAGAAAAATCAATCAATCACACAGCATTTTCATCACAGAAACAGCTTTTCCAATTAATCAAGGGGAGGGCAAGATCTTGCCACTGGGGTGTACACGTGGTGCACGAGGGAAATTAACTAAACTAAAACACTCACCAATTGGTGAGGACGTGTCGAGAGACACAAGTGGTGCACCGTGGGTGCCCGATTGATGATAGCAAGAACAAAAAAAATTAAAAGATGGCGAAACCAAGTCCCACCGTGATCGCCAAAAAAGCTGTAGGTGCTTAGAATGACAGTGTGATTAACATGAAAAATCTATGTTATTTAGGTGCAAAATAAACCTATTAAAAATAGCAACTACGTGAAGTGATCGCCAGAAACTTTTAACTAAAAAGTTTCAAAAGAAGTTTTGATCGCCTACCTGTTCAAACGCGGAAGATATTGAGTCCTTGATTCCCCTCCTTCAGCCGGCTGAAGAAAGAGAGCCCTTTCTTTATTCTTTGTTCTTGCTGTTGAATTTGGAGTTGAAGATCGTCTAGAGTTCTTAGCGATTTGCTTGATTTCCTTCCTTTGCTCCTTTGCAACTTGCAGAAAGTATAGAAAGATAAATAAAGAAATGATGAGAACTTAAGCAAAAACAGTATCCATTCTAATCATAGTTTTAAACATGCGACTAAACATAGAACTTACTTGTTTAATGGCTTTTGAAATCCCTTGATCAAATAGGTTTTTTAAAAGAATACAGTGTTGTGTGTGTTGCATGGAGTGATGATGAAGAATGCAAGATTAATGAAGATGTAAAATGAAAATGCAGAAATGAAACACTTATGCCGAATGGATGAAGCCTTGAATTGGATGAAGAATAGACGCCGACTTCTGGAAACAGCAGCGCTTCGGCGTTCCGACGTTGCTACTTCGATCTTCAACTCGCTATTACTCAATTAACTCAAGATTACGCTTAACTTTTTAACTCTTCAACATGTAACGTATTTATAGACCTTTTCTGCGTCCGCGATTAACATAGAAAAACCTAAGATTTATCCATCTTAACCAACAGATAAATACAGATTAATTCATCTTTATCTGTAATTATCTAAAACGCGTCCACATTGACTGACGCCTTTCAGACTAATTAAGATAAGGATAAACATCCGGAAAACTTATCTTTATCTTTATCAGCTAAAACGCGTCTATATGTGTAGACGTCTTTTACACTAATTAAGATAAGGATAAACATCCGGAAGAGAAGTTGAAATAACCTAGGAAACCTAAAACGCGTCAAGTCTCACAGACGCCTTTTATTAGCTAATTAATCAATTGATTAAAATTCAAATTTAAACGTTAAAACAGGAATAAACTCTAAATAGCGTCCACATGGGTCGACGTCTTTTAGCCTTCTGCATATTTTAACTGAAATTTGAGCTAAAATCAATTCAATTGATTAACTTAAACATGTCTGTTCGACCCGATACTCAAAAAGATCAATAAAAATTAATCAATGATTAAATATCAGACCATTCTGAGGTATTATTATATGATATGAAATTTACTCGAAATGACGTCAAAATTAGCGTGTCTACAGAGGGCTTCCCGGAAAAGATTCCTCGGCCGAACCTGGTGGTGAAGCAGAACTAAGAAGATTTTCCTTAGGGTTTTATTTTAAACAGATAGCGAAAAACATCTGTGGAAGGGACGAGACCTAACTTGGTACTAGCGGCCAAGAACCCGTACACGGTCAGCCATGAGTTTGGAAAGAATTGGGATGGGGCCAGGTTATATATACGAAGGAGATCTATTATGAAGGGATGAAGAGGAAGCCAAAACCCAACTCGGAAGCTATGATCGTAAATATAAAAACAGCTCGGCCAAGGGGTGTTAGCTCTCGTATCCGGGTGGGGTTTTATTAGACGAATCCACCTCGGAATATCATGACACTCCAACATCTCTTCTATTGCCTCGTGGCAGAGAATGGAAGCTACGTCCGAGACCTGCTCGGCCGGTCTACGGCTAGGCCCGGCCATCTCGGTTGGCTGAGTCCTAGTGGGTCCAGAGGAAACAAGGGCCGAAGCGGCTTCGTTCGCCATTTCATAAGGGAAGGAATTCACAAAAAAAGGGGACGAAAGAGAAGGACAAGAAAGAACAGGCTTTAGAAGAAGAGCAGGATGAACTGCTCTAGGAGACGGAACAACTACTGGACATAAAACAAACTTAAAGACGAGGCCGAGGCTAAGGCTTACCCTCGGACATAGAAAACCCCTGGCGATTGACAAGACGCTCTCAGACGGGATCGACTAGACACTCGCAGGATCGCTCGAGAAAAGCTCTGCCGCCAAGACCTCGGGAAGAGAAAGGATCAAGTGTGAGTTTTCTGTAGTAGGAGGGAGAGTATTTACAGTAGCCCTCAAAGGGGCCTGATGGACGATCAACGGCTAAGATTATGGGACCTTTTCGGTACTCCCCCTCTCAGATGAGTGCCACGTGTCTCGTCCTTTCAAATGATGAGCCGAATGTTAGCAAATTCGAAACAAGATAGTCAATAGACACAATTATGAAACCTTTTGGCTACCCCCTCAGATGGGTGTCACGTGTCTCGGACCTTCGTGCAGCAAGTCGAGCGGCGGGAAATCCAGATTTGAACGATCAACAACTGAGATCCTCAAACCTTTCGGCTACCCCCTTGGATAATTGACATGTATCCAGGATCCTCGCATGCCAAGCCAAGTAAGCATTAAGATTGAGGCGAAATGATTAGCAGCCGAGCTCGCGAAACCTTTCGGCTACCTTTCCGGATGAGTGCCACGTGTCCCGAATCTTCGTGCTCTGAGCCGAGTGACGGAAAACTCGAATCAGAACAATCAATGGCCGAGATCTTCGAATTTCTTGGCTATCCCATCTGATTCGCACCATGTGTCTCAGACCTTTGAGTGTCGACCTAACTGGCAGGAGATTCAAAAATTATTGCCGCCCATATTTGGCGCCCTATTTCCTCGAAACGACGATTGAAATTCCGAAAACCTCTCGATCTTGGCTTAGAGTTATCAAATCCGTAAGCATCTGTTACAACCTCTCGGTCTTGGCTAGGAGTTGTCAATCCATGGAGATCGGTCACGATTTCTCGGCTCAAGACGAAGGGAAGTGTCCCCTCGAACATAAAATCATCCCTAGTTACTTCATGTTTGTTTTTGAAGGGTCAGATTCGTGACGATACTCCCGGCATATCGTCTGATCAATAACATGCTAAGAGTAGGGGGCCTGTAATGGGGAAATCCGAATGAGCCCAATCAATAAACAAACATGATAGGAATTGGGCCGAGAGGTGCCCGGCTCAGACGAATCCTAACAATTATTGGGCCGAGGGCGTCATAGGCCCATTCATCTTCAGCCCAGCCCGGCTGAGGTTATGAAGGGGGCTCCAGATGTTTCTTTTAGAACTTTATTTCTTTTTATGAATAGTCCTACATCACATGCCATAAGAAAGGTACCCTCCTCCCCCACTATAAAAGGAACACTATTCGCGGCAAAAAAGGTACGCAATTAAGTCTCCATCTCTCTCTCTTAGTACATTAAAATTATCACTAAATCTATCACTGACTTAACCTTCGGAGAGGGTTTCCCTGGGCCGAGACCTGGGACCCTTTCTGACGGTTTCTTCTCCCCGCAGGAGCATCTACCCTCGTTTTCCGACTCCTTCTCGGTCTTGGATCCCCTCAGCTTCAGGTCGTCTACTGGTTCTCAGATTCCGCATCCAGAGTTCAACTGCGATTGCCTCGACTGCATCAATAGTTATAATCCATTTTTTCTTATTACCATTTATGTAAGGATCGAGACTTACGGATCCGGTTTTCGGGTCGGACCCTGTAGTTCTAGCCCTTGTAGGGGGCGGGGGTTCTAAGTCGAATCGCGTCAGGACCCCGAGACGCGTTTTAAACGGCGTCCACCGTGGCAGACGTGTTTCAGGTTCTGCCACGTGGGTGCCACGTCGGCTGACTTTGGGCCGCGAGAGTACGGCCCTGTCAGGTCGTCTGAACGGCGTCCGTGTGGGTCGACGCCTTTCAGACTGCGACTCTGGGAGTGTCAGAGTACGACCCTGACAAGTTGTCTGAATGGCGTCTGTGTAGGACGACGCGTTTCAGACTCTTATCAGAGCGGCCGTCATGTCACCTGATAGGCGTCCGTGCATGTCGACGCATTTTAGCCAGTTTCTGGTTAACCCCGCGAGCCCTCCTTCTTTCCCTCATTTTCTCCTACTCTCCTTCTCTCCTTCTCCTCCGGCGACCGGCGGCGACCCCCTCCTCCTCCCTCTTTTCCTCACACCATTTCGCCTCTCCCTCCACTCCATCCTCTACCTGGCTCCTACCCCTACCACCTCCACTTCCACTGCGGCGTTCTACTCTCCGGACGGCGGCCGACGTCACGGTGGGGCTAGGACGACCTCGGCGGTATCGGCGGCGGCGTGGGGCGAGACAGGCGGACGGCTTGAAGCTCGGAGGCGTTCGAGTGTTCAGTAGGGTGACGGTTCCCACGGCTTTGTGTTTAAACCATGTTTTCCCCCGTTTATGCATGTTGTGGATCCTTGGTTTTGGGGGGTAGAATGAGCATGTTTAGGAGTTCTTTTGATGATATGGGGGATTTGCTATGAATGAGATTTCCTATGGATTGTGTGCCCCTCCTTCTCCTCCGTTTTTGGGTATTTTGGGGCTGTTTGGGTTGAAAAGGGGAGCCCTCGGGCTCATGGCAACTCTGGTTCCTGGGGTTGAAAGACGTCGTGCATGGACGACGCCTTTTCAAAGGGCGTCGGTCCATCACGACGCCTTTTAGACAGGAATCGCCTGACTGAGAGTCTGCCAGTTTGGGATTCTGGGACTAAAAGACGTCATGGGTGGTCGACGCGTTTTGAATAGCGTCGGGTAGCCATGACGCCTTTTAAGGCAGAAATCCCCTGTTTAAAGATTTCGGAAAATCCTAGTTTTCTGTGCTGAATGGCGTCTGAGGATGTCGACGCTTTTTGAAACGGCGACCACTGGTGTCGACGCGTTTTAAAGGGCCTGATTCTGAGGACTGATTTATGTAAACCTGTACACGGAGCTTGAATGGCATCGGCCTTGGGCGACGCGATTCAAGACAGAACCCCACTAATTCATGCCAGTAAAATGTGTTCATACTGTTAGATGATGGTTAGTGCATGTTTTAGTGTACCCGGTGGAGATGGATTCTTCATGACCGGATGGTGTCACATGTGTGTTATACGATCGCGGATTTTTCACGTGACCGGATCGTACAGTGCTGAGTTTTGGTGGTTTTGTGTTACTGTGGACCTGGAGTGACATTGTAGCGATTTATCACCCTGTGCTGGTGGGGGCGTGAGCACAGCGCCGGTGGGGGCGTGGGCGGGGTGACGCCTAGTGAGAGAGGGTCACCTGGTGAACCCCGGGGTCAGCTAGTACCGGTGTCGGAGTGGTACATTCGGAGAGTCACTCATGCTGAGGGAAGGGGTAGTCACCTGAGCCGGTTGGGCCGGAGTAGCGAGCGTGCTATCCAAGGGGCTACTCCTTGGTCTCAGCGGGTCGAGGTTTTTCCCACCGTTGTTTGTACGGCCGGCGAGTTCTATCGAGACGGCAGTTGTGGGTTTTCTAGCGGTTGGCTTAGAATGTGCATGATTATTATATTTCGACTGCATGTGTTCTCACGTAGAGAATTAGATATCGTACCTGCCACTACACTTGTTACTTTTCTGTTAGCTGTACTTTACACTTGTGGGTGTGTGCGTGGGCAGTGGGGATCGAAGGATCCCTACTGAGTCTTGTCTTGAGACTCACCCTTGCGGTTTTCAGGTGAGGACTCCCAGCAGACTTAGAGCGGCGTGTGCGGCCGGGTGTGGTGTGCCTTCAGCGGTTGTTCCGGGGTATGCCCCGATGTAGTTGTTATTTATCTTTGGCCTGTATGTTTAATTATTTCCTTCTGTTGGAGAATGTAATTATTTGCCGTATCGAGTCGCATTGTAATAATTTTAATTCCTGCACTTTTATTTCAATTCAATGCGATGTGAATGTTTAGCTTAGTTTATTATTTATTTCCCAGACTTACTAGATCCTGGTTTGGTCCCAAATTAATGATTCGGTACCCATTTAGTAATCGGATCCCCGATTATAGGGTGGCGGGTCGTTACAGTTGGTATCAGAGCATACGGTCTGGCAAATAAATAAATAACTAGGTTAAATGTTGGAAATTCGGCAAATAAATACATTATCCCGTACAGGCACGGCGGTAGCATAGGTTTTAGGACTCTAATTAGAACTTTTGATTTTGTAATTGTAGGCGAGTAGATGGCTCCCAAGAAGAGGATGCCAGTTATTCAAGAGCGGGGAGATGTCCCCAGTGGGTCCGAGGCAGGGAGGCCGAGTGTTGAGCAGTTTATGGAGGCCATGATGGATACTATGGCTCGATATCAGACTCGAGATCCTAGCGAGGGTTCTAGTACTCGGGGAGGGACCACAGCTACACTTGAGAGGTTCTTGAAGCTGAGGCCACCTCACTTCACCGGTCGTCCCGACCCTGACGAGGCCATTCATTGGCTTAGAGAGATTGAGAAGATTTTTGATACTATGGACTGTGCAGCAGTAGAGAGGACCCCACTGGCTACCTTCATGCTGAAGGATAGCGCCTATGACTGGTGGACCACACTGAAGAGTTTGTCTTTTGGGGACAGGAGTCTTAGGGAAATTTCTTGGGAGACCTTTGTCAAAGAGTTCAATGCACAATATTTTCCTAGACATGTCCAGCGAGCCAAAGAGGGGGAATTTATGGATCTGACGCAGGGGAGTATGACGGTACTTGAGTACGAGGCGAAGTTTGTTTCGCTGGGACGATTCGTGCCTTTTATATCTGGGGACGAGGTGCGTCGCACGGAGAGGTTTGTGGATGGGCTTAGGCTCAGTTTGAGGGACTTAGTGGCGTCCCATTGTTGTACAGACCTGGCGTCAGCAGTTAGGCGAGCAGCAGCTGTAGAGGCTCAGCAGAACCAGTCAGCCCGGGTTAGAGGGCAGACTGTTCAGGGGCCAGTGCGAGGCAGGGGTAAGGCTATGGCACCGGCTCCTTCTGTCGGATCGGGATCGTCTTCTCTCGGCTCCCGATTCAGGAGATTCTTCAGGGGTGGTGGCAGCAGTAGTGGCAGCAGCGGCAGCAGCAGGCCCAGGCAGGGTCAGCAGAGTCAGACTGTGTCCAGTGCACAGCAGGAGCCAGCTCAGAGGCTCCCGACAGTTTGTCAACAGTGTGGTGGTGCCCATGGCGGGGCTCAGTGTCCCACTCTTCCCAGGAGATGTTTTACTTGCGGCCAACAGGGCCATCTGGCGAGGCAGTGCCCGCAGGGGCATAGTCAGGGGCAGGGTCATGGCGATCAGAAGAAGCCAAGGACTCAGGGGAGAGTTCTAGCTATCACCAGGAGGGAGGCTCGCGCGTCCAACTTGGTGGAAGATACACTCTCTATCCTTGGGAACTCTGCGCATGTGTTGATCGATTCAGGTGCTTCGCATTCTTTTATTTCTGAGCAATTCCTAGACATTCTTTCTGCACCCGTTGTTGAGTTGTCTGATGGTCTGATGGTTGAGGTTCCTTCTGGAGACTTCATGATATCTTATAATTGTTTGAGGGATGTTCCCTTGACCATTGAGGGTCATGTGCTACCTGCCCAGTTGGTCGTACTTGCTATCCGTGATTTCGATATCATCCTGGGTATGGATTGGTTGGAGGCCTTTTATGCGGAGGTGGACTGCCACAGGAAGAGGGTGCGCTTCTCTATTCCAGACATCCCGACCTTCTTCTTCCAAGGTATTAGGCTTTCTTCTCGAGGTATTCTCATTTCTGCCTTTAAGGCACGGAGGTTGCTTGCTGGTGGCTGCGAGGCTTTCTTAGCCTCTGTCGTTGTTTCTGATGTCCGTGCTAGTCCCAGTCCTTGGGAGGTGCCGGTTGTTTGTGAGTTCGTAGATGTTTTTCCTGAGGAGCTGCCTGGCCTTCCTCCTCAGCGAGAGGTCGAGTTTACCATCGAGCTTGCACCAGGTACGGCACCCTTGTCTAAGGCCCCGTATCGGATGGCGCCAGCCGAACTCGCTGAGTTGAAGGCGCAGTTGCAGGAGTTGTTGGATAAGGGTTTCATTCGTCCCAGTACGTCTCCTTGGGGTGCTCCAGTTCTGTTTGTCAGGAAGAAGGATGGTTCCTTAAGATTGTGCATCGATTATAGGCAGCTGAACCAAGTGACAATAAAGAATAAGTACCCGCTCCCTAGGATCGATGACTTGATGGATCAGTTGCAGACAGCGAGGGTGTTTTCCAAGATCGATCTGAGATCTGGGTATTATCAGATGAGAATCAGGGATGTGGATGTTAGTAAGACGGCTTTCAGGACTCGGTATGGGCAATATGAGTTTTTGGTTATGCCCTTCGACTTAACCAATGCTCCGGCGGCCTTTATGGATCTGATGAACCGAGTCTTCAGGACCTACCTGGACCAGTTTGTGGTTGTGTTTGTTGATGATATTCTGATCTATTCTTCTTCTGAGGAAGAGCACACTGCTCATCTTCGGGCAGTGTTGCAGGTCCTGAGAGAGCACCAACTTTATGCCAAGTTCAGCAAATGTGAATTTTGGCTGAACGAGGTGCACTTCCTTGGGCACGTTATTTCTGGTGAAGGCATCGCAGTGGATCCAGCCAAGATCGAGGCAGTAATGGACTGGAGCAGACCGACTTCAGTGACTGAGATCATGAGCTTTCTGGGGCTTGCCGATTATTACAGGCGGTTTGTTCAGGGATTTTCTTCGATAGCGGCCCCCTTGTCGAGGTTGACTCGAAAGGGAGTTCGTTTCGTATGGACTGAGGATTGTGAGCAGAGTTTTATTGAGCTAAAAACTCGTCTCACGTCAGCCCCAGTGTTGGTGCTTCCATCTGGGTCAGGTGGATTTGTGGTTTACTCAGATGCATCCCGTCGAGGTTTGGGAGCAGTCCTTATGCAGCATGGCAGGGTAGTTGCTTATGCTTCTCGGCAGCTGAAGAGGCATGAAGAGAACTATCCTACTCATGATTTGGAGCTTGCAGCTGTGGTGTTTGCACTGAAGATCTGGAGGCATTACTTATACGGAGAAAAATTTCAGGTTTTTACAGATCACAAGAGCTTGAAATATGTGTTCACTCAAAGAGACCTGAATCTGAGGCAGCGCAGGTGGATGGAGTTTATTAAGGATTATGACTTTGACCTTTCTTATCATCCGGGCAAGGCGAATGTAGTGGCAGACGCTTTGAGTCGGAAGACGGTCATGTCATACCTCATGATTCGGGAGTGGAAATTGTTCGAGCAGGTGGTGGAATCCTCCTTTAGGGTTCCACGTGAAGAGGATAGAGCAGTGCTTGTCAGCCTGACTGTGAGACCGGCTGTGTACCATGCTGTGATTGAGGCTCAGAGGGCAGATGCTGAGTTACCGCAGATTCTCCAGAGGCCTGAGGTTGAGTTGTGGGATGATGGTACCGTCAGATTCAGAGGCAGACTCTATGTCCCGACTGAGGAAGACGTGCGCAGATGTGTTCTTGATGAAGCGCACCGTTCGAGGTATGCTGTGCATCCCGGGACAACAAAGATGTATCACTGTTTGAGGAGGCACTTCTGGTGGCCGGGTATGAAAAGAGATGTGGCTGAGTATGTGGCTAGATGCATGACATGCCAGCAGGTTAAAGCCGAACATCAGAGACCTGGAGGGTTGCTGCAGCCCTTACCGATTCCTGAGTGGAAATGGGAGCATGTGACGATGGACTTTGTAATGGGTTTGCCTGCATCCCCTAGCAGGAGAGACGCTATCTGGGTCATCGTTGATCGGCTGACCAAGTCGACACACTTCCTAGCCATTAGGAAGGACTGGTCGGTCGGCAAGCTGGCTAAGTTGTTTGTGGACCGGATTATCTCTCTGCACGGGATACCCTTGTCCATTGTATTGGATCGAGATCCGAGGTTTACTTCCAGATTCTGGAAGAGCTTTCAGCAGGCACTGGGCACTCAGTTGGCTTTCAGCTCGGCCTACCATCCAGAGACTGACGGGCAGTCGGAGAGGACTATTCAGACCTTGGAGGATATGCTCATGGCGTGTTGCCTAGACTGGGGAGGTTCGTGGGAACAACACTTGTCTACCGTGGAGTTTGCCTACAACAACAGCTATCATTCTAGCATCGGCATGGCGCCTTATGAGGCTTTGTATGGGCGGCCGTGTCGATCTCCGGTGTGTTGGTCCGAGATCGGTGAGAGGCAGATAGCAGGACCTGAGTTAGTGCAGCAGTGTGCTGAGATTGCCAGGACGGTTCGGCAGAGGTTGACCGCAGCTCAGAACAGACAGAAGAGTTATGCTGACATCCGACGGAGACCACTTGAATTTGAGGTTGGGGACCACGTGTTTCTCCGAGTCTCACCCTCCAAGGGTGTGATGAGATTCGGGAAGCGAGGCAAGCTGAGTCCGCGATATATTGGACCTTTTCCCATTCTTGCTCGAATTGGGGAAACCGCGTATCAGCTGGCCTTGCCGCCCAGTCTTGCAGGAGTGCACGATGTGTTCCATGTGTCCTTGCTGAGGAAGTACGTTCAGGATCCGTCCCATGTGTTGGATTTTTCAGAGTTAGAGGTCGCTGAGGATTTGTCATTTCCAGAGTTTCCTGTTCGTATTGAGGATCGCAGAGACCAGGTCTTGCGGAACAAGGTCGTACCGTTGGTCAAGGTGATTTGGCAGTACCGCTCCGGACGTGAGGCGACCTGGGAGCGAGAGGACGAGATGCGGGAGCAATTTCCTTACCTCTTCTCGTAAGTATTCCCGTGAACTTGTATCCCCGTTGTGACCTTGATATTCCTAGCAATCAATTTCGAGGGCGAAATTTCTTTTAAGGGGGGGAGAATGTAAGGATCGAGACTTACGGATCCGGTTTTCGGGTCGGACCCTGTAGTTCTAGCCCTTGTGGGGGGCGGGGGTTCTAAGTCGAATCGCGTCAGGACCCCGAGACGCGTTTTAAACGGCGTCCACCGTGGCAGACGTGTTTCAGGTTCTGCCACGTGGGTACCACGTCGGCTGACTTTGGGCCGCGAGAGTACGGCCCTGTCAGGTCGTCTGAACGGCGTCCGTGTGAGTCGACGCCTTTCAGACTGCGACTCTGGGAGTGTCAGAGTACGGCCCTGACAAGTTGTCTGAATGGCGTCTGTGTAGGACGATGCGTTTCAGACTCTTGTCAGAGCGGCCGTCATGTCACCTGATAGGCGTCCGTGCATGTCGACGCGTTTTAGCCAGTTTCTGGTTAACCCCGCGAGCCCTCCTTCTTTCCCTCATTTTCTCCTACTCTCCTTCTCTCCTTCTCCTCCGGCGACCGGCGGCGACCCCCTCCTCCTCCCTCTTTTCCTCACACCATTTCGCCTCTCCCTCCACTCCATCCTCTACCTGGCTCCTACCCCTACCACCTCCACTTCCACTGCGGCGTTCTACTCTCCGGACGGCGGCCGACGTCACGGTGGGGCTAGGACGACCTCGGGCGAGACAGGCGGACGGCTTGAAGCTCGGAGGCGTTCGAGTGTTCGGTAGGGTGACGGTTCCCACGGCTTTGTGTTTAAACCATGTTTTCCCCCGTTTATGCATGTTGTGGATCCTTGGTTTTGGGGGGTAGAATGAGCATGTTTAGGAGTTCTTTTGATGATATGGGGGATTTGCTATGAATGAGATTTCCTATGGATTGTGTGCCCCTCCTTCTCCTCCGTTTTTTGGTATTTTAGGGCTGTTTGGGTTGAAAAGGGGAGCCCTCGGGCTCATGGCAACTCTGGTTCCTGGGGTTGAAAGACGTCGTGCATGGACGACGCCTTTTCAAAGGGCGTCGGTCCATCACGACGCCTTTTAGACAGGAATCGCCTGACTGAGAGTCTGCCAGTTTGGGATTCTGGGACTAAAAGACGTCATGGGTGGTCGACGCGTTTTGAATAGCGTCGGGTAGCCATGACGCCTTTTAAGGCAGAAATCCCCTGTTTAAAGATTTCGGAAAATCCTAGTTTTCTGTGCTGAATGGCGTCTGAGGATGTCGACGCTTTTTGAAACGGCGACCACTGGTGTCGACGCGTTTTAAAGGGCCTGATTCTGAGGACTGATTTATGTAAACCTGTACACGGAGCTTGAATGGCATCGGCCTTGGGCGACGCGATTCAAGACAGAACCCCACTAATTCATGCCAGTAAAATGTGTTCATACTGTTAGATGATGGTTAGTGCATGTTTTAGTGTACCCGGTGGAGATGGATTCTTCATGACCGGATGGTGTCACATGTGTGTTATACGATCGCGGACTTTTCACGTGACCGGATCGTACAGTGCTGAGTTTTGGTGGTTTTGTGTTACTGTGGACCTGGAGTGACATTGTAGCGATTTATCACCCTGTGCTGGTGGGGGCGTGAGCATAGCGCCGGTGGGGGCGTGGGCGGGGTGACGCCTAGTGAGAGAGGGTCACCTGGTGAACCCCGGGGTCAGCTAGTACCGGTGTCGGAGTGGTATATTCGGAGAGTCACTCATGCTGAGGGAAGGGGTAGTCACCTGAGCCGGTTGGGCCGGAGTAGCGAGCGTGCTATCCGAGGGGCTACTCCTTGGTCTCAGCGGGTCGAGGTTTTTCCCACCGTTGTTTGTACGGCCGGCGAGTTCTATCGAGACGGCAGTTGTGGGTTTTCTAGCGGTTGGCTTAGAATGTGCATGATTATTATATTTCGACTGCATGTGTTCTCACGTAGAGAATTAGATATCGTACCTGCCACTACACTTGTTACTTTTCTGTTAGCTGTACTTTACACTTGTGGGTGTGTGCGTGGGCAGTGGGGATCGAAGGATCCCTACTGAGTCTTGTCTTGAGACTCACCCCTGCGGTTTTCAGGTGAGGACTCCCAGCAGACTTAGAGCGGCGTGTGCGGCCAGGTGTGGTGTGCCTTCAGCGGTTGTTCCGGGATATGCCCCGATGTAGTTGTTATTTATCTTTGGCCTGTATGTTTAATTATTTCCTTCTGTTGGAGAATGTAATTATTTGCCGTAATTGTAATAATTTTAATTCCTGCACTTTTATTTCAATTCAATGCGATGTGAATGTTTAGCTTAGTTTATTATTTATTTCCCAGACTTACTAGATCCTGGTTTGGTCCCAAATTAATGATTCGGTACCCATTTAGTAATCGGATCCCCGATTATAGGGTAGCGGGTCGTTACAATTTACTTTACACATATTTACTTACAAGCTCTTTTTGCATCACATGAGAAAATAATAGAAACATTTTCTATTAGGTTAAAATTCATTCAATTTCAAACTAATAATTTCATTATTAATTATAACTTTACACACAATGTATGCATCTAATAAAGAAAAATATTTATTAAAAAAAATACTCGTGCGAAGCGCACTCCATTAACTAGTTTATAAATAAACTCTCACAATCTATCGTGAATTAGTGAAAGGCTCTTAAACATTACAAATGAGTCCTTGAGCCTCACTTTGTTTGTGGAATAAGCCCGGAATAAGACGTTTTATTCCCCTTAAACCTTTTAACCCACTTTGGTGGAGGGGAGTGCTTAACCCAGGGTGTTATGGGTTATCCCAGGGGTTAAGCGGAATAGGGTTAATCCTCCCCGAAATTCCCAGGTCACGGGCTTCCACTTCCTCGCTTGTCCGCCATCATCGCCCAACCGAAGCTTGCTTCTTCCTCCCCGAGATTCCCAGGTCACGGGCTTCCTCTTCCTCGCTTGTCCGCCATCATCGCCCAAGTCCGAAGCTTGCTTCTTCCTCCCTGAGATTCCCAGGTCACGGGCTTCCTCTTCCTCGCTTGTCCGCCCTCATCGCCCAAGTCCCAAGCTTGCCTCTTCCTCCCCGAGATTCCCAGGTCACAGGCTTCCTCTTCCTCGCTTGTCCGCCATCATCGCCCAAGTCCCAAGCTTGCTTCTTCTTTCTCCTCCCCTCCGTCCGATCCTTGCATGCTGCAGGTAAGCACATCACGAAGCCCTTGTTGGTGACGCTTTCTTCTTCACTCGGTCAAAGAAGACAGAGCCAGGGCATTGAGCCCACTCTGTGAGGTCTTCCCAAGACGACGCAACGTCTGGGCGCATCACCATCTCATCCATGTCCTGTGTGCTTCGCGTTGTTGATAAAGAGGATTTCCCCTCCCCTTCCGAAACGAGGATGCGAGATAGAGGAGTTCTTCCACACGGCGTTGCTGGTTCCCGTTGTGGATCCTTCTCTGGCGACCGTGTTCCTACCGATCATCCTTCGCCGGTCACAGTGTCGTCTTCATCCTCCAACTGGGAGCCCATCCGTGCACGGAACTTCCGGTTAGATCTTTTTACACATTTTCCCCAATTTTTCCCTTGCAAGAGAGAGACGTGTGCCCTTCTTCTTCCCTGTGCCTGATCTTGGGTCGTGATGAAATTTTTTGATCTTTGTCCCTGTGCGTGTATGTGTGGGTGTGGGTGTCTGTGAGCGTGGGTGGGTGGGGGTGGGGGGGGGGGGGGTGATGATGGAGCAGAAAGGGATATCCTATTAATTCTCCCCACTCCATTCTTCTGTAACCTGGAAACCCCGCCCCGCCTGAGGTGGTGGTTTCCGTTTAGCTAGGCTATATGTGATATGTATAGAGATGGATTTTGAGAGATCTAGAGAGAAGAGAGAGAGAGAGAGAGAGAAGATTACAGGGTCTGTAGAGCAAAGATCCACTTTCCCGCACCTTCTAATTAAGCGGTGCGCCGAGTTTTGTCTGGAGCTCTTGGATTAACCAGGATTCTTTTCCCCAACCATGCCTGCCAATCAAAATACAGAAAAATCAGATTATTTTTTTCCTCCTCACTCTCCATTGTTTAAAATGCTTCAACACAGGGAATTGAATTACCTCTTATCACGGCACTACTTGCTCGCTGCTCTCAAAACTGTGGTTCTAAAGCTTCACAACACTGATGTCTCGTACGTCCATAGGATGTTCTTCCTTTGCTTCTTCCATATATATATCCACCATTTTTTATATCTAGCATCCGCACAGGCCCTTCTGAAACATTCAAATTAAGACATTTGAAACGTAGGCAATAGATCTTCGCGAAGGTTTTTACAAGAAAAAGCATGCCAACATATTAGGTGATCATGCTAATATCTTGTTTCTTACATATATTATATTGTCATGGAAATATATCAGCCCTGCCTTCTAATATTGTCATGGAAGTATATCAACCTTGCCTGCTATTGTAACACAAAATCATCATAGAAGGTACATTAGCACAACCGTGTCCAAAGTCCATTAACAGCTTTGGTAGATCTTATTAATTGTTTTTGTATATGTAGCTCACATATGTCTAAAAGCCACTCTGTTGTTAGAGACCTAGCTAGCTAGAACCATTCGGCTCTTTTTGGAATAATTGTTTACTTGAACTTTTGGCAGATCAGAACCATTACCCAATATGACTCTCCATTATTTAAAATGCTTCAACACAGGAAATTAAATTACCTCTTATCACGGCACTACTTGCTCGCTGCTCTCAAAACTGTGGTTCTAAAGCTTCACAACACTGATGTCTCGTACGTCCATAGGATGTTCTTCCTTTGCTTCTTCCATATAGATATCCACCATTTTTTATATCTAGCATCCGCACAGGCCCTTCTGAAACATTCAAATTAAGACATTTGAAACGTAGGCAATAGATCTTCGCGAAGGTTTTTACAAGAAAAAGCATGCCAACATATTAGGTGATCATGCTAATATCTTGTTTCTTACATATATTATATTGTCATGGAAATATATCAGCCCTGCCTGCTAATATTGTCATGGAAGTATATCAGCCCTGCCTGCTATTGTAACACAAAATCAGCATAGAAGGTACATTAGCACAACCGTGTCCAAAGTCCATTAACAGCTTTGGTAGATCTTATTAATTGTTTCTGTATATGCAGCTCACATATGTCTAAAAGCCACTCTGTTGTTAGAGACCTAGCTAGCTAGAACCATTCGGCTCTTTTTGGAATAATTGTTTACTTGAACTTTTGGCAGATCAGAACCATTACCCACTTTATAGTGAATATTTACAATCAACCAATCCCTTTGCTGCAACATGTTTTTCCAAGCATATGACTTACAGTTCTTGGACTTAACCTCCCATATGAAGTGACAGTAGATGTATTTAGACTTCAACAATTCAGTTCATAAATATGTTTGTCCTAAAATGATATTCCAAAGTTGCATAATAATACAAGCCTCCTTCCAATCCTTAATATGGGCCAATTAAACTCTTCTAGCCTGCCCCTCTAAATCTGTCTAGAACCTAAAATGCCTCTGGACATTTGAGCCTAAGATTGGTTGAACAAGTGACAAACGTAAGTGAAAATTGCTTATTTTTTGTTCATAGTGTACATATCTAATCCATGCCCTTCCAATTTTCTTATGTTTGTTGCTTAATCGGATTTTCTCGCTCATACCATTTTTAGATTTTGTCACCAACTAACTGTGCATGTGGCCCTTCAGATTTTATTTTCTCTGTTGCTGATTTCTGATTGTTCTTATTGTTCTTTGTTAACCAGCTGATTTGTGATTAATGTAGTTCTTATTTTTTGTCGAGAATTTAACATTTTTATGTAAGCCTTATACTAATGCCACCCCTACCTAATGCATGAATAAATTGAGAATGGTCACAGGACGGCAAGAAAGCGGGCACGGACAATGTCTAATAGTGGTGTGTTCTTCTGTGTCCTTCATTTCTTATTTCTTATCGCATATTGAACTTGTTACTCGTATTAATATATGTTTAAATGTATCATTTCCTGCTGCATTTAAAATAACATATGTTGATTATAACATTTCTATGTTTCTTTGGATTGTTCTTCGCCCTAATATTAAAGGTAGCGGAACAAAACGTCTGTCCTCCATGCATGTGCAAGTTGGATTGTTTGTCTCAAGCGTGCATGTGCATTTGAGTGTGTGTGCACGCGCACACACGCCCATGCATGCATCAGAATATGGTGGATGCATGCGTCATAATTAGGAGATCCTAAGTTTGACATAAATACATTCGAAACAGCATATCCGCCAAAGTGGGTGCTTACCTCATCATTCATGTCACCAAGGAGTTCTTTTACGAATTGTATCTCGTCCAGCATTTCTGGCTTTAGGTTTTTCAAGAACTGCAAGTTGGCGTACTTGTTAGCATATTCTGTTTCCAGTAACTGCAGAAAACTTGTGTGGCATTTTGAAAAATCCAGAAAACTATTGTCTAGTGTAAGTCTGCCTTCATCCATGGGTGATTTTGGGCCATTTGATTCTAGTAGGGCTAAAGGTGTTCTTTGTCTATTTTCTGCTAAGCAATGTATAAATGGATTACTGTCTCTTCATGTTATGTTCAATGAGCAAGATGCTTTATCTATTATAAAATGAACTCTACAAAATTTGTTTTTCATGTGATTGTGGAGCACAAACCTGAAGGAAATTGGGGATGATTTTCCGTCCATCTGAAATGTTTGACTGCACAATTTGTGTGAGATGACGGTGACTTATTTTGATGACTTGAGAAAGTCTCCTGCTTCTCACGGTGAAAGGTTGTGGAATATTGAATATTACCCCAATTTCTCCTGCCATTTCTGTTGTCCCTAATTTTGTCAAAAGTTGAAAGATTCAAGTGATTCACATTAGCTGTCACAATGTTCACAGTAAATAGAAGATGTGAACCATTGTTTTAGTTTCAACACCATCAGGTTGTCCATATGTTTCAGATCGAGGATTGTATATAGGAAAAGAGGAGCGAAACAAATAAATTTCATGCTTGGAGTCGTCCATTTGAAAGCATCATGCTTTCGGTTTTATGTTTGGGTGGTCAACAATCATTATACATCTTGATACCTTGGCTTGATTGGATTTATACATTGACAAAGTGGCGTTTATCCTACATAAACAGTCTGGTTGAGATGGATGGTCCTTCTCATAAAGAATGGTTGGTTCATTATGAATTGTTGTTTTTTCCTCATTGAGATGGACCATTCAGTGGTCAAGCTGTAGAACCTTTTAAATTAATTACCCTCTTTCTTCTTTTATCGCTACGAGAAATATCTATTCCTACCACAGTTTTTTCCCTTCTCTTACTTACAACATCATGCGGAGTAGTTTATTAAGGTAAATAATGCTTTTTTCATGCTGTAATTGTTAAATATACCTGCTCTGTTCTATTTTTGTATGTTAGTACGTCCTGCAACATCAGATTCTAGATTTAGAATCTCAAAATAGCAGACCTCATTAGTTGATAGTACATGTGAGAAGGTAATTAGGAAAGCTTACGACTGCCCCAGAGACAATGATGTAGAAATCTGTTGGGATCTCATTCTGCAATATAACATCAACCTTAGGAGGATAATATTGGTGTTTAAATGACATATGTCCTTCATTTCTTATTTCTTATCGCATATTGAACTTCTTACTCGTATTAATATATGTTTAAATGTATCATTTCCTGCTGCATTTAAAATGACATATGTTGATTATAACATTTCTATGTTTCTTTGGATTGTTCTTCGCCTTAATATTAAAGGTAGCGGAACAAAACGTCTGTCCTCCGGGGAGGAGAGGACGACTCGGGGCACTCGAACTCCCAACTTTACTGAGGCCCAAAATCGGGTCCTCATAGGTCTTCTTACGGAGCAGTTTGATAAGCATAACTGCATCAAAGGAACCTTCAAGCCAGGGGTCTGGCGTGAAATCGTTGGAGCGTTTAATAGCGCGACGCACCTGGACTACAAAGATTCCACTTTGAAAAATCGATATAAAACCCTTAAGAAGAATTACAACTTTTTGCGTGTACTTCTTGAGCAAAGGACTGGGTGGGGCTGGGATGATATAAACAAGATGCCCTTTCCTGGACTTCAGGACTCTTGGGACGATGTCCTATCGGTAAGCATCTCCCATGATCAACTTTCATACACCATCTTTTTCTTCAGGACTCTTATCCATACTTTCAAACACCATCTTTTTCTTCATTTTCAGTCACGTCAACATTATAGCTCCCTCAGAGGCAAGCCCTTCCCATTTAAGGCCGAGATGGAATACCTAGCCAGCAACAGCACAGCGTTCGGTCCAGATGCTGAGGGAACCTGCCGTAGATGCAATCTGCCTGATTACAGTCCCGATAAAGCTAACATTGAGTACAATATGCGTACTCAGTCGCAGCGCACACCCGTCAATGACTTTCTTGCCGCACTTCAGGGAGAGCAAGAAGATGATGACTTTGTCATAGGTGTCTCCGCCGCCCAAATGGCTTCCCCTCCTACACCCCAAACTAGATCCATGGCCTCGAACAGTGAGGTCAACTCTCCGCGCAAGAAACGTGCCTCCTCAAACATGAAGGGAAAGGCAATTCAGGACCCCACTGTGATCATGGATTTTATTGATGTTGTTCGAAAGCGGACTGACCTTGTCATAGATTTACGTGCGGAAAGGGCTTCTATGCTATCCATCCCTACACCCTCGATCCAGACACAGCCCATAGCCCAGGAGCCAAATCGTATTCCTTCTATGAAGGATTGCATAGACGCATTGCGAGAGGTTCCTGGTCTACATCCAAACTTGTTCGTGCGTTCCTTGGATCTCTTCAAAGATGCGGGGAATCGCGGAATATTTATAAACCTGAGTAATGAGGAGAAGATCCGATGGATGTTACACCACGTGGGGTAGTTGATTTGTAATTTATTGAATGTTGACTTGGATGATGTATTCGGATAATATCTATTTTGGCTTGTTTAATCCGTACATGCAGTTCTTTAGACTTGTTGTTAGTGATTTCTTATGTTCACTTGGATTATGTCTTGACTTGTAACATGTATTCGGATTCCTTATGTTCTTATTTATAGTTGTTGCGTGCTCATTATGTTTTAGTTCGATGGGTACTCATCCAAGTAAATGCAGGTATTTGATAACTTTGTAGGTATGGGACGGTACAAATGTTATGTCGTTTGGGTTGAGCGTAAGCCAGGACTTTATTTCAGTTGGCCTGAATGTTTTGCCCAAGTTAATGGGTACCCAGGGGCTCGTTATAAAGGCTTCCATTCAATTGAGGAGGCCGAGTCTGTGATCTCTGGTATTGTCCAACAACGTCCAGAGAGGCGAACAGAAGTTCCTCGGTATTACGATATGTCCAGCACATATGAGCAACTACTTGCAAGGGCACCTGCTTCGTTTATTCGCGCTGCTCAATTTCACTGGCAACCGTTTGTTGTAATCATACTATTGTGTGTCATTGTAGTCATCCTTCTCATCATTTTAGTTACCATTCTACTTATGTCTATCTGAACTTTCTAATTTGTATTGTACTTTCTTATGTATGTATTTTGGTCTGAGTAAAGTTTATGTAACATTCTGTCCCACTTACTACAATGTCTTCTATGTATAATTTATTGATGTTGTATTGGAGTTCCTGGAAGAGGATGAACAACTGTTGAATGTGATTGAGGAGATAATTATTGAGGACATTGAAAATGAATACGTTCCACGGGTACGCCGACGTATGCATAACTCTGCTCTATCCGGCCACACATAGATCCATGAGATATTAGACGGCCATAACTAAAGGTCTTACCACATGTTTCGAGTACATCCTTCTATGTTTTTACGACTCCGTGATCTACTTGTGAGTCGTGGCTTTTTGAGGGACTCGCGGCATGTGACAGCGACAGAGCAACTTGGCATGTTCCTATATGCTACCGGCCATGGCGTTGCAACGGGAGCCATGTACGAGCGGTTTCAACACTCTTCTCATACTATTAGTCAGTATGTCAACTTGGTCACAAACCAGATAGCTGAGTTAAAGTACGACTTTATTCAGCTGCCTACACACGCTCAGGTTCGTGAGTGTCATCCGCACATCCGGGGAAAGCAAACGTTCTACCCGTACTTCAAGGTGACCACATTGCTACTGTGCATTTTTTACGTTAGTCGTGATGTACATGTACACATTAACGGATAAATGTTCTTCCACACGTCTTCTTTTTACAACCATGTAGGATGCGATTGGAACCATCGACGGCACGCATGTGTTGGCAAATGTGCCACGGACACTGCACGGACGATTCCGAAACCGCAAAGGTTTCATCAGCCAGAATGTCATGGGTGTCGTGTCGTTCGACCTCACCTTCCAATACGTTGCAGTTGGTTGGGAAGGATCGGCTGCCGACATGCGGGTGCTTAGATGGGCTTTGGAGGAAGGCGCATTCACTGTCCCTCGTGAAAAGTATTATCCGGTTGATTCTGGGTATGCAAATTCAAGTGGTTTCTTGGCTCCATATCGTGGCCAAAGATATCACTTGGCATCATTTCGCGGGGAACATAATGGGGCATATGCGAATAAAGAAGAGAAGTACAACCACCGTCATGCTCAGTTAAGGAATGTTGTTGAGAGAGCATTCGACGTCTTGAAGAATCGGTTTCAGACGCTAAAGGAGGGAAACATGTACCCATGGGCGACACAGAGGAAGATGGTCATTGCATGCGCTGTTGTTCATAACTTCATTCGTCGATCTCAGGGACATGACTATTACTTCAACTGCGAGAACAATGAAGAAATAGTTGGTGAGGATGGTGGTGATGACGATGTTCCCATTGACATCCCTCTTAGCCGGGCTGAGGTTACACTAGGAGGGCAGATTAGGGACTCGATTGCTAACGCACTATGGACATGAGTTGTCTTCGTCATGCCTCCTCTTTGGTGCTTTGTTCCGCATGTCTCTTCGCATTTTACTTTATTGTCTGTTTGCATATGTGATGTTTGATTTTTCATATGTTTTATGTACGGATATTAGTTATTGCGTATGTTGAACATTTCATTTTTAGCACTTTACCTTATTCAACTGCAATATTTTATTTTTGTGAAGAATTATTCCAAATTAATTTCTCTACTTTTTCGTTGACTTAAACATTGTACTGAATACCTTTTTTATTTTTTTCTGCAGGAGGAATTAATATAAATGAGTCTATTGGATGGATGGTTCCACTGGTTGGAGCAACCCCACTGGACAATGATTTTATCAAACCATCCTCCTGTTTTCGAGCCTGCGAACGGTGCATGGAATTTTTCAACCCTATCCATTGCCACACTGGGATGATCGGATGGCATCAGTGCAACCATATCTCAGTGGGTTATTTGGATAGCAGGAAGGGCAAAATTGCATGCTCCTCATTCGCTTATTATGGACAATGATGAAATAATATAAATGAGTCTAGTGGTCGGATTGTTCCACTGGTTGGAGCAACCCCACTAGATAATGATTTTAGTGAAAGTTAACTTCTTATTTTTGAGCCTGCAAAGGACGCATGTCCATTGAGGATAGTTGGATACCAAGAGGGTAGAATTGCACGTTCCTAATTCGGTAATTATGGGCGATGATGAAAAAATTTAATTGAGTCTATTGGTAGGATGGCTCCACTGCTTGGAGTAACCCTAGTGGACAATGATAAGTTCCTATTTCTGAGCCTGCAAAGGACGCATGTCCATTGAGGATAGTTGGATACCAGAAGGACAGAATTACACGTTCCTTATTCGGTCATTATGGGCGATGATGAAAAAATTTAATTGAGTCTATTGGTAGGATGGCTCCACTGCTTGGAGCAACCCCAGTGGACAATGATATTTTGTATTTCTGAGCCTGCAAAGGACGCATGTCCATTGAGGATAGTTGGATACCAGGAGGGTAGAATTGCACGTTCCTAATTCGGTCATTATGGGCGATGATGAAAAAATTTAATTGAGTCTATTGGTAGGATAGTTCCACTGCTTGGAGCAATCCCAGTGGACAATGATAAGTTCCTATTTCTGAGCCTGCAAAGGACGCATGTCCATTGAGGATAGTTGGATACTAGGAAGACAGAATTACACGTTCCTTATTCGGTCATTATGGGCGATGATGAAAAAATTTAATTAAGTCTATTGGTAGGATGGCTCCACTGCTTGGAGCAACTCCAGTGGACAATGATATTTTGTATATTACGTACATGTTTCTGAGCCTTGAAATGATTAATATTTCACAGTGTACTGATGGATGGTGAGGTTATGACAATGGTAAATATTGTAATTTTAATGTTCTCATTTTTTACTTTAATTTTATATTTGTTGCATATAATCTATTAAATTTTTATAACAGGAATACAATGCGTACGTACTTCCAGGAGGCATTTTGCGTGTGGATTTAGTTAAAATGGAGGCTCATGAATGATGCATTGTATTTTTTTTCAGCTATAACGGATATTGTAAAATTAAAATTTTTTTTATTGAATTTCATGATTTTTGCAACTGACTGTTATAGTGACTATTTTTGTGTATGTAATTTTTAGCGTAATTGAATATACGATCACAGAGTGTTATACAAATTGAGGAAAGCATAATTTTAATCACCAGATGTTACAAATTAACATATTTTATTATAAATTTATTTTTAACAAGATATTCTGTTAAATCATCAAATTTGAGTTTGAAAAAATAAAATAATTTAACTTTAAAATTAATTTATACATTACTATTGTAACGTGTGTTACTAACAGGAAATTAAAATAAAAATAGTTGACAAACTCAATAATATTATACATATTAATAAGTAAGATTTGAAAAATATAAAAATTTAAAATAACATATGCAAAGACAACATAGATATTTTGAACTCTTTATTCCACTCTTTGTTCTCTTCTTTATTCTACTTATTCCTACCAAATCACTTGGAATAGCGCAGTGTAATTCTACTTATTCTGAGTGGAATACCAACTACTTATCAAACTAAAATACCTCTTATTCTGGATTAAGAAATCCCCTCCTCCTTATTCTGATTTAAGCTATTCTGCAAACAAACTGATACTGAAAGTTTACAAATAAACTCCTAATTAAAAAGATTTATTTCTAAGAAAGTTGTGATTTTAAGAGCTTATTTGTAACAGTAAGACTTTTAGGAGGGCTTATTTGAAATTTCAGAAATTTATAAAAGCTAAAAAGTAAAGATCCGAGGACATTGTTGTAATTGGACCGTAAGGAGGAGTATTTTTTAGTGGTAATCAAAGAAAGAAGGATCGTGAAGATGGCCAGATGGGAGAGGCGTGAAGCTTCCGCCAGCGGCCAATCTTGGCGGCCGTCGAACGCGGCGCAGAAGAGGAACAGGTTGACCTTCCATCTGTTTGACTTCCCACCAAGTGTGACCAGCGGCAAAGTAGGCGTTTTGCCAAACAACTTTTTACGGGTGTCTGAAACTTTGGATTCTGTAAATTTTTGGAAAAGAATTACGACCTAAACTATTTTTTAAAAAATTCACAAATATGAATGACCGTTAAATGAAGAAACAATCCCAATATTTCCAAAATATTTCATTTTTTTCGGAGTTTATTTCCCCACCCCCTCCCAGTGAGAAAATATTTCCGGTGATGTTTCTTCCCGTGATGTTACTTCTTAGGAAAATACTTACTGAGATTCTCAATTTCCCTGAAAATTTGTGAGAAACCCCCTTAAAGAATTCTGCATATGTAAAATTTCTTTTGTATTATCTGAGACGAATTAGGGGCTATTTGATGTGGGCCAAAAAATTAGTTAGTGAAAATAATATAGTATTAAATGTATTGTCGATGTCTATTGGCTGTTATTTTACTTAGGAAATTGTTTGGTGCATCATGCACGGACAATTGTGGGACCCTCTCATCAAAGAGTACCCTAGCAGTGCTGCAATCATTACTCATCTAATAAAAGGCAACGCAGGTTAAATAGTGCAGTCTTGCTGCCCTCCATATGGTGTAGCACATAGTTAGTTAAATATGGTACGAGTATTTACAATAAAAATATTGATGTAGCCGAGGCTATCACTGTCGGACTCCGGGATCAGAGTCCGAATGTCAGTCGGATGACCAGTGGCCGAGAGGGATTCGGACCGAGAGGTGGGCAGAGACGGGGCCGAGACTCATGCGCAAAGAAAGAACCAGTTAGGAAGGGTCCTGGGTTTCGGCCCAAGTGAACCACCTCCGATGGTCTCGACAGAAAGACTTAATATTTTAAAGAAAGAAGAAACTTGAGTGCTTGTAGTGTACCTTTTCCGTAGTGAATAGCGTCTCTTTTATAGCAGGGGGTGAAGGTCCCTTCCTTATGGTAGTTGATATAGGACTATTTCTGGGGGTTCGACGGGAAATTGTGAGAATACCCCGTATTAACAGGTCGAAGGGCCGCTAGCAGTTGACCAAAATGGGCCGGACCCATCTCGACTCATCATGCGTTTGGATTGGGCCGAATACTGCTGTTTGGCAACTGAGCCTGTTATGGGCCGGCCGGACCTATGCTGACCCAGTAAGGCATCTAGGCCGATTCTATTTATTTGGCTTCGTGGGCCGGATACCCGTCGGCTCCTTCTATAGTTGGACTGGCCTCAGCCGTTGGGCCTAGTCGGATTCTTCTCCATCACAGGGCCCCTTACTCTCGTCGTTCTATACAGTTGTGAGACGTCGAGAGTAAGATCTGAATCCTCATGGAAAAATACTTGACAGCCTTTGTCTAAAGCCGAGAGCTTATGACCAACGCCTTCGTCTGAAGTCGAGAGGTTGTGACCAACGCCTTCATCTGAAACTAAGAGTTTGTAGGAGTGTTCAATCATTTGGGCGCCAAGTGATGGCGGCAAAAATTTTGAATCTCCCGCCAATAGGCTCGCTCTACGAGGAGCATGGGACACGCAGTGAGCATCTGAGGGATTACTACAGGGCCGGCAGATCTCTACCGTCAACCGCTATTACTCGAATTACCACCACTCCGGCTCCCTGCACGAGGACTCACTTGGATTACCGCCACTCTGGCTCCCTGCACGAGGATCAGGGACACATGGCGAACATCCGGAGGGGTAGCCGAAAGTTAGGTTGTTCTAGGCCGTCGATTGCTTCTTTTCGAACGGGCAGCCCATTCGTCATCATGAGGAAGGACGGGATACGCGGCAGACATCCGAGCGGGGAGTAGCCGAAAGGTTGAAGGATCTCGACCGTTGATCCGCCATCCAACCCCTCGAGATTTCCCTATAAATATTGGTTCTTTCGCTTTAGAACTGCTCCTGTACTATCTCCCTCTGAAGTTTCTACGCCAGAGCGATCTTGCGAGCAACTCCGCGAGCGTCCCTTCATCCTTGCTCGCGAGTGTTCCATCGAGGTCATCCGACAGCATCTCGTCAATCGCTGGGGATTTCCTGATCTGAGGGTAAGCCTCAGTTCCGGCTTCGTCTGTTTTTACAATATAAGTCTAGCAGTACTTTCTCTGTTGAGAGCAGTTCATCCTGCTCTTCGTCTAAACCTATTCTTCCTCAACCTTCTCTTTTGTCCCCTTTCTCCTTGAATTCCTTCGCTTCCGATATGACGGACGAAACTGAATCGATCCCTGCTCCCGCCGATCCCTCCGTATCCTGTCGTCGTCCGGCCGAGCAGGTCTCGGACGTGGCCTCTCACCTTAGTATCGAAGCAATGATCGACGCGGCAAATCACTTTCTTCTTCCGTCTTGGATGACGCCCGTCCGACCCAAGAAGAATACGAGAGCCAACTCTTCCCGGCCAGGTTCTTTCTTAATCTACGAGCACAGCTTCCGCACTGGATTTCGTCTTCCCCTTCATCCTTTCATTGTACATCTTCTAAACTTCTACGGGCTGGCCACGTCCAAATTTTTCCCAAATTCATGGCAGACCGTATACGCTTTCTTGGCCCTTAATTCCAAGTTCGGTCTCGTCTCCTCTGTAATTACTTTTGCTATCTTTTTAAAAAATCAAACCCGAGGGGAAGTCTTCCTGGTTTTGTTTCATCCCCCGCTTCGGCTGGGGTATCTTCTCCAGGAAACCCTCGTCTATCCATAATTGGAAGGATAGTTTCCTCTTTATTTCTTTCCCGGAGAGGCATAAGGGTGTCTGGCCCTTCCCCACCGAGTAGGGGTCCTTGGCTGAGGGGGTTTCCGTTGTTCCCTCACTCACCCTCGAACAACTCGCTGACGCCCATCTATTTGTGTACGACGCCCCCTTCGACATAAACAAGCTTCTAGAGGACGACGACAAGCTCATCGGAATGGGGGCCTAGCCGGATCCGTTGAACCCTCCCGCCCGAGCCGCTCCCTATTTACCTCCCGGTCAGGCTCTGGGAGAGACCACGGCGAGGGTTCCTAGGACTACCTCGGCGATGGCTGCCGCAACCATGCCCAGGGCTCGGGCGTCCACCACCCAATCCACGAGGGTGCCAAAGCTCTCGCCGAGGGTAAGTCGGCCTCGGGTCGTATAATTGTTGTCGAGTTTCAAATCTAACTCCTTTTGCTTTGCTTTCAGATATGGTCGGTCTTGGCTCGCTTATGGCCCGGATCTCTCAGCGGTCCGCGCCTTCCCGGCCGTCCAAGTCGCGGCCTGTCGAAGGGAGAGTTGACGTCATATCGGTGTCGGACGCGTCTCCGGCCCAGCAGACGGCTGCCTCCGCCGAAGGACGGGCGGCTGCGGCTGCTCTTGAAAGGGAGCGATGGGAGAAGGGCAAGGCGGTTGCCTACGGGAGCGAACACTCCGAAAGGAGAAAATGGCGGGTAGACCACGGTGAGAGGGAGACCGCCCGAGCGACCAAAAAGTCGGCTGCGAGGCGGGACGCGCCGCTCGTGGCCTCTCCTCCCCGGCCGTAGAGCGACTTCCCCTAGACCACGGTGACGGCGACGGGGTTGTCGTTCCTATTCAGAGTGGCAGGGACCCACATGTCCCGAGAATACGGGCATGAACCCTGGCGCCCAGACACGGGAGTCTTCGCAGACGACAACCTGGAAGACTCCCGGACGTGCATGCGCCTGGCCCGAGGCATGGCCATTCCCATGGCCGAGGACGAGATCCGGGAGCTGTCCTCGGAGGGTCTTTCGCGGCAATGCGTCCGCCACGCCATCCAAGTGAGTGAACTTCGACTTTCTCAGTGTTATTCTCTCATTTCTTCTTACTGCTTCGTCGTATATCCTCTGCTCCTCTTTTCAAGCCGCGATCATGTGCGAGGCTCTCGCTCGCTGCCAGGCTCACATCCAACAAAAACTCTTGAATGTGGACAAGGCCATGGATCACTTAGCCGCGGGTAAGGTGGCCTCGGTGCAGCGAGACCTCGAGGCCAACATCAACGCCCTCATCGGAGCGAATGTTCGGCTGCGATCTGACCTGGACAGTCAGAAGGAGGTGGCCCAAATAGCATAAAAGCCAGGTTAGGTTCTGGATATGGCGGAGGTCATTCCCAGCGCGCTTTTATTGACTTGGGATAGTGCCGCTCCCAATATGGTTTGCATGGCCGAAGCCACTCCTGGTACGGTTTACATGGACTTAGAATAGTGTCGCTCCCGATATGGTTTGCATGGCTGAAGCCACTCCCGGTATGGTTTACACGGACTTAAAATAGTGCCGCTCCCGATACGGTTTATATGGTTGAAGCCACTCCCGGTACGGTTTACACAGACTTAGAATAGTGCCGAATACAGTATTTTAGAAAGATATATTCATTTGATGTATCCGGTCAAAAAGTCGGGAGAATATTTTACACAAAATAGCGCCGAAGGCGCTCCACATTCCAGGTGCGAGGGAGAGGTTGGCCCGAGAGGGTCTTCAGTCAATAGGCCCCTCATCGAATGACTTCCTTCACTCGATAAGGACCCTCCCAGTTTGGAAATAATTTTCCCGCGGCTTCGCCCGGCTTCGAAACATGGGCATTCCGCAACACGAGGTCCCCGGCTTCAAAATTTTTGAGACTTTACTCAAGCATTATAATATCTGGCCATACGTTGTTGGTATGCCGCTAGTCGGATGCGAGCTTGATCTCTAGTCTCTTCCGCAAGATCAAGGTGATCTCTCATCATTACTTTTCGGATCATAAGTGAGGACCCTTGGCGAAGGCAGGCCAATCTCGACCGGGATGACTGCTTCTACTCCGTAAGCCATCCGGAATGGAGTTTCTCCGGTATGGGCTTGGATTGTTGTTCAATAAGTCCATAGTACGCTTAGCAATTCTTCCACCCATCGGCATTTAGCTTTGCCAAGACGGGTTTTCAGCCCTCGCAGTATGCTCCGATTAGTGACTTCTGCTTGACCATTCATCTGGGGTGAGCCACCGAAGTGAATTTATGCAAAATACCGAAGCTTGAGCAGTTGCTTCTAAACCGGTTGCTGTCAAATTGCTTGCCATTCTCCGATATAATCGCCCGAGGGATACCATAGCGGTAGATAATAGACTTCCATACGAAGCTCCAGGCATTATTATTAGTGATAGACGCAAGGGGTTCGGCTTCAACCCATTTTGTGAAATAATTCATGCTACAATAAGAAACTTCCTCTAGCCGGTGGCGACGGGAAATGGACCCAGAATATCGATCCCCCATTGGGCGAAAGGCCAGGGATCCGATAGAGGCGTTAGTATGGTTGCCTACTGATGAATAAGAGAGTTGAACCTCTGACATTGGTCACAGTGGCGGACGAGACTAGCTGCGTCCTCCCAGAGGGTTGGCCACCAGTATCCTTGCCTTAGGAGTTTATGGGCCAGGGCTCTTCCTCCTGTGTGTGCTCTGCAAATTCTTTCGTATATTTTCCGAAGGGCATAGTTAGCTTTGGAAGGGCTGAGGCATCGAAGGAGTGGCCGGCCGAAAGACTTTTTGTATAATTTTTCTTCTAGAATTAGGAATTGAGAAGAACGCTATCGGATGCGTCTTGCTTCTCTTGCTTCAGACGGGAGCTCCTCTCGGAGGATAAAAGTAATTATTGGAGTCATCCAAGTTTCTCCTTCGGAAATATCTACTTGCATTACCTTGGATTCTTGAAGGATGGGCTCAGATAGTTCTTCGACCAGGACCATTCGGCTCCCTCCCCCATCATGGGTCGATGCTAGCCGAGAGAGGGCATCGGCCTGAGTATTCTTAGACCGGGGGATCCGCATAATTTCAAAATAAGCAAACTCGGCAATGATCTTTTGGGTTACCTGAAGGTAGGACGCCATCAAGACGTCTCGGGCTTCGTACTCTCCAATAATCTGGCTGACGATAAGCTGAGAGTCGCTGAATGCTTTCATTTCAAATGCGCCGAGCCTTCTGGCAGCCCGAAGGCCTGATATAAGGGCGTCGTATTCGGCGGCATTATTAGTGGAGGTAAAGCGCAGGACATACTCGGTGACGATTCCTTCCGGTGATGCCAGGATCCACCCTGCGCCACTACCTAAAGAGCAAGCGGACCCATCAACATATAATTGCCACTTATTAGTCGAGGGGGATACCAATGTCGAGGTGCCTGCGGCTTCTGGGTCTATTTCGATGACGGCCGCTTCTCCTGGTGGGGGAGCCGAGGATGATTCGGGAGTCAACTCCGGCCGAGAGAGAACCTGCCTTAGAGGTTGATCAGTGAGGACTTTTATTGAGTGCGCGAGGAAATAAGGCCGAAGCCTTCTCGCAGATGCGATGAGGGCTAAGGCCAACCTCTCCAGAGATGGATACCGAAACTCTGCTCCATAAAGCACTCAGGTTATATAATAGACAAGCTTCTGGATTCCATCTTCCTCCCAGATAAGGACGGCACTTAGAACAGCTTCGGATGTAGCGAGATATATGAATAATCGTTCCCCTTCGACAGGCTTGGATAGAACAGGAACCTCAGAGAGGTAGGTCTTCAGCTGATCAAAGGCCAATTGGCATTCGCCCGTTCAAGAGAAATTGTTGGTCTTCTTCAGTAGTTTGAAAAAAGGGAAACAATGGTCCGCTGCTCTTGACATGAAGCGGCTTAGCGCCGCAATTCGCCCGCTTAACCTTTGAACTTCCCGGATGTTCGCCGGCGGACACATTTGAAGGATAGCCGCAACCTTTGCGGGATTTGCCTCCACCCCTCGGCGAGTGACCATATGGCCAAGGAACTTCCCTAAGGCTACGCCGAAGGCACACTTGTCAGGATTTAGCTTCATTTTGTACATGCGCAGGGTAGAAAAGGTTTCGGTCAAATTCACCAAATGATTATTGGCGACTCGGCTTTTTACCAACATATCATCGATGTAGACTTCCATATTTCGGCTGAGTTGTAGAGCAAACATTTTGTTGATGAAGCGTTGATAAGTTGCTCCAACATTCTTCAAGATGAAGGGCATCCGGGTGTAGCAGTACAAGCCAAGATCTACTGTAAAGCTCGTATTGTCTTCGTCTTTTGGGGGCACCATTACCACATTGACAATCCAGTTAGGATGATGCACCTCCCAGAGATGTCCCGCATCCAGCCCTTTCAGTACTTCGGTTTGGATTGTCATTCTTCTTTCCTGATTGAAGGTGCGCCGCTTTTGCTTGACCGGGGGTTGATTCGGATTAACATGTAGATGATGCTCCGCTACCTCTGGGTCGCCCCGGGCAAATCCGAAGGAGACCATGTGAAGACGTCAAGATTCTCCTTCAGGAAGCTGGTTAATATTTCAGCTTCGACTTTTTCAAGGCCGGAGCCTATCAATAATGTTCGGCCTTCTCCTCCCGAGACTGGAATAGTAACAAGTTCTTCTCTTGAGGATGCTTCGACTGAAGATTTAATTGAAAGAGATTCGGTCGCAGTTTTTCCCTTGACTAAAATCATATAACATTGTCGGGCAGCTTCTTGATTTCCTTTTGCTTCGCCGATTCCATAGTTGGTATGGAACTTTAGCTTCTGGTGGTAAGACAAAGGCACAACTCCGATTCCTCCGATCAACCTTTGGCCAAAAATGGCGCTATAGGTCGAGCCAATTTTTACAACTGCAAAATCAGCTTCAATGGTTAGTTGCCTTGGTGCTGTGCCGAGGGTCACGGGCAGTCGGACGATGTCTTCCACTCGGCATGGGACTCCATTGAAGTCAAACAGGGGCCCCCGGTGAGCCTTCATATCGGCTTCAGTTAGACCCAGTTTCAAGAAACAATCATAAAAAAGCACATTAGGTGCACTCCCGTTATCAACAAAAATACGATGAACATCATAATTTTTCAATACAGTGTTTACTATGAGAGCATCATCGTGTGGGACTTGAATGTCAGAGAGGTCTTCTTGGCCGAAGACGATGTCTTCCTCGCGGGAGCGCTTCAGCTCAGCATTGATTGCTGCCACATCTGATGATGTATTGGCGCAATGACGACGCCGCACTTCTTCTCCCGGTCCCCCAAATATAACCATGATAGATCCAGCACTAGGCCGCTGGTGTGATGCTTCCCTCATAGTCGAGGCAACTTTCGGCTGAGATGGCACTTCCTTGATCGGGAGTTGTGGTTGCATTGGCACTGTCGGGGCATCTCGACCTTGCTGCTGCTGAGATTGTACCTGTCTATACTGCAGCAGGCAGCCTTCTCGGATGAGGCGATCAATATCCTCTCGAAGGTGCCGGCATTCGTCTGTTGAATGCCCGATTTTTTGATGATATTCACAGTATTTTCGGGAATCCCTTCGGCGGGGATCGGTTTTGATACGCTCAGGCTGTCAGAGCATGCCTTTTACCTCCATGAGCATCCGAGAGGGAGGAGCTGGCAGGGGTAGGTATTGTTGCTGTGGAGCCCGACGCTTATCTCGGCCCCAGTCTTCTCTCTGATACCTCTTGCGGGAGGATTCTTGATCTTCAGAGCGAGGATGTGTTGTTAGCAGGGTAGCAGCTAATACTGCTTCGGCGGCACTCTTGCCCTTGGACATCATTAGGGCTTCCCAATTGATGTATTTATGAGCCCAAGCCACCAGATCTTGAAAGGTGGGAGGATGCCGCTTCCCAATAGAGCTGAGAAGTCCTTCATCTGTGCAGCCACTAATTATGGCCGAGATCGCAATTGAACTATCCAGGTTTGGAATTTGGGCTGCTTCGGTTCGAAACCTAGTGAAATATTCCTGAAGGGTCTCGGCTGGTCCTTGCCAAATGGCAAGCAAACTAGCTGAAGTTTTACATTGCCGAGTAACATCATAGAATTGGTCAATGAATAATTAGCCCAGTTGAACCAATGAATGGACAGAATTGGGCATCAAGGTTTCAAACCAAGTAGACGCTATCTTCTCGAGGGTGAGGGGCAAGAGACGGCAGCGAACTACTTCGGGAACCCCTCGGATAGAAAGATAGAAATTAAATCTTTGGAAATGGTAAACTGGGTCCGTCATGCCTTCGTACAGAGGACCTTTCGACAGTTTGAAGTTGGATGGTACCTCAGTGGCTAGAATCTCAGTGGAGAATGGGGTTTGTTCTAGAATGGTACTGGCGAGAAGTGCTCCATATGGCCGGGACACCATCTGCTGCATTTTCTTCCTCATTTCAGTCAGTCTCCGGTCTAGCTCCGGAGTTGTAGTAGTAGTAGTGGCCGAGCGTCCTTCGGCTTCGCCCGGGTGGATGCAGGACTAAGTGTTGTCCGGCTCCGTCGTCAAGCGGCTGGCTCGTGGAACTCGGTCTTGCGGCTCAAATGGTTCACTGAGAGTCGAAATTCCATCATTAGGGAACACCCGCGAGGGTATCGACTATCCCTATACAGGCTGAGCAGCCGGACAATACTGTGGTTGAGGTGGCGCCTGCTGCATAGGCTGATTCAGTAGTCCCATATGCTGGCCGATTGCCGAAACCATGTCGCGCAGTGGTGCCAAAGATGTAACGGTAGCCGTTAGTGTGGCTATCTGTTGCTGGAGCTCTTCCATCCGGTCGTCCCTGGAAACGATAGGTTCCGGTATTGCCAGGAGGACAGACCCCTGAGAAAGGGTAGACGGAGCTCCTTCGGCATGGAGTGACTGTGCCGGAGCCGTCCGTGTCTCCGCTTCGTCTTGGCCAGATTGCCTCGTCACCGGTCGATGAGACATGGCTGAAAAGATTCCCACATGTGAGACAAAACGAGAGATAAATTGGATGGTTATCCGAGATCAGAGTCCGAATGTCAACCGGATGACCAGTGACCGAGAGGGATCCGGACCGAGAGGTGGGCAGAGACGGGCCGAGACTCCTGCGCGAAGAAGGAACCAGTTAGGAAGGGTCATGGGTTTTGGCCCAGGTGAATCCCCTCCAATGGTAAAGTCAGTCTCGGCAAAAAAACTTAATATTTAGAAGCAAGAAGAAGCTTGAGTGCTTATGGTGTACCTTTTCCGCAGTGAATAGCGTCTCTTTTATAGTAAGGGGTGAGGATCCCTTTCTTATCGTAGTCGATATAGGACTATTTTTTGGAGTTCGACGGGAAATTGCGAGAATACCCCTTGTTAACAAGTCGAAGGGCTGCTAGCGGTTGACTGAAATGGGCCGGACCTATCTCGACTCATCATGTGCTTGGATTGGACCGAATACTGCTGTTTGGTAACTGAGCCTGTTATGGGCGGGCCGGACCTGTGCTGACCTAGTAAGACAGCTGGGCCGATTCTATTTATTTGGCTTCGTGGGCCGAATACCCCTCGGCCCCTTCTATACTTGGATTGGCCATAGCCGTTGGGCCTAATCGGATTCTTTCCCATCAAATATATTTGTCGATTTAAAATTTGAATAAGGTGATAAAAAATTCTGTCAAATAATTAAAAGATTAAAAAAGATTTAGTTAGATGTCTATAATTTTTTTATCAAGATCTTTAAAAAGTTAAAATAACAACTATAATGATATAATAAATAGTTATTTATCAAATTATGAGTTTTTGTCAATGAAAAGAATGAGTTTTTTTATCTTCTAATCTCATGTTTTATGATATTTAAGAAGTAAAAGTCTTATTTTAATTCAATAACTTAGTATTAAATAGAAAGCACTGAACGTTTTTAAAAATTAGACGTGCATAAAATGATTGACATAAAAAAAAATAACTTTTTTTTTTTTTCAATCTTTCGTCTTGGTGAGAGTACGGAAGTTTTATTGGAAACTCAAACATTACCGAATTATACGTGCGCATAATAAAACATTTAACTAATTATGGTTCGGCATTTGACCGGAATCTCCACCTTTCATATTTAATTCTCAACGCTAACTTCTAGCGCTGCAAAAGGTGGTCATTTGATATTATGACCGTGCCATACACCACGTGCACGTATGGTGAGACACATAAGATGAGACTATTTTTAGGTTACTTTTCATACAAAACACAGATTTTTTTAAATGAAAATATTAGTTGCTACATCACTTACGATGGCGGTGTAGTGCACGCACATAAACCCATAGTTAAATACTTTATAATACAGATATAATGTGTATATTTTTGAATTCTCAAATTAAATTTTGATACAATTGCATCATACTAACAAATAGCAAAAAATATTCATTTTTTTTTACATCAACGGTTTTATTCACATATAATACAAAAACGTTTAATACTTCCTATTTAATACACCATGTTATTGAATTAAAATAAGACTTTTACTACTTAAATATAAACATGATATTATATGATAAAAAACTCACTTTTTCATCGACAAAAATTCATAATTTGATTAATACTTATTTATTATATGAATATGATTTTAATTTTAATTTTTTATAATTTTTATATAAAATTTATATATGTCTTACTAAAAAATTTTAATTTTTTATAATTTTCATATAAAATTTATATATGTCTTACTAAAAAATTTTAATCTTTTAATTATTTCACTAAATGTTTGACCGTCTTATTCAAAATTTAAACCGAATTATATCTGAATATATTTTTGCCGTATAATATCTATACCGTATTTAACTAACTATGCCCAAGCTTCTGCCTCCTAGAGGCAGCGGAATGACCATGCAATATTCGATTTGATAGAGGTGTTCCTTATTTAGTTCAAACTAAAAAATTAAATCGAATTAATGATTCATTTGGTTTGATTTGATTTCATTTTAAGTTTAAATTTTTTTTATTTAAGTTAAAACTAAATCGAACAACAAAATTGATTTGATTTCATTTCTACGTTTCATAAGCCAAATCAACCCGAACAAACCAAATTACTTATAAGGACATAAATTTAGTATAAATATTTAATAGTTGTTACATGTATTAAAATAAAACTATTGAAAATTATTAAATATAATAGAGTACTATGATACTTTCTATTTAAATTAAGAATATCTTCTTTCGTTCATATGCAAAGTATAATATAAGTTTTTATTTTAAATTAAAATGTAAAGAGTAATATCACCTCTTATTTTAAAATAATTTAATTTCTCCTATCATTATATCCTAAACCATCTATTAAGAGTTAATTAAAATAATTAAATAGTATGTTTATTTTTTATTTATAAAAACTATTTATTTATTATATAAATTATTGAAGTGTTGAAGACTTATTTGAGAGATAGGATTTTATTATAATGGCTAAAACAAATCAAATCGAACCAAATCAAATTGTTACATTTGATTTAATAAGTGTTTGGTTTGATTTAATTTAATTTGAAAGTTTATAATTATAAAACAAGAGAGACTTTTTGTAATTCGAATCATATAAAGGGTCATGAATCTAACGATAGTGCCCTGAAGCAAGTATTACTCTTTGAATTACATGGATTGTATAAACCTTTTCAGATTGGATAAGTGGGACGAGTTTGTAATTTGATTCAAGCCTCTTCAAAGGCTGTAAAATGATGACTTTGAAGACTAACACTTGCTGAAAGTTTCAACCTGTAACAGCAGTCAGTGTTGATTGGACGATTATCGCAGTAAGTATACTTATTTTTTATTTTTTCTCAAGAATTTAGGAAAATAATTTTATAACTCGTGTGTTTGACTTCATATTTGACACCACATACATAACACATATAGCACAAGTAAGAGTCAAAAATTTTACTCATTCACTTTGAAATTTGTGTTATGTGTGTGATATCAAATGTAGAGTCAAATGCATGAGTTATAGAACCGTTTTACAATAATCTAAGGGGTGGGAAAATCTTAAAGAGTTAATTCATATTGTCTAATCCAAAATCTTAAGGATGCAGGGGTCGATCTATACCGTCTAACTTTTGATCAAATAGTTAAATAATTTTCAACAAATGAAACATTAAGAATTGACTATTTTATTTTTTTGACCATATGAACAAAGATTCGACAATATAGGTCGGCCTCTTAGGGTCCCCCCCCCCCCCCAACTAAATTTATAATGTCCAGCGTGGCCTAGGACACATTTAACCTAGATGTGCCTTTCCCTCAATCTTTGCATCTCAATGTTAAAAAAATAACAAAAAATATTAAAAAAATTAAAACATTCAAATACTCCTCTCTAAGTTGGTTCCCACTCTTTATGATTTGACTTTTATCGTGAGATCAAAAAATTCACTTGTACCCATCCAATCAAGTACATCCTTTGTTAGGAATCAAAACTAAAATTAAAATATCATGGGATAAGGTCTACCTTAAGGGTTAATCTCACAAAATTCTTATTTTTGACAAATTTTTCAATATTTTAAGACATTATTTTTTGATACATACTCGATCTGATGTCTTTAATTGATTTTCAAGATTAGACGGTAAACATTAAAGTATAGATAATCAAAATAATCATAAAAGATCTATTTGAATGTTTAAAAATTATTGATGATTTTTATTTCTTTAAAGGGTGGATTTTGAGACGGCTACACGTGAATGTTAATGTTACAGCAACGCTCATATTTCAGCAAGTATTAATCAACTCTGAATATTTGTCATTATCTAAAGTTCATAGGACGTATGGGAATTAAAATTTAAGAACAAGGTTAAGAATACTAGTTTATCCTTTTCATTTAGACAAATTAAGTAACTATTTTCGTATCTATAACTTCACAAATATTTTAGGAGAACCCTCTTGGAACGTAGGCAAACATGAAGGATCTCGTTAGAACTTGCATTCTCTTCGTAAACCCTATCTACAAGTCTGTATTTTAGGGCCATAGAACTTTTAGGTATGATAAAATGAAAAGTTCAAAGAAAGTTTAGGACTTGTTTCCTTATTCTAAATTTCTATGCATAGCTCTCCTTTATATATGCATTTTTCTGAATTTTTTATATTTAGTGATGTAGTCGAAGTTATCACGGTCGGATTCCGGGGTTGGAATCCGAAGATGGGATCCGAAGTTGGATCGGATCGGTGAAGAGGACCGATGGGGATCCGGAACGAGACGAGGGCAGAGACGGGGCCGAGGATCCGAAGCCGAGAGGTACCTGGGCGAGAGCTCGCCAGGAGCGAAGCCGAGACTCCCTTGGACAAAGCGGACCGGCCGGCGTAGGGCGTAGCTGAGGCTCCTTCGGGCGAGGCGGACCAGTCTGCGGAAGGCGTGGCCGAGGCTCCTCCGGACGAGGCGGACCAACCTGCGGAAGGCGTGGCCGAGGCTCCTCTGGACGAGGCGGAGGCAAACCAGCCGTCGGAAGGTGTCAAGACCGGAGGGAGAAGACCCAAGGTCGGCGGCCGAGACCGACTCGGAGAGGTCGGCTAAGATTCAAACCGAAGCCCCTGCAGAAGGAGGAAGAGAAGAAGAAGAACCAGTCAGTAGGAGTCCCGGGCTTGGGCCCTAAGGAACCCCCTCCGACGGCTAAGTTAGCTTCTGAAGACGATTCGATTCAGAAGTCAGAGAAGAAGAAGAAGTAGCTTTAATGCTTTTTGGACTGTAGTCCTTGGGGTCTCGAAGACATACCTTTGGTAATAAATAGCTATGTATTTATAGAGGAGGATAGAGATTGCTTAGTGGTGGCAACCGATATAGGACTATGTTTTGGTTTACTGATAAACCACCATAGCGCCTAACCCTCCCACCGGAGTGGGCCGGATATGGCTACTGGGCCGAAGGAGGTTGGGCCGCTGACGGGCCTGCTGCCGCTTAGTGGGCTGAAGCCTTCTAGGCCGAGGGCCGCTGGGCCGCTAACGGGCCGAAGGCTGTTGGACCGCTGATGGGCCGAGGATTGTTGGACCGCTGATGGGCCGAGGGGAGCTAGGCCGCTAATAGGCCAAAGGCTGCCAGTGGGCCTTTCACTGCTGCTGTTGGACTGATCTGTGTTGGGCTTGTTTTAATGGGCCGAATCAGATTCTGCCTCATCACATAGCCCCCCACTCTTGTCTTCCTCAGTTTCATGAGATGGCGAGAATAGAATCCGAAGCGTCCTCGGAAAAGTACTACGGAATGTGCTTCGCCTCAAAACCTTTGCTCTGCTTTATTGTAACAAAGGTCGGCCGAGGGCTGGTGACAATCAGCCTCCTCTTAGGCCGGGACCTTGTTACTGGTACCTTCGTCTCAGGCCGAGATTTAGCGAAGGATGCCCTCGTCCTCGGTTACGAAGGGACGAGTCTTCTGAATGTGTCAGGACTCTTGGAAAAAGGACGGAAAAGACGTCGAGCTTCCTGTCTGAACGGTCGTGTCGTGAGAATCACAGGACACGCGTCGCACATCTAGCCGTCTTGCCGAAAGCACAAAAAGATCCCGGCCGTTAACAGTGATCACGCGGATCGCGGGTCACTTCGGCTCTCTGGCCAAGACTTTACTTGGATCGCCGCCTCTTTTGCTTTTGGCACGAGGATTAGGACACATGGCGAGCATCCGGGTGGATAGCCGAAGGGTCAGGCTGCTCTCGGCCGTTGATTGCCTTCTCTCGATCCTGCAACCCGCCCGTCATCATGCTGAAGGACAGGACACGTGTCATGCATCTGAGCAGAGCGGCGCCGAAGAGGGGGAAGATCTCGGCCGTTGATCCGGCACGGAACGCCTTCAATCTTTCCTATAAATAGGAACCCCTCTCCCCCTGGGTACTATTCCGCTTTCTTCTTCCTCTGGCGCCTGTGCTTCCCTTCGATCCGCTCCCAAGTTCCTTGCTTTTCGCCGGCGGAGAACGAGCCATCGAGGTCGTGCGAAGGTGTCCTGTCCGTCGCCGGGGAGCTTCTTGTCGTCGGAAGCCGTCGTCGGGAAAGTTTCCGTAGTCGGAGAGGCCATTAGCAGTCGGGGAGATTTTCTTTGAGGGTAAGCCTCAATTCTCTTTCTCCACTCTGTTAATATATGTCCAGTAGCTCTACCTCAGTCGAAAGTAGCTTTTTGGCCGAGGGAGGTTCTTCCTGCTCCTCGTCCAGACCTCCCGAGTCTTCCTTGTCATCTCCCTTTTCTTCCACTTCCTTTGCTTCTGCTACGGTGGAAGAGGCTGAGATGTCTCAGGCTGAGGAAGCCGAGGCAGTTCCGGCTGTTGCCGAACCTTCTACCTCCGGTCGTCGCCTGGCCGAGAGGGTTTCGGATGTAGTGAGTGCCCTTGACGTTAACACCCTCGGGGTCATCTATCATTATTACCAGTTTCCGTCCTGGGTGACTCCCGTTCGTCCTGAGAAGCATACCAGGGCCAACACTGCTCGTCCGGGTAGTTTCTCTATTTATGAGGAGAGCTTTCGGGCGGGTTTTCGTCTTCCCCTTTGCTCCTTTGTTGTCAAACTTCTTTGTTTCTATGGACTGGCTCCGTCCCAGTTTTTTCCGAACTCTTGGCGGACCGTCTATACTTTTTTGGCCGCACACTCTTATATCGACGTCACATCTTCGGTAAACGTCTTTCGCTATCTCTTCAAGATTCAGCCGCAAGGGAAATCTTGTTGGTATAGCTTCGTCCCCCGCTTCGGCCGGGGTATTTTTTCTGGGAAGCCTTCGTCCATCCATAACTGGAAGAAGGGCTTCTTCTTTGTTACGCTTCCGGAGAAGGAGAAAAGTGTCTGCCCTTTCCTATTGAGTGGGCGCCTTTGGCCGAGGGCCTATCCGATCCGCCTTCCCTCAACCCGGAGCAGCTTGAAGTGGTCCACCTCCTGGAAGGAGATGCTCCGTATGATATTTCGGAGTTATTTGATGATGAGGAGAGGCTCGTGCAAATGGGAGTTTGGCCAGATCCGACGGTTTCTCCTCCTCGAGTCTTCCCTTACCTTCCACTCGAAGGTGCTCTAGGAGAGGCCGAGGGAGCTGCTGCGGGCGAGTCTCCGGCCGAATCCCTTCCGACCGACGAGGGCTCTGAGGCTTCGGCCGAGGGACATGCTGCGGTCAAGTTTACGATCGAAGCCCTTCCGACTGAAGAGGGCCCCGAAGCCTCGGCCGAGGGTGAGTCGGGCTTGGGTCGAGGAAAGTTGTATGCTATAATTTGTTGCTAACCTTTCTTCTTTTTCCTGTAGAGATGACTGGACTTCAGGGATTACTCAGCCGACTCTCCAAGCGATCCGGTCAGCCTCGGCCGTCCCAACCGCGGGCGGCGGAAGAAGGGGCGACCGAAGGAGCTACGGCCCCGAGTGCTCGTGTCACAAGGCAGACGGCGGCCTCGATTGAAGGCTGTGCTGTTGCTGCTGCGCTCGAGAGAATAATGCCACTTCCGGTACGGATTATAAGGATTTAGAGAATAATGCCCCTCCCAATACGGTTTGCATGGCCGAAGCCACTCCCGGTACAGTTTACACGGACTTAGAAAACCATGCCGCTCCCGATACGGTTTGCATGGCCGAAGCCACTCCCGGTACGGTTTACACGGACTTTAGAGAATAATGCCGCTCCCGATACGGTTTGCATGGCCGAAGCCACTCCCAGTACGGTTTACACGGACTTAGAAAACCATGCCGCTCCCGATACGGTTTGCATGGCCGAAGCCACTCCCGGTACGGTTTACACGGACTTTAGAGAATAATGCCGCTCCCGATACGGTTTGCATGGCCGAAGCCACTCCCGGTACTGTTTACACGGACTTTAGAGAATAATGCCGCTCCCGATACGGTTTGCATGGCCGAAGCCACTCCCAGTACGGTTTACACGGACTTAGAAAACCATGCCGCTCCCGATACGGTTTGCATGGCCGAAGCCACTCCCGGTATGGTTTGCACGGACTTTAGAGAATAATGCCGCTCCCGATACGGTTTGCATGGCCAAAGCCACTCCCGGTACGGTTTATACGGACTTAGAATAATGCCGCTCCCAATACGGTTTGCATGGCCGAAGTCACTCCCGGTACGGTTTACACGGACTTTTAGAGAATAATACCGAACATGATATTTCAAAAAAGAATTTTATTCATGACTTCCGGCTAAATTCCGGGGGAAATAACTTACATGAAGTAGCGCCGAAGGCGTTCCACATTCCAAGTATGAGGAAGAGGTTGGCCCGAAAGGGTTTCCAACCGATAAGCCCCTCGTCGGATTACTTCCCTTACTCGATAAGGTCCTTCCCAATTGGGAGAAAGCTTCCCCGCGGCTTCGGTTGGCTTAGACGCGTGAGCATTCCTCAACACGAGGCTCCCGGCTTCAAAGCTTCGGGGCTTCACTCGAGTGTTGTGGTATCTGGCCATACGCTGCTGATAAGCCGCCAGCCGAATGCGAGCTTGATCCCTTGTTTCCTCTATAAGATCTAGATGATCTTTTAGGGCTTCCTCATTGGTCTCCGGATTATGAGTGAGAACTCTCGGCGAGGGAAGGCTGACTTCGATAGGAATGACGGCTTCTACCCCATAAGCCATGCGGAATGGGGTTTCGCCGGTTGGGGTTCGGCTTGTAGTCCGATAAGCCCATAGAACGCTCGGCAGCTCTTCCACCCATCGGCCCTTGGCATTGCCGAGGCGAGTCTTCAATCCTTATAGTAGACTTCGGTTAGTGACCTCGACCTGGCCATTTGTCCGAGGGTGTGCTACCGACGCGAATTTGTGGAGAATGCCGAAACTCGCGCAGTTGTCCTTGAACCGATGGTTGTCGAATTGTTTGCCATTGTCTGAGATAATGGCCCGAGGGATCCCGTATCGGCAAATAATGGACTTCCATACGAAGTTCCATGCGTTGCTATCGGTTATGGACGCGAGGGGTTCGGCTTCTACCCATTTGGTAAAATAGACCACCGCCACAATAAGGAACTTCCTCTGACCAGTGGCAACGGGAAAGGGCCCCAGGAGGTCAATTCCCTACTGGGCAAAAGGCCAGGGGTCTGATAGAGGAGTTAGAAGGGTTGCTGACTGGTGGATGAGGGAGATGAACCTCTGGCATTGATCGCAGCGGAGGACGAGGGCGGTCGCGTCCTCTCGGAGCGTCGGCCACCAGTATCCCTGCCTTAGGAGTTTATGAGCTAAGGCCCTTCCTTCGGCGTGTGCTCCGCAGACCCCTTCATGTACCTCCCGAAGTGCATAATCATCTTCGGCCGGGCCGAGGCATCGCAAGAGAGGTCGGCCGAAGGATTTTTTATATAATAGTCCGTCCACAATGAGGAAGTGGGAAGAGCGCCGCCGAACGTGTCTTGCATCCTTTGGATCGGACGGGACTTCTCCTTGAAGGAGGAAAGTGACTAGGGGAGTCATCCAGGCCTCTGCTTCGGATTCAGTCACTTGCATGACCTCGGATTCCTCCAGGCTTGGCTCGACCAGTTCTTTTACGAGAATCATTCGGCCTCCTCCCCCGTCTTGAGTCGACGCTAGCCGGGAAAGAGCATCGGCTCTAGCGTTTTCGGCCCGAGGGATTCGCACAATCTCGTAAGAATTGAACTGAGCAAGAATCTTGCGGGTTACATGGAGATAAGACGCCATTATTGCATCCCATGCCTCGTACTCCCCGGAAATGTGACTGGCGATTAGCTGAGAGTCGCTGAATGCCTTTATGTTCTGCACACCGAGCTTTCTAGCGGCCCGAAGGCCGGAGATGAGGGCTTCGTATTCGGCAGCATTGTTGGTAGCGGGGAAAGAGAAGCGCAGCGCATACTCCGTGATGACCACTTCCGGAGACGCCAGGATCCATCCGGCGCCGCTACCCATAGAACATGCGGACCCATCGACATAGAGTCGCCATTCGTCCGCTGAAGGTGGAGAAACCGAAGCACCTTCGGCCTCGGGTGTTGTCATGACTTCTGGCCGAGTAGCCGAGGAAGCTTCGGGTGTGAGCTCGGCAATGAAATCAGCCAAAGCTTGAGCTTTTATTGTTGTCCGTGGCCCGTAAGAGATATCGAACTCTCCCAGTTCGATTGCCCATTTTGCCAGCCTACCGGATACCTCTGGCCGGGAGAGGATTTGCCTCAAAGGCTGATCGGTGAAGACCTTTATTGAATGAGCAAGGAAGTAAGGCCTGAGCCTTCTCGCGGACGAGACGAGTGCTAAAGCTAGTTTCTCAAGAGCAAGGTACCGAAGCTCTACTCCTTGGAGGACTCGGCTTATATAGTAGACAAGCTTCTGAATACCGTCTTGCTCCCGGATGAGGACGGCACTGACTGCTGTTTCGGATACTGCGAGGTAGAGAAACAGCGGCTCTCCATGGACCGGCTTAGACAGGACGGGAATATTGGAGAGATAGACCTTCAGCTGTTCGAAGGCCGATTGGCACTCGTCAGTCCAAGAAAAACTATTGGTCTTCTTCAATAGTTTGAAGAAAGGAAAGCAGTAATCCACCGCCCTTGACATGAAGCGGCTTAAGGCGGCAATCCTTCTGTTTAGCTTTTGGACCTCTCGGATGTTGGCTGGAGGGCGCATTTGAATGATAGCCGAGACCTTCGCGGGATTCGCTTCGACCCCTCGGCGGGTGACCATATAGCCCATAAACTTTCCAGAGGCTACGCCGAAGGCGCACTTGGCCGGATTTAGCTTCATTTTATATTTGCGCAGAGCAGAGAATGTCTCGGCCAAGTCAATCAGATGGTCTGCAGCAACGTGGCTTTTCACCAGCATGTCGTCGATGTAGACTTCCATGTTGCGACCGAGCTGTGGAGCAAATATTCTGTTGACGAGGCGTTGATATGTTGCTCCGGCATTCTTCAGGTCGAAGGGCATCCGGGTATAGCAGTATAGACCGAGATCAGTCGTGAAGCTGGTCTTGCTTTCATCCTCCGGATGCATTCGAATCTAATGGTAGCCTGAGTAGGCGTCGAGGAAGCTAAGTAGCTCGTGGCCGGAGGTTGCGTCCACCACCTGATCTATCCGAGGCAGCAGGAAGCTATCCATCGGACAGGCTTTGTTGAGGTTGGTGAAGTCCACACACATCCGCCACTTGCCATCCTTCTTGGGCACCATTACCACACTGGCGATCCAGTCAGGATGATGTTCCTCTCGGAGATGCCCCGCGTCCATCCCCTTTTGTACTTCGGTTTGGATGGCTGCCCTTCTCTCTTAATTGAAGGTGCGCCGCTTCTGCTTGACTGGGGGCTGGTTGGGATCGACATGCAGCCGATGCTCCGCTACCTCTGGGTCGACTCCGGGCATGTCTGCAGGAGACCATGTAAAGATGTCGAGGTTCTCTTTTAGGAACTCGACAAGTCTTTCGGCCTCAATCTTCTCTAGGCCGAAGCCTATCATAAGAGTTCGGCCTTCTCCTCCCGGAACCGGGATGGCGATAAGTTCCTCTCCTGGGGACGCCTCGGCCGAAGATTCGATTGATAGGGATTCGGCTGCAGCCTTCCTTTAACCGAGATCATATAACACTGCCGAGGTGCTTCTTGATTCCCCTTAGCTTCACCGATTCCATGACTGGTATGGAATTTCAGCTTTTGGTGGAAGGACGAGGGTACAGCTCCAATTCCGCCGATTAACCTTCGGCCAAAGATGGCGTTGTAGGCTGAATCGACCTTGACAACGGCAAAATCCGTTTCGATGGTCAGTTGCCGAGGAGCTGAACCTATAGTTATTGGGAGCCGGACGATGCCTTCTTGTAACGACCCGCCACCCTATAATCGGGGATCCGATTACTAAATGGGTACCGAATCATTAATTTGGAACCAAACCAGGATCTAAGTAAGTCTGGGAAATAAATAATCAACTAAGCTAAACATTCACATCGCATTGAAAGGAAAAAATGCAGAAATTAAGAGTTATTACAATGCGACTCGATACAGCAAATAATTACATACTCCAACAGAAAAGAAATGATTATACATACAGGCCAGAAATAAAGATAACAACTACGTCGGGGCATACCCCGGAACAACAGCCGACGACGCTCAACACCCAGCCGCTCCACCCTCGCTAAGTCTGCCTGGAGCCCTCACCTGAAAACCGCAGGGGTGAGTCTCAACGAAAAGACTCAGTAGGGATCCTTCGATCCCCACTGCCCACACACACATCCATAAGTGTAAAGTACAGCAGAGATATATATATAAACCATGAAAGATAGTGATTTCCACGCCTACATCTCAATACGAATCACATGCATTCGAAGTATAACTATCATGCATAATTCCATTTTATCAGGGAACCTGTAATCATGCGTATCCTCAAAACACGTCAATCACACAACGAAAGTGGAAAACACCGACCCGCTAAGACCAAACAGTAACCCCTCGGATAGCACGCTGGCTACCTCGGCGGTTACTCCTTCCCCCAGCAAACACCAACCCGCTGAGACCAAACAGTAACCCCTCGGATAGCACGCTGGCTACTCCGGCCCAACTGGCTCAGGTGGTTACTCCTTCCCCCAGCACGAGTGACACTCCAAAGGTACCACTCCGACACCGGTACAAGCTAGCTAACCCCGGGGTTCACCAGGTGACCCTCTCCACTAGGCGTCACCCCGCCACTGCTCCCGTCAGCGCTGTGTCCCTCCGCACCGACACAGGGTGAAGAACGCTACAACTGTCACTCTAGGTCCACCGAAACATAATACACGGCACGGTGCGATCCGGTCACGGAAGAAGTCCACGGTCGCACGACACACAACGCAGTGTCATCCGGTCACGAAGAGTTCATCATCATCGAGTATACTAAATCATGCGTTTAACCAACTATCTATCAGTGTACACACATTTTACTGGCATGGGTTTAGTGTAGTTCTGTCTTGAATCGCGTCGCCCAAGGTCGACGCTATTCAAGCACCCTAGACTGGTTCAAGAAACACCGGCCTCAGAATCTGGCCTAAAAAGGCGTCGACACCAGCGGTCGCCTTTTGAAAGGCGTCGATATCCTCAGACGCCGTTTAGCACAGAAATCCAGAATTTACAGAAAACCATTAACCAGGAGATTTCTGCCTTAAAAGGCGTCATGGTTACCCGACGCTATTCAGAATCGCGTCGTCCACCCATGACGTCTTTTAGTCCCATAATTCCCAAACTGACAGAGCCTTAGTAGGACGATTCCTGCCTACAAGGCGTCATGATGGCCCGACGCCCTTCAAAAAGGCGTCGTCCATGCACGACGTCTTTCAACCCCAGGAACCAGGTCTGTCATGAGCCCGAGGGCTCCCCTTTTCAACCATAAAAACCCCAAAATCACCCAAAACAGAGGAGAAAGAGGGGCAAATCCAACCATCAGGAAACCACATTCATAGAAATCCCTCATTTTATCAAGAAGAGCTCCTAAACATGCTTAGTCTACCCCCCGGAATCATAGATCTAAAACATGCTTAGGAGGAAGAATCATGATTTGAACATAGAATACAATGGGAATCGTCACCCTACAGGTTACTTGAACTCCTCCGAGCTTCAAGCCGTCCGCCCGACTCGCCCCACGCCGCCGCCAGTACCGCCGTGGTCGTCCTTACTCCACCGTGACGTCGGCCGCCGTCCGGAGAGTAAAACGCCGCAGTGGAAGTGGAGGTGGTAGTGGTTGGAGCTAGGTAGGGGATGAAGTGGAGGGAAGGACGAAGTGGTGGGAGGAAAAGAGGGAGGAGGAAGGGTCGTCGCCGGAGTCGCCGGAAGGAAGGAGAGAAAGAGAGAGGGAAGAGAAAATGAGGGAAAGAAGGAGGGCTCGCGGGGTTAACCAGAGACTAGCTAAAATGCGTCGAGATGTACGGACGCCTATCAGTTGACATGACGGCCGCTCTGACAGGACTCTGAAATGCGTCGTCCATCCAAGACGCCATTCAGACGACAAGACTGGCGCCGTACATTGATAACCCAGAGTCGCAGTCTGAAAGGCGTCGTGCCTTACGGACGCCGTTCAGACGACATGTCAGGGCCGTACTCTCGCGGCCCAAAGCCAGCCCACGTGGCACCCACGTGGCACAGGCTAAAACGCGTCTGCATTGCTGGACGCCGTTTAAACCGCGTTGAGCCCGCTCGACGCGAAACAACACAGAGTCTCGGCCCCACTGGAGCCTGAACTACAGGGTCCGACCCCGAAAACCGGATCCGAAAGCCTCAGTCCTTACATTCTCCCCCCCTTAAAAGAATTTCGCCCCCGAAATTGCCTGCTAGAATTAACCAGGTCAAAACATAGAGATACAAGTTCACAAGATAACTTACGAGAAAAGGTAAGGAAACTGCTCCCGTATCTCGTCCTCACGCTCCCAGGTTGCCTCGCCCCCGGAGCGGTACTGCCAAATCACCTTGACCAAAGGTACAATCTTGTTCCGAAGGACTTGCTCCCTGCGATCCTCAATACGAACAAGAAACTCTGGAAAAGATAAGTTCTCAGTAATTTCCAACTCTGAAAAATCCAAGACATGGGATGGATCCTGAACGTATTTTCTCAGCAAAGAGACATGGAACACATCGTGTACCCCTGCAAGACTGGGCGGCAAGGCCAGCTGATACGCGGTTTCCCCAATCCGAGCAAGAATGGGAAAAGGTCCAATATATCGCGGACTCAGCTTGCCTCGCTTCCCGAATCTCATCACACCCTTGGAAGGTGAGATTCGGAGAAACACGTAGTCTCCCACCTCAAACTCAAGCGTTCTCCTCCGGATATCAGCATAACTCTTCTGCCTGCTCTGAGCTGCGGTCAACCTCTGCCGTACTATCCTGGCAACATCAGTACACTGCTGAACTAACTCAGGCCCTGCAACCTGCCTCTCACCAATCTCGGACCAACACAGAGGAGATCGACACGGTCGCCCGTACAAAGCCTCGTAAGGCACCATGCCGATACTGGAATGATAACTGTTGTTGTAGGCGAACTCCACTGTAGACAAATGCTGCTCCCAAGAACCTCCCCAGTCTAAACAACATGCTCTGAGCATATCCTCCAGAGTCTGAATGGTCCTCTCCAACTGCCCATCAGTCTCGGGATGGTAGGCCGAACTGAAAGCCAACTGAGTACCCAAGGCATTCTGAAAACTCTTCCAGAACCTGGAAGTAAACCTCGGATCCCGATCTGATACGATGGACAAAGGTACCCGGTGCAGAGAAATGATCCGATCTACAAACAACTTAGCCAACTTACCGACTGACCAGTCCTTCCTAATAGCCAGGAAGTGTGCCGACTTGGTCAGCCGATCAACAACGACCCAGATAGCGTCTCTCCTGCTAGGGGATGTAGGTAATCCCATCACAAAGTCCATAGTCACGTGATCCCATTTCCATTCCGGAATCGGCAAGGGCTACAACAATCCCCCAGGTCTCTGATGCTCGGCTTTAACCTGCTGACAAGTCATGCATCTAGCCACATACTCAGCCACATCTTTCTTCATACCAGGCCACCAGAAGTGCCTTCTCAAACAATGATACATCTTGGTAGTCCCGGGATGCACTGCATATCTAGAACGGTGCGCCTCATCAAGGACACTCTTACGTATGTCCTCTTCGGCCGGAACATAAAGTCTACCTCTGAACCTGACTGAGTCGTCATCCCATAATTCCACCTCTGGTCTCTGGATAATCTGTGGTAACTCAACATCTGCCCTCTGAGCCTCAATCACAGCATGATACACTGCTGGTCTCACGGTCAAGCTGGCCAACACGGCCCTATCATCTTCACGCGGTACCCGAAAGGAAGATTCCACATCCTGCTCAAATAATTTCCATTCTCGAATCATAAGGTATGACATGACCGTTTTCCGACTCAAGGCGTCTGCCACTACATTCGCCTTGCCCGGGTGATAAGAAAGGTCAAAGTCATAATCCTTAATGAACTCCATCCACCTTCGTTGCCTCAAATTCAGGTCTCTCTGAGTGAACACATACTTCAGGCTCTTGTGATCTGTAAAGACCTGAAATTTCTCACCATACAAGTAATGTCTCCAAATCTTAAGTGCAAATACTACAGCTGCCAGTTCCAAATCATGGGTAGGATAGTTCTCTTCATGCTTCTTCAGCTGCCGAGAAGCATAAGCCACTACCCTGCCATGCTGCATTAGAACTGCGCCCAAACCTCGACGGGACGCGTCTAAGTAAACCACAAATCCACCTGACCCAGATGGAAGCACTAACACTGGGGCCGAAGTGAGGCGAGTCTTTAACTCAGTGAAACTCCGCTCACATTCCTCGGTCCACACAAAACAAACTCCCTTCCGAGTCAACCTCGATAAGGGGGCCGCTATCGAAGAAAACCCCTGAACAAACCGCCTGTAATAACCGGCAAGCCCCAAGAAGCTCCTGATCTCAGTCACTGAAGTTGGCCTGCTCCAATCCATCACTGCCTCGATCTTGGCTGGATCCACTGCGATACCCTCGCCAGAAATGACATGCCCAAGGAAGTGCACCTTGCCTAGCCAGAATTCGCACTTGCTGAACTTGGCATAGAGTTGGTGTTCCCTTAGGACCTGCAACACCACCCGAAGATGAGTGGCGTGCTCTTCCTCAGAAGAAGAATATATCAAAATATCATCGACGAATACCACCACAAACTGATCCAGATAGGCCCTAAAGACTCGGTTCATCAAATCCATAAAGGCTGCCGGAGCATTGGTCAAGCCGAAGGGCATAACCAAAAACTCATAATGTCCATACCGAGTCCTAAAAGCCATCTTACTAACATCAACATCACGGATCCTCATTTGATAATATCCAGATCTCAGGTCAATCTTGGAAAACACCTTCGCAGACTGCAGCTGATCCATCAAATCATCGATCCTAGGAAGCGGGTATTTGTTCTTTATCGTCACTTGGTTCAGCTGTCTATAATCAATGCACAACCTCAAGGAACCGTCCTTCTTCCTGACAAATTGGACTGGAGCACCCCACGGAGAAGTACTGGGACGAATGAAACCCTTATCTAGCAACTCCTGCAACTGCGCCTTCAACTCAGCGAGTTTGGCCGGCGCCATCCGGTACGGGGCCTTAGACAAGGGTGCCGTACCCGGTGCAAGCTCAATGGTAAACTCGACCTCTCGCTGAGGAGGAAGGCCAGGCAACTCCTCGGGAAACACATCTGCAAAGTCAAACACTATAGGCACCTCCCAAGGACTGGGACAGTCACGGACATCGGAAACAACAATAGAGGCAAGGAAGGCCTCACAACCACCAGCAAGCAACCTCCAGGTCTTAAAAGCAGAAATAAGAATACCTCGAGAAGAGAGCCTAATACCTTGGAAGTAGAAGGTTGGGATGTCCATAATAGAGAAACGCACCCTCTTCCTGTGGCAGTCCACCTCAGCATAGAAAGCTTCCAACCAATCCATGCTCAAGATGATATCGAAGTCAAGGATGGCAAGTACAACCAACTGGGCAGGCAACTCATGGCCCTCAATGGTCAAGGGAACATTCCTCAAACAATTATAAGATAACATGAAATCCCCAGAAGGAACCTCTACCATCAATCCACCAGATAGCTCATCAATGGGTGCAGAAAGAACATCTATAAACTGCTCAGAAATGAAAAAATGCGAAGCACCCGAATCAATCAACACATGTGCAGAGTTCCCAAGGACAGAAAGTGTACCTTCCACCAAGTTGGACGTACGAGCCTCCTTCCTGGTGATAGCCAGCACTCTCCCTTGAGTCCTCGGCTTCTTCTGATCAGCTGGCCCTTGCCTCTGGCCACGCCCCTGCGGGCAAAACCTCGCCACGTGGCCCTGCTGGCCACAAGTATAGCATCTCCCAGAGAAAGCAGGACATTGAGTCCCACCATGAGTACCACCACAGTGCTGACAAACTACTGGAAGCCTCTGAGCTGGCTCCTGCTGGGCGCTGGACATCGACTGGCTCTGCTGATCCTGCCTGGGTCTGCTACTACCACTGCTGCCACTACTGCCGCCACCGCCTCTGAAGAATCTCCTGAATCGGGAGCCGAGTGACGACGATCCCGATCCGGACGAAGGGGCTGCTGCCGCTGCCCTACCCCTGCCACGAGCTGGTCCTTGAGCAGTCAGTCCTCTCTCTCGGGCTGACTGATTCAGCTGTGCCTCCACTGCTGCCGCACTCCTAACTGCTGACGCCAAGTCTGTACAACAGTGAGATGCTACAAAGTTCCTCAGACTGAGCCTCAGCCCATCCACAAACCTCTCAGTACGTCGCTCCTCATCCCCCGAGATGAAAGGCACAAACCTCCCAAGCGGAACAAACTTCGCCTGGTACTCGAGTACTGTCATACTCTCCTGAGTCAGCTCCATAAATTCCCTCTCCTTGGCCCTCTGGACATGTCTAGGAAAATACTGCGCATTGAATTCCTTCACAAAAGTCTCCCAAGGAATCTCCCTGAGACTCCTATCCTCATAAGACAAACTCTTCAAGGAGGTCCACCAATCAAAGGCGCTATCCTTCAACATGAAGGTAGCTAACGGAGTCTTCTCAACTGTTGTACAATCCATGGTATCGAAAGTCTTCTCTATCTCCCTGAGCCAGTAAACGGCCTCATCAGGGTCGGGACGACCGGTGAAGTGAGGTGGCCTCAGCTTCAGGAATCTCTCCAGTGTAGCTGTAGACCCTCCCCGAGCACTGGAACTCTCACTAGGGTCTCGGGTCTGATATCTAGCCATTGTATCCATCATAGCCTCCATGAACTGCTCTACACTCGGCCTACCGGCCTCAGAACCACTAGCGACATCTCCCCACTCTCGAATAACTGGCACCCTCTTCCTAGGAGCCATCTAATCGCCTACAAATACAGAATCGAAAAGTTCTAGTTAGAAATCCTAAAGCCTATACTACCGTCGTGCCTGTACGGGATAATGTAATTATTTGCCGGACTCATGACATTTAACCTAGTTATTCATTTATTTGCCAGACCGAATGCTCTGATACCAACTGTAACGACCCGCCACCCTATAATCGGGGATCCGATTACTAAATGGGTACCGAATCATTAATTTGGAACCAAACCAGGACCTAAGTAAGTCTGGGAAATAAATAATCAACTAAGCTAAACATTCACATCGCATTGAAGGGAAAAAATGCAGAAATTAAGAGTTATTACAATGCGACTCGATACAGCAAATAATTACATACTCCAACAGAAAAGAAATGATTATACATACAGGCCAGAAATAAAGATAACAACTACGTCGGGGCATACCCCGGAACAACAGCCGACGACGCTCAACACCCAGCCGCTCCACCCTCGCTAAGTCTGCCTGGAGCCCTCACCTGAAAACCGCAGGGGTGAGTCTCAACGAAAAGACTCAGTAGGGATCCTTCGATCCCCACTGCCCACACACACACCCACAAGTGTAAAGTACAGCAGAGATATATATATAAACCATGAAAGACAGTGATTTCCACGCCTACATCTCAATACGAATCACATGCATTCGAAGTATAACTATCATGCATAATTCCATTTTATCAGGGAACCCGTAATCATGCGTATCCTCAAAACACGTCAATCACACAACGAAAGTGGGAAACACCGACCCGCTGAGACCAAACAGTAACCCCTCGGATAGCACGCTGGCTACCTTGGCAGTTACTCCTTCCTCCAGCAAACACCAACCCGCTGAGACCAAACAGTAACCCCTCGGATAGCACGCTGGCTACTCCGGCCCAACTGGCTCAGGTGGTTACTCCTTCCCCCAGCACGAGTGACACTCCAAAGGTACCACTCCGACACCGGTACAAGCTAGCTAACCCCGGGGTTCACCAGGTGACCCTCTCCACTAGGCGTCACCCCGCCACTGCTCCCGTCAGCGCTGTGTCCCTCCGCACCGACACAGGGTGAAGAACGCTACAACTGTCACTTTAGGTCCACCGAAACATAATACACGGCACGGTGCGATCCGGTCACGGAAGAAGTCCACGGTCGCACGACACACAACGCAGTGTCATCCGGTCACGAAGAGTTCATCATCATCGAGTATACTAAATCATGCGTTTAACCAACTATCTATCAGTGTACACACATTTTACTGGCATGGGTTTAGTGTAGTTCTGTCTTGAATCGCGTCGCCCAAGGTCGACGCTATTCAAGCACCCTAGACTGGTTCAAGAAACACCGGCCTCAGAATCTGGCCTAAAAAGGCGTCGACACCAGCGGTCGCCTTTTGAAAGGCGTCGACATCCTCAGACGCCGTTTAGCACAGAAATCCAGAATTTACAAAAAACCATTAACCAGGGGATTTCTGCCTTAAAAGGCGTCATGGTTACCCGACGCTATTCAGAATCGCGTCGTCCACCCATGACGTCTTTTAGTCCCAGAATTCCCGAACTGATAGAGCCTTAGTAGGACGATTCCTGCCTAAAAGGCGTCATGATGGCCCGACGCCCTTCAAAAAGGCGTCGTCCATGCACGACGTCTTTCAACCCCAGGAACCAGGTCTGTCATGAGCCCGAGGGCTCCCCTTTTCAACCCTAAAAACCCCAAAATCACCCAAAATAGAGGAGAAAGAGGGGCGAATCCAACCATCAGGAAACCACATTCATAGAAATCCCTCATTTTATCAAGAAGAGCTCCTAAACATGCTTATTCTACCCCCCGGAATCATAGATCTAAAACATGCTTAGGAGGAAGAATCATGATTTGAACATAGAATACAATGGGAATCGTCACCCTACAGGTTACTTGAACTCCTCCGAGCTTCAAGCCGTCCGCCCGACTCGCCCCACGCCGCCGCCGGTACCGCCGTGGTCGTCCTTACTCCACCGTGACGTCGGCCGCCGTCCGGAGAGTAAAACGCCGCAGTGGAAGTGGAGGTGGTAGTGGTTGGAGCTAGGTAGGGGATGAAGTGGAGGGAAGGACGAAGTGGTGGGAGGAAAAGAGGGAGGAGGAAGGGTCGTCGCCGGAGTCGCCGGAAGGAAGGAGAGAAAGAGAGAGGGAAGAGAAAATGAGAGAAAGAAGGAGGGCTCGCGGGGTTAACCAGAGACTAGCTAAAATGCGTCGAGATGTACGGACGCCTATCAGTTGACATGACGGCCGCTCTGACAGGACTCTGAAACGCGTCGTCCATCCAAGACGTCGTTCAGACGACAAGACTGGCGCCGTACACTGACAACCCAGAGTCGCAGTCTGAAAGGCATCGTGCCTCACGGACGCCGTTCAGACGACATGTCAGGGCCGTACTCTCGCGGCCCAAAGCCAGCCCACATGGCACCCACGTGGCACAGGCTAAAACGCGTCTGCATTGCTGGACGCCGTTTAAACCGCGTTGAGCCCGCTCGACGCGAAACAACACAGAGTCTCGGCCCCACTGGAGCCTGAACTACAGGGTCCGACCCCGAAAACCGGATCCGAAAGCCTCAGTCCTTACACTTCTACTCGGCAGGGCGAACCGTTAAAACCGAATAGAGGCCCCCGGTGAGGCTTCATAGTAGCCTCATTCAAGCCCATTTTTACAAAACAATCGTAAAATAATACATTTGGGGCACTTCCATTATCGACAAAAATACGATGAACATCGTAGCTATTTATTACAGCATTTACAACAAGGGCGTCATCGTAAGGAATCTGAATATCGGTCAGATCCTCTTGGCCGAAGGTAATGTCTTCGTGACGAGACCGCTTCGGCTCGACATCGACCGCTGCTACTGTTGTAGAGCTGAGCTGACGACGCCTCGATCCTTATCCCGGTCCACCAGATATCATCATAATTGACCCAGCACTGGGTCGTTGGTGCGATGTTTCTACCGGGCCCGAGGTGACCTTCGGCTGAGGAGCGGCATCTTTGCTCGGGAGTTGCCGTGGCCTGGCTGCTTCAGGGATGTCCCGGTTTTGTTGCTGTTGAGGCTGCTCTCGCCGGCATTGTGGCAATCGGCCCTCTCTGATGAGGCAATCAATTTCCTCCCGAAGGTGCCGGCATTCAACAGTCGAATGGCCGATCTCCCGATGGTATTCACAATATTTGCGGGGGTCCCTTCGGCGAAGATCTGTCTTGATGCGCTCCGGCTGCCGGAGCATGTCTTTTACCTCCATAAGCATTCGGGAAGGGGGAGCGGGTAGCGGCAGGTACCGCGGCTGCGGAACCCGTCGCTTGTCTCGGTCCCACTCCTCCCTCCGGTATCGCTTGCGAGAGGGTTCCTGGTCTTCAGGTCGAGGACGAACCGCTGGTGGGATAGGTGTCGATGCTGCCTCGGCAGTACTCTTGCCCTTAGACATGATCAGGGCTTCTCGATTGATGTATTTGTAGGCCCGAGCTACGAGATCTTGGAAGGTGGAGGGATGGCGCTTCCCAATAGAGCTGAGAAGCCCTTCGTCCAAGCACCCACTGATTAAGGCCGAGACCGCAATCGAACTGTCCAGGTTCGGGATTTGGGCAGCTTCGGCCCGGAATTTGGTAAAATATTCTTGGAGGGTCTCGGTCGGTCCTTGCCGAATGGCTAACAGACTGGCCAAGGTTTTGCACTGCCGGGTGGCATCATAGAACTGGTCGATGAACAATTGGCCCAACTGGACTAAAGAGTGGATAGAATTGGGGGCCAATGTCTCGAACCAGGTTAAAGCTGTTTTTTCAAGAGTGAGGGGGAAGAGACGGCAGCGGACTGCCTCAGAGACCCCTCGGACAGAGAGGTAAGTGTTGAACCTCTGGAAGTGGCAGACCGGAACTGTCATTCCATCATAGAGAGGGCCTTTCGGCAGTTTAAAGTTGGGAGGTACCTCGGTGGCCAGAAGCTCTGGCGAGAGGCGTTTCGTACGGCCGCGATACCATCTGCTGCATCTCTTTCCTCATTGCCGTCAGCCGCTGATCCAAGTCCGGGGTAGTTGAAGTAGTGACCGATCGTCCTTCGGTCCTGGCTGGATGAAACTCGGACGAAGCATAGCCTTGCTTCGTTATGACGTGGCCGGCGCGAGGGACTCGGGCAGGCGGTGCCAAGGGCTCGCTTTGTGCCGTCGCGGCCTCGTCAGGGAAGACCTGCGAGGGCGTTGGCCGAAGCCTTGCATCTTGGACAGGGAAGAATGGAGGAGGCGGTACTTGTTGGGGGAGCTGGCCCAACAACCATATGCGCTGGGCGATGGCGGATACCATGTCCCGCAGTGGCACGAAAGAAGTAACGGTGGCGGCTAGTGTTGCCACCTATTGTTGAAGTTCCTCCATCCAATTGTCTCCGGGAGTGAGGGACTCCGGTATGACAGGAAAGGCAGCACCTTGCGGTGGAACAGACGGGGCACCTTCGGAATGAAGCGGCGGTGTTGAAGTCGCCCGCGTCTCTGCCTCGTCTTGTCCGGATCGTCTGGTTACTGGACGATGAGATATGACTTCTTGTTAGCTTTCCCACAGACGGCGCCTTTTTTGATGTAGCCGAAGCTATCACGGTCAGATTCCGGGGCTGGAATCCGAAGATGGGACCCGAAGCTGGATCGGATCGGTGAAGAGGACCGACGGGGTCCGGAACGAGGTGAGGGCGGAGACAGGGCCGAGGATCCGAAGCCGCGAGGTACCCGGGCGAGAGCTCGCCAGGAGCGAAGCCGAGACTCACTCGGATGAAGTGGACCGGCAGGCGCAGGGCGTAGCTGAGGCTCCTTCAGGCGAGGCGGACCAACCTGCGGAAGGTGTGGCCGAGGATCCTCCGGACGAGGCGGACCAGCCTGCGGAAGGCGTGGCCGAGGCTCCTCCGGACGAGGCAGAGGCAAACCAGCCGTCCGAAGGCGTCGAGACCGGAGGGAGAAGACCTGAGGTCGGCGGTCGAGACCGACTCGGAGAGGTCGGAGAAGATTCAAACCGAAGCCCCTGCAGAAGGAGGAAGAGAAGAAGAAGAACCAGTCAGTAGGAGTCCCGGGCTTCGGCCCTAAGGAACCCCCTCCGACGGCTAAGTTAGCTTCTGAAGATGATTCGATTCATAAGTCAGAGAAGAAGAAGAAGTAGCTTTAATGCTTTTTGGACTATAGTCCTTGAGGTCTCGAAGACATACCTTTGGTAATAAATAGCTGTGTATTTATAGCGGAGGATAGAGGTTGCTTAGTGGTGGCAACCGATATAGGACTATATTCTAGTTTACTGATAAACCGCCATAGCGCCTAACCCTCCCTCCGGAGTGGGCCGGGTATGGCTACTGGGCCGAAGAGGGTTGGGCCGCTGACGGGCCTGCTGCCGCTTAGTGGACTGAAGCCTTCTGGGCCGAGGGCCGCTAGGCCGTTAACCGGCCGAAGGCTGTTGGGTCGCTGATGGGCCGAAGATTGTTGGGCCGCTGATGGGCCGAGGGCCACTGGGGTGCTTACTGGGCCGAGGGCTGCTGGGCCGCTAATAAGCCGAAGGCTGCCAGTGGGCCTTTTACTGCTGTTGTTGGACTGATCTGTGTTGGGCTTGTTTTAATGGGCCGAATCGGATTCTGCCTCATCATTTAGTAAGCTTGCAATTTACTTTGTTCAGGAATAGATATGCCCATATGTTCATCATTGATATTTGAAAAGTAGAAATAATTATATGTTTATTAGTTTGATAATTATACATTCATGGCCTCTTCACTTGGAGAGGTGAAGGGTTCAATTCATGCACTTCGATGCACGAGGGTACAGTCCTTAAGATTTCTTCCTTTCGTGATAGGGATAATCAACTAATTATTAGAAGAAATAATCATGCTCAGTCTGAAAATAATTCCAATAATGGGACACTAGTAGTTTTTGAACCTCTCCATTTAGGAGTCATTATAAATATTTGACTATGGAACCAGTATAACTAAAAAAATAACAATATGATAATTGATAATTGTACACATACATATGTATGACAGAAAAATTTTATAACTCTATTTATTTGTGTAATCTTTTGAGACGTAAGTAGAAATCCTATGACTATGAGATAAGTACAAAAAAATTACATAAAACTATACTTTTATTTGATAATGTATTCTTTGTGTATCAGACTCAGATGTTTTTCAAAGATAAGAACAAAGTTGAGGCATAGAAGAATAAGGTTAAAAATGGGCTTCTCAAAATATTTTAAGATATATAAAGATAAAGACAACTATACATGACGAGGGGTAATAGGCCGAATTGAAGGCGGCTCAGGGAGCTCACAACCCACTTAGTATCCCGTGCAACGGTCATGCGACTCCTTGCAAGCACCTAGCGGGACAGGCCAGGTCTGTGGGTCCCAAGAGATGGTCCCAATAAAGCTCAACAAGGTCTCCCGAGAGAGCCACGCTCTCGATGATCTCTGTGATAGAATTGGGTGGCCTCAAAGCCAATCATTGTACATTCTAGTTCAGATTATTAATAAAGGCAATCATTTCTTTATTTATAGTTCTCGTAAATTAACTATCGTAATGAAGGTCCATAGACAAATGTAAGGGATATTGAATCATGATGAGATAATGATAGTGAGATCAATATTCTTAGTTACTTGTCTTAAACAGTTCTCGATCATAGGATATTTAAGATGGACATTAAATATTCGATAAGATCGACACAAGTTATCTCTGCTCATGCGATGAAGGTGAATGATCTCACATTCACTCGTGTGTTGACACTAAGACAAACTTGTGGGTGCTCATTAGAGAATGAGTTCACTGAACATATACAAATAAGAATTCCTGGATGGTAATTATACCTATTAGTCAACCAGGGAATTCAATCGTTGCAGTAGCACAGTTGGTCCTTTGACCTGAGTCACTAATAATACCCTGCTTGTAGATCATTGTGTCTTGATAATCTGACTTGTAGACTTTAACCATTAAGTCTACGATAGTCAGTCTCTCAGATACAGTGGAAAGCTTGCGAAGGTAATTGAGTGAACAACAAGAGATCACTCACTCTTGGTATGAGACTGGAGAGAGAATGTCCTATGGATGTGTACACAGAAATCCCTGTCCAGGGTCAAATGAAAGAGATGTCTTCTAGAAATTAACTGAGTACTGGAATCCATCTAAATAATGCGATAAAATGTTTGACTATAAAACCATACCCGTATATTATTGGGACATTAGATGAGTGAAGGATTTTATCTGTGCAGTATCTGCAGACGGAATGGTTCAAATAAGGGGAACAGTATCCCTTATATCTTCTGGGATCATGAGGTAGTATTTGGTGCCGTTCATGATCAGAAGGTCAAGTGGATTAATCATTGGATGATAAATCACTTATTTATTGAATTAATTATTTAACATATGATGTTTAAATAATGATTAATAAACATTAAACTTTAGAATTAGTTCTAAATTTAATAGGCCTGAAACCGGACTGATATGTGGGCTAGAGGGTCACACACATAAGAGTTCTCGTTAGATGGTGAGAGATGTTAAATATTATGGTTATCTGGGTTTTTGTGAAAAGCCGCAGGATAAATATGAATATTTAATGGAGAATTATCCAAGCCAAGCTCTTGGATAATTATGAGAATTAATCCTTATGCTTATCCTTATTTCTTATATAAGGAAGCCAAGGGGAGGGGTGGATAGAGTTGGACGTACACAACCACTTCTTGAAATTTCTCTCTCCTCTCTCTCTCTCTTTCTCTCTCTTGAAATAGATCTCTCTCTCTCCACGCATGGTGGATTTGAGATCGGGTCAAAGTACTCAAGCCGAGAAGAAAATCATGTCTGCATCGGGAGGTCGTGTGGATACCTCTAGAGATCGTGCGCGTGCGCGATTACCGAATCGGTCGAATCCACGGGAGATTCGAAACCCCGCAAAGGTGAAGAATAGTTCATCCCACGTAATTAGAATTGTCCGTTTTACGATCACAGCAACCGATACACTGGAATCATTAATTTTTCTGCTGCGTTATTAGGCGATTCCTAATAGTGGTATCAGAGCCAGGTTGTTAGTTCGATCGTAAAACGGCATCGTTTTACGTGCTGATTTCTTGTTATGCATGTTCTTGGATTTAAAATTTTTTAAATTATCATCTGATGATAGGGAATAGTTCCCAAGCTTTAAAGGGTGTTTTAATTTTAATCTGTCATTCTTAATGATGGATTATCGTGCGGGTATCATAAACCATGAACAATTATTCTATTTTCTCTTTTAAGAATACACCTCTATTATGCACGATCAATTCAGATCCAGGATTATGCATGAAGGTCATTGAGATTCTGATTCTCACTAAGAGACTGTCGGCTTCTCCCATTCTGTATAGTTGAGGGTTATACAGTCCGTCGAAAATTAGTAGGAGTTAAAACTTGATTAAAAGATCATGTCTTGTTTTAAATTTTAATTGAACATCTGCTAAAAAGATTTTATTCATCTCTTGTAGGGAATTATGTTGTCAAATAACCCACTCCGTGGCATACTTGATGCCAATCTTTTGACTAGCCCGAACTACTCAGTTTGGCTCATAAACCTGAAGAGTGTCTTTAAATCTGAGCACATTGCTTACGTCCTTGGAGATGATCCTCCTGCTGAACCGGCATTGGATGCCCTGAGGCAGAGATGATCGCGTACGATAAAAGATCGAAAGACAAAGGCAAAGGAGTAATAAAGGGTGACTGCTTCTACTGTAAGCAGAATGGTCACGGGAAGAGGAACTGCAAGGAGTTCCTCAGCGATAAAGCTCATGGAAAGATGAAGCTATCAGAAGCTTCCGATATTTATATGATAGATATCAACTTATCAGTTAGAGATTCCACATATTGGGTATTAGATACCGGATGTGCTTCCCACATCTGTCATAATGTGCAGATGCTGACAAGTAAGCGCAAGCTGAGAAAAGGCGAGGTGGAACTGAGGCTGGGAAACGGCACAAAAGTTGCGGCGGTTGCTGTTGGGACAGTAAACCTCAGACTTCCATCGAAAGACGTCCTATCATTAGAAGATTGTTATTATGTTCCTAGCATAATAAAGAACATCATATCAGTATCTTGTTTGAACAAGATATGATATAGGTTGTCTATTGAGAATAGAAGTTGTTCGATTTATTATGGTAATAAATCAATAGCTTCGGCATCTTTAGTCAACGGTCTATATCTCTTAGATGTTTCTTATTACAATCTTCAAATTGATAATGCTTTTAATAAGAGCAAGAATTGTGTGAACCAGGCCTACATGTGGTATTGTAGACTTGGGCACATTGGCGAAAGCAGGTTGCAAAAGTTCCACAAGCATAGTTACTTAACTGCATTCGATTACGAATCGTTTGCAACATGTGAATCCTGCCTTAAGGGAAAGATGGCAAAATCTCCATTTACTGGACATGGAGAACGTGCCAAGGACATCCTGGAACTAATACATTCGGATGTATGTGGTCCCATGTCCACCCAAGCCAAAGGTGGCTTTTCATACTTCATCACGTTCACCGATGACTTCTCAAGATTCGGCCATGTGTACTTAATGAAATACAAGTCAGAAGTATTTGAAAAGTTCAAAGAGTTCAAGAATGAGATAGAGAAGTAGTTAGGAAAAAGTATTAAAGCTCTTCGATCAGATCGGAGAGGAGAATACTTGAGTACTAATTTCACACAATTCTTAAAGGATAATAGTATCCTCTCTCAACTGACCCCTCCATATACACCACAGATGAATGGTGTATCATAAAGGAGAAATCACACCTTATTGGACATGGTGCGATCCATGATGAGCTTTTCGGGATTACCAGTATCTTTTTGGGGGTATGCTCTAGAGTCAGCAGCATACCTACTGAGCAGAATACCTAGTAAGTCTGTGACCTCTACTCCATATGAGATATGGAAAGGTAGGAAACCAGAATTTAAACATGTTAAAGTTTGAAGTTGTCCTACTCATATAAAGAGACATGATCCAGACAAGCTGGAATCACGAACTGATAAATGTAGGTTTGTGGGATATCCAAAAGAAACCTTTGGATACTACTTTTATCATTCTGGTGAACAAAAGGTGTTTGTCGCCAGGAAAGTTGTCTTCTTGGAAGAGGAATACCTTCTCCAAGAAGACAGTGGGAGTAAAATAGCACATGAAGAGGTTCTAGATCCCCAAACAGTTGCAATAACATCAAATGCGATATGATTTCCTGAATCTGTTCAGGTATACACAGATGAGCCTTGTAGATCTGGTAGAGTACCTAGACTACCTGAACGATATGTGGGACATATCGCTGAAGGAGAGTCTAAGGTAGAATATAATGTGGATAATGATCCTAAAACCTACCAAGACGCCATAGAAGACCTAGAAGCCGGGAAATGGCAAGAAGCCATGAACTCAGAAATCCAATCCATGTACACTAACCAAGTTTGGAACTTGGAGGACTTACCCGAGGGTATTGTACCCATCGGCTGCAAGTGGATCTTTAAGAGAAAGATCGGTACTGATGAACGGATCAACACTTATAAGGCAAGATTGGTGGCAAAGGGATATCATCAAAGGCAAGGAATTGACTATGACGAGACTTTCTCACCAGTTGCCATGATAAAGTCGATCAGAGTTCTACTCGTCATAGTTGCACACTACGATTACGAGATCTGGCAAATGGATGTGAAGACTGCCTTCCTCAACGGTAACCTTGAGGAAGAGGTGTATATGATACAACCAGAAGGTTTCACATCTACGGAATCTCCAGATAAAGTGTGCAAGCTTCAAAGGTCCATTTATAGACTAAAGCAAGCTTCCCGAAGCTAGAACATACGATTTGACGAGGCTGTCAAGTCTTATGACTTCATTAAGAATCAAGATGAGCCTTGTGTGTACAAGAAGATCAGTAGGAGTGCAGTCACTTTCCTAGTTCTTTACGTAGACGACATACTACTCATTAGGAATGATGTAGCTATGATGTCATCAGTAAAGATCTGACTGTCGAAAAACTTCTCCATGAAGGATTTGGGAGAAGCATCCTACGTATTGGGAATATGGATCTATAGAGATAGATCAAAGAGGGTGCTTGGAATGACCCAATCCTTGTACATAGATACCATAGTCAAAAGATTTTGTATGGAAAATTCCAAGAGATGTCTCATACCGATGAGACATAGAATTAATCTCTCAAAGGAGCAGTCTACTAAAACTCCTGATGAGAAGGCATGCATGGATAGAGTACCCTATGCCACTGCCATAGGATCTATCATGTATGCCATGCTATGTACTCGACCTGATATTGCATATGCTCTAAGTGTTACAAGCAGATTTCAGACTGATCCTGACGAAGAGCACTGGAAGGCAATGAAATGTATCCTTAAGTACTTGAGAAGAACTAAGGATATGTTTCTTGTCTATGGAGGAGATGACTTGAAACTGCGAAGCTATACTGACTCGAGTTTCCAGTCAGATCCAGATGATAGCAAGTCTACATCTGGATTCGTGTTTACTTTGAACGGAGGCGCAGTGTGCTGGAAGAGTTCCAAGCAAGTAACCACTGCAGATTCGACGACTGAAGCTGAATACATCGCTGCAGCTAAAGCCGCCAAGGAAGCAATGTAGTTGAAGAAATTCATCACCGACGTCGACGTAGTTCCCAGTATCTCTGAACCTGTTCCGCTGTTATGCGACAACAATGGAGCCATTGCACAAGCGAAAGAGTCGCGGTCTCATAAGAAATCAAAGCATATTCTGAGGCGCTTTCATCTTATCAGAGAGATCATATCCAGAGGAGATGTAGCGGTGGAAAGAGTTCCATCTGTCGACAATGTAGCAGACCCATAGACAAAGTTGTTGGCTCAAAATGTGTTTGAGCGTCACCTAGAGTCTTTTGGTTTAGTGCATAAAGGTGATTGGCTTTAGTCTAAGTGGGAGATTGTTAGTCTTAAGTGGCCTACAAGCCAATATGACTTTGTAATTTCGTTCATTTATTAATAAAATAGCATTATATTCATTGTGTGTAAATTGTATTAATTATCGTCTCATAATGAAGTCTGTGAATATGTGTGATAGTGATTAGATTATGATAAGATCATACTAATGAGACTAATCACTTAAACACACATATTCTTAATAGTTTCTAGTTGAAGGATATCCAAGAAAGATATCAGATATCCATTTAGACTAGTACAGATTACTCTCACCCATAAGATGAGGGTGACTGATCTCATAGTCACTTGTGTGGAGACACTAAGGCAAATCTGTAGATGCTCATTAGAGAATGAGTTCACTGAACTGATCCGATTGAATCGCTGGATGGTATTGTACCTCACTGTCAACCAGCTTGATTCTATTGTCGTAGTTGCGTGGATGGTCCTCGGACCTGAGACACCAAGGACACCTTGTCGGTGGACTTCTGTGCTTTGACCTTGGTTTATGAATCTCTAACTATGCGATTCTAAATAGCCAAGGATCGGGTACAGCGGAATACCGTCGAAGGGAATTGAGTGTTAATAAGGAATCATTCACTCTCGGTACCTAGAGAGAGAATGCTCTAGGAAGGATGCACGGAAGTCCCTGGCCAGGGCAGACGATAATATCGGGAAAGGAGTTTTCAGATATTATACGGCAGCATCCGATCCAAGTGAGTCGACCGGTTAGGGTTTGACAGTACACCATATCCTGAGTTGACTCGAGAGCATTGTACAAATGAAGGACTATATCCACGCAGTAACTGTCGGCAGAAAGGTTCCAAGAGTGGGTTACTTAACCCTAATACTTTCCGGATTCACGTGATGTTACTTGGCACCCAACGTAATCAGAGGCCCAATCGAATTTGATGTGCGACATTGATTTGATTGATTAATTAATTAATATGAGTTATTAATTGATCAGTCAGGCTAGTGAGGAGTCACTAGGCTTATTGGGCCGTTAACCGGACTGGCAATTGGGCCTAGAGGGTCACACGCAAATGATTCTCAAGGCGATGGATAAATAAGCGAGTTTTATATTAACTGGTGGTTTTTATGAAAAACCACGTGATTAGTATAAAATATAGCGAACGAGCTGAGCAGGCCAGGTTGCTGCTAACCTTAGCTACCCCCTCCTCTCTTCCTCTCTCTCTCTCTGGCGCCCCAGGCCTGTTCTGATCTCCGGGTCTGCTTTGCCACTTCTCCGACTCCCGTCCGACGGGAAATCGACCACGCGTCGCGGCGGTCGTTGCGGCGAACGGCGAAGGATTCGAGGGCTGCAACGAGCGAGGAACGTGAGGACATCCACCACAAGGAGGATCACGTGGACTCCGCTAGAGGCCAGGTACTTGCGCGGCTTGCGGTGTCACACCGACAGAACCGATCAGCCACCGATTCAAATCTACGCACGGTAAGAATCGATAATCTGAGTATCAATTTTTGTTATTCGAAACGAGAATGGATCGCTGTTTTCAACTTTATTTTCCGTTGTGTTTTGTGATCCAGAGAAATACGAGAACCCAACAATGGTGTCCCTAGTGTCTCAGGTCCAAGGACCATCCACGCAACTGCGATAATAGAATCAAGCTGGTTGACAGTGAGGTACTATACCATCCAGCGATTTAATCGGATCAATTCAGTGAACTCATTCTCTAATGAGCACCTACAGATTCGCCTTAGTGTCTCCACACAAGTGACTATGAGATCAATCACCCTCATCGTATGAGGAGGAGTAATCTGTACTAGTCTAACTGGATATCTGATGTCCTTCTCGGATATCCTCTGACTAGGAACTATTAAGAATTTGTGTGTTTAAGTGATTAGTCTCATTAGTATGATCTCATCATAATTTGATTACTATCACACATATTCACGGACTTCATTATGAAACGATAAAAATACGAACTTATACATAATGAAATAATGTCAATTTTATTAATAAATGAACGAGAATTATATAGTTATATTGGCTTGTAGGCCACCGAAGACTAACACCATTGTGGTGGCCCATGCTGGGACATCCTCCGCGGGTGCCTTGCCAAGGTCCCCCACCTTGCGCCGCTTTCGGCAGGCTTCGACTTGTTCCTCGACCTCCACCTGCTACTGTTGTCATCGCCGCTATTGAGTCTTCTTTTGCCTCCTCAGCCATTCCAACCTCTTGGGTGATATCAACTGTCCCCGCCATATGTCCTTCCAAAGGAATGCCCTCCAGGATCTCGAAGTAGTCTCGGGTGGCGTCTATGTCAACAGCATTGAGAGCCACCTCTGGGAACTCCTCAGGAGCCTCCCCCCCCTCTTCCTCTGACTCCTCCCTTGATGATGCACGGTCGAGATTGTCTTGAACCCAGAGGAAACTACAAAATAAAAATCAGTTAGTCATCATTTCTAAAGTATTCTTCTCGACACAAAGGAGTGATACTCACTCCGAAATTCCGCGAGAGAGAGGTCAATAGGCACAAGCTTATCTTTTCAAATCAGGATGTCGACGTCCTCCTTAAAGATGGTTGTAAGTTTCGCCTGCCTCAGTTTCACGTCGAGGGGAATCCAATATGGCAAGTGGGATGTTGAAGGTACAGTAGAATTCCCAGGGACCGACTATCTTTAGGTCTAGAGTAACGTAGAAGAAATGCTCCTTTTAAGTCTTATGGCTAGAGCAAGTCGGGTAGAGGCTAATGAACCAGTTTTTTGGTCGGGACTTCAAGAAGAAGAACCGATCATCGATGAGAGTGCTGGGCATCCTCTTAAAGAGGCAATGGAATAGAATGGCCGAAGGTTTGACCTTGCGGCCGTAGCAGATAATGAGAAAAGAGTAAATATAATACAAAGTATTTGGCACTAGTTGAGCGGGGGCCATATTGTGTTGTTTAAGGAGGCTGACAATTAACCAAGGGATAGGTAGTCGGAAGTCTGCCTCAAACATCTCCTTGCATGCTACAAAGGAGTTTGGGGCTACCGAATAAAGCTAGTCCTCAGGCTCGACCTCCACCATCCGATACTCGTGAGGAACCTTATATTTGTCCATCATCTGATCAAGCTCAACTTGCTGGATGGTGCTCCAAGTCTGACTTGCCAAAGTGGCAAGTCGACACTCTTGACGGTTGGTCGAGGTCAACACTTCCCCGAGATGTCAATCGACATGGCCATAGAAGTAGAAGCTCCCTTTAAAGCCATCTCCAAGGGAGAATAAAAGATAGAGGAGAGAGGCATTCCCTTTGCAGGAGGAGGAGCAGAAAAAGACTCTACCATCTAGGAGGTGAACATAGAGGAAGAAGATTCTCTGGTCGAAGAAGTGGAACCAGAGGGAGACGATGCGATAGAATGAGGGAGAAGTGGCAGTCCAAGAAGACGAAACGGACGACGACGGGATGGACTCACCGGAGCGACGGCTACTCTGGGAGGGCATGAGGAGATGCATGGAAGTCGCTCCCTCTCTGGCTCCGACGGAAGAAACGAATGCAATGGAATCTGAGTGGGGACAGAAGCTTAGGGTTCCCCCGGTTGCTACATATATATAGGGAAGAGCCAACGCTCCCCCCTCCCCCCCAACTACTGACCAGCCATGGAGGCCGAGAGGCACCAAATCTCCTACCATCATAAATGAAGGTATAACCCCATCGGGAGGCAGGAAGACAAAAGGTGCCATGACGACCTAAGATGCCACCTCTGCCAGTTTTGTCACATCCAAGCGTGCACATAGCGACATGTGGGTGACAGGTAGGCAACGAGATGGAGGAGGACGCAAAAAGGCATGATGACATCATCTCTCCCATAAATGGGCATCCTTTCACCGTATGTGAACTCCTCAGCTCCTGCTTCCACCAATCTCCTGACATATCTCCCTAGGACCCTGTGCCTCACACCACTCTCACTCTCGCGTCTCGAGACTAAGAGTGAGGGAGCCAGTGACAGGTGGTAATTGAGCCTCAGCCCAATTGGGCCAAATTGATGGCGGCCCGGGAAGAGTCCTACGACGGTCACGTAAGTCCTTACAAGCACCTAGGAGGACTAGCCAAGACCGTAGGTCCTGAGAGACGGCCCCAACGAAGCCCAACAGGGTCTCCCAAGAAAGCCAGGCTCTTGGAGATACTTGTCCCCGAGAAGACCAAATTCTCGAGAGGATTGAACTTCTCCCCTTCTCTCCGATGAGCAAGGCCAAGGCCACCTTATAAGGCCGAACAGCCCCGTGACTTCCCAAGAGGGTAGGAGCTCTCGAGATGATTCTAATTCTCTCTTTTCCATCAGTAAGTGGGAATCACTTTCAAAGCACCACAACTGTCCATTCGGGGCAATGTCCCATGATCTCCCTCCTCATCAAGAGAGGGGATCATGCCTTCCAACTGTGGATCCACGATTCCCTTAATCATAGGGTCCAAATCATGGGCCACTAGTCTGCCACTACAAAACTACCCTCCAATGCCTCACAGAAAAGGAGGTATAAATATATCAGCCCTCCTCCAGAAGGTATGTACACTTGCACCTTTTGTTCAATCTCATTTTACTCAAGAATCTGACTTAGGCATCAAAGGATCTTTCTCCCACCTAGACGGTGACCCATCTGGTTGTCTTCATCCTCTTGAAGGTCCTTACCCTTGCCTCTTTCCCTGCGAATATAAATTATATCGAGTAGTCGGATCTCCCACAGTTCTCGGCATCCACCAATATCTGACCGCTACAATATTATATCATCCTCACCTTTAAATAAAGTAACCTTTTGTATTCCTAACTTAAAAAGAGACCTTCTAGATTGTTTTCTTTCGGTGCTTGAGTGCCTTGTTCATTGAAATCAGCTTGAGACAGCTTCTATAGAAGACATGATTTTAATGTCCACGCCATGGGGGCCGGGGGCTCATGATGTTCGCTTGGCATGTACTCTAACACGGCACTTACAGAAAAGCATAACGTGTGTTTTCCGCTTTAAGACTTCACCAGGCATGCGATTAAAGTATTAATACTACTGATTAGTGTTTTTTTAATCATTTCAAGATAAGACTAGTTCTGTCTAGTTATGTAAATATTTAATTTGCTTAATTTTTAAAAGATACGGATTAGCACTTAACGCGGGAAATATACGTAAAAATATATATCGTGATGACTTGTTGCTAACAACGACCAACAGACCTAGAGATCTCCAACGCCAAATCAGCTGGTCGTACACTAGTACAGGTGGGGGTGTAAACGAAGCAAGCTAAGCCGAGTCATATTCAGATTCAACTTTGATTAATTTTAATCTAGTTCACGTTTATTTTTGTGAACCTGTACAAATATCTACAGGTGATCAAAAACAAAGTCTGAGAGATTGTTCAGAATTGAAGATAATTCAGAACTGGTCGCTGATTTCACTTAATTATGAGAAAAATGTAAGTCCACTTGATCATATTACACACCGGAGATAAGTATCTCAAGAAAATTTTTTAAGTTCAAACTAAGATCCAATTGGAAGGCAAAAAGTGAAATGAGTGTGGCTCTGCAAGATTTCTTCCTCAGTGGTGGAGTGGTCTGATGAAATAATCATGTTCAGTGTGGAAAGTTCCCAAATAGGGAGTTCGCCTATGATTCGATCCTCTCCTATTTGGGAGGTCCTGTGAATACTTGGTCTATATATATATATATGAGAAAAAAATTCATCTAAGTTAGATGCCCACCTTTACCATCCTCACTCTTTCACAAAACTCACCCTCCCGATGTAAGAAAAAAAGATAACCAAAAGGATGGGAACTAACCTAAAGGGAGGTCTTTGAACATTTTATATATATATATATTGGGATGGGAGGTTTTGGAGGGAGTGGGATATATATCTTCTTTATTTGTTCAAGTCTGTTAAAAGAATGAGTTTAGAAGTTCTTTTCTGAGTTAAGTGCAAAAATAAAATAATCTCAATTTTATATCCATAGCAACTCGACAAGGTGGGTCATACAAGAGTGAGTTATCAGTTTAGGACGGAAAATGAGCCTAGCCACTCTTTCATCAAGTCGAGCTCGAGCCCATGGACAGAGCTTCAAATAGGTTCAAACTTGAGTTCCAACTCATCTACATTTGGTCGGGTCAAGTCCAAACAGTTGAAAACTCGACTCAGCACGACTCGTACCTAACCCTATATTATGTCCTGGGTATCCACCCATCACCCTACATAAGAAGGTTATATCTAAAACTCTCTGCACACAAAGAGGACATATAAGCTGTTAAATTCTTGAGAGGACACTTTTGTAATCGAATCATGAGGAAGAATATTTCTAATATATTAATCGTGGAGAAGCGTAAAGCCTCCGGCAACCGGCCGTTCTAGACGCCCGGGCGAAGGGTCATGGTCAGACTTTCCAAATCTTTGACTTCGCTCCAAGGCCATCAGGGGCAAAGGCATGCATGACCTGTTAGTTTTAAATGTGCAAGTAGACCGGTTCAAAAATTAATTAACTAACTCGAGAGTCGAGAGCGTGATTCCACCTAGCAGCTTTTAGTCAGTGAGTGACTTCAGTTATGGATAACTACGGACCAGGCTTGGGCTCTAGTTTTTAATCTAGTGCAGCTGTTGTAATCAAAGTGGACATTATACAACGTTTAAATAACATAATATTAAATGAATTCTGGATGCCTACCAGCGATTTTTTCAACTCGATCCATAAGTTGGATACCAACGAGCTAATGGCTACATGATATCAAGGGCCATCCTTTTTGGAGGGAGGTCAGGTCGTTAGCAATTTCCATCCTTTGTAGTTATGTGAAAAAGCAGAAATTTGACCCATGGAGAGAATAGAAAGAATATTTTTCACTTCGATCCAACAGTGGTAAAAAGAAAAAGAAAATTAGGCTCGAATGCACATTACAGCACCATGCCTCCTATTTCTCTTATGGTTAATATAAGAGAAATAGGAGAATTTGCATCGATTTCATGAGACTCCGGTTGTTCAAACCTTCTTTTTGTGGAGTTTACACTTAAAAGATGTTGGAGATTCAAATGTGAAGTGCGTACATGATGGGAATTCTTCTCTACTTTTCTTCTCCATCTTATGTGGTGGATGCCATGTTTGGCGCAGTTTTTATTTGGAAGTATTTTCGTATTTTTATTTAGTGATTTTTATGAAAGTCATTAGATCTTGGAAGTCATTTATGTGGTATTTTTCTTGTGTTTTGACTTTCAAACAAAAATTATAAGGGAGGAACTTCCAAAATTAGAGAAAAAGTGAAGAAGTTATGAGATAGTTGACTTTTGTAACAAATCAAAATTAATTATAACATCTCTCTCTCAACTCATTCTATGTAAGAAGTGGAAGGCAAAAGTAACTTTCAAATAGAAGTTTTGCCGAACACGCCTTGAGTGGGATTGGTTTTTCTTTTGAGTTTTACATTAATTGGTTCTCATGAATTTGTAAAAAAAATCTTTGACTTAGATCCTTCCTTTATTTAGGATAAGAAAAGTAGGAAAAGAATCCCGTCACTTTAACATTGCTTTATTCAAATTGAAAAACTTCGTGAAAAAAATCTCATGATGAAACATTGATAAAAGGTGAAGAATCAATTACTCTAATTTTTGCAGTTAAAAAGGATTTTAATCATAACGATAGTAGATGTTGATGTTTGCACTATTCCGATGCGGTACAAATGGATGTCACCTCGCTATCCTACCTCAAGATCCTTCACAACTCGAATCATTTTGGATAATGAAATAATTTGCACATTCCATTAATTTTAATTTTTGAATTTTCCATTTTTGAATTAACTAAATTTTAAAAAAAAGGCAGTCAGCACATGACATGATTTAAAGTTTTCAAATTATTTAGGGAACAAAGTGTTGGGATTTCTCGGATTTCTCCTGATCGCTCATACAGCGAAAAATAAAAAATAAAACAGCTATCCGTTTTCCCGTTTCGAAGAACTAAAATTACGATTATCGGATAATCGATTCTCACCGTGTGCGGATTCGAATCCGCAACCGTTCGGTTCCGTCGGTGCGACACCGTAAGCCGCGCAAGCGCCCGGCCTCTAGCGAAGTCCACCCTATCCTCCTCGCGACGGATATCCTCGCGTTCCTCGTTCTTCGCAGCACACGAAACTTCCGCCGGTCACCGCAACGATTGCCGCAACGCGCAGACGATTTCCCGTCGAACGGGATTCGGAGAAGCGGTGGAGCAGATCTGAATCTGTCAGGACGGCAGAGAGAGAGAGAAACAGAGGAGGTGCGGCTAGGGTTAGCAGCAGCTTGGCCTGCTCAACCCGTTCGCTATGTTTTATACTAACCGCGCGGTTTTTCATAAAAACCCCCGGTTTATATAAAACTCACTTATTTATCCATCGCCTTGAGAATCATTTGCGTGTGACCCTCTAGGCCCAAGTACCAGTCCAGTTAATGGCCCAACAAGCCCAGTGACTCCTCACTTACTTTATTAATCAATTAATAATCTTTTATTAATTAATTAGTCAATCGAATTGATGTCGCACATCGAATTCGACCGGGCCTCCGATCACATTGGGTGCCAAACAACACCGCGTGAACCCAGAAGGTATTGGGGTTAAGTAACCCACTCTTGGAACCTTTCCGCCGACAGTTACCGCGTGGATATAATCCTTCATTCGTATAATGCTCTCGAGTTAACTCAGGGCACGGCGAGCTGTCAAACCCTAACCGGTCGACTCACTTGGATTGGATGCCACTGATGAATATCGAAAAACTCATTTCCCGATATTATCGTCCGCCCTGGCCAGGGACTTCCGCGCATCCTTCCTAGAGCATTCTCTCTCTAAGTACCGAGAGCGAATGATTCCTTATTGACACACAATTCCCTTCGACAGTATTCCGTTGTACCCAATCCTTGGCGTATTAGAATCCCGTGGCTAGAGATTCGTAAACCAAGGTCAAAGTACAGAAGTCCACCGACAAGGTGTCCTTGGTGTCTCAGGTCCGAGGACCATCCACGCAACTGCGACAATAGAATCAAGCTGGTTGACAGTGAGGTACAATATCATCTAGCGATTCAGTCGGATCAGTTCAGTGAACTCATTCTCCAATGAGCACCTACAGATTCGCCTTAGTGTCTCCACACAAGTGACTTATGAGATCAGGCACCCTCATCATATGAGCAGGAGTAATTTGTACTAGTCTAACCGGATATCCGATGTCCTTCTCGGATATCCTCCGACTAGAAACGATTAAGAATATGTGTGTTTAAGTGATCAGTCTCATTAGTATGATCTCATCATAATCTGATCACTATAGCACATATTCACGGACTTCATTATGAAACGATAATTAATGCGATTTACACATAATGAATGTTATGCCATTTTATTAATAAATAAACGAGATTTACATAGTCAGATTGGCTTGTAGGCCACCTAAAACTAACAATCTCCCACTTGGACTAAAGCCAATCACCTTTATACAATAAGCCTATAGACTCTAGGTGACGCTCAAACACAATTTGAGCCAACGGCTTTGTCAGTGGATCTGCTACATTGTCGACGGATGGAACTCTTTCCACTACTACATCTCCTCTGGATATGATCTCTCTGATAAGGTGAAAGTGCCTCAGAATATGCTTCGATTTTTTATGAGACCGCGGCTCTTTCGCTTGCGCAATGGCTCCATTGTTGTCACACAACAGTGGAACAGGCTCAGAGATGCTGGGAACTACGCCGAGGTCGGTGATGAATTTCTTCAACCATACTGCTTCCTTGGCGGCTTCAGCTGCAGTAATGTGCTCAGCTTCAGTCGTCGAATCTGCAGTGGTTACTTGCTTGAAACTCTTCCAGCACACTGCGCCTCCGTTCAAAGTAAATACGAATCTAGATGTAGACTTGCTATCATCTGGATCTGAATAGAAACTAGAGTTAGTAAAGCCTCGCAGTTTCAAGTCACCTCCTCCATAGACAAGAAATATATCTTTAGTTCTTCTCAAGTACTTAAGGATACATTTCACTACCTTCCATTGCTCTTCGCCTGGATCAGCCTGAAATCTGCTCGTAACACTTAGAGCAAATGCAACATCAGGCCGTGTACATAGTATGGCATACATGATAGATCCTATGGCAGAGGCATAAGGTATTCTATCCATGAATGCCCTCTCATCAGGAGTCTTAGGAGACTGCTCCTTTGAGAGATTAATTCTATGTCTCATCGGTATGAGACCTCTCTTGGAATTTTCCATGCCAAACCTTTTGACTATGGTATCTATGTACAAGGATTGGGTCATTCCAAGCATCCTCTTTGATCTATCTCTATAGATCTGTATTCCTAATACGTAGGATGCTTCTCCCAAATCTTTCATGGAGAAGTTTTTCGACAGCCAGATCTTTACTGATGACATCATAGCTACATCATTCCCAATGAGTAATATGTCATCTACGTAAAGAACTAGAAAAGTGACTGCACTCCCACTGGTCTTCTTGTACACACAAGGCTCATCTTCATTCTTAATGAAGTCATAAGACTTGACAGCCTCGTCAAATCTTATGTTCCAGCTCCGGGAAGCTTGCTTCAGTCCATAAATGGACCTCTGAAGCTTGCACACTTTATCTGGAGATTCTTTGGATGTGAAACTTTCTAGTTGTATCATATACACCTCTTCCTCAAAATTACCATTGAGGAAGGCAGTTTTCACATCTATCTGCCAAATTTCATAATAAAAATGTGCAGCAATGGCGAGTAGAACTCTGATCGACTTTATCATGACAACTGGTGAGAAAGTCTCGTCATAGTCAATTCCCTGCCTTTGACGATATCCCTTTGCCACTAACATTACCTTATAAGTGTCGATCCGTCCATCAGCACCGATCTTTCTCTTAAAGATCCACTTGCAACCAATGGGTACAATACCCTCGGGCAAGTCCTCTAAGTTCCAAACTTGGTTGGTGTACATGGACTGGATTTCTGAGTTCATGGCTTCTCGTCATTTCCCGGCTTCTGGACTTTCTATGGCCTCTTGGTAGGTTTTAGGATCATCATCCTCATTATATTCTACCTTAGACTTACCTTCAGCAATATGTCCCACATATCGTTCGGGTAGTCTAGGTACTCTACCAGATCTACGAGGCTCATCTGTGTGTACCTGAACAGATTCAAGAACTGATATCTCATCTGATGATACTGCAGCTGTTTTGGGATCTAGAACCTCTTCCAGTACTATTTTACTCCCACTGTTCTCCTGGATAAGGTATTCCTCTTCCAGGAAGACAGCTTTCCTGGCGACAAACACCTTTTGTTCACCAGGATGATAAAAATAGTATCCAAAGGTTTCCTTTGGATATCCCACAAACCTGCATTTATCAGTTCGTGATTCCAGCTTGTCTGGATCATGCGTCTTTACATGAGCAGGACAACCCCAGACTTTAACATGTTTAAATTCTTGTTTCCTGCCTTTCCATATCTCATATGGAGTAGAGGCCACATATTTGTTGGGTACTCTGTTCAGTAGGTATGCTGCTGACTCTAGAGCATACCCCCAGAGGGACACTGGTAAACCCGAAAAGCTCATCATGGATGGCACCATGTCCAACAAGGTGCGATTCCTCCTTTCTGTACACCATTCATCTGTGGTGTATATGGAGGAGTCAGCTGAGAAAGGATACCATTATCCTTTAAGAATTGTCTGAAGTTAGTACTCAAGTATTCTCCTCCTCGATCTGATCGAATAGTTTTAATACTCTTTCCTAACTGTTTCTCTACCTCATTCTTGAACTCCTTGAACTTCTCAAAAGCTTCCGACTTGTACTTCATTAAGTACACATAGCCGAATCTTGAGAAGTCATCGGTGAACGTGATGAAGTATGAAAAGCCACCTTTTGCTTGGGTGGACATGGGACCACATACATCCGAATGTATTAGTTCCAGGATGTCCTTGGCACGTTCTCCATGTCCAGTAAATGGAGATTTTGCCATCTTTCCCATAAGGCAGGATTCACATGTTGCAAACGATTCGTAATCGAATGCAGTTAAGTAACCATGCTTGTGCAACTTTTGCAACCTGCTTTCGCCAATGTGCCCAAGTCTACAATACCACATGTAGGCCTGGTTCACACAATTCTTGCTCTTATTAAAAGCATTATCAATTTGAAGATTGTAATAAAAAACATCTAAGAGATATAGACCGTTGACTAAAGATGCCGAAGCTATTGATTTATTGCCATGATAAATCGAACAACTTCTATTCTCAATAGTCAACCTATATCCTATCTTGTCCAAACAAGATATTGATATGATGTTGTTTATTATGCTAGGAACATAATAACAATCTTCTAATAGTAAGGTGTCTCCCGATGGAAGCCTGAGGTTTGTTGTCCCAACAGCAATCGCCGCAACTTTTGCGTCGTTTCCTAGCCTTAATTTCACCTCGCCTTGTCTCAGCTTGCGCTTACTTGTCAGCATCTGCACATCATGGCAGATATGAGAAGCATATCCGGTATCTAATACCCAAGATGTGGAATCTCTAACTGATAAGTTGATATCTATCATATAGATATCTGAAGCTTCATATAGCTTCACCTTTTCATGAGCTTCATCGTTAAGGAACTCCTTGCAGTTCCTCTTCCAGTGACCATACTGCTTATAGTAGAAGCAGTCACCCTTTACTACTCTTTTACCTTTGTCCTTAGATCTTTTATCGTTAGCTATCATCTCTGCTTCAGGGGCATCCAATGCCGATTCAGCAGGAGGATCAGCTCCAGGGACAAACTCAATGTGTTCAGATCTGAAGACATTCTTCAAGATTCTGAACCAATCCGAGTAGATCAGGTAAGTCAAAAGGGCATCAAGTATGCCATGGAGTGGGTTATTCAACGACATAATTTTCTACAGAAGATAAGTAAAATCTATTTAGCAGATGTTCAATTATTAAAATTTAAAACAAGACATGGTCTTTTGTTCAAGTTTAACTCCCACTAATTTTCGACGGACTGTATAACCCTCAGTTATACAGAACGGGAGACGTCGACAGTCTCCTAGTGGGGATCATAATCTCAATAACTTGCACTACAGCCTTGTGGATAGCACAACAAATTGTAATACAATCAAAGAGCACCCAACTCATGGGACTTGCAACTCCTTGCAATATCTGATCATAGCTTCGGTCTCCAGAGATTTAATGGCCTTGTGGATAGCACAACAAACCACTAATTATGGTCTAAGCTAACCATCGTTACTCGACGAGCATAGATTTGCATGCCGCCCTTGTGGATAGCACAACAAAGCTACATGGTTCCTCTACCCCGATCATATAGGCATCTAATACCATAGCCACAGTTTCTCCTCCCAATTAAGCAGGCCTTGTGGATAGCACAACAAATTTGCCTAAAGTGATTCGAATCCTATGACTATAACGATGGTAGACCACGCGGTAAGTTCTCAACTACTCGCGTTACGGCTTAGAGTTTATCTGATAGTATTTAGATAACTTTTATCTTAGTCTCTCATAGGTGATAGTATATAAATATATCGTATATATTTACTAAATACTATACCTGCTTTGATTCATAATCAAAAGAAAACAATGCATCTCATACATATCATTAGTGTGGTCATGGATAGCACAGTGGGTTTGACTGGAGCCAACAGTCAAACGCACACACAATCTAACACAACAATTATATTAGATATCCTGCAAACACATAGGCAAGAGATCTTGATCTTTTCGCCTTCCTAGTTGCAGCTGTGGATCATCCTCGCTCCTTGCTCGGTTGCCTAGATCATATTACATTTAAATTCTAGAATTTACAAGTAAATTAAAGAAGGCCTTATGGCGAGTACAATAGAGAGAGGGAGGTAGAAATACATCGGAGTATGAGAGAGAGAGGTGCGCAGACCTCTATTTATTCACAATTAATAAACAATCATACATCCACGATCCACACAATCCATTCATCACATGAATAATTAATTAAGTGCATATCCATGACCACGGTGTGTTTTAAACATCCACACATGATTCAGCGCATCACATGGCTAAAATAAAAGAGTTTTCAAAAATAGATAACTTTAGCTTTCAAAAACTAGGATCCAATCAAAATTGGTATTTGAATTTCGAAAACTCATTTTATTAACTTAACATGCAATTAAATCAAAATTTAAAAGCATTTAACACACATCACATGTGCACACACTCCAAATTAATAATTTCATATTATTCCATGCAAATTAGAACATTTCTAATAATCTAACACTTAGATTAAACCCCATTAATAATCTAACAATTAGACTATTAATGACTAATCTAACTCTTAGACCAGTCCAACAAAGTTAATTAACAATTTAACACTTAAATTATTAATTAACTCTAATTATTAATTAACTACTAATCTAACTCTTAGATTAGTTAATTAATGTTAATTAGTAATTTAACACTTAAATTATTAATTAACCTTAATTAATTAATAATTACTAATCTAACAATTAGATTAGAAGATTAAAGTTAATCATTAATTTAACCCTTAAATTAATAACTAAAAATTAATCATTAAAGACTACTAATTTAACACTTAAATTAGTTGTCGAAGTTAATTATTAATTTAACTCTTAAACTAATAATTAACTTACATATTAATTAACAATTAGTTGAAATAATAATTAGTAATCTAACTATTAGACTAATAATTATTAATCACCAATTTAACCCTTAAATTAGTTAAATTATAAGTTAATTATTAGTTTAACATTTAAACAAATAATTAACATAAGTTCAATAATAACTAATTATTAATTAAAATGATTCATAATCAATTAAAGCCCAATTAAAATTGAATATTAAATTTAATACTTTCAAAACAATTTTGAATATATTTAAATTAAACACCAAATTAATTTTAAATGGGCTATAGGGGTTTAAGGGATTAATTCACAAATTAATTGGGAGGAGAAATGGGCTGGCTCAGTCAAAATGGCACCTGGCTCGAGCCAGGTGCGAGCACTGGCTCGGCCAGGGGCTCGGACCTGGAGCGCCCTGGTCTGAGCCAGGGCGGGCCCGATCTGGGGCCCCTTGGCCGGCCGGTTTAGCCAGTCGAACCGGCTCGGGCCGGCCTCCACCAAGCCCGAACCCGACGGCCCCTTTCCTGCAACCCTAGTTGCAGGCGGCGGGGAGGAGGCTTTGGCAGCGCCGCCGGGCGCTGGCGCAGGCGCCACCAAGCACCGCCGGCAACCTGCCCGACACCGGTGGGGCAGCCGGCGGTGGCCAAATGGCCCCTGGTTCGAGCCCTATTTCGCCCTTTGAAAAACAATTTTGCAGGGTTTTGCAAGGTTTTGCAGGATTAATTCACAATAAATTGTTAAAACAATTATGGCTCGATTTTTGCAGCTCTTCAAGGCTACTCCGGCGCCGGCAAAATACCGGATGTGCTGTGGTGACTATCACCTAGAGATCCGGGCATCCGGGCCGCCATCTCAACGCTTGGGAATCGCTTACGAAGCCGCCGAAAACACCCCGTTCATCGTCCCACGAAGAACACAAAACCCCCACATAAAATCCGAAAAAATCACAGAAAAATAATATACTTATTTGTGTTCATCTTATGAACACTATCCAGTCATTTTAATCGGATTAAACACATGGAATAACTCATGGAAAAATTAATTTGGAGATTGAAACGGGACGAGAAACAGTGGAACCTGGCTCTGATACCACTGTTGGGATTTCTCGGGTTTCTCCGGATCGCTCACGCAGCGGAAAATAAAAAATAAAACAGCGATCCATTTTCCCGTTTCGAAAAACTAAAATTTCGATTATCAGATAATCGATTCTCACCGTGTGCGGATTCGAATCCGCAACCGTTCGGTTCCCTCGGTGCGACACCGCAAGCCGCGCAAGCGCCCGACCTCTAGCGAAGTCTACGCGATCCTCCTCGCGACGGATATCCTCGCGTTCCTCGTTCTTCGCAGCCCACGAAACCTCCGCCGGTCGCTGCAATGATCGCCGCAACGCGCGGACGATTTCCCGTCGAACGGGATTCGGAGAAGCGGCGGAGCAGATCTGGATATGTCTGGATGCTAGAAAGAGAGAGAAATAGAGGAGGTGCGGCTAGGGTTAGCAGCAGCTTGGCCTGCTCAGCCCGTTCGCTATGTTTTATATTAACCGCGCGATTTTTCATAAAAACCCCCGGTTTATATAAAACCCACTTATTTATCCATCGCCTTGAGAATCATTTGCGTGTGACCCTCTAGGCCCAAATACCAGTCCAGTTAGTGACCCAACAAGCCCAGTGACACACAATTCCTTATTGACACACAATTCCCTTCGACGGTATTCCGTTGTACCCAATCCTTGGCATATTAGAATCCCATGGCTAGAGATTCGTAAACCAAGGTCAAAGCACAGAAGTCCACCGACAAGGTGTCCTTGGTGTCTCAGGTCCGAGGACCTTCCACGCAACTGCGACAATAGAATCAAGCTGGTTGACAGTGAGGTACAATACCATCCAGCAATTCAGTCGGATCAGTTCAGTGAACTCATTCTCCAATGAGCACCTACAGATTCGCCTTAGTGTCTCCACACAAGTGACTTATGAGATCAGTCACCCTCATCATATGAGCAGGAGTAATCTGTACTAGTCTAACCGGATATCCGATGTCCTTCTCGGATATCCTCCGACTAGGAACGATTAAGAATATGTGTGTTTAAGTGATCAGTCTCATTAGTATGATCTCATCATAATCTGATCACTATAGCACATATTCACGGACTTCATTATGAAATGATAATTAATGCGATTTACACATAATGAATGTTATGCTATTTTATTAATAAATGAACGAGATTTACATAGTCAGATTGGCTTGTAGGCCACCTAAAACTAACACAAAGGAGCAGGTCAAGTTTGGGAACCATATTTTAGAGTTGGGTGATTTGGGTTGAACCCATGTTCTCACATACATCCTTTTACACTACATACCGAGTAGGGATGCAACGATGCGGATCTAAGGTAGAACCATGATTGTATCCGTTAAACTATCAATTTAGAAATACTATCTGTTAATTGTGTTATAAGTTAACAATCAGTCGGATAATCGGATCTCAATGTACCATTATGTACGCAGTCAAAAAAATATTATGTTCATTATCTTATCCTTTATGCATACCGATTTTAAAATGATATCCGTTAAACCTATAAGTTAACGAATGGTCGGATAATCGGCTATGGGTTAGCCATTTGCATCCTTGGTACGGAGTGATGGTTCTGCCCAAACTTGGGCATCATTAATTCCTATTTGGTGTCCCGCTGCAACAGAGTCGAATCCCCACCCTCCCCATTTGGGGTGGGGAGATAGGGCATCCATTGCTCTACACCACAAGGACCAAAAAACCTGTTTGAAAGCCACTTGAGCAATAATATAGGGAGAGGTTGAATAATATGAATATTTGGTATGTATCATGGAACAACTTCATCCGAAGTCTTTTTTTTTAGTCTAAAGTTTCTGCCTTTTCATTAAACATAAGGGAGAAGAATACAGAGAGGAGCAAAGCCCAACATAAAATAAAGGTACACAAAGTGGGGAGGGAAACAAACATGACAGTGGGGACTAAAACAAGGATCAATAGATCCTCAAGACCAGAGCTGCAGAGCAACACCAGTTGGAGAAAGAAGTCGCTGATGATATCGCCACAGTAGCCACCTCCCAACAAAATAGAAGCTACTACAAGAGTTCTACGGACAATGAAAGTGGAGAGGGTTCGGATGAACATCCCCAATAAAGAGGGATGTGATGTTGCACATAATGTCGAGTGCCTCGAAGGGAACCTCCAATCTTGGAGTAGGAACACCATAGAAAAGCTCAGCTGCTCCACGGATAGTGAATGGAATCCTGTAAAACTTGTGAGAAAGCTCACAAGTTGTGGTTACTGACGGCCAAGTAAATCTGCAAGAATTGGATCTCGCTAGAACAAACAGAGGAAGGAAAGCTAAAGGGTTGGATGAGAAGGAAAACAAACAACAGGGGCACAAGAAGAAACAAGCAAGAGGATGAAGAACAATATGCAGATGTAATCGAGCCGAAGCCAAGGAACCGACAAGGCCCCAAAGGGGTCGCCGGAAGTATGAAAACCGCCCTGCAGAACAAAGATGAAAGAATCCCCTTAAACGAGGACAAAACCAGGTAGAATGCACTAACCTGAACAAAATCTTCCTATAAGGGGATGACCTTCCTCCCAAATGGGAGAGAGAAGGAGAGGAAGGCTTGGCTGGGAGGGGTCTCACCGAAGGGCAACCCCTGCCCTCTGACGGCATCCCAAAGGAAAGTTGTAACGACCCGTCACACCTATAATCGAGGATCCGATTAGTAAATGGGTACCGAATCATTAAAATTAGGAGTTAAACTAGGACCTCGATAAGTCTGAGAAATAAATGATAAGCTAAGCTAAACATTCCAAACATTATCGAACTGTAAAGAAGGTGTAGGAATTAAAAATTATAACAATTCGACTTGACTCAACAAATAATTACATGATCCAACTGAAAAGAAGTAATTATGCGTACAGACCGGAAAATGAAAGAACAACTACATCGGGACATACCCTAGAACAGTAGTTATGATAGATATAGGTGTCCTCTAAACCAATCATAAGACACCTACTTCAATCTGGTTTACTAATCAATGGCATTAAATTCATTATGTAGATTGGCATATTTATAATTGCGCATAATGAAGTCCATGAATATGTGCAATAGTCATCAGATTATGATGAGATCATAACAACGAGACTGATGACTTATCAACACATATTCTTAATTGTTCCTAGTCGTAGGATGTTTGAGAAGCACATCAAACATCCGGTAAGACTAGTACAGGTTATTCCAGCTCATATGATGAGGGTGACTGATCTCGTTAGTTACTCGTATGGAGACACAATGGTAAACCTGTAGGTGCTCATTGGGGAATGAGTTCCCTGAACTGATCCGACATGAATCGCCGAATGGTAATTTATCTGACTGTCAATCGGCTTCATTCATCGTCACAGTGGCGTGGTTGATTCTTAGACTTGAGACACCAAAGACACCTTGTCGGTGGACTTCTGGACTTTGACCTTGACCTACGAATCTCTATCCACGGGATCTCTAATAGTCAAGGATCAGGTCCAGCGGAAGACCTTCGAACGTGATTGTGTGTTCAATAAACGATCGTTTGCTCTCAAGTAACTGGAAAGAGAATGTTCTAGAATAGATCCTCAAGAGTCTCTGGTCAGAGCAGAAACAATATCAGAAAAGAGGTTTTCGGATATTGTACAACGGAGTCTGATTCAAATGAGTTGACCATCTAGGGTTTGACAGTTAACCATACCCTAGGTTAACTCGAGAGCATTGTACGAACGAAGGATTATAGCCACGCGGTAACTGTGGACGGACAGGTTCCATGAGTGGGTTGCTGAACCCCATTACCTTCCGAAATCATGCGGTGTTGCTTGACACCCAACTTGATCGGAAGTCCGACCGCGTTTACATACGATGTTAATTCGGCTAAGTAATTAGTTAATATCTAGATATTAATTAATTACAATAAGCCAATAACTAGTTATTGGACTTAACGGGCTGAAAACCGGACTGGTAAATGGGCCTAGAGGGTCACACGCAATAAGATTCTCAGTCGGTGGTACATAAGTGGGATTTATATTAACTCGGGGACTTTTGTGAAAAGTCGCGCCGACTTAATATATATACGCACTGTTGAGAAACCCTGGGCCAAGCTCCAGAATTTCCCCTTACTGGCCGTCATCCCCCCTTTCTCTCTCCTCCTCTGGGCGCCCCGTTCGAGGCGCCGGAACAGTCTCCGTCTCCACCCCGCTCGATTCCCAAAAGTCGGGAATTCCCGTCTGAGGGTTTCCGGACATCGTTGCAGCGACGGATCTTCAGCGAGCGACATGATACGGACGAGGGAGCGAGGACGAACCACCGCGGAGGACCGCGTGGATACCGCTGGAGGCCAGACGCTTGTGCAGCTCACGGCATCGCCTCAACGGAACCTAGACGGAAGCAGATTCGAATCCGCGCACGGTAATCAGATTACAACCCGATTTTCGGTTTTAGTTTTTCGTTCCTAATCGGATCAGCGGGCATCGAGCGGGATATTTTATTCGTCGTTTCCGCTGCGTTCTTCTCGTCCCGCCCGGATCCCAATAGTGGTATCAGAGCCAGGTTCTGCTCTGATCCGCTTCGGGACGAAGAAAATTAATATTCTAAAATTATCTCCATGCATTGATTCATTATTCTCAGAAAATTTGTTCATATGATGAACACAAAATATTAAATTTAATTTTATGTGAAGAAAAATAATTTTTTTTGGGGGGTATTTTGTGTTCTTCATAAAACGAAGAACGGTGTGATTCGGGTGGCTTTGTTCGATATTCCCAACTGTTGGGCGTAGGACAGAGGCCCCGAATGGTCTGGGGATAGTCACCAGTCCTCTTTGGGCTCCGAACCAGCGCCAGAGAGGGAGATGGAGGGGCCACAAACAGCTTCTTCTTCCTCCCTTTTGCTATTTTGAAAACAGGTTTAGAAAAGGGGGCTGCGGTTTCCAACGCACCGCAGCAAGCATGCCGAGGCCGTTGCCGGCCTGGCCGGGCATCAGCCGGCAACGGCTCTGTACACCTTTCACCCCCCCCCCCCCCCCCACCCCCCACCCCCGGCCGCCGCCATGCCCGTCGGTATTTGCATCTACATCTAGGGTTTACGAGTGGGGTTGGATGCTGGGTGGGGAAGAAAGGAGGAGCTGGACTGGGCCGGGCCGGTCTGGGGGCGCATCAGACCGAGATGCCCCGGGTCCAAGCCCCTGGCCGAGCCAGCGGCTCGAACCAAGTGCCCAGGTGGCTGATCCCTGGTCAATTTTTTAAACCCCACTTATAACCCCATTAACCCCTATTACCCCAGCCCATTAACCTGTAATAAAACCCCTAAACCCCATTTAACCCTCTAAAATTTTTATTAATCTTTATAACCCACCTCCAATTATCTGGAAATTATTTTTAAATAAAGTTTAAAATATGTTTTAGACTTTAATTTATAATTTTCAATTAAATAGGTGTTATTTTTAAGATATGATCTTAATATGATTTAACAAGTGTTGTTAAATCCTTTTTAATAAAATTATTAGAGGGTTATTTAAGATGTGATCTTAATTTAATTAACAATTCTTGTTAATTTAATATTTTTGATATGAGTGATTAAAGGGGGTTAATTAAGATGAGATCTTAATTTAGTTATTAACAACTGTTGTTAATATCTTTTTATTAAATGTTAAAAGGGGTTTAATTTTAGGATGTGATCTTAAATAAAATTAACATAATTTGTTAATTTACCTTTAATTAAAAAAAGTAATTAAATGGGTTAAAATTTAAGATTTTGGTATTAAATTATAATTAACAAGTGTTGTTAATTTAATTAAGTTGCAACTTTCAAATTAATCAACAAATGATGTTAATAATTTAAGTGATTAGATTAATGTATCAATTTCTTAGCAATCGTTGTTAGAAAATTAATTTTATAATTGAGAGACACTTAATAATAGTTATTAAGTGTTTAATTGACTATTTTTAATGTGTTTATTAATTCTTGAGAATTAACCCTTAATAACAGTTATTAAGGATTTATTTATTTATTTTCAAACTCTTAATAATAGTTATTGAGATAATTAATTATATTTCACAAGGATCTCTCAATTATAGTTATTATTGATCTAATCTACTTGGAATTTGATCCTTTATAAAAGTTATTAAAAGATTAAATTAAGTCTAAGTTGTTAGACTATTTTAATTAGAAATGTTCTAATTATTATTTCTTAATAATTGTTATTAAGAAATATGATTTAATAAAAGGAGTTCTTAACAATTGGTTGTTAAGGAATTTTGATTTTATCTAAATGTTAGATTGTTTTGCATTAATAATTATTATTAATGTGATTTAAACATTTAATCTAAGTGTTATATTAATTAATTAATTTAGAATTATTCTAAATACTGTATGGAATATTTTAGAATTTTAATTTTAGTTTTGTACGCACATGTTGATGTGTTTAATGCTTTAAATTAGATTTAAATGCATGTTAGAAAATATGATTTTTGAAATTCGAATTATCCAATTTTGATTGGTACCTAGGTTTTAAGAAAACCAAAATTATTATTTTTCAAAATTTTAGCCTTCATGTGATGTGTTTTATCACGTGTGGATAATTAAAATTTATGGTGGTCATGGACATACACTTAGTTAAATTTCATATCATGTGATGGTGTGTGATTATGTGGATTGTTAGGAAATATGATGTATATTAATTAAGTGTTAATTAATGAGACCTGCGTGTCTCCCTCTCTCTCTCATTCTATTGAAATTCTATCTCCCTCCATTATTGTACTCGACCATAAGGCTTTCTCTTACAATTTATTTGTATTTGAAAATGTTTTAAAATAAATATTATTTGTATTTGATCGCGCCGACCGAGGAGAGGCGAAGATGATCCACAAATGCAACCAGGAAGGCGACAGGGGATGAGATCACCAGTGGCTATGTGTTTGCATGTTTAGATTATATAATTGTTATATAGTTTTGGTGATTAATTGTTTGGCTCCAGTTAATCACCGTGCTGTCCATGACCACATAATGAATATGTATGGTTGATGCACACTTTTTAGTTTTTGATTATGAATCGATTGCTAATATCTAGGTATAGTTAAATATATATGATATATTTATAAACTATCACTTAAGACGAGACCAACTTAACATAAACAAAACCTTCAACATAAAGTCTAAGCCGGAGCGCGAGTCATTGAGAATGTACCGCGTGGCTCTCCATCAATATAATTCTTAGAACTTGATTTAGTGATGGCAGTTTCTATATATTTACCCGAGATCTGCCACCATCTGATGAAAGGACAATTAACTATGGCATCTTGATGCCTTGAGATTGGAATAAAGGAACGGTGTAGCTATCCTCGCGATTACCCGGGAGCTGCATTCTTACTCTACTCTGTCACGTATTGATGGTAAAGCTTAGACCAGGTATAATGGTCTACTGTGTTTACCCGGGACCATTAAAGACTTGGGAGCCGAAATAAGATCGGATATTGCAAGGAGTTACAATTACCATGAGATGGTTGCTCTAAGATAATAGTATGATACTATGTGTTTACCCGAGGTCATACTATGATTCTTAGAGATTATGATCCTCACTAAGAAACCATCGGAGTCTTCCGTTCTATATACATGAAGGTTATACAGTCCGTCAAAAAATAGTAGAAAATAATTCAAGATAAAAGACTATAATTGAATTATCAGAACTATCTGCTTAAAACACGTTATTTTCTTCGTTCACTAAAATGTCGTCTATTCGAGATTTTGACATATTGGATGCCAATACTTCTCATATTCAAACTGACTAGAAAAACTCTCAAGAATGTCTTTAGGGGTAAGTGAAAGTCACTATCCTAATAAGATATCATGATCTCTCTTACTTGGATAGACCAAGGTGAAGAGGTACTCATGGTATGCCTTTTTGAAAGACAATGATTGTCATAAAATCTCTTATTTGGATAGACCAAAATGAAGAGATATTTATGATATGCCTTTGAGAAAGGCAAGTGGTAAAATTTTAAACGGTCGAACCCACACCTGAAAAGATAAAGGAAGGTCAGCTGAGATAGAGAAGTAGCAATTCTCCCACTGCAACCAATATAAGGATACTGGTAAAAGCAAAATGAATATGAAACTTGAAAGAAGTTTCGAATATTCTTATTAATCAACTTTTACATGTCTATTGGAGGTCAGCTGAGATAGAGAAGTAGCAATTCTCCCACTGCAACCAATATAAGGATACTGGTAAAGGCAAAATGAATATGAAACTTGAAAGAAGTTTCGGATATTCTTATTAATCAACTTTTGCATGTCTATTAGAGAATTAGCGTATCCAATATGAGATATTGGAAATGATTCTCAGAGCTGCGATAGTATGCAAACTTAGATAAGTAAAAGGAAATCGAGAAAATGTAAATATTGAGTTAGACTCGACAATTGTTCATGATATTCATATGTTGCTGTCTGACAGTAAATCTTTGTATATATATAGGAGTCAAATATGAAACTGAATAATTGTTATTTAGTTGTATAAGATATCAAAAATTATAAAAGTGAATAACGTTGACTGAGAAGGAACAATAGTTGTTCGAATCAGTCAATGCACTATAGATTCTTGGTGTGACATTTCATGTGATGAATGTTCACAAGTCTCTTATAGAAATGAACTGTGTGAATCATGATTATCTATGGTATTATACACAGGGTTGTACAATAAGAAATTATTGGTGCTGATACACACTAATGTAAACAGCTCAAAAACCAAAGATAATCACTTCTATTGACTTACCTCATAGTTTACTCTTAGAATGATTCGACTGTATGTACTTGCTGAAGTACAAGTCGAGTGTATCTGAGAAATTAAGGTATAAGATCAAAATGAAGTATTAGAATTCTTTAATTTGATCGAAGAAATTAATACTTAAATATATGATTCACACAAATCATTAAGAGGATAATTATATCCTCGCTCGATTAATCCTCATTATACATCATAGTAATATGATAGAATGAGAAATTGCACCTTATTAAGATATGGTGCAATATATATATAATAAGATTTGTCTAATTCTTATCCTTGTAAATATGAGTATGAACATTAGATGTCCATACTTTACAGAGGTTCCAAATAAGTCAATGTGTGTCCATATAGAATATGGAAACCAAATAATTCATATGAGATGTGAATTATGAACAAACCTGATTTTAAAGTCAAGTTATACTGTGATGTGAATTTGTAAAATGTCTAAAGAATTTGGACATTACATTTATTAACCAGGCGATAATGAAATAATTATCGTCCTGAAAGTTGTCTTCTATGAAGAGGAATATGTCCTCAGAAAAGACAGTGGGAGCTGATAAAACTAGAAGATGTTCTAGATTCACAAGTTAACATAAGATTATTAGATAATCTTTAAGTTGTTTGGAACCACTCATAACACATATCAGAGAGCTTTATAGATTTTTGAGATTCTTTCAGTGACTAGAAGGATATGTTTGACATATCTGATTTAGTAAGATGAGAAGACCTCAAAAATAGATTATGATCTAAAATCTATGATAATGGTGCTCTCTGTCATTATAACTTTGAGATTGATAAGTTTATTAGAATTCTACTTGTAAATACTACCTATTATTATATTGAAATGATGACAGATAGATATTAAAAACGTTCTCTCAATGTGATTGAGGAAAAGATATATATGATACACCTTTAAGGCTTTTAGAATATCTAGGAAGCAATGATACACCTTTAAGGCTTTTAGAATATCTAGGAAGCAAGTTATGATTTCAAAGATCATATTGAATCAAACTGAAGTTTCCTAAGTTGTAATAAAAATTTTGACTTAATGGTCAAATACTACGTGATCATTAAGAATGATCACAGATTATATGTGTGTTCAAAAGAGATAGTGGGAGTACAGTCGCTTTAGTAATACTTTGTGATAATAACATCAAAGTTATTGAGAATGACATCAGGATGTTACTATCAGTAAAAGCATTATTAACTATGCTTTCCTCCATAATAGGTTTAGTTATAATATTCCACTTATTGGAAATACGAATCTATTAAGATAGATCGGTGGGGATATTATATTGACCTGCATGTCAAAATGTTTGACATAAATTTCATAATAAGTCTCAATTGTTGAGACATGAAATTTATTCCTTTAAAGAAAAAGTTCCTTAAAAGATACAGGAGTGAAATGCATCATTAAACACTTGAGAAGTGCCAATGATGCACTCACGTATATGGAAAGGATGATTTGAAATTATGAGTTTACATTGACTCAAATTTCAAGTCAAATAATGGATTTAACCTTCTAGTAGAAAAGAATGGATTGGAAGGGTTCCAATCCAGAACTCGATATTAAGGTAATGATATAAACAAGTGATACTGTTATTAGAACATTATGGATGAAAAAGTTCATCCCTGAACTAAGATGTAGTTCTAAAAGATTTCTGATAAAATCTCATTGTTGTAGGACAACAGTGAAAGCGATCAATTGTGTGATCGAGACATGGTCTCTTCAGAAGTTGCAGAACATTCTGAGGCTCCTTCATAAGTTCAGAGACAGAGGATAAAAGGAAATAACATAATGGAAAATATTCCATCTATAGATAATTTAGCATATCCCTGACCAAGTCTTAGTCACAGACTTTATGTGAACATCACCTAGATTTGATGGAGATCAAATGCGAAAGTGATTGGCTTGAGTCCAAGTAGGAGATTGATGGATATAGGTGTCCTCTAAGCCAATCATAAGGCACTTACTTCAATCTGGTTCACTAATCAATGACATTAAATTCATTATGTAGATTGGCATATTTATAATTGCGCATAATGAAGTCCATGAATATGTGCAATAGTCATCAGATTATGATGAGATCATAACAATGAGACTTGATGCGGCAGAATCCGATTCGGCCCATTGCAGCAGGCCCAAACCCCATTCAGCCCAACAGCAGCAGTACTAGGCCCTCCGGCGGCCTTCGGCCCGTTAGCGGCCCAGCAGCCCTCGGCCCATAAGCGGCCCCGTCGCTCCCGGCCCAGCAGGCTTCAGCCCGTCAGCGGCCCATCAGCCTACGGCCCGGGAACAGCACGGCGGCCCAGGGCCCAGCAGGCTTCGGCCCGTCAGCGGCCCAACCCCCTTCGGCCCGGTAGCCGAATCCGGCCCACTCCGGTGGCGGATCAGACGCTATGGCGGTTTATCAGTAAGCCTCCTTTTAGTCCTATATCGGCTGCCACCGTTAACCATCCGCTACCCTCCGCTATAAGTATCCTGCTACTTGTGGCCAAGGAGGGAGGTGGGAAAGACGGATGCCCCCCTAAGCTTCCGAAACCCCTTAAAGGACTGCTGTCCGAATAGGGTTCTAGCTATTTCTTCTTGCTTCCTGAATCGAATCTTCTTCAGAAGCTAACTTGACCGTCGGAGGGGGTTCCCCAGGGCTGACGCCCGGGACTCCTGCTGACTGGTTCTTCTTCTTCTTTCCCTCCTGCAGGGGCTCGGTTCGAATCATCGCCGACCTCCCCGAGTCGGTCTCGGCCGCCGACCTCGGACTCCTCTCCCCGGTCTCGACGCCGAACGCCGGCTGCACCGCGCCAGGAGACTCGGTCTCACGCTGAAGTAGCCTTCGGACTCGCCGTCCGAGGGCGATCCCGTCGGTCGCCCCGCGCCGGGAGACTCGGCCTCGCGCTGAAGGTGCCTTCGGACCCCCTCGTCGGAGAGCGAGCCGTCCCCCCGTCCGATCTCGGACTTTCCGGCTTCTGCTCCGACGCTCGTCTACAGCTCCGCCGACAGGAGCTCCTGCTCGCGCCGCGCCTTCGTCCGACCGAAGGAGCAGCGGCTCACTATCCAAGAGCAGCTCCGGCGGCAGATTGCGCCCCCCGCGGGCGGATCCTCTTCACTCCGAAATAGCCTCGGCTTCGCCCTGTTGTGGATCCCCGTCGGGTCCCCGCGTCACCGCTCGATCCAGACCGGCTCCGGATCCTCCTTGTTTCGGATCCCCGTTTGCGGGATCCGGTCGTGATAGATCCAGTCTACATCAAGACTAATGACTTATAAACGGCTTGATTCATCCGACCGAATTTACATGCGATGTTAATTCGGCTAAGTAATTAGTTAATATCTAGATATTAATTAATTACAATAAGTGAATAACTAGTTATTAGACTTAACGGGCTGAAAACTGGACTGGTAAATGGGCCTAGAGGGTCACACGCAATAAGATTCTCAGTCGGTGGTGCATAAGTGGGATTTATATTAACTTGGGGACTTTTGTGAAAAGTCGCGCCGACTTAATATATATACGCGCTGTTGAGAAACCCTAGGCCAAACTCCAGGATTTCCCCTTGCTGGCCGTCATCCCCCTTTCTCTCTCCTCTTCCGGGCGCCCCGTTCGAGGCACCGGAATAGTCTCCGTCTCCGCCGTGCTCGATTCCCGAAAGTCGGGAATTCCCGTCCATGGGTTTCCGGACATCGTTGCGGCCACGGATCTTCAGCAAGCAAGCTGATACGGACGAGAGAGTGAGGACGAACCACCGCGGAGGATCACGTGGATACCGCTGGAGGCCGTACGCTTGTGCGGCTCGCGGCGTCGCCTCGACGGAACCGAGACGGAAGCGGATTCAAATCCGTGCACGGTAATCAGATTACAACCCGATTTTCGGTTTTAGTTTTTCTTTCCGAATCGGATCAACGGGCATCGGGCGGGATATTTTATTCGTCGTTTTTGCTGCATTCTTCGCGTCCTGCCCGGATCCCAACAGGTTACTGGCGTGCAACCCGAGACGAAACTCTACAACCTCTGCGCCTGTCAAGAACCCTCACCTGAAACCGCAAAGGGTGAGTCACACCAGAATGGACTCAGTAGAGATACCTCTATCCCCACCTCCCACACACACAACAACAATTGCAACAACACAAGGATATAGGCAGATAAGCATAAATAACGCAGAGAAGCTACAGCCACAATGACTAGATATGAAAGGCATGCATTTGTAAATGGAACAGGCACAGTTCTAAAACAACTCAACTCAACGCCGCAGTTTACAAGTAACGTTTCAGCTAAACACACAAACCACACAGCCAAACGCGAAAAACACCGACCCGTTGATATGGAACAACAACCCCTCGAACAGCGCACTGGCTACTCCAGCATGTCTAGCTCTAGGTAGTTTTGTACTCTCCAAATCACAAGAGACACTCCGAAGTGTACCATTCCCACACCGGTACTAGGTATTACCCTAGGGTACACCAAGTGACCCTCGCCTACGAGGCGTCACCTTGTCACTCCCACACCGACAATACGTCACTCTCACACCGACACAAGGTGTAAAGCGCTAACAATTGTCACTTTAGGTCTACGATCACATAAAACACAACACAATGTGATTCCAATCACATGAAAATTTCCGCCCCCAATGTGTGATTTCAAGTATGTATTTAACATAATTGTCTAACAATATACACACATGTTAATTTCAGGAATTATGGGGCTCTAGCTTGAATCGCGTTGTCTGAGCTCGACACCATTAAAAATCCTAAAATTTGTCTCACAGAAACTAGCCTCGAGAAGGATCTGGGCCTAAATCGCGTTGCCCATGGTCGATACCATTTAAATGGCGTCACCTGGTCGCGACGTCATTTACCGCCCGAAAGTCGAATTGCTCTCTGGCACCTAGACCTAAATCGCGTCGCCTTGACCGGACACCATTTAGCGTCTGAAAACAGAACTTCCCTCCGCCCTCCTCCGAGTCACAACATGAAAACCCCTCCCCCAAAACGAGTAAAAATAACACAAATGGAGGTAAGGGGAAAAAAAACTGTAAATTGCATTAACCATGACAAAACCCATTTCCAAAACATCCTTTTTCCATCAAGAACCCTCTAGAACATGCTCAATTCTATATCCAAAATCACCCACATATCCATAGCATGCTCCAAAATAAGAAATCATGATTTTAAAACAATCAACTACATGTGAAGATCGTCACCCTACCGGTTACTTGAACTCCTTCAAATTCCTTGCCGCCGATCCGCTACACCGCAAACCGTTGTCAGTACCACCGTGGACGCTGTCATTCCACCGGGACGTCAGCCGCCGTCCGGAGAGCAAGGTGCCGCAAAGGAAATGGTGGTGATAGTGGTGAAAGGTGGGAGGGTATTGGAGTGGTGGAAGAAGAAGAAGGGGATGGGGAAAGGAAGAGAAACGAAGGGGTTCAGAGAGAGGGATGAGAGAAAGAGGAAATGAGAGAATGAGAGAAAGGAGGAAGAGCTCGGGACGTCAAACCGAAACACGCTAAATCGCGTCGTTTCCAAACAACATTATTCAAACGACAGGACGGGGTTGTATACTAGCAGATCTCTGAATCGTGTCGACCACGCACGACTCCATTTAGACAACACGACCGGAGCCGTACACATACACCTCAACGCCCGCCCATGCGACACATCTACAAGGCTTCTAAATGGCATCCCCATAGGCCATGTGTTAAGCCCACAAGGGCCCAAACCAAGAAGTTCGACACCAAAATCGATCCGATAACTAGATCCAAAACCTCAGTTTTTACAGAAGTGCTCTCCACTCTCCGCTCTGAAGTGTGATCCAGAAGGGGGGGGAAAAGTCCGAAGTCATATCAAAGATGTCAAAAGGTGATTTTTTATATAATCTTTAATTTTTCTATTTTACATATCTCAATTCAATGCCCCCAAAAGGGATTAGTTGTAAGGAGCAAGCCTTTTTGGGGCATTGAGAAGGGATTAGTTGTAAGGAGTGCGTATGATACAAACCAACTGCCTAGTGCAGTTGGTTCACTTCTTGTCTCCCAATTGAGAGGTCTCATATTTCATTTCTTATTGGAGTCTAAAACTCTCATAGGAGTTATCCTTAGTCTATAGGATTACTTCCTCAGATGATCAGGTGACCCAGATTTCTTGCCTAATTTGGTAGAACTATCGACCAATTCGGAATTATCTCCAACTTTAGAGGTTCTCTCAAACTTTGCCCCTAGTCATTTGTAAATATTTGTACCGGTTCAAAAAAAAAGTAAGGAGAGAGTATGATACGAAAGGTATTTGCGACAATTTGAGTTATTTTATGGCAACCTAAGAAATTATATTTTTAAAATATATTTTTGTCATATTTAGAGTAAGTTTGAAAAGTAAGTAGCAAAAGCTACAATTGCAAAATGATAATATAATAGTATTTTTTTTATTTTTAGTATTTTATGTTTATCATGGATAAATTAGTAATTCAAGGGTAAAGGACTCATACCCTAAATTACCTACATTCCAAAAATAGAAGAACCATATGATCCGAGTTCCTTCTACGAACTCATATGATCCAATCCCTGTGTTTAAAACAATGAAAATAATGCATCAGATTAGGAGGTAAAGAGTTACATTTGTCCAAATCTCATGATGGATCGACTATAAGAAGTGATATCGCGACTTAAAATACTAAGGTGGCGTTTGGAAACGTGATTGAGGGCTCCTCCAATGATTAAAAAGCCCCAACAACACTTAACGTGTTTTCCAAATGGACGAAGGTGCCTCGGCTTTCGGTTTATGGGCGTTTCGCGCGAAGAGGAGAGAGATAGACTAGGCGGAAGAAAAGTTACCGCCCAATTGAAAAGTTACACGTGTCCGCTTTTGGAATTATTTGGAATGAAATGACTCTTTTGCGCCGGTGGTAAAAGGGTTTCTTCCGATAGTATTGAACAATTATTCTATCTTTTTTTTATGTCAGAGTCTTCATCTACCATACCTCTTTGTTAGTATGACCCAACTAAAATTCTAATGTTTTCCTTTGTAATAGTGGATAGAGATGCAAATGGAAACTGATACTCCAATAGCCTAATTGATTATTAAAAATTCTGCCAAAATTTTGGCACTTTTTTAAAAATAGTCTATCATCTTCAATAGTGTTCAACACGTTAAGACTAAATATGATATCATAAGAGGATAAAATATATGACACTTTTTTAAAAATAGCTATCATCTTCAATAGTGTTCAACATGTTAAGACTAAATATGATATCATAAAAGAATAAAATATATGAATGCAGGACAACAACTGAAGGAGAAAGAGAGACTCAAGGATAGAAAAGGAGGGAGAGTCTTTGTACTCCCAAGATTAAATTGTACCATTGGGAGTGCAAGAGGAAAAGGAGAGGATAGGGGCCCCACGATAGCCTCCCGGCCCCCTCCATTTTAATCACATAATCTATGGTTGTGAATAAAATAAAAATATGCAAACTACAGTGAAAAAATTATAACATGAGCCAAATGGTGCAAAACTTAAAAAATTGTAATAGAAAATTCTGGAAATAAGCATAAAACTATGCAAATTGGAATGATAATTGTGTAAATAACACAAAACTATGCAACCAGAGAGAGACAAATTAAACAACATGAAATTGTGTAAGGTTAAGTAAAATTGTGTAAAACTGTGCAAAACAATATAATGTGTGTAGAGTGGGTTACGTAAAATTGCGAATAATTTTAAAAAATATAAATCATAATTAAAGATACAAAAACCAATAAAATATCGAAAGACATGTAATGTGAGAGGGTGGTGGAAGGATAGGTAAGGGGAGAGAAACATTTGGCTTCACACAGAGAAGGAGAAGGGAGTAGAATAAATTTACAAAGATGTGTTAGGTGTGGGCGGAATAAGAACTTAGCATCCACGATAACAAGCAAGGTGCCATTTTCCGAGAGGACTGGGCCTGAGGACTCAGTATGATTCGTGTACAAGTGCATACCTAGTATAGGAGAAATACCCAGGCAAAGATCTACAAACAGATCCTTAAATTTATTTATATTTGTATTCTTAAAATTTAATTTGGTATAATTTTACACTTATAATTTTTTTATCTTTATACCTTTAAAGTTTAACTTGTTATAATTTTACACTTACGTCCTTCAAAGTTCAAGATGTATAATTTGACGCTCGTGCCCTTAAAACTTAAAGACAGGACAGCTTACCCGGAAACAAATAAATGAAAATAGGATTTTTGTAAATACATTCCTAGAAGATCCTATATTTGTAGAATACCCCATATATTATTCATATTTACATATAACCCCCTCAACTATGACGTTATTTGCATATAAACCTCTTAATTATGAACCTTTACTTTAAATTTTACTTGAATTAAAATATTGTTATCTAATATTCTATTTTTGTATAAAATAAAATAATTAACTCATAAGAAATTCAAAACAAACAAGATAGTTAATGGGGTTATATACTAATAACGTCATAGCTAAGGGGGTTATACATAAATATGAATTATGCGGGTGGTATCTACAAGTACAAAACCTTTCAGTGGTTAATGCTCAGCATTCGTAATATAATCGGTACAAAATCTTTTATGCGTAAATAAATTATGAAGTCATTTTCAGGAAAACAAACAAATGCAAAGATTATCAGAAAAGTATTTTTAAAAGTACCAAATGATTGATTATATTTTTATATTCTTGTAAATTAATCTTTTTGAAAAATATTTTTTATTCGAATATGGTTTACGTGGAAAGAACAAAACAGGTCTTATGGGGCGATTTGGTTGCATGTAAAATGCATGAAAAACTTTCATAAGATGAGATTGAATGTCTTTTTTTAAAAGTAGTTAAAAATATTTTAATAATTACTGCATGAGAGGGGAGAGAAGATGAAATAAATTAAAAAATTAAAATTTTAAGAATATTATAAAAAAGAATCTCCTTTATGGAGAGACTTATTATACTTTTGGGATCCGCCATTAATTGATGTGGGCCCCATCCAAGATGCTCCCCCTGACAAAGTCTGACGAACCAGAGAAATGCGCGAGGGGAAGAATACCTCGCTGATCTGGCGGCCACGATGGATCTGATCAGACCCCGTCTGGCCAGGAATCAAACCAATCACACGGCCGTATTTAATTCCACCGCGGAGGACAAATTATGATGCGGGTAACCCGCACCTCCCACAATCCCGCATCATGATGGATCCCCCACGATTCCATGATGAATCCCATCATTTACGCCATCCGAGAAACTTGAGAGATAATTGTTATTAGTATTTTTAATTAAAAAATAAATAAATTAGATCCCAACCCAACTTATATGTCTATATACTCCGATTTAGAACGAGGGGGTTCGGTTTTGAATTTTCAAATTTTTTGCCATCGTTTCGATAGAATAACACGGATATGCATGTAAGACATAACGGGATTCACCAACCAAATTCATTTTTTTAACTACAAACACCTGCAACAAGTTTTACTCAACGTTTTTAAGTAGGACTTTTACTAGTGCGGAAATTACGGAATTGCATTCCTTGCAAATATATTTGCTCATGAACTCCTTCGTGTAGCTAAAAGTAAATTGTTGCTATCTTTTTTTTTTCATTTTCTTGAGGAGATGGTTTGGTGATTTAAGAATGTTAGTATACAAAGAGAATATGCGTCAGATACAGAGGAGTGACACTTGATTCGAAGGCTGAGTTTGAAACTACTTTTACGTGCATGGTGAAATATATAAGCAAATAGATGTCTAAAGGAAAATAGTTCTACAACTTTTAATATTAATTTATATGTATATATACATACGCAAATACAGACATTTGTGTGTGTGTGTGTGTTAAAAAAACCCAAGATCTGTGTTGAAGCTATTGTGTGGGCATATATGCAAAAGAACTCTTAAGAATCATTTGGATACATACGTTTACATTGGTAAAATGGCAAAATGCAATCCAAAGTTGATGCAACTTCTAGTTTCCCTCTTATGGATTTCCAAGACGAACAGTATAATTAAATTCAAAATTTTCGACATCTCTGCTTTACTGGGGCTTAGAGTTTTGGGCTACAAAATCTTTGGATTCCGTCATTTTGCAACATTCCAAACGATTTCTTAAAACTCTTAATACCACTTAATTTTCAAAGATACAGTATACTTGGGTTGGGTACATTCTTCTTTCTAGATTGGGGGTACAGTCCGTTCGTGGGTTGAAGTAATCATGAAGTGGACGAGTTGCCAAAGTCCAAAATGGACCAATCGATTAAGATGAAGGAAGCTACAAGTTTTGGTCCTTGTGATGATTTGACGTGTGAAAAGGCCCCTTCAGAGTCCATATGTTGGTCATCTTCCACCCTAATTAAACGATGGAGACCAAATGGTCAACATCAAAAGGTTAACACATTGACAGTAATATTTACTGTGGCAGTAAGTAATATGTTTTACTAATTAAAATTAAATAATATTTTTTTTACTTTTTAAAAGCTAAAGGAGAGTGGACAACCCTAAGGAAGCCATGTTGCCCCAACTTGGATTAAAGGAAAAACAGAAAAACACACTTGCTACCACAGTCGTCTAACTACTTGCATGCCGTGCAAGAAGTATTATTCATCGTCAAATTACTAAAGTTCTTAGCCATTCAGAATTTAAGACTATGGAAATAATAGGATCATAGAGGAATATTATTATATCACATTTTTATCATTAGATTATTTGATCAAATAATTCTCATTAAATGCATCAATTGTAAAAAAAATGTCAAAAGTAACTTTATTAAGAATTATCTGATCGAATAAAATATTATAACAATGTTTCTCCTTCCAATATAAGTGATAAAAATTTACAGATCTATCAGAGTTTACTCTTGAGTACTTTCAACAAATGGTGGGTATTATAAGGAGGTAATTGTTCTCTTCAACAGATCTTTATTTGGAAGAGTAAAACTTGCTGCGATATTTTGAATTTAAAAAATGGAATTTTTATTGGTAGATCTTATTATGCCCTACATTTTATTGAGGCTTGATTTTTGAATTTTCAGAGTTTTTGGGGTCATCTGATCATAGATCAGTATCTATGGGCATATAAGTCATGTAGGACTATCAACCGATGCGAATAATATCCAACTTCGATATGTTCCTGCATCTGATTAGTCAGATATTTGTCCGATTAAGATATCCGACGGATATATCCGAATACCCATTTAGTTATCCGATTAATATTCAAAGTGGAAATAAAAAATAGATATCCGCTCTAATTATTATTCGACCGATTATGTGTTTTGATAAGTTCTTGTAATTTTAATGATGTTTGAAGTATGCTTAAGATGTATGGAGTGATAATAATGAAAATTAGTATGCTTTTTATTTTTGGTGATTTTACTTACTTATATAAATTGTTTAAGTCATTTGTTATTATCTAAAGTATATTTAATAAAGCATGTGAGCTATCTAAAATTTGTTTAGATATTTATAAATTAAATATCTATTAACTTAAATCTATGGTGCTTATGGACTATACCAAGAATAAAATTATAAGTCATTAACTTACAAGTCAAATTTGGAATAAACAAATATTCAAATTATTATCCGAATTCAGATATTATCTGCGGAGTCGAATTCGGATAGAAAATTTTATTATCTATCGGATAGTATTCAGAGCCGAATATTTGGATAATGTTAGACGGAGTGGAGTATCTTACTGTGACATCCGCTCCATATTCACTCCATTGATAGCCCTAAAGTCATGTTAGGATCCACACAAATATTTAGAAATGATACCCCATTAAAAATATCCAATGGATATTTGACTAAAGACACTCCTTCAAAAAAGGAAAATCATCAACGAGCCTCTGATTAATTTGAAAGAATAAAAATACCTCTGTTGACATTGTAGATGCCAATCCACATTAATAAAGGGATCTATCGGATTGCTTGGATTGATATGAAAATTAAAAGAATTTTTTTTATTTTAGTTTTAATTGCTTTTGGTGAAAATTTAAAATAAATGATTAGAGTGTAGAAGTCTGACATTATTTTCTATCTCTTGTCAACTTTTTGCTTATTGGCTAGTCCCTACTTTTCCTCTAACATTGTTTATCATCCCCCTCTAATTAATTATTTATAACAAATCATAAAGTGTTAACATAAATAACATATTCATGCAATAACTTAATAATATATTAACTTTAACGTGTGAAGGCCTTAACGTGTTAAAGCCTTGACAAGTCATGCCAGCATTACTATACTATTAGTTAATATGTTAATAGTTAATGTTGGAGGAGATAAAATTACTATATTATTTTATTATCATGTTATTATATTACTTGACTATTACTGTAATATATTGACGGTAGGAAATAACGTGAGACACAAAGAGGGGCTAGGCCGTCAGCGAAGGTTAAGCTAAAGTTTTCAGAAAAAACAAAAAACAAAAGATGCCCCTAGGGGTGTAAACAGGTTGGATCTAGATCGGATTTTTAAAGATCCGTATATGAATCCGAACCTTTGGATCTTGGATCTGATTTGAATATGAAATAACTATGAAAAGGGGACTCTAATCCAGGTCAAAATTTGTATTCTTATTCGGATCTCGAATCGAATTCGGATTATACTGTATTTGTAAGGATTGAAGTTTCGGATCCGGTTCTCGGGTCAGTTTCGGGGTCGGATCCCTCGGTTTGATCTCTTGTGGGGTTGGACCTTGGGTTCCTTTTCGCGTCGAGCTTGATCGACGCGATTCAAACGGCGTCCGTCGCGGTGGACGCGTTTTAGGTTGTGCCACGTGGGCGCCACGTAGGCTGGTTTTGGGCTGCGGGAGTACGGTCCCGGTCTTATCGTCTGAACGACGTCCTGATTGGACGACGCTATTCAGAATACGGCCCTAGTATGTCAGAGTACGATCCGGACTTGTCGTCTGAATGACGTCGGACTTAGACGACGCGTTTTACCTAACTTCAGTTTGACCCCGCGAACCCTCCCTCCTTTTCCTCATTCTCTCCTTTCCTCTCTCTCTCCTCTCTTCTCTCCGGCCTCCGGCGACATTCTTCCTCCTCTCCTTCCTTTCCTCTCCCCATTCATCCTCTCCCTCCACTTCATCAACATCCTAACTTCCTCCACTACCACCACCACTTCCTCCGCGGCGCATTTCTCTCCGGACGGCGGCCGACGTCCCGGTAGAGTAACGGCGTCCACGGCGGTACCGGCGGCGGCGTGTGGCGAGACGGTTCGACAGCTTGGAGCTCGGAGGAGTTCGAGTAACTAATAGGGTGACGATCCTCGCGATGTTTTGTTTAAAACTATGTTTTTCCGCTTTTGAGTATGTTTAAGAGATTTTTAAGGTGAAAATACTAATTGCATGTAATGAAGAATTGTGGGTTTTTAATCGGTACTTAGTTTCTCCTCTTTTATCTCTATTTTTATGGTGTTTTATGCAAATTTGGGGGAGAAATCCCGTTTTAGAACTCGGAAAAGACCGGAGGATAATCTCTCTGTGAGGGTTAAATGGCATCTGGGGATAGCGACGCCATTTAAAAGACGACTGTCACCTACGACGCGATTTATCCCAGATAACAGACTCTGTCTCTGGATTGAATAGCGTCTAGAGACAACGACGCTATTCAAATGGCGACCTCCTTGCACGACGCGTTTTACTTCGGATCACCCCGATGCCTGATTCTGTTTCTGTCAGGCGACTAGGAACAACGACGCCTTTTAAAAGATGACCCCCTTGCACGACGTGTTTTCGGCCATCTTCCGAGGCCAGATTTCACATTGACCAATTTAGGAGTCTTGAATGACGTCGGCCTTGGACGACGCGATTCAAGACAGAATCTCATTAATTCCTGCAATTAATATGTGTTTACATTGATAGATAGTTTGGTTAATTGCATGTTTGAGATCATATTTGAGGACGACGATTTCTACGTGATTAGATCGCACCGTGTTGCGTTTTGTGCGATCATGGACCTAGAGTGACAGTTGTTAGCGCTTAGGCATCCTGTGTCGGTGTGGGGGTGACACGACACCGGTGTGGGAGTGGTGGGGTGACGCCTAGAGAGAGGGTCATCTGGTGGGTATAGCTAGTACCGGTGTGGGAGTGGTACATTCGGAGTATCACTCGTGCTGGGGGAAATAGAACCTGTAACGACCCGCCACCCTATAATCGGGGATCCGATTACTAAATGGGTACCGAATCATTAATCTTTGGGACCAAACCAGGATCTAGTAAGTCTGGGAAATAAATAATAAACTAAGCTAAACATTCACATCGCATTGAATCGAAATAAAAGTGCAGGAATTAAAATTATTACAATGCGACTCGATTCAGCAAATAATTACATTCTCCAACAGAAGGAAATAATTAAACATACAGGCCAAAGATAATTAACAACTACATCGGGGCATACCCCGGAACAACCGCTGAAGACACACTACACCCGGCCGCACGCGCCGCTCTAAGTCTGCTGGGAGTCCTCACCTGAAAACCGCAGGGGTGAGTCTCAAGACAAGACTCAGTAGGGATCCTTCGATCCCCACTGCCCACGCACACACCCACAAGTGTAAAGTACAACTAACAGTAAAGTAACAAGTGTAGTGACAGGTACGATATCTAATTTTCTACGTGAGAACACATGCGGTCGAAATATAATAATCATGCACATTCTAAGCCAACCGTTAGAAAACCCACAACAGCCATCTCGATAGAACTCGCCGACCGTACAAACAACGGTGGGAAAAACCTCGACCCGCTGAGACCAAGGAGTAGCCCCTCGGATAGCACGCTCGCTACTCCGGCCCAACCGGCTCAGGTGACTACCCCTTCCCTCAGCATGAGTGACTCTCCGAATGTACCACTCCCACACCGGTACTAGCTGACCCCGGGGTTCACCAGGTGACCCTCTCTCACTAGGCGTCACCCCGCCCACGCCCCCACCGGCGCTGTGCTCACGCCCCCACCAGCACAGGGTGATAAATCGCTACAATGTCACTCCAGGTCCACAGTAACACAAAACCACCAAAACTCAGCACTGTACGATCCGGTCACGTGAAAAGTCCGCAATCGCTCAACACATATAGAACCATCCGATCGTGAGGAATCTGTCTCTATCGGGTGCACTAAAACATGTGCAAACTATCTATCTAGCAATGTGAACATGTTTTACTGGCATGCATTAGTGAGATTCTGTCTTGAATCGCGTCGACCGAGGTCGACGCCATTCAAGCTCCATATACAGGTTCATATAAATCAGTCTTCAGAATCTGGCCTTAAAAGGCGTCGACCCTCATGGTCGCCTTTCAAAAGGCGTCGACATCCCCAGACGCCTTTCAACACGAAAATCCGGAATTCCCAAGGCCTTAACCAGGGGATTTCTGCCGTTAAAACGCGTCATGGATGCCCGACGCCGTTCAAAAACGCGTCGTTTACCCATGACGTCTTTCAGCCACAAAAATTCCAACCGGGCAGACTGTCTGTCAGTCAATTCCTGTCTAAAAGGCGTCGTGATGGCCCGACGCCCTTCAAAAAGGCGTCGTCCATGCACGACGTCTTTCAAGCCTAGGAACCAGGAACGCCCTAAACCCGAGGGCTCCCTTTCCAACTCCAAATAACCCCAAAAATCATTCAAACTGGAGGGAAACGAAGAGCAAGACAATTCATAGGCAAACACCCCCATAGAATTCCTAAACATGCTCATTCTAACCCCCGAAACCGAAGATCTACCACATGCATATTGAGGAAAACGCGATCTTAAACACAGTGCCACGGGGAACGTCACCCTACCGGACCCTCGAACGCCTCCGAGCTTCAAGCCGTCCGCCTGTCTCGCCCCACGCCGCCGCCGGTACCGCCGAGGTCGTCCTAGCCCCACCGTGACGTCGGCCGCCGTCCGGAGAGTAGAACGCCGCAGTGGAAGTGGAGGTGGTAGGGGTAGGAGCCAGGTAGAGGATGGAGTGGAGGGAGAGGCGAAATGGTGTGAGGAAAAGAGGGAGGAGGAGGATCGCCGCCGAGTTCGCCGGAGGGAAAGAGAGAAAGGGAGAAGGAGAAAAATGAGGGAAAGAAGGAGGGCTCGCGGGGTTAACCAGAGGCTGGCTAAAACGCGTCGACAAGCACGGACGCCTATCAGGTGACAAGACGGCTGCTCTGACAAGATTCTGAAACGCGTCGACCTTCACAGACGCCATTCAGACAATTTGTCAGGGCCGTACTCTGACACACCCAGAGTCTCAGTCTAAAAGGCGTCGACCAACACGGACGCCGTTCAGACGACCTGACAGGGCCGTACGCTCGCGGTCCAAAGTCAGTCCACGTGGCACCCACGTGGCAGAACCTAAAACGCGTCTGCCATGGTGGACGCCGTTTAAACCGCGTCTCGCGGGCTCGACGCGAAACAACACAGAGTTCCAGACCCCACTAGGGCCAGGACTACAGGGTCCGACCCCGAAAACCGAATCCGAAAACCTCAGTCCTTACAGAACCACCTTGAGCCAGGTTAGGCCGGAGTAGCCAGTGTGCTATCCGAGGGGTTGCTATTTGGTCTCAGCGGGTCGGTGTTTTCCGCGTTTGGCCTTGTCACTTGTGTGTTTAGCCGAGACGCTAGTTGTGGACTCCGTGGTAATGTGGTTTCAGAATTGTGCATGTTACTGTTATAAATGCCTGTGTTTTATATTGAAATCTAGGAATTGTGTTACTGCTTTATTTAGTTAAATTGCCTATATTTGTGTATTGCACTTGTGGGTGTGGGAATGGGTGATGGAGATCGAAGGATCCCTACTGAGTCTTTTTCGATGAGACTCACCCCCTGCGGTTTTCAGGTGAGGGTTCCAGACAGGCGTAGCGAGGAGAGTGTTGCCTTGGGTTGCACGCCAGTAGCCACCGTTTCGGGGTATGCCCTGATATAGTTGTTATTTTCTTTTATGGCCTGTACGCTTAATCATTTCTTTTCTGTTAGAGTATGTAATTAATTGTTGAGTCGAGTCGAATTGTAATAATTTTTAATTTCTGCACTTCCTTTACAATTTGATGTGATGTGGATGTTTAGCTTAGTTTATTATTTATTTCCCAAACTTATCGAGATCCTAGTTTGGCTCCAAATTTAATGATTCGGTACCCATTTAGTAATCGGATCTCCGATTATAGGGTGGCGGGTCGTTACAGTATCGAATACAACCCCCGGCCCCAACCTCATCCAGCAACATGCTCCAGGCCATCCTCATTGCCCTCCCCTCTGCCCCTTCCAGCATCACCACTTGTGAAATGGAGGAGCTACTGCCACCGTCGGTTGCCAACAGCGTCATAGATCCCTGTTGAGCAACGTTGGAGACATGCTCCCAAAAATGTATGGGCTCCTCTCCAACACCATGCTCCCACCACGGAACCCTTGCCAAGCACCATCCCAGCCTCCAAGTTTAACAAATTCATGGTGTTACACTAATGGGCCCCGGATCGAGGCCAATGCCGACGACGACCTCCACACTGTGCGATTGCCTCTACTACCTCTACACCCCCTTGCCCTCCCGCTATGGAGAACGCCTTCTCCATCAGTGGTGAGGATGACCTTGGCACTGCCGCCAAGGAGGACTGCATGCTGCAGATGTTTAGCAGGTCTGTGGTGCCACTCGAATGGGCCCTGTAGCAGTTAGAAACTGGTCGAACGGCGACGACCATCTGATCGGAGATCCTGGCTACTCGATGATATTTGTTTGGCAGTGGAAACGCCCAAGGTAGAGCCTGTAAGAGGGGGGACATAAGCATCAGGGGGGGCCCCAGTCTGGTGGGGGGTAAAACCCTCCGATACATGGGTTAGGTTCTAGAAGACGAGATCTTGCTAGAGGTTTGTTGTACTCTGAAAAGCATACCTTGCTCTGGAGAGGGTCCAGAGATTATATGGTCTCCCCCTTGAGGTGTCCTAGGGACGATTTTCTTCGGGGGAGAGATTTGCCCATAATCGGATCCTCCTGATTTGGGGAGATCGTGGGATATTGTGCAAGCCAGAACTTTCCCATAGCTGGACGGGGCGGACCCCGCGGACTTGCCATAAGTAGGCGGTTAATTCCGTAGTGTTGGGTTCTCTGTGTCCGGATCCGACCAGAACGTAGTGGATAAAATAATATTTAGGATTGGATCCATCCCGTTTCGATCAACAAAATAAAAGAACAATAAATCACATTTACCTTGCGCGGATTCGAATATGCGTTCGTTCGTTTCCTTTGGTGCGATGCCTCAACCGCTCAGGTGTCCGACCTTTAGCGGTATCCACGCGGTCTTCCTCTTGGTGGATCGTCCTCGCTTCCTCGCTCGCAACAGCGTCTACGGATCCCATCTAGCTGCATGTGACTCTCCGCGACATGCGGATTCAAATTCGCGTCGGACGGGAAGACGGAGCAGGCGGGAGTTGGTGCGGAATCTCCCGGGGCCGGCCAAAGGAGGGAGGTGTTAGTTTTAGGTGGCCTATAAGCCAATCTGACTATGTAAATCTCATTCATTTATTAATATAATGGCATAATATTCATTATGTGTAAATCGCATTAATTATCGTTTCATAATGAAGTCCGTGAATATGTGCTATAGTGATCAGATTATGATGAGATCATACTAATGAAACTGATCACTTAAACACACATATTCTTAATCGTTCATAGTCGGAAGATATCCGAGAAGGACATCGAATATCCAATTAGACTAGTACATATTACTCCTGCTCATATGATGAGGGTGACTGATCTCATAGGTCACTTGTGTGGAGACACTAAGGCGAATCTGTAGGTGCTCATTGGAGAATGAGTTCACTGAACTGATCCGACTGAATCGCTGGATGGTATTGTACCTCACTGTCAACCAGCTTGATTCTATTGTCGTAGTTGCGTGGATGGTCCTCGGACTTGAGACACCAAGGACACCTTATCGGTGGACTTATGTGCTTTGACCTTGGTTTACGAATCTCTAGCCACGGGATTCTAATACGCCAAGGATTGGGTACAGCGGAATACCGTCGAAGGGAATTGTGTGTCAATAAGGAATCATTCGCTCTCGGTACTTAGAGAGAGAATGCTCTAGGAAGGATGCGCGGAAGTCCCTGGCCAGGGCGGACGATAATATCGGGAAATGAGTTTTCCGATATTCATCAGCGACATCTAATCCAAGTGAGTCGACCGGTTAGGGTTTGACAGCTCGCCATGCCCTGAGTTAACTCGAGAGCATTATACGAATGAAGGATTATATCCACGCGGTAACTGTCGGCGGAAAGGTTCCAAGAGTGGGTTACTTAACTCCGATACCTTCCGGGTTCACGCGATGTTGCTTGGCACCCAACGTGATCGGAGGCCCGGTCGAATTCGATGTGCGACATCAATTCGATTGATTAATTAATTAATAAAGGGTTATTAATTAATTAATAAAGCCAGTGAGGAGTCACTGGGCTTGTTGGGCCATTAACTGGACTGGTAATTGGGCCTAGAGGGTCACACGCAAATGATTCTCAAGGCGATGGATAAATAAGTGGGTTTTATATAAACCGGGGATTTTTATGAAAAACCGCGCGGTTAATATAAAACATAGCGAACGGGCTGAGCAGGCCAAGCTGCTGCTAACCCTAGCCGCCCCTCCTCTGTTTCTCTCTCTCTCTCTCTGGCGTCCAGACAGATCCAGATATGTTCCGCCGCTTCTCCGAATCTCGTTCGACGGGAAATCGTCCGTGCGTTGCGGCGATCGTTGCAGCGACCGGCGGAGGTTTCGTGGGCTGCGAAGAACGAGGAACGTGAGGATATCCGTCGCGAGGAGGATCGCGTGGACTTCGCTAGTGGCCGGGCACTTGCGCGGCTTGCGATGTCGCACCGACAGAACCGAACGGTTGCGGATTTGAATCCGCACACGGTGAGAATCGATTATCTGATAATCGTAATTCTTAGTTTTTCGAAACGGGAACGGATCTCCGGTTTTTATTTTATTTTCCGCTGCGTGTGAGATCCGGAGAAATCCGAGAATCCAACAGGAGGCACCAGAGACAGAGGAGGAGAGAGAGAGGGGCGGCTAGGTCAGGGTTGTTGTCCCCTGACCCTACCCCAGACTTTTATAATAAGTGTGTTGCGGTTTTTCATAAAAACCCACACTTATCCGAAATCTCGTCGAAAAATCCACCACTTGAAAATCATTTGCGTGTGACCCTATAGGCCCAAATACCAGTCCAATTAATGGCCCATTAAGTCCAGCAACCTTTTACGGACCCACTGAATTGATTAATATCCTTATATTAATTAATCAGCTGAATTTAATGTCCCACAAAAAATTCAGACGGGATTCCGATCACGTTGGGTGCCATCACGTTGGGTGCCAAGCAACACCGCGTGATCTCGGAAGGCATTGGGGTTTATGCAATCCACTATGGGAACCTTTCCGTCAACGGTTACCGCGCGGATATAATCCTTCATCTATGCAATGTTCCCAAATCGATCTAGGTTAATGGTTTACTGTTAAACCCTAGCCGGTCGATTCACTTGAATCGGATGCCGCTAATCTATATCAGATAACTCTTTATCTGATACAAAGTCCACCCTGGCCAGGGACTTAAGCGCATCATTCCCGGAACATTATCCCCTATTGAACACACAATTATCTTCGAGGGCATTTCCCTGAACCCGATCAATTGAATTATTGATAACCCATTGTTAGGGATTCGTTAGTCAAGGTCAAAGCTCAGAGACCAACCAACAAGATATCTTTGGTGTCTCAAGTCCAAGGATCATCTACGCAACCGTGACAAAGGAATCGAACTGGTTAACAGTGAGGTATATACCATCCAGCAATTCATGGTTAGATCAATTCAGTGAACTCATTCACCAATAAGCATCTACATGTCCAGCACAGTGTCTCCACACAAGTGACTTATAGGATCAGTCACCCTCATCATATGAGCTAAAGAAACATGTACTAGTCTATCCGGATATTTAATGTCCTTCTCAAACATCATTCGACTAGGAACAATTAAGAACATGTATTTATAAGTCTTCAGTCCCATAATTATGATCTCATCATAATCCGTAGACTGTTGCACATGTTCATGGACTTCATCGTGATACGATAAACATAGATCGAATTAATTACTCACAATGAATTTATGCCATTATATTAATGAACTGAATAATACATAGGACCCACCTAATAGCGAGGATTGTGACGGAGTGCCCCTAGGAGGACCTTGCCGAGGTCCTGGGGGATCTCGGGAGGAAGACTGGGCTTCATGTTGAGAGATCCAAGATTGCGGGCCCAGTGGGCCCAAGATTCGACCCCTATAGTGCCGGCCGGGGCTCTGAATGTTGCGTGGCCCTTTGCATTGTTCCTAAAAGTTGTGGGCTTTTGGGGCTTCGTACTTAATGGGCTAATTGGGTTGAGCCCTATTTCCCCTCGTCATTGGCCCCCTCACTCCCTTATTCGAATTTTGAATGTGCGAGTGAAGTTGCGCGGAAGGTCCAACCATAAACAGTTTTGACACGTGTTAGGATCCATCATCTGAAAAGGCGTCCGATTGGCGACGTTTCATCATCCCGAGTGCTCTTATGGATGTCGGTTGGCTTCTGAGACGATGCCCTTTTATGAGGAATGATGGAATTTCTTCCCTGGAGCAGACCCCGTACGTACAAGAATTCATTACGTCCGTGTGGTGCTCTTACGTGAGTGATTGGATGCTTGGAGACATCTGCCGTAGGGCGCGCCCTTTTGCCTTAGCGTTGGTTGATGGGCGTGTCCTTATGACGAGACGTCTTGACGGTGCTTGACGTTCCAGGTGGGAGAGGCGCGAATCAGAGTGGATCTTCTCCCCTATAAAGGCAGGCAGGCAGGCGAGTGGGGAGTCAGGCTTACTTCTGCGTTCGCCTTTGCGCTCTCTTCCGCCCACTGAGCTTGTAGAGGGAGAGTGTCTGTGCTGCTCGGTGCTTCGCTGCCCTTCCCTAGTGAGTTCATCTTGGCCCCCCGTTCTAGTAATCTTCTGGTCTTCCTCAGGTCCCGTCCCCTTTGTGATTCTTCGGGTATGTTCCAGGCTTCTCTCTTTCGGTAGGGCATTATCTCAGTCCGTACGACCTTCCCTCATCCCCATGGCTTTAGATGAAGCCTCTAGCTCTTCCACTTTCTCCGAGCGGAGGGCTCCTGCTCTGGCTCGCCATAGCCAAAGCTCGGTCAAATTAGACAAACTGAGGCAAATGATGGAAGAGTATAGAGTGCCACGTGGGTATCGCCTCATCGAGGCCAGTCCCGATGACCACTTCTATTTCGAGGCCCCTAATGCCTTTGTGGCATACTGGGAGACGTTCTTGGCCGGTTTTCGTCTTCCGGTCCCACGCTTCATATGTAGTCTCTTGATTCAGTACCGTTTGGCGACCGCGCAACTGACACCTAACGCTTGGTATTATATCTACACCTTCCTACTCATCTGTCATAGGCCATGTTGTTCTACTGTATGTTCCAGCGCCTTCTTAACACCTTGATCGATGACAGTTTCTTCTTTGTAAAGGCACGTCCTTGCAATCTATTTCTCCGTTTGAGTTCTTTTGCTTTGAGCCACAAGTCGTGGAAGAAGCATTTCTTCTTTGTGATCCGAGAACCCGGAGTTATTCCTCCCTGGGATTTCCGTACTACCTTCAATTTCACTCCCATGCGGGAGGATCTCCTGCCCCGACAGATTCCCTCTGACGTGGACCTGAGGAGGGCGAGGCTCCAGGTGGAGGTCGTGGACTATGCTGACCCCGAAGTTTGTGATATTGCGTTACTGCAGGCTGGCCTTGCTCCGCAGGAGTCTAGGAGTGAGTGCCTGCCTTAGCTGATATTGACCTTTTTTGACGGTCTGGTGACTTCTCTGTCTTGTTTCCTACAGTTGAGATGAACATTCGGACTTCGCTCATGGTGGAGGCTGCTCGGAAGGGTGCTGCGGAAGAAAGGAGAGGCTCGGAAGTTCGAGAGGAGGCAATGATTGGCGAAGAGCCATATGCGAGTCGGCCTCCCACCGAGGCCTTGGCGTTGGACACAGGACTTGGCACATCTTTCCACGACGTTCACGAGGGTGTCCCATTTGACAAGGCCATGGCTGGCAGTGCTGGCGTCTCCGCCCGTTTGGAGGAGATGCGTAGGAGGAAGCGAGCTGTCGACAACTCTCCCCGACAATTGGAGACGCCTATAGCTAATAGCTCTCGCCAGAGTCGGCGACGAATTGATACTGGAAAGCCCCAGTGCTATGTGGCAAGAAGGCGATTGCGGCCAAGATACCTCGGCCTTCGAAGGGTGTCGTGATCAGGGGAGCCCCGGTCGAGCCCCCCTTCCCCTCCGTAGAAATCGAAGTCGAAGCCGTAGTAGCCCTCTATCTGGAGGGTATACCCGGACAGTACCTTCTATAATGGGGACATGGTGCACGACCTTGCCTTGGCTGCGTGCATCTCGGCAAAGCGCGCGCGGGAGGAGTGGAGGAACGACTCCGAGCTCTCACTCAGGGCATTGCAGTCCAATATGCGGGCGCTTGCGCAGGTATACATTCTTGCCGAGCGTCTTGTTGGGCCGGATAACGACCGGCAGAAGGTCGACGAGGAGTGCGCTTAGCTGGAGCGGGCCTTGGAGGAAGAGACCAAGGCTAAGGCGGATCTGGAAGGCAAGCTTAAGGTTGCCTTAGCCCAGGTGGTGGAGTCGGAGGAGTGAAAGCAGAGGGCTGAGGACGACCTCGAGATCGCTAAGACTTTGGCCCGATCGATGGAGACGACGGCTTCCAAGGCTATGACTCGGTTCAAAGCTTCTCCGGAGTATTTAGATGAGAAGGTCGAGTTTAGCCTCGAGTAGTACTCCGTTGGTTATCACAGGGGTACCTCTAAGGGGTTCTCGGCCGACTTTTGGGCGGCGGCTACTCATGCCAGGGAGCTGTGTCTTGGCGTCGAGGCTTCGTCACTTCTGGTGCAGGGAGATCTCGCCTACCGCTCGGATCTTAACGATGAGGGCAAGGCCACTGAAGTCGTCGAGCTAGCCTGTTCTCCAAACGACTCCTAGGGTTCCTGCCGTCGACACCACTGACGATCCTTGAATCGCTCCTCCGGGCCCCGACCTACTGAAAGTTGTAGCTGATGAGGTATTAGGGGTGCCTCGTCAAAGAAAAAAATTCAATCAACCCTCCATTTGAGTTAAAGCGGCCCATTCTCATTTTTGTAAGTCGAGTCCCCTTAGGGGACGAGGTGGCTGGTCCGCCCTAGGCTTAACATATGTTTTTTTTTTTTTTTTTGGAGCTTCTGCTCTATACTTCAAGTGTAGTATCGGTTATCAATACACTGCCATTTTGCGGCTTTCACCCCTTTCTTATCGGATAGCATCTTTGATTCTTTCTTCTTCTGGAGTCAGTCAAGGTCTGTTACAGCTTTTCCTGCCCTTACTGCTGGGCGGTTACTGGCGGGGATGCCCTGCCTCTCGCTTTTAAAGATGAAGAAAGAGGTCGAGTTATAGCACCTCGAGTTGTACCTTTCTTCGCGTCTCCCTCTCCTCTCGGGCCACAATGGCCTCAGGCTCCGTCCGAGGGGTGCTGGCAGATCGGGCTTCCCTCAAATCTTTCACGATCGACGCTAACTCCCTCAATCGGATATGGGGTAGGTTCATAATTCCCGCTGAGTTTGGGTTGCGCTTGCCTTCTGCCGATGAGCGCCTTTACTCAGGTAGCCCTGGCTCCTTCATAGGTACGAAGGCTATGTTCGAAGCTGGCTTCCGGCTGCCGATCTCTCCCTTTGTCGTGGAGTTGCGGCAGTTCCTTGCTGTGGCCCCCGCACAGATCCTTCCGAATTCTTGGCGCGTGGCTATAGCTTTTAACGTGTTGGCATACCTTTATGGTCATACCGAGGACCTTCCTGATGTCTTTTGTCGCGTCTTTAACGTCCGCCCTTGCATGATCCCCGGCGCCCATGGGTTCCTTCAGTTCGTGTGTCATGGTGATCACGGTCCCCTCCGAGTGCCTACTAGCTTTCCTCCTCAAGGATGGAAGGAGGCGTTCTTTTGGGTTGATTGCCCAATTGGTGAGAACTGGCTATTCCGCTCGACTTGGAGGGACTTCGTTGTCTACCGTCTTTCGAGAGATCTCTATCGCAGGCTTTCTAACGAAGGAGAGCGGTTTTTGGCAGACCTTCATGCCGATGTCCCTTACGACGTCGGTGTCTTCCCCTCTGAACATATATTGGAAGCAGCCGGCCTTGCACCATCTTTGGGCGACTCTGCGGAGGCATCAACACCTGCCGAGGCGTTGCTCTCCGTAGGAGGAAGGGGTCGCCGTGGAAGGAGGGGCGGCCGGCCAGGAGGTCGTAGAGGTCGGGGCTAATGCCCCAGGCATTCTTGATTCTTAGGTGGAAGCCTTGTTTTTGTCTCCTTGTTTGAAAAAATTATATTTTGTATTTATGAAGCAGGTTACACGTCCTTCCCGAATGGCCTTGTTTGGTTGTGACTTGGGAGGTAGAGCTTTTGTGAATGCTCTCTTTCCGAGTGTGAGCATCGGGGAATGGTATTGTTAGTTTAGGTGGCCTACAAGCCAATCTGACTATGTAAATCTCGTTCATTTATTAATATAATGGCATAATATTCATTATGTGTAAATCGCATTAATTATCATTTCATAATGAAGTCCGTGAATATGTGCTATAGTGATCAGATTATGATGAAATCATACTAATGAGACTGATCACTTAAACACACATATTCTTAATCGTTCCTAGTCGAAGGATATCCGAGAAGGACATCGGATATCCGGTTAGACTAGTACAGACTACTCCTGCTCATATGATGAGGGTGACTGATCTCATAAGTCACTTGTGTGGAGACACTAAGGCGAATATGTAGGTGCTCATTGGAGAATGAGTTCAATGAACTGATCAGACTGAATCGCTGGATGGTATTGTACCTCACTGTCAACCAGCTTGATTCTATTGTCACAGTTGCGTGGATGGTCCTCGGACCTCAGACACCCAAGACACCTTGTCGGTGGACTTCTGTGCTTTGACCTTGGTTTACGAATCTCTAGCCACAGGATTCTAAGGATTGGGTACAGCGGAATACCGTCGAAGGGAATTGTGTGTCAATAAGGAATCATTCGCTCTCGGTACTTAGAGAGAGAATGCTTTAGGAAGGATGCGCGGAAGTCCCTGGCCAGGGCGGACGATAATATTGGGAAAGGAGTTTTCCGATATTCATCAGCGACATCCAATCCAAGTGAGTCGACCGGTTAGGGTTTGACAGCTCGTCATGCCCTGAGTTGACTCGAGAGCATTATACGAATGAAGGATTATATCCACGCGGTAACTGTCGACGGAAAGGTTCCAAGAGTGGGTTACTCAACCCCGATACCTTCCGGGTTCACGCGGTGTTGCTTGGCACCCAACGTGATCAGAGGCACGGTCGAATTCGATGTGCGACATCAATTCGATTGATTAATTAATTAATAAAGGGTTATTAATTAATTAATAAAGCCAGTGAGGAGTCACTGGGCTTGTTGGGCCATTAACTGGACTGGTAATTGGGCCTAGAGGGTCACACGCAAATGATTCTCAAGGCGATGGATAAATAAATGGGTTTTATATAAACCGGAGATTTTTATGAAAAATCGCGCGGTTAGTATAAAACATAGCGAACGGGCTGAGCAGGTCAAGTTACTGCTAACCCTAGCCGTCCCTCCTCTGTTTCTCTCTCTCTGGCGTCCAGACAGATCTAGATCTGATCCACCGCTTCTCCGAATCCCGTTTAACGGGAAATCGTCCACGCGTTGCGGCGATCATTACGGCGACTGGCGGAGGTTTCGTGGGCTGCGAAGAACGAGGAACGTGAGGATATCCGTCGCGAGGAGGATCGCGTGGACTTCGCTAATGGCCGGGCGCTTGCGCGGCTTGCGGTGTCGCACCGACGGAACCGAATGGTTGCATATTCGAATCCGCACACGGTGAGAATCGATTATCCGATAATCGTAGTTTTTAGTTTTTCGAAACGGGAACGGATCTCTGTTTTATTTTATTTTCCGCTGCGCGTGAGATCCGGAGAAACCCAACTGTGGTATCAGAGCCAGGTTCCACTGTTTCTCGTCCCGTTTCGGTTTCCGAAATTAATTCTTCTGTGTATTATTCCATGCGAAGATTCGATCTTTTTGCTGGATCCGTGTTCATGAGATGAACACAGATTTTATAATAATTTTAATTATTATTATTCTGCAATTTTTCGAATTATTTTGGGGTTTTTCGTTGTTCTTTATGAGATGATGAACTGGGGCTTTTCGGCAGCTTTATACGGGTTTCCCATGCATTGGGATGGCAGCCCGGATCCCCGGATCTCAAGGTGATAGTCACCACAGCACATCCGATATCTGTGTCGGCGCCGGAGTGGCCTTGGAGAGCTACAAAATCGAGCCCCAAATTGGATTTAAATCATGAAAAACCAGATTTCTGGGATTTTTTAGGGGCTCGGGCTGTGTGTGGGGCCTCTCCGGCGATCCCACCCGCGGCGAGGGGGCACCAGCAGGTACGGACGGCGCCGTACTGCCGGCCGTCGGCCACCGCTGCATGAGCCCTGCCGCCGGCCGCCGCTTGAACCCATCTAGGGTTTTCTGTAGGAAGAAGGGGGTGTCGGTTAGGGGAAGGGGAAGAGCCAGGCGGGTCGGTTGCTGGGCGGGCCGAACCGGACCGGCCGGGTGCGACCTGACCGGCCTAGGGGCGCCCTGAGCCAGGGGCTCGGGCCCTGGCCGAGCCCAGGCTCCACCCTGGCTCGAGCCCAGGCCCTGCAGGGCCCGGGCCAGGTTGCCTCTTAGGGCTGGGCCCATTTCCCACCCTTTTAACCCCTATTTAAATGTTATAAACCCCATTTAATCCCTGTTTAAATCTAATTAAGCCATTTTTACCCAATTTATATAAAATTAGATTTTAAATTTATGTTTCAAAATTCTTTGGGAAATTAATTTTTTATATATATTATTGAATTGGGTCATAATGATTTTGGAATCATTTTAATTAACAAATTGTTGTTAATTATTGTAGTTAGTTATTAATTTAAATGTTAAATTAATAATTAATTTTAAATGATTAATTTCAGAGTTAAATTAATGTTCATTAGTTAATTAGAATTGATTGTTGATTTAAATGTTATATTAACAATTAATTTTAAGTAACTAATTAAATGGTTTAATTTAGATTTATTAGTTATTGGTTTAAGTGTTAAACTAATAATTAATTTCAATCCAATAATCTAAAAGTTAGATTGCTGGTTAATTGTTAATTAGTGTTAATTATAAGTTTAAGAGTTAAATTGATAATTAACATTAATTAACTAACTAGTCTAAGAGTTAGATTAGTAAATAATAACAAATTAGAGTTAATTATTAATTTAAGTGTTCAATTAATGATTAATTTTGTTGGACTAGTCTAAGAGTTAGATTAGTCATTAATAGTCTAATTGTTAGATTATTAATGGGGTTTAATCTAAGTGTTAGATTATTAGAATTGTTCTGGAATAATCTGAAATTATTAATTCGGAGTGTGTGCGCATGTGATGTGTGTTTATTGTTTTTAAATTTTGATTTCATTGCATGTTAAGTTAATAAAATGAGTTTTCGAAATTCAAATACCAATTTTCATTAGATCCCATACTTTTTGAAAGCCAAAATTATATATTTTGAAAACTCTTTTATTTTAGCCATGTGATGCGCTGTATCATGTGTGGAATGTTTAAAACACACTGTGGTCATAGATATGCACTTATTTAATTGTTCATGTGATGAATGATGTGTTTGTGTGGATCGTGGATGAATGATGAATGATTATTAATTGTTAATAAATAGAGGTCTGCGTACCTCTCTCTCTCTCATACTCCGATGTACTTCTACCTCCCTCTCTCTTGTACTCGCCATAAGGCTCTCTTCTGATTACATGTAATTCTAGAATTAGTGTAATCTGATCGAGGCAACCGAGGAAGGAGCGAGGACGATCTACAGCTGCAACCAGGAAGGCGAAAAGATAGAGATCTCTTGCCTATGTGTTTGCAGGATATCTAATATAATTGTTGTGTTAGATTGTGTGTGCGTTTGACTGTTGGCTCCAGTCAAACCCACTGTGCTATCCATGACCACACTAATGACATGTATGAGATGCATTGTTTTCTTTTGATTATGAATCAAAGCAGGTATAGTATTTAGTAAATATATACGATATATTTATATACTATCACCTATGAGAGACTAAGATAAAAGTTATCTAAATACTATCAGATAAACTCTAAGCCGTAACGCGAGTAGTTGAGAACTTACCGCGTGGTCTACCATCGTTATAGTCATAGGATTCGAATCACTTTAGGCAAGTTTGTTGTGCTATCCACAAGGCCTGCTTAATTGGGAGGAGAAACTGTGGCTATGGTATTAGATGCCTATATGATCGGGGTAGAGGAACCATGTAGCTTTGTTGTGCTATCCACAAGGGCGGCATGCAAATCTATGCTCTTCGAGTAACGATGGTTAGCTTAGACCATAATTAGTGGTTTGTTGTGCTATCCACAAGGCCATTAAATCTCTGGAGACCGAAGCTATGATCAGATATTGCAAGGAGTTGCAAGTCCCATGAGTTGGGTGCTCTTTGATTATATAACAGTTTGTTGTGCTATCCACAAGGTTGTAGTGCAAGTCATTGAGATTCTGATCCCCACTAGAAAACTGTCAGCGTCTCCCGTTCTGTATAACTGAGGGTTATATAGTCCGTCAAAAATTAGTGGGAGTTAAACTTGAACAAAAGACCATGTCTTGTTTTAAATTTTAATAATTGAACATCTGCTAAATAGATTTTACTTATCTCCTGTAGGAAATTATGTCGTCGAATAAACCACTCTGCGGCATACTTGATGCCCTTTTGACGTACCTGATCTACTCGGATTTGTTCAGATACTTGAAGAATGTCTTCAGATCTGAGCACATTGACTTTATCCCTAGAGCTGATACTCCTGCTGAATCAGCATTAGATGCCCCTGAAGTAGAGATGACAGCTAACGATAAAAGATCGAAGGACAAAGGCAAAAGAGTAGTGAAGGGTGACTGCTTCTACTATAAGCAGTATGGTCACTGGAAGAGGAACTGCAAGGAGTTCCTTAACGATAAAGCTCATAGAAAGGTGAAGCTATCTGAAGCTTCAGATATCTATATGATAGATATCAACTTGTCAGTTAGAGATTTCACATCTTGAGTATTAGATACCGGATGTGCTTCTCATATCTGCCATGATGTGCAGATGCTGACAAGTAAGCGCAAGATGAGACAAGGCGAGGTGGAATTTAGGCTAGGAAACGGCGCAAAAGTTGCGGCTATTGCTGTTGGGACAGCAAACCTCAGACTTCCATCAGGAGATGCCTTACTTTTAGAAGATTGTTATTATGTTCCTAGCATAATAAAGAACATCATATCAGTGTCTTGTTTGGACAAGATAGGATATAGGTTGACTATTGAAAATAGAAGTTGTTCGATTTATTATGGTAATAAATCAATGGCTTCGGCATCTTTAGTCAACGATCTATATCTCTTAGATGTTTCTTATTACAATCTTCAAATTGATAATACTTTTAAGAAGAGCAAGAATTGTGTGAACCAGACCTACATGTAGCATTGTAGACATGGGCACATTGGCGAAAGCAGGTTGCAAAAGTTGCACAAGCATGGTTACTTAACTGCATTCGATTACGAATCGTTTGCAACATGTGAATCATGTCTTATGGGAAAGATGGCAAAATCTCTATTTACTAGACATGAAGAACGTGCCAAGGACATTCTGGAACTAATACATTCGGATGTATGTGGTCCCATGTCCACCCAAGCCAAAGGTGGCTTTTCATACTTCATCACGTTCACCGATGACTTCTCAAGATTCGGCTGTGTACTTAATGAAGTACAAGTCGAAAGCATTTGAAAAGTTCAAGGAGTTCAAGAATGAGATAGAGAAGTAGTTAGGAAAGAGTATTAAAGCTCTTCGATCAGATCGAGGAGGAGAATACTTGAGTACTAATTTCACACAATTCTTAAAGGATAATGATATCCTTTCTCAGCTAACCCCTCCATATACACCACAGATGAATGGTGTATCAGAAAGGAGGAATCACACCTTATTGTACATGGTGCAATCTATGATGAGCTTTTCGGGATTACCAGTGTCCCTCTGGGGGTATGCTCTAGATTCAGCAGCATACCTACTGAACAGAGTACCCAGCAAGTCTGTGGCCTCTACTCCACATGAGATATGGAAAGGCAGGAAACTAGAATTTAAACATATTTAAGTCTGGGGTTGTCTTGCTCATGTGAAGAGGCATGATCCAAACAAACTGGAATCACGAACTGATAAATGCAATTTTATGGGATATCCAAAGGAAACCTTTGGATACTATTTTTACCATCCTGTTGAACAAAAGGTGTTTGTCGCCAGGAAAGCTGTCTTCCTGGAAGAGGAATACCTTCTCCAGGAGAACAGTGGGAGTAAAATAGTACTGGAAGAGGTTCCAGATCCCCAAACAGCTGCATTATCATCAGATGAGATATCAGTTCTTAAATCTGTTCGGGTACACACATATGAGCCTCGTAGATCTGGTAGATTACCTAGACTACCCAAACGATATGTGGGACATATCGCTGAAGGTGAGTCTAAGGTAGAATATAATGAGGATGATGATCCTAAAACCTACCAGGAGGCCATAGAAGGCCCAGAATCCGGGAAATGGCGAGAATCCATGAACTCAGAAATCCGGTCCATGTACACCAACCAAGTTTGGAACTTGGAGGACTTACCCGAGGCTATTGTATCCATCGATTGCAAATGGATCTTTAAGAGAAAGATCGGTGCTGATGGACGGATCGACACTTATAAGGCAAGGTTGGTGGCAAAGGGATATCGTCAAAGACAAGGAATTGACTATGACGAGACTTTCTCACCAGTTGCCATGATAAAGTCGATCAGAGTTCTACTCGCCATTGCTGTACATTTTTATTATGAAATCTGGCAGACGGATGTGAAAACTGCCTTCCTCAATGGTAATCTTGAGGAAGAGGTATATATGATACAACCAGAAAGTTTCACATCCAAAGAATCTCCAGATAAAGTGTGCAAGCTTCAGAGGTCCATTTATAGACTGAAGCAGGCTTCCCGGAGCTAGAACATAAGATTTGACGAGACTGTTAAGTCTTATGACTTCATTAAGAATGAAGATGAGCCTTGTGTATACAAGAAGACCAGTGGGAGTGCAGCCACTTTTCTAGTTCTTTACGTATATGACATACTACTCATTGGGAATGATGTAGCTATGATGTCATCAGTAAAGATCTGGCTGTCGAAAAACTTCTCCATGATGGATTTGGGAGAAGCATCCTACGTATTGGGAATACGGATCTATAGAGATAGATCAAAAAGGATGCTTGGAATGACCCAATCCTTGTACATAGATACTATAGTCAAAAGGTTTGGCATGGAAAATTCCAAGAGAGGTCTCATACCGATGAGACATGGAATTAGTCTCTCAAAGGAACAGTCTCCTAAGACTCCTAATGAGAGGGCATTCATGGATAGAATACCCTATACCTCTGCCATAGGATCTATTATGTATGCCATGCTATGTACACGGCCTGATGTTGCATTTGCTCTAAGTGTTACGAGCAGATTTCAGGCTGATCCAGGCGAAGAGCACTGGAAGGCAGTGAAATGTATCCTTAAGTACTTGAGAAGAACTAAGGATATGTTTCTTGTCTATGGAGGAGGTGACTTGAAACTGCGAGGCTTTACTGACTCGAGTTTTCAATCGGATCCAGAAGATAGCAAGTCAACATCTGGATTCGTGTTTACTTTGAACGGAGGCGCAGTGTGCTGGAAGAGTTCCAAGCAACTAACCACTACAGATTCGATGACTGAAGCTGAGTACATCGCTGCAGCTGAAGCCGCCAAGGAAGCAGTATGGTTGAAGAAATTCATCACCGACCTCGGCATAGTTCCCAGTATCTCTGAACCAGTTCAGCTGTTGTGCAACAACAATGGAGCGATTGCGCAAGCGAAAGAGCCGCGGTCTCATCATAAATCGAAGCATATTCTGAGGCGCTTTCATCTGATCAGAGAGATCATATCCAGAGGAGATGTAGTAGCATAAAGAGTTCCATCTGTCGACAATGTAGCAGATCCACTGACAAAGCCGCTGGCTCAAATTGTGTTTGAGCGTCACCTAGAGTCTATAGGCTTATTGTATAAAGGTGATTGGCTTTAGTCCAAGTGGGAGATTGTTAGTTTAGGTGGCCTACAAGCCAATCTGACTATGTAAATCTCGTTCATTTATTAATATAATGGCATAATATTCATTATGTGTAAATCGCATTAATTATCGTTTCATAATGAAGTCCGTGAATATGTGCTATAGTGATCAGATTATGATGAGATCATACTAATGAGACTGATCACTTCAACACATATTCTTAATCGTTCATAGTCGAAGGATATCCGAGAAGGACATCGGATATCCGGTTAGACTAGTACAGATTACTCCTGCTCACATGATGAGGGTGACTGATCTCATAAGTCACTTGTGTGGAGATACTAAGGCGAATCTGTAGGTGCTCATTGGAGAATGAGTTCACTGAACTGATCCGACTGAATCGCTAGATGTTATTGTACCTCACTGTCAACCAGCTTGATTCTATTGTCGCAGTTGCGTGGATGGTCCTCGGACCTGAGACACCAAGGACACCTTGTCGGTGGACTTTTGTGCTTTGACCTTGGTTTACGAATCTCTAGCCACGGGATTCTAATACGCCAAGGATTGGGTACAGCGGAATACCGTCGAAGGGAATTGTGTGTCAATAAGGAATCATTCACTCTCGGTACTTAGAGAGAGAATGCTCTAGGAAGGATGCGCGGAAGTCCCTGGCCAGGGCGGACGATAATATCGGGAAAGGAGTTTTCCGATATTCATCAGCGGCATCCAATCCAAGTGAGTCGATCGGTTAGGGTTTGACAGCTCGCCATGCCCTGAGTTGACTTGAGAGCATTATACGAATGAAGGATTATATCCACGCGGTAACTGTCTGCGGAAAGGTTCCAAGAGTGGGTTACTTAACCCCGATACCTTCCCGGTTCACGCGGTGTTGCTTGGCACCCAACGTGATCTTTCGATGTGCGACATCAATTCGATTGATTAATTAATTAATAAAGGGTTATTAATTGATTAATAAAGCCAGTAAGGAGTCACTGGACTTGTTGGGCCATTAACTGGACTGGTACTTGGGCCTAGAGGGTCACACGCAAATGATTTTCATGGCGATGGATAAATAAGTGGGTTTTATACAAACCGAGGGTTTTTATGAAAAATCGCGCGGTTAGTATAAAACATAGCGAACGAGCTGAGCAGGCCAAGATGCTGCTAACCCTAGCCGCCCCTCCTCTGTTTCTCTCTCTCTCTGACGTCCAGACAGATCTAAATCTGATCCGCCGCTTCTCCGAATCCCGTTTGACGGGAAATCGTCCGCGTGTTGCGGCGATCATTACGGCGACTGGCAGAGGTTTCGTGGGCTGCGAAGAACGAGGAACGTGAGGATATCCGTCGCGAGGAGAATCGCGTAGACTTCGCTAGAGGCCGGGCGCTTGTGCGGCTTGCGGTGTCGCACCGACGGAACCGAACGGTTGCAGATTCAAATCCGCACACGGTGAGAATCGATTATCCGATAATCGTAATTTTTAGTTTTTCGAAATGGGAACGGATCTCTATTTTATTTTATTTTCCGCTGCGCGTGAGATCCGGAGAAACCCGAGAAACCCAACAGGTATGTCTTATAACACCCTTCCCGAGTGTGAGCACTCAGGGAATGACATGGCTTATAATGCCCTTCCCAAGTGTGAGCACTCAGGGAATAGTATGGGTTATAATACCCTTCCCGAGTGTGGGCACTCAGGGAATGATATGGCTTATAACACCCTTCCCGAGTGTAAGTACTCGGGGAATGATATAACTTATAACGCCCTTTCCGAGTGTAAGCACTCGGGGAAATGAAAATGGCTTATAACGCCCTTCTCGAGTGTGAGCACTTCGAGGAATGAAATGGCTTAATTAAAACTTGGAGTAGGGAACGCTTCATTCTTTAGCCATCAAGCACATAAGCATGAGAATTTAACAATAGTACGCCCGTAGGTTATTGGTATTACGGGAAACCTCTCTTCCGTCAAGTGTAGAGAGCCTGTAAGAACCCTTTCCAAGGACTTCCGAGATTTGGTATAGTCCCTCCCAGTTGGGAGATATTTTACCCGCCGCTGATTGTGGCGTCGAGACCTCTGCTTTTCGTAAGACCAAATCTCCTTGGAAGAACTGTCTCTCTCTGACCCTTAGGTTGTAATATTTGGCCATCCTTCGCTGCTATTCCATCATATAGATCCTGGCCCTCTCTTGGACTTCTGGTAGCATGTCTAGATTATCTTTTAACTGCTGATGGCCTTTTGCTTTTGTGGCATCTGCTCGCAACGAGGGGCTCCTTATCTCTAAGGGAATCAAGGCTTCTGCCCCATATACAAGGTGAAAGGAGGTTTCCCCTATAGATGCCCGGACTGTTGTTCTGTGAGACTATAGGATGCTGGATAGTTCCTCTATCCAGGACCCTGCGTCCCCCTCTAATCGAGTCTTAACTCCGTAGAGTAAAGTTTGATTAGCATTTTCTACCAGGCCGTTAGCCTGAGGATGGGAGACCGAGGTGTAACAATTTTTGGTTCCCAGTTTCTCGCATCTCTCCCTGAAGTAGGCGCTGGCGAACTATCTTTCGTTATTTGAGACGATTGCCCTTGGTATGCCAAATCGACAGATTATGGATTTCCAAACGAAATTTCACACAGCTTTTTCTGTTATTTTAGATAACGGCTCCACTTCTATCCATTTGGAGAAGTAGTCAATTGCTACTATGATAAACTTCTTTTGCCCTCGTGCCTCGGGCAAGGGGCCCAATATGTCGATCCCCCACCTTGCAAACGGGGATGGCTGAAGAAGGCTGGTCATAGGTATTGCTGGCTAGTGTGGGGTCGGCACAAAACGCTGACACTTGTCACACTTCTTGACATACTCCAAAGCATCTTTTTGGGGTCAGCCACAAGTACTCTTGCGGCAACAGTATGCAGGCTAACGGGCTGTCCCCCAAGTGACTTCCGTACATGCCTTCATGAACTTCTTCGATGGCCTTCGAGGCCTCCGCCGGGTAGAGGAATTTCAAGAGAGGATGGGAGAAGGATCGATAGTACAGGGAGTCACCTATCATGGTGAATCGCTTGGCTCGGTTTCTGACGCTTCTCGCCTCCAACCTATCTTCTGGTAATTTGCCATATCTCAGGAACTCTGTGATCGGCTCAATCCAGGATTCTCTCCTTTGGGTTGCCTGGAGGACTTCTTTTTGAAAACTCAGTCGGTCGAGTTCTTCAATAAGAACAGACCGAGAAGGAACCAAGCCGATCGAAGATGCTAATCGCGACAGAGAATCGGCCTTGGCGTTTTCCTCCCTTGGAATCTGGATTACCTCAACAAGTTCGAGCCCTTCTGCCTGATTTCTCACCTCCTACAAGTAGCGACTCATGCTTGGGTCCCAGACCTCGAGGTTCCCATAGATTTGACTAGCGATGAGTGGGAGTCTGTGTAGACTTTTATCCTGGTCGCTCCCATAGTTCGGGCAATGCAGACACCCGATAGGAGGGCTTCATACTCCGCAACGTTGTTAGATGCTGGGAAATTGAAACGCAAGGCGTAATGTAGTTCAATTCCCTCAGGGGACATCAAACCTATCCCTGCGCCACTGCCCGCTGCACATGAGGATCCATCAACGTACAATTCCCATGTAGGGCCGAGGCTGATGCCGATCGACCCCTATGTTGCGATCGTACACTCGGCTACAAAGTCGGCGAGTGCCTGACCTTTGATGGCAGTCTGAGGCTTATACGTGATATCGAACTCGCCGAGCTCGATCGCCCATTTTACTAGTCGTCCCGACGCTTCAGGGTTCTGCATAATCCTGCCCAACAATTGGCTTGTGTAGACCACGATGGGGTGAGCTTGCAAATAAGGTCGAAGTCTTCTGGCTGAATGGATTAAGGTGAGAGTGAACTTCTCGGCAATCCTATACATATCGATCACTCCTTACTCCCTTAGTGTGGTATTTCCAAGGAAAAGGACAAAACCCCATCTCAGCTCTGGGGATAATACCTCGGGAAGGCACGCAAATTTTCACGCATCCACATTGACGCCGTCTATGGGAACTGAACAAAAAGTCATTAACTTGTCCAAGCACCTCTAGCCAGCCTGATCCGTTTAGCAGTTCAAAGCGTTCCGCACACGCCTACTTTCACTGGGGGGCTGTGTAGAGGCATAAAAATGGCAAACCGCTTTAGTCCTACATCGGATGTTGTAAAAATAGGCGTGTGCTTATAAGCAGAGCGCAACGTCTCTTCCCACAGACGGCGCCAATCATGTAGCGGTCAGAAACTGGTTGGACGGCGACGACCGTCCGATCGGAGATCCAAGCTACTCGATGATATTTGTTTGGTGGTGGAAATGCCTAGGGTAGAGCCTGCAAGAGGGGGAACAGAAGTGTTTGGGGGGCCCCCCGATCTGATGGGGGGCAAAATCCTCCGATGACTGAGTTAGGTTCTAGAAGACGAGATCTTGCTAGAGGTTTGTCGTGCTCAGAAAAGCATACCTTACTCTGGAGAGAGTCCAAAGATTATATGGTCCCCCCCTTGAGGTGCCCTGAGGACAATTTCCTTTGGGGGAGCAATTTGCCTATGATCGGATCCCCCTGATTTGGGGAGATCGTGAGATATTGGACAAGCCAGAACTTTCCCATAGCTAGACGGGGCGGATCCTGTAGACCTGCCATAAGTGGGCGGTTAATTCCGTAGGACCCGCCTGATAGTGAGGATTGTGACATAGTGCCCTTAAGACGGCCTTACCGAGGTCCTGGGGATCTTGGGAGTGAAGACTGGGCTTCATACTGAGAGATCCAAGATTGCGGGCCCAATGAGTGTGAGTGCTCAAATAGTGATGTGTGATTATCATGAAAATTTTGCTGATTAAGTGACAAATAAACATATTAAAACTATGTGATCGTCAGAAACTTTTGACTAAAGAGTTTCAAAAGGAAAAGATTAATCGCTTACCTGTTTTTGACGTGGGAGATGTTGAAGTTCTTGATTCTCCTCCTTCAGCCGGCTGAAGAAAAAGACCCCTTCTGACTTTGTTCTTGCTTTGAATATTGATTGGGCTTTGAGGATCGTCCAGATTTCCTTTCCTTATTGATTCCTTCCTTTTGATCTTCTTTGCACCTTGCAAAAAGTAGAAAAAAAGAAAGAGGGAAAGAATAAAAAGAACTCAAATAATGGTAGTATCTATTCCAGTAATGATTCTGATCATGCAACTTAAACAGATGAACTCACTTGTTTGTGGTCTTTAAAACCCCTTAACACATGGATTGAAAAATAATGCTAGTATTGTGTGTGTTGCATGGAGTGATATGATGAAATTATGATGCTATTATGATGGAAATATGAGAAAGATGCAGAAATTAATTAAGAAGAATTGAGTTGGATGGCCCCCGGAAAGCCTTGGTTCTTGAATGATCTTAAAGAAATGACGAAGAAAAGACGAAGCTTGCTTCAAGACTCCTGAAAGTAGTAGCAATGCCTCGATCCTTCAGCGTTTGGACGTCGTCTCTCTCAAAGATTATCGCTCTAATAATCACCAATTATCACTCAAAATTATCACTAACTTTTTAATGGCCAAAGGCTTGGGTATTTATAGACTTAAGTTCACGCATCCGTAGTTACTTACAGATTAATATGAAAGAGTTTGAAGCCAATCCAACTAAGAAACAGATAAACACAACTTAATTTATCATTATCTGTAATTAACTAAAACGCGTCGCCCATGGGAGACATCTTTTATATTAATTAAGATAAGGATAAACATCGGGAAGAAAAAATAGAAACACATTAGGAAACCTAAATGGCGTCGTGCAAGGCAAACACCTTTTAGTTTATTAATAAATTAATTAAAACTCAGATTGAAAATCAAAATATGAATAAAACCCTAAATGGCGTCTTCACAGGTCGACGTCTTTTAGAATCCTTCATATTTGATTAAAAATCTGAGTTAAAATGAATTTCATTAATAAACTTAAATTATATATGTCTGACCCGATGTCATTTAGATAATTAATCCAGAAAAAATAAAAATTAACTAATGATTAAATATCAGACCATTTTGAGGCATTATTATATGACATAAAATTTACTCAAAATGATGTCAAAATTAGCGTGTCTACAGTGAGCCCAGGATTCGACCCCTATAGTGTGGGTCGGGGCTCTGAATGTTGCGTGACCCTTTGCATTGTTCCTAAAAGGCTAGGGACTTTTGGGCCTTCATATGTAATGGGCTAACTCATCAGGCCCCGATCAAGGCCATCAACGCCACTGCACTCTGCACGATAGCCACTGTTGGGTTCTCTGTGCCCGAATCCGACCGAAAAATGCAGCGGAAATAAATTATTCGGGATTGGATCCGTCCCGTTTCGATTAACAAAATAAATCGGAACATCTGATTTACCTTGCGCGGATTCGACCCGCGTTCGTTCTCCGATTCTGTCAGAGTTATGCCGCAAGCCGCGTAGATGCCCGGCCTCTAGCGGTATCCATGCGTTTTTCCTTGCAATGGATTGTCCTCGCCTCCTCGCTCGATGCGGCGTTTGTGGATACCGTCTGGCTACGCGTAATCCACCGCGACATGTAGATTCGGAAACTCCCGTCGGACGGAAGGCAGAGCAGTCGGGAGCCGAAGTGGAGCCTCCAAAGGGCCGGCCTCGGGGTGTACGCCCAGGAGAGAGGAGAGAGAGAGAGAGGGCGGCGGCTAAGGTTAGGGTTGTTGGTGTTGGGATTCGGGCGGGACGCGAAGAACGCAACGGAAATAAAAAAAAATATCCTGCCCAATGCCCGCTGATCCGAATCGGAACGAAATGCTTAAACCGAAAATCGGGTGTAATCAGATTACCGTGCGCAAATTCAAATCCGGTTCTATCTCAGTTCCGTCGAGGCGATGCTGCGAGCTGCACAAGCGTCCGGCCTCCAGCGGTATCCACGCGATCCTCCGCAGTGGTTCGTCCTCACTCCCTCGTCCATATCAGCTCGCTCGCTGAAGATCCGTCGCCGCAACGATGTCCGAAAATCTGCGGACGGGAATTCTCGACTTTCAGGATTCGCCCGTGGCGGAGACGGAGACAGTCCTGGCGCCTTGAACGGGGCACCCAGAGGAGGAAGAGAGAGAAAGGGGGGACAGCCAGCATGGGAAAATCCTAAAGCTTGGCCCAGGGTTTCTCAACAGCGCATATATATATTAAGTCGGTGTGACTTTTCACAAAAGTCTCCGAATTAATATAAATCCCTCTAAAACACCACCGACTGAGAATCTATTTGCGTGTGACCCTCTAGGCCCATTATCCAGTCCGATTTTCAGCGCGTTAAGTCAAATAACTAGTTATTGACTTATTGTAATTAATATTAACTAATTACTTAACCGAATTAACATCTCATGTAAATTCGGTCGGACTTCCAATCAAGTTGGGTGCCAAGCAACACCGTATGATTCCGGAAGGTAATGGGGTTCAACAACCCAACGTGGCTATAATCCTTCGTTCGCACAATGCTCTCGAGTTAACCTAGGGTATGCTCAACTGTCAAACCTTAGATGGTCAACTCATATGAATCAGACTCCGTTGTACAATATCCGAAAATATCTTTTCAGATATTATTTCTACTTTGGCCAGAGACTCTTGCGGATCTATTCTAGAGCATTCTCTCTCCAGTTACCTAAGAGCGAATGATCCTTTATTGAACACACAATCACCTTCGAAGGTCTTCCGCTGGACCCGATCATTGACTATTAGAGATCCCATGGATAAGGATTCGTAAGTCAAGGTCAAAGTCCAGAAGTCCTCCGACAAGGTGTCTTTGGTGTCTCAAGTCCAAGGATCAAACCACGCCATTGTGATGATGAATTAAGCCGGTTGACAGTTAGATAAATTACAATTCGGCGATTCACGTCGGATCAGTTCAGTGAACTCATTCCCCAATGAGCACCTACAGGTTTACCATTGTGTCTCCACAAAGGTGACTAACGAGATCAGTCACCTGATGGATATAGGTGTCCTCTAAGCCAATCATAAGGCACCTATTTCAATCTGGTTCACTAATAAATGGCATTAAATTCATTACGTAGATTGGCATATTTATATTTGCGCATAATGAAGTCCATGAATATGTGCAATAGTCATCAGATTATGATGAGATCATAATACTGAGATTGATGACTTATAAACACATATTCTTAATTATTCCTAGTCGTAGGATGTTTGAGAAGGACATCAAACATCCGGTTAGACTAGTACAGGTTATTCCAGCTCATATGATGAGGGTGACTGATCTCGTTAGTTACTAGTGTGGAGACACAATGGTAAACCTGTAGGTGCTCATTGGGGAATGAGTTCACTGAACTGATCCGACATGAATCGCCGAATGGTAATTTACCTGACTGTCAATCGGCTTGATTCATCGTCACAGTAGCGTGGTTGATCCTTGGACTTGAGACACCAAAGACAACTTGTCGGTGGACTTCTGGACTTTGACCTTGACCTACGAATCCCTATCCACGGGATCTCTAATAGTCAAGGATCGGGTCCAGCGGAAGACCTTCGAAGGTAATTGTGTGTTCAATAGAGGATCGTTCGCTCTCAGGTAACTGGAGAGAGAATGCTCTAGAGTAGATCCGCAGGAGTCTCTGGCCAGAGCAGAAACAATATCAGAAAAGTGGTTTTTGGATATTGTAAAGCGGAGTCTGATTCAAGTGAGTTGACACTCTAGGGTTTGACAGTTGACCATACCCTAGGTTAACTCAAGAGCATTGTGTGAACGAAGGATTATAGCCACGTGGTAACTGTGGACGGACAGGTTCCATGAGTGGGTTGCTGAACCTCATTACCTTCCGGGATCATGCGGTGTTGCTTGGCACCCAACTTGATCAGAAGTCCGACCGAATTCACATGCGATGTCAATTCGGTTAAGTAATTAGTTAATATCTAGATATTAATTAATTACTATAAGTCAATAACTAGTTATTGGACTTAACGGGCTGAAAATCGGACTGGTAAATGGGCCTAGAGGGTCACACGCAATAAGATTCTCAGTCGGTGGTACATAAGTGGGATTTATATTAACTCGGGGACTTTTGTGAAAAGTCGCGCCGACTTAATATATATACACGCTGTTGAAAAACCCTGGGCCAAGCTCCAGGATTTCCCTTGCTGGCCGTCACCCCCTTTCTCTCTCCTTCTCTGGGCGTCCCGTTCGAGGCGCCGAGACAGTTTCCGTCTTCGCCGCGTGTGATTCCCAAAAGTCGGGAATTCCCGTCTGCGGGATTTCTGCAATCGTTGCGGCGACGGATCTTCAGCGAGCGAGCTGAAATGGATGAGGGATCGAGGACGAATCACCGCAGAGGATCGCGTGGATACCGCTGGAGGCCGGACGCTTGTGCGGCTTGCGGCATCACCTCGACGGAACCGAGACGGAAGCGGATTCGAATCCGCGCACGGTAATCGGATTACTTCTCGTAGTTTTCGGTTTGAGTTTTTCGTTCCGAATCGGATCAGCGGGCATCGGGCGGGTTTAATTTTTGTTCTTCGTTTCCGCTACGTTCTTCGCGTCCCGCCCGGATCCCAACATCACCCTCATTATATGAGTTGGAATAACATGTACTAGTCTTGCCGGATGTTTGATGTCCTTCTCAAACATCTTACAACTAGGAACAATTAAGAATATATGTTTATAAGTCATTAGTCTCATTATTATGATCTCATCATAATTTGATGACTATTGCATACATTCATGGACTTCATTATGCGCAATTACAAATATGCCAATCTACATAATGAATTTAATGTCATTTATTAGTGAATCATATTGAAATAAGTGTCTTATGCTTGGCTTAGAGGACACCTATATCCATCAATCTCCCACTTGGACTCAAGCCAATCACCTTCGCATTTGATCTCTATCAAATCTAGGTGATGCTCACATAAAGTATGTGGCTAAGACGTGGTCAGGGATCTGCTAAATTATCTATTGATATAATATTTTCCATTATGTTATTTCCTCTTAATTCTTTGTCTCTGAACTTATGAAAGAGCCTCAGAATGTTCTGCAACTTCTGATGAGACCATGGCTCGACCATTATTGTCCTACAACAACGGGACTTTATCAGAGATCTTTTAGAACTACATCTACCTCAGAGATGAACTTTTTCATCCATACTGCTCCAATAACAATATCACTTGTTTATGTCATCATCTTAATATCGAGTTCTAGATTGGAACCTTTCGAATCCATTCCTTTCTTATTAGAAAGTTAAACCCATAATCTGACTTAAAATTTGAGTCAGTGTGACTTCATAGTTTCAAATCATCCTCTCCATATACATGAGTGCATCCTTAGCACTTCTCAAGCACTTAGTGATGCATTTAACTCCCTCTATCAAGGTTTTCTTGTATCTTTCAAGGAACCTTTACTTAAAGAGGTAAATTCCATATCTCAACAATTGAGACTCATTATAGATTTTATGTCAAACCTTTTGACATATAGGTCAATGTAACATCCTTATCAATCTATCTTAATAGATTCTTATTTCCGATACATGGGATGTTATAACCAAACCCATCATAGAAGAGTACACGGATGGTAATACTTTTATTGATAATAACATCATGTTGTCATTCCAAATGACTTTGATGTTATTATAACAAAGCATTACTAATACGACCGTACTCCCACTGTCCTTCTTGAACACACACAATCCGTGATCATTCTTAATGATCATATAGTATTTGACCATTAAGTCAAAACTTTTATTACAACTTTGGGAAGTTTTAGTTTGATTCAAAATGACTTTTGAAATCATAACATACTTCCTAGATATTCTAAAAGCTTTAAAGGTGTATCATATACATCTTATCTTCAACCACATTGAGGGAGTGCTTTTTAATATTCAACTACCATCTCATCATCATGATAAGCAGTATTGGCAAGTAGAATTCTAATAAACTTACTAATAGTAACCACTAAGAAAAATTTGTCTAAGTCAATATTTTGATGTTGATTATTTCCTTCAGTTTACCATATAAGTTTTAAGTAGTCCATTTATGCTAATATTCATTCTGAAGATTTGCTTGTTTAGGTACAATACTCTCTAGCAATACTATCAAGTTATGAACTCAATAGTAGTTATGGACTATGGCTTAGAATTTTAACTTCTTGTCAATCTCAAAGTTGTAATGACAGAGAACATCATTATAGATTTATGATCATAATCCACATCCTTGAGCTTCTCTCATTCTGCTAAATCTGATATGTCAAACATATCCTTTTAGTCACTAAAAGAATATCAAAAATCTATGAAACTCTCTACTGTGTGTTATGAGTGGTTTCAAACAACTAAAGATTATCTAATAATCTTATGTTAATTTGTGGGTCTAGAACATCTTCTAATTTTATCAACTCCCATTGTCTTCTCTGAGGACATGTTCCTCTTTATAGAAGACAGCTTTCAGGATGATAATTATTCAATTATCGCTTGGCCAATAAAAATAATGTCTAAAATCTTTAGACACCTCACAAATTTATACTAGGGTATAACTTGACTTTAAAATCAGATTTGTTTATAATTCACATCTTATATGAATTATTTGGTTTTCATATCTTATATGGACACACACTGGCTTATTTGGAACTATCTGTAAAGTATGGATATCTAATGTTCATACTCATGTTCAAAAAGATATAAAAATTAAGTAAATCTTATTATATATTGCACCATATCTTAATAAGGTGAAATTTCTCATTTTATCATATTACTATGATGTACAATGATAATCATTCGAGTGAAGATACAATTATCATTTTAATGATATATGTGAATCATGTAGTTAAGTATTAGTTTCTTTGATTAAATCAAAGAATTCTAATACCCTTTCCTTTTTGTCACTTCATCTTGATATTATACCTTAATCTCTCACATGCATTCAACTTATACTTCAGTAAATACATACAGTCAAATCTTTCCAAGAGTAAACTATTAAGGTAAGTCAACATAAATGATTATCTTTGGCCTTAAGAATATATTGGATTATTTACATCAGTATGTATAAGTACCAATAATTTCTTATTGTACAACCATGTGTATAATGCTATAGATAATCAAGATTCACACAGTTCATTTCTATAGGATACTTGTGAACATTCATCACATGAAATGTCATATCAAGAATCTATAGTGCATTGACTATTTTATAAAATCTTAACGAACAACTATTGTTCCTTCTCAGTCAATGTTATACATTTTTATAATTCTTGATATCTTATATAACTAAATAATAATTATTCAGTTTCATATTACACTCCTATAGATATACAAGGATTTACTATCTGACAATAACTTATGCATATATTGAACAATTGTTGAGTCTAACTCGACACTTATATTTTCTCGATTTTCTTTTACTTGTCTAAGTCTGCGTGCTATCGCAGATCTGAGAATCCTTTCCAATATCTTATATTGGATATGCTAATTCTCCTATAGACATGCAAAAGTTGATAATAAGAATATATGAGACTTCTTTCAAGTTTTATATTCCTTTAGTCTTTACCAATATCCCTATTGGTTGCAGTGGGAGAACTTTTACTTCTTTCTTCCAGTTGACTTTCCTTTATCCTTTTTAGGTGTGGGTTTAACCGTTTAAAATCTTACCACTTGCCTTTCTCAAAGATACATCATAAATATTTCTTCTTCTAGGTCTATCCAAATAAGAGATTTCATGACAATCATTGCCTTTCAAAAAGGCATGCCATGATTACCTCTTCACCTTGGTCTACCCAAGTAAAAGGATTCATGATATATGATTAGGATAGTGACTTTCACTTAGTCCTGAAGACATTCTTCAGAGTTTTCTAGTTAATCTGAATATGAGAAGTATTGACATCCAATATGCAAAAATCTCGAATTGATAGACGACATTTTAGTGAACGAAGAAAATAACGTGATTTAAGCAGATAGTTCTTATAATTCAATTATGGTCTTTTATCTTAAATTATTTCCCACTATTTTTTGACAGACTATATAACCTTCAGGTATACAGAATGGGATGCTCCGACAGTCTCCTAGTGAGGATCAGAATCTCTAAGAATCATAGTATGGCTTCGGGTAAACACATAGTATCATACCATTATCTTAGAGCAACCATCTCATGATAATTGCAACTCCTTATAATATCCGATTTTATTTCGGCTCTCAGATCTTTAATAGTCCCGGGTAAACACAGTAGACTATTATATATGGTCTAAGCTTTACCATCAATACATGACAGAGTAGAGTAAGAATGTAGCTCCCGGCTAAACGCGAGGATAGCTACACCGTTCCTCTATTTCGATCTCAAGGCATCATAATACTATAGTTAATAGTCCTTTCATCAGATGGTGGCAGATCTCGAGTAAACGCATAGAAATTGCCATCATTGAATCGAGTTCTAAAAATTATATTGATGGAGAGCCATACGGTGCATTCTCAATGACTCGTGCTCCGGTTTAGACTTTATGTTGAAGGTTTTGTTTATGTTAAGTTGGTCTCATCCTAGGTGATAGTTTATAAATATATCGTATATATTTAACTATATTTAGATAATAGCAATTGATTCATGATCAAAAACTAAAAGCATGCATCAACCATACATGTTCATTATGTGGTCAAGGACGGCACGGTGATTAACTGGAGCCAAACAATTAATCACCACAATAATATAACAATTATATTATCTAAACATTCAAACAAATAGGCATTGGTGATCTCATCTCCTGTTGTCTTCCTGGTTGCTCTTGTGGATCATCCTCGCCTCTCCTCGGCCAGCACGATCAATTACAAACGATAATAAATTTTTGAAACATTTTTCAAATACATATTAAGTGTAAGAGAAAGCCTTATGGCCGAGTACAATGACAAAGGGAGATAAAATTACATTAGAATGAGAGAGAGAGGGAAGCACGCACGCCTCATTAATTAATATTTAATTAACCCACTCAAATTCTAAAATGATCCACACAAACCACATATTATCACATTATATGAAAAAAACAAAGTGCATGTCCATGACCACTTCAAATTTTAACCATCCACTCATGATAAAGCACATCACATGAAGGCTAAAATTTTGAAAAATAATAATTTAAGTTTTTTTTTTAAACCAGGGTACCAATCAAAATTAGATAATTTGAATTTTTGAAAATCTTATTTTTTAACATGCATTTAAATCTAATTTAAAGCATCAAACACATCAACATGTACACACAAAGCTAAAATTAAAATTTTAAAATATTCCATGCAGTATTTAGAACAATTCTAAATTAATTAATATAACACTTAAATTAATCTTAAATCACATTAATAACAATTATTAATGTGAAACAATCTAACATTTAGATAAAATTAAAAATTCCTTAACAACTCTTTTAAAAGAAAATACCTTAACAATTAATTGTTAAGAACCTCCTTATTAAATAACATTTTTTAATAACAATTATTAAGAAATATCAATTAGAACAATTTTAATCAAAATTAGTCTAACATTTAGACTTGATTTAATCTCTTAATAACTCTTATTAAAAGATCAATTTTTAAGTAAATTAGATCTTTGAAAACATTAATTAAGAGATCTTTGAGAAAATTAATTAATCATCTTAATAACTGTTATTAAGACTTAATTAATCTTTAATAACTTTTATTAAAATTTATTTATCAAGAAATAATGAACTCTAGCAATAAGATATTAGTAAGATTTAACTTATCACTTAATAACCTTTATTAAGTGTCCCTTAATTAATAAATAATTTCACAACAACAATTATTAAGAAATTAAATATCTCATCACCTGATTTAAATAAAAAATTAACAATATTTCTTAATAATTAATTTAAGATCTCATCTTAATAAACTCTACTAATCACTTATATTAGAATAAGATTAACAACAATTGTTAATGAGTTCCAAGATCATATCTTAAAATAAATTAACAACACTTATTAATTTAATTTTAAGAACACATCTTGAATTATCCCTCTAATCACTTAATAAAAAAGGATTTAACAACAATGGTTAATTAAATAACATCACATCTTAATTATAAGCCCCTTTTAACTTAAAATTACAAATTTAAGTATAAAACACTTTTAAATAAAATTTATTTTAATTTTAAGATAAAGGGAATTATTTCAACCCTTTTTAATAAAGGGTTAGAGGGGTTAAAAAGGTTTTAGGGGTTAAATGGGCCTAAATGGGCTCGGGCTGAGGGCAACTAGGGCCGGCCCTAGTTCGGCCTGGATCAAGCCAGGCACCAACTGGCCCAGCCAGGTCTGGCACTTGGCGCACCGGCCCGGGCCCAGCCCCAACCCCCCCCCCCCCCCCCTACTGGTCGGGCCGGCTCGGGATCAAGCGGTCCAAGCGCCCAACGCTTGGCTCGTCCGGGCCCAGGCTAGGGTTTCTACACCCAGCGCCGCCGGCAGCCCGTAGGCCCCCTTTTTCTTGCTCCTCTCCAGTGCCGGCAAGCCGGTGGCCGACCCAGAAGTTGCAGGGGGTGCATCCCCTTACCTCCCCCGATGTCGGTGATGGTTGGCCGGCGAGGCCCTCGCCGCCGGTAGCCCCTCAAAGACGCCCCAAAACCCATGGTTATCTGTGGCCATCCCTTTTCTTCCAACTCCAACATTTGGAAAAACAAAAAAATTAGGAGGCTCAACTGCCGGATTCCGGCCACAGCAGGATATGGAGACTGGGAAGCCAAGCTGGTCGTACCGACAAGCTAACAATGGTGCCCCGACCATCATATAACCCACTTTGAAGCCCAAAAATTGGTTCTTCATCTTCATGAAGAACACAACCGAAAACCCCCATTAAAACATCATTTTAATCATAGAAAATACATTTAATAATTTTATGTTCATCACATGAACAAATTTTTCTGAGAACAACGATACTAGGCATGGAAATAATATTAGAATATTGATTTCCCCGTTCCGAAGTGGATCAAAGTGAAACCGGCTCTGATAACATTATTGGGATTCGGGCGGGACGCGAAGAACGCAACGAAAATAATAAAAAATATCCTGCCCGATGCCCGCTGATCCGAATCGGAACGAAATGCTTAAACCGAAAATCGGGTGTAATCAGATTACCGTGTGTGGATTCGAATCCGCTTCCATCTAGGTTCCGTCGAGGCGATGCCGCGAGCCGCACAAGCGTCCGACCTCCAGTGGTATCCACGCGATCCTTCGCGGTGGTTCGTCCTAGCTCCCACATCCGTATCAGCTCGCTCGCTGAAGATCCGTCGCCGCAACGACGTCCTAAAATCCGCGGACGGGAATTCCCGACTTTCGGGAATCGCCCACGGCGGAGACGGAGACAGTCCCGGCGCCTCGAATGGGGCACCTAGAGGAGGAGGAGAGAGAAAGGGGGGATGGCCAGCATAGGGAAACCCTAGAGCTTGGCCCAGGGTTTCTCAACAACGCGTATATATATTAAGTCGGCACGACTTTTCACAAAAGTCCCCGAATTAATATAAATCCCTCTAAAACACCACCGACTGAGAATCTATTTGCATGTGACCCTCTAGGCCCATTAACCAGTCCGATTGTCAGCCCGTTAAGTCCAATAACTAGTTATTGACTTATTGTAATTAATATTAACTAATTACTTAATCGAGTTAACATCTCATGTAAATTCGGTCGGACTTCCAATCAAGTTGGGTGCCAAGCAACATCGCATGATCCCAGAAGGTAATGGGGTTCAACAACCCACTCATGGAACTTGTTCGTCCACAGTTACCGCGTGGCTATAATCCTTTGTTCGCACATTGCTCTCGAGTTAACCTAGGGTATGATCAACTATCAAACCCTAGATGGTCAACTCACTTGAATCAGACTCCGTTGTACAATATCCGAAAACATCTTTTCAGATATTGTTTCTACTCTGGCTAGAGACTCCTGCGGATCTATTCTAGAGCATTCTCTCTCCAGTTATCTGAGAGCAAACGATCCTTTATTGAACACACAATCACTTTCGAAGGTCTTCCGCTGGACCCGATCCTTGACTATTAGAGATCTTATGGATAGGGATTCGTAGGTCAAGGTCAAAGTCCAAAAGTCCCCCGACAAGGTGTCTTTGGTGTCTCAAGTCCAAGGATCAACCACACCACTATGACGATGAATCAAGCCGGTTGACAGTCAGGTAAATTACCATTCGGCGATTCATGTCGGACCAGTTCAGTGAATTCATTCCCCAATAAGCACCTATAGGTTTACCATTGTGTCTCCACACAAGTGACTAACGAGATCAATCACCCTTATCATATGAGCTGGAATAACCTGTACTAGTCTTGACGGATGTTTGATGTCCTTCTCAAACATCCTACAACTAGAAACAATTAAGAATATATGTTTATAAGTCATCACTCTCATTATTATGATCTCATCATAATCCGATGACTATTGCACACATTCATAGACTTCATTATGCGCAATTACAAATATGCCAATCTACATAATGAATTTAATGTCATTTATTGGTGAACCAAATTGAAATAGGTGCCTTATGATTGGCTTAGAGGACACCTATATCCATCAGCTGGCCCTTGACCTAGCAGCCGTTCTTTTATAATAAGTATGTTTGCGATTTTTCATAAAAACTCATACTTCTCCGAAATCCCGTCTAAATATCCATTGACTTGAGAACCTTTTGCGTGTGACCCTCTAGGCCCAAATACCAGTCCAGTTAATAGCCCATTTAGCCCAATAACTCTTTACGGACCCACTGAATTAATTAATATCCTTATATTAAATAATCAGCCGAATTTAATGTCCTATAGTAATTCGGAGGGCTTCCGATCACGTTGGATGCCAAGCAACATCGCGTGATCCTAGATGGCATTAGGGTTATCGCAACTCTCTATTGGAACCTTTCCGTCATCGGTTAGCGCGTGGATATAATCCTTCATCCGTGCAATGTTCCCGAATCGACCTAGGATATGGTTTACTGTTAAACCCTAGCCGGTCGATTCACTTGAATCAAATGCCGCTAATCTATATAGGATAACTCTTTATTTGATATAGTGTTCGCCCTGGTCGAGGACTTAAGCGCATCATTCTCGGAACATTCTCTCTCATAATACCGAGAGCAGATGATCCCATATTGAACACACAATTACCTTCGAAGGCATTTCTCTGAACCCGATTATTTGACTTATTGATAACCCATGGCTAGGGATTCGTTAGTCAAAGTCAAAGCTCAGAGACGTACCAACAAGGTATCTTTGGTGTCTTAGGTCTAAAGATCATCTACGCAACCGAGACAAAAGAATCGAGCTAGTTAACAGTGAGGTATATACCATCCAGCGATTCTAGGTCGGATCAATTTAGTGAACTCATTCCCCAATGAGTACCTACAGGTCCAGCATAGTGTCTCCATACAAGTGACTTATAGGATTAGCCACCCTCATCATATGAGCTGAAGAAACATGTACTAGTCTATCCGGATGTTTGATGTCCATCTCATACATCCTTTGACTAGGAATAATTAAGAACATGTGTTGATAAGTCTTTGGTCCCGTAATTATGATCTCATCATAATCCGAAGATTGTTGCACATGTTCTTGGACTTCATCGTGATACGATACTCATAGATCGAACTAATTAAACACAATGAATTAATGTCATTATATTAATAAACTGAATGATTCATAGTATTGGATTGGTTTTCAGACTACCTAATACTAACAATCTCTCACTTGGACTAAAGTCAATCACTTTTATACAGAATATCCATATTCTCTAAGTGACTCTCAAAGACATTTTGAGACAAAGGCTTTGACAGTGGATCTGCTATGTTGTCGGCTGAAGAAACTCTCTCTACTACGACATCTCCTCGAACAATAATCTCTCTGATCAGATGAAAGCGCCACATAATGTGTTTTAACTTCTGATGAGACCTCGGCTCTTTCGCTTGAGCAATCGCCCCATTGTTGTTACACAACAGTGGGACGGGACCAGAGATGCTTTCCACCACACCAAGATCGTCGATGAATTTCTTCATCCAGACAGCTTCCTTAGCGGCTTCAGCAGCAGTAATATATTCAGCTTCCGTTGTTGAATCAGCAGTGGTTTCTTACTTGGAACTTTTCCAGCTCACTGCTCCCCCGTTGAGTGTGAAGACAAAACCTGATGTTGACTTGCTGTCATCAGGATCAGACTGAAAACTTAAATAAGTGTATCCTTGCAGCTTTAAGTCCCCTCCTCCATAGACTAGAAACATATCCTTAGTTCTTCTTAAGTACTTAAGGATGCATTTCACAACCTTCCAGTATTCATCACTTGGATCTGCTTGATGTCTGCTCGTAACGCTTAGAACATATGCCACATCAAGTCTAGTACATAGCATGGCATACATGATGGAACCTATGGCTGAAGCATAGGGAATCTTATCCATCATTTCTCTCTCCTCATAAGTCTTGGGAGACTGACCTTTGGAGAGATAAATTCCGTGTCTCATTGGTATGAGACCTCTCTTGGAATTTTTCATGCCAAACCTTTTGACAATGGTTTCTATGTACATGGATTGGGTTAAGGCAAGCATCTTCTTTGATCTATCTCTATAGATCCGTATTCCCAATACGTAAGATGCTTCTCCCAAATCCTTTATGGAGAAGTTCTTGGATAGCCAGATCTTTACTAATGACATCATCCCTACATCATTCTCAATGAGTAGGATGTCGTCAATGTAAAGAACCAGGAATGTGATTGCACTCCCACTGTTTTTCTTATACACACAAGGCTCATCTTCATTCTTAATGAAGCCATAAGATTTGATTGCCTCATCAAACTTTATGTTCTAGCTTCGGGAAGCTTGCTTCAGTCCATAAATAGACCTTTGCAACTTACATACCATATCTGGAGATTCCTTTGATGTAAAGCCCTCTAGTTGTATCATATACACTTCTTCCTCAAGGTTTCATTGAGGAAGGTTGTCTTCACATCCATCTGCCAGATCTCGTAATCATGGTATGCAGCAATAGCGAGAAGGATTATGATAGACTTAATCATGGCAACGGGTGAGAAGGTCTCGTCATAGTCAATTCTTTGCCTTTGACGATATCCTTTCGCCACTAGTCTTGCCTTATAAGTCTCTATTCGTCCATCTGCACCGATCTTTCTTTTAAAGATCCACTTGCAGCCGATAGGTACTATACCTTCGGGCAAGTCAACCAAGTTCCAAACTTGGTTGATGTGTATGGACTAAATCTCAGAATTCATGGCTTCTCGCCATTTCCCGGCCTCTGGGTTTTCAATGGTCTCCTTGTAAGTCTTAGGATCATCATCCTCATTATAGAGTATCTTAGAACCATCCAAATTAATATGTCCCACATATCTTTCTGGTGGTTTAAGTACTCTTTCTGACCTACGAGTTTCTTATATACTTATTTGAACAGGTTCAAAAACTGACAGTTCATCATATGAACCATTACCAAATTGTGGGTTTAGAATTTCTTCCAAGGTTACTTTACTCCCACTGTCCTTCTGGAGAATATAATCTTCTTCTAGAAAGACAGCTCTCCTAGCTACAAACATCTTTTGTTCGCCAGGATGATAAAAGTAATATCCATAAATTTCCTTTGGATATCCCACAAATCTGTATTTGTCAGTTTTGGACTCCAGCTTATCTGTATCATGTGTTTTAACATGAGCAGGACATCCCCAGGCTTTAACATGTTTAAGCTCTGGTTTCTTTCCATTCCATATCTCATATGGAGTGGTTACAACAGATTTGCTGGGTACCTTGTTCAGGATATACATAGCCAAGCTAAGTGCATATCCCTATAAGGACACTAGTAATTTGGACATGCTCATCATAGATCGCACCATTTCCATTAATGTGCGATTTCTCCTTTCTGATACACTATTCATCTGAGGTGTATAAGGAGGTGTAAGCTGAGATAGGATTCCATTATCCTCTAGGTATTTAATGAACTCTATACTCAAGTATTCACCACCACGATCAGATCGGATGGCTTTTATGCTTTTTTCAATTTGTTTTTCTACTTTATTTCTAAATTCTCTGAATTTCTCAAAGGCTTCAGATTTATACTTCAGTAAGTATATGAATCCGAATCTTGAGTAATCATCAGTGAATATGATGAAATACGAGAAACCACCAAAGACTTAGGTAGACATAGGACTGTTGGGATCCGGGCGGGACGCGAAGAACGCAGCGGAAACGAAGAACAAAAATTAAACTCGCCCGATGCCCGTTGATCCGATTCGGAACGAAAAACTCAAACCGAAAAATCGGGTTGGAATCTAATTACCGTGCGCGGAGTCGAATCCGCTTCCGTTTCGGTTCCGTCGAGGCGATGCCGCAAGCCGCACAAGCGTCCGGCCTCCAGCGGTATCCACGCGATCCTCCGCGGTGGTTCGTCCTCGATCCCTCGTCCGTTTCAGCTTGCTCGCTGAAGATCCGTCACTGCAACGGTTGCGGAAATCCCGCCGACGGGAATTCCCGACTTTCGGGAATCACACGCGGCGGAGACGGAAGCTGTTCTGGCACGTCGAACGGGACGCCCAGAGGAGGAGAGAGAAAGGGGGGATGACAGCCAGCAAGGGAAATCCTGGAGCTTGGCCCAGGATTTCTCAACAGCGTGTATATATATTAAGTCGGCGCGACTTTTCACAAAAGTCCCCGAGTTAATATAAATCCCACTTATGTACCACCGACTGAGAATCTTATTGCGTGTGACCCTCTAGGCCCATTTACCAGTCCGGTTTTCAGCCCGTTAAGTCCAATAACTAGTTATTGACTTATTGTAATTAATTAATATATATATATTAACTAATTACTAAACCGAATTGACATCGCATGTGAATTCGATCGGACTTTTGATCAAGTTGGGTGCCAAGCAACACCGCATGATCTCGGAAGGTAATGGGGTTCAGCAACCCGCTCATGGAACCTGTCCGTCCACAGTTACCACGTGGCTATAATCCTTCGTTCGCACAATGCTCTCGAGTTAACCTAGGGTATGGTCAACTGTCAAACCCTAGATTGTCAACTTACTTGAATCAGACTCCGCTTTACAATATCCGAAAACCACTTTTTCTAATATTGTTTCTGCTCTGGCCAGAGACTCCTGCGGATCTACTCTAGAGCATTCTCTCTCCAGTTACCTGAGAGCGAACGATCCTCTATTGAACACACAATCACCTTCGAAGGTCTTCCACTGGACCCGATCCTTGACTATTAGAGATCCCGTGGATAGGGATTCGTAGGTCAAGGCCAAAGTCCAGAAGTCCACCGACAAGGTGTCTTTGGTGTCTCAAGTCCAAGGATCAACCACGCCACTGTGACGATGAATCAAGCCGATTGACAGTCAGGTAAATTACCATTCAGCGATTCATGTCGGATCAGTTCAGTGAACTCATTCCCCAATGAGCACCTACAGGTTTACCATTGTGTCTCCACACTAGTAACTAACGAGATCAGTCACCCTCATCATATGAGCTAGAATAACCTGTACTAGTCTAACCGGATGTTTGATGTCCTTCTCAAACATCCTACAACTAGGAACAATTGAGAATACGTGTTTATAAGTCATCAGTCTCATTATTATGATCTCATCATAATCTGATGACTATTGCACATATTCATGGACTTCATTATACGCAATTATAAATATGTCAATCTACATAATGAATTTAATGCCATTTATTAGTGAACCAGATTGAAATAGGTGCCTTATGATTGGCTTAGAGGACACCTATATCCATCAAGGACCACATACATCATAATGTATTAGTTTTAGTATGCCTTTGACTCGTTCTCTAGTTCTATAAAATGGAGATTTAGCCATTTTATCCATCAAACATGACTCGCAGGTCGCATATGATTCATAATCAAATAGATCAAAGTATCCATCTTTATGCAACCTTTGGAGTCTGTTTTCTCCAATGTGACCAAGCCTACAATGTCATAAGTAGGCTTTGTTCATTTCATACATTTTCCTTTTAGTTATGCAACTAATGTTTAAATTCTCATGAGACACATTTAATAAGTACAATCTATTGGATAATGTAACATAAGCTATTAATTTATTTCAAAAATAAATTGAATAACAATTGTTCCCAACAAATAAAGTGTACCCTATTCTATCTAAATATGTAATAGAAATAATATTCCTTATTATGCTAGGTAAATAATAACATTCACCTAATGAAAAAGTGTCTCCAGATGGCAGCTTGAGCTCTATTGTCCCTACAGCGATCACCGCAACTCTTGCGCCGTTACCTAGCCTCAGCTCTACCTCGCCAATCCTCAGCTTACGCCTTCTTGTCAGTGCCTGCACAGAATTGCAGATATGAGAAACACATCCAATATCTAATACCCATGATGTATAATCTCTAATTGACAAGTTTACATCTATCATATAGATACTTGAAGCGTCCTGCTGCTTCACAGATTCTTGAGCCTTATCCTTGAGGTATTCTTTGCAATTCCTCTTCCAGTGGTCCTTTTGATGACAATAGAAGCAATCACCTTTCTCAGCACTCTTGTCTTTGTCCTTCTTGACAACTTTCGGCTTCTTCTGATTCTTGCTTTTGCCTTTCCTGAAGGCTTGGACTGCTAGTCTTTTCCTGCCGGTCTTACCAACCATAAGAACATAAGGTTTATCCCTCACAAGGTTCCCCTCTGCAGTCTTCAGCATGTTTAGTAATTCAATCAAAGTGGTCTGGATTTTGTTCATGTTAAAGTTAACAATGAACTGTGCATATGATTGTGGAAGTGAAGATAACACAAGGTCGGTATGCATCTCCTTGGAGAGTGGAACCCCAAGAGCATCCATCCTCTGCACCCATTCTATCATCTTCAGCACATGAGTCTGTACTGAAGATCCATCTGCCATTTGAGCCTTGAACAGATTCTTATATATCTCATATCTTTCGATCATGCTCTGCTCACCAAACAACTCCTTCAAATGGAGCATGATGGATCTAACATCCATCTCCTCATGCTGCCTCTGCAACTCATTGCTTTTAGAGGCCAATAAGTAGCATTGGGCCATGATGGAATCTTCCTTCCATTTTTCATATGTCAGCATCTCCTCCTCTGGGGCATCTAATGCTAGTTCAGTAGGAGGTTCATCATCTAGGACATAAGCAATTTGCTCATATCTGAGGACAATCTTCAGGTTCCTGAGCCAGTCTGAGTAATTCGGGTATGTTAAAGGATTGGTATCACGTATGCCACACAACGAATTATGGTGCGACATTTTAGCCTACAAGAGATAATCAGATCACAATTAGCAGATATTCAGTCAATTAATTTTAAAAACAAAACATGGACTTTGTTTATCTAGTTTTACTTCTACTAATTTTTGTTGGACTGTATAACCTTCAGATATACAGAACGGGAGACGCCGACAGTCTCCTAGCGGAGATCAGAATCTCCAAGCATCACAGTATGACCTCAAGTAAACACGTAGTATCATACCGCTATCTCAGAGCAATCATCTTATGATAATTGCAACTCCTTGCAATATCCGATCATATTTCGGCTCCCAGATTATTAATGGTCCCGGGTAAACACAATAGACCATTATCTCCGGTCTAAGCATTACCATGAATACGTGATAGAGTAGAGTAGAAATATAGTTCTCAGATAAATACGTGGATAATTATATCGTTCCTCTATTCTTATCCAAAGGTATCTAATGCCATGATTAATAGTCTTCTCAACAGACGATGGCAAATCTCGGGTAAACACATAGAATATGCCACTCCTGAATTGAGTTATATTAATCATATTGATGGAGAGCCACGCGGTGCATTCTCAATGACTCGCACTACAGCTTAGACTTTGTAATGAAGGTTTTATTTATTTACTTTGGTCTCATTCTAGATGATAGTATTAAATATATCGTATATATTACATATACTAATAACCTAGCTAATTTGATTCCTAATCAAAATAAAACACACGCATCATATACATGTTTTTAGTGGGGTCATGGATAGCACAGTGGTTTGACTTGAGCCAGATAGTCAAACACACACATACACAATATAACAATGTATATTGTGAGTCTGCAAACTCATAGGCTTAAGGAACTCTTTCTTATCCTTCTTGGTTGTAGTTGTGGATCATCCTCGCTCCACGCTTAGCCGCCTCGATCAAATTACATCATAAAATTCTCAATTACATGATAATTTAAAAGAGGAAGCCTTATGACAAGTACATGAAGGAGGGAGGTAGAGTCACAATAGAATATGAGAGGGAGATGTTCGCAGACCTCTATTTATTAACAAATAATAAACCACATAATCACATTCATAATTGATCTACATCCACAAAATTTAAAGTGCTAATCTATGACCAACAAGTAGTTTTAATTAAGCAAACCACTCATGTAGTGCACATCTCATGGCTTTAAAAAAAAAAAAAAATTTAAATTTTAGTTTCAAAAAACCAAGGACCAAACAAAATTTGGATAATTAGAATTTTTCGAAAAAGTTATTTAGTTAACATGCACTTAAATCATATTTAAAAGTTGTAACATCACATCATATGTACAGAGATTCTAAAATATAAATTTCTTGAAAAATTCATGCAAATTATAATAAAATTAATCTAACGTTTAGATTAATCTAATTATGTCATCTAACAATCAGAATAATCATTATCTCATTTAAATATAACATTTAGATTATCTAGTTAAAATTAATTATCAATTCAACATTTAAATTAATAATTAATTATAACAAATAACAACAATTGTTAATTAAGATAATGAACTAAAGCAATTGTAATAGGTCTCTTGAAAGTTAAATTCAAGAAAACTTTAATTTCAAAATAATTTTTGAAAATTTAAAAATTAAAAACAATTTTATTTAAATTTTTTCTGGTTCTTAAAAACAACCTACTTGGCTTAGCCCACCCCTGTCCGAACCAGGGCTCAGCCTGGCTGAGCCATGGGCTCGGACCAGGGGCGCCGGGCTCGGACCAGGGGAGCCCAGGGCGGTTCGGACCCGGTTCGAGCCCCGGCCGACCCGGGTTGGCCCGTGCCCTAGCCGCATGGGCCCGAGCCCATCCCCCCCAACCCTGGCGGCACCTGCATGCAGGAAACCGTGGGGGGGAAGGGGGGAGGCGGCGGCTGGCGACCGCCCTGGCGCCGGGAGGGCACCGGACCGTCGCCAGTCACCTTGCCGGTGCCGGACAGCGCCTATGGTGCAGCCCAGCCCCAAAAGGGGTTCCCGAAATCCCCCCAAAACTACCGTTAAACCGAGGGGAGGGGGAGGTCTTTTCTAGCCGGTCATCGTCGGCCAGTCCATGCCAGCACTAGCGGCGCTGTCGGCAGTGCCCGACAGGAACCTTTGGTCATACCAAGGTCCTTCCTAGATGATCCGAACACGACCCCATGAGCGCCGTTCTTCGTCCCACGAAGAACACGAGAAACCCAAAAATACGATTTTTGCATAAACAAAATTAATCAAATTAACTTCATTCATCTCATGAATTTAATTTCTCAAATAGAATCGTATAATATGCATGGAATATAACTAAAAAATTAGATTTTGGAATTCGAAACGGCGAAGAACACAGTGGAACTTGGCTTTGATACCATTGTTGGGTTCTCTGTGCCCGAATCCAACTGAAAAACGCAACGAAAATAAATTATTCGAGATCGGATCCATCCCTTTTCGATTAACAAAATAAATTGAGAAATTTAATTTACCTTGCGCGTATTCGAATCCACGTTCGTTCTCTAGTTCCGTCGGAATGATGTCGCAAGCTGCGCAGGTGCCCGGCCTCTAGCGGTATCCACGCGGTTCTCCTCGTGATGGATCGTCCTCGCTCGATGCGGCGTTTGTAGATCCCGTCTGGCTACGCGTAATCCGCCGCGACATGCGGATTCGGAAACTCCCGTTAGACAGAAGGTGGAGCAGTTGGAAGCCGAAGCGGAGCCTCCAGAGGGCCGGCCTTGGGGTGTGCGCCCAGGAGAGAGGAGAGAGAGAGAGGGCAGTGGCTAGGGTTAGGGTTGTTGGGCCCCGACCTAGCAGCCGTTCTTTTATAATAAGTATGTTTGCGATTTTTCATAAAAACTCATACTTCTCCGAAATCCCGTCTAAATATCCATTGACTTGAGAACCTTTTGCGTGTGACCCTCTAGGCCCAAATACCAGTCCAGTTAATAGCCCATTTAGCCCAATAACTATTTACGGACCCACTGAATTAATTAATATCCTTATATTAATTAATCAACCAAATTTAATGTCCTACAGTAAATTCAGACGGACTTCTGATCACGTTGGATGCCAAGCAACATCGCGTGATCCTGGATGGCATTGGGGTTATCGCAACCCTCTATTGGAACCTTTCCGTCATCGGTTAGCACGCGGATATAATCCTTCATCCGTGCAATGTTCCCGAATCGACCTAGGATATGGTTTACTGTTAAACCCTAGCCGGTCGATTCACTTGAATCAAATGCCGCTAATCTATATAGGATAACTCTTTATTTGATATAGTGTCCGCCCTGGTCGAGGACTTAAGCGCATCATTCCCGGAACATTCTCTCTCATAATACCGAGAGCGGATGATCCCATATTGAACACACAATTACCTTCGAAGGCATTTCTCTGAACCCGATTATTTGACTTATTGATAACCCATGGCTAGGGATTCGTTAGTCAAAGTCAAAGCTCAGAGACGTACTAACAAGGTATCTTTGGTGTCTCAGGTCTAAAGATCATCTACGCAACCGAGACAAAAGAATTGAGCTGGTTAACAGTGAGGTATATACCATCCAGCGATTCTAGGTCGGATAAATTCAGTGAACTCATTCCTCAATGAGCACCTACAGATCTAGCATAGTGTCTCCACACAAGTGACTTATAAGATCAGTCACCCTCATCATATGAGCTGAAGAAACCTGTACTAGTCCATCCGGATGTTTGATGTACATCTCAAACATCTTTGACTAAGAATAATTAAGAACATGTGTTTATAAGTCTTCGATCTCGTAATTATGATCTCATCATAATTCGATGATTGTTGCACATGTTCCTGGATTTCATCATGATATGATAATCATAGATCGAACTAATTACACATAATGAATTAATGCCATTATATTAATAAACTGAATGATACATAGTATTGGATTAGCTTTCAGACCACCTAATACTAACAACCATCTCATAAATAAAATTAACTTAAAGCTAGAATATTAAATGTCCCTCGTGTGTAAATTTAAAAAAAATGAAAGATGATTATTATCTATTTGCATGTGTGCACAGATACACGAACACAGAGTAATGTATGGATCCCATTATTAGAAGATTTATCCCTTTATAATAATTATAAGATAATGTGATGGCCATTTGAAACAACAGGTTGCATAGGGTTCAAAGGAGGAAGACGAAGAAGTGAAAGAAGAGAAAAAAAAAGAGCAAGAGAGAACTCACAACTCTCAACTCAAACCTTATTCAACTAATTTTCTTTACATAAGGGGCACTTATTTATAGGTGTGAACTTTTGATTTTCACTAGAAAAAAAAAAATTCACTAGATAAAAGAACATAAAATTATAAGCAATTTCTAAAAAGAAATCGCTGCAAAAATTAAACTCTAGATCTCCTTATATGAGAAATTATAAAAAATAACAGATTTTTTTCTTAAAGCAGACTTTTTGATAAGAAAACGATGGAATTTGTACGACGTCTTATGACTGTACGCGGTAAACCGACTTTTGTTTAAAGCTCTAAATTTGTTTGCAGAATAGGTTATCCGCAATTACTTATCCGGAATAGCGTATATTATAATAATGAATGTTTAACTTTGATAATTTTATGGGACCCACTGGCAGAATAAGAAGAATAAACAATTCTTGAGTCTAGGGTCGAATTGCTTATTCTCCTTATTCTCCAAATAAATTATTCTGCACCGGTATAAGTCATTCCGTTTGTCAAAACTAAATTAAATTTATTCTCTCTTTATTCTCCCTTATTCTTCTCCTATTCTCCAATCAAAGTGGCGCAATCTTCCAAAATCCCGACTTTTTGTTTGTGTAGTTTCAACTTTCAATGACAACATAAAATTCTCTTCGTCAGAGAATTTTATAACTTACTCGTTATTTATATATCTTATATACGTTATATTATTTTTATTTAATTATTATAAGCCATATCCATATCTTTCTCGCACTTTAAGGTGCAGGTGTAGCTAACTTGTTGACTGTGAGTGAGATAACTTAAAATCCAAATCCAAAATGTTCTCTCGTTACTATTTGCCCATGGCACAATATTAATTTTAAGAAACAATGTGTGCAAAAGAAGAAAGAATAAGGTGGACAGAGTAAATAGGCAATTTCCTGTAAGAAGAAAAGCTCCGGCCTCGTAAAGAACATAGCAGGTGAACCGTCTGCATTGTGATGTTCCCAGACAGTCCACAGCAGATCAGACGGCTCAAATCTCCCCCGACCACATCATGATTATTATGTCTTAATATAGTTTTTTTGCATTATTAATTCTGCATGGTACAACCGGGTTAGATAAACGCCAGAACATGGAGAAGCTTTTCCCCTCCTCTCTCTCTCTATTATTATTTCTCTCCCCCACTCTCTCTCTTGTTCTTTCTTTTTTCTCTCTCTATCTACTTCTGTTCTCTCTCTCTCTAAGTCCAGCTCCAGCTGCATATTTCTCTTTTGTGCTGGCCTTGTCTCTCCTCTCTCTCTCTCTCTCTCTACCCTCCTCTAATTCTGGCTTGTAGGTTGTGCCGGCCAGTATAATACGCGGACGCGGCCAAAGCCAAGGGCGTAAAAGAGGGGGTATGTGTATATGTGGAAGAGAGAGAGAGCGAGCGAGCTAGAAGAAGACAGAGAGGAAGAGCGCAGTAACCGAAGCCAAGGGAGGGAGAAGAAGCTTAGAAGAGAAAGGGAGAGCAAACAAAGGGAGCCCATTTGTGGGGCGGCCTGCTGTGCAGGCCAAGAAGAGGAGGAGGAGGAGGAGGAAGACGGTGGGTGGTGGGGCGAGCAGGGCACTCCGGGTGGTGGGTTTTTGCTCACGGGAATAATTAAACAGGCACAGCGGCGGATTGCGGCCCCAGAAGCGTCACCACCCCCCATCACCATTAATACATGTGCTGTGGGTGAGGGAAGAATGGGTCTTGGATGCGTTTCTACTTGATCCCTCCCTCTTGCAAGGGGGGTGGGACTGGGAGGGAGGCTTTCCCGCTCTCCTTCTGGGGGGAGGGGGGGTTGGACTCCAGGAGGAGTAGTAGAACTAGTCTTATGCTGGGTGTTGCCTGTATGTATGTGGGTATTTGGGTAGGTGAGTGTATCGTAGGAGGGCATTTGGGGCGGTGGGGTGGCGGAGGGAGGGAGAAGAAAGGAGAGCGCTGTTGAGGTGGGAGGGCTCTTCTTTTCATGAGCTACTCCCTGCAAAAGGTGGAGGAAAAGGGCAAAAAGGAAGGCATGGCAGAGGAGCTCTGCTTCTTCACCAAGGTTCTCTCTCTCTCTCTCTCTCTCTCTCTCTGGTGTTTGTTTTGGGTCCTGTTCTTCTTCTTCTTCGTCTGTTTCTTCCTTTTTGATGTTGCCTACCCTTCTTCTTTGTGTTTAAGAAAGGAGGAAAAAGCAACCATCTTTTGGGGAGGGCAAGTAATTTTAGATTGTTTCTTGGGGTGCCCTTTTAACTGTTGCGCAGATGCATGGGTGTTTCATTTAAGAGTATGTTTTTCCACACCTTTGTTATTATTGATGGGTTTGTGCTTCTCTTGTTTCCTCTCTGACTTTTGATCTTTCATGCATGCGCATTTTGGTCTCGCTTTCATGAAATTTGTGCCTCCAATGTTCACGTTGATGCCCATCTTTAACTAGGATTTAGGAATCCGAGATGGGTTCTGTGCAAGCAGATCCAGTTGGCTAGAATGGTGGGCTATTCATCTAGTCCATTTCTTTTTCTGCTGTTAATTGGTTATCTTGCTACAAATCCAATCCTCCCAGGATGCAATTGTCATCAAGCCTCCAAAGAAGTCGCCGCTGGTTCTCCGAATGGTCGTGCTGGCCTTCTCCATGGTATTTGGCATCTATATTTGCTCTATCTGTTTGAGGCAATCGAGCTTCCGTGGTCGAACAGGACTCACCAAGGTGGAAGTACTAAAGCAACGCTGCCAGAATCCAAGAATCTCACCTAGTGAGATTCCTTTCGCACACTATCCGGTGCCCACCACTTATAGCAGGTAACATTTAATCTCTAATGTCAAACTCCCTCGTCTTCGATCCTGTGGGAACAGTCAGGAAAATGATTTCTTCGTGTCTTCCAGGAATGAATGCGCATGCACCCCGGTCCGATTCTTTGCTATATTATCGATGCAGAGGTCTGGCAGTGGGTGGTTTGAGACATTCTTAAATAGCCACATCAATGTTAGCTCAAATGGGGAAATCTTCTCCGCAAAAGAAAGGAGGAGAAATATGACAGCTATTGCAGCTACCCTCGACAGAGTGTACAATCTAGATTGGCTAAGTAGTGCTGCTAAGAATGAATGCACGGCTGCTGTTGGATTCAAGTGGATGCTTAATCAGGTATGCATAAGTGGTCTAATAATATCTGATGTTCTTTCATTGTTCTGTGTGTTCTCTTGTGATTTCTTCATTTCATCTAATTTACTTCTCTTAAAATTATATTTGTTGCTAATTTCTCCAATTGATGCTGTACTTTGTTAAGATTGGTTTCATATCTATCTTAATATGAGACCTTTTCTTTATCCTCCTCTAAATCTGGTCAGCATTTCTCTTGCATTTTATTTCACTCATTTGGGTATCGAGAGAAGGAGCTGATATCTTTCTCATACCAAGATTTTGATGCTCATCTATAAGAAACCTAGCAATTCATGTGGTTTTTTTCTGGGCAATCATGTTTGACTATGCAAAATGCAGGTGGCAAGTGATTTGGGTACCTCTTTTGGATGCTAATGATCAAAAGAAATCTTTTGAGCGTTTCTTCATTCTTCTCTACCATTGATTCCTCACTATCCTCATCTTCTTCTCATTATGTAATATTGTGTTGCGACATTTGTTTGTAATCTTGCCAAATGGATCTGACTGCTCATACATTTCATGGTATTCTAATACAATCCTATTCAGTGAGCCATGTTGGCATATGTGTTGCTGATGTGCTGAAGAGTCAATCCTTAGCATGAAATATGTCATGAAGCAATAGTAGTATGTGCATGTAATGATGAAAGATTCTATCAATCAGGTGGATTGGATTCTGGTTCAACTACCGGAACTGAGTTATTAACATTTAGCAGTAACAATGAGGAAGAAAAGTATGTGTGTGGATTGAACTACTTGTACCTGATCCATCTGCTTCAAATAAAAAATAAGGTTGGTCTTTGATCGTGGTTCTAACTGTTACATTGTTAATAATGTGATAAAGGCAAATTTGCTGCTATTGCATGGGCCAAATTCCGGTAACACTCCCTCTTATTTAAAGGAGGAATCAACCTTGACTGATCAAGTATGGTAGACACTAGACATTCAACATTGGATGGATGCCTTAAAGGAATGCTTACCAATTAGTAGACTGCCCTTGAAAACGTACTTTTTTCGATGATGCGCATGAGGATGATAACGTGCATCTGAGACAATAAGTGCCTTGCCTTACTAAGCTTTCGGTGATTGAAGGTACCCGCTCGGGCTTCTATCAAGTGAAGCCCTCGCTCAACCTTCCCTGAAGGCTGAGAAAGCACTATTGGAGGAACTTCCCTGGGGGCCGGCTGCTCAACTGACTGCTCCCCCCATTAATGCTATTTTCAAGACTGGACGGGAGGGAAGGGTAAAGTGGTTTTCATAAAATTAGCTGGTTATATTTTTGAATCAGTTAGCTTGATAGAAGATCCTTATGTCTGGAAGCATGAACCCGTCTGCACTTAAATTCACACGTTACGTATGAAGGTATGTATGGAAACATGAACCTTTCAACACTTAACTCTCACATTACCTATGAAAACTGAAAGGTACATAGACTTTGCACTTTAGAAGAGCTTGGTAAGAAACAATACATTGTATAGGCTAGATCTAGATGCCATAGTTTTCTGCAACAAAATTTTACATTTTATGTTTTCTTCTAGGATCTATCTTCCAAAGATGCCTAGGGTTGAAATGGTGGGAAGTGGGTTGCAGGTGCAGGGTATCTTGAACTCCATAGGGAGTACTCATCACTAGCAGAAGTTATCAACTTGATTTGATTATGATCCAACTTGAATAGGACTGGTCACTGACCTGTCTCAACTCTTCCATGGGGGAACCAATTTTTAATGGAGAAACAGAAATTGGCCTGAATTGACTGATCTCAATCCAATTCAAGACCAATTCAGCCAATTCTGATGGATTTCTGTCTGATTCAAGTAACCCTTGCCAATTATGTATGGGTTGATGGCCAATTCTGATTTGGATCAGCTATATATATTCATCACTTAATGAGCCACATCCTTGCTAAAACATGGTACCATGTACCAAGGAATCCCATATTGAATTTCATCATCGTCTTGGAAGAAGAGAAGAAAACTTGGACAGATCTCAGGTAGATTGGGAATAATGACCAGAGATCATGGTCACGACATACTTCTTAAAAATACTTTTAAAATTTTATGTATTTAGTCATTTAATACAATTAAATTAATACAATAATAGAACAGAATGCATAAACAATTTTACACATATATAAGATTGGTTACTCAATTCTTCATGCAATCTTGATGTGTTGGAAAGATCCTCTTATATAATCTCCCCCACCTCTATCGGCATTTTCATCCATCCTTTATCCCACTCCTTCCCCTTAGTCTTCCTCCATCTCCCTCCTATTCTTGATCTTAACAGAGATTTCATCTTGGGATCCTTTGAGAGACAAATACTCTCAAGAGATCTCGGAGATATCAGAAGAGATGGCAAACCATGCCATGAACATTTATGAGCCAAATTCTGCATGTAGTTATCATTTTGCATTTGTTGCACAAGTCCATGTCTACATCATCAGTGCCAATCTGTCCATGAAACCTTAATAGAAAAATTAATTTTTGATATTTTGTAATTTTACTTTGCTAAGCGCAACTCCCTGTTTTTGTTTTGCCAAGGAGCATCTTTCCTAAGTTTCGCATGCTTGTGAGGACTCTAGACGAAAGGAACAGAGATTTGATATAATGAGTTTTGCTCATCTTTTCTATTCATAGAGATATCTAAAAGGAAATAGTAGAAACCAAAATCCAAGAACCAGTTGGGGAAAAAAATAAAAGGAGGACAGAAAAAAGTTGGAATAATCTTCTTTTTCTTTTCTTTGGTAAATACGGTGGCACATTGGGTGGGACACCTACGTCAGATTCTGCTAACATCTGATGCGGGACAGCAAGGGGGTAGAAGCCGAAGAAGGTAGAAGAGAGGGGGTTGGAGAAGAAGGCGGCTAGGGCACAAGTTCCCGTCCCATCTTGGGAGAAAACGCAGCGGCTGCTCTCATTCAAAATTCTTCTTCAATTCTTTTCCACTAGGGGATACATGACAATATATAGACTCCTCAAAAGAAACCCTAATACTAAAAGATCAAAATACCCCTTATTAAAAATAAAACAGAGTTAAATCTTAAAAAAAAGAAAATACATCGATTGGGCCTTTGATGGGCCAAACAAAATATAAAATGGGCTCCGAAATCCGTTTTGCAGCCTCTGAATTCCCATCATTCTTCGCAGGTTCAAAAAATTTCGTCCTCGAATTTCAAAGTGAGCCAGAATAAGTATGCGGACGACTGGATCATCAGTAGGAGTCTTCAAGTAGAGGATCATCTCAAGAACCACAAACCGGTATGCTACATGTGAATCATAAAAGTCCCGCCATACCATGTCCACTGAAGACGATAACAAATCATACGGGCTGTCATGTAGGGTAGTTATCATTATGCTCTCAGTAAGTGTTGGACGAGGCCTTGAGTCAGCAAAAATATCATCAACAATAAGATCTAATCATGTCTCAACAAATAACTCATGATCCCATGAGATAATATGAACTGGTGCAGCATCAAGTAGACTGGTGCTAAATACATCATCAGAGATGTGGTCCAATCTTGATCATCTAAACAATGCGTGATCCCAACTGTCAACCATGCGTGAGTCATCAACCTCGAACACTATATCAGCGATCCTATGTAGTCCAGAAGTAATGAATAGGTCGTGATCCCAACCAGTAATAGGTGATGGTGTCACTTTAGCAAAACAAGCTTAAATACAGCTGTTGAAACTTCTCCCGAACCTGATAAGAGGCATTGAGAATACGAATCGATGTCTGGTATCCCTTGGGTCGTAAAAGGCAGTCTCGCGCAGTGGGATCAATCACAACTTGCCGCTCGTCCATCCATTCTCTACCCAAACTGATATATGAACCATGTGGTATAATCTTGCACCATACATCATAATATCTGATGCGTTGGGAAGTGCTTTTGCTCTTTAGGAGACGGAAAAATGGCAGATAGGCTTGGTCTCCATAGATAATTATGTAGTCCGTATGGGAGATAGAATCCACAATAGATTGCGAGATAACATTGCCGAACGGAATTGCATTAAGAAACACCATAGCTTGCACGAAATTGGGTAGCTCCACCTCAAAGCTAAATTCCATGGTGAGAAAACGTACCTAGGATTCCGATTCGTAAGACAAAATCGGTCCGAATAGAGCAGGTGGCACGTAGAATAAAGTACCACAGGCTGAGACAACGCTGGACGAGGTCCGCCTCGCTGCAAGGATGCCAACGGTACGATCGACGCAAGAATCGGAGCTCAAATCACCAACCTCGGTATGCATGCAAAAGTGGCACGCAAAACGAGGTAAAGTGGACACTGGCTGCTGCGAAATTAGTGCATTGGGAGGCTGGTACGTAAATCGAGGCAACTGAGGGTGGCCTCGGGATGCGCGATTGGGGTTCCTCGATAGGTGTGCAGAAGTGGCACGCAAAACAAGGCAAATCTGGGATACAACACTGAATCTGAATTGGCCTCGTCGAGACTAATCCGATGGGGCGAACGGTGCACAAATCGGAGTCCAGAAAGACTTCGAACGACGAGCCCAAATGTCCTCGTAAAGCGTGCAAGTGCGGCACGCAAAATGAGACACTGCTGTCGGGCGGAACGTACGGCGAGATCGGTCTCGCCGATACGATCTCAACGGTACAGACGGCGCGTTAATCGGAGCTCGGACAAGTTCTCGGCGATGGCGGTGCAACAGGACCCTTAATGCACCTCCTGTGCACTGTAGCAAACCCAGGGGGACCCTGACTAGGACCAAGACTGAACCTCTGGCTAGGACCACTTGAATCAACCTAGCTCGAACCAGGTTCAAACTGGGCTGCAGTCTGGTTCGAACCAGTGGGGGTTTGTGGCTGGACCACGACCAACCGGTTCGAACCAGGCCGGGTCTGGGTGTGGATTAGTGTGATGGGCTCGCACTTGAACCGGGCAGGTGGTTGAACCGGATCAACCGGTTTGACCGGTTCAATTTGTTAAAAGGCACGAGCCCTTCCCTTCTTCTCCTCTTTCCTCTTCAACCCTAACAGGGGGATAAAGAGGGAGATAGCATGAGGGAGAGGCGATGGCGGCGGAGGGCTGGCGGCGCTGGTGATGGCGGAGGCCGGCGATAAGGACTATGCCGGCGGGGGTTGGCGACGGCTTTGCCTTCCTCTTCTTCGTCTTTCCCTCTTCTCTGGAGAAATCGAAAGAAGTTGGCGGCGATTGCAACGATGCCGGCGGGTGCCGGCAATGGCACCGGGGGCACCGGTGGTGGCCGGCGACGGTTGCAGTTGCCGCTGGTGCCGGCAGCGATTGCAGGGGCACCGGTGGGACTGGGCGACAACGTCGATGCTGGCTGGTGCCAGCAGCGGGAGCAGGGGGGCTCCGGTGGAGCCGAACAACGGCGGCGGTGGCTCCTGTGGAGCCAGGCGACGGCAGCAACAGGTGAAATGGCCCCCACCCTCTCTCCGACCCTCTTTTTTTTTTGCACTCTTCTTCTCCTTTGGTGCGAACCGAATTGAAGAGGGGGGAGATGGACGGGGACAGAGAGGAGAGGGAAGATGAGTGGTCACAGGACTTGGGCTATTAGAATGATCCAAATCTGGCTCTAATACCAATTTGATGCGGGACAGCAAGGGGTAGACCGGAAGAAGGAAGAAGAGAGGGGGTTGGAGAAGAAGCTAGGGCTCACATGGGTTCCTATCCCGTCTCGGGAGAAAAACGCAGCGGCGGCTCTTTCATTTCAAAAATCTTCTTCAATACCCTCCGAGGAGGATTACAAGTCCTTAAATAGAGATTCAAACCCTAATGAGTTCTAACATAACCAAAGACTAAAATGACCCTCCTGTTACAATAATAGGCCAAAATTCGTGCAGAAAAATACCAAAAAAATAAAAACAGATAACTGGGCTTCTAATGGGCCAAACAAAATACAAAATAAGCCTTGGGCCCTGTTCTCCACTTCTTGGATTCCCATCAACATCACAGAGCCATCATGAACCCAACCCCACCATGACCAAGAGATGAGTTTGGAGCCCAGTGGGATGCTGGGTTGGCCAATATTTCCTTGTCACATATTTCTGTTATTTCTATATTTATCCTTTTATTTTAGTTTAGATGAGAGTGTTTTCATTTATGTATGAGCCTATATTTTGCTTGTTAGTGAGCCTCATTTGCTGTAGTTATTGGGCCCTCATCTGTCATTTGAAGGCAACTTTGTCTTTTCTTCTTGTGTTGCTTCCCTATATAAGGGACATGCGATATATAGATATCCTGTCCCAATGGGTGAGATATCGGACTGGAGTAGTTGTGTGGGACATGAGCCAGTCGGAGGATGATGATTGGCATCACTCCTCGACCTCTCATATCTTAGAGTTATCACTGATTGACCACCTTAGCCCCATAGAGTGGCCCAAGTCAATATTGGACCTTAGCCCCATAGAGTGGCCCAAGTCGATATGGCATCCCTCTTGATGATGATGACGTGTCCAGTTCTCATCTAGTCCCACTCCTTTTAGGACCAGACTTGTTGGTGTGATGTCCTTCTCTTAGAAGATGATAGTGTCATTGGGTAGACTTTGGTTATTCAATCTAAATGTCACACTCTATGGCCGGCCAAATTCGTGCTTTTTCATGCCAGACATCAAGAAAATCACCATATAGTTGCCACCTCTAGATGCGCAACATAGCTGGAATTTGCATGAGAGTCTTAGCATTGATCGAGCCAGAGGCTTGACATGTTAAGGATCAGTGTCCTAGAGTCTCAGGGTTAGTTGAGTCACTTGCATTGCATGATAGTGGTCAACATGAGAACATCCCACAAAGCAGTCATGCCAGCAATAGAACCCACAAATGTTTTGTAGTTTTGCCAGCAATGAAAGCTGATCGGTTTTCTTCGGGAGTCATAGAGAGATGCATGCCCACATTGCCAACTCATTCAAGATGCTGAAATAGGTTGAGTCGGATGTATGTGTTGGGAACCTCTTGTCAGATTGCAGGAACAGTTCCACTTTTAATGTGTCAGATCTAGCGTATAGGGGACTGGCGACGATTCCCAATGAGCTGTTTGAGCCATCTCCATCCTTATGAGTGACCTTACCTCTGAGTGTCCACCTTATAACTTATTTACACGACACGGGTAGACCGAGAGCATACTGGATAAACATGTTATTTCCATAGTGTCCAAGTGTTTTAGGATGACCTTGTAGGCCACCAGGAGGATTTTCAGCACATTGATCCTGACTTGTTCGGGCCGTACCAGAGCAGCTGCAGGCCATACTGGATGGGGTCAAGTGCTTCCCAGCCAGAGAGAGTTGATAGGGACGCCTACATCGAAGTCTGCTGATGTCATAGAGCCAACACGAGTTGATGGGGACACCTACATCAAAGTCTGCTGACATCACAGGCCAACACGAGCCCGGAAGGACCATGACCGAGAGATGAGTTTGGAGCCCAGTGGGATGCTGGATTGGCCGATATTTCTTTATTATGTATTTCTGTTATTTCTTCTAGTTTAGATGAGAGTGTTTTCATTTATGTGTGAGGCCTATATTTTGCCTGTGAGTGGGCCTCATTTGCTGTAGTTATTTGGCCCTCATCTGTCATTTGAGGGCAAGTTTGTCTTTTCTTTTTAGGTTGCTTATATATAAAGGACCTATGGTAGAAAGCAGGAACCATGATGAAATGAAATGGAATTTTTTTTTTCTCTGAAGACTCTCCTCAGAACCTGCACCCCACCTTCTCTAGCAAACTTTTCTTTATCCTATTGTCTCATGCCATGGCTGGATCTGTCATCTTGAAGACTGCAACACCACCAGCACCTCTTATTCTTATTTTAATCCCCCACCCCTCCTTTAGTTGTTCTTCTGTAGGAACTCGTGACCACCTACAGGAGGTCACTAGTAGATCCCATTGACCCACTCGTCCCATCTTCGTGCCTCCCTTTATTCCACCTCTTCTCGTTCACCATAGTACTCGTGACCATCACAAAAGGGCATCAAAGCACGGCCATTTCTCTGGGAAGCTTTCACACCACAGTGGCGGGTCAAGGTGAGCAAGCAACCCCCCTGTTCTCCTTGCCATCCCTGCTTCTCTTGCACGTGAAGGAGATGGCCTCAAGGAATGCATCCGGCCCATTTCTCCCTTGGCTTTCCCTGTTTATGCGCCCAAGTGCCACCACAGTTCCAGCCATCAGCCCGCTGGGCCATCCGAGCAGGATCTTCACCAGAGAGCACACAAAGGCTGGTCCATTATGCCAACAGTGGCCTATTTGTCCAGTTCACGAGAACCTCGTTGCCTATGCCCCTCGATATACAAGCCCGGTCCTCTCTCTTTCCACTCTGTACAAGCCACAATCTGAAGAGGCTGCTCAATCAGACACGAGTCATCTTCCTGAGCCAGGCTGGGCCATCATGCCTGGAGCATCGTCGCTCGTGCCTACTAAGGGCCTTGCCTTTCCGCCTCTGGAGACCTCCGAGCCTCCCCATTGATGGCCGAAGCCCATATACGCCTCTTTCATTTTGCAGGCAATTTGGGAGTTTCGGGAGGGGAAGGCACATCTGGGAGGTATCAACAAGACTTATCTTGTGTTGATACTTAAGAAGGTTGGAGCCGAGAAGCTATAGGATTTTAGACTAATCAGTCTCTTGAGTAAGGTCTATAAGAGTATTACCAAAATGATGGCCACTAGACTTGAAAAGGTTGTGGGGAGACTTGTTTGGTTGCATCAGAGTGCTTTCATAAAAGGTAGACACATCCAAGATATTTTTCTAGTGCCTCATGAGTGTCTACATGCTATGAAAATTCAAAGAAGAAAGGGTCTTATGCTCAAGCTTGACTTTCAAAAGGCTATATAGTCAACTGGAATTGTCTCTTACATATTCTCTCTCTTATGGGATTTGGAGATAGATGGGTCAAATGGGTCAAAGCTTGTATTTCGACCACTTCTTTTGTAGTTTTGATTAATGGACAACCATCCTCCTCCTTTCTTAGTGGTCGAGGTATAAGGCAAGGAGATCCTATGTCCCTGCTCCTTTTTGTCTTGGTGGCCCATATTTTGGATGCACTGTGGTTAAAGGCTGAAAATCTGGGTATTATTTCTGGCTTTAGAGTGCGTAACTCCAGCATTCAGATTTCTCATTTACAGTATGCGGATGACACCATTCTTATGTCTCCACCTACATTCAGGCACTTGTGTGTTGTCAGATAGATGCGACAGATTTTGGAAGATGTTACGAGTCTGAAAGTTAACTATGAGAAGAGCATGTTGGTTCGTATTAATGTGGAACAAGGCCACCTTCACAGAGCAGCCATCTTACTGGGATCAATGTTTTGAAAATTGGACCGGCCATCAAATTGTTCAAGGTTCCGATTTGGTTTTCTGTAGTTCAACCGTGTTGGACCGGTGGTCGAACCGGTTGTCGAATTGGGCTAGTTAATTTACTTAAATATATAATTAAATATATAATATTATTAATAAATTTAGAAAGAATAAAAAATATTCATTCTAAATAGAACACAATCACAAAAAAATTACAATGATGCACAACTCATAATTTCATATGTGCATATTAAACTAAAAATGATAAAAAGAGCAAGAAGACTTGCCTGTAGTTCATTCTCACGTTGTAATCTTTTGAAGTTTGAAATTTTGACAATTGAAACTTGAAAACTGCGAGCCCTAGCCCCCAATTCTCCTTCCAAACCATCCATCCAAGGATTTTTTAAGACTAAAAACAGTGAACCGGTATTTCACATGACCTGACGGTCCGTCCGGTCGAACCCGGTTTCTATGTAAAATCGCCAGTTCACATACTAAGACGGTTCGTTATAGTATTCAGACTGGATGTTTCTCCAGTTCCGGTCTGCCCCGGTCTGACCCGGTCCGACTGGCCGGTCCGGTCGATTTCCAGAGCACTGGCTGGGATGCCATATGGGCCAATTTCCCATTTCATATCTTGGCCTACCCTTGTCTCCTCAGGCTATCAAGTGTTCTGATAGGAATAGGATCATTGACATGTTTCAAACTAAGTTGGTGTGATGGAAAGGTAAGCTCTTATCCTATAGGGGTAGACTCGTGCTGTGCCAGTCCGTGTTGGATATTCTTCCTACATACTATCTATCCCTCTTTCGTCTACCTATTACAATGGCTAAGAAGCTTGACACTATCAGAGGTAGATTCTTTTGGCATGGGTCACAGGATAAGGTCCGTGGATGGCATGATATCCGGTGGTCAAATATTTGTATGGATAAGGACATAGGAGGTCTTAGGATTAAAGATCTCAGGGACTTTATTCTTGCACTTTTAGGCGAGTGGCTGTAGTAGTTAGGCTCATCTTCCTCATCTCTTTGGCTGGATATTATTGTGCAAAAGTACTATAGACAAGCTGGAATTTGGGACTTGCACCCTTCTTCCTCTCAGGGTATTTCTCCTCTCTAGAGAGCCATTTTAAAGGCGGCTGATGTGTTCCTGGCTGGGTCAAATTATATTCTTTGGAATGGTCAAACATGGTTGTTCTGGAAGGACAAATGGTGTGCTGGTGCCCCATTATGTGACAGATTTCCTCTCCTATTTAGGGTTTCCTCCTATCCCTTGTTGGTGGTTTCACAGTATTGGGATTCCTCAGGATGGAGTCCTCTATTATGTAGGAATCTTAAATATGAAGAAGTTGTACAGCTGACTAATCTATTATCTGGAAAATATTCAGTTCGGTCAGCATATATAGTGGTTCATGACAAGGTTTGCCATCTTGGATCAAAGCTTCGTCTCGGGAGGGTCAGAGAAAAGAGATCTCAGAGAGATCTTGGTAAAATCTCGGGAGATAGGGACAAAATCTCGGGACATGAATGTATGGTAACAACACTATATATATGCATATATATTATAGGTACGTGTATATGATATATATACATACTAAGGAATGCTATATTAGATCTTAACATTGTCGCGGAAGGCCAAAGAAGAGATTTTGGAGAGAGAGAGAATAATGGCTAGATCATGATCATCTTATACTTTTTAAAGAAAGCCTTTGGATTTCATTTATGTAAACACAATAATAACAAGAAGAATGCAAAAACATATCTACACATACGAGGGTTGCTTTTTTGAATTTCAATGCAATCTAAATGTGTTGGAAAACTCCTTATTAGTTGTCATCCTCGTCTCCTCTATCAGCATTCTCATCTCCTCCTTCCCCTCTCCTATTCCTACTCCTCTACCCTACTCCTTTCTATTACACTTCCCTCTTATTCTTGATCTCGGTCGAGCTTCGTCTCGGGACGCTTGGAGAGAGAGAGAGAGATTCTCGAGAGATCTCGGACATCTCGGAAGAGATGGCAAGCCATGGTTCATGACTGGGGTTGTTTTTCCCTTCTTTAATGAAGTATGGAAGACTGAGAGTCCTTCGAAGGTTCAGGTTCTGATGTGGTGTATTGTCCATGGTAGGCTTCCAACTTCTGACAAGCTTTCGGCTTTTGTGGATGGAATTAATGACATCTGTTCCCTTTGTGGACAGTAAGAGGAGACCCTTCACCATCTCTTCCTTGGATGTCCTTATTCAAGAAATGTCTGGAAGATGGTCCTTCAGAAATTTAACAGGGTGCACCAACTACCAGACTATATCCAGGATCGTTTTTCAGGTTGGACGAGGAAAGGGATGGACAAAGCCGATCAAAGAGTATGGTGGCTTGTGCTTCATGCTACCTTCATTTGGGGAGAACGCAATGCAAGGATTTTCAAGGAGTGGTCGAAGTCACTAGATAGCATTGTTTCTTTCATTTTTGCTAGAGTATTGGAATGGGCCAAGCTTTTGTGTTGTGCTTAGCCTCATTCCTCTTCTATTTTGGCTCAGTTGGGCAGCTAGTTCTATCCCCACCTATTGGCTGTTTTTTGTACAGGTGCTGGGCTTCTTTTGGGTCACACTTCTTGGTGTTCCTTTTGGCCATGCTTGGGGTCTGTTGGTTGGGAATTATTACACTTGTACTTTCCCTTCCTTTTGTATTTTTTTCCTCTTTTATAAAATTGTGGTACTACCCACTTTCAAAAAAAAAAAAAAAAAACCTTACTACCATAATTGTTTTAACTTGCACCATACTTGCAGCTGCTAAAGCAGATCAATGGCATGGATACTGGTCTTATCTTGGTTTAAGACATCCTAAGATCTGGAGCAAACATTGTGCTATCATGTCAGCAACATACATAAGAAAGCTGCTTTTGACCTGTCAAATAACTTTTGTTATCTCCTGTTAACTCCTAATTTCTTTGCAATTGCGTCTGAGCAAATCCCTTGGGATTTTTTCAACATCCCTTGTTTACTTCAAAATCACAGACCGATTACAAGTTTACTATGGGTTATCAATTTGGTAAAGTTCCTAAATGCATCATGACACCAACTGATTCCACAGGTGCTTGTGCTGGCCAATTCAGTTGGCCATGCATGCAGTTGTGCACACTGGTCTGCCAGTTGCAGATGCCTCACTGTAACTTGCAAAAAAGTCAAAGGGAGAAGGGAGAAAGAAAATGATAAATCTCTTTTTTCTGTTCCAGCAGCCACAAAGCTGGCTGTTTTAAGTCCGCCTGACAGCCATATGCCTCATCCATTTAGTGAAGTCCCATGTACTTCATAAAATCTATATTACTGTCATCTATATTAACAATTTCAATTTCCATGTGGCATTGATTGGTAGAGTTTTTCTGTTAGGTAAGTATTATGAATGCTTCTCAATAAGTCATCTATATCAACAATTCCATGTGGCATTGATTGGTAGAGTTTTTCTATTAGGTGAGTATTATGAATGCTTCTCAATTAAGTACAGGTCTCCAAACTATGAAGATGAATATATAAGCTCATTGGTGATATTGAAGAAAACAGGAGTTCAGGTACACATGGGAATGTTGTCAAACTACTTGATGTAGGAACAAAGAAGTCATTTGACACAGGAGTGGAAGTAGAGCTGTGGTAAAATTCAGAAACGTCAGTGATGATATTTGGGAGAACTTTGTAAAGGAATGCATAGGATTTTCTCCTACTTTTGTAGAGGCAAAAAAATTGGTGCCTATATCATGCCCAACAACATAAATGACAGAGGAAGGGGGAATGTACAAGTAGTATTATCCACGTGCCTCAAAAATTGTTCTGTGCAGAAAGAAAGCAGCCCACAACAGGAGGGTGTTAATCTACTAACCAACCAAGCAACTCAAAATGTAAGAATTTTCTCCATCCTTGCTTTCAACTTGATCTCTAACATAAGTCTTCTAGCAGATTTTGTGATTATCTTGAGGCTGCAAAGTTTTGAAAGTATTTTGAGGCCGGAAAGCCTCTCCAGTCAGTTAGACATCCCTGCAAATTTTGGCCATTATTCGTGGCTGGGAAAGCTCCCTAAATCCCTTAATATAGCAATGTCTTTGGCTGGTGGCTGAATCAATTCATCTTTGGAAGCGAGAAAATAATTTGGACACTCATGGGTGGAAGTTGTATATCAAATTTGCATCCAAGGATGGGAAGGTGCTTATTCTGGATCATATCAAGCAAAGTTAAATATCTTCAACGACAAAAAAGAGGCTGGAAACTAAGACGAACAAAAACCACAAGGAGAATGATTTGTAAGTGATGCAGTGAGGAGTATAAGTTCAGTCTGTCCTTTCTGCCGCATGCTGCTTCCATGTGATAAGAATAGAAGCTTGTTACCAAAAACTTCTCCCCTCCGGGAAGAGAAGGGCCGCATAAGCGAAGACTTAAGCCATGCCCTTGGAGGTAGAAGCAAAGCTTGAGGAGAACAGGGCATGATTCAATAAGATTGAGCAGATTCATGTTTTGCTGAAGGTTAGCATACTAGGTGCTGTCTTTACCAGCATGTGTTGTCACAGAAGAACATAAGGTTCTGTGTCTTGTTGAAATGCGAAGGACAGATTTTACCATGGAATAAGGGATGTGTTCGGGGTTCGAGTACCATGTCTCTAGATATGGTATATTCACTAAACTCTCAGAATACTGAAGAGTGATGTGCATCATTGTTTCTATACTCAAGCTTGAAATATAAAGAGCATCGAAATGAACACAAGAAGGATCAGATCATGTATTTTAGGATTGGCCAATCTGGATTGTGATTGGTGTGCCAGGGGTGGGTGGGTGGGGGGTGGGGGGGGGGGGGGTGGTCACAATCTCATCCTTTTGATTTACTTTTAAATAAAAAAGGAAACCCAGACCAGCCTAAGAAGAGCTCATATTAAAAAAAGGAGCCAGATTGGGCCTTTTCAATCTATTTAAAGTTCTGTGGGTCAGCCTGGCTTGAGATTTGTTTTGCCAGCTTCAGAAACCACTGTTGCATCCACAGAAACTACTGGCAGTGCCATGATGCGTGTTGTTACCCCTGCCACCATGGAGGCCACTGATGACAGCATGATGCATCACCACACCGTTCCTCCCCTTCCTTTCTTTTTCAATTTTCTGGCAGCCTTGAAAGTCAGGTGGAAGAATGGAATGTTGGGGGAGTCCTCACTTGTAGGATCAGCCATTTCATCAGATGGAGCCTGGCTGGTTCAATTTGAAGGGGGAAGACCTGTTCCTTCTTTAGTGCACAAACAACAGGAAAAAAATGTTCAACTAGCCTGAGTAGCCCAAATCAGTTTTGAATTGGCCTGAATCACCTGATTTTGGGGCTGATTCATGGCCAATCTAGACCAATATCTAGTTGCCTTTGGCCACCGGCTTGACAAAATGAAAGAAGAAAAAGTAAAAGAAGAATATCAGATCCTGCCTTCCATAGATGCAGGAGAGTAAAAGGGTTGTACCTTCGTGAGATGTTTTAAAGATTAATTTTAATCTGTCAAGATACTTTCTATTTGAAGATGTAGTATTTTTTTCTTTAAGAAAATGCCTTCGTTTGTAAAAGATACTTTTTATTACTTTTTTTTAAACTCTATCAGATCACTTCCCTTTGGATGACCGATCTGATCCAGTCCAGATTGAGACTGGGCATACACAATCTGATGCGGAATTCCATAGGTCAGAGTGATCTAAGTCTGATCTCCATCTTGAGTGTCTCATGCAAAGTTTGAATTAGTCATGTTATTGATTGATACAAGTGGTTGAATTTTGTACTTTTTTGACTTGTTATATCTAATCAAGAAGTTAATTGTTTATTTCTTAATGATACCTCCACAAAATTTATTGCTTACTTACTGTTGTAATACTTAAACCAGCATGAATAACTGTATGCGATCCTAATTTGTGGAGAATGGGCACCATGGGGTGATGGGGGCACCCCCCTCCTCATCCTTTGGGCTCGAAGTATGTAGGGCTGAGTCAAAAAGATCAGAGTTTTTTTTGTTGGATGTCATTGGAGTTTGAATTAGTATATTTACCAGGTATGGAACTAAAGAAGTTTCTAGAGAACCTTTTTTCTTTTTTCTTTTTGAATTTTTAGCAGTTCTTACGGTAAAACCAGGTTGAGTGGAATGATCCTAACTATCTTCAATGCAGTTCAGCTGGTTTTGACCTGAACCATCTAGTTTTTAATTTTTTGACCGAGGCATCTTTAAAATGTACCATATATTCTTGTCCCTTGTACAGGTGCATTGATATTATGGTGCTATACTGAGTGTTCTTTAGTTCAAGATTTGCGTAACTGGGACCATTTCCGGAGCTGCCTGTGGCTAGTTTTGATTTTTGATCCTCATTCTGGATGGCAACTGGCCGATTCTGGCAAAGAATGCCAGTTTCAATGGTTCCCAGCAAAATAATGGGAAAGGAGGAGAAAAAGGGGAAGACAGGAAGAAGGAAAAATTAAAACAAAGATAAGCAAAGAGATGGGGGAAAAGACCTACCACCTGCAATGAAGGCGACAAAAGGGTCCTTGTTCTTAAAATTTTGCAAGGAGCAATGCAAACACAAGGAGATGTGGAGTGGGCAATGAAGACATGCAGGAGGCCCAAGTGGCAGCTCCATGTGGCCTGGTTCGTGGAATCGCCCAATTCCAATCCAGATGGGACTATCCGGATCAGAATTGACATGTGGCGATCCAATTTGATGGGGGAAATCCAATCCACTAGAGAAAATTTTAAAAAATTAATAATAAGGGTCAGAATCAGCTTGAAATCGACTGGATTCGGCCAGAATCGGCCAAGAATCAGGCGATCCTGCCTGGATCATCAGATACAGTCTGATCCGGCAGATATGAACTCAAACCCTGCCCAGATCTCGAACTTTTATGATTTATCCATCTAATAATGTAGTATGTAATAGATTTCTCATATTAAAGGGATTAATTGATGTTGTTCTATTATATGTTGTTATGTCATTAAAAATTGATCATTTATTCAAGTTATATGTTTAATCCTAAATCCCTAATTGATTGCTAAGAACCCAAATCAATGTAATTCCATTAGATTTGATTGTTAGTATATTATTTTCACTTTTTTTAGTCTCTTTCCAGCTTTTCTGATTTTTCCTTATTTTTCTTATTTTTTCAATTGAAAAAGTCATGCCGATCCAAGGATCGGTGCTTTCCCTTGGATCATCTGATTCTGCCGATCAGATCCTGATCCGGATTGGATTGAGACCGAGCGATTCCTGGTCCCGATCTGATTCTATCTTCATTGCTATGTGGCGGGGATTCTCCCATGCGGGCTCTCCCTAACCCCACTTTGTGGGTGAGGAGATTTCACAGAACACGTCAAAACAAACTAAATACACATAAGGCCTTAAGATTTTAAGCATGATTAAATAACTGTTATTTCATTATATTTTAAACCCCCAAGCTAAGGCTTTTCAATAACCAGCCAGTTCTAATCCTTGAACTGGGCTAGCCTGATTGGAAACTGTTGGTTTTGTTTTGCATGGAGCCAGATAGTAGTACAAACCATGCTTCGGTTTGACAGCTATTCCCGATTGGTTTTCACATTTGAGTAATACTTGCTATGAGTTGTAACCCAAAAACAAAATTTTATTTTTTGAATTTTTTTTAAGGTCTGTCCCATAATGCCCAACATGTCTCCCGATCTTCGATCGGATGATCCAAAAAATTCTGGAAGAAAAAAACCCTGAGCCTCAGTGAACAGTAAAATGCTCTTAATGGGCCCAGCCCAATAAAATGGTGCTCGGTTTTTTATTTTTTAGATTTTTTTGGGTTATCCGTTCAAAGATCGAATGGTACGGACATATCAGGCATGGTGGGGCCAACCGTAAAAAAGTTCAAAAAAATAAAACTTTTTTTTTTTTGGCTGCAACTATTACTATTCACGTTCTCTATAGTGCATACTGAGTTATATAGGAGTATCTGGTATGTGATCACTCACATGATTACTTGCTTCCTTTGAGGGTTATATTTGAATCCTTCAGAATTGCTGAATGGGTTAAAAAAAGATGTAAATGCTCATATTTGTCTTCTAGAATGGCTGGTAACTTGCAGATTGAAGATTCCCTTTTCTGAATGAAAAAAGGGAGTTCTCAATAGCTGTGTGGTTGATTCTTATATATAAATATTGTTGTAGAAGAGTGTTAAACATTCTTTTAAACAGAAACCATCTAGACTGGAATAATGTGACGTGCATTTTCTTGTGAGAAATATATGGAAGACTTTGAGTTGCCTTAATTTGAGGGGAAAAAGGCAGCTGATTTTTCAGAAGCAAGTAGGGCGTGACACTCTTGAAGTGATGCATGCTGTTGGATAATAACCTTGCCACTTAAAAAAATGATGCGTGTCTTTTGTATTCACAAACTTCTTCATACAAAGCTTTGGCCGTAGCTGAAATCCTTGTGTCATTGACCTCTCAGCGGCAGTCTCACCATTGTAGAAATGTTCATGTGTAGGACAAGCCGGAACAAGGAAACATGTCTTTCAGATGTATATCAAGGAGACAAATTTTTGCAGGAACAATGTTTTCACCTTTTTCCTCTTGAAATGATGATGATCGAGATGCTGACATGCCCTTGCTCTTGCAGGGTCTTATGGAGAACCATGAAGAAATAGCCAAATATCTCAATAGGAGAGGTGTCTCTGCAATATTCCTCTTCAGAAGAAACCTACTGCGTCGGATGGTTTCAGTGATTGCTAACTCTCATGATCGATTTGCTAGGCAATTAAATGGAACGCATAAATCACACGTTCATTCCATGGATGAGGTCACGATCCTGCAGTTTTTTTTATCTGACCAATGTTTAGATTCACAAACCAGAAATGAACCAGCATAAAACGCGACACTTACTGAATCTCCTGGTGATTTTGCAGGCGGCCATTCTTGCGAGATACAAGCCTGTGATTAATACCACTTTGTTGATGTCTGATCTAAAGCAAGCACGGACATGGGTTACCGACGCTTTGGAGTACTTCAAGGGCACACGGCACATTATCCTTTATTACGAGGATCTAGTCACCAATCGCACGGTAGACATTCTTCTTCTTGTTTCGTTGGAACTGCTTCCACAAAATCGATTTTTTCCGTTAAGCCTTGGTGCCTTGTATCAATGCAGAAACTGATAGATGTTCAGGACTTCCTGGGAGTGCCTCACAGGCAGCTGGTTAGCCGGCAAGTCAAGATCCACACGAAGCCCCTGTCCGAGCAGATCGAGAACTGGGATGCTGTGTTCAGTGCTCTCAATACAACAGAACATAGGACCTTCTTGAATGCTGACTATCAGCTGTAAGTAAACACACTGAGATGCTTGCTTGGTTGCAGAGTGGCTGATGCTGTTCACCTTCCTTGTTCTTGTTTTCTCTTCTCCCTTGGTTACACAAGCTTTCTTTGCACCTGACATACGGGGTCCCTAGCGACGAGAAATTTTGGATGCGGCAGAGGCAAATGATTCTAACCCAACCCCAGTGTATACCTCCCATACTTCCTCCTCCTGTGTCTTTGGTTTCACAGCTCCGCTGAAACCATCTGATGTAATATCCAAGCCAATTAATGAAAGCTGACTGTTCTCTTGAATGGTTTTGCTCCCGCTTCTGCTTCTATCAGCGCCAACATGGTACATCTGGAGCTGGTCTTGTAGCTTTAGAACGGGAAAGTTTTTTAAGTCACTTGCTAACTACTTTCTTGTTATGTACTGATTTTCTTTTTTTTTTTCTTTCTTAGGAATGTTTTAAGAACGTTCCCACCATGTCCTACATCCGCATAATCCGATCTCCGGTCAGACGATCTAAAAAGTTCTTAGAAATTTAAAGATTCGAGTCTTAACATAAAAACTTGTTATTAGGTTTGGCTCATTAAGGGGCACTTTTTTTAATGTTCATTGGGATTATAGTTTTTGATCTTTTAGAATCTTTTGACTTGTCCAATCGAAGAATAGACGGTACGGACATAGGGCCGTTTTTTTTAAAAAATACTTTATTTTTTTGATGTGCATGCACCACCGTGCAGCTTTTGTAACACAAGGCGTATTCGGTGAAACATTTTACTAAGAAGTCACCTCTAGCTTCCACTCTCGATGACAAAATTATGCGCAAGACTAGTTGCATCAGGACGGCAGCTATAGGAAGTGCATTTTTTTTTCTCTAAAGAACAAATCTAACAATTGGTTCGTACTTCTGAACTTCCAATCTTTGATCGGACAGTTAAAAAAATTAAAAAAATAAGAATATACAAAAAAATTATTCATTTTTTATTTCTTTCAATTTTTTAACTATATGATATTTTTATCATTTTTTATTTTTATTTTTTAAAATTAATCGTCCGACAAAGATTGGACGGTGCATTTGGACTCTTGGGGTTCTCTTCTCATGATTGTTTTAGAAAAATAAAAAATACACCTGCTATAGTAGCCATCTGATCAAAGCTAGTCGGATGGCTGCTGGCCTGCATCGCAGTGCTGCTGCCATGTGGACATTGCATCAAGTCTTACTCCCAAATTATTATTACATACTAGTGGATCTAACTTTGACCATTTATCAACCCTCTCCTAACAACCATATTTTCCCCCATTCTTAGAAACCTTAAAGCTGGAGCTTATGGTTGTGTTGGATTTCATAAAAGTTCATATCTTTGCAGAAGCAGTGGATCAAATCCACTGGCTTCATTATATTCTTGTGTAGACAATCTCTTCGGATGGCGGGGAAGACCTTCCCATCGGCGTAGATAAGTTGACCAGAGTCCCCCACAAGCTTCACATATCAAATCCTAGGGGCAGGTCGCAGCCGAGAGAGAGAGTGACTAGATTATGGAAAACCCTCATCCTCTCCTTAGGGTCATGATCCATTTATAGACCCAACCAAGAAGTCATAGGCCCTAGGCCCATGACCTACATGGACACAAATCTAATGTGCCGCATATGACTATGTGTCACATTTCACTCTCCCACTCAAACTCTACAATATCTCTAAAAGTATCTCTTATTCACTCTTCCTTTCATACAGAAAATAGAGTAAGCGACTACAAGATAAAAGTTATAACTGAGGAATGTTATATTAAGTCAGTACCAAACTAACATAACAATATCTCACCTTGTACCCCCAAATTATAAGCTCACACCATATCAAGTTGATTTAATTTCTCTACAAAATTTAGATCTCTGTGTTGACCTCTTAAGCTATGTATTTGTGCTTACGATAGCAATGAGTCACAAAACATAGATGTGATACCAGTTTGACTTTTTCTATACCACACATGTTAACCCATTTAGACTTGACTGTTTTCCTAGACATATTTTCTTGGACTCAATAGCTCATGTCCCTTCGATAGCACACTAAAGTAGCAACATCAAGCATCCACTTCATGACATAGTGCATAGTTCCAAAGGGTACATTAGATATAATAAGATTTATATAGTGATGAAGTAGGCATCCATTTTGTCATTCTCTTAATGGCCATCAAATGGAACATATTGTATAATATGTATATTATGGTGACACTAAGTTAGGACATGCTACACGAATACACCATACATATTTGTGATTGCCACTCCAACAAGCTCTATATGGTTACCCACATGGCACAATCATACTTGGCTATAACAAGTTACATGTAAGTAGACAATTCCATGTTCAACTGATCTACACCAATCTCACCTTAGCCGTTTGATAAGATGATTTATAACTTCTCTTATGCTCCCATTGGTTGTCTCATTATGCTCGCTTATGTAGCAACATGGAGATCGTTCGTATGAGAGGACCGATCAAAACTTAGTGATATTCTTATTCACGTTCACACGTAAGTGCATTAATACAGATACAAAGCAATACTCATATTTTATTACATAAAATAATGTCCAAAAATAAAATATTTGTAAATCAAATCCTTCTAAAACATAAACCTCTTAAATGCTTGAGGCAGAAATATGTAGCAAGAGGTTTGGTGAGAGGACCTATAACCTTCCCACTAGTAGAGATATGTCTAAAGACTACCAATTCCTACACAATGATGTCTCATATGAAGTGATAACATGTGTCAATATGCTTTGACTTTTCATAAAATATTGTGACTGTGTTGTCGCGATAGACCATAATAACATCTCTAGCTTATGTTGCAATATCCAATTCGCCAAGAATCGCCTCAATTAGATGGCTTCCTGAATTAGAACAGTCCAAGCAATATACTCAGACTCCATCATAGACGGGGAGACATAAGACTGTTTCTTCCTATACCAGGAAATGGTTCCTCCTCCAACTACAAATGCATATCTAGTGGTGGACTTGTGCTCATCTTTATTTACAGTTCGTTCAGCACCATAATATACAGTCAACTTAAACTTTCCACCATGATATCATAGAGTAAGGTTGTTAGTACCATGCAAATATCTAAGGATTATCTTTACTACTTATTATTGCACAATACCAAGATTTGATATTTACTAACCATGCCAATTGCAAAGTAAATGTTAGGCCGAGTGCACATCATACTACACATCAAATAACTGACTACATTGGTATATAATAAACTCTTTTCATCTATTCTTTATCTTCTTCTGTCTTGGGACATTGTTCAATGCTAATAATTGAACCCCTTCTATATTGGAGTATCGAGAGGGTTAGCATTATGCATTCAAAAACATTCCAAGATTTTCTTAATGTAAGTCTCTTGAGATAAACTCAAAATTGTCTTAAATCCATCCCTCTAGATCTTCACTCCCAACATGTAATTTGTCGTACCCAAGTCTTTCACCTTAAATGTGGAGGATAACCACTCTTGTGTGGTTTTGATTAGCCTCATATCATTCCAAGCTAATAAAATATGGATGACATATAAAGAGGGGATGAAATGTAACGCCCTTGGCTACTTGGTTTGGTTTGTCAACTTACTGTGGACCGACATGCGCGCTACAGTGAGAACAACCTAAATCCATAAATATCCAGAATGAGCATACATACATCCATGAACCAATGAAACAACTATCATAGCACAAGAATATCCACTTAATAAGAAATAAATACTAAAAATAATAACAATAATAAATACTTGTTCAAGATCTTTACATGTCCAAATAAAATATTAGAATTGAAAATAAGCTGAAACCTATGTCTATCTATCAAGTCAGAACCTTCTAGCTCTAGATCTCTCGATCCTCCCCAGACTCAACCTCAACCTCTTAAAAATATTAAATAGCAAGGGTGAGTCTCAACCGACTCAACAAGCCCATAATCCACAAAAACCTATAGTTTTTGCATACATCATATATATATATAAGAAAAATCATGATAAACATCTAATCATAATAAATATTCATATCATATATATATATATATATGTGTGTGTGTGTGTGTGTGTGTGTGTTTATATTCCTAAACATGTTCTTTATCATTTAGTCACAAGAAGTGCGACTAAATATGGGCAATTCTTAAGCATAAATCTTAAACCTGCATCCTTCATCATAACATGCCTTAACTTAACATGATCAAGCATAATCATCATCTTATCTCTTCATATTATGGGACAAACAACTATAACATCATAATATCATCATCATCATCTTTATCTAGTGATAAGGCAAAGCCCATTAAGTCTTCGGTTGCACAGTCGGAGGACATTCTCAGATCCCACCTATTTAGCATGTAAACATACTTTCTAGGATTTTAATCCATTACCCTCGGGTTCATACATACAACTTCATAGTCATTAACCAAGTAAATATAAGAATCTAGATATGGCCCTCATAGGTTCAAGAGATGACTCCCACCATGTAGCATCTTGGGCCAAAAGAGATCAAGAGATGGGTGCTGATCGTTTTGAATTGTGCGTCGTTAAACACAAGAAAACGTTCAATCTAAATTTATCCGGCTCATTCAAATCAAATTTTGGAAATTGATAGTGGTGAGTCCAAGTCGATCCATAGGGAGTTAAGATTCTAATTTTGAAAACTTTGGACTTTAGTTAATCTAAAAATAAGTGAGATTTTAAGTAAACTAATTACTTAATTAAACTAAAATTAAGTTAACTAATGTTACCTAAAATTATAATTATTTAAATTAAACAAATATTTTTCTCTCTTTTCTTTTTCAGAAATTAAACACAAACACACATAAAAATAAGCACGACTAAAAATTATAACAACAAAAACAACCTATTGTTTGATTGTATAAATCATTAAACACTATGAATCAAATAACTTAATTAAATAACTAATAATTAATAAAACGATAACCAATCAAGAATTAATCATAATTAAATAATCTAAGACTAATTAAACAATACCAACAACTATCTCTAATTAAATAACCTAAAACAACACAACAATGTGGGTTGCCGGCTGCTTTGCTTGCAGTGAATGGAGATTTAGGAGGGAGCTGCACGTTGCTGCTGGAGTGCATGGAACGTGGCTGCTGGAGGTGGTGTTCAGGCTTCACCGCATGCATGCATGGAGGAGGCTGATACGTCAGGCGCAGCTGCTGGCAGGTGCGTTGGAGGATGCTGGTTGGCGTGGAGGCTGCCGGCTGGTGCGTTGGAGGATGCTGGAGAGTTGCTACGTGGAGATGCAGGTATGCTTGACGAGCTTGCCGGCTACGTGTGGGTGCATGGCGGCAAGCTTGGAATGTGGCTGCCTGCAGGTTGCTGGAGCTTGCTGCGCGTGGAGGTGTTTGGCTCAGCTGGGACAGCATGCACGTGGAGAAGATGGAAGACTTGCCAAGCTTGGACAGGTGCTGGCTTCGGCTTCACCGTGGAGAGCAGAAGGTGGACGCTGGCCGCGTGCAGGGCTGCTGTTGCTGAGAGAAATGTGGATGCTGCTTAAGGTGCTGGCCGTGGACAGCATGCGAGGGTGCTGTTGCTGGCAGCTGCTGCGTGGCTGGGACAGCACGTGGATGACAGCAGGAAGGCCGGCTTCAGGCGCAGCGTGCTGCGCTGAGAGAGGAAGAGCCGGAGAGAGGGAATAAAACTGGAAAGAAAGAGGAGAGAAGCTGCGAAGGGAGTTGGGAAACGGAGAAGAAGAATAGAAGAGCGAGGGGGAGAAGTTGCTGGAACAAGAGGGGGAAAGAATAAGGGAGAGAAAAGGATGCGTGGGAAGAGAAAGAGAGAAACCGAGAGAGGGAGAAAACCGGAGCGGAGGAGGAAGAGAAAGAGGATGTGGGAGAAAAAAAAAACCGAGAGAGAGGAAATCTGAGAGAGAGAGCGTGGGAGAAAGAGAGTTCGGAAAGAGGTTGGGGGAGAGATTAATATAGAGAGGAAGAGAGGCGTGGGAAGGAAACTAGAGAAGAAGTAGGACTGGGGTTGGAAAATTGGAGAGAAAGAGGAAACTGGAAAAGAAAGAGGATTCAACTTTCTAAAACGAGAGAGAGAGATAGGATTTTTTAAAATAAAAGAAGGGATGTGTTTAGGAAATTTGAGAGACGGAAGGAAATAGTGGGTTTTAGGAAACTCCAGCGAAGGAAGGAATCAAATTACATTTTTACCTCTGTTTTAGTTGAAATCCGCACACTAGACCTCTCCCAAATTTTCGGAAACTCCTCCAGCTGCACTGCATCATCGGCATGTCCGCACACTAGACCTCTCCCAAATTTCCTTTTACTTGTCTAAGCCTACACACTATTGTATATTTGACAATCATTTCCAATATCTCATATTGGATACACTAATTCTCTAATAGACATGCAAAAGTGGATAATAAGAATATCCGAAACTTCTTATAATTTTTATATTCTGTTTACCATTCCAATATCCTTATTGGTTGCAGTGAGAGAACTGCTCCTTCTCTCTTTCAGCTGACTTGCCTTTATCTATCTCAGGTGTGGGTTCGACCGTTTAAGATCTTACTTCTTACCTTACTCAAAGGCATACCATGAATACCTCTTCTTCTTAGTCTATCTAAGTAAGAGATTTCATGTGACTATCACTCGGTACTGAAGCCAATCTGAATATGAGAAGTATTGACATCCAACATGTCAAGTCTCGGATTAATTGTCGACATTTTAGTTAATAGAGGAAATAATATGATTTAAACAGACATTTCTTATAATTCAATTATGGTATTTTATCTTGAATTATTTCCTACTATTTTTCGACGGACGATATAACCCTTGATCGTTTCGAATTGTGCGTCGTTAAACACATGAAAACGTTCAATCTAAATTTATCCGGCTTACTCAAATCAAATTTTTGTAAATTGATAGTGGTGAGTCCGAGTCGAACCACAGGGAGATAGAATTTTAATTTTGAAAACTTTGGAGTTTAGTTATCTAAAAATAGATGAAAATTTAAGTGCACTAATTACTTATTCAAACTAAAATTAAATTAACTATTGTTATCTAAAATCAGAATTACATAAATCAAACAAATCTCTTTTTCTTTTCTTTTTTTTTTAAAATTAAACACAATCACAATTGAATAATAAATACAACTAAGGAATTATAACAACAAAATAAAAATTATTGTTTAATTGTATAAACCAATAACTCACCCTAATTAAATAAATTAATACCTAAGAAAACATCATCTAAATATCAAATAACCAATGACTAATCCTAATTCAATAAACTAATATTGTATTAGTGGGGAAGAGAAAGAACAAATCAGCAGCTGTGGGGATTTTCGTTGGAGCTGCCGGCGCAGTGGGTCGCTGGAGAGGAGGTGCAGCAAGGAGCGTGCATGGCTTGGACGTGTCGCACGGAGCTGCTGGAGTGCCAGGAAGCTTGCTGGCTTGCTGTTACGCGGACAGTGGGAAACTGCTGCATGCAGGTAGAGAGGCAGGTGCGTGGAGCTGGTGGGTGCTGCTGGATGCAGGCCGTGGAGCTGCTGGCTTCACGCTTAGAAGAAGCTGGCTGCTGGTTACGTGGCTGTTGCTGGTGCTGGCTACGTGGAGGAGAAACAGCTGCTTGGATGCTGCTATGCGTTGGATGAAGCCGGAGGTTACCGGATGCTGCTGGGAACTTGACGTGGAGACCGGCTAGGTGGTGTGCAGGCTTCACCGTACGCATGCATGGAGGAGGCTGGTGTGCTGGGAAGAAAGAGACGGCGGCTTCAGGCCCGTGGGAGCACTGGCTTCAGTCCCGTGGGAGCTTCAAGCCGCAGGGGTTGCTGGAACTTGTTGGAGACTGCCGGCACGTGGAGCGGTTGCTGGCTACGCATGGAGGCCAGCGGTTGCTGCTGGAGCCGGGTGAAGCTGCCGCGCGTGGGGTGTATGCAGGTTGCTGCTGGTTGGTGGAAGTTGTGGTTGCAGGAACTGCTGCGGGTTGTTGCAGGACGCGGTGGAGAGAGAGAAGAGAAGAGAGAGAGAGGCAGAGAAAGAGGAAGAACTAAGAGGATCTAAAAGAGAGAGAAGGAGGAGCTGTCGGGAGGAAGAGAGGAGAAGAGGAGAAGAAAACGAAAGAGAGGTGTGCGTGGGAGAGATTGAGAAGGAGGAAGAGAGTGCTGGAAAACAGAGAGAGAGAGAGAGAGAACAAGAGGGGTTAGGGTTCGTTAGCTGCGGAGGAGGAACCGGAGAGAGGGAAAAGAAAGAGAGAAACCAAGAGAGGGATGCTGGAGAGGAGTTGCGGTTCACAAAGAATAATGGAGAGGAGAATCTGGGAGAGAGAGGGGGATTATATGGGAGAGAAGAGAGATCGTGTGGAAGAAATTTGGAGAAGGAGTCGGATCGGATTTGGAGAGGTTTCTTTTAAAAAAAAAGAGAGAGAAGATTTTAGAATAAAGAAAGGAAGGGATGTGGCTAGAGAATTGGAGAGAAAGAAGGAAATAAAGGATTTTTGGGAAACTCCAGAGAAAGAAGGAATCAGAGCAATATTAGGACATCATATTGTATTTTTACTCCTGCTTTAGTTGAATTTATTGAAATCCGAACACTGGACCTCCCCCAAAATTTCCAGAAACTCCACCAGCTGCACTGCATCATCGGCATGTCCTGTTCACATAAAATAAATATAAATTAGCGCATTATCATAAAAATATCATCATATTTATTCATTTCGTCTCGGTTTTGTCAAAAAATCGCAAATGCGCTATGCTCCTTTAATCACATGAAATGACGATGTTTTTAAGTTAGAATTTGATGAAATTGGTACCGTTGGACTTGTTACATAATTATCTATCATTTCATGTTATTTTGCAAATAAAAACATGAGTATGATGCATATGATTGCTTTTAAATGATCAATTTAACACTTTATCACACCTCCCAACTTACTCATTGCTAGTCCCTTAGCAATGCAAATAAGGAAAAGTTAGGACACACAATGAATTATCATGCTTCATTTGTAGTATCTTTCACAATCAATTTAAGTGGTAGCCGATTGGTTAAGCTAAAATTTTTCATATCCCACAATATTTTGATTCAGACAGGTGATTGTGCATGAAATTTGACACACTTAGAACTCGTTTCCGACCTTTCTGGTATATATTATTGCCATTACTATCCTTTAGAAAAGACTTCCTGGGGAGGAGAAGAGAATAAAAGATTTCCTGATCAGTCAGTGAGGACCGTTTTTCAGTTCCCGTCCCAACTCAGCACTTTTCACGACTTGGTCATATTTTTGGTACGATGGACTTTTTAGCGTGGCGTTTTTTTTCATTTTATTGTACTTTTGCTTTTGAGAGTGCGTACTTTTTGCCACTCTCTTTAAATTGCCTGAGGGGAGGTGCGTACTTTTTGCCACTTACCTTCCTTTAGCTCTTTTAACGCCTTCTATTGCCTTTAGTGTTTACAGCTATCCATTTTAAATGATCGCCTCTTTTAGAGTACTGAGTGGGACAGTCCCCTATTACGGATCCTACACATTCCTTTCGTTCAACCCAAAAGAAAAATTAGAATAAGTAGTCTTATCCTTGAGGTTAATTCCAGCAATTCTATACTTTTAAGATCTTCCATTTATTCTAAGTTGCTGTGTGTGTATGAAAATCATCCTGCCGTGGACTTTTGTAAAGTGGGATATTTAAACTTTGAAGGTTCTTTAACCAATGTGACTAACAGAAAACTGATTTGTTTAAGATTTACTTAATGAAACATGATTTTCATGTAATTTTCCTAGGATGTGAAAAGAAGTTTTTGAAAAAATTTGACCATTTTTTCAGTGAAAGATATCAGTTTTCTTCAAAAGATTTCCAATAAATGCATGTCAAATTGATTGTCCCACCCCCCAACTTGATTGACATTGTCCTCAATGGCATAAAAGATATGAAAAACGCGCAGCCAGAAGAGAATTTGTAAAGGAGCGAAACAACCTATAATGAAGAGGAGGCGACATACCCACGGCGACTGCTGCTCAGGGACCTAAAAGGAAAGAAATAGAAAAGCTGAAGTAAAATATTGGGTTGCCTCCCAACAAGCGCTAAGTTTATCGTCTTTAGTCAGACGGAAGTTCAGTTAGTGGGGATCACTCAGTTCTATGGATTCAGGTGACTCATTTTGAAGATTTTCAATGAATGGTTTCAACCGTTGACCATTAACAGTAAAAGTGTTCCCACTCTTGGGATTCATAATTTTGACGGCTCCATGATCGAAGGCTTTAACGACCACGAATGGTCCATCCCATCTGGATTTCAGTTTTCTTGGAAATAAGTGGAGCCTAGAGTTAAATAGCCAAACTTTCTGATTTGGAAGAAAGGATTTTCTTACAATATGTTTATCATGAAAAGCTTTAGTTTTGGCTTTATAAATCTTTGAATTTTCATAGGCCTCGTTGCGCAACTCTTCCAGCTCACTCAGTTGTAAGGTTTGGTGGGAACCAGCTTGGGCTAGGTCCAGATTGACTTGTTTAATGGCCCAATAAGCCCTATGTTCCAATTCCACCGGAAGGTGGCACGCTTTTCCAAAAACCAGGCGATAAGGAGACATGTCAATAGGAGTTTTGTAAGCGGTCCAATAGGCCCATAAAGCATCATCCAATCTTTCAAACCAATCTTTTCTATCGGGCCTAACGGACTTTTACAGAATATTCTTGATCTCCCTATTAGAAACTTCCACTTGGCCACTGGTTTGGGGGTGATAAGGGGTAGCTACTTTGTGATTATTCCCATATTTCTTAAGCACAGTCCGAAATTGGTAATTCGTGAAATGCGTTCCCCCATCACTTATGATAGCTTTAGGCCACCCGAACCGAGAAAAGATATTCTTCTGAACGAATTTAATGACCACTTTATGATCATTGGTTCGGGTGGCTACTGCTTCAATCCATTTTGAGACATAATCCACCGCTACCAGAATATATGTATGTCCAAAAGAGGGTGGAAAAGGTCCCATAAAGTCAATTCCCCAAACATCAAAGACTTCAACCACGAAGATTGGGTTGAGTGGCATCATATCCCTTTTCGCCACATTTCCTACGGTCTGACATCGGAGGCAAGTTTTGCTAAATTCATGTGCATCTTTGAAAAGTGTGGGCCAGTAAAAACCACTTTGTAGGACTTTGGCTGCAGTTTTCTTTCCTGAGAAGTGGCCCCCATAGGCCAGATTATGGCAGAAGTTAAGAACACTCTGTTGTTCTTCTTCAGGGACACATCGCCTAATGATTTGATCCGGACAAAATTTGAATAATTCAAGATCCTCCCAGAAATAATATTTTTCCTGAGAAAAGAATTTGTCCTTTTCACTTTTAGTCCATCCTTCCGGAAGCTGATTAGTCACCTTGTAATTGACAATATGAGCATACCAAGGTGCAGCAGTGTGAGAAATGGTCGGTAGATGCTCATCAGGAAAGGAATCAGTGATTGGTGTACTTTCAGAGATCGGAATTCGGGATAAGTGGTCAGCTACCACATTCTCAGAACCCTTCTTATCCCGAATTTCCAAATCAAATTCCTGAAGGAGTAAGATCCATCTAATAAGCCTAGGCTTTGCATCCTTCTTGGTCAACAGGCATTTGAGAGCTGAGTGATCATAATAGATTATGACTTATGCCCCTAAAAGATAAGATCTGAATTTTTCTAGGGCAAAAACCACAGCCAATAATTCCTTTTCTGTGGTGGTATAATTCATTTGAGCATCAGCAAGGGTGCGGCTTGCATAATATATCGCCACGGGACACTTGTTGATTCTTTGTCCCAAAACTGCACCGATAGCATAATCTGAGGCATCACACATGATCTCGAAGGGTAAAGACCAATCTGGAGATTGAAGAATCGGGGCTTTGGTCAAAGATTCCTTTAGAGAATTAAATGCCTTGATGCATGATTCATCCATTTGGAAAGGGACATCCTTAGCTAAGAGAAGAGTTAGGAGCCGAGCAATTTGAGAGAAATTGTGGATAAACCGGCGATAGAAACCGGCATGGCCAAGGAATGAACGGATCTGTCTGACCGAGGTGGGAGGGGGAAGATTGGATATGAGATTGATCTTAGCTTTATCTACCTCTATCCCCCTTTTAGACACAATGTGGCCTAGAACAATGCCCTCTCGAACCATAAAATGGCTCTTTTCCCAGCTAAGTATCAGATTGGTGTCTATGCATCGTGCTAGCACCTGTTTAAGATTTTTCAGGCAATTTTCAAAAGAGTCCCCGAAGATTAAGAAATCATCTATGAAAACTTCGAGGAATTCGCCCACCATATCGGAGAAGATGGCCATCATGCACCGTTGAAATGTGGCTGGTGCGTTGCATAATCCGAATGGCATTCTCCTAAAAGCAAACGTGCCATAAGGGCACGTGAAGGTGGTCTTTTCTTGATCTTCCGGGTAAATAGCCACTTGATTATACCCGGAGTACCCATCTAAGAAGCAAAAGTACTTCTGGCCCGATAACTTTTCCAGAATCTGATCCATGAATGGGAGTGGAAAGTGGTCCTTCTTAGTCATGAGATTCAACTTTCGATAATCAATGCACACTCTCCATCCCGTGGTAAGCCTAGTGGGTAACTCTTCTCCATGATCATTCTTGATAACTGTTAATCCAGATTTCTTAGGTACCACTTGAGTTGGACTGACCAATTTACTGTCTGATATTGGGTAAATAATACCCGCGTCCAGCCATTTCACAACTTCCTTCTTCACCACTTCTTTCATATTAGGGTTAAGCCGCCTTTGCATCTCCCGACTAGGCTTAGAATTCTCTTCCATATAGATATGATGCATGCAAATGGACGAGCTAATTCCCTTTAAATCTGTCACCGACCATCCAATGGCACCCTTGTGGGCTTTGAGGACCTCGGTTAATTGGGCCTCCTGCGACGATGTGAGATTTGCCGCAATGATGACCGGGAGAGTTTGGTCCGGGCCCAAAAAGATATACTTGAGAGACTCAGGTAATGGTTTGAGTTCAAGCTCAGGAGGGTCCTCTAAAGATGGCAAAGCGGGCTCAGACTGTAAGGCTGGTAAAGGTTCAACCTTGGGTCAAGATGTTAATGGACCAGGAGAGTCCTTTAAAGTGTTGGCTTCCTCCAAAAGGTCATATGTAGACATCTCATTTTCTTCAACCAGATTATCCAAGATATCAACAGTATGGCATTCTTTTTCATGATATGGGTATTGAGATGCTTTGAAGACATTAATCTGGATCTTTTGACCTCCAAATGAAATGTCCATTATGCCAGTTTCACAATTTATATTAGCTTTGGCAGTGGCTAAGAATGGACGACCTAGGATGATCGGAGTGTGAATGAGTTCCTCAGGTAATGCCATATCCAGAATAAGAAAATCCACGGGAAAATAACAATCATGAACCTTTACAATAACATCCTCAATTAATCCCCGTGGAGTTTTCACAGACCTATCAGCCAACTGCAAGATGATGGATGTGGGCTTTAATTCTCCAATATCAAATTTCTCATAAATGGTTGTTGGCAATAGATTTACACTCGCACCTAGATCCAATAAAGCTCTATCAAATGTAACTCCAGCTAAGTCACATGAAATTAGAGGTGCTCTAGGATCCTTTAACTTCTTGGGTAAATGATTCATCACAATTGCACTAACATCCTCAGAAAGCCGAACCTTTTCGGGTGCCATTCTAGATTCTCTTCGTGGAGTACATAATTCCTTGAGAAACTTAGCATAAGCTGGCACATGCTTGATGGCATCGAGGAGTGGAATATTAATTTGGACTTGTTTGAACAAATCCAACAACTCCTCATTCTGGGCCAGTTTCTTCTTGGTATTGGGCTTGGATAATAAGGCATTAGGAAATGGCACCCTAGGTTTATAAGAACTTGGGCCTTCATCAATCTTCCCTTTTCCTTTCAGATCCTCCTCCAACTTCTCTATGACGGGTTCATCTTCACTCTCACTTTCAATTTCCTGAGGCCCATCAGTGGAATCTTTAGCTAACTCTCCATCTGCATGTGGTTTTTCTAAACTTCTCTCACTCCTAAGGGCTGAAATGACTTTAGCATTCTCAAATTGTGGCCCTTTAGGTTGTGGTACCGGGCCAGGCTGAGGTAAAAGGCCCGATTGCTGTGGAAAACCCGGAGGTTGATTCCTTGGATTGACAACGGGTTGACCAGGAAGTTGGCCTACTTCTCTTCTCATCGTGGCCTCAGCTAGTTGGCCCATTTCACTTTCCAACTTAGCAATGGATTGTTGCTGGGTCAAAATCAGTTGTTGGAGTTGAGTGAATTTATCATCAAAGTTGGGCTGAGGAGGTTGTTGGTAAGTGGGTGGAGGATGGTATTGGGTTGGCTGTCCTGATTGGAATGAGTGGTAGTGGGCCGGTTGATTTGATTGATACGGGGCCGGTTGACCTGATTGATACGGGGCCGGTTGAACTGATTGATATTGGGCCGGTTGATGAGATCCCCTAGCCTGAACATTTCCATGGAAATTAGATTGCTGTTGGAATGAATTCTGTGGCTTTTGGGCTTGATGCATGGGAAGATTGGGCATTGGTAATAGGGCCTGTTGATTCTTCCAAGAGAAATTAGGGTGATTTCTCCAGCCAGGATTGTAAGTATTTGAGAATGGATCATTATTGGGCCTGGAGAATCCCTGGGCAGCCTGAACTTGTTCTTGAATGAATGGTGGAAGTTGGGCCGCAGTTGGGCATTCATTCACTTGATGGGTTAGACTTGCGCATAAGGCACAAATGTCATGATTAGCAGAGGATGGGCCTTCATATGGACTAGATTGTATTGGGTAAGTAGGCTCTTGCTTGTTTAAGGCCAAGAGTTGGTCTAGTTTCTGGGCCAAGATGTCTACCTTATCCAATTTCTGATTAATCAGATTTATGTCCATTCTGGATTCGGACTCTCCGCGGGCCTTAAGTTCATACATTCCAGTCCGTTTAGATGGCCCAACAGACCTTTCATAAGATGATAATGAGGCATGATTAATGGAATTTTCACTAAACATCTCAAACAGATCATAGGCCTCATCTTCATTTTTCATCATAAATGCCCCTCCACATGAGGCATCCACCATCTGTCTGAACTGTTCAGACAATCCTTCATAGAATGCTTGGACAATTTGCCATTTTGAAAGCCCATGATGAGGGCATTTTCTAAGCAATTCTTTCAGTCTTTCCCAAGATTCATGGATCAATTCCTCGGGAGTTTGGGTAAAACTCGTGATGGCCCTTCTCATGGTATTGGTCCGCCCGATGGGATAAAACCTTTTGAGAAATTCTTTCTGCATTTCTCCCCATGTCCTAATGGGCCTTCCTATACTTCCCAACCAATATTTAGCCTTGTCCTTTAATGAAAAGGGAAATAAGGTCAATTTAAGGCCATCATCGGTGAAATTCTGAATCTTCACCGTGGAACAGATTTCTAGAAATTCATCCAGATGCTTATAAGGATCTTCATTAGTATTCCCATAAAAGGATGGGAGCATCTGAATGGTGCTAGATTTGATTTCATATTGATTGGCTGGATTCTGAGGAAGATGCATACATGATGAAGGCTGATATCGATTTGGAATGAAATAGTCTTTCATTTGCTTTGGTGGGTCCTGATTATCAACCATTGGATCTTGTGGTGGATTTCTTTGATATAGGATTCTTTCTATTTCAGCAAGTGGTCCTAGAAGGTTAGGATTTTGAGATCTCCTACCTTGCATGTACTAGGACTGATGGAGAGAGGATTTCGTTTTCTATTTCTGGTTTTTTTTTTTTTTTTTTTAAATGCAATCAATGTTGACAAACAAATTATCCTAATGATCTAATGTTAACCTAGACTCTCTATGTGAATTTTCTTACAAGGTGAATGGAGTCCCCCTCGAGTCACAACCACAATCAGTCAACGGCCAGGTAAGAGGTGGAGTAGTGGGAGGCTCCCCCTACTTTCGTAGGGACCTAATTAGAGAACCACTTTCCCGCTTAGACGTTTGTCTTTTTACCTATAGCCTAGACACCGTTGCCAAAAATGGAGGCAACCCGAGATTTAAACCACTCACAGTGTAAACCCTAGATTCTCTTTCGACTTGCTTTTAGTTGGATTAGGAAATGCCAATGCAAGGAAGGTGATTTGTGGGCTAAGGAAGGGTGATCAAATTCCTACCTTATGTGGTTAAAGTTGTTGCCCTTAAAGTCTTTTTGAATGCAATACAAGGCAACAAATCAATGCAAGGTGTGTTGATGCAATCATGAATGACTTGCTAAAATTGAAACACGTACCTTTCCCCCGCAATCTTCAACAATTTATGGAAATAACTGTGAAAGGAAACTAACTCATGCTTTCCTAGGATGATGAATGCCTAGCATGGAAAGTTTCTAATCTTGGCAATGAAGGTTTTTAAATTTGGATGTTCCTCTTTTTGTTTCTTTTTTTAGTTAATGGAAACCAATCTAAACTAGAAACTACAAAACTGGAAACTAACTAAAGTAAGGGAATTGAAACATAGAAAGTTGGAACACACTGACCATGATTTCGCTTTCTTTTTTTTTTTTTCTTTTTTTTTTTCAATATACCTGCAAAAATAAGAGAAATAAGGTTGGCTAAAGAATAATTACACTAAATCCAAGATAATCAAAATTAAAAATCTAACTCCCCGGCAACGGCGCCAAAAATTGATCGTTTCGAATTGTGCGTCGTTAAACACATGAAAATGTTCAATCTAAATTTATCCGACTTACTCAAATCAAATTTTTGGAAATTGATAGTGGTGAGTCCGAGTCGAACCACAGGGAGATAGAATTTTAATTTTGAAAACTTTGGAGTTTAGTTATCTAAAAATAGATGAAAATTTAAGTGCACTAATTACTTATTCAAACTAAAATTAAATTAACTATTGTTATCTAAAATCAGAATTACATAAATGAAACAAATCTCTTTTTCTTTTCTTTTCTTTTTTTAAATTAAACACAATCACAATTGAATAATAAACACAACTAAGGAATTATAACAACAAAATAAAAATTATTGTTTAATTGTATAAACCAATAACTCACCCTAATTAAATAAATTAATACCTAAGAAAACATCATCTAAATATCAAATAACCAACGACTAATCCTAATTCAATAAACTAATATTGTATTAGTGGGGAAGAGAAAGAACAAATCAGCAGCTGTGTGGATTTTCGTTGGAGCTGCCGGCGCAGTGGGTCGCTGGAGAGGAGGTGCAGCAAGGAGCGTGCATGGCTTGGACGTGTCGCACGGAGCTGCTGGAGTGCCAGGAAGCTTGCTGGCTTGCTGTTACGCGGACAGTGGGAAACTGCTGCATGCAGGTAGAGAGGCAGGTGCGTGGAGCTGGTGGGTGCTGCTGGATGCAGGCCGTGGAGCTGCTGGCTTCACGCTTAGAAGAAGCTGGCTGCTGGTTACGTGGCTGTTGCTGGTGCTGGCTACGTGGAGGAGAAACAGCTGCTTGGATGCTGCTATGCGTTGGATGAAGCCGGAGGTTACCGGATGCTGCTGGGAACTTGACGTGGAGACCGGCTAGGTGGTGTGCAGGCTTCACCGTACGCATGCATGGAGGAGGCTGGTGTGCTGGGAAGAAAGAGACGGCGGCTTCAGGCCCGTGGGAGCACTGGCTTCAGTCCCGTGGGAGCTTCAAGCCGCAGGGGTTGCTGGAACTTGTTGGAGACTGCCGGCACGTGGAGCGGTTGCTGGCTACGCATGGAGGCCAGCGGTTGCTGCTGGAGCCGGGTGAAGCTGCCGCGCGTGGGGTGTATGCAGGTTGCTGCTGGTTGGTGGAAGTTGTGGTTGCAGGAACTGCTGCGGGTTGTTGCAGGACGCGGTGGAGAGAGAGAAGAGAAGAGAGAGAGAGGCAGAGAAAGAGGAAGAACTAAGAGGATCTAAAAGAGAGAGAAGGAGGAGCTGTCGGGAGGAAGAGAGGAGAAGAGGAGAAGAAAACGAAAGAGAGGTGTGCGTGGGAGAGATTGAGAAGGAGGAAGAGAGTGCTGGAAAACAGAGAGAGAGAGAGAGAGAACAAGAGGGGTTAGGGTTCGTTAGCTGCGGAGGAGGAACCGGAGAGAGGGAAAAGAAAGAGAGAAACCAAGAGAGGGATGCTGGAGAGGAGTTGCGGTTCACAAAGAATAATGGAGAGGAGAATCTGGGAGAGAGAGGGGGATTATATGGGAGAGAAGAGAGATCGTGTGGAAGAAATTTGGAGAAGGAGTCGGATCGGATTTGGAGAGGTTTCTTAAAAAAAAAAAAAAAGAGAGAAGATTTTAGAATAAAGAAAGGAAGGGATGTGGCTGGAAAATTGGAAAGAAAGAAGGCAATAAAGGATTTTTGGGAAACTCCAGAGAAAGAAGGAATCAGAGCAATATTAGGACATCAAATTACATTTTTACCCCTGTTTTAGTTGAATTTATTGAAATCCGAACACTGGACCTCCCCCAAAATTTTCAGAAACTCCACCAGCTGCACTGCATCATCGGCATGTCCTGTTCACATAAAATAAATATAAATTAGCGCATTATCATAAAAATATCATCATATTTATTCATTTCGTCTCGGTTTTGTCGAAAAACCGCAAATGCGCTATGCTCCTTTAATCACATGAAATGACGATGTTTTTAAGTCAGAATTTGATGAAATTGGTACCGTTGGACTTGTTACACAATTATCTATCATTTCATGCTATTTTGCAGATAAAAACATGGGTATGATGCATATGATTGCCTTTAAATGATCAATTTAACACTTTATCAACCCTTAAGTATACAGAACGGAAGAGTCCGATGGTCTCCTAGTAGGGATCAAAATATCAATGACTTGTAATACAACCTTGTGGATAGCACAACAAACTATAATACAATCAAAGAGCACCAATCTCATGGGACTTGCAACTTGTTGCAATATCTGATCATACCTTTAGTCTCCAGAAATTTAATGGCCTTGTGGATAGCACAACAAACTATTAATTCTGATATAAGCATTACCACCATTACGAGACGGGAATAGATTTGCATTCAACCCTTGTGGATAGCACAACAAGGCTACATGGTTCCTCTACCCCGATCAATAGACATCTTATGCCATAGCCAGAGTCTCTCCTTACAATTAGACATGCCTTGTGGTAGCACAACAAACCTACCTAAGGTAATTTGAGTCCTATGATTATAACGATGGAGGACCATGTAGTAAGTTCTCAACTACTCACGTTACGGCTCAGACTTTAGCGAGAGTTTTAGATAACTTTTATTTTGGTCTCTTCCTAGGTGATAGTTTATAAATATATCGCATATATATATTTAACTATATCTAGATAATAACAATTGATTCATAATAAAAAGTAAAACATGCATCAATCATACATGTTCATTATGTGGTCATGGACAACACGGTGATTAACTGGAGCCATACAATTAATCACCACAACAATATAACAATTATATAATCATAACATGCAAACACATAGGCACTGGTGATCTCATCTCTTGTTACCATCCTAGTTGCACTTGTGGATCATCCTCGTCTCTTCTCGGCCAACACGATCAATTACATATAATGTAGAATTTGAAACAATTTCAAATACAGATTAATTGTAAGAGAAAGCCTGATGGCCTAGTACAATAATAGAGGGAGATAGAATTACATCGGAATGAGAGAGAGAGAGACGCTCGCAAGCCTTATTAATTAACATATAATTACCCACATCACATTCCATAATAATCCACATAATCACACACCATCACATGATATGAAATTAATTAAGTATATGTCCATGACCACCACAAATTTTAACCGTCCACACATGATCAAACATATCACATGAAGGCTAAAATTTTTGAAAAATAATAATTTTGATTTTCTTAAAACCTAGGTATCAATCAAAATTGGATAATTTGAATTTCGAAAATCTCATTTTCTAACCTACATTTAAATATAATTTAAAGCATCAAACACATCATCATGTGCATATAAAACTAAAATTAAAATTCTAAAATATTTCATGCATTATTTAGAATAATTTTAAATTAATTAATCTAACATTTAGATTAATAAAATTACTGCTTTAACAACACTTATTAAGTAATCCCAAATGACATTAATTAATCTAACACTTAGATTAATCACTGCTCCCTTAACAACTATTGTTAATAATTTTTCAAGATAATTTAACATCTTAACCATGTAAGCTAATCAAAATTATGAACAATTTTAGAACTATTCTAAACAAAGTAAATCTAACATTTAGATTCACTATAATTTAATTAATAACTCTTAATAAACAAAATGGTGCACAATAGAGATCAGCGCAAATTTGAATTTAATCTAACCATTAGATTTTGTAAAATCCCTTAACAACTATTGTTAAAGAATTCTTGATTTTATACAATCTCTTAATAACCTTTATCGAGAGATGTACCAAGATGTTAAATATTCCTTAACAATTAAGTGAACCTTGAAATATTGTTATTTCTTTAACAACATTTGAAAATAAATTTATTCAAAACTATTTTGAAATAAGCAAAAAAATAATAATCTAATAATTAGACTAATGACATATAATTAACAACATTTGTTAATTTAATTTAAAGATCAACATCTTCAATGTAATGCCTTAAACAAATAGGATTTAAATAAAATTTTAACTTTAAAACATTTTAAAATAAAAATATAAATATAAATCATATTAATTGCTTTGGGGTTTTAAAGGGGTATAAAGAAAGGGGGTTAAAAAAGGGCTAGGGCTAAAAAAGGCTGGTTCGGGCAGGCTGGACCGGGCCTGAGCCACCTGGCCCGAACCCAGGCTGGGCCTAGGCCAGGCCGCCTGGCCCGAGCTCAGGCAAGGCCCAATCGGGCACCTGGGCCAGGCCGGCCTGGGCCCAAACCTGCATGGGTCCAACCCAAGCAGCACCCTGGCGCACGGCTAGGGTTTCCCCAACCGCCGCCAGAGATCTCCCTCCTCCCCGATGCCTGCGTTTAACAGGCCGCCAGTGGGAAAGGGATTTGCTTTGCCTTGGAATCTTCTAGTCGGCGTCGGGTTTAAGGGAGGCAGGCTACCTTCTGCGGCGACCGACGACGTCGGGGAAAGCTTGCCATCGGCGCCCAGAACCTGCGGTGGGCAGGCCGGACGCCGGCGGCAATCTTTCCCCGACACCGTTGGTCGCCGCAGAAGGTGGCCTACCTCCCTTAAACCCGACGCCGATTGGAAGATTCCAAGGCAAAGCAGCCCCCTTTCCCGGCGCCGGAGACCGGGTCAGAGAGCTTGCCAGTGAGACCAGCACCCCCGAAGGTCCTTACCGCCGGCGGTGGGTCTACTTCCTTGGATCCATGACCCTTTCCCCTCTATATTTGCTGCAACAAATTAGCATGAAGGAAGGAGGGGGAAGGAAGCTCCACCGTTGGTCACCGCCGCCCAGCAGTGGGTTGGTGAGGTCGCCGCCCACTGTTGGTCACACCGGCGACGACGAGGACGGCCGACGGTGTCCTGAAAACCCGCATCATTAACCCCTTGAAGCCGTTCTTCATCCACATGATGAAGAAAACAAAAACACCAAATAAAAATCATTTTCTTCATAGAAAAATAATCTAAATATTATTTGCTCATCCGATGAACAACTTCTATGAGATAAAAACGATTCAAGCATGGAAATAATTTTAGAACGTTAATTTTATCGTTCCGAAGCGGATCAAAGCAGAACCTGGTTCTGATACCATTGTTGGGATCCTGGTGGGACGCAAAGAATGCAGCGGAAACAAAAATTCAAATCCCACCTGATGCCTGTAGATCCGATTCAGAACGGAAAAATAAAATCAAAAAACAAGTTGTGATCACATCACCGTGCGCGGATTCGAATCTGCGACCGTGTTGGTTCCATCGAGGCGATGCCGCTAGCTGCACAAGCATCCGACCTCTAGCGGTATCCACGTGATCCTCCGCGATGGTTTATCCATGCTCCCTCGTCTAGATCAGCTCGTTCGCTGAAGATCCGTCGCCGTAACGACGTCCGAAAACCCTAGCCGTATTGGAAATACAGATCTATAGAGATAGATCAAAATCAAAGAGGTTGCTCGGAATGACCTAATCCATGTACATAGATACCACTGTCAAAAGGTTTGGTATGGAAAATTCCAAGAGATGTCCCATACTGATGAGACATGAAATTTCTCTCTCAATGGAGCAATTTCCTAAGACTCCTAATGAGAGGGCATTCATGGATAGAGTACCCTATGCCTCTACGATAAGATCTGTCATGTATGCCATGCTATGTATACGGCATGATGTGGCATATGCTTTAAGTGTTACGAGCAGATTTAAGGTTGATTCAGGCGAATAGTACTGGAAGGCAGTGAAATGTATCCTCAAGTACTTGAGAAGAACTAAAGATATGTTTCTTGTCTATGGAGGAGGTGACTTAAAACTGTGAAGCTTTACTGACTCGAGTTTTCAATCATATCCAGATGATAGCAAGTTTGCATTTGCATTTGTGTTCACTTTAAATGGAGGTGCAGTGTACTGGAAGAGTTCCAAGCAAGAAACCGCTGCAGATTCGACGACTGAAGCTGAGTACATTGCTGCAACTGAAGCCGCCAAGGAAGCAGGGTGGTTGAAGAAATTTATCACCGACCTCGGTGTAGTTCCCAGTATCTCTAAACTTGTTCCGCTGTTGTGCAACAACAATAGAGCCATTGCACAAGCGAAAGAGTCGCGGTCTCATCAGAAATCGAAGCATATTCTGAGGCATTTTCATCTTATCAGAGAGATAATTTTCAAAGGAGATGTAGTGGTGGAAAGAGTTCCATCAGCCGATAATGTAGCAGATCTACTGACAAAGCCTTTGTCTCAAGTTGTATTTGAGCGTCACCTAGAGTCTATAGGTTTAGTGCATAAAGGTGATTGGCTTTAGTCCAAGTGGGAGATTGTTAGTCTTAGGTGTCCTACAAGTCAATCTAACTATGTAAATCTCGTTCATTTATTAAATAAAGTGGCATTATTTCATTATGAATAATTCATTTTAATTATCGTTTCATAATAAAGTCTGTAAATATGTGCGATGGTGATCATATTATAATGAGATCATACTAATGAGATCATACTAATGAGACTGATCACTTAAACACACATATTCTTAATAGTTCCTAGTCGGAGGATATCCGAGAAGGACATCGGATATCTAATTAGACTAGTACAGATTACTCATGCTTATACGATAAGGGTGAGTATCTCATAGTCACTTATGTGGAGACACTAAGGCGAATATGTAGGTGCTCATTAGAGAACGAGTTCATTGAACTGATCTGACTGAATCACCGGATGGTATAGTACCTCACTGTCAACCAGCTAGATTCTATTATCGCAGTTGCGTTGATGGTCCTCGGACCTGAGACACCAAGGACACCTTGTTGGTGGACTTCTGTGCTTTGACCTTGATTTACGGATCTTGTTCACGGGATTCTAAATAGCCAATGATCGGGTGCAGTAGAATACCATCGAAGGGAATTGAGTGTCAATAAGGAATCATCGCTCTCGGTACTTAGAGAGAGAATGATCTAGGAAGGATGCGCGGAAGTCCCTAGCCAGGACGGACGATAATATCTGGAAAGGAGTTTTTTGATATTATACAGTAGCATCCGATCTAAGTGAGTCGACCGCTTAGGGTTCGGCGGTACACCATACCCTGAGTTGACTCGAGAGCATTGTACGAATGAAGGATTATATCCACACGATAATTGTTGGCAGAAAGGTTCCAAGAGTAGGTTACTTAACTCCAAATACCGTTCGGGTTCATGCGGTGTTGCTTGGCACCCAACGTGATCGGAGGCCCGATCGAATTTAATGTGCGACATTAATTCAGTTGATTAATTAATTAATATGAGTTATTAATTAATTAATCAAGTCAGTGAGAAGTCACTAGGCTTAATGGGCCATTAATCGTACTAGTTATTGGGCCTAGAGAGTCACACGCAAATGATTCTTAAGGCGATGGATTTTAAGTGGGTTTTATATTAACCGGGGGTTTTTATGAAAAATTGCACGATTAATATATAATATAGCAACCGGGCTGAGCAGGCCAAGCTGCTGCTCAGCCCTGGCCGTCCCCCCTCTCTCTCCTCTCTCTTTCTGGCGCCCCATCTCTCTCCTCTCTTCAGAGACTACTCTACAGCTTCTCCGACTCTTGTCCGACGGGAAATCGTCTGCGCGTCGCGGCAATCGTTGTGACGAACGGCGAAGGATTCATGGACTGCGAAGAACGAGGAACGTGAGAAAATCCACAACGAGGAGGATTGCATGGACTTCGCTAGAGGCCAGGCATTTGCGCTGCTCGCGGTGTCACACCGACGGAACCGTTCGGTCGCGGATTCGAATCCGCACAAGGTATTAATTCGATTATTCGATAATCGATTTTAAATATTCGAGACGGGAAACGGATTGCTGTTTTATTTTGTTTTATTTCCGCTGTGTGAGCGATCCGGAGAAACTCGAGAATCTTACATGGTCAACTGTCAAACCCTAGATGGTCAACTCACTTGAATCAGATTCCGCTGTACAATATCCGAAAACACCTTTTCTGATATTGTGTCTGCTTTGGCCAGAGACTCCTGCGGATCTATTCTAGAGTATTCTCTCTCCAGTTACCTGAGAGCGAACGATACTATATTGAACATACAATCACCTTCGAAGGTCTTCCGCTGGACTCGATCCTTGACTATTAGAGATCCCGTAGATAGGGATTTATAAGCCAAGGTCAAAGCCCAAAAGTCCACTGACAAGGTGTCTTTGGTGTCTCAAGTCCAAAGATCAACCACGCCACTGTGACGATGAATCAAGCCGGTTGACAGTCATGTAAATTACCATTCGGCGATTCATGACGGATCAATTCAGTGAACTCATTCCCCATTGAGCACCTACAGGTTCACCAATGTGTCTCCACACAAGTAACTAACGAGATCAGTTACCCTCATCATATGAGCTAGAATAACCTTTACTAGTCTTATCAGATATTTGATGTCCTTCTCAAACTTCTTACGACTATAAACAATTAAGAATATATGTTTATAAGTCATCAGTCTCATTATTATGATCTCATCATAATCCGATGACTATTGCACACATTCATGGACTTCATTATGCGTACTTATAAATACACCAATCTACATAATGAAATAAATGCCATTTATTAGTGAACCAGATTGTAATAGGTGCCTTATGATTGGCTTAGAGGACACCTAGATCCATCATCTTTCACAGTCATGTCCTACAGACGGTGCCAAAAGATGATGGACCAAAATCTCGTACACCATGATTAGGGTCTTCTATCTCCGATAAGAGGGATGTCGTGGGGTAGTCCCTAAAAAATAGAACACCGTTAGAGGATCCCTTGGCAACAACCGAAGGATCCCCCTCTGTTGCCTAAGTCAGAAGGTTGGGGTAGAGAAGGGAAAGCTGTAGAGGTTGGGTGCCAGAGAGCATGCCTGTGCCCACAGAGGTATGGAGCCTTATATAGCAGTTAGATAGGAAGCCCTTCCAAGGGGCGGTTCCTAGTCCGATCGCGAGGAGTAGACCTCCGGAGATTTCAGTAGCCGCGCCTTATGTGAAGGGATAGCTTTCAGCCAGGAAAGTCTTATTCGAGGCGGGATTTGATTCCGTCCTGAACTTGTGCGATTTAGGGACATCGGATTCCTGATTGAAATAAGGGGTCATGGGTGGATGGGAGATTTGATGAGAATCCAATTTCGCCTCCTGGCCCGAAGTTTCTTTTTTTGGACTGTCCTTCACAGGCCGCATGGTTTAATGGATCCATGGGCTTCGACTTCGTGGGCCGAGCCCAACTATGTTTTTGGATCGGGCTAACTTTCTCTCCTTCAATGAGTAATAAATATATTTTAGCACACATATGCATATAAACATAGAGATAAGACTAACCTACTCAGTGCAATCACTTGCATAATGTCCAATCTTTTGACAAATGAAGCACTTGACCTTGCTCAGGTTATTTTTCCCTCGCTTGTTACGTTTACCCTTTTGGTTATTATTAGGTCACTTCTTCTCATCAGTCTTTTGTTACGTATCCTTTTTCCCATTCCAGCTGAGCATGGGCCGCTTTCCCTTGTGCTCATAAGCATTAACGGTCAGTGCACTATGACGGATAGCCTTTTTGCCTTCCGCTTTGAGTTCAAGATGACGTGAAACGTCACTGAAAGTCTTGATACTTTCATTATGAGTCGACACTAGTTTGATATACTCCTAAGAAGAATCCAGTAGGGACCTTAATACGGCAAGCACTTGTTGCTCATTGTAGAGCTTAGTTCCAACTGTCTTCGACTCTCTGATCATTAAAGACATCATCCTCAGCTATTCTTGTTGGGTTCTCGCATTTCTCCCGATCGCCCATGTAGCGGAAAATAAAATTAAATCGGCGATCCGATTCCCATTTCGAAAATTTAAAATCCCGATAATCGAATTATCAATTCTTACTGTGTGCAGATTCGAATCCGCAACCGTTCGGTCCCGTTGATGTGACACTGCAAGCCGCGCAAGTGCCCGGCCTCTAGCGGAGTCCACACGATCCTCCTCGCGACAGATATCCTCACGTTCCCCATTCTTCGCAGCCCACGAAGTCTCCGCCGTCGCCGCAACGCGCGGACGATTTCCCATCGAACGGGAGTCAGAGAAGCAGCAGAGCAGACCCGATGATCCGGGATTGTCTGGGGCGTCAGAGAGAGAGAGAGAAAGAGAGGAGGGGGCGGCTAGGGTTAGCAGCAGCCTGGCCTGCTCAGCCCGTTCGCCATATTTTATATCAACCACGTGTTTTTTCATAAAACCCTCCGGTTTATATAAAACCCACTTATTTATCCATCGCCTTGAGAATCATTTGCGTGTAACCCTCTAGGCCCAATAACCAGTCCGGTTAATGGCCCAATAAGTCCAATGACTCGTCACTGGCCTGATTAATCAATTAGTAACTCATATTAATTAATTAATCAACCGAATCAATGTCGCACATCGAATTCGATCGGGCCTCCGATCACATTGGGTGCCAAGCAACATCGCGTGAACCCGGAAGGTATCGGGGTTAAGCAACCCACTTTTGGAATCTTTCTGCTGACAGTTACCGCGTAGATATAATCCTTCATTATTATAATGCTCTCGAGTCAACTCAGGGTATGGTGTACTGTCAAATCCTAAATGGTCATCTCACTTAGATCGGATGCTGCCATATAATATCGGAAAACTCTTTTTCCGATATTATCGTTCGCCCTGGCCAGAGACTTCGGAGCATCCTTCTTAGAACATTCTCTCTCTAAGTACCGAGAGCGAATGATTCCTTATTGACACTCAATTCCCTTCGACGGTATTCCGTTGTACCCGATCCTTGGCTGTTTAGTATCCCCTGGTTAGAGATTCATAAACCAAGGTCAAAGTACAGAAGTCCACCGACAAGGTGTCCTTGGTGTCTCAGGTCCGAGGACCATCCACGCAACTGCGACAATAGAATCAAGCTGATTGACAGTGAGGTACAATACCATCCAGCGATTCAGTCAGATCAGTTCAGTGAACTCATTCTCGAATGAGCACCTACAAATTCGCCTTAATGTCTCCACACAAGTGACTATGAGATCAGTCACCCTCATTGTATGAGCAGGAGTAATCTGTACTAGTCTAACCGGATATCCGATGTCCTTCTCGGATATCCTCCGACTAGGAACAATTAAGAATGTGTGTGTTTAAGTGATCAGTCTCATTAGTATGATCTTATCATAATCTGATCACTATCACACATATTTATGGACTTCATTATGAGACGACAATTAATGCGAATTATGCATAATGAATATATTATCATTTTATTAATAAATGAACGAGATTACAAAGTCATATTGGTTTGTAGGCCACCTAAGACTAACAATTATGTCATAGAGTGCTTGGGGTCCATCATGTTGATTAAACCTCAAGGTGAGGGCCCTCAGTCTCATTATTGATGGGCTCTCAGTCTCATGATACAAGCCCTTTGAGGCCATCGCTACTATATAAATTGCGTAAATTTAAAAAATTTGACACTTATAAAAAATGTTTTCTCTCTTCAAACTAATTAGTTACACAGTTATGGTATATATTACGGATCGAAAATTTTGGTAGGCTCTACCATCACCTTGATACATATCACAAATAATACTTCCAATCAATTAAGAGTGAAAAAACACATAAATCCAAAGGACATATTCTCATAGGATAATTATTCTCTGATTAAGTAGTAAATGTCAATTTTTAAGGACTTAAAAAACTCTTTAATAATCAGTGGTTCTCTATATCCATGTGATAATCATATATAGTGGATGTATGAACGCATTCAAAAAAGGTAAAAATTGATCTAGTAGATGTACAGTGCGTACACACATCCCTTTACAAGGTTTAAATAATAATATATCAATTATTACATCAGTTTCTTCGCAGGGAGCCTCCTACATTAGATCTATGAACAAAATAAATAGGGATGCCACATCATTCATTATGGACTCAATATTTCTTTAATAGATACTTATATAAATAGAGTATATAACTCATCACGCATGATATGAACGCATTCAAAAAAGGTAAAAATTGATCTAGTAGATGTACAGTGCGTACACACATCCCTTTACAAGGTTTAAATAATAATATATCAATTATTACATCAGTTTCTTCTCAGGGAGCCTCCTACATTAGATCTATGAACAAAATAAATAGGGATGCCACATCATTCATTATGGACTCAATATTTCTTTAATAGATACTTATATAAATAGAGTATATAACTCATCACGCATGATAAGTTGCAATCATCACAAAATAATAAGTGCAACATCAAATTAACGCAATCATTAATTATCATGCACCGTACCAAATTTCATGATCAGAAATCACACATATTATACATGCATTGTCACAATTACTGCAAATTATCTTAATGATCATGCTAAAATTTAACTCATGCATCCAATCATCATATATGAACATACTTAATGCATTCAAGTGTGGTAGAAATAAGAATTTCTAAAGTTACTGCTAAGCACTAATTAATTATTCTAATTGATGCATTCATGATCATTCCACATGCATCATAATAATTTCATGGATTTTAGATAAACGTTTAAACCTAGGCATGATTATCAAATTCAATTCACAAAATCATGCTCAAATGTTAATCACAAAAAAGTCAAAAACATAAGTTATTAAGGCCAACATCATAAATTATAACATGCTGCTATAGAAATAACCCTCTCTATTTGCACAAATATCCATAGACTTGCAATATAGTCCTATTGGCCTGGGCCCTTATGAATAGAGTTAACTGGGTCTCACCCCAAAAACTATAGGGCCCAAAACAGAAACTTCATGTAAAGATTGTAGGGATATATTTATAATTTTTTTAAAAAATAGATTTTCAATAAGCATTTAATTTTAATTTCTACCCAAATAGAAGAAAAAAACTTAAATGGGCCTGGCCTAAAACACGATGGTCCCAGTCAGGATGTTAAAAGAATTCCCAAACCACACGTGTGTAAGCAAGATAGTGTCTGTTCACTTTTAAGACAAATTAAAAAAATATATAGGGACAGACTGTAAAACTATAAATATGATGCACGGGTATGCTATCTTGTTTATTTAACGACGCTGCATAAGTGTTGTCTATCGTGCTGCAAGTTGGGCCAAGGTTCTATCCAGAAAAAAAAAACTTCATCTCACTTTATTTGCAGAATAAGTTATTACGTGGGGTGAATGGCGTATACTAGAATAAGAAATGTTTCGGTTTGATAATTTTTTGTGATCCGCTGACGGAATAAGAAGAATAAGTAATTTTTGGATCTCAAGTGGGATGGCTTATTCTCTTTATTTTTCGAATACGTTATTCTGATATTCTGCATCGGTATAAGCTATTCCGTTTGTCAAAACAAAATTAAGTTTATTCTATCTTTATTCGTCCTTATTTTTCTCTTATTCTCCAATCAAAATGGCACACAGAACTGAACAAGGGCATTTAGATCAGTTAGTAGAAGGTGAGGTTTTAAAGCTAAAAGCAAACCCCTCTTCTTCCCCACGAAGGGGACGGGACGGACACCAGAAATCCCATGGCGCCGCAGCCTCAGCCATGGCCACCGTGGATGTGCAGCTGGGCAGCCTCATCGGGCGCCGCTGCCTGCGTGCCGCCATGGGCCAGTGGCCGTTGCGGCCTGCCGGCGGCCGCGCCGTCGCGCTGCAGGGTCGGTGCCCCTGCGTGCCGCACGCAGCAGTTAGTGTGCCGCAGCGGTCACCCCCGGTGCCACCACACCGCCGGCACCGCACGTCTGCGGCTTGTGGACCGAACGGACTGTACATGACGCTGGCACCCCCATGGATACGACCGCAGGGAAGTGCTACCTCTCAAGTTCTTTGCACTGAACAGGTTTGCCATGGACCCGGTGGCTGTGCAGTCTATGAACTGGATCCTGTTTTCCTTTTTCATCACGGTGGGGATTGAATCGAGCTTTTGTTGGATTTGAAAAGAATGTGAACTATTCTCAGAAACAACAGAACAAAGTAATTCTCCCCAGTTTGCTATCCTGTTTCCCTCGTGTAACTGAAGTCGTCTTCATCAAAACAAATAAAAGTAGCACCGACTATAACGTGGAACAAGCCGAGGAGCTAATCTGGTTCTAATACCACGGTTAGATTTTAGGATCCAACACACACAAAGAAAATATCTGAAATTGCACGATCCATGGAGAGATCCTCGGAGATGTAGTGAAAGCGTCTTTAAGATCGTCCTCGTCGACGTGGGAAGACTATAAGAGTACCCCCACAAGTTTTCACGTGTTAAATCTCTAGGTGTCGATGTAAGTTCTCCAAAGAGAGAAAGAGAGAGATTAAAGAGGAAAAGACTGGGAGAAAGAGGAGTCGACAAAAATCCGTTCTCTTCTTAGATACCTCTTTATATATAAGATAACCTGAACTCTTCTTTTAATTGGAAGAGGAACTCCTCCGAGTCTCAATCTAAGTCAACTTCATCTACTACCAATGTGGATGATCCGAATTTGAATTCGTCTCGAACTCAATCTACATTCTGCATCATGAGCCAAAGGACCCTCTAATCCCTTTTCCTTTGTTTTGCAAGTTAGAAGATCTGAGCCATCTATAGTGTTATCTGAGCGGTGTGACAGCCGTCAGATCCTTGACGCATTCTCGACCTCTACAAAAATGAAATCACAAAAGTAATATGTGTGAGCAAGTTGAGGGGCTTCGTCCTCGACTAATGTGCAGTGAAGGATCACCCTGATGTTTCACGCGTTTCATTTAATTAATTAATATTTGACATATATAATACTTATATTTATTTACCACTAAAGAACTCATTTTGCCGTTGTTATGTGTATATTTTATACTTTAGTGTTCTCAAATTTGAATCTGAATACTTTCCAATGATATTCTGTAAACGAAAGTGTAGCATTTGTCTGCAAACGTGCCACTTTTCATGTGAACTGGGCTAGTTAGCTGGTTTTCGTTAGGGGGCGAAATTCTCTTGATGAACCAGATCAGCAAGGCCAGTTATTCTTTTTCCTTTTTTTTTTTAATTTCTGGTGCAAATCAGTCGACCCGATTCAATTATTAAAACATTATTTTGAGGCATATTTTCAAGACTTATTCGATCATCTGACATGAATGATGTGCTCATATTGCTTTCAATAAATAAACCACACATTGCCTCTTCAAAGTCTTAAGGTCTATGGAAGATGGGAATGTGAAACATTTTATTCCTTTAGATTCACTTTGCTTGTGGAATAGGGCCAGAATAACCAATATAAAGGTCTTATTTTGGTTTGGTTGCATCGATATCTAATTCTCCCGATTCCCTCAATTCTCCAAACTCTATCTGGAATACTTAATTCTCCCATTCCCTCTATTTTATCTTTTATTTCACTCTTTATTCCACTTATTCTTACCAAGTCACTTGGAATAGTGCAATGTAATTCTCCTTATTCTTGGTAGAATACCAAATCAAAATACCTCTTATTTTGACTTAAGAAATTCTCAAAATCTTATTCTGATTTAAGTTATTATGCAAACAAAGTGAACCTTAAGAATCAAACGTGTAAACACAGAATAGAGGCATGTTCGATTATATTGGGCTAGGAGCTTGTGGTTAACAAGCTCTACAACCTACAAACTAGACAAGACTCTCCCAATCATGGAACCTAATAACCCCATTAAGAAAGCGAGATGCTCGGGCAATGTATAGGGCTTCCTTCATTAGCTACTTACCCTGGTTCTGGTGGAAGAGGCGCAATGCGATTATCTTCAACAAAACCGCCCCTCCTTTGAGTTCTCTTCTCTGGCAAGCAAACAAAGGATGCATCACCTAGTGGAAAATAAGAAGCTACCTTTTGCAAAAGATGGGGACTACTCAATGGCTCAAAGTAAATTTTGATGGGGCTCATGACCACAAGATGGGGACTACTTCATGTCAGAAGTAGTCAGGGGTCCATGCTCAAAGCAGGGCATGTATACCTTGGTCAGAGATCTGTGGAAGAGGCCGAAATATTAGCCCTGTGGGAAGGTCTGAAAGCCACTCTCCAGAGTGCAGGATAACTGCATCATAATAGAAGGTGACTCCAATCTATGTATTGAGGTTGCAAAAGGGGAAGTAGAAGCCCCCCTTGGATTCTCCAAAAGTGAAAAAAATAGTGTTTTCTCATACTCTCAGAGACCAAACAGACTGATTAGCTGTTCAAGCCAATGTGATCAAGACCACAGTGCATTAGTCCGAGGAATTCCAATTAGCAATTCTACACCTTGCCAGTGATGACTTGAATCATAGGAAGAAAGATTCTTCCTATAGACTAACTTGTGCCAAGTCTTTTGTAACCAAAAAAAGGAAAAAAGATTCTTTTGACATAAAACACAGTAAAATGCTATAACTGCATGGAACAGAAAATATAGCATTTTATATCGTTTTGTAGTAGTATCTTTAAGTCAAACTAGATGACAGATAAATATGGCATTACCCCTATAGATAATCTCCCCTTTACAAGTTCTTAGGGTTGATTAGTTGAATGGATTGACTGGGACCATATGAAGCATGAGAAGGAGGTGCTAAACCAGATCTTTAGATTTGGGGAGGCGCGGGAAGCATTTGGAATGGAAACCTGACAAAATCTAAGTCGGCCTGATGATTTAGCTCAACCTGATCCCTAAAATGCTTGGTCAAGTCAATATTTTGAAGGATGGTTCATGTTCAAATCAAATCATTAGGAATCAGCTTTTAACTCAGGTAGGTTATGATCAAGAAATTGATTCAAATCTGTGTCAACCAAATCTGACCATGCCTTTTTACTGAACCTGCTTTCACATGTCCTTACAAGCTTGGATTCCAATAGGGCCTCGGCGGCGCAAAGTCATGCCAAGTTGGGTTGCAACAACACCCCCAAATGGATGATATAAATCTGATGGGTTGAGTCCAATCACTTGTCATGACTCGATCCCCACACCCGTCTGATCTGACTTACTGATATCCCAATCTAACTTTATTTGTGTTTGAGTAATACTTGTTGCATTGAGGATGCGATTTGTACCGGCCTTCGGTGCAGTGAATAAATTAAAAAAAATATTTTTTGAATTTTTTTTACGTGGGTTCCGAAGTGTTCTACATATCCGTATAGACCGATCTACGATGGGACGACTAAAAAAAAATCTAAAAAATCAAAAATCGAGTCCCAATAAACAATGAAAGATGCCCTTAATGGGCCGACTCCAATAACGGTTTTTAAATTTTTTTAGGTTATCCGATCAGAGATCAGTCTGTACGGACATATACGGTATCTCGTGGCCCACCTAAAAAAATCTCAAAAAATAATTCTTTTATTTACCCACTTCACTGAGGGACGGTACAAATCGCACCCTCAGTGCAGCAAGTATTACTCTGTCTTTAGGGAAGGAGGTGAAGTTAACTTGGTGAAGTAGAAGGGAACCCATGAAAGAAGATTCTCCAAATCCCAGAGAATAAGGAGCAAGGCAAATGTTGGAAAAGGATGGACGGCGAACCCCTTAACATGAATCATGATATCAGATCAGCTGACGGGGTTAGACGTACGGTCAACTCAGCTACCAAGTTTTTGGACGGATGAGACCTACTTTGAGCTGACGTTCGTAGTGTCAATGGACAAACTTTTTATCCAATCAGATGCTTTGCAATGACGTTCGTAGTGATTATTCAACTGATTATCTAATTTTGATCTCTGCTGAGTTGAACCTCTTCTTAACATAATCTCCATTGCCCTTCGCTGCGTTTTAGACTAATGCACTTAGGGTCCGTTTGATTACACGTAAAATATAATCGGACAAAAATAATTTTCTAAAAATATATGTTTATAAGAAAAATAGAAACAAAATTCATCATTTGATGCTCATGAAAATATTCTCAACTCTTTTAGAAAAGGGCATTCGGTCTTAGAAAATATTCTCAATCTTATCCCATGGATGCCAAAATCAGGAAAATGATGAGTCAACGAATTAAATTTTTTGTTGACTTGAGGTTTACGAACAACCAATTGTGATATACTTTTCAGGAAAAGCTTTTCCTGTGGGCCCATTTTATATGAAAACAAATGGACCCTTATTTGAAAGACTTTACCGACATTCTCTAATCATCCGCATTTATTTGTGGGTTTTTAGGGGAAGTTGCTCATTTGAACCTTTTAACCACCCCATACCGGCTACGTTAAGCAAATGGTGATATGGCGGGAGCATACACGCAGCATTTAGGTGAAACGTGGGATGTTGCAATAATACAATCTTTACAAGGGTAAAAGCTAGAAAGAAGAAAGAGTATATAAGCATATATACAAAAATCCACTTTTTTCTAAAAAAAATGTGCTTCATTTCCAAGGCCTCTCAAAAGAAATTACTCGCTACTATATGCACACAGTGAAGCCACGCATAGTTTTTTTTTTAACTTTTATATATTATTATTATTTACTGTTAATCGTACTCGTTCCAAACAATTAGCAATTAGCCCAGAGCTCGGTCCACATCAGAGGTCACTGCTTCAACTGTGCGCGTGAATATGGCGTTTGATTTGTACGTCCACGTAGGTAACTTGTACTAATTTGTATATTTTTTTCATTACTATTTGGGTCGTTGGAGAAGTGATTTTTACCCTGTATAAGGGTACCAACAAGGAGGGCTTAAGAGCCTGGATAGTGCATAGTTTTGGATTGTCCAGCAGCTTTTAGAAATTGGATTGTTTAACTAGACAAACCAGGCAATTTACATGGTTTCTTAAGATATTAAAGACATATTTGGGAAAACTTATGAGTGAAAGTTGCCTTTGGCTTGGAAAAAGTTGAGAAAAATTAGTTGTAATTGATTTAGTTACAAAAGTCGGCCTTTTGCTATCAACCCCACTTCTCCAATCTAAAAAGTTCCACTTTATAACTTTTAGTTAGAAGCCAAAATACAACCAACCAAAATACCAAATAAATGGCTTTCAAGATCCAACTTCTTTCCTTCAAAATAACTGGATGAAAGTGCAAGAGTGTTTCCAATTGAAACTTGCCCCAAAGACGGCCTAAATATGTACATCCTTTAAGCTATGGATCCCTGCATCTGGTCGATAGAAGGATGTTAATAACCCACCCTTTACGATTTGCATAACATATTATCAGGATTCAGGAAGAGGCTGACACATTTAGCACAGAAAAGTATCCAGTTCAAAGGATCTCACTCCTTTAAATCTCACACGAATACCATAGGGCATCAAGTAGAAACTCCACATGATTGGCTCTAATGAACCGGGCCATACAACAATACATGTATACACATTAAAAAACACATGAATATGCATCAAGAGGACATGACTGTTTTTGTCTAAGATTGCTCAACTCTTTTAAGCAACTGGAAGTATTGGACGACAAGTTACCGTTTTGACAGCTGAATTGAAGGCCCGCAGAAGAGACCATGTAGAGAGGCATCTGAGTTTACTTAGGAAGTTATGGTAATAAACACAAACTTAGGACGGAACATAATTTAAACCCCAAAGGAAGATTCGGCAAAAAGTACTCACATCCAAGGAGTTGTGCTTTCATGTAAAATTTTGGACAGAAAAAAATTACAGCTTATGAATCAATAAAGATACATGTAATAAAGAATAATACAGTTTTAAATGAACATGACCCTGCTCTTTTGTTCTAACAACTGAACCTAACCATTAAAAATTTGTCAGCAGATCGTGTGCGTCTTCTAGTTAATGTTGCATCTAATCCGTGCCATATTTTTAGGTTCCTTCAGCACCTTACTCGAATGTAGATCCATCGGTGGCAGGTCATGAAATTAGGTCTCTACTCATCAAAATACTGGCTGAAACCGAAATCATGCCAAGAGAGAGACCCGAGGAGATGACTGTGGAAAGTCAGAGATGTGGAACTGAGAGCCTACTTGTTTTAAGTTCTTCCTATCCTATAAAAGATGGTTATCTTTTCTATACAATGAGCCCAATTGGGGGATGGTTAGCCTATCAACCGCTTGTTCCTTGAGATGGAAGAGTTCTTTTAATAACAAAATGGTCAACTATCCGTACAGTATTGAGTGGGTCTGGAGCCGAAGCCGCCCTCCACTTGCTTGGAAACCGCTGTAGATGACTCATCTGTAATGGTGGTTTTGGCTCTGCATCCCAAGCAGGATCCAATTTCCACTCCTTTGGGACCTGAAAATGAAAAACCACGTCAAGAAGCCAAACAAGAAAAGCCAAAGCAATAACTTGAAACATGACTAGAGTGGACGATTTCTATGATAGGTTGAGGGATAGACGTAAGGGAAGTTTTGGTTCATGACAAAGGAGGAAGCAGTGATGGCATTGGTTTAGAATCCTGGCATAGAAGGAAGAAGTATGGGGAGCCAAGTCACTAACTAGAGGAAGGGGATACCAGAGATGGGATTGAGCCCAAACTTGGTTCAAGGTTTTCTTGACTAAGAAGAAGTTTTTCTTTCCAGTAAGCTCTAGGTATGCCCTCCATATTTTCATTTCGTAACTCTTGTTCAGCTCTTAACTCTGCTTTCGAGATGAGAATGAAAAGTTTACTTTCTTTAGTAACCTTGCTTAGGTGGTCTAGTATAGTTCCATTAAGGAATAAATAGAGTCAATTCCTTTTTTTAAGGGATAGAAAAGAATCCGACTTTCACTCTCTTTCTTCCTACGTCAGGGCTACTTACTGCTAAGACAACTATGAATCCCCACTCGCCATTCTTTAGCTGGCGAAAAAGAGGAATTGTTTTTTTCTTGCGACCTTCCATGCCAACTCCCTTTTGATTGAATAAACTTGAATTCCTCTTTATTAGTCGGAACTCCTTATGGTTGAAGCTCTCTTTTCTCAAGCTTGATTCACAATACCTAGAAGCATTGGTAATGCAGTTTAACCAACTAAACACCATTATTTGGTGAATTTTATTCAGAATTGTCTTCTTGACTGGCCTTTTGGGTCTTGGTTAGCTTCAAATCTGATAATCCACACACACTGCCTTAAGGCACTGATGATTATTGATGTTCAATAAGTAATGGTCTCCTTTAGCTTTGGAGGGCAGAAGAAGACTCGAAGCTTGTGGTCTTGTTGCTGTGCAGGGTGATATAAGAAGTAAGATAGAAGCTATGGAAGAGTTCCTGAATGAGTTTTCTTCCTTACAAAGTTGGTGGATCAGAGAACTTAGAGATGGCAGCTTTCCAGTCTGGTTTCTGATTCACGATGGAAGCAGTACTGTCCCTTGAAGAAAACATTCTGGAGAAAGATGCAACCATTTATGGAAGCCTTGGGCGAGGGAGACTACTGCAGATCCAGTGCCGGAAGGTCTTTACCATTTAATGTAAGTTGTCACAAATTCCTCTTCAAATCTGGAATCCTGAGGCCTTCCACTCCTGTCTCTCTGTTTGGTAAGCTCAACAGGGTGCACAAGAAGACGCTTGAGGTGAATATCTATTCTATATGTAGTATAGATAGAAGTGGATAACCGACCTCATCCCAGAAGGTGTGAGAATCAGGTCGGGTGGATGGATTTTGGGGTTTCTATTACAGTCTCCTCAGAAAATCAAACTTATGAATATGTTGAAAGGCCTGCCCAACTAGTAGACTGGACTTTGGGTGGAGGTGGTATCCTCGTATCAGAAGTTGTGCTGCGAGAGGGAAGAGAAGTCCAAACAGAGCCTCCGATACTAGAGAAGAGGAAGTCTGGAGAGACCGAGTTCAGGTCTAGGCGTCGCCCTTCAACGGATCTCTCAAAGGCTTCGAGTCAAAGGGCAGTTGAATCAGTGCCCTGAGAATGGTCGCAGCTACAATGGTTGGGTATGGTCCCATTGCTCTGTTTTGAGAACAGACCAGCTGTTGTTTTCTTCGAATGGAGAGCTCACTCCATCTGCTGCACCTTCCTTTGGAGATTTGGTTAGGGAGCTGTTTGCTGATGACCTGTCAGGATTCTCTGTTTCCTAGTGATTTACAATCTGAATGGTTGGATTTGACCATTAAATATGGGGAAGCTTGTGGGTATCTCTTTCTTGGGGAAGGAAGATACTGTCAGGAAATTTCTTCATAAATTTTGGAGGGATTTAAATCTAACTTTGTCTGTGAAGAAAATTATGAAGGGGCTTGATCTAAAATTGGGAAGATGGAGTTGCTCTTTGTTAAAGGTAATGAACAAATGGATGGATTGATATCCAGGAGATATGAGGACAAGGGAAAGAAGGTTGTTTCTCTATGATTCTGGTCTGCTAGAATATTAGAGGCCTTAATGGGGCCAAGAAGATTCAGGAGGTTGTTTCTAGACCCAGAGATTGCAGATTGATGTTCTTTGCATCGTGGAAACAAAGATGTCTGACATCGAGTAGGATTTTGCTTTCAAATTGGGTTGGAAGAAATCTTCAAGGTTGGTCATTTATGGCAGCAAATGGGAGGAAAGGGGGAATTCTTCTTTGGTGGAATCAGTCAATCTTGAATTGTATATCCCGTTAGGTTGGTTCTTTCAGTATTTCAGCTAATTACAGAATGATCAAAGAAGGTCTTATGCTGGACATTTACAAGGGTTTACAGGGGTTTATGGACCCCTGGATAGTAAGAGTACAATTATTGTTTTCCAAGATTTGGCAGCTTTAAACTCTCAAATGGCATGGCTGATGGGTGGTAACTTCAATGCAGTGAGGTATCTTGGAGAAAGGTCAAATCAGAATTTCTGGACAGCAGAGATGGATATTTTTGGAGGTTGGACTCGGCATGCTGGTATGATGGAGATTGAGCTTTCGCCTTTGACCTTGATTGGTCTAATAATAATGACAGAAATTCAAAGTCCAAGCTAGACAGATTCTTAGTTCAGATTGGCTTCATCTTTTTGGCAAAACTTCTGCTAATAGTCTTCCTAGGGTCCTCTCAGATCACATTCCTATTTGTTTGCCTAACGAGTATCACACAAAAGGGATGAAAGGGATATTCAGGTATGAATTAGCACAGTTTACTTATGATGAATTCAAGGATCTGGTGAAGGGTGGTGGAATGAAGCTCCTAGTAAGAAGTTTGCTTGCTCAACTCTTGCTAGGAATTGAGATGGATTAGAGAAAAGATGAAAGTGTGGAGCAAAAAAATACATTTGGGGCTGCTGCTAGAATTAGATGAGACCTTTTACAAAACATTGGAGACTTTGATTTGAAAAACGATCAAGGTATGGTTTTTGAGGATAGGAAGGGTCAATGGGACTTTGCCAAAAAGCAATATAATTCATGGTCTTATAAGTGAGGAAATGAAATGGAAACAAAGGTCCAAAGATATATGGCTTAAGGAGAGTGATAAGAACACATCGTATTTTTCACGCGATTACTAGCAGAAGAAAAAGATTGGCCATTAGTTCTCTAGAAGTTTTTTTTTTTGGATTTTCAAGGTAAAACTCCCCTCGGCAACCCACAACTCAACCCCCACCTCACCCGCAACTGTGTGCAGTCCGAGTTGTGGAGTGCTAAGGGGTGATGATATGTCCAAGGCTGTGGGTAATTTTTATGAAATTCCATTTCAAGCGGATGAAACTTGAAGACCTTATATTGTGAGTCCTTCAAGCAGTTTTGTTGGAAAGTGGACCAGACACCCACACATTCATTAATATTGAAATATAAGAACAAAGGACAACGAAACACATAACAAGAAACAAAACCAGCAAAACCCTCAAAACAGAGGAGGGCAATTGATGGGGATCCAGGAACGGCTGGAATGGAGTCAAAGGCCCAATGTGCAGTTTAGTTGGCCCATTAGGGGTCCATTTGGAGTCTTTTAATTTACATGTAATTTTTCCATACTTTTTAGTTATTTTCAGAGTCCTAGGGGTAATTTAGTAATTTTCCTATTAGGGTTTCTTTGAAGAGTCTATATATTGTCCTGTACCCCCTCGTGGGAGAGCATTGAAGAAGATTTTTGAAAAGATGAGCCGCCGTTGCGTGTTTTCTCCCGAGACGGGACGGGAACCCTAATCTTCTCCCCCTCCAACCCCCTCTCTTCTCCTACTTCCGGTCTACCCCCTCTCCTGTCCCGCATCAATTTGGTATCAGAGCCTACCTCGATCCCCCGCTACGCCGCCGTGCCCTCGTCGTCGTCGCCGGATCCCACCCCCGCCGCTGCCAGCGTTGCCCCGCGCCTCGCCCCGCTGCTGCTGGATCAGCCTCTCCGCGCCTCCCACTATCGTTGGAGCCAACGTCGCCGGCAACCACCAGCCCCGCCGCTGCAACCTGCGACAGATCTCCCCGAAGCCTCCGCCGTCGTCGCCTCCTCCCGCTGCCACCATGGTCGTCGGCGTTGCCGACACCCACCAGCCTCCTCCTCTGCCGTTGCAGCCCCGCCCCGCCTTTGCCACGAGACCCCGCAGGGACCCCGCTGTCGTCTGTCCCCGCCAACGTCGCCTGCCGTGGTAGCCGCTGCCGTCGCCGCCGGCCGCTCCGCCCTGCCACCACCAACGTAGCCGCCGCCCGGCTGCCCGCTACCGTCCGCCGCTGCCCTTTTCCCTTCTCGCAGCCGCCAGGATCGACGTTGCAACCGGCGCTGTCGCCGTCACCGTCGCTGACGGTAGTCGCCGCCGCCGGCGCCGTCTCCGCCCGCCGACGCCATCTTCGCCTGCCGGCGCCGTCTCCGCCCGCCGACGCCGTCTTCGCCTGCCGGCGCCGCCCGATCCGCCGGCACAGGCCGCGCCGCCATCTCCCTCTCCTTCGTGGTATCTCTTGGTCCCCCTGTTAGGGTTGGAGGGTTGGAGAAGATGACCCCACGTATCGGGTCGATCCGTTGAAGCCAACCGGATCCAAACCCGTTAGGGGGATCCAATGACTTAAGCCATCGGTTCAACCGAAGCGGTTCAGCCACCCTTCCCTTCCTTTTCAAAGTGGACCGGTCCAGGTAAGGGTTGGTTCAACCGGAGCCTATAAGGTGGTCCGAACCACTTGGGACCATTTGGTCAGGACCAGGACCCCACCCCGATCAGCACCTGGTCCAACCAGGACACACCCAAGTCCGCTACAGTGCACAGGAGGTGCACTAGGGGTTCTTATCGCACCGCCAACGCCGAGAACTCGTCTGTGCTCCGATTTGCGAGCCGATAGCGCCGTTGGGTTCGTATCGGCGAGGCCGACCTCGCTGTACGTTCCGCCTGACAGCAGCGTCTCGTTTTGCATGCCGCACTTGCACGCTTTACGAGGGCACTCGGGCTCGCCGTTCGAGGTCTTTCCGATCTCCGATTTGTGCACCGTTCGCACTGTCGGATCCGTCTCGACGGGGCCAACTCAGATCCAGTGTGCTGTTTCCCAGATTTGCCTCGTTTTGCGTGCCACTTCTGCACGCATACCGAAGACCCGATCGTGCATCCCGAGGCCAACCCAAGTTGCCTCGATTTGCGTGCCAGCATCCAAGCGCACAGATTTCGCAGCAGCTAGTGCCCACTTACCTCGTTTTGCGTGCCACTTTTTGCACGCATATCGAGGATGATGATTTGAGCTCCGATTCTTGTGCCGATCGTACCGTTGGCATCCTGACAGTGAGGCGGACCTCGTCCATCATTTCTTTGGCCAGTGGTACGTTTTATCATCATGGATTTTAGTTTTGAGGTAGAGCTACCCAATTCCGTGAAAACTCGGGTGTATCTTGAGGCAACGTCGTTCGGCAATGTTATTTCACAATCTATTGTGGATTCTATCTCCCACACGGACTACGTAAGGGTCTCTGGAAACCGAGTCTATGTGCCGTTTTTCCATCTCTTAAGGAGCAGCAGTACTTCCCGAGCCGTCAGGTATTATGATGATGCATGGTGCAAGATTATACCCCATGGCTCGTATATCGGTTTGGGTAGAGAATGGATAGATGAGCGGCAAGTTGTGATTGATCATACTGGACGAGATTGTCTAATACAACCTGAGGAATACCAGGCACCCTTTCTTATTCTCAATGCCACTTATCAGGATCGAGAGAGGTTTCAACAAGCAGAAGATTGGGAGCGTGAGAAGTCCCAGATGAGGAGTGAGCTTCAGAAGATTTCTGCCATGCTGGCCAAGCTGACCAAGCCAAAAGTTGTTGTCTATGAGGCCGACCCAACGATGCTTGAGGAGTATGAAAATCAAATGAAGGAGGTGCACTATGTGGCCGATCCAGTCCTAGAAGATGAATATTTGGGGGAGGTTGAATCAGTGACGCCTATAGCAGATAATGACCTCTTCCCCACTAAAGGGAATGGGCCGAAGACAGAACCGCTACTGGAAGATGTAGTCGATCAGCCGAAGGTCGTTAAAGATGTCATCAGTTTGCATGATTTTGACCACATATGGAGCGACATCGAGGCACAATTTTCTCCTCAGGTTGGAGCATTCATGCGCGCGATGATTCATGGGTCATCGGTGTTGTTTTTCGAGCATGCTACCAGCATTCCCCCATGGATATTGACTCATTTTAAAATTCGAGGACGAATTTTTTCGAACCAGGGGAGAATGATGGGGATCCAGGAACGGCTGGAATGGAGTCAAAGGCCCAATGTGCAGTTTAGTTGGCCCATTAGGGGTCCATTTGGAGTCTTTTAATTTACATGTAATTTTTCCATGCTTTTTAGTTATTTTCAGAGTCCTAAGGGTAATTTAGTAATTTTCCTATTAGGGTTTCTTTGAAGAGTCTATATATTGTCCTGTACCCCCTCGTGGGAGAGCATTGAAGAAGATTTTTGAAAAGATGAGCCGCCGTTGCGTGTTTTCTCCCGAGACGGGACGGGAACCCTAGTCTTCTCCCCCTCCAACCCCCTCTCTTCTCCTACTTCCGGTCTACCCCCTCTCATGTCCCGCATCAGCAATGAGGAACGAAAACCCAACCCAGATCCCTTATTTTATCAAGGAGATAAAATAAGGATATAGAGTAAAAGATGCAACTAGGGATGAAAATGAAAAAGGATAACCCGAAATATCCATCCTTATATGTAGCTTATAGGATACACGAGGATATAAATTTAAGGATAATGATAAGGATATTATCCTTATCCTTTTTATTTAGGATAAGGAAAAGGAAACAGTTGTTTCCGTATCCTAAAACCTGATTATCCGTCCTTTTATGTTTTATATTATAATATTATAATATAACATTTTTGTGAAAATATATTTTATATTTTATATTATAATACTACAATATAACATATTTATGAAAACATAAAATCTTTAGAAAATTTTGACAAATTGGAAGTTAAGACAAGCACTTTAATATATACTTATGTATGGCATAGTGCTTACCTTCTATATTTTCTTGTACAAATAGTTAGTTAATAAACTTGTTAATTAATTCCTTCATAGGTGTGACTTCATTATGCTATATGTTCATTCACATGATAAATTTGAAGTTAGAATAATCGTATCAATGCTTATTTTATGATAATCGTATTTTATGCATATGATGTAAATTTTATAATTCAATTGTGTTGTGTAAAAATGTGTAGAAGTATCCGCTCCCATTAACTTTTAAGGATAAGGATGTAGGTATGTAAGGATAAGGATAAGATTAAGGATATATATTTTATTTTAAGGATAAGAATAAGAATATAGCTATTATCCTCACCGTTAAGTAACCTTTTTCATCCCTAGATGCAACCAATCCCTAGAACATTCAGACCCAACTATCTCTATATACAGAGTCCTTCAAGCAGTTGTCAAATTCTCATGTGTTGTCCCTTGTTGAGCTTTTTTTCTGAACAGGAAATAAAGAAACTCAGTATTCAGCATGGGACCCAATAAATCTCTAGGACCTGTGGTTCCCATATGGGTTTTTATCAGCATTTTTGGCATGTTATCAAGACAGACATTATGTCAGGGAATTTCAGTCTAACCCTTGGGCTATCAAAATCTTCAGCTCAATATCAGTAGTGCTCATCCCCAAGAGAGAATGCAGTACATATCTCTAATTTTAGACCTATTAGTCTGTTAAATGGCAGTTACAAGATCATCTCCAAAGCTCTTGCCTTAAGACTCAAAGTTGTGGTAGGGAAGCTGGCAGATATCAATCAATCAGCGTTTATTCAAGGCAGATATATTCTTGATAATTTCATCGCAGCTTTTGAATGTATTCATGAAGAAAAAATTAGAAAGAAAAAATATTTTATCTTCAAGATTGACTTTGAGAAAGCCTATGATAAAGTTAATTGGGATTGTTTATTTAGGGTTATGCGGTTGACGGGTTTTCCTAATAAATGGATTCTTTGGAAATAGCCAAATTCTTTATTTTATTCAACGGATGCCCCAAGGGTTTCTTTGGGAGCTCTAGGGGATTAAGACAAGAAGATCCCTTGTCTCCTTTGCTGTTTGTTCTAGTGGGACAGGTGTTGAGCATGATGCGGGAGAAGGCCAAGCTTCGTGGTTTGATTAAGGAAGTTTTGGTGGGAAGGGAAGCTGAAGAACTCATTTACAGTACGCTACTGATACTCTTTTGTTCTCTTTGCCTAAGCCAAAGGAAGTTCTGAACTTGAAGGTGCTTTTAAAATTCCTTGAGGTAACAACTGGGCTCAAGATAAATTTTATGAAAACTGAATTAGTTGGACTGAGTTTTACTGAGGGGGAAAGAATCAATATTGCTCAGATAATGGAATCAAACTGGTCATCATTTCTTATCAGATATCTGGGTCTTCCCTTATCTGATTCCAGAGTCAAAAGTGCTGAGTGGAATCCGATTATAAAGAAGTTTGATGACAAATTTGCAGCCTGGAAAGGCCATATTCTGTCAGCTGGAGGTAGGTGGGTTTTATATATAGCTTTTTTGTCTAATTTGGCTACCTATCATCTCTCCATCCTCAGAATTCCCAAATTTATCATCATAAGTTAGAATCAGCTAGAGCTGTTCTTTTTTCTTTTTTTTTTTTTTTGGGGGGGGGGGGGGAGGTGAGGAAGAAGTACCAAGGAAAGATGTTTCCATCCCATATAACTGGAGATATGAAATAAGAAAGGGGGGACAGGTTTAGTCCCTATTGAGATCATGAATAGAGCTTTATTGGTTGGAGAGTGGAAAGGGAAGGTCATTCACTGTGGTAAAGGTTAGCAAAGCACAATGTTTTCAGGGTAACACTTTATGGGTTTCTACCATCCTATGTAGGAGTAATCTTTCGTCCATCTAGAAAAGTATATTGTTATAGCTGAATTGTTTTACATCTTCTTCTGCTATTTGCATTGGTAAGGGCAGTTAACTAAGTTTTGGGAAGATCCATGGTGGTATAATAGACCTCTTGCTGATAGATTTCTTAATCTATACAGCATTTCTCTTTCAGCTGATCAGAGGATTTGTCATTTGTATATGCAAATTGGTCACAATTATCAATGGAATTTGCTTTTCCGAAAGAATCTTACAGACAGTGAATTCCAGGATTTTGCAAATCTCATAGATATTCTTATTCAAGTCAAATTAGATTTGTCAAAAAGGAATTGCAGAACATAGAAATGGAGGTCAGATGGCACTTTCTCAGTAAAATCTGCAGTGGATATGCTAGTGGATGGGGGTACAAGAGTCTCATGGGTTCAACCAGTGTTGAAGAGATTAATTCGTATCAAGATTTTTTCCTTTGGGAATGGCTTGGAACAGGATGGCTACTGGGGATAGGCTGAAGAATTTTAGAAAGGAGATCAGTGGAACTTGTGTGTTCTGTGGTCTCTTTGAGAAAAGTATTGACCATCTCTTCCTAAATAATGGTATTATCAGCACTATATGTACAGTTTTCTTAAAGACTTTGGAAACGTCTTCTTTCACTAGCTCAGACATGATACATCTACTTTCGTCTTTGGGAGCAGCAGCTTAACCTAATTCTTTTTGAAAAAGATATATGGAACATGTGTTTACCTGCAATGCTTTAGGCTATATGGAGGGAAAGAAACAACAGAGCTTTTAGAGAATCATTTCAGGATCCTTCTATTGTTATCAGAAATTGCATTCTCATTATACAAGAATGGTTTTCCAGATCATCTGGGGTCAAGCTGCAGAAGTCCATCATCATTGGAAAGTTATGTAATTGGAAAAGGTTTCTGATATAATTGAGCCTTTCGGCATGTTTTTGGGGAGCTTAGCTGGTGGTTTCTATCATCTTGATAACTTATCTTTTCCATCACCTTTTGTACATTGGGGGATTGTCTCCTTTTGTTATTTCTTTTTTTAAAAAAAGAATTGTGACCATATTTATGGTCACCTACCAAAAATATGTAATGTTTCCATCATTCTAAAATACTGCTACATTAAACCAATCCATGAACATGAACCTTGCGTCAAGGAGACTCTGAACACAATCCTCTTTTTAAACCTCTATAGAAGAGCTAGGAAAAGTTTCAACTGAATAAAGTACATAGTAGGTAATAATGACTGCCAATTTCTTTCTTATGCATTATTTTAGCTACCATGGAGGAACTACAAACATCATAAAATTAAAAATATTGTATTTTGCATCAAGAGACAAAACATTCAAGAATGAAACTGCCACATAGTTCTGCAATTTAGTATGTCAGTGACAAAGAAAACATCACGTGAATAAAATCTGCACCTTATCAACTGCAAGTGTGAAGACTTCGAGATCACCATCTTGAGTAATATGAAAACGGGTAAATGCTTTGTAATTTGCAATGCGGAGGGAAGAGAATGCTTCGTCAAAATGTATATGGAACCAGTTGATGCATATGTATAGATAACTCCCAAAAATCAGTGAGACGACTGGAGTTGAAAAGACCCAGAAGTAGAGGAACACTGATGCATAATATATGATGGCACCTCCCCTGGAAACAGATATAAAGCCCTTCTTGCAAATTGTGCTTCTTGTCACAGCCATGACCTGTTGTGTCATCAAGTAATAAATTTCAACAAAAGCATGTTAAGAAACACAAATTGCACACAAGTATTTTACCTCTGGAACATCGAAGGCAGACATAAGATACTTTATACAAGCAGGGTAGAGTCCAAACGTCCACTGCTCTATGCGAGCACGAAGTCCAGTTGGGTCTGGGAAATGCTCACTTTCCATAGATCGATACCATTTATAAAGAGTGTGGTAACCTGCTTCAGTCGTTTGAAGAAATAAAAGAGAGATTGTCAGAAATGGACCACAGAGAAAGTTGGAGAGAAAAAAATCAATTTAAATAGGAGAATTAGACGTATGTATCAGCAGAAATGGAACATTTACAGACTCCACTTTTAGGAATCTCCTTAGGTGTCATTCGGGATAACTTCTTTTCTGGAGGAATTTTGAGGCACCTAGGCTATGTCAAAAAGGTATAGCAAGATGAATTTATCTGAATATGAATCCAGATAAATGAAAGGATGGGGGAAAATGCAGAACCTAGGATGTGACTATTTTCATAAAAAAAAAGGCTAGTCCAGATTGTCATCTAGTTTAGAGTGAACTTTTCCCAAACAATGCCTTGTTGAACCATAGGAAATCGAGGAGCACAAACAAGGAAATTTTATAATTCTCACCTGAAGTTGCCAACAAACGGTTGCGTATACACAACTCAATACCCAGTTCCAACAACAACATGAGAATAAGTGCAGAAGCCATATGGGCAGAAACATGAAGAGCGCCAATAATGGCCCGCCTCTTTCGTGATATTTTTGAAGGAACAAACAAAAATGAGACTATTATCAATACCAGGTACCCAGTCAAAGAGACATAGGAGTGCTCCAACAGGTATATAAATGCAGTCCACATGGTCCCAAGGAAGCCCTTGAGGCGGCCAGACAAAGAATCAACTTTTAATATGTGATCGAGTTGACACTGGCAAATACAAGAAAGAAATGTCAGGCTCTAGTAAAGATATTAACTTCATCAATGAATGACAAGTTTTGGATAAATAACAAGCATAAATTAATATTACTGAATAATCATAATTTGCCAGAAGAAGCCTTAGATGGAAACGTCATTATCATATGGAGGGAGTATCATGGTATAAAGAACCTCTTTCTACACATAACCTTTTCACCAAGACATTAAAATAATGAGGATGAGTACCTACTGAATTTGATCGCCCAACATTCAATCCTTTCATTTGATCTTGTAAAAGATACCATGGCCACATTGAAAATGGAACCAAAGATTTCAAACATGCTGAGTAACCTTATGCATTCTTAGTGGAGTGGAGCTTATTCAGTGCACCATGCCAGAGCTTGTGGACAAAGATGCTCTAGCCAATACCAACGGGACCCCAGTTGGACACAGGCCTATCCTAGGTGGGGAAGCTAGAATGCCAGATCCTCAAAGGTTTATACAGTTCTTTATGCAATAGAGCTTTCAATGAAGTGGATTTAATGGGCACTGCAAAGCCTAATGTCAATGCACCCTGTACAGACTCAGCTGTAATTGATGAAATGATTCATCTGCGAAACAACATATGTTCGGTTGCACCATTCAGGAGGGATCATACCTGGTACAATCTGAGCTACCATTTTCTCCTGCTATTAATACCCTCCACCACTAATGGTGCTCCATGAAGAGTGTCTAGCCGTGCCTAGCCTTCTTCTTTTGACTCTAAAACAGCATTGTGTCACAGAGGCTTGTCCATTCTCTCCACCATCTCTGGCAGCTAGCAGTGTCCTGATCATCTTCTTGAGTTTAGCAAAGGTAATCAAGGAGAGGAGCTTGTGATTAATAAGGGTGACGTGGGCAAATTTCCTCTTTCTCCTTGGAAGCAGGATAGCAGGATACAAAGCTGATGGTCCCTGGACTCAGACAACAGTGCTGGTGGTCAAGAGACTCAAGACTTGGCCTTGATGCTCACCCAGATCAGATCATAAGAGGGGGTGGGGGGTGGGGGAGGATCTTGCACGGGTGAAGCTTCTGAACAGAGACCATGACAAGGGGGGACTGGACAAAAGGGACACATCCATGGGAGAATTTTGACCATAGGATGCCAGGAATTTGTTTGAAATGTCGAAAAAGACAAAAACATTCAAATGGTGGTTGACCATATTAGCAATCTGTCAAGAAATAAGATAGAGGTCCCCATTGCTGAGTAAGACAAAATGGAGTCGGGATCTCTGGAAAGATAAAGGGATTAAGATCATGGATCAGTAGCATTTGGGACCGGATGGGATTTCAAGGGTTCTGGGATTTGTGTGGGTTAGTGTCAATGGTGCCTCTGATTTTTTGAGGTCTTGCAGGTCTTGCATGGGCCACAAGATGTTCTATTTGCTCTTAGTTCCCATTTAATACTTGATAAAGCAAATCTGGTTTTCGTTTCCCTTGTGATGGACCTGGAAATTACAGGGGGTGGTACGGGGAAAGGGGTTGATAGTGAGGACAATTTAAGAGCAAGCAGAGTTTCTATACTGTGTTTATCTTTTTGGGGTTCTGCAAATAACCCCCTAAAAGATTACGTATTTGTAGATAACCTCCTGAAAATTCATATTTGTGCATAACGCCCTTAACTATAGTGGAATTTGCATATAACCCCTTTAACTATGTGGTTTGTTTTGCATTTCACTTGAGTTAAAATATTTTTAATCTACATAAAAATAGAAATATAGTTTCGATGCTAAATATATACAAATTTAGGGTGGATGTTGGTACGATTTTTCTTGTGAGGTGTTTGTATTTTAACTAAGGATATTATTACTGTTTCCATTTAAAAGCTTTCACATATTCTATGTAAAATAATAATATTTTAATTAGCTCACATAGTTAAGGGGGTATACACAAATAACACCATAGTTAAGAGGGTTATATGCAAACATGAATCATACAGGAAGTTATCTACAAATATAAAATCTTTTAGGGGGTTATTTGCAAAACCCCCAAAAAATTACCTATCATGCATGCAAAAACCAATGGCTGAACTAGAGGATCGATGGTTGCCAATCAAAGTCCTCAAACAAAGGCATGTTTGGGCATCGTTGTGAATCCCGTCCCTCCCGTTTTTTACTACAATGGGACGTCCCGGCATCTTGGACAATTCCAGCGTTCTATCTTGGAATTTTTCTCATACATATTCCAATAAATATAGAATATGTGTATACTATAAATAATAACAATAATATCATAAATATATCACATGGAAATAACACATTTAATGCAATAGAAGTGTTACGGATGAGTTTATGGATTTACAAAGGAGTATGTTTATCAAATGAAACTCCTAGAATAAGTTTACAAGGAGCTTAAGGAGTTTGGAAAATCTCAAGCTAAAATATAAAACTCTGGCTGGGGTGGGTTAGGACAGACCGAGATAGAGTAGGATGGGTCAGGACAGGGCGGAACAAACCAGGACATTCACTGGGACAGAAAAGAAACTATCATGTCCCATTTTCTCGCTGGGATGGAAGGTCCTGGCCAATTCTGTCTGGGATGGGGCGTAATTGACTACTATGCATCTGAGCATGCTTGTTAACCTGGTACGTGACCAGTTCTGCAGAAACATCAACAATAGAGGACTAATGCCATGTGGCAAACTGAGCAAACACTGTAAAAAATTGGATGATCAAGTAAATTACATCGCCAACAAGAATAAGAACTGCATGTGTACAATGGCAAGTCAGGAGGAAGCTGGTGGCAAAGGTATTCCTGGAGAGCCATAACAAGCTCAAGAGCAACGACATTATGATGATGATCTTGATTTAGAGGACATCATTCTGGGTCAATACAGAGCCAAAGACAGGAACACGATTCCTGTAGTTGATGATGATGCAAACTTTGACAGTCTATTGTATGGTTCTCCAGCTGCATCTCAACCACTACATCATCCAACTTCATCTCACCCCCCTCATCCTCTAGTTTCATCTCAACATCCATGTTCTCCTGTACATCCTCAACACAGACATCTCTCAGCTGCACAGCCTGCACCCAAGTCTTTATATAGTGACTAGGTCACCATGGACCCACCAACTTCCAAGTGGCTCGTCTCCAGTATGATATAGGCTGGTCTAGGGACGAACCATGCAGAAGCTAGTGGGCCTATAGTGACCTAGTCACGAGCCGAGCAAAAAGAAAGGACTACCTGTAGAGTAAGTCAGAGTGGAGCTGACACAATATGGAGCCACCACTGTAGCTAGGGTGGGAATGAACTGAATCAGTCTCATACCAAAATATAAAAAAAGTTGTTGAGTTATATATGTTGGATTCGGACCATCACTTGTAAGGTGCCTTTTGGAGACAAAACCGTATGGGCCTTAGCCCAAAACGGACAATACTTCAAAATGGTTTGTTCATATCATTATACTTTATGTCATTTGGGTTCTGCTCTTACATGTCTCCCAACTAGTCTATCTCAGAAAGGGAAATCATCAAGTTCATCTCAAGGAAAAAGGGGATTATCTGGAATCAAGTCCACAATGTCAAAAATGATAGGAGGATCTAAGAAGAGCAAGAAGCATGTTCCAGAAGATCTACTAGACATTGCAGACCTGGAGACACTGGATCCTAATGCAGAGATAGAGACATCTTCTCCTTCTAGTACTATAGTGCTTGAGAGTGGGAATGATTCATCTAGTACCAATCATGGGGCTCAGACTAATAGTAAATTAGTAATGGACCTGGTGGTGGTGGTGTGGCAATAGTGGTGGTGGTGGCAGCCATAGTTGTCAAGATGCCAAGGCGACACAAGGCATTCTCGTATATGTGGTGTCGCCATTCGATTGGGGGGGTGGGGGGGTCGCCATCCCCCCTCCTGTTCAGTGGGAATCGGCCAATGCCGAGCATTTCCGTCCGATCCGATCAGACGAGATCCCGTCTGATCCCAGGCCAATCTGATCCGGGTCGGATTAGGATCCGGACCCCCGACCCGATCCAGAATTCCATGTTTGATATGGAATTCATATTAGAGACGAGGTCAATTCTTAGGAGCACCTTAGTGTTGATCATCAGTGGCATGTGTGAAATCCTACTCCTCAATGAAAATGATGCCGCCACCATAATTGCCAAGGCACCCGCCTAGGTAACTAGGCACATTTCCACGCCCAAAGTGTCTGATTGCATTTCCCAGGACCCAATAAGGCGAGCCGGGTGTGCGCCCAAGTGGCCTAAAGAGTGCGCCTTAGTGCATTCATCTACCTGGGCCCGAGAGACACGATACAGTTAGCATATCGGATCCCGCTTTAAAACACAACCTCCTCCCATCCTGACCACTCAACTCCCGACCCGACTCACCTTTTCCCTCCCACGGAATGCAACACTAGGGTTTGGCTCCGGCGGCACTAGGGTTTGGCCTGTCCTCGCCGTCCTTCGTCAAGCCCTGCCGCTGCTAAGGTGTCCGGCTCTCCATCTCTGGCGAGTATGTGCTGCTGCTTAGCATTTTGCATCGTGGATGTGGTGGTGCTTATCCACTGGCTTGCTTGCGTTGCTCCCTCAACCCGACCACCATGCCTACATCATCGTCGTGGCAATGGTGCTCGTCCACATTGTCAACATTTTGTGGTGGTGCATGCCTGCACCTTGTCCTACCCCTTCGCCAGCCCCGTGTCATGTTATGCTCCCTCTCTCTCTCTCTCTCTTTGAGTTTTACACAACATGGGTCTGGTCAAGAGTCTCAGTCATCCCTCCCCCACCCGAGTGCCACCATTTCACAGTTCACACGGCAGAAGGGGCAAGGCAGAGCCCCCAACTGTCCCTTTCCCACCCTCGTGCAACATTGTCCGATGCCTGCCGCATGTCCCAACCCTTCTCTCTCTCTCTCTCACGCACACACATGCACTTTCTCACTTTAATATTGATTACTGCATCCTAATTCTGAATTAGATGTTTAGATAATCATTTTTTCTTGTTTTATTACTGCTTTAGTATTATGGACGTTAGATAAGTTATAACTAATTATTCTTCTTTTGTTATTGTTAGTAGTTAGACAATCTTTTTTTTTTTTTTTTTTTTTTGCATTGGTCGTTGCTGTTTAGAAAATGGCAGTAGTAGCATCACAGCTGAAAACGTAATTGTTATGATTAATTTCATGTTATATATTCAAGATTGTTGTTTCATTGTAATTCACTTTCTCGTAATTGTTTATTGAAAAATTTGCAATTGATGGATATATCTTATGTTTTTATTGTTAATTTTTATATAAGTGACATGTTCATTTTTAATTTTCAATGAGGGCGCCTAATTCCCCGCCTAGGCACTAGTTAAGCGGCTGCCTTAGCGCCTCAGCACTTAGGCTCCCCGAGAATGCCTTGTGTCGCCTTGGCATCTTGACAACTATGGCTGCCACCACCACCACTATTGCCACAACCACCACCACCAGGTCCATTACTAATTTACTATTAGTCTGAGCCCCATGATTGGTACTAGATGAATCATTCCCACTCTCAAGCACTATAGTACTAGAAGGAGAAGATGTCTCTATCTCTGCATTAGGATCCAGTGTCTCCAGGTCTGCAATGTCTAGTAGATCTTCTGGAACATGCTTCTTGCTCTTCTTAGATCCTCCTATCATTTTTGACATTGTGGACTTGATTCCAGATAATCCCCTTTTTCCTTGAGATGAACCTGATGGTTTCCCTTTCTGAGATAGACTAGTTGGGAGACATGTAAGAGCAGAACCCAAATGACATAAAGTATAATGATAGAGTATGGCAATAGTGGTGGTGGTTTGCATACTCTATATGTGGTGTCGCCATACTCTATATGTGCTCGGTCATAGACATTCCAATCTCCACTCAGGGTTAGGAAATTGGACAGTAAGCACCCCCAAAGACCTCCTCAGCATGCCGTTCTTCAAAGTTCTTCCACTTCCCGTTCAGAATTTTTAGGAGTGTCTCCCATTCACACAGCCTTCCACGACAGCAATAACAACCTACCTAAGCCATTCCTCACATCATCCAGAACAGGTACCAAGGAATATCAATGACTTCAATCCTCCCTGGCCAAAGAGGAGAGGCAGAAGCCTTCACCTTGCCCAGGTTTTCAACTTCCAATTGACCAGCCTTATTACTGTTAGATTGAGGACAAACCATTCTCCTGTGTCCCACAACCCCAGCAATTCCAAGCCTCCCTGCACTCCTTAGCCCAATTCCTGTCCCTAGGCATTTAAAGCATTCCTGTCCCTAGGCATTTGAAGCACGGATTCAGTTATACTGGAAGGGAAGGATCAATCCTCTTCTTGTAAGACACCCTCACCTAGCCACTCTCCCCCTCATTACCCACAGAACACTCCTCCCCTTCAATTATTCCAGTTCTCCCCTTCTCACAGATGGGTCTGCACTCTTTTCTCTGGCTACCTGATTTTTTGGGGGTATAGTTTCAGATCAGCTATTTTTTCTACCAACACAGTTTATTCTTCCATTCAAACAACATTGATTTGATGTCTCCAGTCCGGAAAGGTATATTTACGACTGTTGAATGGATTGAAAAAGGAGTTAGAAGAAAAGTAGGAGATGGGACCAGCATATTTTTTTCTGGAAAGGTAAATGGGCTCGAAACTTTATTCTAAAGGATACAAGCTTTCAGCATTTCTTTGGATAAATGGTCAACTGTTCAGGAGGCTATTTCTTGGAAGGTAGCAAGTCACAATGAAATCACTTTCAGAAGAGCTCTCAAAGATGAAGAGTTCGATCTACCTCTACTTCAGATGCTGTCACAGATTAGCATCTTAACAGATCAAAAGGATAAATTCCTTGGGAAAAAGATAATGCTTTATTCACATTGAATCTCTTAACAGGATGATTGACAGCAACCATCCTTTGTATCATAAGTTCAGAGAAGCATGGTTGCTGTTTGAGAAACAAATAGCACAAAGGTTTAGAGGAGGAAATAGGATAGAAATTCTGAAATCTTACATTCCTCCTGTCTCCTGTGGACGGGAAGAGGGTGTTGATCATCTTTTCAGCAAATGCCATACTAGTAGAAGAGTGTGGAACACTATTACAGCCTTGGCTGAACTCAATATAAACTTTGACACCATCCAAGATATGTGGAGCAGCTTCAAAGCAATCCGAATGAAAGGAGGAAAGTGCACCAGCAGCAAGATGTTACTTCTCATTGCCCACAATGTGTTGTGGAGCATCTGGAAGGAGTGTAATGATATCATCTTTTGGTTTTTCTATGTTGAAAACATTTGTCTTAGGATAATTTCGCTTATACACAACTGGAATAGAATTTTCTTTGATGTTTCTCCAACTATCTGGAGGGGGGTGTTTAAGCGTTTAATGTTTCTTTGGTTTAGTGTTTCTTTTTTGGTGGAAGAGGAATCCCGCCTCTTATCCTCCAGGTTCTATTACCTCTCTAATTTAATAAAATTGATGGTATCAATGATACCATTCTTTTGGGGGGGAAAACATGCACAACGTAAGACCTCATTATTGTGCTTGTTCCATGGAGAGGCACTTAGTTCCATCTGCAATGCATGGACTAAACTGCTTGCATTATGCCCAAGATCGTGCCACTATGTTTCTCATACAGGTTCCAGAGTGACAAAGAAAGATAAACAAGTTGAGGAATACCGGACAAGACAAAATATTATCGAAGTTGAGAACAAAGTAACATGGCATCAAGAAACCAGCACAGTGGCCTACAAAGTCTGAGACAACGCACCAAGCACAATGGCAATATGTCCGCTATGAAGGGCATGTACATGTGAAGGAAACATCTGGGGCAAGGCAGAGATAGAAACATGACGTAGACTGCAAAAAATGTGACATTATATAACTCAGACAAGCTGTTGTATAGTTTGCCCCATGGCAAAGGAGTTTTGCTAGAGGTGGAGTGGTGATAGCCAAGTCAAACCAAGAGAATCAGACTACATGGCTGCCTACAGGAGAGATAACGGAAGTGTTGCCCTAACAAGAAAATCGACGTGTACTATTTGACCTCATCAGAGACAGTTACAGCTAATGGCAAACAAATCAAGGTAGTCATCCAATAGCCTGGGGTGCTACCTTCTGGCACAGAACTAATGCTTATCGAAAAGCAAGAAGCTAATGGGAAAGCACAGAGCATCCAAATGCCAAAGACCAGGAAGGTCATGCCACAGTCAATGGACGAATGCTCAAACCCATCCACAAGTGGTGGACATAAGTGGATAAGACAAGCTGAAGTTGCATCTTAGCTTGGGAAGACCATTTTTTAGTCCCCAGGACAGAAGTATGCCACAATGACAGACATTGAGAAGTGCAATAATCACTATGAGGTATTAGCTTGGGCCATGAAGGCCAAGTACCAGGGAAGCATCGTAAGTTCATAATATTGGCATATCCACCAATGGAAAAGAGTTGGGCTACGGTGGTCGTATGCTATAAAGTGACAGCATGGCAGCCATAAAGGTAATTAAGGTAGCTCAGTCTAAGTATAGCAGTTCAAGGGATGCAAGTGATGTATTTATGAATGAGGAAAGCTTGAAGATTCAAAGCCAATGTGAAATCAGGAAACAGAAATATTGAGATCCCAATTCAGTGATGAAATCATGGATCAGAGTTGGAAACAACTGAAGCCAATGATGGTTTTAGGTGAGAGTGTGTCACAACAAGCTTCCATGACTAGACCTTCGGCTAAGTGGGTGATGCTTGAAGGTTCCAAGAGGGGCCACCTTGTTTGGGATATGGATAAATTGTGGTGTTTGATAAATGTACTGGATTGTGTTCGATGTCTTTCAGGTTTTGACACATGCCATCTGGACACTCATGCCCACTAGGAAGTTGGGCGATCCTTGTGGTGACACAAGCATGCCATCAAGTCCTACTGGAGAGTACCTTGAGCATAAATACTCTGATAGCAAAGTAAACGTTTAACACTGTCCTTAGCATATATGGGTATGCTTTAGCACCACTTGTTGGCCAAATGTACTTGAGGAGGAGGATGGGTGGGACCAAAACAAATCAAATGTTTGTGAAATGATAGTCAAATTGCCAAATATGCTTGTCACTGCAACAGCAGGCAGAGCAAGGTATCTAAAAGATAAGTGCACATGGAACATCAAGATATCAGTCAATCTCTTGGGCATGGTGTGCATCACATTGATTAACCAGACATGTTTCATATAAAATTTAAGAATGCAACCCCTTAGGTATGTGATGTGTTCCATGGATCACAAATGCAATAGTGGGTTCCTTCAATCGAAGATATTGGTTTCTTCCTGTCCGACTTCATTGAAACGTTATAATGGAGTGGGAGTTTTATTGATATACTTGGGAGCTACTCCAGTATGAAAGGCAACCTATGTGGACCTAGTGGACAATAACAAGACGTCTAAAAGAGAAGTCCATATGAAGTGTCAAAGACTAAGATAGTAGTTAATAACTCTTGGGCATGGAGAGGAGTACTTAAATGTATGAGATTGTTTCATCAGATAATCAAGTTTTGTTTCATCGGATAATCAAGTTGATCTGTAGAGGTAACCCATGGATCACATAATGCAATTGTGATTTCCTGTCAATCAAGAGTGTCTATACCCATACTAGGCAGGGGTGTTCAGTATTTGGTTCAAACCGAAAAACCAAACTGAACTACTGATTCAGTTTGGTTTGGTTCAGTTTGAAGTCTAAAAAAATTTGGTCTGGGTTGAAACCAAACCGAACAAAAAAAATTGGTTTGATTTGGTTTGGTTTCTACACTTCATAAACCAAACCAAATCGAACAACCTGAATTACTTATAAGGACACAAATCTAGTATAAATATTTAGTGTTGTTGTATAAAACTAAAATCATTGAAAATTATTAAGTACAATGGAGTACAATGATACTTTCTATTTAAATTAAGAGCATCTTCCTTCATTCATATGTAAAGTGTAATATAAGTTTTTATTAGTGTAAAGAGTAATATGACCCCTTCTTTTAAAATAATTTAATTTCTTTCATCATTACATCCTAAACCATCTATTAGAAGGTAATTAGATTAACTAAATACTATATTTATTCTTTGTTTATAAGAATTATTCATTTACTATGTAAATTATTAAACTGTTGAAGACTTACTTGGGAGTTAAGATCTCATTATGGCGGCTAAACCAAACCAAACTGAACCAAACCAAATTATTTCGGTTTGGTTTGGTTCAAAGGTGTTTGGTTTGATTTGGTTTGATTTGGTAGTTTGTTTGGTTTGGTTTGGATTCTCTAAAATTTTTCTAAAACTAAACCAAACCAAACCGTGAACACCCCTAATACTAGGGACGTCAACAGGTCAGATATGGTGCAGTTACCGGATTATCCACTTTGTATCCGCTAGACAAACTCTGTATCCATTAGCATTCTGTTAATTATCGGGAAAGGGTGCATCTGAAACCACTTTTTATTATCCATATAACGGTCAAAATAAGAGGCTATGAAAGCCAAATTTGAAGTACAAATTTACTTATAAATTGCGTTCTTAAAACTAAATATAAACACAATAAAAATATTGATTCCTTAAGAGAGGCAAAAACCACTCAAATTAAACTTGTCTAATAAAAAACTTAGCATAAAAATAACAATTCAATTACATCACATTAAAATAAACCCTCACTTAGAAGTCGCATTATCTTTTTGACAAATAAGATAAAGATAACATAAAACTGTTAAAGTATAATAACATATATTGACAGATAGTAGCGGACAGTGGTTTAAGAAACAAGGCCATCCGTTTCTGTATCCGTTAAGAGAATGGTTAAAATATCTTATTCATTCACATATCCATCAATTAATTAGGAATAAAAAGACTACCAGCAAACCATCCATTAAACTAATGACCGGCGTGGATAATTGGACCATTGGTTACCATTGACATCCCTAACCTGTAGCAATTCCTTGAAATGCATGCTACCACTATGGTCAACAGTCCGTTAAGTGCCAATCATTTTGCATTCCAATGATAATAAAGGAACAAAATCCAATATTATCAATTTTATCTACTTGGAAGCATATAAAGACCAAGTTTTAACTGGTCAGCTAATTTTCCTTTCACAGAACCACAAGCATGTGGACTTTAGCACTCCTCAAAAACTACCGACCAGAATATCCTCTGACAACGCCAAATAATCATGTCCAGTAGGTGATTCTTATGTGGTTCCATAGCTTAAGATCTGTGCCATCCCTGTTCTTTAGAACTAAACCATGGACAAAAAACCAAATTCACCCCACTGCTAGAACCTGCAGATATGCAGCAAGGCTTTCACAGTGAAGACAGCTACGCTCATTAGATGTCCTTAAAAGGGGCATAAGGGGCACCTGTTTTGAAATCGGCATTTGCAGCAACTATACACAGGATTGAGAACAGGTATATGCACTTTGACGCTCAGCCAACTGTCACATGCTGCTACTTGGCAAGTAGGTACCAAATTCTTACCATCCTTGTTTTCTTCTTTGCCTATATCCACAGTTGGCCAGGACGCTAGGGATCAAGTCATGATGTGGATATGTCATCTCAGAAATGTTTGACTTTCTAATATCAAGAATAATCAATAATTGGCTGGCTTCCAAAGGATCAAATCAAGTTGTGGGCATCACAGAAATATTTTTAACTTTCCTGAGATTGATTCCTGTGACCTGGAAAGTTGAAGCCTTGGACAGTGTATCAATGAATCATTTGGAGCAAAAGGTAAAGATATTCCTCTATCTCGAGCAACTTTACACAAGTTTAGAATTGTCTATAGACACATTAGTCAGGACACATGGTTATTTCAAAACATAATCACTTGATGAATATACATGTTAACTTTTTAATTGAACATGGTAGAAATGCACCAAACAAGTTCTTCAAAACATATTATTTGGATACATCATTGATCATAGTACACGTGTTGGACAGTTCAAGGATTTGACACATTAGACCATGGGAAAAGATAAGTGCTTTGTTTGTGATGCTAGAATCACGTATCTTGAACAAAAAGTTGTAACAACACACGCATTTTGAACTGATTATTTCTTGGTTTACTTAAAAATTGCAGTTTTCTGAACCAAGGCATGGTTACCTTGCAATTAGCCAAGGGATTTGGCCGCCACCCCTACAGGTGGGTCAGTGGGTGGTTCTGTGCGTGTGCGTGTGTGCACGCATGTGCAATGTTCAGCTACCAAAAGCCCAGTAGTAAGTTGAAATGGGAAAGGTTTTAAGTTTGCAGATGTTTGACACATGTCCCTTCGGGTGAACACCAAACTTGAGACTCGGAAATCAAATCCAAGTCTAGAGCTGACTGAGCCTTCCATTGCTTCCAATCCGCCATTTCATGAAGAAAACCAAAATTTGGTGTACAAAATACAGTTAGACTTCCATCCCAGAAAACATTTTAACCCTAGAATATCTTTCTTTGCAACCAAACTCCAGCATATGGATCGTAACAAGAAGATTAAAAAAATTGCATTGTATTTGGAAAGAAACATCACCTGTGGAAACATAGAGAAGACCAAGATAAAGTATATTATGCCGCCAATGAAGTCAAACTGCCAATTCTTCTTCCGGAACTTTAGAATGTTACCTAATGCAATCTAAAGTAAATATATATCAAGCCAGCTAAACCATGATGTTTAGAAGCTTAAAAATACTGATTAAGTGCTCAAGTGGCAAGTGGTAAAAACAGATTACCCGACTAGAATCATCAAACAATGGATAGGTGGCTTCACAGTTATAAGACATCCCATAAAACTTGTTGAAATTTCTAAACACATGAGTTGGATGAAGAAATGCCCCACCACATCCGTTAACAAGTAAATGTTGCACATGTGTAGGCCTATCTGATTGAACTGCAGAATGTCGCATGTAATGGTGCAAATCCCCAGCCATGCGAAGTTTACATCTTCCATTTAGATAGTCACATATCAAGTGCGCAACATTCTTCCCAGAGCTTTCATTCCAGTACCAGTCGAGAAGCCAATTTGGTTCATGTGTCATGATGATCACTGAATCATTTTTTCCAACCTGCGGAACAATCCAAGTGCGCAATGTGTCAAGTGCAATGTAGCACATAAGTGAAAGACAAGGCCATATCTTCCAACATAAGAATGCATGTTTACACAGTAACAATTAGAACTCTAGCCAAAATTATGTATTGTTTAGTTGATATGGTATGAATTCTATTGGCAGAGTAAATGGTGCGAACAAGGTCAAAAGGTTTAGTGACCATCTCCATTCAGGTGGTTAATGCCACACAGATCATGTATGACTATCTAGGGGTTTATATGATCCTAGGCCCCTCCGTCCACTGCCGATTGGTTTGGACTCTAGAGTTGGGTGCCCTAACATTAGTAAAGCAAACCCACATACAATGTGATGTTCTCCCCTAAGTCCCCTCTGCTTCTGTTTTGGCCTAACTTATGCTCCAGGTTTCATTCAGTCCTTATTTTGATGTACATGAACAAGGGGGGAAACCCTCCTGACACCCTGACACCTTGCCTAGAGATACCTGAGCGATATCTTCACGGAGAGGCCATTATAATGGGGCTCAGATGTGCAAAGGCAAGCTTCTGAAAACATCCCAAATGCTTTCAGACCAGGGCAGGTGAAGTGCTTACGTATTTGGGGAATACCCACATCATATGAAATGCTTAAGGCCCACGTGGCTTTGAACAGTAGACCTTTGAGTGTGAACTAAGCCACCTCTGGACTTCCTACAATCCTTCTTGCTTTGGCCCAATTTGAAAAGCTGCCTGGACATGAGGATGGATGATAGTTTGGTTAATCACACACAGATTGTGTATGACTAAACTATAGGATTTATAAGCTCCTAGGTCCATCCACTCACTGCCAATTCGTTTTAAAATTAGATGCCTGACATGTCCAGAATTAACTTGATCCAAGTTATTGAGAGAAGCAAATAACCACAGTTCATGAAACAAACACTCGGAAAATAAAGTTTATCAATAACAAATTTAACTTCAATTTGGATATAAAGGTAGAGTTCCATCAAGAATTAATGGATTAAAAACCAGATGTTGAGACAATTTATCATGAACAATTAGTGAAAATGTTAGTCCTCTCAAAATAATATTACCAGAAACCATATAATATCAACTAAAAAGAGACGTATGATTAGGTGGTTGTCCTCTTCAATGGCTCGCTCTCTTACTCAGTGAACAAAATACACCTTGTGACCTTAAAAAAAATGAAGCTAAGGAAAAAAAAAAAAATACTGACAAACCTTCTTTAATCCAAGCAAAATGTAATGTTAAAATACAAACATGATTGGCATGCTATAGGTTTATGATAACAATGGTGACATAATGTAATGAGCAAAATAGTGAGGCAATACAAGAATGTAGTGAGCACATTAGCAACGTATATGCAACTCAAACAGACACAATAGCAACGTATATGCAACTCAAACAGAAATGTACATAGCCCCATACAATGAAGGAACTTACCACGGCTTTGGGATCAACCATCTTGATTTCTGCTTCCATATTTCACTTCTCCAAATGAGAACCATTGCTTCTACTTAGGTTTTATCTTGAATCCTCACCAATTCTTGACAACCACCAAATGTGTGGTCATTTTCCTTCTTCCAAGAAAACAAATTTATGTTGCATATTTTAGTGACTTGATCATGAGGCAGGCAGTAGGAAACAGCTATTTGTTTTAAAGCTGTGAAGCCATCACTATGACCAGAAAATGAGATGGGAACTGCAGAATAGTCCTGTATTGAAAAGGAAGAAAAGTTACTGGAAATTTTCACCAAGCAGACAATACCCCAAGGGGACTAGATCAGGTTGTAACATTGTGGTATCAGGGCAGGATACCAGCAACATGATGTGGCTAGTTCGAAGATGAAGAAAGTAGAAATTGGTGCCTGTAGTCAATTGGTGCCTGGCAGTGGGAAAGGACAACCTATGGGTTGGTATAATGCCATAATTCAGAGGCACCAGTATAATTGATAGATAGGACAGTAATGAACTGAATATCCACATCAAAGGAGAAAAGCCAGAACCATGTTTGTGGGATTTAGATATCTGGTGAAGCATCTTATGGAGATGAAAGTATGTAAATTGTGTCAAAAGTGGACAATAACTCAAGGTACTAGCCTGGCAAGGATAAGGCAGAAATATGGAAGGGCAGCTGAGGAGAGGCAGTCTTTGAAGGATAAGATTGAAGCTTTGGAACTAAAAAGTGAGAGTATGGATCTTTCCTTTATTGAAATGCAGTCACTCAAAGAATTAAAGAAGATGTTGAATGATGAGCTGCTGAAGGAGGAAATTAGATGGAGACAAAGAGCCAAGGAACATTGGCTTAAGGAAGGAGATAAAAATACATCCTTTTTTCATGCGGTGGCTAGTGCTAAGAAGAGATTTTTATCCATTGATCATATTAAGGATCATGAGGTTGTGATTGAAGAACCTAATAAAATAAAATAAAAAGGTTTGTTGATTTTTTTCAGAATCTTTTCTTGGAAGATTTTCCATTGAGACCTCATTTGGAGGATGGACTGCTTCCTAAGTTGGATGCCTGTGATGCTGAAGAGTTGTATGTGCCCTTTTCAGAAAATGAAATCAAAGAGGCAATTTTTAGTATGGATTCAAATAAGGCTCCGGGACCCAATGGGATGTCTATGGGTTTTTATCAATTCTCTTGGGAGACCATTAAAGAAGATTTGCTCAATTTCGTCCAAGAATTCTATCATAACCCGGATATGATTTAAGTGTTCAATTCAACTCTTATTGTCCTCATTCCCAAGATAGAAGGTGCTGAAAGATTGACTGATTTCCATCCAATTAGTTTACTGAATGGGTGTTACAAAATTATTACTAAGATTCTGGCTACCCGGCTCAAGAAAGTTATTGCTAAAATTGTAGGATTCAACCAATCAGTTTTTTTACAAGGGAGATTCATTCTGGATAATTATATGGCAACATATGAAACTATTCATCATTACAAGAACAGGAGAAAGAAAGGTGTTATCCTAAAGCTTGATTTTGTGAAGACCTATGACATAATTAGTTGGAGCGTCTTCATAAAACCATGGAGGTTATGGGCTTTAATGATAGATGGATAAGGTGGGTGATGAGTTGCATTTCCTCATCTACCTTTTCTGTTTTGGTGAATGGAGAACCATGTGGATATTTTAAGAGCTCCAGAGGTTTAAGACAGGAAGATCCTATGTCGCCACTTCTTTTTCTGCTAATTGGTCAGATTTTGAGTACACTTTGGGACAGGGCAGTCCAACAGGGGTTGATTGAAGGTTTTTCTATTGGTAGAAGTAACATCCTATTATCGCACCTCCAGTTTGCAGATGATACCCTTCTGTTTACACCAGGAAGAGTAAGGATATCTTGAACATTAAGATGTTGCTGGTCCTGGTGGAGGTTATAACTGGCTTGAGAATCAACTATGAGAAGTCTAAAATTGTTGGTGTAAATGTGGATCAAAACAGTTTACAGGATATGGCTAATTCATTGCAGTGCAAAGTTAACTCTTTTCCAATTAAATATCTCGGACTACCATTATCAGATGGAGTCATTAGGGTCAGGAATTGGAATGATTTGATCAAGAAGTTTGAAGATAGGCTGGAAAGATGGAAAAGCAAATTTCTTTCTGATGGAGAGAGATTGATTTTGTCCAAAACAATTCTCTCTTCATTGGCCATTTACTATATTTCTATCTTCAAAGTCCCAAGAACTGTAGAGAAGATTATTGAATCTGCAAAGAGTTCTTTTTTTTTGTCAGGAGGTAAAAGAGGAAAGCGAGGACTTCATCTAATCAATTGGAATAATGTGTGCAAAAGTAAGGAACAATGAGGTATTAGACTATGTGGAGTTGCTACTTTCAACAAAGCCTTGTTAATGAAATGGTTGTGGAGAAGGGGTGAGTGTTCAGAAGCACTTTGGGCTGTTATTATCAAGGATTTATATTATTCTGCTGCTAACAAATGGTGTCTTGTTCCGTCTACTTCGTATAATTTGTCACCTATTTGGAAGAACATTGTGAAGAATGCTGAATTTATGGCTTTATCCTGTGAATTCCAGATTGGTAATGGCTGTGACATACTTTTTTGGAAGGATAAATGATGTTCTGGGTTGACTTTCTCCTCTCTTTTCAGCAATCTTTTTAACATCACCCAGTATCAAGAGGCTTCAATGGTAGAAGTATTGGCTGAAAATGATTCAGGTATCATAAATCTGTATCTGAGAAGGGATCTCACTGAAGTGGAAATAGAGGAATTCTTGAGAATGCTAAATCTTATCACCGATGTCGGGTTATGTGAGGAGATTCATGATATCAGAGGTTGGAAATGGAGTACTAATGGGAAGTTTTCAGTTAAATCTGTTGTCCACATTCTGAACAATGGTGGTTGTAGGGTTTGGTGGAAGGATCTAGTTTGGTCCAACTACCTGCCTTATAAAATTAAGGTTTTTCTTTGGAAGATTGCTTGGTCTAGACTTCTTACAGGCAGGAGGGCCAAATTACTTCATATCCCAGGGAAATATTCATGTGTCTTTTGTGCCTTGTTTGAAGAAGATCAGGAACATCTGTTTTCGGGCTGTAGAGTTATTATTATTCTATGGAAGATCTTGTGCAAATTATTTGGAATTGAGTGGGTGGATCCTTCTTCTGTTCTGGATCTTTTAAATTGGTGGTCCAGAGTCTGTCCTTTTCCAGATAAGAAATCTCTGTGGTTCATCATCTGTCCAGCCTTGTTGTGAATTATTTGGTGTGAGAGAAATAAGAGAAAATTCAATGATCAGTTTAGCAGTGTTACTGAGTTATTGAAAGATGGGGATTCTATTATTCTGCAGAAGGCTGAATTATGGAGAGGTCATTTCAACTAATGCTTCTCAATTTGTATTTCTATTTTATTATCTTGATAAAACAGATTTTTGTAATTTCTGTTCTGTTTAGAGTTCGACTTGGTTGGGGGTATGTCCCTCCAAGCTGTTGGATGTTTTGGGGTCTCCTTTGTATCTCACATTCTCTTTATCAATAGAATTGTGACTTTCAGTCACCTTCTAAAAAAAATGATAAGAAAGAAACAGAAAGATAAAAGCAGTAGGAAATCAACAGAAGAGCACTGAAAGCATTTATTTGTTACAATGGAAGAGCAAAGGTGATGATTATCAGAAGGAAGAAGAGGAATGGACCACAGTTCGGAAAGAAAGAGAATTATGAAACAGGGGATCAGAGGATCAATGACTATGAGCCCATGAGATGAAGTTTGGGTCTTAACTTCTTTGCTTTAGATGTTTAGGGAAGATCGTCTTGTATCGAGATGTAAGAAGGCTGTCGTAAGCTAAATATGTACAAGGGGACCTCAAATTTTCAGCTATGTGAATAGATCTGATAACAGAGTCGACTTGGGTGCTAGCTGTAGAACCTCCTTGGGACCTTCATATTTTGACAATGTTGATAAGTTGATGACCTGTCTGGCTGGGTGGGTGAAACAGGGCTATCTAGAAATAAATAATTTACGGGAACATCTTCCTTGACCAATTAGATTCGGGCCAGTCCGATCCAATTCTATGCCCCAATCCCTCGATCTAGGCCAAGGATCAAGTGGATTGTGCCAGATTGGGTGGATTGGACAATTCCTGGCCTGGATCCAGATGGATCGGTCAGGATAAGACCGATCTCGCAGCAACGACCAGTTTGAAACTAGAAGATGCCAACGGCTAGTTTGAATGCCACCCATTGGGAATGGGTTCCCAACAGCCACTTTGGGGTTAGAAGAGCCTTTGAGGACTATATAAAACACCCAAGGCCAATCTCCACCCCAGCCAAGCATCCAATTCCCCCTCTCTCACCTCCTTTCTCTCTCTCTCTCTCTCTCAGATTTTTCTCTCCCTAAGCTCTCTTCCCCTCTCCACTTGCTCTCTCTTGCCTTCGAAAGCTCTCATTTGTACGAATTGAGCTTTAGGGGGTGGTACTCAACAATGATCAAACGGGCTCTCCATGCACTTTTTTCTCTCTCTAAAAATCTTCCTCTCTAACATCCTTCTCTATTCTATAACTCATGTTTTCCTCTATGTTTGTATCAATCAAGGTTCGCCGTATCGCTGATCCGTATCGGATCGTATCTTCCCAGATACGATACGATACCGATCCGACTCGGTCCGACTCGTACGAGTCGCATGAGTCCAGCCAATGAGTTTGTTAAAATCAATGAGTTGTTTGTTAAAATTAATGAGTTTTAGTCATATTTTAGAGAAATGTACCCTATTAATTGATATAAAAATATAATTCTACTTATCAAATAGGAGAAACTCAACTTAAAACATTCCATTAAGCATGTATGAGTTGGCACGATCTGATCCGACTCGATGCGTATCAGAGGATCGGGTCGGCGCAGATACGAGTCGACTCGTACAAGTCGGCCCGATCCGGTACGATACGGCAAACCTTGATATCAATCAATTTTTCCGCTCTCTAACATTCTCTCTCAGTTTATCTTTCTTTCTCTATCTATCTCTTTCTCATTTTAGAGACTTTTTCTCTTACTTTTTCTGAATTCCTTTTTTTCCTCTTTGAAGATGTCAACGTCAGAGCAAAATGAGGCAACATCTACTGCTTCTCATAGCGACCAAAGATGGAAAACTGCACTGCTGTAGACATGCAACGATGGAAGGTGAAGTGCAATCACTGTGGTCGGACAATTTCCAATGGAGTCTTCCACTTAAAGCAACATCTTGTGGCATCAAAAAGGAAGTAAAGGCTTGCTCTGTTGTACCAATAGAGGTTAGAAATCAATTCAAGAACTACCTACAGCAATAGGATGCATAAAAAGGAGCGATATGTATTATAAGGGGCCAAATTAAAGAGGATATGATATGTCCTTCTGCCAGTGGAATTCATATTTATCATCTGGGATAGGAACCCCAAGACACAAAGAGGAGTCTACAACATATAAGGATTTTTCTCGAGGTAATACTTACACATTTACTAGTTTTTCTCTTATTTATCCTTCCTTCCTTAGACCATAGCGCCTCTATAAATTAGACTTAGTAATTTTTTCCTTTCTCTTTTCTTTCTTAAGATGATTTGTGGCACATGTGCAGGGAAGTGGGTCTGGATAACGATCCAATGAGGAGGAAATTCGTGACCTGACTAGAAATGGTAGCCCTAGAGTAGCTCCTATAGACCATTTTCTAACGAGGAGTAGGCAACCATTTTATCATGGCTGCCATGAAAAATCTAAAGTTGTGCAAAAGAGAAGATTGGTCGAGCTGCTACAAGATGGTTTACCTACAATAGTGTGCTAGCTAATGCTGCAAAGGGTCCTTATTGGGAAAACATGATTAAGACTATTGAAGATGCATGTAAGGGTGTTCTAGGACCAACACTCAAGGAGATATGCAACACTTACCTACCTTAAGAAGTGAGTGATCCCAGGGACTATATCAATTCCTTCGAGTGAATATGGGATGAAGAGACTGCACAATCATGACCATGGCTGGACAGATGAGCAAGTTAGACTAATTTAAGACAATTTGATTGATTAATGGTATGGTTTTTGGGTTCATTCAAAAATAAAGTAAAGTGAATTTTGTCAGTTATGGAACAGATTAAGCAATATGTCTTAAGCACATGAGTGCATGGGAAAGTGCTTATCCCACTGGTTTGTAACTCGGAGGTCCCAGGCTTGAAAATTAAGAGCACTACTCCATGCTTATAAAAGTACACTGATCATGTAAGGCTGAAATAATACCCACTGAAATAAAAAATTGGGAGTCCATCGTTTCTTCATTTAGAGGGAGCTCCCAATTTTGAACCACAACCTTGTCATGCGGACCTAAACCTCTACCCACTATGCTACGTGCACCCTAATATTTTGAAATATATATATATATATATATATATATATATATATATGCCTTACACCAAGTTGTCGGCATAAGGAACCACAAAGACATTAGAATACATAACATTATCAAGCATAATGTACTAACAAACGTCATAATTGGCAACTAACAATTTTAAATAGGTAAATTAGGCTCATTAGCAGAAACCTAACAACGAAAGGTATTTTACTAAATAGAACATGGTTCCCCCACCACGGAAAAAGGAATTGAGTCATTGACGTCATTGCAAACTTGTGGGTAGCCAATATATGAAATAGTGTTAACCTAATAGAAATAACTTGAAGGTTGGCTACTCAACCATCTCCTTCACATTCAATATTTGCCACATGGTTGAAGTATTCTTGTACAATCACTTTGTAGACTGTCTCTACCATATATGCCAAAAAAAAAAAAGTTATTTGCACACATTGATTACCAGATGCCACAACAAACCTCAATAGGATGATACTTGGACACAATCTAGTTATCATCAGTTCATCATAGCACTTGGTGGGGATGCCTTGGTGAAACAGTATAGTTGCTCCACTATGATCTGGAAATCACAGGTTCCAAATCAGAAAGTTGGAAACAGCCTCTTTGCAAGAAAAGCAAGGTAAGGTTGCATACAGTTGACCCTCCCCTGACCCCACAGTCATGGGAGCCTTCTAGCACTGAACTGCCCTCTTTTTATAATAACACTTAGGTATTGAACTGCCCTCTTTTTATACTAACACTTAGGCATTGTACAATATGTTTATGGTATCAGTCATGAACGCTTAATTTCAGTATTTGTGCCCTACTAACCAGCAACACACTCAAACTGGCATTAGAAACCTTGTCTATAGCATTTACGACACAGCATGTATCAGCCAACATTCTTCAAATCTACGGTCCACTGAGGACTTTTTTTTGGAAGGTGGGTCCACTTAGGACATGAGAGCCAAGTCTTTGAGGGTCAATGGAATTTTCTGCCCTGCTAGTGCTGCCAGCCTGACACCATCATCTCCTCTACTACGTTAAGGCCCAATAAACACTAATTTGCAAGCAGAACACGATGACCAATGGATAGAGGGTACCAAAAGTTCTAACTGACATCAGCCAATTGGCTGTGAAGATACATAGCTGCCAGCATTTTAGTCACATATGCTGGTGTATATTCTTCAACTAAGCAACACAGATCCGATACATGTACATTAAACCATGTCCAAGACACAATAGTGACATGAAGTACTGTGGAAATGACAATATCTCCTATGTGATCATCAGTTTAGGAGTCACATGGAAATTCACCATTTCAGATAACTTTGAGGACTATAACATGACCAAGTTGCAGTGGTTTCCAAGATTCTCTTTGGGGGATGATTGTGAAGGAGAAACATTTCCCACTTTCTGGTTCAGGGCCTATTTATCCCTCCAGAACTTGCAACCTTTCACCTATATGGAAGCAGATTATCAAGGCTGCAGATATTCTCTCAGTTTCTTCTCAATTGAAGGTTGGAAATGGGGAACTAATTAATTTTTGGAAGGATAAATGGTGTTCCCAACTTCCTTTGGAATTGCAGTTTAGGAATTTGTTTCCTTTAGGCTCACTTTGTTTGCGGAATAGGACCGGAATAACCGGTATAAAGGCCCTATTCTGATTTGATTGTGGGGATGCCTAATTCCCCCAATTCTCCAAACTCTACCTGGAATACCTAATTCTCCCTTCCCCCAATTTTACCCTTTATTTCACTCCTTATTCCACTTATTCCTACCAAATCACTTAGAATAGCGCAGTGTAATTCTCCTTATTCTGGGTGGAATACCAACAACTTACCAAATCAAAATACCTCTTATTCTGGTTTAAGAAATCCCCAAAACCTTATTATGGTTTAAACTATTCTGCAAACAAAGTGAGACATAGTGATCAACAGTGGAGATTCAGTTGCCCAAGTATTACCCAGAGATAGAAATGGTCAGTGCAACATATTTCTGAGAAGAAACCCTACCGAAGTGGAATATGCAGAACTGATAGCCCTATTGAACACAGTTTATCATACTCAGCTTTGTCAGGAGCTCCAAGACAGAAGACTGTGGAGATGGAATAGTTATGGCAATTTTTCAGTCAAATCTCTGGTTCAGCTTCTAGATGATGGAGGGTGCAGGATTTGGTGGAAGGATATTGTTTGGGATAATTGTATCCCAAACAAAATCAGAAGATTGTTGTGGAAAAATTCATGGAATAGATTACCTACCAGTCACAGAATTAAGAAGATTCCCAGACTTCAGAACTGCTCATGTCTTTTCTGTGCTACGTACGGAGAAGACCAAAATCACCTATTTTTTGGTTGTGGTATAATCTCTACACTGTGGACAGTTCTATGCAGAGCAGTGGTGTAAGAAGCAATCCTCTGTAATCGGGCCTCTACAGTGGTGGAAGGAAGCATGCCCAGAGCCAAATCAGAAAGATGTTTGGTTTTTGCTGGGGACAGCTATGATATGGGCTATTTGGCATGGAAGGAATAAGAGGAGGTTTAGTGGGGAGTTCAATTGTGTATTTCAGATTTTGAGAAAGTGCTATTTTTTGGAAGAGGATTGGAGAAGAGCTGCGGAGATTCCTAACAGTAATATGCTCAGAACACTCGATAAGGCTAAGAATTGGAAGGATTTTGTACTTCGATATTTTTCCTGTTTTATTTATCTCATAAAACGGGTATCATGTACCTTTTCTTTTTGATATGTGTGACCTCTGGTTCTCTCTGAACCTGAGGATTTATATTGTCCAATGGGGGGGGGGGGGGGGGCGCTCCAAGGTCCTTTAGTGTACTTTATTTTTCATCAACGAAATGTGACTTTTGTCACCTTCAAAAAAAAAAAAAAAAAAGTTGCAGGTGGTTTCCCTTTACTGAATAATGGACAAGTATCCAATACTGTGAGAAACCGAAAAAAAATAACATGATGTGATCATGAACACCAAGAAACATATGGAAAAGATGAGAAATACTTTAGTTGTTGACAGCTCTGCAAAGAACTTGAACTGGTATACATCAATGTCTCCATGAAGTGCCTGGTCAAGACCAAATATCCACCATCCTTCAGGAAGTTGCAAAGCAAAATAACTCTTTTTCTGAGGCAGAAGCCATCCGCCTAACCAACTTTTGTGACATATGTATCTCATGAAAGTATGGAGCCCATCAAACCAGTCTGCAAGAAATAAAATATGACAAAGTATAAATTATTAGAATAATGCTTTTAACTACCAAAATGTGTAATGGTAACCAGATGGCTTTCCAGGATTATACAAATCAAGACTGTATACTTAATTTGGAAAAAAAAAACATTTAAATGTCCACAAACCATGGTTCCCAGGAATGACAAAACATTGTGGTCCATCATAGTTCCTCAGATCTGATACCCCGCAGGGAAGTTCTGGCTTTTCAACTGCTACGTGTTCTGGCTTGTACCAGGATGGCGGTTGGAGAGCATGCTCAAAGGGACAAAAGAGCCGCCTCTCATATGTAAATGCCGAAGGATTTGGGTACCTGAGAAATTATCCAGCAGCATATGGATAAGTTTCCTTTTATTGGTTCACATATATTTCATACTTTTATTTATGTCAGTGATAGCAACAAGAAAAAGTTTTGTTAGTCCATGTATACACGATACTCTGTTTTAATGTTTAACAAAGGAAGAAAAAGAAACCCTCACAAATGAGGTGCCACCTTTGCAGTACCTTAAATTTGACACTTCAACCAATGTGGCGGAGGGAACTCAAAGATGAGATGAAACAGTTATAAATAGAAAGCTCCCTAGAGGCACAACATCCATATACACAAGGCTCCAAGGATCGGAATCAGGCACAGGATCGGCCACATTGGGCTGACCCAGATCGGCTGATGTTTAAACAAATTTTCCTTTATGCGGCAAGAATGATGATAATAATAATGCACATGCACTAGACATGTACTTAAATAAAAGAAACAAGTGGCCTAGGGTTTTACCTTGGGACCGGCCTTCCTCCAAGGCTAAGGAAAAGCCCACGTGCAGCTGCAACAACTTCAACAACAAAAGAAACAGCCACAGCAGCCCACAGTTGCAACAACCACACTGCAGCAACAGCGCCGAAGAGCACCAACACCAACAACTTCAATAAAAAAAGAGAGCAGTAGCAGCCTCAAACAACAACAAGAAAGGCACCAAAGGGTACCAACAGCAACACCAAAGCAGCAAACAGCCGCAGAACCCAACAGCAGCACCAGCTGAAACCCGAGATGGGACTGCTTATTCCTGCACCACAGGCCAGCAGAAAGAGAAAGAAAAGCAAGAAGGAGAGAGAGAGAGACCCACTGGTAGGGTTTTTGATGAAAAATAAAGAAAGAGAGAGAGGAGAGTTGCGGCAGAGAGAGAGAGAGATAACCGGTGGGGTGCAGTTTAGGAAGAACAAAAAAGAAGGAATGACCACCCACTTGTCATTCCCTCCCCCCCCCCCCCCCCAAACACCAGTCATGAGAGTTCCCACTGGTGGGGGTCTTGCGAGGAAAAAAAAAAAAAAAGGAAAAGAAGAAGAAGGGAGGAAGGAAAAAGAAGAGGAAGAAGAGAGAGGGCTGACCGGTGGCGGGTCGGAGGTCCCACCGGTGACAACCACTACCAATTCCTTTTACCAGTGAGGGGCGCCATCGGGCCCCTCCCCTTCTCTCTCTCCCACTCTCATTTGTCTCTTTCACTCTCTTACGAAATTCAAAACAAAAGTGGAGGCAAAAGCCACCAGTAGGGGGTGCCACCGGTGCCTCTCTCTCCCCCCCCCCCCAAAGAACCGGTTGGCCTCCTCCTCAACCCTATAAATACCCTCCTAGAGGGGTTGCTGCAAAGACATGACCAGCACCTTGAAAGGCTTGAAGAGAAGCTCTTGCGCCACCTTATTCAAGATTTTCAAGAAATTCAAGGTAAGATTGAAGCCCAAATTCATGCTTTCTTGAACTTGAAGCCTTTTCTTAATGTGCATGCCCATGTTTTCTTGGGTTTTGTATGCAAGTCCATGCTTTCTTGGACTTTTGCATCATTCATATTGAAATCTTGATTAAGTGGAGGTTATGTTCCACTAATCAAAATTCAACTATGACTTTGTTGAATCATTATAATTCATATTGAGTATTGTCCTAATTTTATCCAATGAGAACCTTATGGATTCATTGGAGTTCCTAAATGATACTCAATCAATCGAACCCTTGTTAATGATCTTAAATGAGTAATCTTATTAGACCGATTCCAAAGAAAGTAAATTTTTTAATGGATCATCCTTGGATCCTCGTGGGTCTTAAGTGGGCCTATTGAGAGCCCATTAGATTAAAGGATATTTAATGGGTATCACTTGTAGTCATTAAAGAATCACATTGAACCCAATAGGCCACACCATCCTCGGTCCTTAACACAGTTGTCAAGGCGCCGCTTAGGCACACGCCTAAGCGGTGCTTTGGCGTAAAGGTGTGTTTCCTATCTCAAGGCGGATCGGTGCCTTTCTCAGCCCAAGAAAAGGCGGCCTAGGCTCCTGCTCAGGTGCCCTAGCCCGATCCGCCTGCAATGGATCCAGATCCATTGCATAAAACCCCCCTCCCCATGCAACTCCTCATTTCCCCCCTTCCTCGACCCCATTCCTCACAAAGCGGCGAACTAGGGTTTATGGAGCTCGCACCGCCGTTAGTCGACGGCGACACCTTTAGCGCCTGTCAATGACGATGCCATCGCCGCTAGTCGTCGTCATAGTCTAGCGCCTCCATTTCTCTCTCTCTCTCTCTCTCTCTCTCTCTCTCTCTCTCTCACACACACACACACACATATGGAGAGATAGGCCGATGCCCCCCTTCTCTCTCTGTCACTCTCACATACACATACAGAGATAGGTCACTGCCCCTCTATCTCTCTCTTTGTCTCTCTCTCTCTCACTCATAGCCACACACACACACACTCTCGCTCACACAGAGGGCTGAAGCCCTATCTCTCTCTCTCTCTCTCACACACACACATATACTCTCACAGAGGGCCGAAACAAGCCTCTGAGCCTTGCAGGGTTCTCTCTCCCTCTCTCTCTCTCTCTTACATACACACCCTGGTGAGGACACCTACGCGCGGACCCGGCTCGACCCGACTCGCGTTTACCGTCGGAGGAGTACGACTGCAGCGTTCCCAGCTTCTTTGTGGCTCGACGATGGCCTATTTGCGGAGTGACTTGTGTTTATTTTATTGAGGAGCAGTTTGGACTGATGTAAGGCCCATTATGAGGCCCAGTTATCACTTTTCTGTTTTATTGTTATTTTCTGCACGAATTTTCTTGTATTTGTCTAGAATCAAGGTTAATTCTGTCATTTACTTCATTAGGGTTTATTAAGATTTTGTGTAGCCTATTAAGGCCTTGTAAACCTCGTTAAGGGGTATTGACGGATGATTGAAGAAGAAAACTTGCAGCAGCCTAAACGCGTGTGTGTGCGTTCAGGGCGTGAACGCCCTATTCCCCTCCCCAACTCCTTTGTCTTCTTCCTCTATCGTCCCCTTTCTCTGGCACCGCCATTAACCCCACCCCTGTCGCTTTCTCCCACTCTCCCGCCTCCCTCTTCTCATCCACCGAGGACCCACCCGCCTGCGGGACCGCCGCCACGCCTCATCACCTGCACCCCTCCCCATGTGTAGACTCGCCCGTCTGTCGGCCTCGTGACGCCGAAAAGGGCCGTTCCGCCCAGCACCTCCCAAGCCGAGGCAAACATCGCCAACCTCCACGCCGTTCACGATTGCCCCTCCCCGTACAGGTCCACGCGGCGTTCGTTCCCGGCCCGTGGGACGAACCTCGTCGCCCACGCTTGTATTCCCGCCCAGCCGGTAGAGTTCCCCTTCCACGCGGCAAGGTGGGGTGATTCGCACCCCCGCCTTCGTCGTTCGAGCCCCTCGCTCGGGGTGCCGCCGTCCTTCGCCAATGCCACGTGGCACCCGCCCAGCTCGCCGAAGCTGGTCACACCGCCCGAACGCGTGGGTCAACAAACGCGTACCCGCATTCCCTCACGCACCGCCCTTGCAGGCTCTACCAGCCCACAGAGTGTGGCCGGGTTCGAAACGTCCCAACCAGGGTCGCGTAGTATCACGCCCAGTCCCGCATTGACGTTCGACAGGGCTTATTGCGCGGCATTCAGCAACTCTTCACGTGGAAAGTACCCGACAGGCGACTTACCAGTTCTTAGCACCCCACTCGATAGTGGGCGGGTCAGTTTGATCGGTTCCCATCCCGTTCAATTTGTCGTTTAATATATGATGGTGTTTGCTCCCGTGCTCAAGTGTTTAGGTTCCTAGCTACCTGATCACTATTCGTTGTCGGATTGTGAGCGTGAGATCCGTCCCATGCCACTATTTGAGCTTATTGATCGTGTTGTTACTGCCCTAGTTTTGTGGTAGACCTCACTACCCTCGGTCCTATTTTTTTCTTAGTCACTGTGAGCGGACGATTTCCGAGCACGTTGCGATTGCATTGCGCAATTAAATTTCATGGAAATTTGGGATATTCGGTGAATATGTGCTACTCGTTTGTGATGTTGTTGCTGATATCGAACACACACGGTTCGCAGTCTTGTCGGTAGTCGTCCCGCGTCAATTTGGTATCAGAGCCATAGGTTTTGCTAGGACATATTTGTTGCATCTTTTATTTTTTTTTATTTTTTTTTCATCATTCTAGTATTAACGTGTCTCCATCTATTCAGTGTTTCACTTTACTTAGTTGGTCAGCGTCATGCATATTAGTCGTCTAAATGTCAGTTGATGCACGTCGTCACTCTGCCTGTCTTGCATGCCCACTCGTAGCAGCACGTTTTCCACATGTCTGCACCTGTGTCAGGTTCGCAGGCGGGGTCCCCGGATGTAGCTGATTTAGCCGAGTTGATTAGCCAACTCGCGCACCGTATGGATGTTTGGGACCAACGTCTTGGGAATGGGGGAGGTTTGAACCGTTCTGGTGAGAACCGGGTCGATGATTCCGAGCGTACGGTTCAGGATCTGGCAGGTCTGAGGGGTACTCCTGGGGTTCTTGCACATGCCCCAGCCCCACGTCGTCCGGGACATCCTGTCCCGGCCGTCCATGTCCCTCATGATGAGGCTCCTCCGAGAGTTGATCCAGTCGATGAGCGGCGTCTTGCCGATGACGGGGTGGATTATGATCCGCGTGATGAGTTGATGGAGCAGGTTGTGACGCGTAGGCATTTGAGGCATAATAGGCCGCGCGATAGGCTTGAGGGTGCCTATCAGAGACGCGCGAGGCATCAGGTGGATAGAATTGATCGTTATGATCACTGGGATCTTCGTGACCGCGATGATCGGCTAGAGCAACGCGGTCAGGACGTGCGATTCGATTGACACGATCGAGAGGATCGACACGACCGCCGTGATCGAGCTGACCGAGTTGAGCGATATAATCGAGGTGATCGGTACGATCAATATGCCCGTGGGGTTCAGCCTGAGTTTGGTGAGGCGCCTAGACGCCATCGACGTCCGAGAGATCGGGATGATCCGGACGATCGGGATGATTTTGAGGAAGAGCGGAGGCCCCATCACGTCCCGAAGGACCTGGATGACCGTCGGGCCGCTCATGCGGATGCTCCCACTTTTGACGGGTCCTTGGATCCGAAGGTTTATCTTGATTGGGAGGCCGACATGAACCGCTACTTCGATTGGATGGATATGACTGACGCCCGGCGAGCTCGATTCGCCGTGATGAAGCTGACAGGCCAGGCTTAGACCTATTGGTCGAATGTCGAGGACCTACTTGAGCAGTACCGGCATGATCCCATCAAGTCGTGCGAAGACATGAAGGTCAAGCTGCGTGAGAAATACCTTCTCCCGACTTACCGCCACCACCTCATTGATAGGTGGCAGAGCATATCTCAGGGTACTCGCACTGTTTCTGAGTATATTGCCGAATTTGATGAGTACCTGATGAGATGTGGGGCTCGAGAGGAGAGCGCATTGACTCTTTCCCGCTTTTGGAATGGTCTACGTCGTGTGTATCAACAGGAACTGTTCCGTCAACATGTGACGACCATCGAGCACGCCTATCAGGTCATGAGAGAGATGGAGCAGTTTAAGTTTGAGGTGAAGTCACCCCCGCGTACTCGGCCGCCCTACCAGCGACCCCTTGATCAGCGCGCCACCCCGAGAGTGTCACAGAGGGCTCCAGCCTTCAGGCCTGCTGACCCCAGTCGTCAGGACCCCCCCTCTCGCCCTCGTTTTCCCCAAAGAGACCCGGTGCCCGCCTTACCGGTCCCCCCTGCCCGTCCTCCCATGGGAGCCCCGCCACCTAGGCGGGAGGATAAGGGGAAGGCCCCAGCTATAGGAGAATCCTTTCAGGAGGGCGGATCCCGTGGTCGGTGTTACAGGTGTCAGGGATTTGGGCATTTCCAGTCTCAGTGTCCGTCTAGGGCCATGGTTATGAGAGAGGTGGATCCTGAAGAGTCCCAGCCCGGAGTGCAGACTGTGAGTTATGCGGCTGGAGATGAGATGGCGGATGATTTTCACTCTGATGGAGAGTTTGTGGGTTGCATCCAGACTCAGTTTCTGTAGGATGGTGGTAGTGAGGATCGTCCTTGTGAGGATAGGATTGGCGTGGTTAGATGCATCTTAACCCAGCCGAAGGTGTGTGATGATTGGCGCCACGCCGCTCCGCTATCTTTCACACCTACTACCGTGTTGATGGCAAGGTGTGCAAGGTGATCATTGATAGTGGAAGTTGCATTAATGCAATCTCCACTAATGCCGTCGCACGCCTTGGGTTGACTGATGTTGATCACCCTCGTCTTTATCGAGTATCTTGGGTGGATTCTACTTCCATTCCCATCCAGACGAGGTGCCTCGTTCCCATTCACTTCCCACCATATGAGAATAAGATCTGGTGTGACATCCTCCCTATGGAGGTCGATAGCCTTATTCTTGACAGGCCTTGGTTGTACGATATGGACGCGACCCTTCAGGGCCGGTCCAACAGTTGCATATTCCAGTACGGCGACCTACTTATCACTTTACAGCCCTCCCGACCTAGGGCGTCCTCTCAGCAGGGGACTTCTCAGAGGAGTTCTTCGGCATCCCCGAGTACCCCTCCACCTCCTTCTGGTGCTGCTACCCCTTCTAGCACCACGCCTGTTAGTCCGTCTACAACTCTCAGCATGGCTTTAACGAGCACATGTTCCAGTTCCCGTCCGACCCGATCGGGCATCACCAGCACTCGCGAGCCTTCCCTCCTTGGCACACCTTCTTCCGTAGCTTTACAGCATATTTCTGCCAAGGAGCTTGAGCATGACTTAGTTGAGAGTGATCATGTGTTTCTTTTAGCGGTTAGAGAGGTTACTGCCGATACCCCGAGTGAGCACCCCATCGAGGTCACCTCTCTTCTTCAAAAGTTTCAAGATATCTTTCTTTAGGATCTTCCGGAAGGTCTACCCCCTATACGTGATATCCAGCACGCCATCGACCTGATTACGGGCGCTACCTTACCCAACCTGCCACACTATCGCATGAATCCTAAGGAGCATTCTGAGTTCCAGAGGCATGTTGAGGAACTACTGACAAGGGGCTCCATTCGTGAGAACATAAGCCCCTGTGCCGTCCCCGCACTTCTTGCTCCAAAGAAAGATGGCACTTAAAGGATGTGTATGGATAGCCGCGCGATCAACCGCATCACGGTGAGATATCGTTTTCCCATTCCCCGCCTTAATGATATGCTTGATATGATGGCGGGAACCACTGTGTTCTCAAAGATCGATCTGAAGAGTGGCTATCACCAGGTTTGGATCAGGCCTGGGGATGAGTGGAAGACGGCTTTCAAGACGAAAGATGGACTTTATAAGTGGTTGGTCATGCCCTTCGGCCTGTCCAACGCCCCTAGTACCTTCATGTGGCTCATGACTCAAGTGCTACGACCTTTCATTGGCACATTTTTGGTCGTGTACTTTGACGATATCCTTATCTATAGCCGTTCTAGGAAGGACCACTTGGAGCACCTTCGACAGGTGTGCCTTATTCTTCGTCGCGATAGCCTGTATGGAAACCTTAAGAAGTGCGCTTTTATGACAGATCGAGTGATCTCCTTAGGATTCATCGTGTCATCTGAGGGCGTTTCCGCTGATCCCGAAAAGGTCAGAGCGGTGGTAGAATGGCCTGAGCCGCAGTCTATCCATGATGTGCGGAGTTTTCACGGCTTAGCGACATTCTACCGTCGATTTATCCGTGGATTCAGCTCCATTACAGCTCCGATCACTGACTGCATTCGGAAGGGAGCCTTTCTTTGGACGAAGGCTGCTACTTCAGCCTTTCATGACATCAAGGAGCGTATGATCCAAGCACCTGTCCTTCGTCTGCCTGATTTTTCGAGGGTGTTTGAGGTTTCTTGTGACGCTCCTGGTGTCGGCATAGGTGGGGTTTTGAGCCAGGAGGGCCATCCCATTGCATACATCAGCGAGAAACTAAATGACGTTAAGATGAAGTACTCCACCTATGATAAGGAGTTTTATGCGGTAGTGCAGGCTTTGAGATATTGGAAACATTATCTGCTACCGCAAGAATTCGTGCTATACTTCGATCATGAGGCGCTTCGGTTTCTCCACGCCCAGAAGAAGATAAACCCGAGACAGTCGATGGGTCGAGTTTCTTCAGGCCTATACATTCGTCCTGAAACACAAGGCGGGTGTAGAGAACCGCGTGGCTGACGCACTGAGCAGGCGATCTTCCCTCCTATCAGTTGTCAGTGTGGAGGTCACGGGATTTGAGAGATTACGGGACAAGTACTCTACCTGTCCCGACTTTGGTCCGATCCACTCGGCCCTTCAAACCGGGGCCCTCTAGAGAGCACATTGGGTACATCCTTCAGGAGGGCTATCTGTTTTGTGGGTCCAGGTTGTGCATTCTCCGGACCTCGGTTCGTGATTTTTTGATGTGGGAGATTCATACTGGGGGTCTAGCCGGTCACTTTGGCCAGAATAAGACCATTGAGCTTGTTGAGTATAGATTCTTCTGGCCGAGCCTGAAGCGCGACGTTGCTCGTATCGTTGCCCAGTGCCGCATATGCGCTACAGCGAAGCAAAAGCAGCAAAACACGGGTCTGTACACCCCTCTTCCCGTGCCGGATTGTCCGTGGCAGGACAATAGTATGGATTTTATCTTGGGCCTGCCTCGAACAGTTCGAAAGTACGATTCTATCATGGTCGTCGTTAATCGATTTTCTAAAATGGCACATTTTATCCCCTGTTCGAAGACGTCAGATGCGTCTCGAGTGGCCCAATTATTCCATGAGTGTGGTTCGTCTGCATGGGCTACCCAAAACCATCGTCTCAGATCGTGATGTTCGCTTTGTTAGCTATTTTTGGAAGACCCTTTGGCATTTGATGGGCACCAAGCTTAAATTCTCTACTGCCTATCATCCTCAGACTGATGGACAGACCGAGGTCGTCAATCGGAATCTGGGTGACTTGCTGCGGTGCCTTATGGGAGAGCGTGCGTGAGGGTGGGATCAGGTGTTATGGCAGGCTGAGTTTGCATATAATAGCCCGGTCAATAGGTCTACAGGCATGTGTCCGTTTGAGATTGTTACCGGTTATAGGCCTAGGGGACCCGTTGACCTTGTTCCTTTACCCATCCAGTCCGGCACGTCTGAGTCTGCACAGTCCCTGGCTGATCATATTAGGAGTCTGCATGAGGATGTCCGTCGTCACATTGAGATCAGCAATGAGCGTTACAAGCAAATGGCAGATGCACATCGACCATCCCAGGAGTTTTATGAGGGTGATTACGTGACGATCAGGGTTCGACCTGAGCGGTTTCCTTCAGGAACCGTCAAGAAGCTGCAAGCTCGAGGAGCCGGTCCTTTCAGAATGCTAAAACGGATTGGACCAAACGCGTCCAATCTGTCCGACTATGGCATCAGCAATACATTCAATGTCTCAGATTTGGTGGCCTACCGGGACCCCGCAGTGATATCCAGTGATCCGTTTGAGCCTTCTACCTCCCTTACGAGTGACCCTACCCCTGAGTGTCCACTTCCAGCCTCCTTTCCAGCACGGCGAGAACAGATTGATCATATACTGGACGAGCAGGTTGTTACTTCTAGGAATGGGGCCTATCAGTGCTACCTGGTCTACTGGAGAGGACGGTCGCCTACGAAAGACACGTGGATTACGCGCGAAGAGTTACAGCAGATCGACCCAGACCTCCTGAAGCGATATCAGAGTGGGCGAGACCCGACCCGACCCGTGTTTACAGATGGAGGAGGACGTCGGCGGCGATTCCAGCCTCGTTGTGGCTCGACGATAGTGCATTTGATAATTGATCTATGTTTGCATGAGCAGGGGAACATTTGGCACTGATGTAAGGCCCATTATGAGGCCCATTTGTCATCCTTCTATTTTTTTTGTAATTTCCTACACGAATTTGTTTGTATTTTTAAAATCAGGGTTAATTCTGTCATTAGGGTTAATTAGGGTTTTATCACCTATTTATAACATTGTAACCTCTCAAAAGAGGTATTTATGATTGAAGAGAAAATGAGAGAAGCATTGTAAGCCGTCGTCGTTGTACGTTTGTGTGTGCCTCGGGCGTGAAGCCCTACCCCTTGTCCTCTTCTCCATCACTCTTTCCCCTTCCTCACCTTTACCTCTCTCTTTGTTCGCACGCCTCCCTGTCAACCTCGCTCCACGCCGCCCCTCCACGAGGAACGTCAACTCCTCCGCTCCCATGCGCTCCCGACGGGCCCTCCCCGCCAGTCCCCCGCTCCCCGCGAACCCGACGTGGCCTGCCCAAGGCCTCTACGCCACCCCCGCTCCCCGCAGCCCTGAACGGGCGCTCCCCGCCAATCCGGCGGGCCCTCCCGCGAACCGCCCTCCTGTCTATGCGACGCGGGACGAGGATGGTCTCCCGCGAGGCCCCACCGCCCCACGTAGTGCCCAGCGAGCCTTCCTTCGAGCCGCCCTGGACGAGTCTCCCCGCAAGCCACCTCACCGTCCTATTCGTGCGACAGAGCCCGATGGGGTTCCCCCGACAGTGTCTCGTCCCCGCGGTGTCAACGCTGTTCTAGTCGTGCCCCCTTCTCGGCCGTTAAAGTTCCGCCGCCACACTCCAAGTCCAACATTATTACAGCACGTACGCCTTGGTGTTTCTGTCGCTGCAGACGGGGTATGCGTGTTTGTAAACCTTGGTGTCAAGAGTCGGGACGTGTGTTACGGGATCGCTGCGAAGTCTGTGCACGTCGTTCAAACTCCGGAACCCCACTCGACAGTGGAACGGTTAGCATTGAATGACCTCATCTCTCTCGATCTGTCGTTTATTGTATGATTATATTTGCTCCCGTGCACGTGATTTAGGACGTCTAGCTACTTACTTTTTACTCATTGCCGGATTGTGAGCATGAGATATGTCCCATGGCAGTACTTGAGATTTTTGATTGCGTTGTTGATGCCCTAGCTTTGTGGTAGTCCTCACTACCCTTGGTCCTATCTATTTTAATCACTGTGAGCAGACGATTTTCGAGCACGTTGCAATTGCATTGTGTAATTAAATTTCATGGAAATTTGGGATATTCGGTGAATATGTGCTACTCGTTTGTGATGTTGTTGCTGATATCGGACACACGTTGGTTCGCAATCTTGTCAGTAGTCATCCCGCGTCACTTATGTTGTGTTAGTGCGTGATTTTTCTTAAAGGGCATCATCTGACAATTAATCAAGGATGGTCAATCATTTAATTGACGTAATTTACGCTGACCAAGGTTAGTGAGGAGAGGTCAAATTAATGGATCCACTCACCTGATCCAAAATGCTAGACTCCCTGAAGATTCATTCTAAGTTCTAAAAGTCTAACCGAAAATTAGAACAAAAGAATTAAAGCGTGAGGGTCATATCTCCCTCACGTCTCCTATGGCTGAAACCAATCCAATATGGCCGACCACAGGCTGATCTAGGGCTCTCCCAATGTTGTCCAAGATCCACCCTACCTCTGACCCACAAGAAATAAAGAAATAAACAAAAGGGATTTTTGAAAAAATGGTGAAACATGTCACCAACAAAAGGGGTTTTTTTTTAAAATGGGGAAACATATCTTACGCTAAGGACATTTACATTGAGCATGAAAAATGACAAATTTAGGCAGAATGTAATAAATGCATGTTTGTATGCATACATTTCATCGTATGCATACATTGTGCATGCTATAATCTAACATCAACGATTAACAGAAAACTTTAGAGAAGAAGGGAGTATCTAAAGGGTATATCAAGGTGATTAGACATATATGAATGAGACTTATGCTAGCATGAGGGCTACTGTTAGAGAGACGTGTGAGTTCTCTGTTACTATTGAATTATATCAAGGGTCAGCATTAAATCCTTATTTCTTTATTTTAATTAGGATGAAGTTTCTAAACACTTGTATAGTGACATCCCTTGGTGTATGTCATTTGCAGATGATATTGTTCTAGTTGATGAGGATATTAAGAATTTGAATGATAAATTAGAACAATGGAGATTCGCTTTGGAATCTAAAGGCTTTAGGATTAGTCATACAAAGTCAGAATATATGAAATGTAATTTCAGTAACGAAAATGTTGATCATGTAGATTTAGTTATTATCGTCAAGTTATTCCTAAAAGTAGCAACTTTCGGTACTTAGGATTTATTAGTCAAGATAATAGAGAGATCTAAGAAGATGTTATTCACAGAATCAAAGCAAGGCATCTGAAGTTTTTTGTGATCGACGTGTTCCCCTTAAAGCTCATAGGTAAGTTTTATAGGACAGCTGTGAAACCTGCTATGGTATATATTCCGAGTGTTGGGCTGCAAGAAAGGATAATGCACAAAAATTGTGTGTTGCAGAGATAGGGATGTTGAAGTAGATGTGTGGTAAAAGTAGAAATGAGAAAATTAGGAATGAATATATACATAAGCATTTAGGTGTAGCTTCTATCGACATTAACCTTAGAGAGAATGGGCTACGATGCTTTTGGTCATGTACATCGTAGTTCAGCACTAGCTAAGATGCGTGATAGAATTAGAGCGGAGGACGCTAGAAGACATCAAGAAAAACTTAAGATGAGGTAGTTAGATGTAGTTAGATAAGACTTGGCGCTGCTACGTAGTACCTCAAGTTTGGTGTCAAATAGATTAAAATGGCGGGACATGATTCATGTAGCCACCCTCAAATAGATGGGAAGGATTTGATGATGATGATGATAATGAACGATTAAGAGAAAAATAAAGTCCCAAAAAAGGATGACTGAAGGAGAGAAATTGGAAAAGAGAAAGAAGGCAACACAAGGGCACGTCGAGGGAATGATATAAGAAAATATCCTTCACTCCCACCCTAATGAATTAGAGAGCCGAAGCAAGAAGAAAAACGGAGCTGATACGTGCTTTCCCCCCTTATATATAGCAGACACAATCAATCTGTCACGCCCCCACACTAGGATGGGAGAGGCATTAGTGGCTTCTGCAACACACAAGGGGAGGAAGAGCCAGCAAGATTTATTTTTCTTATTGATTTGTCCTTACAACACATCTCAACATAAAGGTATAGGGTTTTTTAGTTTACGTCATTCCCTCAACCCGCCTTTGTATTATCCTATTTATCTTATTTCTCCTCTTTTTTCCACCTTCCGAACTTGTGTCCTTTATTAAGATTTAGTCTCCTTAATGAAGGACCCTTGATTTTATTCAAATGCACGATAAATGTCATCTTTAAATATATTTTTTTTGGAAGTGGATGGTACCACAAAATGTATTGAAATAAAAGGGAATTTGCGATTATAGGAGATGAAAGCTCTCAAAATCCCATGTACAAAAGCAAACCAAGTAGGTGTAACCCAAACCATCCCTTCCAAAAGGCAAAAAAATAGGAACATGAGGGGCTGACATTGCACATGAGTATCACCTACTCCATAGATTTTGCACATGTAAAAGAAGCTAGAACCTCCTCCATTTTAGACTCTTAAATATCCTGGCATTCTTTTCTCTCCAGATGGTCCACAAAGTAGCGTGTAAGATAAGCCACTGGATCTTACTAACTCTTTCATATTCTGCCTCCTCCTCCATCCTCATGGCAAGGCATCAATCAACCTGCGCAAAGAGTATACACAACAAATCTTGTCTATGACGAGTATCTACACCTCCACGTAGAAAGTGCACATCAAAAAGGGATGATCCACATTCTCCTATACCATTCCACATAGAGAACAAGAGGTTTGGACACCCTCCATAAAAGATGACAGCCTATCACATGTAGGGAGCCTCCCTAGTGTAATTCTCCAAAGCAGCATCAGAACCTTCAGCAGGCTTCTAGTTTTCCAAACAAGCTTAAAGAAAGGGAAGTGTATACCCCCATCTCAGATTAGGCTGTATGTAGACTTAAAAGAATCACATTGGCCTCCCATCTCCAATTCTCCAAGCCCATAGATCCTCTTTATTCTCCTCAAGGGGCACCCCTTGTAGAAGGCTCAAAAGTCCCATTAGTTGTAGGAATTCCCAATCTTGAAGGGTCCTGCTAAAGGTAGGACACCACTCTCCTGAGACCCATACATTAGCTACCACTTCCGAGTGCAAGCAAGGCAATACAGGAAGGGGAAGGTCTCCCTCAACGAAGCAAAGTCACACCACTTATCTTTCTAGAAAAACCATATCTGTCCATTCCCTAGAATCTGTTGGGTTCCAGCCACCACCACATCTATAACCTGCAAGTTCCCCTTCCAAAGGCCGGAAATGCTAGGGGAGTTCGGAGGAGTGATGTCCCACAATCTAGCCTGCCTATAATACTTTTGCTTAATCACTTCCACCCAAAGCCCCCCTCAACCCCAACCCGATCAAAGCTTTCAAAGATGCTTGCCCAAGAGAGCAACATTGAAATCTTTAATATCCTTAATGCCAAGACCTCCCTCCCGCCTCTTTATCCATGAAAATCTTCTGCCATCTAATATCATGCCACCCTCTAATCTTATCCTTGCTTCCATGCCAAAAGAACCTACAGAGAATGGCTTCCAACATCCTAGCAATTATCTTGGGAATGCGAAATAGTTGGAGGTAATTGATAGGGAGACTGTCCAACATAGACAAACAGAGCACCAGATTCCCACCATAAAAGAGAAGCATGCCTTTTGCTAGCATTTTGCTACCATCCCATTATGAAAGCACTATAGATAGTGTTTTCAATTTTAGGACCACATTGGCCATGGATAAATCTTCCCTAGAAGGAGATTCCTATACTTTAGATACCACCTAAGCGAACTATCTTGGCCAATACCTCTCTAAATGAAGCATGTGTTTGGCTATGCACCTCCTACTAGTCTTCAAAAGAATGGCCTTATGATTTGACCTCGGCCTCAAGAGACATAATGCCTCAAGATCCAGAAATCATCCTCCTAATCTAGGGAAACTAAGAACCTATCCAAGCAAGAGATGAAGGGGGCCTCCCTGTAGTTGAACCATGTAAAGAGGGCATTAGGAGTGCAAATGTCGATCAGAGTTGCATGACGAAATAAGTCCCGAAAGTCCTCCATCTCAAATGTATAAGAGGACCTGCCTATTCTCTCTGCACAAGAAGCAGTAGCATTAAAATCTCCCCCACCCCCCCCAAGTACCAATGGCAGGGAGATTTCCTGTTCAGCCAGAACAACTCCTACAACTCCATTTTCTCGTTCCTTCCTTGAGGGTCGTACCCCCACATAAAATCCTAAATGAAGCCATCAATCCACATTTTGGAGGGTAAACTAGATAGCATACCTCCCCCCGGTTCAGAACTCTTGCTTCCTGCCTACAACAAATTTGTTCCCTCATTCAAGACACCTCTTGGCTATTATCATCCCTTTCCCTTTATCCTCTTCCCTTACTGATTTTCCCTCTTGGACATCTAGCCAACCTAGCTAGCCATCTCTTCCATATTTTGGACATTCCACTTGTAACTTCCTTATCCAAACCTTCATTGGAGACACCAACTTCCTAGCCAACTCTCTAACCCATTGTTTTGTAATGACCTCCACCATTGAACACAACTCCCTCACCTTTTCTTTACTAAGCTCCCCCTCGACAGCACCCTCCTCGTACAAATCTCCTTCCTCCTCCTCTTATACCATCTGACTTTTGCTCCTTTCAAAACTGTCTAACCCGAGCTAAGAAAGGGAAGAAACTAAAAAGTGAAGGGGAAAGGAGGCACAGACCATCCCCAATAGATGTTGCACTAGCCTCTGAGGCCAAGGTGCCACTCTCTAGACTATTGCAAACTTGCAATGATGAGCAGTAGGAGACTATACAGTTGTTGCCCCCTCAGCAAAGGGGCAGAGAAGAGATATGGTACCAGGTTGCCAACTGGAGCAGACAAGATGCTTGCCATAGTGCGGCCGGATCCTAGATTCCTCATTGTCATCAATAGAGTTTAAGTACTCCATTGTAGCCACACTTCAACTCCTGGCGAAGCACCAGTTACATGTTTGAATAATGATCAAGCATGCATCAAGCCAATCTCGTCCCTTATCCCACTCCTTTAGGGCATAGATCCTATGATGCAAGTGAGCGCATTAACTACATCTTAAACCTCTTCATAAAAGAGTCCATCAAGGCATCCATCACTGCAGCAAGGGACATCAAGCCCCTTGTATGCATGCTAAATGTAATACCCCGTATAAGAATATGTTAAATAGACTAAATCAGTAAACTACCAACACCGGTTAGACATTTTTCAGAGCTCGAGTTGAAAAGAACTCTGAACTTAAGCGTGTTCGGTTGAGAGAAGTCCCAAGATGGGTGATCTTCTTAGGAAGTCTACCAACTAGCACAGTTGTTAGGCCAATTAGTTTATTGGGTCGTTACACTAAAGGTGAGCACCATAGTAGGCAAACAAAATACTGCTTACACTCTACTCAACCTTTCCATGATCAAGAACAATTGTGAGACCAATGGGGGATAAGGGCAAACTCGCCACTAGTGTTTCAAGTTGTGAGAGGCAAGATGATGTGTGGTGCATGCACTAGCAGAGTTGGTGACAAAGCACAAGATGGGGGTCATGAAGAATCTTATGGAGGTGTTTAACAACCTAGCAGGTATCCGTAAGGGCTAGGAAATTATCATGGAGGATGCCAGCATCCCAACAGTGATTGAGGAGAGGTCAATGAAAGGGAAAGAGTTCGCAATGGAGGGGGGAGAGAGAGAAGGGGGACCTTGACCACCTCAACTAGTTACTACTACCTACAAGATGGACAAATGAAAGGGGGGGAGAGAGAGGAGAGAATCACCATGAACCCCTTATTAGACCGGTGTATCTACTCTTAAAGGGGAAATGGAATAAAGGACTTGACAACCAGTTCAAACATCTTTTTTTAAAAAAAAAATGGAGCAAAAAAGGGGAAGGGAAAGGGCAAAAAACAAAAAAAAGAAAGGAGATGGGGGGCAGGAGAGCCAACTAGCCCCCCAGCAACAACCCCCACCGGTGGGGGGGGGGGGGGGGGGGCACTGGCTCCCCACCTTCCTCCTTTTTCCCCTCCTTGCCTTCTTTTTCCCAGCCCCCTCCTCTCTATAAAAGGGCCCCTAGGGCCGGCTGCTGGGAGACAGACACAAGGGGCAAAAAAAAAGGGACTCAAGAAGAAGGAAACGCTGCAAATTTTTGTGTGTAACAAAAAAAGGAGAATAAAAGTTTTATTATTCTATTTTGATAATAAAAGAGGTGGTTTATTCATATTGGTTGAATAGCCATATATTTTAAATTTATTTTATGCTTCCATGATGTTATTTTTTTATGTTAATTAAATTATGTCATGTTAATATGGTTCTTCCATACTAGTTGGTTGGCCATATATTCTTGTTAATCAACCTAAAATAAAAATATAATAAGATATGATTCTTCCATAGTCCATACTGGTTGGTTGGCCATGTATTATTGTTAATCAAAAAATATAACTTGATTTTTCCATACTAGTTGGTTGGCTATTAATCAATTTAAACATTAAAAAAATATATATATATGGTTCATCCGATGAGATGACCAAAGTTCCATAGAAAAAGATATGGTTCATTTTAAATAAAATGACCATGAGATTATATAGTTCTCTCTTACTGGTAGAGCGGCCATATAATCTAAGGATTATATTATTAAGAATAGACTATATTGCATAATGTTTTTATAAGACTAACTTAACTAACTATTTCATATTAATAAAATTTGGTTCACCCTCATCAATAAGCTAACCAAAGTGTTCAAAAAAAAAAATATAACAAAAATAAAAATGAGGTTCATTCATACTGGTTGAATGGCCTAAGTTTAGTGGTCATATCCTATTGTTGGATTGCCCACTTCGTTAATAGTTCACTCTTATCGGTAGAGTGACCAAAAGTTATAATTATTGGTTCATCCTTATCGATAGGGTAACCAATAACTTTTATGGTTCTATCTTAATTGGTGGACAGGCTACGAAGTCGTGGTTAACCTATTTATAGAAGGACTAATAGAATGATCATTTGTTTATTTTTTTATCGATGAGGTAACCATCAGCTAAAATGGTTCTTTTCTATTGATAGGATTGGCCGTTAAGTTAAGGTTTATTCATATTAGTTGGGTAACCTATATATATATATATATATATATATATATATATATATATATATATACAAGGTTTAAAAACTCGGCTCGGATCGGCCGACTCGGGCCGGTTTTGGGCCGACCGTGCCGATCCCGAGTAACCTGGCTGAGTCCAGGATTCGGATCGCCCGATCCGAGCCAGATCGGGCGATCCTAGGCCGGATCGGGCCGGGTCGGCTCGGATCGGCCCTACCCGGCCCCCAACGACTAGTTTGACTAGCCGTTGGGGGTCAACCTAGCCGTTGCTGGCCGTTCCCAAACAGCCAACAACGGCTAGTTTGGGCCTTGGGGGTCTATTTAAACCCCCCCCCCCCCAAGGCCCTCTTAAGGCTCCACAAATTTCCTTTGAGCCTCCTAACATTCTTGCTCTCTCTCCCACTCTCTCGATCATAGAATTTTCTCTCCATCTCTCCCACGAGGTCACTTCTAGTCTACTACAAACTCCGCGATCTCTCATCTTCTTGTGCTGTGAAGGAATGGCATCTCAAGGTGCTGCTGAGCGGTCATCTGGGAATCCTCCTAGCGCTGATCCTGCTTAGGGTCATTGCACACCGGTGGACATGGGCCAAAGAAAGGTACAATGCAAATATTGCAACCAGGTCGTCTCTGGTGGGGTCTACCAATTCAAACAACATCTTGCTGGAATAAAAGGTGAAGTTGCAGCATGTGCTCGAGTTCCTTCAGAGGTTATGATCTAATTTCGAACTTATATGAAGGAGAAGGAATCAAGTAAAGCAGTAACTACCAGAAGAAGACAGGAAATTCGAGAGGAATTGTCTGAACTAGCGCGAAGGTCTGATACTGGAGTCCGGCTTGGTGGAAGTAATCAACCTATAAATGTTGATGATTAGGATACAAGTAAGTTTCTTATTTAACTTATTTTCATGTTCTTCATTTAACGTTTTCAGACAAATAGTTATAGTAGATTAAATTTTTTTCTTTTACATTTAAAGCTGAATTGCGTCGTGCAATGGAAGCAAGCCGGCGGTCCTTTGCAGATGAGGACTTATTTCGGCAAACTAGAAGATATGGAGGACAAGGAAGTGGCTCCACACCTTCTGCACAAGAGAGCACTAGCGCCGGCATGAGCGCTAATGTATGCGAGGAGCTACCTCAGGAGTTCACTAGAACTGAAGATCCTAGAGTAGGTCCAATAGATCCCTTGCTCACCAAGAAGAGGGATAAACAACCTTCTATTAGTGCTGCATTCAAGAACTTAAAACTTTGTAAGGAGAAGATAGGGAGAGCTACATCTAGATGGTTTTTCTATAACAGTATCCCTGCTAATGCTGCCAAGGGGCCATATTATAAGTCCATGATCGAGACCATACAAGAAGTTGGCAAAGGGGTTGAAGGACCTTCTCCATATGAGATATACAACAAGTACTTGGATATGGAAGTTGATGACATCCGAACATACATTAAATCATTTGAAAGGATCTGGGATGAGTATGGATGCACTTTAATGTGCGATGGATGGACAGGTACATAAATCTTATCTTCAGTTTCTTATCTTATCTTCATTTTTTCTTAATCAGAATGGGTATCTTTCTGATTTCTTATCACGTTTGGAACTTTACAGGAATAACAAGAAGTATGATCAACTTCTTAATTTACTGCAAAGCCGGAACCGTATTTTGGAAGTCCATTGATGCATCTGGAAAAATAAAGAATGCCCAGTACCTATATGAATTAATGGATCAAATGGTGGAAGAAGTGGGCGAAAAAAGGATTGTCCAAGTGGTTACGGACAATGCAGCGGCGTTCAAGTTAGCTGGACAAATGTTGATGCAGAAGAGAGAACATCTATACTGGGTTTCATGTTCTGCTCATTGTATTGACTTGATGTTGGAAGACATTTGCTCTGATCCGATGGTAGATGGAGTGGTCAAGAGTGGTCGATTTATCACCACATTCATCTACAACCACAACAACATTCTATATATCATGCGCACACATACTCATGGAAGAGAGTTGCTTCGTCCATAAGCCACCAGGTTTGCATCTCAATATATCTCTCTAGATAGTTTAAGTCAACAAAAGAACAACTTGATTAGAATGGTGGCATCGGAAGATTGGGAGAATCACATATTGCGGCATGTACCAACTAAGGTCAGAGAGAAAGGTAAGAAAGTGGCTGATCTAATTCAGTCTAGACCCTTCTGGAGGGGGGTGCAAGCGGTGTTAAATATTGTAGAACCGCTTATCCGTGTCTTGCGATCTTGTGATGGAGAAAGAAGATCAGATATGGGATATTTATATGAAGCTATGGACAGAGCTAAGGAGCTCATTCAACTTAACAATCCAACAACCTATGTGAAGTGGTGGGACATAATAGACAGACGTTGGGAACATACTTTACATCACGATCTTCATGCGGCTGGTAAGCTACTAACTTTCTATATGTATTATTTGTATACACATTTCTCTGAAGTAATAACTAACTTCGACTTGTTTATTTAGGTTATTTTTTCAACCCTCAGTACATGTTTAGAACTGATGGGAAGAAGGATAGCTATGATAGTTGCTCGGAAGTGTTGATGGGGGCTAAGCCTGTTATTAAGCGCATGCTTGCAGATGAGGATAGAGCAATAATGGCATGCAAGCAAATGCATGATTACAGAATGATGTTATACCACTTTGGGACAAGCACTGCTCAAAGAGCTGCCAAAATTTTGAACCCAAGTTTGAAAATTATTAACTAGATGTTCTACTTAATTTTTAATTATAAATTGCACATTGTTGACATGGCCAATTTTCTATTTACAGCTGACTGGTGGCTAGATCATGGAAAATCATATGGGTATGAAGATCTAGCCTATGTTGCAATTCGGGTCTTAAGTCAAACAACCTCTTCATCAGGTTGTGATAGAAACTGGAGCACCTTTGGCTTGATTCACACCAAGCAAAGGAATAAATTGAAGTCGAGCCGTCTAGAGAAACTAGTATTCTGTCATTATAACATGAGGTTGAAGCTAAAAAATCTGGAGTTCATAAGGAACCTTCAAGGGCAGGAGAAAGAGAGAATTTCCGGACAAGCCACGGAGACGACACATGCAGAAGAACCCATAGACTTGGATGAGCTATTCGAGGAGAAACATCCACTAAATGCATGGGTTGATGCAACCACCTCAAATGAGCCTGAATTCAACTCAAATGATCGGGAATGGGCGGAAGGTGAGTTAGATAATGTTCCATTACTTACTGATTTTCAATCTCCTCCTCCAAAACGTCAGAAGAAGAGCAAAAAACAAGCACCGAGCAAAAAGAAGAGTGGTACTGGAATTCAGATTGCTGATCTGGAGACCATCGAGGAAGAGGATGAAACGCCAGAACCAAGTGATGAGGTCCAATATCAAACCTCAAATGACTCGACATCAAAAACGAGCTCCGACAGTTCTGAGGATAGCGGAGATGCTACCAGTGCCCCAGCCCCAGCTCCACCAATTCAATTCACTGGAGAAGAAGAATACACACATGCTACCCAAGATGAACATCATGGTAGCAGAGCAGGACGTGAAGAATCTTCCATTTAAACATTCAGCAGATCAAGGAGGAAGGACAAAGGTAAAGCTCCTCAGTGTGCAGAGGAATATCATGAGCAACTATCAGATGCATCATCATATTCTCCATACGAAGGGTATAGTCAGCCTACTGGATATGTAGTTTACCCTCCTCAACATTCTGATACATCCGACTATTCAGGGGGTTGTCTAAAATATCCACAATTGTCAGTCATTTATACCAATACGGATGACTATAGTCGGTATGTGATGCAATATGAACAATACTACCAGAGCTATATGTCATGGGCTGAGTATGTTAGCCATATGTTCATTCAGTATAATGTACGTTTGGAATAAATGTAAGTTCATAATCATATATGTAAATTTATTCAAGGTTTTTTTTGTCCAACAACATCTTATGTACTTCAAATCAATGTATTTCAACACAATTATGCATTAGACTTGTGTTTTATATTTTTTCCACATTGTTCATATTTTTTTCTATTTTTTTCTGCTATCCGAACCAGCCAAGCCTGACTCAGCCAGGATCGGCCGGGATCGGATCCGATCCGATCGGTATTGGCCGATCCGATCGGTTTTGGACCGGCCGATCCGGGACCCGATCCCGGGTTTCTTAACCTTGTATATATATATATATATATATATATATATATATATATATATATATATATATATATATATAAATCTCTAATAAGGCTCATTCATATTGGTTGAATGGCCTAAGTTTAGTGGTCCTATCCTATTGTTGGATTGCCCACTTCGTTAATGGTTCACTCTTATCAGTAGAGTGACCAAATGTTATAATTATTAGTTCATCCATATCGATAGGATAATCAGTGACTTTTATGGTTATGTCCTATTGGTGAGCATGCTACGAAGTCGTAGTTAACCTATTCATAGAGAGACTAATAAAAATAATTCTTTGTTCATATCAATGGGGTAACCATCAATTCAAGTGGTTCTTTCCTACTGGTGAATTGACCCTTAAACTTTGGCTCATTCATATTGATTGAATGGCTTAAAAAAATTGGTGGTTCCTTCAGATTGATTGAAGGACCATTAAGAATATTCTTGAACATGTGGTGACCCTCAAGTCCTATTATTAAAGACATCAAGAGAATTCAAAAGAATCCTTTAAGTATCCTTTAAAGGATATTTCATAAAGAATAAAGGAGGAGCATACATGTAATCAACTTTACTTATTCCTACTTTCTTTAAGTCTTATTGGATGTTTAATCAAGGGTTACCAATCATTGATTGGTATAATTAATACTGACCGAGGTCAGTGGGGAGAGGTCAAGAACATGAATCCACAGTCGATCCAAAGTAATTTACACTTTGAAGATTAATCTTAGAAGTCTATCTAAAGGAAAAGAGAACATGTTTTCAAACTTAAAAATTCTCTTTTCAAAACAAGATTTCCACAAAGGTCTTCAAATCCGACAAAGATTTCTTTTAATCAAAGGATTTTTTTTCAAAATCAAAAATGGACGTCTCACACAACCCCACCCCACTAGGCAAGTAACACTAGTAGCAGCCATAAGTTAACTTAAAGGGATATAAAAGTAGAGGTTTCACAATCTCAAGGGTACTGATGGGTCAAAATCTCGTCCACTACGATCAAGATCCTCTGCCTATGATCAGAGAGCCAAGGATCAGTTGTTCCTACAAAAGAGAACATCATTAAGGACCCTCGATGGTGGTCAGGGGGATTCCCCTCCGATGCCTAAGTCAGAAGGTTGGGGTCGGGAAGAAAGCAAAGAGAGAGAGAGAGGGTTGATCATAGCATACATTAACCTATGGACTTAGGGGTCTTTATATAGTGGTTCAAGGACAGCTTTCGATTTGGTTCCGATCAAGAAGAGTATACCATCGAGTCCCCTTTCAGGAGCACTTACCTGGTGAAAGGAGTCCACTTTTCGAAACCTTAGATCTTAGTTGGATCCTTCAGCCCATCATGATCTGTTGAAGATCAAGAGGGGCACCCTACAGATTTGTATATGGGGCTAATTTCCATATTTATCTTGATATGCCCCTACTTAAGGTCAAATTGGGTCGAGAATGTCAAATTATGTTCGAGGTGGAAGAGTCTCGCCTGATCCACCCCTAAGGTCTTACCAGGGGAAAGATTCAGATGCCCTTCTAGTGGCGTGGAGCAACGGGTCGAACACTACTAGAGGTAGGACTTAGCCGTAAACCTTTCCTCAAGCTTGCACTGTTGGGCCGGCCCACGAACCAATTGGGCCGGGTGAAATCCTTATCCATCACTTATCCCCCACTCCCGAGCGTGCTCTACACGGCAAGGAGTAATTTGGTTGCTGCGATCTTATTGCGGCCACGCCGGAATTCCCTACAAGGAAATATATGACAAGCAACGGTCAAATTCGAAGGGACAAAATGGGGGCCACAACCCCGGTTACAATGTTCAAAATGACGGGATGCCTTTCCCACCGAGGGAAAAGTGGGGTTCTTACAGTTGCCGTGAGCCAACGTGATTCTATACGCCGTGTCCACTTGGTCTTCCCATGCCATTTTTAAGTAATCATGCCCCCCTTGGTTGCGCCCGTCATTTCATCTCCCAGTATGCACCTCTTCAAAAAGCGTCAAACCGTCATTGCCAGGGCGGCCATATCTATAAGAGGTGGGGCGGAGTCCCTTAGCGAGGAACCTACCACTGTCCTCTTCTACGAGCAAGATCATCCCACCTCGCTCCCTTCCTCTCCAGCCAAAGTGCTGCAAAGCCCTTCCTCCTCGCCTCTCTTCCTTACACCCCTAACACAATGGTGCGCAACATGCCGAGGGACATGCGTTACGTCGCGGCGGTGGAGGAAGTCCGAGCGGCGTTAGAGGCCACATAAGCCACGAAGGGACTCTTAGCAGAGCTCCGAGCTTCCTACCAAATCCTTGTTGAGTACTCCTTAGTTCTACCGTCAGAGAGGGAGCAGATTTTTTCGGGGCCGCACCGTTCTTTTATGGTGTACGAGACCATGTTTGAGGCGGGCTTTAGGCTGCCAATTCATCTTTTCGTGGAGGAATTGTTAAACTTCCTCCGGGTCGCTCATGCTCAGCTAATGCCGAATGCTTGGAGGCTCACTTTAGGGTTCTTCATCTTGGTTCAGGAGAAATGGCACCCGGCTCCAAATGTAGCGATGTTCTTAAACCTCTACCGGGTCAAACAGTGCAGTGATACAGTAAGTCAAGGCTTCGTCCAATTTGAGGCGCGAAAGGAGGCGACCCTGGCCCGGGGGACCATATTTTCTAATGTATGCGGTTGGAAGGAGACCTTTTTCTTGGTCGAAGAGCAGCCCCAAGGATCGTGGATGTTCTTGGTCATCTTTTGGGATCTATCCATCGATGGCAAGCTCGACCCTGCGGTTTCATTGCTGCCTCCTGAGGACGCCGGTGTCATTAACCAGATCAGGGGTAGCCCTCTAGTGGATGTCGGCCACCAGGTGATCGAGACAGCCCTAGAAACGGCGGGCTTATTTGGAGTACCTCTCCATGGTAGGCATCTGTTTGCCCTATCGTTCTGATCTCTGAACTTCTGCATCATAATCATAACCTTCCTCCTTTTCTTTCCAGATGTCACGGCCCGTCTTGGTTGTGCGGGGGGCAGGGCCATCGCGACGAGCGTCGTTTTCCGGCCTGTCCTCGCGTCGGTGCTACAACAGGTGTTGAAGGTCATCATCGCTTCCGACAGTGCATCCACCCCCCATTTTATCCGACCCGACGTCTGAGAGAAGAAAGGGAAAGGAGTCGCCTGCCAACAACTCCCGCCCCAGGCCTCAAGTGGTACCTGAAGGGTATGTGCAAGTCGAGCGAGCCAACCCTAAACCCGGACAGGCTCACTGGTTCTTCAAGAAGGTCCGCCCCTCCACCATTGCTTTCGCCTCTCCTCTAACGACACATCACGCACCAACAGAGGAGGGTGGGGAAGATAAGGAGGCGGAAAGAGGAGAAAGTGAGGAAGAACTAGAGGACTCCGCCCCCATACGACAGCTACGAAGGGGCGCACACCCCATACCCCCCCTCCGCACCAAGGGGGAAAGCGAGGGTGACGATAAAATTCACCTGGCGCACCATAGGTGGCTCTCGCCGTCCACAGGCTACCTCATGAGCAACAGAGGTCAGTGGTAGCATGACAAGCCAAGGAGGAAGGTTCTCAGGCCAAGGAAGTAGGACGTTAGTAGGCAAGGCCGCCCATAATGATCTCCATACACAAGCGCCCATAACTCGTGTAGGGGCGGGGAAGGCGGCGATAGTGGGGATGAAGCTTCCGGGGGAAGATCGGCCAGCCATTCCAGCCAGTTCCCCTTAAAGCGGGAGAGAGAGAAGCGAGAAAGTCCTTCCTCGGGGAAGCGCATCAAGCGAGAGACGCACCTTCTGCATCCTTTCATCGCCTTTGGGGAGGTGGTCGAGGTCCCTTTTTCACCGAATGAGCCTTTAACGTACCCTAGGGAGGGTGAAAGGATCACCCCTGGTATGGGCAGCGAGGAGAGGAGTTCTCGAGAAGATGTTGCTGTTAGGAGAGCGCAATTGCCTGATACGGCTCCCACTCCACGATCGGGCCTTGGGGGCTTCGGTAATGTTGCAATGACTTTACAGGACGTCGGGGATCAGGAGGCAGATCCGACGATACCCGAATGTCCAGCAGGTGTCGTTCTGGTCGTTAAAGCAGTCGGCCGACCCTCAGACCCTCCGTCGGTGCCTTTAGGTGGCGGCAAGGTAGAATCGTCCGCTCCCTCTGAGGAGGTGCCACGGCAATAGGGGCACATTTACTTGGTTCGGAGGATTTCAATTCTCACGGGGTGGAAGCTGCCATCTGGGTGTCTTTAGCAATGGATTTCCTAAGTTTCCGAAGGCAACAAATTACCAAAGAAAAACGTGTAGCTGCTGATACTTTGCCCGCACCTGCCCGAGGCTCTAAACATACAGCAAGTTCCAGGGAGTAGAGGCAGCGCCGCCGACATCTATGTTTGAGGCAGCACTCCCGGGGACCGCGCATCAGCAGGTCGAGGGCGACAATACCGCCACTGAAGGCCGTCGGGCAATGGACCTATTGGAGGTGCTCCGGTCACAAGGGGGCCTTGAAGACATGCATACCTGAGTATCAATGGGCAGCTGAGGTTGTCTGCTTCTTCAGCTTTGAGAGCGGGCCTTGGTGTAGCGGCCCTGTTTGACCGATGGCGCGAGAGCAATCTGTCCAACGCCCTTTATACCCGAGTTGGTTTGGCTGAAGGGGCTGCCCTGGCAGCATCCTTAGAGGGAGAGGGTCTGCGCTGTGAGCTCGAAGCTGCTCGAGCTCACGCCAAGGATCTAGAACAAGCTCGTAAGGACCTGCGACGGGAAATAGAGACCCTCTCTAGTCTGTCAAGAAGACATATCGTGTGGTGGAGGCAGTGTAACGAAACGGCGTGATGGCTTACTGGGCCTCTGAGGAATGCAGGTGTTCGAAGATCGACCATTCTATTGCAGTCGATAAACCCATGTATAATGGCGCCTGGTGGGATGGATATGCTGCCAGTTTTATTGAAGCCAAGTTATGCTACCTTCGCCCTCGAACCTCTACTAAGGTGTCCAGGAGGAGTGCATACCTTCCAAGGCTTCAGTAGGAGTTGTACATCCGGAAGGGGGTCAAACTGAGGAGCACCTTACAGCAGATTAAGGCTATTAATGTTTTTTTTTTGTTATTTTCATTTGAATGAACTTTTTTAACTTTTTTGCACCTTTTACTCTGTATACCTGGTATGCCCCCCCTTCTCGCCCCAATTTCAATAGGCTAAGTTGTACATTTGAACTTAGGCTAAGGCGTTAGAATATCTACTAGGGTCATTGACTGTGCAAGGTAGTTTACTTCAAATTGTGGTTCAATCCCTGCGAGGCGAGACGAGGCGAGGTGAGACGAGACGAGGCAAGGCGAGGCGAGGCGAGACGAGACGAGGCAAGGCGAGGCGAGGCAGGGGGCAGTTAGGCAAGTTTAGTCCCATCTGAGGTTGGGGAGTGCCTTCCTTGGGCAGCAAGGCGAGGCAGGGGGTAGTCGAGCGAGTTTGGTCTCATACGAGGGTGGGGAGCCCCTTTCCTGTGAGGCGAGGCTCGGCAGGGGGAAGTCAAGGGAGTTTAGTCCTATCTGAGGGTGGGGAGCCCCTTCCCGCGCGAGGCTCGGCAAGGGGGAAGCCAAGCGACCGTCATTGTCTGGAGTCAATCTCAGTAGGCCAAACTTTTAACAATGCCGACTGCTTACCTGGTGCGCCGGTCAAGAGCCGAGCATTTCCTTACAAAAATTATAATGTAAAAGAAAGAAGGAATAGCTCCATTTAAGGGACATCATCCATACGAAGTTCTTTGAACAAATTCTATCAACTGTCAGAAAATATTTTACGAAAATGAGGTCCTAGCTATTAATTGGCAATAACATACTTCCTCAGTTGGAAGTTAGTTGCTACAAGATACGTCTACGTGGAGACATTCTGGTTTTCCGAGCCTCTTCAATTCCCTCTTTGAGGAATCAATTTCTGGTGCAAGCTTGATGGGACTACCTTGAACCGTCCTATAGACTCTCTTCCGAGTATAACATTGTAGGTGGAGGGGACATCGACCACACTGAACTCGACCTCTCGGGTGACCGATAGTGGCGGAGTTTCCGACGTCATAGAGAGGGTTATCTAGCCTTCAGTAGTCACGAGAGCTGACCACTAAAGCGGTAAATTAGGGTTCGGACCTTCTACATACCCGTCAGGTTCGGCTCGAGTTGCTTAAAGCAATCCAGGAAAAAGATGTCTAGCAAGCTCTCGTTGCCTAGGAAGACTCTCTTGACACGGTAGCTTGCAATGTCAGCTTCAATTACCAACGCATCGTTACGAGGGAATACGATACCTTGCAAATCCTCATCAGAAAAGGTGATTGGCTCTCTAGTCAGAGGGGTGCGGTTAGTAGGAGTGACTTCCCACTTAAGTTGTCATGTTTTAGAGGCATAACTTCTTCTCTTCTTGTTGCTATCTCCTCCACTGGAGACTCCTCTATAAATCACATGAATGACCTTGTCGAGAGGAGCGAAGAGATCACGGTCAGCGGGCAGAGGGGATCGATTGTTGTGCCTCCATACTTTCTAGCTGGAGTCCCGCTCGCCCCCGTTAGCGACATACTTCTTCAAGTATCCGTACTTGATGAGGCCATCGATCTCCCTCTTAAGATCGTAACACACAGACATGAAGTGACCAAATTCCTAGTGAAAAGTACAAAACTTCACGGTTCTCTCAGCCCCATGGACTGATTTCATCTTTTTTAGCTAGTAAACATAGCTTTCATTTTTTCATGTAAGATGTGTTCAATCGGCGTATTTAACAAGGTGTAGTTTTCCTCCAAGCGACCGGGATGCGGGTCACGTCGTCCCTCCATTTGTTCCTAGTGTTGATCCTTATATGGTCGGCCCTCCCGATCACAGTCGAGGCGCCTCTTGTTTCTTCTCGGCACTAGCTGCTCCTCGTTTTTGTTTCCAAGGTCGGTCCGTTACTATAAGGTCTTGCAGGCGTGAAGTAGCTCTTCATTGTTGATGCATAGATTGACTTTTCTGACCAAGTCAGGGAGGTCAATTGGGAGTTCTTTACTGAGCTCGAATTGAGCATGTCGGCTACTAGTGACCTCTATAAAGTATTGTGTAGCATTGGCATGTCCAAATTGAAAATTTTCATGGCCACCTCGTGGAAACGGATACAGTATTTACAAAGGGACTCATCCTTCTTCTGACGCATGGATGCCAATGATGCCGTAGTCACCGACATTCGTCTGCTGGCGGTGAAATTGTTCTGAAAAGAACGTCGCAACTCCCGAAAGTTGTCGATGGAGTTTGCCTTGAGCTGTCTAAACCATTGTTGAGCGTTCCCCTATAGTGTCATCGGAAAGGTTCGACACTTAATTTCATCTGGCACATTCATGAGTGAGAACATGCTTTCGAACATCTGAAAGTGGTCATCTGGATCCTTTGTGTCGTCAAACGTCTTCAGAGTCGGCGTCTGAAAATGCGGGGGAAGAGGTTCCTCCCGCACTCGTCTGGTAAAGCAAGAGCCTTGACTTTCCTAATCTCCCAGGATGGATTTTCGATCGCGATGGAGTAGCTTCTCCACCCGTTCTTCCAGCTTTCGCACCCTTTTCTCCCCAGAAGATAGGTGGCGGGAGTGCCAATTAGAGCCACCATGCCTATGTCATACCAAGGTCATCGATCCTAAGGAGGAAACATGAGATGTACTTATCGAACGGTCGAACGACAGAGAAGAGGAGCTGCTACCAAGGTTAAGAAACCCGGGATCGGGTCCCGGATCGGCCGGTCCAAAACCGATCGGATCGGCCGATTCCGATCCGAGTCAGTCCGATCCCGGCCGATCCTGGCTGAGTCAGGCTCGGCTGGTTCGGATAGCAGAAAAAAATAGAAAAAAATATGAAAAAATGTGGAAAAAATATAAAACACAAGTCTAATGCATAATTGTGTTGAAATACATTGATTTGAAGTACATAAGATGTTGTTGGACAAAAAAACCTTGAATAAACTTACATATATGATTATGAACTTACATTTATTCCAAACGTACATTATACTGAATGAACATATGGCTAACATACTCAGCCCATGACATATAGCTCTGGTAGTATTGTTCATACTGCATCACATACCGGCTATAGTCATCCGTATTGGTATAAATGACTGAAAATTGTAGATATTCTAGACAACCCCCTGAATAGTCGGATGTATCAGAATGTTGAGGAGGGTAAACTACATATCCAATAGGCTGACTATATGATGATGCATCTGATAGTTGCTCCTGATATTCCTGAGGAGCTTTACCTTTGTCCTTCCTCCTTGATCTGCTGAATGTTTGAATGGAAGATTCTTCACGTCCTCCTCTGCTACCATGATGTTCATCTTGGGTAGCATGTGTGAATTCTTCTTCTCCAGTGAATTGAATTGGTGGAGCTGGGGCTGGGGCACTGGTAGCATCTCCGCCATCCTCAGAACTGTCGGAGCTCGTCTTTGATGTCGAGTCATTTGAGCTTTGATATTGGACCTCATCACTTGGTTCTGGCGTTTCATCATCTTCCTCGATAGTCTCCAGATCAGCAATTTGAATTCCAGTACCACTCTTCCTTTTGCTTGGTACTTGTTTTTTGCTCTTCTTCTGACGTTTTGGAGAAGGAGGTTGAAAATCAGTAAGTAATGGAACATTATCTAACTCACCTTCCGCCCATTCCCGATCATTTGGGTTGAATTCAGGCTCATTTGAGGTGCTTGCATCAACCCATGCATTTAGTGGATGTTGCTCCTCGAACAGCTCATCCAAGTCTATGGGTTCTTCTGCATATGTCGTCTCTGTGGCTTGTCCGGAAATTCTCTCTTTCTCCTGCCTTTGAAGGTTCCTTATGAGCTCCAGATTCTTTAGCTTCAACCTCATGTTATAATGACAGAATACTAGCTTCTCTAGACGGCTCGACTTCAATCTGTTCCTTTGCTTGGTGTGAATCAAGCCAAAGGTGCTCCAGTTTCTCTCACAGCCTGATGAAGAGGTTGTTTGACTTAAGACCCGAATTGCAACATAGGCTAGATCTTCATACCCATATGTTTTTCCATGATCTAGCCACCAGTCAGCTGTAAATAGAAAATTGGCCATGTCAACAATGTGCAAGCTATAATTAAAATTTAAGTAGAACATCTAGTTAATAATTTTCAAACCTGGACTCAAAATTTTGGCAGCTCTTTGAGCAGTACTTGTCCCAAAGTGGTATAACATCATTCTGTAATCATGCATTTGCTTGCATGCCAATATTGCTGTCCTCATCTGCAAGCATACGCTTAATAACAGACTTAGCCCCCATCAACACTTCCGAACAACTATCATAGCTATCCTTCTTCCCATCAGTTCTAAACATGTACTGAGGGTTGAAAAAATAACCTAAATAAATAAGTCGAAGTTAGTTATTACTTAAGAAAAATGTGTATACAAATAATACATATAGAAAGTTAGTAGCTTACCAGCTGCATGAAGATCGTGATGTAAAGTGTGTTCCCAACGACTGTCTATTATGTCCCACCACTTCACAAAGGTTGTTGGGTTGTTCAGTTGAATGAGCTCCTTAGCTCTGTCCATAGCTTCATATAAAAAACCCATATCCGATCTTCTTTCTCCATCACAAGATCGCAAGACACGGACAAGCGATTCTACAACATTTAACACCGCTTGCACCCCCCTCCAGAAGGGTCTAGACTGAATTAGATCAGCCACTTTCTTACCTTTCTCTCTGACCTTAGTTGGTACATGCCGCAATATGTGATTCTCCCAATCTTCCGATGCCACCATCCTAATCAAGTTGTTCTTTTGTTGACTTAAACTATCTAGAGAGATATATTGAGATGCAAACCTGGTGGCTCCCGGACGAAGCAACTCTCTTCCATAAGTATGTGTGCGCATGATATCCAGAATGTTGTTGTGATTGTAGATGAATGTGGTGATAAATCGACCACTCTTGACCACTCCATCTACCATCGGATCAGAGCAAATGTCTTCCAACATCAAGTCAATACAATGAGCAGAACAGGGAACCCAGTATAAATGTTCTCTCTTCTGCATCAACATTTGTCCAGCTAATTTGAACGCCGCTGCATTGTCCGTAACGACTTGGACAATCCTTTTTTCGCCCACTTCTTCCACCATTTGATCCATTAATTCACACAGGTACTGGACATTCTTTATTTTTCCAGATGCATCAATGGACTTCCAAAATACGGTTCCAGCTTTACAGTAAATTAAGAAGTTGATCATACTTCTTCTTGTTATCCCTGTAAAATTCCAAACGTGATAAGAAATCAGAAAGAGACCCATTCTGATTAAGAAAAAATGAAGATAAGATAAGAAACTGAATATAAGATTTATGTACCTGTCCATCCATCGCACATTAAAGTGCATCCATACTCATCCCAGATCCTTTCAAATGATTTAATGTATGTTCGGATGTCATCAACTTCCATATCCAAGTACTTGTTGTATATCTCATATGGAGAAGGTCCCTCAACCCCTTTGCCAACTTCTTGTATGGTCTCGATCATGGACTCATAATATGGCCCATTGGCCGCATTAGCAGGGATACTGTTATAGAAAAACCACCTAGATGTAGCTCTCCCTATCTTCTCCTTACAAAGTTTTAAGTTCTTGAATGCAGCACTAATAGAAGGTTGTTTATCCCTCTTCTTGGTGAGCAAGGGATCTATTGGACCTACTCTAGGATCTCCAGCTCTAGTGAACTCCTGAGGCAGCTCCTCGCATACATTAGTGCTCATACCGGCGCTAGTGCTCCCTTGTGCAGAAGGTGTGGAGCCACTTCCTTGTCCTCCATATCTTCCAGTGTGCCGAAATAAGTCCTCATCTGCAAAGGACCGCCGGCTTGCTTCCATTGCACGTCGCAATTCAGCTTTAAATGTAAAAGAAAAAAAATTAATCTACTATAACTATTTGTCTGAAAACGTTAAATGAAGAACATGAAAATAAGTTAAATAAGAAACTTACTTGTATCCCAATCATCAACATTTATAGGTTGATTACTTCCACCAAGCCGGACTCCAGCATCAGACCTTCGCGCTGGTTCAGTCAATTCCTCTCGAATTTCCTGTCTTCTTCTGGCAGTACTTGCTTTGCTTGATTCCTTCTCCTTCATGTAAGTTCGAAATTGGATCCTAACCTCTGAAGGAACTCGAGCACATGCTGCAACTTCACCTTTTATTCCAGCAAGATGTTGTTTGAATCGGTAGACCCCGCCAGAGACAACCCGGTTGCAATATTTGCATTGTACCTTTCTTTGGCCCATGTCCACCGGTGTGCAATGACCCCAAGCAGGATCAGCACTAGGAGGATTCCCAGATGACCGCTCAGCAGCACCTTGAGATGCCATTCCTTCACAGCACAAGAAGATGAGAGATCGCGGAGCTTGTAGTAGACTAGAAGTGACCTCGTGGGAGAGATGGAGAGAGAATTCTATGAGAGAGAGAGAGCAAGAATGTTAGGAGGCTCAAAGGGCAATTGTGGAGCCTTAGGAGGGCCTTGGGGGGGTTTAAATAGACCCCCAAGGCCCAAACTAGCCGTTGCTGGCCGTTTGGGAACGGCCAGCAACGGCTAGTTTGACCCCCAACGGCTAGTCAAACTAGCCGTTGGGGGCCGGGTCGGGCCGATCCGAGCCGACCCGGCCCGATCCGGTCCCGGATCGCCCGATCCGGCTCGGACCGGCCGATCCGAGTCCTGGACTCGGCCAGGTTACTCGGGATCGGCACGGTCGGCCCAAAACCGCTTCGACTCGGCCGATCCGTGCCGATCCGAGCCGAGTTTTTGAACCTTGGCTGCTACTGGCAGAAGCGTTGTTCCATCATGGTCGGCGTAAGGCTTTAGTTCAAGGAGGGTTGAGACTCCGCACTCGACTAGCTGAACCCCAGACGGAAGGCCTCTCCCTCGCCCGATTACAGGACCGTCTGCATCTTTCATCTGGCTCGGGGTCGTGGCGAGAGGGTTGTCCTTCAACAGGGATTAAAGGGCCACCCTGTGGGAACGGTGGTAAAGGAGTACCAGGTTTCTTCATTCCGACGACTCCCGGGAGGGCTCCCCGCACTTTCGATGTTGAGCTTCCCTTCAAGGCAATCGACTTTGGCCTCCATCAGATGAATGAGGTCGATCAAAAGCTGCAAGTCGGGGCTTTGGCCTACATGGCATATCTCCTCAGAGCAACCGTGGTCACTGTTGTTGGGTCTTCGTGCTACGTAGATGTCGACGGTCGGAGGTGGCGGAGGCAGGAGCGTCGTTCCATCATCTGCAACCTCCTTATGCCTGCAAGTCTTGTTGTGGTTACCTATGGCCATCACTTCTCAAATCGTTTCCCATAGATTATGCCAAAAGATGATGGGTCGATATCTCGTCCACCACGATCAAGATCCTCCGCCTGTGATCAAAGGGTCAAGGAACAAATGTTCCTACAAAAAAGAACACTATTAAGGGCCCCCGACGGTGGTCTGGGGGATCCCCTCTGATACCTAAGTCAAAAGGTTGGGGGTCAAGAAGAAAGCACAGATAGAGAGAGAGATCGAGCTCATCAGAGCATACTTGAACCTGTAAGTTTAGGGATCTTTATATAGTGGTTCGAGGACAGCTTCTGATTTGGTTCTGATCAAGAAGAGTATACCATCTGAGTCCCCTTTCGGGAGCAGTTACCTGAGGAAAGGAGTTCGCTTTTAGAAAGGTTAGATTTGATTTAGATCCTTCGGTCTATCGTGATCCGTCAAGGATTAGGAAGGGCACCTTGCAAATTTGTATCCGGGCCGATTTTCAGATTTATCTTGATCTGCCCCAACTTAAGGTCAGATTGGGTCGAGAATGTTTGATTTTGCCCGAAGGAAAGGAGTCCCGCCCGATCCAACCCCAAGGTCTTACTAGGCGAAGGATTCATATGCCCTTCTGGTCAAGAAATTTTGGGTCAGATTGGGTCCCCGAATCGGGACCCGCCAATCCCGATCCGATTCGGGATCGGATCGGCAGAAATCGTCTGAGATCGGCCAGATCGGGACCTGCCGATCCCAATCTGAATCGGCCGATCCGGATCGAGATCAGCTAATTCTGCATTCCATGCTTCTGGTGGGCTTGGAGCAATGGGCCGAGCGCAACTAATGGTAGGACTTGGCCGCGAACTTTTCCTCGGGCTCACGCTGCTAGGCCAACCTACAGACCAATTGGGCCCGGGTGAAATCCTTATCCATTAGGTACTATCCTAGATCATCTCCTTAAAGATGGGTATAGCAGTTATTTCTAAAGTTTTAAGGGCGGAGTTAATTTCTCCTTTTCTTTTCACTCTCTATTTCGTTCAATTATTTTCCAATGCATGCTTAAGTAGATTCCACTAGCAATAGGGCCTGAAGTTTGAACAACCTAGGGTGGAGACAGGGGAGCCAAGGGTTATTTCCCATCTTTCGCTAATATGCATCCCCCTTCTGCAGTAGTATGGCCCCTTCAAAGTCTATGCAAACCTAGAGTTTCTCAGTATCCCACTTTCTATTCCCTTTATATACTATTGAGCTTCATGTAAACTAGGGATCCCATGTGCATAAGTTTCGGAAAGAAACGACCCCAAATACTATTACCCGTCAAACTACCACGTTATGATTTATATGGTAACACATCAAACTGTTCCAAGAGTCCAAAACATATACACCGGGACTTTCTTCTTCCCTTTCTTCCTCCCTAAATTCCCATTTCCCGAAGCAAAAGATTCAGCCTTTTATTTTCCTGGGCGAAGTGAAAATTTTTATTTCTTATGCTTTCTTTTATCTCTATCAAAGCATTATGTATTGGTTTCTACATCTAAATTTTCTGCAGCTCTATGGACGTACCTATTCAAGTTCGTTTTCATTCTAAAATGTTCAGGGTAAACTAGAAAGTCATGTGGTAACACTTGGGATTTTATTTTGGGGTTTTAGCATATAACCCCTTAAAGAATATCGTGTATGCAAAACTGGGTTTTCTGCATATATGAGATTTTTTAGGGATTATTTGCTAACACACCTTTTATTTTTGTGCATGAATAATTTTACATCTGAGATAATCTTATCACACTTTCTTAAATTTCTTTTTCTTATTTATATTAAATATTGGTTGCTTTTTGATGGAATGTATCTTTCAAACATAGTATCATCCTCCATTAAAAAGCAATATTTCGTAGATTGTTTGATTACATGCGTTGAAAAAAAAATGTTACAGAAGTATTTAACATCGATTCCATCACTTATGATTTTTGGTAGAACAAAAGGCTATCATTTGGTCGATTTTTTATTTTATTTTTTTAAGTGGAAAGTCCACAAGTATGTATTATAAAAAAAGAGAGAGAAGATACAAAAGAAAAGTGCCCTTGAGAAAAGGAACTCGTCACCAGTAACCCTTACAGAATTGGGCCTATAGAACACCAAAAGGCCCAAACACAGCTTAAGAGACCCATTCAGCCCTCCCCAATTGTCAAAATTCTTTTCCCATGGAAATAGAAAACATTTATCCATCTTGTTTACATTACTACATAATTATCTTTCTCTTATTACCATATTTACATATTATATATATATATATAATAGAAGAATATAATGTCTTGGACTAAACTGATCAAAATAATAATCTAGTTCTTGTAGAAGAACAAGTGATTTAACACTAACCAGCTACCTTTTGCCTCTTTTCTAGTCAATGAATAGAATGGAGCCAACACTTACGCAAGGTCCCCTCCAATAAGAAGCAAATCTCCGCGTCGTAAAGAACATATGGAACCACTATTCTTGGCACGGATGGAGGGTTGAGCAAGTAATCTAGCTACTGCATAGGATGAATTACCACCATCTCCGGTGTCTGCCATAAAATCGAACCAGAAATCTTCTCTTTCCTTGAATTGCTCATACAAAAGGTCACCTTTCTTTGTTTCATCTTCAACCTTGCTCATTGCCGCCTGATTTAGGGGAAAAAATGCAAATGTATGAATCGGAACGTACTAGCAATGAATTGACAAGCAAAAACAAATAACTAAATAAACATCAATAAATCATTTCAAAAATGGACTTCGAAATGAGTTAACCATGCCTTGATATGATTGGAATGAACAAAGGATATGAACATGGAATAACAATTACTATCTAAATATTAACCTAGAAAATGCAGTTGAATGAACAGAATGATGATAAATTTTCGTGTACCATTCAGTGATATGCTCATACCTGCATCATACGCATATCAAAGCGGCCAACAAACAAAGTCACAGATACTAAGAGATCAAAAACTGTCTTAAATAGATCAGCTGACGTCCTGAAACATATAAAACTTTTGAGAAACTGATCATATTCCTAATTTAATGACATGAAAAATGTAATCAATGAACACCTACCCTGAATACCAGGGAACCATATCCAAAAAATCAGGTTTCATTGGTTTCTTCAGCTTCTCATAGTCCGATATTGACAAAGGGTGGGTGAGAGCCCATCTGTTTGATTGCATACAGTATACTGAGCAAAGAGTAGTAATTTTTTTTTACTATAATCGCATAAATTCAATCACAAGCTGATGCATCTACTTAGTGACATATATCAGAATAGAGTCCATAGTGGACGGGATTAAACACATATTACTATGGCCCTAATTAAGTAAATCCCAAAACTCATTGATGCTAAGTAATACTGATGTGGATGAGCTATACATACCCAGTGGATCTCTCCACCACATAATTGGCAATGTAAAGGCCTATAAATGTTGCCCACAGTGAATATATAGGTGAGATTTCATCTGATGGACCAGAGCAGGATCCACTGCAAACTAACTGAAAAGAAGAATTAGTCAGTGCAAAAGGAAATACAAGTAACCTCATGAATACCTGAAAACCTGAAAGAAACAAACGACAAATGAGAATAACCTCAATATTGTATGCATACCTCCCCATAGAGGACCCATTTCGATAAAAGAGGGTAATCACTGGCAGATCCCACCGGAGCAAACCATGATGAGCAAATCTGATCTTTAAACTCATGCATACGAAGAAACTTTGATATCCAAGGACTTATGTCTTCTTTCTTTAACAATGAAAAAGAAAACCAACCAGAGCTTCTCCGTTCAAAAGATTTGGTTTTCACAATGCCACGGTTGCCGCAATGACTATAAAATACACAGCATGCTATGCTAATGACCTACACATCAGTGACAGAAGGCAAATGTAAGCAGAGATCTTGTGAAAAGCTTGTGGCATAAAAAATTATTATTTTTGTGTATGAACTGGACTACATGCACTTACAGCACAATTTTGAAGGATAGTTAGAATTTCAGGTCGCTTTCCCGCTACACGTGCAACAAGTCCAATGTACCAGAGACCAAGAAACAGAATATGGAAAACAAGAAGAAATATAACAGATGAAATATATATTGTAAGAAATAACGAGAGATTCATCCTCATGTCTACACCCATTGACTGAAAACTTGGAAGGTGATACAGAGCTGCGACGAAAATCCAAGCAATATACCTACAATGTAATCAACTCATAAGAGCAAATTTTTCTTCCGTTAACATAACTGATTCTAGATAATATTTTTCAAAAAAAAAAAATTATCGTCATTCAATTAGAGTATTAATTAATCTAGCATCCAATGCAAAGGAAAGAACCATACCAACGACTGAAGTTGGAGTAGCTTGGTTTGATAGTCTTTCCAATAAATGGAGATGAAAAAAAATAGAAAAAGCCAATCAGGCAGGCATACATAGACCACCACTTGATGTTGTTGTCCAACTTTTGTATGAGTGTATGCATATTATCGGAAGATATGAAAAAAAGGCATCCCACAATAACTGCTGTCATAGCATGCCGTGAATGCTCATGTGGATAAGGATATTTATGCGTCAAAATTGTCCTAACGCTCTCCATCTTCAGGGTATCAAACAGTGGACCAATAGATGACTTATTCGAACCCATTGAACCCATTCTATACTCCAGTCAGATTACAATAAATGAAGTCCTCCAAATTCACGTGAAAAGCTGCTCAAGGAGACTCTAAAAATGAAGCTGCACAATGCAACACCATCAGTTTTCAGCAGGAAAATAACAAATAAAAAAGAAGAGCATCGAATAGGACATTAGCAAATAAAGGATGACTTCTCTTCGAAGTAGATGGTGCTATAATGCAATAATATTCATAAGAATGAGATGTACAATTATGTGTATAATATGCTCAAACCAATTCTCATAAACAAAAGAAAGAAACAACCCTGATCCTAGTTTTCTTTTCAACTAGCAACATTAACTGAAACTTCCGAGTAACTAAGACCTCAGTTCCTTGAGTGAAGTGTCTAGCGGCTAAGTGCCACACACAAAAAATGTTTGTGAGAACTACCAGGTCTAAACCCAACTCAATTAGTGATCAGTTATCAGAGGCTTGCACATAACTGTTTGAATTCACCCATAAATCACCATGAAGGAAATAAATGTTAACAGGAGAAAAATAAATAAAACATCCAAGATAATATTTAAGACTTTGAGAAACATTGATCATATCTAATACATAAAGACCAATTTCTAATTTTATATAAAGCATACAAGTAATGGATGGTCTTAGGAATCATCAAAAATAAGAAAAATGTGACAGCATGTAAGAAAAAGGGAATTGCATGTTGTTAAAAGAGCACTAGCCACTTTGGAATAATTAAGAATAAGGGAAAAATAATACAAAAACAATACCATGTAATTAAAAATAAGAAAACAAGTATAAAAGTAGTACCACATAATGAAAAAATATAAAAGCATTTGGCGTGGACAACATAGGGCGAGTGCCTAGGCGAACATGAGGCAAGATAAGGCACTGTTTGCTTGCCTAGCACCATTTCATCACCTAGGCAAGCAGGGCAATCGCCTTTGACAACATAGCCTTGTAGTGTGAGTTTATTAATGAGGGCTAATTGATTGTACTGCCTCTATTTATCTTTTTTAATAAACTTGGTGGTGCAGTCCACAACAACTTCCAAAAAATCTGAAGACCTACTTGGCACAGGTAATAGTCAACCTAAATGACTGAACATTTATCACATATTTGATTCTCCTACCAAAGACGCTGTGCCCACATTATCAAAAGCAAAGTAAACACCACTGCAAAAAGTCACTGTTTGTCCTCTCTTGTTTTCCTGCCACTATCCATAGCACTTCAAATATATCTGTGCATGTCCTTTTATAGCTTCACACAGTGACCTCTTTATACTTCAACCCATTTTGTATCCTCTGACTTAAAAGCAAATGTTTGTGACGCTGTCATTCATTCACCTAATGCCAATGGAATATGTCTTGCCTAACACATTATCTTCTCAAACGTTTTCTTACATTGACAAGGCAAAAGCTTCTATCCTCACAACACATCGTTGCTAGCACACTTCTTGTCAAAAAAACTAAATTACCTACATTCTACAACAATGAATCTCCCTTGGGTGAACTAAACATCAACCACCTTTCCCAACTATAGAAGTTGAGTTTTCCAGCCACTTGAATAAGCAACTTATTTTTCCAGCCACTTGAATAAGCAACTTATCTCATTAGTTGGCATTCTTCCAACAACATCAGCTGCAATCCCAAGAATTCCCAAATATAAGAAGTGTTTTTTATTCAAAGTCATTTCATAAGCAATTTACTCCTAACAATTTTCAGCCAACATGCCATAAACTATTATCCTTGTCAGCTACCACTATTGTTCCAGAATGGTGCAACTAAATTGACAAGTACATGGCTAAGCCATATTCTTTCCTTTTGAAAAGTTTAAATATAATCACCTGTTCAAAATAAAATTTTGTTTCATAAGGTAATCTTCTATGGGAAAAAGAAAACATTATATCCAATAATCAAGGTACTGATCTAATTGGTGACAAATAACAAACTCAGAAGGGGAGAAGCATCCACTAGAAAGTAGAAAGGTGCCTGGAACAAGAATAAGCTTCTAGGCAAACTGCAGGTTTCTAACTGCAGCTTCTATAACTGGTAGGCCATTGCCACTCTGAAAACTGGCCAATGACAAAATAACATTCAACGTGAAAAACGTAACCAAAACTCTCAAGCAGCAGAACTTGCCATAACAACAAAGACAACTTGCATAACAAAGTAAAAAAGAATGCTGAATGGCAAGGATACTAGGACTACAAAGGGGATAATTTGTGAAGAGAGCAAAAGTAGGTTTATCATCATCTATGAGTGTTACCAAAAAATAATAATAATAATTAATATTCAATGTGAAACATGTAGTCGCAAACCGTCAAGGGACATGCTTGCCCTATGTATTCTCATAACGACAAAGACAACACATCACAAAAAGGAGATTTAATGGCACTGATACTAAGAAAGGGATAATTTATAGAGAGAATGAAAGCAAGTTTTTATCATGTATGAGGGTTGTGACAAAATAACATTCGTTATGAAAAAAAGTATCACAGACTGTTAAGCAACATTATTTGCATACATACTCCCATAACATAAGACAGCATAACAAGAATACCCAATGACCATGATACTAAGAAGGGGATGATTTGTGAAGAGAGCTAAAGTAGGTTTTTCATCATCTAAGTGGGTTCTGTCCAATATAAATTAATATTATAGCCACAGCAATAGTAGATTTTCAAGGTCTTGCCTGGTACCAATTCTCAATTGTAATCTAAGTAACATTCCTGATAAGCATGTTTAACTAGAGGCTAGAGAGCATGGAACGGACTGAACAATAAAAGGAACATCCACAAGACTTGAATGTGTTTCTTGATGAGCAAGCCCAAGAATCCTGAAATGATTAAATTAAGCCCTCTAATATGCGTCCAAAGGCACATTCCCCGAGTTCTCCTCATATTTTTTTTTCAAAAAAGAAGATAGAAAACATAATCCCATGCTCTCCTGCAAGGCATAACATGAGGATGTCTGCAAATGCAATACAGATTTCAAAGTGGTAAGGTTGAGAAAAACCATCCAACTACAGCTCCAAAGAGCTAGCTATGTAGAATTGCAGCAAGAAAGATAACTACCCAAGATCGATGGTAAGCTATTAGTTAATAACCCAGAACACTTTGAGTTAATAAAACAAATACTGGAGTGCTACAATTCTGCCACCGGGCGACGTAAACTAGTAAAAAGCAAAAGCAAAAGGGAGCCCATTTCATAACCAATTCGGACACCTTCTCTTGTGAGCAATACAGCACCAGCTTGGACAGCCAGGAAAGAAAGAGAAACAATTTTTGATAAAATTGCGCAGCCCAGCCCTGCGCCAAGTCATGGTAACAGCAGTCACAACTTACAATCCTTGCACGAAAAACATGGAAAAGGAGGCAGAAATGCCCAAAAAAAATTCCCTTTTGCACAACCACATCACATGACGACATCTGTTTCTCTAGATAGGTTTCATCAAGCTACAGAGGAAAACATGAGAAAATGGGAAATACCCATCAAAACATACACACACACGCACATAGGGAGCACATACCAGATGGAGGGGAGCAGTGATGTAGGGAGGAAGCACACGCGGACTCAGGGGAGGCGCATGTGGCCGGGGATGGGAGAATTTTAAAAGGGGCGTGGGTTGGGCATCTGGGGATGTTGGGAGGGGGGGAGAAACCGCATATTCCCCCCGCCAAGCAATGGATACGTCTGCAAATGGAGATGGGGACGGTGGTTTCTAGAGAGAGAAAGGGAGAAAGATGGCAATTTTACTGTTCCCACCGCCCCACCCCTCCTCCCCTGGAGAGAAATAGAGAGAGAGAGAGAGAAGAGAGGGAGACTTGAAGCCCACGTCTCCCTCCCTTCTCTCCTCGCAGTGGAATCGGCGGGCACTGCTCTCTGTCTGCAATGGCGAGGCGAGGCGTCTCCTTTTCAGGTTTCCACCCCGCCACCTTTCCCCGTTCAACCTTCTCCGCCCCCCGCTTTCCTGCCCTTTTCTTCCCCTCCTTACACGCTCTCTCCCTCTAAAAGAAATATTCCCTGCGCCCTGGCGCAATACGCCAAAAAGATACAACGACACAAAAATGCCGCCAAAGCTATATAAGGGGCGCAATGTGCCACGGTGTCGTAACTTATTGGTTCTCCTTCAATTCTCCCCGCCCCCCTTCTCCATCTCTCGTGCGGGACGGAAAGGGAGGGGAAATAAGAAACGGAAGCCGGTGGTTGATGACGTGGCACCCACGCGTCGGAGGGCTGGGGCGGGCTTCCGACCAGGAGCTTTTAAAAATTTAGAAAGCCAGAGGACTTTCTACAATGACTCGGTTTTATATATGCGTATACCCACACCAACCGCTGAAGAAACCTTGTACGTGTCAAAACTCAAAAGTTTCGGGGCAAAAGGTTTTATTTCGAATATGTCTCTAAAATTAGAGAAATTTCTGGGTTCGTCTGTCGACATAATCATAATATTTTTAAGATTTCATGGATATTGATAATAATATGTGAAAATTGTAGTATAGATGCAAACACAGTATTACCAAAGGCCTCACGGTGTATATACATTGAATTTAAGAGCATGCTTTGTAATATGTAAAAATAAATATAAGGGTAATGATTAAATTTATATTTTGATTGGAGAATAAGAGAAGAATAAGACCTCTTATTCTTAGAATAAAGTTAATTCTAGTTTGATGGGCGGAATGGTTTATACCACGTGAGAATTGCTTATACTAGACTAAGGAGAATAAGTAATTCGAACTTAGACCAAAGAATTGCTTATCCTTCTTATTTTGTCAGTGGGTCCCACGGAACTATCAAAGCTAAGCACCTCTTATTCTAGTAATTCTGAATATAACTTATTCTGCAAACAAATTGGAGCAGCCTCAATTTGATTGCAGAATAGGTTAATCCAGAATTACTTATCCGGAATAGCGTATACTAGAATAAGGAGTGCTTAGCTTTGATAATTCTGTAGGACCCACTGGCGGAATAAGAAGGATAAGCAATTCTTAGGTCTAGGGTCGAATTGCTTATTCTCCTTATTCTCCGAATAGACTATTCGGCACCGGTATTAACCATTCCGCTTGTCAAAGCTAAATTAAGCTTATTCTCCCTTTATTCTTCCTTATTCTTCTCCTATTCTCCAATCAGTGAAGGCAAAATTAATACATGAAGAAGGCCCAAATGAACAACTGCAAGAGGCCCAAATATTGGACGGCATGTAAAAAGGGACTACGAAGTGCCGCAGGGACTCAAACGATGAAATGTGGAAAGGCCAGATCAGGAGGACTTAAAAAGAAACCTCATTAGTTCCTTAGTGGGGGCATTTTATATAAAAATAATTTACTAATAATTATTTTAAATAAAATCTATAAAAAATATTAAATATTTTTCAATGAGGGTGATGTAGCCGAGGCTATCACTATCGGACTTTGGGATCAGAATCCGAATGTCAGCCAGATGACCAATAGCCGAGAGGTATTCGGACCAAGAATTGGACAGAGACGGGCGCAAAGAAGGAACCAGTTAGGAAGGGCCCTAGGTTTCGGCCCAGGGGAACCCCCTCCGATGGTAAAGTCAGTCTCGGCGGAAAGACTTAATATTTAGAAGAAAGAAGAAGCTCGGGTGCTTGAGGCGTACCTTTTCCGCAGTGAATAGTGTTTCTTTTATAGCAGGAGATGAGAGTTCCTTTCTTACGGCAGTCGATATAGGACTATGTTTTGAGGTTTGACAGGAAATCACAAAAATACCCCGCGTTAGTAGGCTGAAGGCCTGCTAGCGGTCGACCGAAAATCGGCCGGACCCATCTCAGCTCATCATGCTCTTGGACTTGGCCGAATACTGCCGTTTGGTTACTGAATCCGTTATGTGTGGGTTGGACCTGTGCTGATCCAGTAAGGTGTTTGGGCGGATTCTGTTCAATTGGCTTCGTGGGCCGAGTACTTCTCGGCCCCTTCTCTTGTTGAACTGGCCCCCAACCGTTGGGCCTAATCGGATTCTCCCCCATCACAGGGCCCTCTACTCTCGTCGTTCTATACTGTTGTGAGACGTCTAGAGTAAGATTTGAATCCGCATAGAAGGATGCTTGGGTTCGGATGATAGACAACCTTCGTCTAACGCCGAGAGTTGGTGACAAACTTCTTCGTCCAAAGCCGAGAGTTTGTGGGAATGTACAAACATTTGGGCGCCAAATGATGGCGGGAATAATTTTGAATTTCCCGCCGATAGGCTCGCTCCACGAGGAGCACGGGACACGTGGCGAGCATCTGAGGGATTATTGTCGGGCCGGGTGATCTCTACCGTCAATTGCTACCACTCGGATTACCGCCACTTTGGCTCTTTACACGATGACTCACTCGGATTACCGCCGTTTCGGCTCCCGGCACGAGGATCAGGGACACGTGGCGAACATCCGGAGGAATAGCCGAAAGTTAGGTCGCTTTCGGCTGTTGATTGCTTCTTTTCAAACATGCAACCCACTCGTCATCATAAGGAAGGACAGGACACGCGGCAGACATCCGAGCGGGGAGCAGCCGAAGGGTCGAAGGATCTCGAGCGTTGGTCCGCCATCCAACCCCTCAAGGTTTTCTTATAAATACCGGCTCATTTGCCTTATAACTGTTCATGTGCTTTCCCCAGAAGTTCTTGCGCCAGAGCGATTCTGCGAGCAGTTTCGTGAGCGTCCCTTCATCTCCACCCACGAACGTTCCATCGAGGTCACCCAAAAGCATCCCGTCGACCGCTTGGGATTTCTTGACCTGAGGGTAAGCCTCAGTTCCAGCCTCGTCTATTTTCAATATATGTCCAGCAGCTCTTTTTCTGTCGAGAGCAGTTCGTCCTGTTCTTCGTCTAAACTTGTTCCTCAACCTTCTCTTTCATCTCCTTGCTCCTTGAATTCCTTTCCCTCCGACATGGCGGACGAAATCAAATCGACCCCTGCTCCCACTGAGCCCTCCGTATCCGGCCGTCGTCTGGCCGAGCAGGTCTCGGACATGGCTTCTATCCTTGGCGTTGAAGCAGTGATCGACACGGCTAATCAATACCTTCTTCCGTCTTAGATGATACCTGTCCGGCCTGGAAAGAAGACGAGAGCTAACTCTTCCCGGGCGGGTTCCTTTTCTATCTACGAGCACAACTTTCGGGTTGGGTTTTGTCTCCCTCTACACCCTTTCATCATCAACCTTCTAAATTTCTACGGATTGGCTCCATCTCAATTCTTTCCGAACTCCTGGCAGACTGTATATGCTTTCTTAGTTCTTAATTCCAGTTTCGGTCTCGTCCCCTCTGTAAATATTTTCCGCTACCTTTTTAAAATCAAACCCCAAGGAAAATCTTCCTCGTATTGTTTCATCTCCCGCTTCGGTCGGGCTATCTTCTCCGGGAAGCCCTTGTCCATCCACTATTGGAAGGAGGGTTTCTTCTTCATCTCCCTCCCGGAGAAGCACAAGGGTGTCTAGCCCTTCCCCATCGAATGGGGGCCTCTGGCCGAGGGGATTTCCGCGGGCCCCTCCCTCAGCCTCGAGCAGCTCGCTGACACCCATTTATTCATGGACAACGCCCCCTTCGATATAAACGAGCTCCTAGAGGACGAGGACAGGCTCGTCGGTATGGGAGCTTGGCCAGATCCATTGAACCCTCCCGTCCGGGCCGCTCCCTATCTGCCTCCCAGTCAAGCGCCAGGAGAGACAATGGCGAGGGTTGCCGTGACCACGTCCAGGGCTCCGACCGAGACCCATTGTCCTCCGAACGAGGGTGCCGAAGCTCTCGCCAAGGGTAAGTCGGCTTTGGGTCGCATAATCATTGCTGAGTTTCATCTAACTCTTTTTGTTTCTTTCAGATATGGCCGGTCTCGGATCGCTCATGGCCCGGATCTCTCAGCGGTCCACGCCTTCCCAACCGTCCAAGTCGTGGCCCGACAAAGGGAGGTCGGCCGACGTCATTTCAGTGTCGGACGCACCTCCGACCCGACAGACGGCTGCCTCTGCCGAAGGATGGGCGATCGCGGCTGCTCTCGAAAGGGAGCGACGGGAGAAGGGCAAGGCGGTTGCCCACGGGAGCGAGCATTCCAAGAAGAGGAAACGGCGGGCCGACCAAGGCGAAAGGGAGTCCGCCCAAGCGGCCAAGAAGTCGGCTGCGAGACGGGATGAGCCACTCGTGGCATCTCCTCCTCGGCCGCAGAGGGGCGACTCCCCTTCGGCCACAGCAACGGCGACGAATAGGGGGTTGTCATACCCGTTTGGAGCGGCCAGGACCCACATGTCCCGGGAGTACGGGCATGAGCCATGGCGTCCAGATACGGGAGTCTTCGCGGATGATAGCCTGGAAGACTCCTGGACATGCATGCACCTCGCCCGAGCTGTCCTCAGAGGGCCTCTCTCAGCAATGCGTCTGCCACGCCATCTTAGGTGAGTGAACTCTGGCTCTTTCGGTGTTATTCTCATTTCTTCTTACTGCTTCGTCTTATATCTTTTGCTTCTCTTTTCAGGCCGCGATCATGTGCGAGGCTCTCGCTCGCCGCCAGGCTCACATCCAACAGAAGCTTTTGGATGTGGACGACGCCACAGATCAATTAACCGCGGGCAAGGTGGCCTCGGTGCAGCGAGACCTCGAAGCCAACATCGATGCCCTCATCAGGGCGAATGTTAGGTTGCGGTCTGACCTAGACGGTTAAAAGGAGGTGGTCTGGGCGGCCACCGAGGCTCAGAAAAGGGCCCGAGAATAAATTGGAGCAAGCCCGTGCGAAGGCCGAGTCATGGAAGGCTCAGCTCCAGAATAAGGAAGACGAAGCCGCCGAGAGGATAGCTCGGCTAGAGAAGGAGCGGGATGAGGAACGCCTCAAGCACACCGAAGTCGTCTCAGCACTGAAAGCGAACCTGGAGGCCAAATCAAAAGAGGCCGATGACGTTGCGCTCGTGGCCGTGGCGAGCTTCAAGGAGGGTCTGGAATACGCCGAGGAAATGCTCGAGGCCGGGGCTAAAGCGGCCGAAACCATGTTCGATCTGGCGATGGCCATTGCCCAAAGGGCTTGTCCGGACACAGATCGAACTGGTTTTGGCTTCCCCGATGAAGATGAAGGCAATCGGCTCTTGGCCTGGTGGCAGCAACTCAAGGCCGATAGGATCTTGGCTTCTCCGGAAGACGCGGCGGTAGATTCTGATCATGCCCCTTCTCCCCCGACGACTTCGAGCAACTCCCTCGTCGATTTTGAAGGCGAGGATGCTAATGTATAGCTAATATGGGGGCCTGTCCCGGATACTATTTTTGAGTTGCCGGCGTTGAGTGAGCGGTTGACTTGTTCTTCCATATACTATAAAAGGAACCTTTTTTGGAATTTTTCAGACATATCTCGACCAAAAATTCTTATCTTTCCACATTCGGTATTGTTTGAATCTTCTAAGGTATATATCTTGTGGACGGATCGATTATAGGACGAACTTTCGAATTGCCTAAAAGCCAAGTTTGGTTCCGGATTGGGCCGAGGTCATTCCCGGCGCGCTTTTGTGGACTTAGGATAGTGCCGCTCCCGATATGGTTTGCATGGCCGAAGCTACTCCCGGTACGGTTTACACGGACTTAGAGTAGCGCCGCTCCCGATACGATTTGTATGGTCGAAACTACTCCCGGTACGGTTTACACGGACTTAGAGTAGTGCCTCTCCCGATACGGTTTCTCTTGGTACGATTTACACGGACTTAGAGTAGCGCTACTCCCGATACGGTTTGCATGGCCAAAGCCACTCCCTGTACGGTTTACACGGACTTAGATAGTGTCGCTCCCGATACGATTTGCATGGCCGAAGCCACTCCCGGTACGGTTTACACGGACTTAGAGTAGCGCTGCTCCCGATACGGTTTGCATGGCTGAAGCCACTCCCGGTACGGTTTACACAGACTTAGAGCAGCGCCGCTCCCGATACGGTTTGCATGGCCAAAGCCACTCCCGGTACGGTTTACACGGACTTAAAGTAGTGCCACTCCTGATACGGTTTGCATGGCCGAAGCCACTCCCGGTACGGTTTACACGGACTTAAAGTAGTATCGGTCCCGATATGGTTTGCATGGCCAAAGCCACTCCCAGTATGGTTTACACGGACTTAGAGTAGCGCCGCTCTCGATACGGTTTGCATGGCTGAAGCCACTCCCGGTACAATTTACACGGACTTAGAGTATTGCCGGATACAATATTTCTAGATGTAATATTCATTTAATGTCATGTATCCGGTCTAAAGCCGGGGGAATACTTTACACAAAATAGCGTCGAAGGCGCTCCACATTCCAGGTGCGAGGGAGAGGCTGGTCCGAGAGGGTCTCCAGCCGATAGGCCCCTCGCCGAATGACTTCCTTCACCCGATAAGGGCCTTCCCAGTTTAAAGATAACTTTCCTATGGCTTCGGCTGGCTTCGAAACATGGGCATTCCACAACACGAGGTCCCCGGCTTCAAAATTTCGAGGCTTTACTCGGGCATTATGATATCTGGCCATACGTTGTTGGTATGCTGCCAGCCGGATGCGAGCCTGATCTCTAGTCTCTTCCACGAGATCAAGGTGATCCCTCATGGCTTCATCATTACTCTCCGGATCATAAGCGAGGACCCTTGGCGAGGACAAGCCAATCTCAACTGGGATGACTGCTTCTACTCTGTAAGCCATTCGAAATGGAGTTTCTCCGGTAGGGACTCGGCTTGTTGTTCGATAAGCCCACAACACACTTGGCAATTCTTCCACCCATCGGCCTTTAACTTCGCTGAGACAGGTTTTCAACCCTCACAATATGCTTCGTTTAGTGACTTCAGCTTGACCATTCGTCTGGAGGTTGTAGTGCTAAAAAAGAGTGTGTGTTCATCATGTTATCAGGTGTTCACTATGATTAATAATATGAAAAGAATTGTGATCGTCAGAAACCGAGGGTTTCAAAGGAAAAGTGATCGCTTACTAATCTTGCAAATTGGGAGAATATGGAGGTTCTTTTGTTCTTTTCTTCCGGCCGGCCGAAAGAAAATAGCCTTCTCTTTCTTTACTCTTGCTCTTCTTTTGTACCTTGCACAAAAAAAAAAATCAAATAAACAATAAAACTATGATTAGAATTAAAATAGTGTAGTATCTATTCTAATTAAGAATCTAAACATGCAACTAAACTAAAAGAACTCACTTTTTGTGTTCTTTTAAACCCCCTTAAGGAGTGTAGGTTTGGAAATCATGAAGTGAGTGTGTGCGATGAATTGATGCAATGAAAAACTATATGAAAAAGAAACTAGAAAGGAAATCGGTTGGTTTGGCCCCTTGAAAGCCTTGATCTTCTTGAGCTTCAGTGGTGGAAGAGGATGAAGGAACAAGAACTCCTCATTGTTATCCACGTTTTTCCTTTGAAACACCTTCAAACACTTTGTAGAAAGCTCCAAATCCTTCAATTTTCAACCTCTAATTGCCAATCGCCAATCTCCAACCTTTTTCAAAAGTCAATATCCATATGTATTTATAAGAAATGATTTTAGGGTATTTGGCCTTCAAAAGGACTTTCCCACAGCTCGGACTTGCTCTGGACGATCATAATGGGAATTGGAAACCCTTCCAACCTCTAGAACAAGATTATCTCGGCCAAATCTTACTTATCAGAAAACTCTTAAAACGCGTCGCTCAAGGGGGACACCTTTTAGTTCATTAATGCAGCCAAAATAGAAATAAATCCGGAAAGGGGAACTGAGAATAATTAGGAAACATGAAAGGCGTCGTGTACACGCAACGTGCTTTAGATAAATTAAGAAATTAACTAGAATTAAAAATAGTAAACCTAAGCGGATTAGGACTTAAACGGCGTCGAGTAAGGGCGACGCTATTCAGCTAAATCCTCTTAAATTTACAATTTTCAATTCCGAATTGATTTCTGCTCAGAATCTAAATGGCGTCGTGTATACACGACGTAATTCAACAAATTTGGAGAAAATCAATAAAAAATAATTAATGATTAAACATCAGACTATTCTGGGGCATTATCATTGTGACATAAAATTTACTCAATACGATGTAAAAATTAGTGTGTCTACAGTTGCCCCACCTTAGCATTGACTTTGCAAGGGAGTGAAATGTAATAAAAAGGTGATGCCAAGGTGTGATGTGACACGCTCTTAACATCATATGATAGGAATCTTTCTCAAAACAATCAGTGAGGATAATTTGAAGAGATCAATGGAACCGATCTTATCTGGATGAGGGAGACAAAGGAAATAAAAGGCCGATCAATTTCTGTAATTGGGAAGTATCTTAGGTCACAAATCCTGCAGGTTTCGTCATGAAGAGCGGTTACCAGCCAATGTGGAAGTGCTGCAATCATGACGGATGTTAAGAGAAAACAAGAAATGTCGGGTGAGAAATCCAAGAAAGGTAGAACTCCAAAGATATCTTCAAGCGAACCTCAAAGATAATCAAGATATTCAATTCAGAAGGGAATATTTCATATCACGTTGGGATTTATTGGATCAATGGTATGAAATTTAATCAGGAATTAATCTTTATCACAATTATATCAAAGTCCTACATGATGCATGCTGGGCTAAAAGAAAAATATAAAATAAAATAAAATATAAATTAATCAAGGATAATATTGTTAAATTGTCATTAATGAGTCATGATATCGGTTCTTGTAATTCAGTGATAAGCCAAAGCTCGTATATCCACACATCGTTTCACAAAAGCGGAACCATCGTCCTTATTAATTAACAATCTAACGGCCCATCCGTGCGATTAAGAATTCTCTGGAATTATCATTATTTTTGTGGGGGGGGAATTCAAATTCCAGTTTCATCAAAACTACAAGGTCCTCGATGTATCTAATAACTATTTATCATATAATAATACGAATGCAAATCAATTACATAAAAGAGTACATGGTAGAGATAACCGTCTTTTTAGTCACAACTAGGACTCATGAACTCCCACAGTGGGACCTTAGTGGAATTTCAGCTTCATTTTCACCTCTTGGTATTTCTTGTACTCAGCATTTCGTCAGTAACTTCAAGCAAATTGTATATCATGAAATCATAGATTTTCAGCAAGATAACACAAATTCAGAAACCTGTTTAAAACACGTCGCTGTTCCCAGACATCATTTAAATGACGTCGCCCCGTCCAGATGCTATTTAAATTACAGAAACTGCTCCCTTTTCTAACTCTAATCCGAACTCTGCTTGCCTTAATGCATGTTCCTCCTCTAATTTGGAAAGAGACTTCCAATTTTGCAAATCACTCTATAAATCCCTCCTTTCTTCGTATCGGAGCATTACAACAAGCAATCAAGAGGGAAATGTAGAGAATTCTCTTCAAGACTCAAGGAAAAGAGGTGAAGAACAAGAAAGAGTCAAGAAAATCAATTCAAGGAGGATGGATTCTACACAAGATTCTTCAAACAAGAGGATGAGAAAGGCGATTGAAAAGCTTTCTAAGGTGAAGGATCGTCTAAGTGGGCGAGATCCTAACTTACGAGTAAGCTATTCTCTCTTCTAATCAATTTTTCCTATGCAACTTTCTACATGATCTCCCTATTCCAATTCCATATCTAGGGATATCCTTTCTTCTCCGGTCCAAGAAGATTTTCTTCACTTCCATAGGTCCAAAAAGTAGTCAACAAGATCAATCTCTCCATGCAATCTTATATATCTAAGTGGCATATCCAAGGATTGATAGTCCATGCCAAGCATTACAAGAGCACAAATATAGATTGGGCTGCAATGGGTGCTTTGATCGAACTATGGCATCCACAAACTCATACTTTCCTCTTTGCCACATTCGAAGCCACCATACTCCTAGAAGAAGCCGAACTCTTATTGGGCCTTCCCAAACTCAAAGTCAACAATGATGATCCTGATTTGAGTGATATGATATTCATGAGAGAAAGAATTACGGGTCAACAATTATTGGAAAAGATTATAAAGAACCCAAAGGAAATTCAAGACTGTTTTACCAAGAAAGGGATCAATCTCGCTAAATTAACTGAATGGACTTTGAAGAAGATAGAAGATTTCAAGGATGAAGATACATAGAATGTGATGAAGGCATTCGCCACGTGCTTAGCTGGAGCACTACTATTCCCTGCCCAAGACAACGTTCTAGAAGATGATCAAATCAGCACAATCAATGGGATTTTCGAAGGGAAGTAGATAATTACAGCGGTTCTAGCCTAACTCTACAGTGGGCTCTCTACAGCTTCTACGACCCAATCTCCTTATAGCAGCATGCTACTCTTGGCTCTGTGGGTGGAATTCCACTTCAAGTTCAACCATAATGAGAAGAAAGTTCCAATGATATCTTAGGCATATCAGCGCAGTCCTATCTTCCATATTGTCAACATTGTGAAGTTCAATGATAACATGACCAATTGAGTACCCAACCTCAAGACTCGAACTGACTGGCGTACTTATTTCAAGACTATGCCCAGAATCGGATTCGAATCCACGCCACTTGCTCTCATGGAAAAGACAGTTCGAGTGCGCCGTGGTGCTGGCACAGAGCTCTAAGTGATCGGGGCGACCAAGTTTGTTCTTTATAATCCACATCGGTGTCATCCTCAGCTTCGCATACCTCGCTATGAATTTCCAGAAATATCTTCTCTTTCTCCAATCAAGAAACGGACATTAGGAACTGATGAAGACTTTGAGGCGACCGAACTTATTGCAACTCTTTGGAACATTGAATTTACCCGTTGTGTGAAAACTCCTCATGAAGCCAATAAGGAACTGTAGAAATCATATGTAAAGGAGCTCAAGAAAGTTCGACCTTGAAAGCTCTTCACCTTTCTTCCAACTTGATATATCTCTTATTTTATTTCAATGAAGAAATCAATCCTTAATATAGTAGAAATCCTCCTTTAATGCTTTACAGTCTTCCTGTAATTTTTCCTTGAATGAAACTATGATTTTTCCTCAAAATATGAACTCTCGGGTTCAGTTAATTCAAATCGCATCGACTCAGAGAGACGCTTTTCAATCTTAATCGATTTCCAAAAATTAATCCTTATAGAACGATGAATCGCGTCTGGCCATCGAGACGCCTTTTAATTCTCCAGATCACCGCCCTTTGAGTGGAAGGCCGGGCGGTGAGCTGGATTACGTATCCTGGTTACCACGGGCTGGCTCAGGAGCTGCTGGGCCTAGAGTGCACGGGATTGGAGGGCCGGGAGTCCCGGACCTTCCTCAGGACAGCGGTGGAGAGATCCCTAGGACTGGAGGAGCCTAGGCAGCAGCCCGACGAGTCCCGGGCTGAGTTGAGATCCAGACTGGCTAGGGCGGCCAGCGAGATATATGGTCAGGATCCTAGTGATAGGGTCAGGGTAGATAGAGACCTTAGGAGATTCTTAGTCTTCTTCTTCGGTAGACTTCTCTTCTGGACGAAGGGCGACTACATCCATTGTCGCTTCCTGAGTCTCTTGGTAGATCTTGACCACTTAGGCGAGTACGCATGGGGTGCGGCCCTTCTGGCCCATCTCTTCACTGACCTCTCCGCCGTCACACCTAACCGGGAGACCACCATCAACGGCTTTGCGCCGTTTCTTCAGGTACTCGGTTTATTTTATATTTGTTCATTTCATTAAATGCTTACAATGCGTGTGATCCTAACTACATGTTCTTTTATGCAGGTGTGGATGTATTTTTATTTTCCTCTGAGCCGAGCGAGGCCATCTACACAGCCGGCAGCGGTTCCGCTTGCCCGGCATTGGCGTCCGGTGGTGGACACGGCGCCACAGCATCACCAGTTGACGGCTCTCCACCGTTAATTTCTTGACTACCCAAAGTTATTGGTAAGTTTTAAAATTCTTTTCTGTTTCACATTTGATTAGTTATCTAATGTTAAATGGTTTGATTATTAATTGTTTTTTGTTAAAGTGTTTTTAGATTAGAGTTTATTTAATTGCATATTCGATTGATAATTTAGATGTTTTTATTAGTTAAATGCGATGCAATCAACCTATATGAATACAGGTTATCTGGCGTCCATATCTGGGTATGGATGATGCCAGACAGCCATGGGTGGAGCACGGGCGAGGCAGGTTTGGGAGCCAGGTGTGACTGCACTGCATGAATGAAATTGCCCTCCTACGCCTGAGGTTGGCGATGCGGACATTGGGTCAACATCAGGAGTGGGTGGAGGAGGAGATCCCAGAGGGGATCGGAAGGTCGATGCGGGGGAAGCAGGCATGCACGGATTGGAGTGCCAAATTCCCAGATCAACGGGATGATTGGCACCGATACGGGGTCCCGGTGGAGTCGCAGGCGGTGAGCAGCGATGCTTACCTGCAACTCTACCGGGCCCACTACGCGGCCCACCTCCAGCTTCTCCGACCTCTTGATGTGAGTATATGATATGCATGCTTGTGAATGCTTCTTTCATTTTATTAATTATCTTGTTTATATTTTTAAATGCATGACATGTCATGAAAAATGCAGGATGCTCGGGATGCCACCATCATCACACTCCGCGGCCACCTCCAAGACGCTGAGACCCAGTTGGAGCGGGTCCAGAAGGAATTGGACGAACTGGTAAGTGCTATGCATGAATGACATGAATGTTATGAACGCTCTATTTTATTATTAAATTGTTTTGACACTTGTACACTGACGGCGGTCACCCTTTTGTTACAGCGTGCCGCTTATACCCATGCGGCGACCCCCTCACCATATACTGCTGCCGTCCTTCCTCCTTTTCGGTTGCCTATGAAACTGTTATGGCTTACCTGCGAAGTCAGCTAGCCCTTGCCATCAGCTGTGCCACTCAGGCTGAAGAGGATGCTGCTACTCGGGTAAGCCTTCAACTTGCTTCTTGCATGATGTCTTTTGCTTACTTGATCACTTAGCTGATGATGTCTTTTGTTGCAGGTCCAAGAGCCCTGCATGGCTCTTGAGGAGAGGGATGCGGAGCTGGCGCAGGCCCGCAGCTCGGCAGCCCGAGTCGCAGAGCTAGAGGAGCAGTTGGCCAGACTCTCCACGGGCGACCTCCCTCGTGAGCTTGCACGTCTCCAGGTTCGGCTGGAGGTTTTGACGGAGGAGAGGGATCAAGATCGATCCAAGTTGGAGAGTCTCAAGGGACGCCTATCGGTGGCGGAGCACGAGCGCCAGAGCATCGAGGCTTGCTACCAGTGTGCGCGCCAGCGGGCGTTGGAGCAGGGACAGGCGAGTGCCTTCACCACCAGCATTGCAGTATCCTCTGGCCAAGCAGGGCCAAGCGTCATGGGACCACCGTCGCTGCCAGCTCGAGGTCCAAATGTCCAGGATGAGGCGCAGAGCCAGCTGGACGAGGGTGCGGGAGAGAGACAGCCGTGAGGGCTGCCATCATGTATTTTCTTTTGTTTTGGAGTCCTGTGGATGGACTTTCATATTGTACAAACTCTTTGTGATATATGAAAGGACTTTTCTTCATGCTTGAGTTGTCTTGGTGTTGTTTTTCGCTATCTTTCCTTTTCTATTCCTGCACATGGCTCAAAGAACAAATTAAATGTCTGTTCAGGCTTAGCGCTTACCCAGTTACTTAATCCAATCTTTGGTAGAAGGGTCAAGGGGCGAAGCCTTTATTTAACAAAAGTGAATGAGGATAATTAAAAGGAAGTAAAATGTAACGTTCAAGCATGCTCACTGAAGGTAAAAGAATGCAACACGCGCGTGATGCGACAAACAAATGCTAATTGAAATATTTTTGTTTCGCAATTGCATATTTAGAAATATCCATTTTTTTTGGGTTTTGAAATATTCAATTTTTTGGGTTTTGCAATATTCAATTTTTATGGGTTTTGAAATATTCAATTTTTTTTGGGTTTTGAAATATTCAATTTTTTTTGGTTTTGAAATATTCAATTAACTGAGTAAACTAAAGATCAACATGGAACTTGGACCAAAAGAGCATATCCATTCGTCAACTTAATTCCCACATCAATTTTTAATGACCTACTCCAGACTTATCGTGCTTGAATTATGTTTGGAATCGTGATCCCATTCGATAGTCCGACCCTTAGTCGACCTTGGCTATTCCTCAAGTTTGGGGCACGCCTCTTTAGAATGAAAGGAAGAATTCGTTTAGAAAGTCCGTGAGAAGGTTCCGGAGACTCAGAAAGATGTCCTTTCTCTACCCTATTATCCGTTGTGATTCGATCATTTTTATTTTGTGGAGTATTTAACGACCTTGCGCTCCCTTTTCATTTAATTTTGTGGCCTTTTGTAATAACATTCGCAACATTGAGTGGCCTTTTGATTTGGTTTGGCTTTTGTTTTTTCTTTTGCCTTTGTGGGGCAGATCTCCCCCCCCCCCCCCCCTTTTTTTTTTTATGACGGCCTCCTACTAGGATGGCGGTTACTGTCAGTAGTCTATTCTAAGCCTCGTTCCATCGTCGCGGGTCGAGAGTAAAAAACAGAAGTTTTGTTTTGAAAAGAATGAGTTGTACTTTTCCACTATTAGTCAAGCTTTCGATGTTTCTCGGGCTTCGCATATCTTGTTATTCATGAATCAAACGTGTTTGTGTGCAATAAAACGTTTGGATTAGATTACCAAAGATTAATATGTAATTTGAGTTTTCGAATTTTTCAACTCCATTGATCCTTGTACCATGCTTATCGATTACACTAAGGGTAGTATTTCTTAAGATACAGACCATTCCAGGAGTGAGTTAGCTCTTGTCCTTCTGCATTGACTAAGCGATAAGCGTTACCAGGAAAAGCATGTGATATGACATACGGTCCTTTCTAGTTGGGTTGGAGTTTAGAACGTGGACCACCAGGTTTTACAAAGATTCTTTTCACAACCATCTCACCAACTTTAAACTTTCGTTCAATGACTTTCTTTTGATAAAAACGTGCTAATATGTTCTGATATACTCTTGTATGATTGGCGGCTGACCATCTTTTCTCATCTAAGAGTTCCAATTGAGCAAAGGAGTGCGGAGCGATGCTTATCAATGGAAAATTCTTTGCTTAATTGTACTATTAATGATGGGATGAGGACTTCGTATGGAACTATCGCCTCCATTCCAAATGTTAGGGAATAAGGAGTTTGCCCAGTGGGAGTGCGGATTGAAGTTCGGTATATCCATAGAGCCTCAACTAATTTTTCTGGCCAGTCCGAGAACTTATTAGACTTACATGTTTTCTTGATAATTTTTGTCTGAGTTTTATTGGTTGCCTCTGCTTGGTCATTGCCTTGCGGATAAAAAGGAGATGAATAATGCAATGCAATTTTATACCTGTTGCAGAGGTCCTTCAGCTCTTGTGATATGAACTGTGGTCCATTGTCGGTGATGATGGTGCTTGGGATTCCAAATCTGGTGATGATGTTCCTCATAGTGAACTTGTAAATCGTTGATGCTTTGATCTCCGTTTATGCTTCGGCTTCCGTCCACTTGGTGAAATATTCTGTTGCCGTGAGGATGAAAGATTTTTGCTTGGTGGTAGAATCAGGACTACCAAGGGGACCAATGATGTCGAAAGCCCACATGGAGAAAGGCCATGGGGATGAAACATGATGGAGTGAAGATGCGGGGGAATGGATCTTATCGGCATGAAGCTGACACTTAGCACACCTACGGACATATCCTACGTAATCTTCTTCCATGGTTGGCCAATAATATCTCTGTCTAAGGATTTTCTTTGATAGCATCTGTCCGTTAACGTGGCCATCACAAACTCCAGTATGAGCTCCCTCCATGATTTTCCAAAGCTCATCTTCATCCAGACATCTTAAGAGAACACCATCAAATCCACGTTTGTATAAAGTTCCTCCAACTAAGGTGTACCTCTGAGCAACTCTCCTGATAGCTCTCTTTTCCTCAGTAGTGGCTTCTTCGGGGTATGACTGATCTTCACAGTACTTGGTAATCTCATAATACCATGGTTTATCCTCGTCTTCCATTTCTTGTTGCCAGTCTAGCAACATGATCTCTCTTTTTTCCACAATATCCTCATCTCCAACCTTCTTCAGCAACTTCTCTTTAACCTTAAGGAAAGAAGGGTCTTTCACGGCAGGAGAAAGACGCCTATGGACAGTAATGGACTCAGATTGCCTGTTGATCGGGAAATTTAGGGAAGATGCGATAGAAGCCAAAGCGTCAGCTAGAATGTTCTAATTCCGGGGAACATGGACAAAGATCAGTTTGGTGAAAAGCTTGGCATAAGCCGAAGTGAGTTCCTGATAGGCTTGATTTTAGGGTCAAGAGTGCGATATTTGGTAAGCACTTGGCGAAGAATTAATTGACTATCACCCACAATTCTCAGTTTGGTGGCATCATGGAGATGAGCGGCCTCGAGGCCAGCAAGGAGAGTCTCATACTCAGCTATGTTGTTAGTGACATAGAAGTCGAGCTGAAAGGCTTGTGGAATGGTGACACTTTCAGGTGATAGGAGAACAGTGCCAATGCACTTACTGTAAGAGTTCATAGCTCCGTCAAAATGCAGAGTCCACATATCATCGTTGATTTTGTTTATGGACATCAGTTCCTCATCTAGAAACTCTGATCGGACCGGATCAAATCAAGGAAGAGGGTGATGAGCAAGATGTTATGCTATGACATAGCTTTTAATCGCTTTCTGCTGAATGTAAGTGATATCGAATTAGGAAAGAAAGCTCTGGCATCGTGCCATCAGTGAGAACGGATTTCTCCAGAAGGAACTTAATGGGATTCATCATAGCGATGAGATGAACTTCATAGGCAAAGAAATAATGCTTCAACTTCTGGACCACCCATACAAGTGTTGCACATGTTTTTTCCATCGCTATATACCTTTGTTCAGCAGGGTTGAGAGGTTTTGAGAGATAATAGGCTGCCCTCTCCTTTCCTTCTTCATCCTCTTATGCCAGGACAACCCCCACTGCATCATCCATGACAGAAATATATAGAATTAAAGGTTTGTTAGGAGATGGTGGTCTCAGAACAAGAGGACTTACTAAATAATTCTTTGATCCATCAAATGCCTCCTGGCACTTATCATCCCAATCAAATTTGACTCCTAATTTAGTAAGTTTGTAAAACAGCTTACACATTTGCGAATGTTGGGAGACAAATCGGCGAATAAATTGCAACCTCCCGATTAATCCTCTTAATTCCTTCAAATTCTTGGGAGGCGGCATTTCTCTGATAGCCTTTGTCTTATTGGGATCGATCTCAATGCCCCGCTTACCGACAATGAATCCAAGTAACTTCCCTGAGGATACTCCGAATACACATTTCTTGGGGTTCATCTTCAACTGATATTTTCTCGACCTCTCTAGAACCTTTGCTAGAACTTCAGCATGCTCAGCTTTCGTCTTAGATTTCACTAGCAGATCATCCACATACACCTCTAAGTTAATGTGCATCATTTCATGGAATATCGCCATCATGGCTCTCTGATAAGTGGCTCCAACATTTTTCAATCCAAATGGCATAACGACATAGCAGTAAGTTCCCCAAGCTGTGGTGAATGATGTTTTCTCTTGATCATCTTCTGCCAACTTAATCTGATTATACTCCGAGAACCCATCCATAAATGACAGTCTCATAGCCACCAGTGTTGTCAATGAGCACATCTATGTGAGGCAGTGGGAAATCGTCTTTAGGACATGCCCGGTTCAAATCTCGAAAGTCAATACAGATTCTGACCTTCCCATCCTTTTTCATAACCGGGACTATATTGGCCACCCATTGCGGATAGAGGACAACTCTAATGAATTTGGCTTTATGCAGCTTATCGACCTCTTCTTTCATTTTCAAAGTCATTTGAGGGTGGAATCGCCTTAACTTTTGTTTTACTGGGCTAGCTCCCTCTTTCAAGGTTAATCTATGTTCCACTAGTGATGAGTCTAGCCCTGGCATATCCTCATAACTCTAGGCGAATGTGTCCTTATAATCCTTGAGAACTCGGACCACTGTCTCTTCATCTACTTCATACAGATTCTTGTTGACGAGGACAACCTTAGGTTCATTTTTAGTTCCTAGATTGATCTTTTTGGTAGGCTCTTCTACAGCAACTGAGGGTTCATCAAATCTTTTCACTCCACTGGCACATGCCTCAGCCGCGTCATCGTCGTCTTCTCCTTCTTCATTAATGGGGTCTTTCTCATGTAACAACTCATATACCCCGTATCCATCATCGACTAACTCATCAGCTCTACATTCTTCTGGCATCTGGATTGGATTTTCTAATAGCTGAGGGATCTGAGAGCAAGAAAGGCATCTTAAAGCTAACTCTTGGAGGTATCTATCTGGAACTTGCTACCCTTAGACTTCCTAAACTTCCTAACCTGCCTAGAACTAGACTCCATAACTTCACTAAACTCCTTATCCTGATAAAAATCAAGGGATACAGGGGAGAGCACAAGTGAATCCTCCCGCGGGGAGGGGCAGAGCAGATGTAGAAGGGAATCTTGCCCGAATGACCCCCGAGATGGGGTATAGTTGGACAAATAGGATGTTTCCTCGACGAGGATTTGGGGGGAAGAAGTTGCCAAATTGGCGTTTCTTTTGTGAATTATTTGAGTTTAACATATAGCAAGAGTGGATGCAGATGGAGGGAGAAGGAAGTGATGGAGGTACCGGCACCAGTGCCCAGGGATTAGGGGGATCATACAGTAGTATGTCCCAAATCAGATCATAGTTCCTCTCGAGATTAAGAGGAATATGAGGGATGAGATCCTAAGGGGATATAGTAATAGTGATGGGCGGAGCTCGTGGAATGTCTTTAGTGATAACCTACGACCAAGTCGGGGTTAGGAGCAGAGTGCGGAACAAGGTATGGGGTGTGAAAACATGAGAGGGATAGGTTCCCTTCCATAGGAGATCAATGGTATAACCAGCTTCATAGGGGTCATCTGGCTCCCCTTCATTTGTTTCTTCTGCCAGCAAAATCCTTTTGTCGAAGATGGCCCCAGGCCTCTCGATCAGTTCATCTACCAGTGGGGGCCACTTTAGTTCTGATGGGTTCAAGAATAGTCTGCTCAGTGCAATATACAAGTCCTACATGTCAAACCAGCGGTACCATTCACATTCCGGATCTTGTATCTTCCTCTTTTTCATTGGCTGTAGGGCTTCTAGAGACTGGTATGTCAGTAGTGGAGAACAATGTCTAGCCAGGTCCTTCCCATATACGTCATGCAGGTCAAAATGAGAGGTGATCACTACTGTGTTGTTGTGGTCATGTTGAATAACGGGCCCTTTAACAAAATGGGTAGACAAGGTCCAAGTCAAGGGATCCTGATTCTCTTTGTAGGGGGTAATCATGGTTTTCCATATTTTCTGACCATCTTCACCTTCTTGTTTTTCCACAATACTGTGTCTCACCTTCTCTGGCCTGTAACCTAGGCCGCTGCCAGGTACCCTTCTCTCATCTGTCACTGGTTTAATTCTTCTCTGCAGTCGGGTACCCAGACCCTTTCTAGGTTGATATCCCACTTTCAGCATGATGTTCCAGTCTGGAGTATTCATGAACTTCTTCCGCTTTACAGCATTAACCGGGTAAGATGTAAGTACAGTATACTCAAAAGGATCTGCCAAAAGGGTGTGGGTCTGGCATAAGGGGATGACTGGCCTTTGAGGGGCCGGGTTGGGATTAGTATTCAGTGAGTGGGTTGCAGCAAGGATAGGCATGCCAGTAACTTTGATGATACGTCCTTTGTGGGGGAACTTGAGGCATTGATGGTTCGTCGATGGAATTGCCTCAAGTAACTTGATGTAAGGACGACCAAGTATGCCTTTTAGTGAAGGGTCGATTTCGAGAATATGAAATTCGACTTCAGCATGGCAAGTAGGACCTAACTCTACCTTCAAATAGACCATCCCCAGAGGGGAACGGGTAGAGTTATTATAGGCTGTAACAGAAATGGGGGAAGGCAGCCATTTTTCTTTCGGGACCCCACAGAGCTCCAGGGTTCTCGGTGGCAACACATTGATAGATGCCCCAGTATCTACCAAACAGGTATCCACAGCCTTTTTACATATATTGACAGTTATACTTAATGCCATGCTCCTTGTTGCAAGTGGTGCTAGTTCAGACGTATGGAAAGATATAGAGGGCTGATCCCCCTAGGGTACCAACAATGCGGTGATCTTTTCCATTGGCATATCTTCGCTGACCCTTACCCATTGTAGGTATTCCATTAGGGCTTCCTGATGGATCTTAGATCTCTTGATCAGCTCTAATATGGAGATGCGTGCTGGTGTTCTATCCAACTGTTTCAACAAATTATAATGGGTACCAGGTATACTCTCTTTATTCTGGACTTCTTCTACTGGCTGTGACGTTCTGTCTCGCACTGTAGATTGAGGGAACACTTTTTTGAATATTCGACCGCTTTGGAACGTATGTTCTTCAATAGCAGAAGCTCCATGCGTTATCTTGAGCACTGCCGTGTTGAGAAGTGGTTTGGAAGGCGTAGTGGCTTGGTGAGGGGATGTTAGTGGAGGTAAGGGAACTCGGATGAGTGGTTTGGAGGGTTGGGGTTGAGCAAGTGACAGTGATGGGTTATTTGGTGGGGGTATTGTGCGGATGAGTGGTTTGGAGGGTTGTAGGCTACCGGGGTGAGTGATTGTTGTAGGTGATGTAGGGAATGGCATATGGAGTAATGGTCTGGATGGCATGAGGGGTGTATAATCGGTTTGCGGAAGGTTGCTTAGTGAGGATGTGGTGGTGGAGGGTGGAATGGGTTTAATGGTGATAGGTTGTGGTTTAGGTATGCAGAGAATGCGGCGAGGCGGTTGCTCGGCAGTGGTTGACATATGACTTGCTGAATAGATAGAGGACGAATCCTCCACTTTCCATTGTTGCCCTCTACTAGCCTCAGACTGGCTACCTGTCAAAATGGGGGCAATTTGGTTTTGATGTTCTAGCAATGGGTTTTGTACTATGCACATATTCTGTGGTACTGCTTGTTGTACCAGGGCCCTTTGAACCGGCTGTTGCTGCTGTGGTGGCTGTGGCTGTTGTTGTTGCTGCTGTGGTCTTTTTGCCTTCAAGGCGGTTATGTACTTTTTCATCTATTCCCAATCAATCCCTCCTTGATCATTGAGGTCATGAATATAATCTCGAAAAAGAAAACAAGCATCTACTATGTGTCCCGGTTGACGATGGAACACGTAGTAATGGGACATGTCGACATTTGATGGCCAAACGGTCCTTTCCTTTGGCTACACTAAGGTGTTGGCCGCCATGAGGGCATTGAATATATCTATGAGGGATTCTGATAATTGGGGGTATACCGACCTTCTGGGACCATGAGGTTTCCTCTGCTATGTATAGTCATTAGGAGGAGGAACAAAAGTGTAATTTGGCGGCTGCCGAGGTTGATTGTATACTTGCTGATGAGAGTGCTGCGGTGCCGACTGAAGCTGCTGAGTAGGAGGCCTATAACCCTGCTGGTTTTTAGGGTTAGGTGACTGATATTGCTGCTGATTTCTCATAAACTGGTGCTGATTATTGTTCATTGTACTGACCTGTTCTTGGGACAATGTACCTTCAGTAGTTGGACCCATAGAAGCATTGGGGATAATAGACTTCCGGGGTGGAGGTCTATTGGGTCGATGAGGATCGAAGACACTAGCAAAGGTAGGATCCTTGAATGCATTATGAGCATAACGTGCTCTCTCATATAGATCTGCCATGGTAGTCGAGTTATTTAGGGTCAGTACAAGCTTGTATTGTGGAGTGGCGTTGGCAACCATCATCTTTACCAATTCTTGTTCGGACAAGTGGTCTCTTATCTTTTCAGCCATCCCTCGCCACCTATCGACGAACACTATAAAGTCTTCGTCCGGCTTCATCTTCTCATTAAATAAGTCAGTGATGGACAAGGTAGGTGCCACCCTGTCCTTGTACCTTTGCAGGAATCTCTTCGACACCACGTCGAAATTCTCTACCTCACTGGGGTCCAGGGAAAAGAACCACTCCAAAGCTAATCCATCCAACGATTCTGAAGAGGAATGCCAATGCTTTTTTGTCATGCTGCCAAAATGATGATTCATACAGAAATTCTTTGATGTGAAGGAAGGGATTGCCTGTGCCGTTGTACTTTCTGTAAATTGGCATTTCAGAAGGTAAGAGATGGAATACTGGCAAATCAGGAATAAGTTCAGGAGCGGTCTTGCTGTCCATATTCTTTTCAAGATTCTTGAACCGCTCGTCCATCTGGGACAACTTGTTAAGTAGGAGTTGGGTGGTAGAATCTGCTGGTGGAGGTGGTGGTTGTTGATAAGATTGCCTCTGCGAATAAGCAGGGATGCGGGGGCAGTGAGGTTGTGAACTGGCGGCATTCCCACCCTGCCCGAAGGCATTCTGATAGATTGGGGTTTGCGGCTTGACAGGATGCCGTAAACCAGACTGTTGAGGGCTTCTGTGCTATGGAGTGGAAATACGGAGGCCTTCCATGGCCTGAGTCGGAGTTTGATAAGCAGCGGGGTGAACCACAGGGCTTGGCTCGGAAGGATGCAGAGGAGCTTTCTCTTTTAAGATTGATTGCATGGCATCAAATTGATGGGGATCCGCATGATTAGACAGAGCTCCCATGAGAGTAGCAAGATCAGAAGGATGATTGACAGAGGGCCCAGTCTGGTCTTGGGCTCTTTCAACAGTAGGATTAGAGATGATATGAATACGTGAATGATTGCCCAAATCTGGGTGATATTGACCATAGATCGGACCATCATGATACTGAGGGGCATGAACATCTCCCTCGTGAACAGATTGGAATTGATCGTGATAGTCAGAGATATAAGCGTCCCTTTCATCTTCAGAATAAGATGTACCATGAACCTGAGGGGCATAGGCATCTCCCTCGTACTCGACCAGATCTTCTTGTTCAAAGGCAACCATGCCGACAGTTCAACCTGAACATAGCATCATTGTGTTGAGATGACAATTACTTCAATCAAGTTTACACAGATTAACAACTAAGTGGATGTTTACGCTGTTTTGAGAGTTACTTGTTGGGTTAATTGAATTTTTAGACTCAAATTCTCTCAATAGGTAAGATCCTAGTTCCAATTCAATTTCCACCGTTATGCTCTACGGCTTCACTCACAACGATATGACCAACTACCTGGGACTTCAAATGGTACAACTGGCTCGATGAACAAAGAGGAATTCTTTGCTTTTAGGACTTACGGAGGTCTTAACACCAACCACTCTAGTTTGACCGAGGGATCGACCCAGTTAGAGTGAGGTGAGGATGCCAAGAGAGGTGGTCCTAGAGGAGGGGGGTGAGCCCCGATGCAAATGACCTGTGGCCTGGATGGCCTCTAATGTAGAATAAATAAATATAGGTAGCAAGAAGATCAATGACCCGAGTGATAATGACCAACAGGGATGAGAGCTTGAATTGCATCGTTGTTCACCGACGCTATTTACAACAGTAATCCCTCTTGTTCACAGAAGCTCGGGCAGCAGGGAAGATAGAGGGGGCACTAAATTGCGTCTTGCGAGGGCGACGCGTTTAATGGAACGCGTCTCCCTGTACAGACGCGCTTTAGGTCCCAAAAACAGCAAATAAAAAGCAAGATAAGGGGCAATCCACTCTTCAAACAACAAGAAGACTAAGAAATCAACTGCTCATGCGACGACAATTAGAACACATAAACCAATCATGCAACACATGGATATCAATCTGAACAAACACACTTTCTAATACCACTTCTCAAGGCAATCAAGGGAAGGCAAAATTTTGCCACAAGGGGGTGTGCACGAGGTGCACGTGGGGATAAAAGTCAAATAACCAACCAACAAACCATCAAACGTGTCCGAGGGACACAAGCGGTGCACCGAGGGTGCCCAATGGAATCGACAAGAGTAAAAAGGAGCGAAACGGCAAGACAAGTCCCACCGTGATCGCCAAAAAGCTGTAGTGCTTAAAAAGAGTGTGTGCTCATCATGTTATCATGTGTTCACTATGATTAATAATATGAAAAGAATTGTGATCGCCAGAAACCGAGGGTTTCAAAGGAAAAGTGATCGTTTACTAACCTTACAAACTGGGAGAATATGGGGGTTCTTTTGTTCTTCTCTTCTGGCCGGCCGAAAGAAAATAGCCTTCTCTTTCTTTACTCCTGCTCTTCTTTTGTACCTTGCACAAAAAAAAAATCAAATAAACAATAAAATTATGATTAGAACTAAAATAGTATAGTATCTATTCTAATTAAGAATCTAAACATGCAACTAAACTAAAAGAACTCACTTTTTGTGTTCTTTTAAACCCCCTTAAGGAGTGTAGGTTTGAAAATCATGAAGTGAGTGTGTGTGATGAATTGATGCAATGAAAAACTATATGAAAAAGAAACTAGAAAGGAAATCGGTTGGTTTGGCTCCTTGAAAGCCTTGATCTTCTTGAGCTTTAGTGGTGGAAGAGGATGAAGGAACAAGAACTCCTCCTTGTTATCCACATTTTTCCTTTGAAACACCTTCAAACACTTTGTAGAAAGCTCCAAATCCTTCAATTTTCAACCTCTAATTGCCAATTGCCAATCTTCAACCTTAAAATTCCAAACCTTTTTCAAAGGTCAATGTCCATATGTATTATAAGAAGTGATTTTAGGGTATTTGGCCTTCAAAAGGACTTTCCTGTAGCTCGGACTTGCTCTGGACGATCATAATGGGAATTGAAAACCCTTCCAACCTCTGGAACATGATTATCTCGGCCAAATCTTGCTTATCAAGAAACTCTTAAAACGCATCGCTCAAAGGGGACGCCTTTTAGTTCATTAATGCAGCCAAAATAGAAATAAATCCGGAAAGGGGAACTGAAAATAATTAGGAAACATGAAAGGCGTCGTGTACACGCGACGTGCTTTAGATAAATTAGGAAGTTAAGTAGAATTAGAAATAGTAAACCTAAGTGGATTAGGACTTAAACGGCGTCGGGTAAGGGCGACGCTATTCAGCTAAATCCTCTTAAATTTACAATTTTCAATTTCGAATTGATTTCTGCTAAGAATCTAAATGGCGTCATGTATACACGACGTGATTCAACAAATTTTGAGAAAATCAATAAAAATTAATTAATGATTAAACATTAGACCATTCTGGGGTATTATCATTGTGACATGAAATTTACTCAATACGATGTAAAAATTAGCGTGTCTACAGGGGTGAGCCACCGAAGTGAATTTGTGCAGAATACCGAAGCTTGAGCAATTGCCTCTGAACCGGTTGCTGTCGAATTGCTTGCCATTGTATGATATAATCGTCCGAGGGATGCCATAGCGACAGATAATAGACTTCCATACGAAGCTCCAGGCATTATTATCAGTGATAGATGCAAGGGGTTCGGCTTCAACCCAACTTGTGAAATGGTTTACTGCTACAATAAGAAAGTTCCTCTGGCTGGTGGCTATAGGAATGGACCCAGAATTTCAATCCCCCATTGGGCGAAAGGCCAGGGATCTGATAGAGGCGTTAGTATAGTTGCCGACTGATGAATAAGAGAATTGAACCTCTGACATTGATCACAATGGCGGACAAGACTAGCTGCGTCCTCCCGGAGGGTTGGCCACCAATATCCTTGCCTCAGGATTTTATGGGCCAGGGCCCTCCCTCTTGCGTGTGCTCCGCAGATTCCTTCGTGTATTTCTCGAAAGGCATAGTTAGCTTCGGAGGGGCCGAGGCACCGAAAGAGCGGCCGGCCGAATGATTTTTTGTACAATATTTCTTCTAGAATTAGAAACTGAGAGGAGCGTTGTCGGATGCATCTTGCTTCTTTTGGTTCGGACGGGAGCTCCTCTCAGAGGATAAAAGCAATTATTGGAGTCATCCAAGTTTCCCCTTTGGAAGTATCTACTTGCATTACCTTGGATTCTTGAAGACTGGGCTCAGACAGTTTTTCGACCAGGACCATTCGGCTCCCTCCCCCATCATGGGTCGATGCCAGCCGAGAGAGAGCATCGGCCCGAGTATTCTCAGACCGGGGGATCCACACAATTTTAAAGGAAATTCAGCAATGATCTTTTGGGTTACTTGAAGGTAGGACGCCATCAATGCGTCTCGGGCTTCGTACTCTCCAGTGATCTGGCTGACGATAAGCTGAGAGTCGCTGAATGCTTTTATTTTGAATGTGCCGAGTCTTCTAGCGGCTTGAAGGCCTGATATAAGAGCTTCGTACTCGGCGGCATTATTTGTAGCGGGGAGGCGAAGCACAGGGCATACTCGGTGACGATTCCTTGTGGAGATGCCAGAATCCACCCAGAGCCACTACCCGAAGAGCATGCAGACCCGTCAACATATAATTGCCATTCACTAGTTGAGGGGGATACCGATGCCGAAGTGCTTGCAATTTTAGGGTTTACTTTGATGATGGTTGGTTCTTTTGGTGGGATAGCCGAGGACAATTCGGGAGTTGACTCAGCGATGAAGTCAGCCAGGGCTTGAGCTTTTATCGCAGTCCGAGGTTTGTAGGAGATGCCGAATTCTCCTAACTTGATTGCCGTGATTGCCCATTTGTCCAGTCTCCCAGACACTTCCGGCCAAGAGAGAGCCTGCCTTAAAGGTTGATCAGTGAGGAGTTTTATTGAATGTGTGGGGAAGTAAGGCCGAAGCCGTCTCGCAGATGCGACGAGGGCCAAGGCTAGCTTCTCTAGGGATGGATACCGAAGCTCTGCTCCGTAAAGCACTCGGTTTATGTAATAAACAGGCTTCTGGACGCCATCCTCCTCTCGGACAAGGACGACACTAAGAGCAGCTTCGGATGTAGCGAGATATATGAATAATTGCTCCCCTTCAACAGGCTTGGAAAAGACAGGAACCTTGATAGGTCTTCATTAGATCGAAGGCCAATTGGCATTCGTCTGTCTAGGAGAAATTGTTGGTTTTCTTCAGCAGTTTGAAAAAAGGGAAACAATGGTCCGCCGCTCTAGACATGAAGCGGCTTAGCGCCGCTATCGCCCACTTAACCTTTTAACTTCCCGGATATTTGCCGGCTGGAGCATTTGAAGGATAGCCACGACTTTTGCGTGATTCGCCTCCACCCCTCGGCAAGTGACCATATAACCGAGGAACTTCCCTGAGGCTACGTCGAAGGCACACTTGGCAGGATTTAGCTTCATTTTGTACCTGCGCAGGGTAGAGAATATTTCGGCCAAATCGGCCAAGTGGTCACTGGCTACTCGGCTTTTTACCAGCATATCGTCGATGTAGACTTCCATGTTTCGGCCGAGTTGTGGAGCGAACATTTTGTTGACGAGATGTTGATAAGTTGTTCCAGCATTCTTCAAGCTGAATGGCATCCGGGTGTAACAGTACAGGCCAAGATCTGTTGTAAAGCTCGTCTTGTCCTCGTCTTTCAGATGCATTCGGATTTGGTGGTACCCTGAGTAGGCATCGAGGAAGCTGAGTAGTTCGTGGCCGGAAGTGGCGTCCACCATTTGGTCTATCCGAGGCAGCGGGAAACTGTCCATCAGACAAGCCTTATTAAGGTTAGTGAAATCAACACACATTCGTCACTTACCGTCTTTTTTGGCACCATTACTACATTGGCGATCCAATCTGGATGATGTACTTTACGGAGATGTCCTGCGTCCAGCCCCTTCTTTACCTTAGCTTGGATTGCCATTCTTCTTTCTTGATTGAAGGTGCACCGCTTTTGTTTGACCAGAGGTTGATTCGGATTAACATGTAGATGATGTTCCGCCACCTCTGGGTCAACCCCGGGCATATCCGAAGGGGACCATGCGAAGTCGTCGATGTTCTCTTTCAGGAAGCTGGTCAGTCTCTCTGCTTTGGCTTTTTCAAGGCCGGAGCTTATCAATAGTGTTTGGCCTTCTCCTCCTGGGACTGGAATAGTTACAAGTTCTTCTCCTGGAGATGCTTCGGTTGAAGATTCTGTTAGGATCCGGGTGGGACGCGAACAATGCAGCGGAAACGATGAATAAAATATCCCGCCCGATGCCCGTTGATCCGATTTGAAACGAAAAACTAAAACCGAAAACTGGGTTGTAATCTAATTACCATGCACGGATTTGAATCCGCTTCCGTCTCGGTTCCGTCGAGGCGATGTCGCGAGCCGCACAAGCGTCCGGCCTCCAGCGGTATCCATGCAATCCTCCGCGGTGGTTCGTCCTCATTCCCTCGTCCGTATCAGCTCGCTCGCTGAAGATCCGTTGCCGCAACGATGTCTGGAAACCCGCAGACGAGAATTCCCGACTTTCGGGAATCGCGCGCGGCGGAGACGGAGACAGTCTCGGCGCCTCGTACGGGGCGCCTAGAGGAGGAGACAGAAAGGAGGGATGAGGGCCAGCATGGGGAAACCTTGGAGCTTGGCCCAGGGTTTCTCAACAGCACGTATATATATTAAGTCGGCGTGACTTTTCACAAAAGTCCCCGAGTTAATATAAATCCCACTTATGTACCACCGATTGAGAATCTTATTGCGTGTGACCCTCTAGGCCCATTTACCAGTCCGATTTTCAGCCCGTTAAGTCCAATAACTAGTTATTGACTTATTGTAATTAATTAATATCTATATATTAACTAATTACTTAACCGAATTGACATCGCATGTAAATTCGGTCGGACTTCTGATCAAGTTGGGTGCCAAGCAACACCGCATGATCCCGGAAGGTAATGGGGTTCAACAACCCACTCATGGAACCTGTCCGTCCACAGTTCTTACGTGGCTATAATCCTTCGTTCGCACAATGCTCTCGAGTTAACCTAGGGTATGGTCAACTGTCAAACCCTAGATGGTCAACTCACTTGAATCAAACTCCGCTGTACAATATCGGAAAAACACTTTTCTGATATTGTTTCTTCTCTGGCTAGAAACTCCTGCGGATCTATTCTAGAGCATTCTCTCTCCAGTTACCTGAGAGCGAACGATCCTTTATTGAACACACAAACATCTTCGAAGGTCTTCCGCTGGACCCAATCCTTGACTATTAGAGATCCCGTAGATAGGGATTTGTAGGTCAAGGTCAAAGTCCAAAAGTCTACCGACAAGATGTCTTTGGTGTCTCAAGTCCAAGGATCAACCACGCCACTGTGACGATGAATCAAGCCGATTGACAGTCAGGTAAATTACCATTCGGCGATTCATGTCGGATCAGTTCAGTGAACTCATTCCCCAATGAGCACCTACAGGTTTACCATTGTGTCTCCACACGAGTAACTAACGAGATCAGTCACCCTCATCATATGAGCTGGAATAACCTGTACTAATCTTACCGGATGTTTGATGTCCTTCTCAAACATCCTATGACTAGGAACAATTGAGATGTTTATAAGTCATCAGTCTCATTATTATGATCTCATCATAATCTGATGACTAGTGCACATATTCATGGACTTCATTATGCGCAATTATTAATATGCCAATCTACATAATGAATTTAATGCTATTTATTAGTGAATCAGATTGAAATAGGTGCCTTATGATTGCCTTAGAGGACACCTATATTCATCAATCTTCCACTTGGACTCAAGCCAATCACCTTCGCATTTGATCTCCATCAAATCTAGGTGATGCTCACATAAAGTCTGTGACTAAGACTTGGTCAGGGATCTGCTAAATTATTTATAGATGGAATATTTCCATTACGTTATTTCCTTTTAATCCTTTATCTCTGAACTTGTGAAAGAGTCTCAGAATGTTCTGCAACTTCTGAAGAGACTATCGCTCGATCACACAATTGATCGCTCCCACTGTTGTCCTACATTGATAGGATGGTATCAGAGACCTTTTAGAACTACATCTAGTTTAGGGATGAACCTTTTTCATCCATACTGTTCTAATAACAGTACCACTTGTTTATGTCGTCACCTTAATATCGAATTCTGGATTGGAACTCTTCCAACCCGTTCCTTTCTTTTAGAAGGTTAAGTCTATTATTTGACTTGAAATTTGAGTCAGTGTGACCTCATAGTTTCAAATCCTCCTGTCCATATACGTGAGCGCATCCTTGGCACTTCTCAAGTACTTAATGATGCATTTCACTCCTGTATCCTTTAAGGAACTTTTTCTCTAAAGGTATAAATTCCCGGTCTCAACAATTGAGACTTATTATGAAATTTATGCCAAACATTTTGACATACAGGTCAATATAATATCCCTACCGATCTATCTTAATAGATTCGTATTTCCAATACGTGGGATATTATAACTAAATTTATTATGGAGGAAAATATGGTTAATAATGCTTTCACTGATAGTAACATTTTGATGTCATTCTTAATGACTTTGATGTTATTATCACAAAGCATTACTAAAGCGACCATACTCCCACTGTCCTTTCTAAATACACACACATAATCCGTGATCATTCTTAATGATCACGTAGTATTTGACCATTAAGTCAAAACTTTTATTACAACTTAAGAAGCTTCAGTTTGATTCAAAATGATCTTTGAAATCATAACTTGCTTCTTGGATATTCTAAAAACTTTAAAGGTGCATCATATACATCTTTTCCTCAATCACATTGAGATAACACCTTTAATATCCATACTGCCATCATCTCATGATTGTGATAGGCAGTATTGGCAAGAAGAATTCTAATAAACTTACTAATGATAACCACTGAGAAAAATTTGTCTTAGTCAACATTTTGACGTTGACTATTTTCTTCAGTTTACCATATAAGTTTTAAGTAGTCTATTTAAGCAAATCTTCATTCTGGAGATTTACTTGCTTTAGGTACAATAAATACCCTTTAGCAATACTATCAAGTTCTGAACTCAATAGTAGTAATAGACTATTGCTTAAAATTCTTAACTACTTGCCAATCTTAAAGTTGTAATTACAGAGAGCTTCATCACAAATTTTAGATCATAATTTATATCTTTGAGCTCCTCTCATGTGTGTTATGAGTGGTTCCAAACAACTAAAGATTATCTAATAATCTTATGTTAACTTGTGAATCTAGAATATCTTCCAGTTTTATCAGCTTCCACTGTCTTCTCTGAGGACATATTCCTCTTCATAGAAGATAGCTTTCAGGACAATAATTATTCCTGTTTATAATTCATATCCTATATAAATTATTTGGTTTCCATATCTTATATGGACACACACTGACTTATTTGGAACAATCTTTAAAGTATGGACATCTAATGTTCATACTCATATTCACAAAGATAAGAATTAGGCAAATCTTAATATATATATATATTGCACCATATCTTAATAAGGTGTAATTCTTTATTCTATCATATTACTATGATGTACAATGAAGATCAATCGAACGAGGATACAATTATCCTCTTAATGATTTATGTGAATCATATACTAAAGTATTAGTTTTTTTGATCAAATAAAAAATTATAATACTTCATATTGATTTTGTACCTTAGTCTCTTAGATGCATTCGTCTTATACTTCATCAAGTACATACAGTCGAATCTTTCAAAGAGAAAACTATTAAGGTAATTCAATGGAAGTGATTACCTTTGGCCTTAAGAGGATATTGAGCTGTTTACATCAATATGAATTAGTACCAATAATTTCTTATTGTACATCCTTATGTACAATACCATAGATAATCAGGATTCACAAAGTTTATTTTTATAGGAGACTTGTGAACATTCATCACATGATATGTCACATCAAGAATCTATAGTATATTGACTGATTTGAACAACTATTGTTCCTTCTCAGTCAACGTTATTTACTTTTAAAATTCTTGATATCTTATGCAACTAAATAACAATTATTTAGTTTCATATTTGACTCCTATTGATATACAAAGATTTACTGTCTAACAATAACCTATGAATATCATGAACAATAGTTGAGTCTAACTCAACACTTACATTTTCTCGATTTCCTTTTACTTGTCTAAGTCTGAACACTATCGCAGCTCTGAGAATCATTTCCAATATCTCATATTAGATACGCTAATTCTCCAATAGACATGCAAAAGTTGATTACTAAGAATATCCGAAACTTTTTTCAAGTTTCATATTCGTTTTGCCTTTACTAGTATCCTTATATTGGTTGCAGTGGGAGAACTGCTACTTCTCTATCTCAGCTGACCTTCCTTTATCCTTTCAGGTGTGGGTTCGACCGTTTAAAATCTTACCACTTGCCTTTCCCAAAAGCACATCATAAATATCTCTTCATCTTGGTCTATCAAAATAAGAGATTTCATGACAATCATTGCCTTTAAAAAAAGCATACTATGAATACCTCTTCACCTTGGTCTATCCAAGTAAGAGGGATCATGATATCTGATTAGGATAGTGACTTTCACTTATCCCTAAAGACATTCTTTAGAGTTTTCTAGTCAGTTTGAATATGAGAAGTATTGGCATCCAATATGCCAAAATCTCGAATAGACGACATTTTTGTGAACGAAGGAAATAACGTGTTTTAAGCAGATAGTTCTTATGATTCAATTATGGCCTTTTATCTTGAATTATTTCACACTATTTTTCGATGGACTGTATAACTTTCAGGTATACAGAACGGAAGACTCCGACGATCTCCTAGTGAGGATCAGAATCTTCAAGAATCACGGTATGACCTCGGATAAACTCATAGTATCATACTATTATCTTAGAGCAACCATCTCATGGTAATTGCAACTCCTTGTAATATCTGATCTTATTTCGGCTCCTAGGTCTTTAATGGTTCCGGGTAAACACAGTAGACCATTATATATGGTCTAAACTTTACCATCAATATGTGACAGAGTAGAGTAAGAATGAAGCTCCCGGGTAAACGCGAGGATAGCTACACCGTTCCTCTATTCCAATCTCAAGGCATCAAGATGCCATAGTTAATAGTCCTTTCATCAGATGGTGGCAGATCTTGGATAAACATATAGAAACTGCCATCACTAAATCAAGTTCTAAGAACTATATTGATGGAGAGCTGATAGCTTAAGATTGTGTCGTTAAAAATCAAAGCTAACAATCTAAATTAATCGGCTCATTCAAATTAAACTTTAACAATAGCAAGGGTGAGTCCGAGTCGAATCCACAGGGAAATAGATATTTAAAGTTGAAAATCTTAGATTTTTTTAGAGGAAAAACAGAGAAGAAAGAAGATAGAGCATGATGATTTAATAAACAACAATTGAAACTAATTGGACTTACTATGAACTCATAAAAGGAGAACCCCTAAAAGAGCATAATTAGACTATCTATTGAACTAAGACTACCTCTAGAATACTAATTAAAAGTATAATATAAATTTTGAGTAATGTCAACAGAAGAAAAAATAAAAGTTGTAGAACAAAAAGAGGGAGAAAAGATAACTGTTTTCAAAGGAGCTACTATCATTCGTTCACAGAAATATATGAAATTTTACAGAAACATTTCAAATGCAAAAATAACATGACTTTTATAAGAAAACTTTTACAGAAAATATTCTAAATAGAGTGTCACATGGAGAACTCAAAAACTAGAGAGAGAGGCGATGGAGAGAGAAAACTGGTGCTTGCAGTCGTCGTGGCCCTTCGCGTGGATCCTTGGCCGCCCTATACTCCTTTCAGTAGTTAGTTGCAGTAAAGAAAGGAAGAAAGTGGATGGCAGCTGGCTCCTCTTGTTCTCTTCTTGGATAAGAATTAGGGCAACCATTTAGGGTAGCAAAAGACCCTTTTACCCCCGCTTTAGTATTTTTGTCAAAATAAAGTCGATTTTGCTGGGATTCGAACTCCCGTCCTTCTCACAAACGACTAGAAACTTAGCTAATTGCACTGCATCTTCTTCATGTCTTGTTCACATAAAATAAATGCAAATTAGGATATTATCATGAATAAAATTACATTTATGCTTAAATAAATTGATTTTTCACGGTTTTGCTGAGAAAACCGCAAATGCATGAAATGATGATGCTTTTAACTCAGAATTTGACAAAATTGGTACCGTTGGAATCTGTATGAAGTTGTCTATCATTTCATGCTATTTTAAACATTACAAACATAAATATAGTGCATGCATTTGTTCTTTTAATAATAGAAAATACTAACTTATCACACCCCTTAATTTACTCATTGCTAGTCCCTTAGCAATGCAAATAGAAGAAAAATTAGGACAAAAATGAATTATCATGCTTCATTTATAGCTATCTATCATAATCAATTAAATGGTAGCTGATTGGTTAAGCTAAAGTTCATTTCCCATTACACTTTGGTTCATGACAGGTGATTGTGCATGTAATTTGGCATGCTTAGAACTCGTTTCTGTCCTTTCCGTTATATCATCGCCTATACTAATCCTTTATATAGAACTATCTGGGGACGAGAAGAGAAAAGGGATTTCCTGATCAGCCCGTGGAGATCGTTTTTCAACTTCCGCCCCGACTCAGCACTTTTACGACTTGATCGTCTTTTTAGTACAAGGGAATTTTTCATTTAGCGCGGTTTTTTCATTTAATTGCACTTTGCCTTTGAGAATACGTACTTTTTGCCACTCTCTTTGAATTGCCTGAGGGGAGGTGCATACTTTTTGCCACCTGCCTTCCTTTAGCTCTTTTTGATACCTTATTTGGCATTTAATGTTTACAAATGTCCCTTTTTAAATGACGGCCTCTTTAGAGTGCTGAGTGAGTTGGTCCCCTATTACGAATCCTAACGTTTTTTTCATTCAATCCAAAAGAAAAAAAAAATTAGAATAAGTAATCTTATCCTTAGAGTTAATTCCAGCAATTTTATACTTTTAAGGTCTTTCACTTATTCTAAGTTGCCGTGTATGTGTGAAAATCATTCATGTCGTGGCTTCTTGTGAAGTGGGTTATTCTAAACTTTAAAGGCTTTATCCAATTTAGCTAACATAAAACTGATTTATTTAAGATTCTCTTAATGAAACAAGATTTCATGTAACTTATGTGGGATGTGAAAAAGAAATTTTTGAAAAATTTTGGACCATTTTCTCAGTTTTCTTCAACAGATTTTTCAAAAAATTGCATATTGATTGCCCCCCCCAACTTGAATGGTATTGTCCTCAATGACACAAAAGATATGAAAACACATGCTAGCCATAAGGAAACTAGGAAGGATAGAAACAACCTGTGATGATGAGGATGCGACTTTACCAAAGCCGACTGTTGCATAAAAACCTAAAAATGAAAATAAAAACAGAACATGATCTAAAATGTTGGGTTGCCTCCCGACAAGCGCTAAGTTTAACGTTTTCAGCCAGACGACAGTTCAGTTAATGCGGATCACTCAGCTCAATGGATTCCGATGGCTCATTTTGAAGGTTTTCAATAAATGGTTTTAACCGTTGACCATTAACGGTGAAAGTATTCCCATTCTTAGGATTCATGATTTTAACATCTCCATGATCAAAGACTTTAATGACCAAGAATGGTCCATCCCACCTGGACTTCAGTTTTCCTAGAAATAGGCGAAGCCTAGAGTTAAATAGCCAAACTTTCTGATTTGGAAGAAAAGATTTTCTCACAATATGTTTATCATGGAAAGCTTTAGTTTTGGCTTTATAGATCTTGGAGTTCTCATAGGCCTCATTACGCAATTCTTCTAGCTCACTCAGTTGTAAGGTTCGGTGGGAACCAGCTTGAGTTAGGTCCAGATTGACTTGTTTAATGGCCCAATATACCCTATGTTCCAATTCCACTAGAAGGTGACACGCTTTTCCAAAAACCAGACGATAAAGAGACATGCCAATAGGAGGTTTGTAAGCGATCCGATAGGCCCATAAGGCATCATTTAACCTTTTAGACCAATCTTTTCTATCGGGCCTAACGGACTTTTGCAGAATATTCTTGATCTCTCTATTAGAAACTTCCACTTGGCCACCGGTTTGGGGATGATAAGGGGTAGCTAGCTTGTGATTAATCCCGTATTTCTTAAGCAAAGTTCGAAACTGGTAATTCGTGAAATGCGTTCTCCCATCACTTATGATAGCTTTTGGCTACCCGAACCGAGAAAAGATATTTTTCTAGATGAATTTAATGACCACTTTATGATCATTGGTTCGGGTGGTTACTGCTTCAATCCACTTAGAGACATAATCCACCGCTACCAGGATATATGCATGTCCAAAAGAAGGTGGAAAAGGTCCCATAAAGTCTATCCCCCAAACATCAAAGACTTCAACTACCAAGATTGGGTTGAGTGTCATCATGTCCCTTTTTGCCATATTTCCTACAGCTTGGCATCTCAAACAAGTTTTGCTGAACTCATGGGCATCTTTGAAGAGTGTGGGTCAGTAAAAACCACTTTGTAGGACCTTGGATGTAGTTTTCTTCCCTGAGAAATGGCCCCCACAAGCCAGATTATGGTAGAAGTTGAGAACACTCTGTTGTTCTTCTTCAGGAACACATCGCCTAATGATTTGATCATGACATAATTTGAATAGTTCCGGATCCTCCCAGAAATAATATTTCTCCTGGGAAAAGAATTTGTCCTTCTCACTTTTAGTCCATCCTTCCAGGAGTTGATTAGTCACCTTGTAATTGACAAAATGAGCATACCAAGGTGTAACAGCATGAGAAATGGCCAGTAGATGCTCGTCAGGAAATGAATCAGTTATTGGTCCACTTTCGGAAATCAGAATTCGGGATAGGTGGTCAGCTACCACATTCTCGGAACCCTTTTTATCCCGAATTTCCAAATCAAATTCCTGAAGGAGTAAGATCTATCTGCGCTTCGCATCCTTCTTGGTCAACAGGTATTTCAGAGCTGAGTGATCAGAATAGATTATGACTTTTGCCCCTAAAAGATAAGATCTGAATTTTTCTAAGGCAAAAACCACAGCTAATAATTCCTTTTCGGTGGTGGTATAATTCATTTGAGCATCTACACGGGTGCGACTTGCATAATAGATCACCATGGGACACTTGTTGATTCTTTGTCCCAATACCGCACCGATAGCATAGTCAGAAGCATCGCACATGATTTCAAAGGGCAAAGACCAATCTGGGGATTGAAGAATCGGAGCTTTGGTCAAGGATTCCTTTAGAGAATTGAATGCCTTGATGCAAGATTCATCTATTTGGAAAGGAACATCCTTAGCTAGGAGAAGAGTTAAAGGCCGGGCAATTTGAGAGAAATTATGTATAAACCGGCGATAGAAACCGGCATGGCCAAGGAATGAACGGATCTGTCTGATCGAGGTGGGAGGAGGAAGATTAGATATGAGATCGATCTTAACTTTACTTACCTCTATCCCCCTTTCAGATACAATGTGGCCTAGAACAATGCCCTCTCGAACCATAAAATGGCTCTTCTCCCAGCTAAGTATCAAGTTGGTTTCTATGCATCTAGTTAGCACCTGTTTAAGATTCTCCAGGCATTTTTCAAAAGAATCCCCAAAAATCGACAAATCATCTATGAAAATTTCGAGGAATTCTCCCACTATATCAGAGAATACAGCCATCATACATCGTTGAAATGTGGCTGGTGCATTGCATAATCCAAATGGCATTCTCCTGAAAGCAAACGTGCCATAAGGGCACGTAAAGGTGGTATTTTCTTGATCTTTTGGGTAAATAGCCACTTGATTGTACCCAGAGTGCCCATCTAGGAAGCAAAAGTACTTCCGGCCCGATAACTTTTCAAGAATCTGATCCATAAACGGAAGTGGAAAGTGATCCTTCTTAGTCATGAGATTCAACTTTCGGTAATCAATGCACACTCTCCATCCCGTGGTGGGCCTAGTAGGTACCTCCTCACCCTGATCATTCTTGATAACCGTCAATCCGGACTTCTTTGGTACCACTTGGGTTGGGCTGACCCATTTGGTATCCGATATGGGGTAAATGATACCCGCATCCAGCCATTTCACAACCTCTTTCTTAACCACCTCTTTCATGTTTGGATTAAGCCGCCTTTGGATCTCCCGATTGGGCTTAGAATTCTCTTCCATATAGATGTGATGCATGTAAATGGACGGGCTAATTTCCTTTAAATCAGCCACCGACCATCCAATGGCACCCTTGTGGTCTTTGAGGACCTCGGTTAATTGGGCCTCCTGCAGCGATGTGAGATTTGCCGCAATGATGACCGGGAGAGTTTGGTCTGGGCCCAAGAAGATATACTTGAGAGACTCAGGTAATGGCTTGAGTTCAAGCTTAGGAGGGTCCTCTAAGGATGGCAAAGTGGGCTCAAATTGCAAGGCTGGTAAAGGTTCAACCTTGGGCCAAGACGTTAATGGGCTGGGAGAATCTTTTAAGGCATTGGCTTCCTCTAAAAGGTCATATGTGAACATCACATTTTCTTCAACCAAATTATCAAAGATATCAATAGTATGGCATTCTTCTTCTTGATCTGGATATTGGGATGCTTTGAAGACATTAATCTTGACTTTTTGACCCCCAAAGGATATGTCCATCATGTCGGTTTCACAATTTATATTAACTTTGGCTGTGGCTAAAAATGGACATCCTAGGATGATTGGGGTGTGAATGATTTCTTTAGGCGATGCCATATCCAGAATAAGAAAATCCACGGGAAAATTACAATCATGGACTTTTCCGATAACATCCTTAATTAATCCCCGTGGGGTCTTCACAAACCTATCAGCCAACTGCAAGATGATGGATGTGGGCTTTAATTCTCCAATATCAAATTTCTTATAAATGGCTGTTGGCAAGAGGTTCACACTGGCACCTAGGTTCAATAGAGCTCTATCAAATGTGACTCCACCTAAGTCACATGAGATCAAAGGTGTCCCAGGATCTTTCAATTTCTTGGGAAGATGGTTCATTACAATGGCCCTCACATCCTCCGATAGCCTAATATTTTCAGGTGTCATTCTAGATTCTCTTCGTGGTGTGCACAATTCCTTAAGGAACTTAGCATAAGCTGGCACATGCTTAATGGCATCGAAGAGTGGAATATTAATCTGAACTTGTTTGAATAATTCCAGCAACTCCTCATTCTGGACAAGTTTCTTCCTGGCATTGGTCTTAACTAATAAGGCGTTAGGAAAAGGCACCCTAGGTTGATATGGACTTGGGCCTTCATCAATCTTTCCTTTTCCTTTTGGGTCCTCTCCCAACTTTTCCATGTTAGGGTCAGCCTCACTCTCGCTTTCAACTTCATGAGGCCCATTAGTAGGATCTTCAATCAACTCCCCATCTGTCACTGGGTTCTCTAAACTTTTCCCACTCCTAAGGGCTGAAATGGCCTTAGCATTTTCAAATTGTGGTCCTTTAGGTTGTGATAACGGGCCAGGTTGAGGTAAAAGGCCCGATTGTGGTGGAAAACCTAATGCTGATTCCTTAGATTGGCAATGGGTTGACTAGGAAGTTGGCCCATTTCTCTTCTCATAGTAGCTTTAGCTAATTGCCCCATTTGGCTCTCCAGCTTAGAAATAGACTGTTGCTGGGTCAAGATAAGCTGTTGGAGTTGAGTGAATTTGTCATCAAAGTTGGGCTGAGGAGGTTGTTGGTAAGTGGGTGGAGGATGGTATTGGGTTGGTTGCCCTGATTGGAATGATTGGTAGTGGGCCGGTTGAGAGAATTGGGCCTGGGATCCCCTAGCCTGAATATTACCATAGAAATTGGACTGATGTTGAAATGAGTTTTGTGGCTTTTGAGCTTGATGCATGGGAGGATTAGACATTTGCAAAGGAGCATGCTGGTTCTTCTATGCAAAATTAGGGTGATTTCTCCAGCCCATATTGTAAGTATTTGAGAATGAATTATTATTGGGTTTGGAGAATCCCTAGGCAGCTTGAACTTATTCTTGAATGAACAGTGGTAGTTGGGCTGCAGTTGGGCATTTATTCACTTGATGGGCCGGACTTGCGTAGAAAGCACAAATGTCATGAGAGATGAAAGATGGGCCTTCATATGGACTAGATGGTGTTGGATAGGTAGGTTCTTGCTTATTTAAGACTAAGAGTTGATCTAACTTTTGGGCCAAGATATCTATTTTATCCAATTTCTGATTGATGAGATTGATGTCCATTATGGATTCGGGCTCTCCACGAGCCTTAAGTTCATACATTCCGGCCCGCTTAGATGGCCCAACTGACCTCTCATAAGATGATAATGAGGCATGATTGATAGAATTTTCACTTAACATCTCAAAAAGGTCATAAGCCTCATCTTCATTTTTCATCATAAATGTCCCTCCACAAGAGGCATCCACCATTTGTCTGAATTGTTCAGACAATCCTTCATAGAATGCTTGGACAATTTGCCACTTTGATAACCCATGATGAGGGCATTTCCTAAGCAATTCTTTTAATCTTTCCCAAGATTCATAGATCAATTCCCCGGGAGTTTGGGCAAAACCCGTGATAGCCCTTCTCATGGTATTGGTCCGCCCTATGGGATAGAACTTCTTTATAAATTCTTTTTGCATTTCTTCCCATGTCCTAATGGGCCTACCTATAGTCCCCAGCCAATATTTGGGCTTATCCTTCAATGAAAATGGGAATAAGGTTAATTTAAGGACATCATCGGTGAAATTCTAGATCTTCACCGTGAAACAAATTTCTAGAAATTCATCCAGATGCTTATAAGGATCTTCATTCGTATTCCCATAATAAGATGGGAGCATCTGAATGGTGCTTGATTTAATTTCATATTGATTGGCCAGATTCTGAGGAAGGTGAATACAAGATGAAGGTTGATATTGATTTGGGATGAAATAATCCTTCATTTGCTTCGGTGGATCATGATTACCGGTCATTTGATCTTGCGGTGGATTTCTATGATGGATAATTCTCTCAATTTCAACAATCGGTCCTAGAAGATTAGGGATTTGAGATCTCTTACTGATAAAGTGTTAAATTGATCATTTAAAGGCAATCATACACATCATACTAACGTTTTTATCTATAAAATAGCATGAAATGATAGATAACTGCGTACCAAGTCCAACGGTACCAATTTCGTCAAATTTTGTCTTAAAAACATCGTCATTTCTTGTGATTAATGGAGTATAGCGCATTTGTGGTTTTTCGACAAAACCGAGACGAAATAAATAAATATAATGATATTTTTATGATAATATGCTAATTTGAATTTATTTTATGTGAACAGGGCATGAAGGAAGCCATGGTGCAACGGTTCAGACTTTGCGGGCTTGTGGGAGGTCCGGGATTCAAATCTCAGCAGAATTGTCCATCTTTTTGAAAAATAAAAAGACGTAGGGGAAAACTGGTAATTTGCTCCTCACATTAGGGTTACCCTAACCCTTTACCAAAAAAATCCTAATTCTTACCTTAAGAGAGGCTAGCCGCCGCCCTTTCCTTCTTTCTCTGGAGTTTCCCAAAACCCTCTCTCCAATTTCCCAAACCCTCGATTTCCTTCTCCTTCTCCAGTTTCCTTTCCCACGCCTCTCTTCCTCTCTATATTAGAGAACCCCAGCCCGCAGCCTCTCTCCCTTATTCTTTCTCAACCCCGCGGCCCTCTCTATCTCTTTCCTTCACCCGCTCATTTTCTCCTCCTCCACAACCCTCTCTCTCTCTCGGTTTTGTTTCTGCAGCCATCCCTCTCTTCCTCCCAGCCGTATCCCTCTCCGTCTCCAACTCCCTCCGCAGCCTCTCTTCTCTTTCTCCCACGTTCTCATCCTCTTCTCAACCTGTCCCAGCATCTCTCTCTCCGGGTTTTCTCTTCTTCTTCTCCGTTTTTTCCTCCTCCACCCAGCCGGTTCTCCCCCTCCCTCTTCTATTTCTTCTCCCTCTACGGTTCTCTCTCCCACGGTTGCTCTCTCTCTCGTTCCCGCCGTCTCTCTCCACAGTTCTCTTCCCTGTCGCTCTGTCTTTCTCTTTCTCTCCCCCACGCTACCCTCCGTCGGGCTTCCACCGGCGCCAGCAGCAGTTCCACGTGCAGCGGCAAGCATCCACCAGCCAGCAGCCTGCACGTGCCGCCCATGCGCATGCTCCGTGAAGCCTACACCAACCGCACCTGCAAGTCAAGCTCCTCCAGCACCTCCTCCACTTCCACGTAGCCGGCAACGCACCAGCAGCATCCCGGCACCTCCACGCGCTGCCCATGTGCTTGCTCGGTGAATCTTGCACCTCCACGTGCTGTCCCAGCTGAACCAGCTTCTCCACGTAGCCATGCATACCCGGCTGCAAAGCTACTCCTCCACGCGCCAGCATTCCTCAGCCAACAGCAGAAGCACTTGCACGTAGCCGGCTTCCAGCATCCTCAGCGGTCCATTGCGCCGCTCCACAGCATACGTTTGATTATTTACAGCATAGATACGTTTGTTTATTTAATTTTTCATGGGAGTTGTTATTGTTAAACAGTTAGTGGTTAATGAAAGTTTTATTCAATTTTTATTCAGTTAACGTTTATTTCCTCATTACATTAGGGTTGTTTGCTTGTTTACTTAGAATTAGTTTAGTTAATTAGATTTCTTTTTTAATTTTAGTTAAGTAGCTGGTGTACGGTTTAATTAGGTAATTAATCATTTAGTATAATTAGTTAATTCAGGTTGTTGTTGTTTTTAGAATAATTAAATTTTAAAGCATAAAAAAAAAATCCTAAACAATCGTCATTTTTTTAGATTAATTAAATTCCAAAGTTCTCAAAGTTAAAAATTTAACTCCCTGTGGTTCGACTCGGACTCACTATTATTAATTTTCAAAATTGAATTTAAATGAGCCGAATAATTTTAGATTGAACGTTCTTATGAGTGTTTAACGACGCACAATTTGGAACGATCAATTTTTGGCGCCGTTGCTGGGGAGTTAGATTTTTAATTTTGATTATCTTGGATTTAGTGTAATTATTCTTTAGCTAACCTTCTTTTTCTTATTTTTGCTGGTATATTGAAAAAAAAAAAAAAGGAAAACGAAATCATGGTAAGTGTGTTCCAACTTTCTATATTTCAATTTCCTTACTTTAGTTAGTTTCCATTTTTGTAGTTTCGAGTTTAGATAGGTTTCCATTAACTAAATAAGGAACAAAAGAAGAACATCCAAATTTAAAAACCTTCATGTCAAGATTAGAAACCTTCTATGCTAGGCATTCATCATTCTAGGAAAGCATGAGCTAGTTTCCTTGCACAGTTATTTCCATAAATTGTTGAAGATTGCGGGGGAAAGGTACGTGTTTCAATTTTAGGAAGTCATTCATGATTGCATCAACACACCTTGCATTGATTTGCTTATTGCCTTGTATTGCATTCAAAAAGACTCTAAGGGCAACAACTTTAACCACATAAGGTAGGGATTTGATCACCCTTCCTTAGCCCACAAATCATCTTCCTTGCATTGGCATTTCTTAATCCAATTAAAAGCAAGTCGAAAGAGAATCTAGGGTTTACATCGTGAGTGGTTTAAATTTCGGGTTGCCTCCATTTTTGGCAACGGTGTCTAGGCTAGAGGTTAAAAAGGCAAACGTCTAAGCGGGAAAGTGGTTCTCTAATTAGGTCTTTACGAAAGTAGGGGGAGCCTCCCACTACCCCACCTCTTACCTGGCCGTTAATTGATTGTGGTTGCGACTTGAGGTGGACTCCATTCACCTTGTAAGAAAATTCACATAGAGAGTCTAGGTTAACATTAGATCATTAGGATAATTTGTTTGTCAAAATTGTTTGCATTTAAAAAAAAAAAAAAAAAACAAGAAATAGAAAACAAAAATCAAATCCATCATCTCTCTATCAGTCCTAGTGTATGCAAGGTAGGAGATCTCAAAACCCTAACCTTCTAGGACCATTTGCTGAAATAGAAAGAATCCTACATCAAAGAAATCCACCACAAGATCAAATGGCTGATAATCAGGACCCACCAAAGCAAATGAAGGACTATTTCATTCCAAATCGATATCAACCTTCATCCTGTATTCATCTTCCTCAGAATCCAGTCAATCAATATGAAATTAAATCTAGTACCATTCAGATGCTCCCATCCTTTTATGGGAATACTAATGAAGATCCTTATAAGCATCTGGATGAATTTCTAGAAATCTGTTCCACGGTGAAGATCCAGAATTTCACCGATGATGGCCTTAAGTTGACCTTATTTCCCTTTTCATTAAAGGACAAGGCTAAATGTTGGTTGGGAACTATAGGAAGGCCCATTAGGACATGGGAAGAAATGCATAAAGAATTTCTCAAGAAGTTCTATCCCATAGGGCGGACAAATACCATGAGAAGGGCCATCACGAGTTTTACCCAAACCCCCGGGGAATTGATCCATAAATCTTGGGAAGACTGAAAGAATTGCTTAGGAAATGACCTCATCATGGGCTTTCAGAATGGCAAATTGTCCAAGCATTCTATGAAGGATTGTCTGAACAGTTCAGACAGATGGTGGATGCCTCTCATGTGAAGGGGCATTTATGATGAAAAATGAAGATGAGGCCTATGATCTTTTTGAGATGTTAAGTGAAAATTCCATCAATCATGCCTCATTATCATCTTATGAAAGGTCTGTTGGGCCAGCTAAACGGACTGGAATGTACGAACTCAAGGCCCGTGGAGAGTCCGAATCCAGAATGGACATAAATCTGATTAATCAGAAATTGGATAAGGTAGACATCTTGGCCCCAAAACTAGACCAACTCTTGGCCTTAAACAAGCAAGAGCCTATTTCCCCAACACAATCTAGTCCATATGAAGGCCCATCTTCTGCTAATCATGACATTTGTGCCTTATGCACAAGTCCAACCCATCAAGTGAATGAATGCCCAACTGCAGCCCAACTTCCACCATTCATTCAAGAACAAGTTCAGGCTGCTCAGTGATTCTCCATGCCCAATAATGATCCATTCTCAAATACTTACAATCTTGGCTGGAGAAACCACCCTAATTTCTCTTGGAAGAATCAGTAAGCCTCATTACCAATGGCCAATCCTCCCATGCATCAAGCCCAAAAGCCACAAAATTCATTTCAACAGCAATCTAATTTCTATGGAAATGTTCAAGCTAGGGGATCTCAAGCCCAGTTTTCTCAACCGGCCCATTATCAATCATTCCAATCAAGTCAACCGGCCCACTACCATTCATTCCAATCTGGACAGCCAACCCAATACCATCCTCCACCCACTTACCAACAACCTCCTCAGCCCAACTTTGATGACAAATTCATTTAACTCCAACAACTGATTTTGACCCAGCAACAATCCATTGCTAAGTTGGAAAGTCAAATGGGCCAACTAGCTGAGGCTACGATGAGAAGAGAAGTGGGTCAACTTCCTAGTCAACCCATTGCCAATCTAAGGAATCAACCTCCGGGTTTTCCACAACAATCGGGCCTTTTACCTCAGCTTGGCCCGTTACCACAACCTAAAGGGCCACAATTGGAGAATGTTAAAGCCATTTCAGCCCTTAGGAGTGGGAGAAGTTTAGAAAAACCACATGCAGATGGAGAGTTAGCCAAAGGTTCCACTGATGGGCCTCAGAAAATTGAAAGTGAGAGTGAAGCTGAACCCAACATGAAAAAGTTGGAGGAGGACCCGAAAGGAAAAGGGAAGATAGATGAAGGCCCAAGTTCTTATCAACCTAGGGTGCCATTTCCTAATGCCTTGTTAGCTAAGCCCAATGCCAGGAAGAAACTGGCCCAGAATGAGGAGTTGTTGGATTTATTCAAACAAGTTCAGATTAATATTCCACTCATCGATGCCATCAAGCATGTGCCAACTTATGCTAAGTTTCTCAAAGAATTATGTACTCCACAAAGAGAATCTAGAATGGCCCCCGAAAAGGTTCGGCTTTCAGAAGATGTTAGTGCAATAGTGATGAATCATTTACCCAAGAAGTTAAAGGATCCTGGAGCACCTATAATCTCATGTGACTTAGCTGGAGTTACATTTGATAGAGCTTTATTGGATTTAGGTGCTAGTGTGAACTTCTTGCCAACAACCATTTATGAGAAATTTGATATTGGGGAATTAAAGCCCACACCCATCATCTTGCAGTTGGCTGATAGGTCTGTGAAAACTCCACGGGGATTAATTGAGGATGTTATTGTGAAGGTTCATGATTGTTATTTTTCCGTGGATTTTCTTATTTTGGATATGGCATTACTTGAGGAACTCATTCACACCCCGATCATCCTAGGTCGTCCATTCTTAGCCACTGCCAAAGCTAATATAAATTGTGAAACTGGCATAATGGACATTTCATTTGGGGGTCAAAAGGTCTAGATTAATGTCTTCAAAGTATCTCAATACCCAGATCATGAAGAAGAATGCCATACTATTGATATTTTGGATAATTTGGTTGAAGAAAATGAGATGTCCAAATATGACCTTTTGGAGGAAGCCAATATTTTAAAGGTTTCGTCCGGCCCATTAACATCTTGGCCCAAGGTTGAACCTTTACCAGCCTTACAATCTGAGTCCGCTTTGCCATCCTTAGAGGACCCTCCTGAGCTTGAACTCAAACCATTACCTGAGTCTCTCAAGTATATCTTTTTGGGCCCAGACTAAACTCTCCCGGTCATCATTGCGGCAAATCTCACATCGCCGCAGGAGTCCCAATTAACCGAGGTCCTCAAAGACCACAAGGGTGCCATTGGATGGTCGGTGGCAGATTTAAAGGGAATTAGCCCGTCCATTTGCATGCATCACATCTATATGGAAGAGAATTCTAAGCCCAGTCGGGAGATGCAAAGGCGGCTTAATCTCAATATGAAAGAAGTGGTGAAGAAGGAAGTTGTGAAATGGCTGGATGCGAGTATCATTTACCGAATATCAGACAGTAAATGGGTCAGCTCAACCCAAGTGGTACCCAAAAAATCTGGATTAACGGTTATCAAGAATGATCATGGAGAAGAGGTACCCACTAGGCTCACCACGGGATGGAGAGTGTGCATCGATTATCGAAAACTGAATCTCATGACTAAGAAGGATCACTTTCCACTCCCATTCATTGATCAGATTCTGGAAAAGTTATCGGGCCAGAAGTACTTTTGCTTCTTAGATGGGTACTCCGGGTACAATTAAGTGGTTATTTACCCGGAAGATCAAGAAAAGACCACCTTCACGTCCCCTTATGGCACGTTTGCTTTTAGGAGAATGCCATTTGGATTATGCAACGCACCAGCCACATTTCAACGGTGTATGATGGCTATATTCTCCGATATGGTGGGAGAATTCCTCGAAGTTTTCATGGATGATTTCTCAATCTTCGGAGATTCTTTTGAAAATTACTTGGAAAATCTTAAACAGGTGCTAGCAAGATGCATAGACACCAATCTGATACTTAGCTGGAAAAAGAGCCATTTTATGGTTCGAGAGGGCATTGTTCTAGGCCACATTGTGTCTGAAAGGGGGATAGAGGTAGATAAAGCTAAGATCGATCTCATATCCAATCTTCCTCCTCCCACTTCGGTTAGACAGATCTGTTCATTCCTTGGCCATGCCAGTTTCTATCGCCGGTTTATCCACAATTTCTCTCAAATTGCCCGGCCTCTGACTCTTCTCTTAGCTAAGGATGTCCCTTTCCAAATGGATGAATCTTGCATCAAGGGATTTAATTCTCTGAAGGAATTTTTGACCAAAGCTCCGATTCTTCAATCTCCAAATTGGTCTTTGCCCTTCGAAATCATGTGCGATGCCTCTGATTATGCTATCGGTGCGGTTTTGGGACAAAGAATCAACAAGTGTCCCGTGGTGATATATTATGCAAGTCGCACCCTTGCAGATGCTCAAATGAATTATACCACCACAGAAAAGGAATTATTAGCTGTGGTTTTTACCTTAGAAAAATTCAGATCTTATCTTTTGGGGGTAAAAGTCATAATCTATTCTGATCACTCAGCTTTGAAATACCTGTTGACCAAGAAGGATGTAAAGCCTAGACTTATTAGATGGATCTTACTCCTTCAGGAATTTGATTTGGAAATTCGGGATAAGAAGGGTTCTGAGAATGTGGTAGCTGACCACCTATCCCGAATTGTGATTTCCGAAAGTGCACCCATAACTGATTCATTTCTTGATGAGCATCTACTGGCCATTTCTCACACTGTTGCACCTTGGTACGCTCGTATTGTCAATTATAAGGTGACTAATCAGCTTCCGGAAGGATGGACTAAAAGTGAGAATGACAAATTCTTTTCCTAGGAAAAGTATTATTTCTGGGAGGATCCTGAATTATTCAAATTATGTCATGATCAAATTATTAGGCGATGTGTTCCTGAAGAAGAACAACAGAGTGTTCTCAACTTCTGTCATAATCTGGCTTGTGGGGGCTATTTCTCAGGAAAGAAAACTGCAGCCAAGGTCCTGCAAAGTGGTTTTTACTGGCCCACACTTCTCAAAGCCCATGAATTTAGCAAAACTTGCCTCCGATATCAGGTTGTAGGGAATATGGCGAAAAGGGATATGATGCCACTCAACCCAATCTTGGTGGTTGAAGTCTTTGATGTTTGGGGAATTGACTTTGTGGGACCTTTTCCACCCTCTTTTGGACATACATATATACTGGTAGCGGTGGATTATGTCTCTAAGTGGATTGAAGCAGTAGCCACCCGAACCAATGATCATAAAGTGGTCATTAAATTCGTTCAGAAGAATATCTTTTCTCGGTTCGGGTGGCCTAAAGCTATCATAAGTGATGGGTGAACGCATTTCACGAATTACCAGTTTCGAGTTTTGCTTAAGAAATATGGGATTAATCACAAAGTAGCTACCCCTTATCATCCCCAAACCAGTGGCCAAGTGGAAGTTTCCAATAGAGAGATTAAGAATATTCTGCAAAAGTCCGTTAGGCCCGATAGAAAAGATTGGTCTGAAAGATTGGATGATGCTTTATGGGCCTATCGGACCGCTTACAAAACTCCTATTGGCATGTCCCCTTATCGCTTGATTTTTGGAAAAGCGTGCCACCTTCCGGTGGAATTGGAACATAGGACTTATTGTGCCATCAAACAAGTCAATCTGGACCTAGCCTAAGTTGGTTCCCACCGAACCTTACAACTGAGTGAGCTAGAAGAGTTGCGCAACGAGGCCTATGAAAACTCAAAGATTTATAAAGCCAAAACTAAAGCTTTCCATGATAAACATATTGTGAGAAAATCCTTTCTTCCAAATCAGAAAGTTTGGCTATTTAACTCTAGGCTCCGCTTATTTCCAGGAAAACTGAAATCCAGATGGGATGGACCATTCGTGGTCGTTTAAGCCTTCGATCATGGAGCTGTTAAAATTCTGAATCCCAAGAGTGGGAACACTTTCACTCTTAATGGTCAACAGTTGAAACCATTCATTGAAAATCTTCAAAATGCACCACCTGAATCCATAGAACTGAGTGATTCACAATAACTGAACTTCCGTCTGGCTGAAGACGATAAACTTAGCGCTTGTTGGGAGGCAACCCAATATTTTACTTCAGTTTTTGTATTTCTTTTCCTTTTAGGTCCCTGAGCAGCAGTCGCCCTGGGTATGTCGCATCATCTTCATCACAGGTTGTTTCTCTCCTTCCCATTCTCTTCTGGCTGACATGTTTTTCATATCTTTTCTGCCATTGAGGACAATGTCAAACAAGTTGGGGGGTGGGACAATCAATTTGATATGGATTTATTAGAAAATCTTTTGAAGAAAGCTGATATCTTTCACTGAAAAATGGTCAAATTTTTAAAAAATTTCTTTTAAAAACTTCTTTTCACATCCTATGAAAATTGCATTAAAATCATGTTTCATTAAGTAAATCTTAAACAAATCAGTTTTTTTTTAGTTGTCACATTGGTTAAAGAGCCTTCAAAGTTTAAATATCCCACTTCACAAAAATCCACGGCAGGATAATTTTCACACACACACGGCAACTTAGAATAAATGAAAGATCTTAAAAGTATAGAATTGCTGAAATTAACCTTAAGGATAAGACTACTTATTCTAATTTTTCTTTTGGGTTGAACGAAAGGAATGTATATGATTCGTAATAGGGGACTGTCCCACTCTACACTCTAAAAGAGGCGGTTATTTAAAATGGACAGTTGTAAACACTAAAGGCAAAATAAGGCGTTAAAAGAGCTAAAGGAAGGTAGGTGGCAAAAAGTATGCACCTCCCCTCAGGCAATTCAAAGAGAGTGGAAAAAAGTACGTACTCTCAAAAGCAAAAGTACAATGAAATGAAAAAGTCACGCTAAAAAGTCCATCGTACCAAAAATATGACCAAGTCATGAAAAGTGCTGAGTCGGGACGGGAACTGAAAAACGGTCCTCGTTGACTGATCGGGAAATCTTTTATTATCTTCTCCTCCCCAGGTAATCTTATCTAAAAGGTAGTAAAGGCAAGAATATACCAGAAAGGTCGGAAATAAGTTCTAAGCGTGCCAATTTTCATGCACAATCACCTGTCGTGAATCAAAATATTGTAGGATATGAAAACTTTAGCTTAACCAATCTACCACTTAAATTGTTTGTGAAAGATACTACAAATGAAGCATGATAATTCATTGTCTGTCCTAACTTTTCTTTGTTTGCATTGCTAAGGGACTAGCAATGAGTAAGTTGGGGGGTGTGATAAAGTGTTAAATTGATTATTTAAAGGCAATCATACACATTATATTCACGTTTTTATCTGTAAAATAGCATGAAATGATAGATAACTGCGTACCAAGTCCAACGGTACCAATTTCGTCAAATTCTGACTTAAAAATATCGTCATTTCATGTGATTAATGGAGTATAGCGCATTTGCGATTTTTCGACAAAACCGAGACGAAATAAATAAATATAATGATAGTTTTATGATAATATGCTAATTTGAATTTATTTTATGTGAACAGGGCATGAAGGAAGCCGTGGTGCAACGGTTCAGACTTTGCGGGCTTGTGGGAGGTCCGGGAGTCAAATCTCAGCAGAATTGTCCATCTTTTTGAAAAATAAAAAGACGTAGGGGAAAACTGGTAATTTGCTCATCACATTAGGGTTACCCTAACCCTTTACCAAAAAAACCCTAATTCTTACCCTAAGAGAGGCTAGCCGCCGCCCTTTCCTTCTTTCTCTGGAGTTTCCCAAAACCCTCTCTCCAGTTTCCCAAACCCTCGATTTCCTTCTCCTTCTCCAGTTTCCTTTCCCACGCCTCTCTTCCTCTCTATATTAGAGAACCCCAGCCCGCAGCCTCTCTCCCTTATTCTTTCTCAACCCCGCGGCCCTCTCTATCTCTTTCCTTCACCCGCTCGTTTTCTCCTCCTCCACAACCCTCTCTCTCTCTCGGTTTTGTTTCTGCAGCCATCCCTCTCTTCCTCCCAGCCGTATCCCTCTCCGTCTCCAACTCCCTCCGCAGCCTCTCTTCTCTTTCTCCCACGTTCTCGTCCTCTTCTCAACCTGTCCCAGCATCTCTCTCTCCGGGTTTTCTCTTCTTCTTCTCCGTTTTTTCCTCCTCCACCCAGCCGGTTCTCCCCCTCTCTCTTCTATTTCTTCTCCCTCCACGGTTCTCTCTCCCACGGTTGCTCTCTCTCTTGTTCCCGCCATCTCTCTCCACTGTTCTCTTCCCTCTCGCTCTGTCTTTCTCTTTCTCTCCCCCACGCTACCCTCCGTCGGGCTTCCACGGGCGCCAGCAGTAGTTCCACGTGCAGCGGCAAGCATCCACCAGCCAGCAGCCTGCACGGGCCGCCCATGCGCATGCTCGGTGAAGCCTGCACCAACCACACCTGCAAGTCAAGCTCCTCCAGCACCTCCTCCACGTCCACGTAGCCGACAATGCACCAGCAGCATCCCGGCACCTCCACGCACTGCCCATGCGCATGCTCGGTGAATCCTGCACCTCCACGTGCTGTCCCAGCTGAACCAGCTTCTCCACGTAGCCATGCATACTCGGCTACAAAGCTGCTCCTCCACGCGCCAGCATTCCTCAGCCAACAGCAAAAGCACCTCTATGTAGCCGGCTTCCAGCATCCTCAGCGGTCCATTGCGCCGCTCCACAGCATACGTTTGATTATTTACAGCATAGATACGTTTGTTTATTTAATTTTTCATGGGAGTTGTTATTGTTAAACAGTTAGTGGTTAATGAAAGTTTTATTCAATTTTTATTCAGTTAACGTTTATTTCCTCATTACATTAGGGGTGTTTGCTTGTTTACTTAGAATTAGTTTAGTTAATTAGATTTCTTTTTTAATTTTAGTTAAATAGCTTGTGTACGGTTTAATTAGGTAATTAATCATTTAGTATAATTAGTTAATTCAGGTTGTTGTTGTTTTTAGAATAATTGAATTTTAAAGCATAAAAAAAAAATCCTAAACAATCGTCATTTTTTTAGATTAATTAAATTCCAAAGTTTTCAAAGTTAAAAATTTAACTCCCTGTGGTTCGACTCGGACTCACTATTATTAATTTTCAAAATTGAATTTAAATGAGCCGAATAAATTTAGATTGAACGTTCTTATGAGTGTTTAACGACGCATAATTTGGAACGATCAGCTACCTTGCATACACTAGGACGAAGAGAGAGAAGAAGGATTTGAATTTTATTTTTCTTTCACTTTTTTTTTAATATGCAAACAAATTGTCAAACAATCTTAACCTAATGACTTAGGGTTGACCTAGACTTCTATGTGAATTTTCTCACAAGGTGAATGGGGTCCACCTCGAGTCACAATCACAATCAGTCAACGGCCAGGTAAGAGGTAGGGTAGTGGGAGGCTCCCCCTACTTTCGTAGGGACCTAATTAAGAAACTACTTTCCCACTTAGGCGTTTGCCGTTTAACCTCTAGCCTAGACACCGTTGCCAAAAATGGAGGCAATCCGAAAGTTAAACCACTCACAGTGTGAACCCTAGAGTCCTTTCGACTTGCTTTTAGTGTATTAGAAAATGACAATGCAAGGAAGGTGATTTTTGGGCTAAGGAAGGGTGATGAAATCCCCACCTTATGTTGTTATGGGAATTGCCCTTAAAAGTCTTTTTTTTTTCAATGCAATGCAACAGTCAAATCAAGCAAGGGGTGTTTGATGCAATCATGAATGACATGCTATAAATGAAAAACGTACCTTTCCCCCGCAAGTTTCAATAAAAAATGGAAATGACTATGAAAGGAAACTAACTTATGCTTTCCTAAAATGATGAATGCTTAACATGGATGGTTTCTAATCTTGGAATGACAATTTTTTTAAATTTGAATTTATATTTTCTTCTTTTAGTTAATGAAAATCTATCTAAATTATAAACTACAAAAAAGAAATTAACTAAAATAATGAAAATGAAAAAGGGAATGTTGGAACACACTTACCAATGATTTCGCTTTCCATTTTTTTTTCAATACACCTACAAAAATAAGAAAAATGAGGTTAGTTAAAGAATAATTACACTAAATCCAAAATAATCAAAATTAAAAATTTAACTCTCCGGCAACGACGCCAAAAATTGATAGCTTAAGATTGTGTCGTTAAAAATCAAAGCTAACAATCTATATTAATCGGCTCATTCAAATTAAACTTTAACAATAGCAATGGTGAGTCCGAGTCGAATCCACAGGGAAACAGATTTTTAAAGTTGAAAACTTTAGATTTTTTTAAAGGAAAAACAGAGAAGAAAGAAGATGGAGTATGATGATTTAATAAACAACCATTGAAACTAATCAGACTTACTATGAACTCATAAAAGGAGAACCCCTAAACGAGCATAATTAGACCATCTATTGAACTAAGACTACATCTAAAATACTAATTAAAAGTAAAATATAAATTTTTAATAATGTCAACAGAAGAAAAAATAAAAGTTGTAGAACAAAAAGAGGGAGAAAAGATAAAAATTTTTCAAAGGAGCTACTATCATTCGTTCACAGAAATATATGAAATTTTACAGAGACATTGCAAATGAAACAATAAGATGACTTTTATAAGAAAACTTTTATATAAAATATTCGAAATATAGTGTAACATGGAGAACTCAAAAACTAGAGAGAGAGGCGATGGAGAGAGAAAACTGGTGCTTGCAGCCGTCGTCGCCCTTCGCGTGGATCCTTGGCCGCCCTATACTCCTTCCAGTAGTTAGTTGCAGTGCCTTGAGTCCACCTCTTGCCCTTGACAGCTGTCGCGGGTACTGTAGCAGAGTGGGAGAAAAAGTGAGGGAGAAAGGGGAGAGAAGACAGGAGCGAGAAGAAAAGTAGGGGCCGGAAAGGAAGGAAGGAGAGACTTCTTAAAAAGGGAGAGAGAATTTTTAAAATAAAGAAAGGAAAAAAGTGGATGGCGGCTGGTTCCTCTTGTTCTCTTCTTGGGTAAGAATTAGGGCAACCATTTAGGGTAGCAAAAGACCCTTTTACCCCGCTTTAGTATTTTTGCCAAAATAAAGTTGATTTTGCTGGGATTCGAACTCCCGTCCTTCCTACAAACGACTAGAAACTTAGCCAATTGCAGTGCATTTTCTTCATGTCCTATTCACATAAAATAAATGTAAATTAAGATATTATCATGAATAAAATTATATTTATGCTTAAATAAATTGATTTTTCACGGTTTTGCTGAGAAAACCGCAAATGCATGAAATGACGATGTTTTTAACTCAGAATTTGACGAAATTAGTACCGTTGGAATCGGTACGAAGTTGTCTATGATTTCATGCTATTTTAAACATCATAAACATAAATATAGTGCATGCATTTGTTCTTTTAATAATAGAAAATACTAACTTATCAAGAGCCACGCGGTGCATTCTCAATGACTCGCGCTCTGGCTTAGACTTTAAATTGAAGGTTTTATTTATGTTAAGTTGGTCTCGTCCTAGGTGATAGTTTATAAGTATATCGTATATATTTAACTATACCTAGATATTAGCAATCGATTCATAATAAAAAACTAAAAGGCATGCATTAACCATACATGTTCATTATGTGGTCATGGACAGCACGGTGATTAACTGGAGCCAAACAATTAATAACCAAAACTATATAACATTTTTATAATCTAAACATGCAAATACATAGCCACTGGTGATCTCATCTCCTGTCGCCTTCCTGGTTGCATTTGTGGATCATCCTCGCCTCTCCTCGGCCGACGTGATCAATTACAAATATAAAACAGAATTTGAAATATTTTAAAATACAAATTAATTGTAAGAGAAAGCCTCATGGCCGAGTACAATAATAGAGGGAGATAGAATTGCATTGAAATGAGAGAGAGAGGGAGACTCGCATGCCTCATTAATTAACATTTAATTAACCCATATAACACATTCTATAACAATCCACATAATCACACACCATCACATGATATGAAATTTAACTAAGTGCATGTCCATGACCACCACAAATTTTAACCATCCACACATGATAAAACACATCACATGAAGGCTAAAATTTTGAAAAATAATAATTTTGGTTTTCTTAAAACTTAGGTATCAATCAAAATTGGATAACTTGAATTTTCAAAAATCTTATTTTCTAACATGCAATAAATCTAATTTAAAGTATCAAACACATCAACATGTGCAAACAAAGCTAAAATTAAAATTCTAAAATATTCCATGCATACTTTAGAACAATTCTAAATTAATTAATCTAACACTTAGATTAATGTTAAATCACATTAATAACAATTATTAATGCGAAAACAATCTAACAGTTATATAAAATTAAAATTACTTAACAACTAATTGTTAAGTGTCCATTTTATTAAATAATATTTCTCAATAACAATTATTAAGAAACATTGATTAGAACATTTTTAAATTATTCAGTCTAACAATTAGACTAATTAAAAAAAAAAATCTTAACAACTCTTGTTAAGATATCCCCAAATATAAAAAATTCTCTTAACAATCTCTTGTTAAGAAAATTGCCAAGATATTAATAAACCCTTAATAATTAATGACATTAACAACTCTTGTTAATGGTCCTTGATGTACAAATACTCTTTTAACAACTCTTGTTAAAGAAATAATAATATTTTATTTCATTTAATATTAATCTAACATTTAGACTAATATTAAATAATAATAAAAATACATCAATTATCAATCTTACAATAAGATCAATAAATAATGATATAACAACAATTGTTAATATTAATAAAGATCAATATCTTTAATTTGAACCTCAATGGAAAAAAAAGATTTAATTAAGCATAAGTCTTAAAACAATTTTAAAATGATGCTTTAATTAATATCTAAAATTTGTTAACTGAATATTAGTCTTAAAACTATTTTTAGACAATACCTCAATTAATATCTTGATAATAAAATTTCAGTTTTAAAACAATTTTAAAACTTAATCTCAATAGGGTAGAGTTATTATGTTTCTTAAACATGGAAATATTAAATGATAGTCTTAAAACAATTTTAAGATATCATTTTAATATCTTGTTAATTGAAATCTAAGTTTTAAAACATTTTAAAACAAAATCTCAATTAACTAATCCTATTATCAAGACTTGGGGATTAAGAGGGATATTCAAATTAGGGGTTTAATGGGCCTAATTAAGGGGGTTGAATGGGCCAGCCTTAATGGGCCCTTTTGGCTCGAGCTGGGCAGCCAGGGTTGGCCCCTGGTTCGGCCTGGGTCGAGCCAGGTGGGGCCTGGGCTCGGGCAACCTGGCCGAGCCAGGTCGGGTGCCTGGCGCGCTCGGGCCAGGCGTAGGCCCCCTGGTCGAACCGGCGCGGGGCCGGCCGATCTGGGCGCCCAGGCACCTGTTCGCCTGGCGCCTGTCCTTAGGGTTTTTGGGGCCCCTTTCTTGCTGATTTCGAGCGGCACCGCCGCCGCCGCTGGCAGCGTGGGTGGCCGGAGGCTGCAGGGGGGAGTCACCCCTTTCCTTTCCACCGCCGGTGATGGCCGGCTAGCGACTCTCTCGCCGCCGGTGAACCCCCAAAGATGGTGGTTTGATGCAGTTTTGTAAACTGCGGCTTCTATTTCTATCTTCTTTCAACGCTTGAAAAACTTAGAAATTAAGGGTCCTCAGCTGGCCGTCGGTCATACTAGATATTTCTGGTCATACTAGCATGCCCAAAGATGGTGGCCGATCACCATGGTACCCTTCTACGAAGCCCACAAAAGCCGGTTCTTCACCTTCATGAAGAACACCATGAAACCCCAAAACATATTTTTCTCCACAGAAATTTAATCTAAATTTTATAGTTTATCCCATGAACAAACTCGTGTACGAGAAAAATAAATTTACGCATGGAATTAATTCTAGAAATATTAATTTAATTGTTCCGGAGCGGATCAGAGCGGAACCTGGCTCTGATACCACTGTTGAGATCCGGGCGGGACGCGAAGAACGCAGCGGAAACGACGAATAAAATATCCCGCCCGAAGCCCGTTGATCTGATTTGGAACGAAAAACTAAAACCGAAAACCGGGTTGTAATATGATTACCGTGCGCAGATTCGAATATGCTTTCGTCTCGGTTCCATGGAGGCAATGTCGCGAGCCGCACAAGTGTCTGGCCTCCAGCGGTATCGACGTGATCCTCCGCGGTGGTTCGTCCTCGTTCCCTCGTCCGTATCAGGTCGTTCGCTGAAGATCCGTCACCGCAACGATGTCTGAAAACCCGCGGACGGGAATTCCCGACTTTCGGGAATCGCGCGCGGCGGAGACGGAGACAGTCCCGGCACCTCGAACGGGGCGCCCAGAGGAGGAGAGAGAAAGAAGGGATGACGGCCAGCATGGGAAAAGCTTGGAGCTTGGCCTAGGGTTTCTCAACAGTACGTATATATATTAAGTCGGCGCGACTTTTCACAAAAGTCTCCGAGTTAATATAAATCCCACTTTTGTACCACCGACTGAGAATCTTATTGCGTGTGACCCTCTAGGCCCATTTACCAATCCGATTTTCAGCCCGTTAAGTCTAATAACTAGTTATTGACTTATTGTAATTAATTAATATCTATATATTAACTAATTACTTAGCCGAATTAACATCGTATGTAAATTCGGTCGGACTTCTGATCAAGTTGGGTGCCAAACAACACCGCATGATCCCGGAAGGTAATGGGGTTCAGCAACCCACTCATGGAACCTGTCCGTCCACAGTTACCGCGTGGCTATAATCCTTCGTTCGCACAATGCTCTCGAGTTAACCTAGGATATGGTCAACTGTCAAACCCTAGATGGTCAACTCACTTGAATCAGACTCTGCTGTACAATATCGGAAAAACACTTTTCTGATATTGTTTCTGCTCTGGTCAGAGACTCCTGCGGATTTATTCTAGAGTATTCTCTCTCTAGTTACCTGAGAGTGAACGATCCTTTATTGAACACACAATCACCTTCGAAGGTCTTCCGCTGGATCCGATCCTTGACTATTAGAGATCCCGTGGATAGGGATTCGTAAGTCAAGGTCAAAGTCCAGAAGTCCACCGACAAGGTGTCTTTGGTGTCTTAAGTCTAAGGATCAACCACGCCACTGTGACGATGAATTAAGCCGATTGACAGTCATGTAAATTACCATTCGACAATTCATGTCGGATCAGTTCAGTGAACTCATTCCCCAATGAGCACCTACAGGTTTACCATTGTGTCTCCACACGAGTAACTAACGAGATCAGTCACCCTCATCATATGAGCTGGAATAACCTGTACTAGTCTTACTAGATATTTGATGTCCTTCTCAAACATCCTATGATCAGGAACAATTGAGAATATGTGTTTATAAGTCATCACTCATTATTATGATCTCATCATAATCTGATGACTATTATTGCACGTATTCATGGACTTCATTATGCGCAATTATTAATATGCCAATCTACATAATGAATTTAATGCCATTGATTAGTGAACCAGATTGAAATACGTGCCTTATGATTGGCTTAGAGGACACCTATATCCATCAGATTCAATTGAAAGAGATTCGGCCGTAGTTTTCCCTTTGACTGAGATCATGTAACATTGCCGAGCAGCTTCTTGATTCCCTTTTGCCTCGCCGATTCCATGGCTGGTATAGAACTTTAGCTTCTGGTGGAAGGATGAAGGCACAACTCTGATTCCTTCAATCAACTTTCGGCCGAAGATGGCGTTGTAGGCCGAGTCAATTTTCACAACTGCAAACTCAGTTTCAATGGTCAGTTGCTTTGGTGCTGTGCCAGGGGTCACAGGCAGTCGGACGATGCCTTCCACTGGGCATGGGGATCCATTGAAGCCAAATAGGTGCCCCCGGTGAGCCTTCATATCAGCTTCGGTTAGACCCAGTTTCAAGAAACAATCATAAAAAAGCACATTAGGTGCACTCCCGTTATCAACAAAAATACGATGAACATCGTAATTTTTCATTACAACGTTTACTACGAGAGCATTATCGTGAGGGACTTGAATGTCAAAGAGGTCTTCTTGGCCGAAGACGATATTTTTTTGACGAGAGTGCTTCGGCTCAGTATTGACCGCTACCACGTCCGATGATGTATTGGTGCGATGACGATGTCGCGCTCCTTCCCCCGGTCCTCCAGATATGACCATGATTGATTCGACACTAGGCCGCTGGTGTGATGCTTCTGCCGTAGTCGAGGCAACTTTCGGCTGGGATGGCGCTTCCTTGACCGGAAGTTGTGGTTGCCTAGGCGCTGCCAGGGTGTCTTGACCTTGCCGCTGTTGAGGTTGTACTCGTCTGTACTGCAGCAGGCGGCCTTCCCGGATGAGGCGATCCATCTCCTCCTGAAGGTGCCGGCATTTGTTTGTTGAATGCCCGGTTTCCCGATGATATTCACAGTATTTCCGGGAGTCCCTTCGGCGGGGATCGGTTTTGATGCGCTCAGGATGTTGGAGCATGCCTTTTACCTCTATGAGCATCCGAGAGGGAGGAGTTGGCAGTGGCATGTACTGTTGCTGTGGAGCCCGACGCTTGTCTCGGCCCCAATCTTCTCTCCAATACCTCTTGCGGGAGGGTTCTTGATCTTTAGGTCGAGGATGGGTTGTCGGTAGGGCAGCAACCGATACTGCTTCGGCGACACTCTTTCCCTTGGACATCATCAAGGCTTCCCGATTGATGTATTTATGAGCTTGAGCCACCAGATCTTGAAAGGTGGGAGGATGCTGCTTCCCAATAGAGATGAGAAGTCCTTCGTCTGTGCAGCCACTAATTACAGTCGAGACCGCAATTGAACTATCCAGGTTTGGAATCTGGGCTACTTCGGTTCGAAACCTAGTAAAATACTCCTGAAGGGTCTAGGCTGGTGGCTGAAATTTTACATTGTCGAGTAGCATAATAGAATTGATCAATGAATAATTGGCCTAGTTGAACCAATGAATGAATAGAATTGGGCGCCAAGGTTTCAAACCAAGTGGAGGCTATCTTCTCGAGGGTGAGGGGGAAGAAGCGGCAGCGGACTACTTCGGAAACCCCTCGGACAGAAAGATAAGAGTTAAATATTTGGAAATGGCAGATTGGATCCATCATGCCATCATACAGAGGACCTTTCGACAGCTTAAAGTTGGATGGTACTTCGGTGGCTAGAATTTCAGTGGAGAATGGGGTTTGTTCTAGAATGGTACTGGCGAGAGGTGCTCCATATGGCTGGGACACCATCTGCTGCATTTCCTTCCTCATTTTAGTCAATCTCCGGTCCAGCTCCGGAGTTGTTGCAGTAGTAGCGGCTGAGCATCCCTTCGCTTCGGTCGGTTGGACTCCAGATGAAGCGTTATCCTGCTCCGTCATCAGATGGCTGGTATGTGGAACTCGACCTTGCGGCCCGTATGGTTCGCTGCGTGTCGAAACCCCTTCATTAGGGAACGCCCGTGAGGGCGTCGGCTGTCCCTTCATAGGCTGAGCAGCCGGACAATACTGTGGTTGAGGCGACGCCTGCTATCCAGGCTGATTAAGCAGCCCCATATGCTGGGTGATAGCCAAAACCATATCGTGCAGCAGTGCCAAAGAGGTAACCGTAGCCGTCAGTGTGGCTATCTGCTACTGGAGCTCTTCCACCCGATCGTCCTTGGGGGCGACAGGCTGGAGTATTTCCGGGAGGACGGACCCTTGCGGAAGGGTAGATGGAGCTCCTTCGGCATGGAGTGACTGCGCCGGAGTCGTCCGTGTCTTCGCTTCGTCTTGGCCGGATTGTCTCGTCACCGGTCGATGAGACATGGCTGATAAGTTTCCCACAGACGACGCCAAGTGATGTAGCCAAGGCTATCACTGTCGGACTCTGGGATCAGAATCCGAATGTCAGTCGGATGACCAGTAGCCGAGAGGTATTCAGACCGAGAATTGGGCAGAGACGGAGCCGAGACTCCTGCGTAAAGAAGGAACCAGTTTGGAAGGGTCCTGGGTTTCGGCCCAGGGGAACCCCCTCCGATGGTAATGTCAGTCTCGGCGGAAAGACTTAATATTTAGAAGAAAGAAGAAGCTCAGGTGCTTGAGGCGTACCTTTTCCGCAGTGAATAGCATTTCTTTTATAGCAGGGGATGAGGGTTCCTTTCTTACAGCAGTCGATATAGGACTATGTTTGGAGGTTTGACAGGAAATCGCAAAAATACCCCGCGTTAGTAGGCCGAAGGCCCGCTAGCGGTCGACCGAAAATGGGCCGGACCCATCTCGGCTCATCATGCTCTTGGACTGGGCCGAATACTGCCATTTGGTTACTGAGCCCGTTATGTGTGGGCCGGACTTGTGCTGATCCAGTAAGGTGTCTAGGCTGATTCTGTTCAATTGGCTTCGTGGGCCGAGTACTTCTCGGCCCCTTCTCTTGTTGGACTGGCCCCCAACCGTTGGGCCTAATCGGATTCTCCCCTATCAGGGGGTAATAGCCCCCACTACCCTTAATGTAGCTTTGTCTATGGTTATGTCCCTCCATCAAAATAAAGTGAACTCTAATCAAGTATGTTAAAAAGATTTCATAAATCCTGAAAAAATAGGATATATATGTAAAACTCTAGTATATTTTGGGATATATTTCAAAAGATTAGTGAATTTAAGAGTATATATGCAAAATCTTTATATTCGATTTAAAGACACTTTGACAGAAGAGTGTAACGGTAACATTTTTGAGATTTTAAGGATATTGATAACAATATGCGATAGTTGGTGTACAGATGCAAATATAAATTCAAAAACTCATATTTTCTATTCACATGTAAAAGTCAAACCTACCTTCGGTTAACCCCACTCTTCAACAGGTGCACCTTTTGCCCTCCCATTTCCTCTTTTTCTTTCTTTCTCGCATAGTCTATCCTTTTACCTCTATGGAGACAGAGTTTCCGTTAGGTATGTGCATTCACCCACTTCCAATTAGATGCTATCCTTACCATGAACACCCCATCTTCTCCCATCTTATAGGGCCTTTTTTTTTTTATAGGAGGCAGGGTTTTTTTGTTTTTTTTGGGGGGGGGAATCCAAGCATTGTCTTCACCTTCACCTGCATGCATGCCCCATTTTTCTTGGCATTTCCTAGCCTCTTCTAGCTATTGCGAACGTGATGTAACTCTACTATAGTTCCTCCCTTGATTGGACAGCCACACATATATATGTGTGTGTGAGTGTTTGTGCGTATGCATGCATACATTTATATAATGTTTATGCGTGTGTCACTGTCTCTATCTATGTTTCTCTTGCTTGCATTATGGCTCCCATGTCCATAAGCAATCTTTAACCTAGAAGGTGCTCCCAAATACAACTAATGGCACATTTGGGCCGCTCCCTCACTAAGTTTGACCATCGATAGTCTCTCTCTCTCTCTCTCTCTCTCTCACACACACACACACACACTATGCTCCCTCCCTCTCCCTCTCTATTTACACAAACTATAGTGATGGTTTGTCATTTTCTACATGCTGTTCAAAGAGAAAGAGGAAGAAGGGGGATCCAAACTTTAGAATTTTGGAATGTGCTGCATGGTGTTGGATTTAGAACTATGGCAACATCCTGGGAGGGGGGGATGAATAGGGTGATAAAACCTTTTTAAAATCTTAAACTAGTACGGTGAAGTTTGGTGGGACATGGTAGACTATTAATAGACTCAGGAGAATCAATTTTAGTTGCAGGTGGCTCATTAGATCGTGCATCTAGATCCCAAAAATGCATAAAATTTGTACGAGCAAATGGGAATAGATAGTTGATGAGGCTTTCTATTTGGAGACAAATATCAAATATCATATCAACTCTTAGCTGAATATGTAAGGTAGCTCTACCAAGAAGCTTCACCCATTTTTTGTCTTCATGCACATTAGGAGACATCTTCTTTAGCATGTCTAAGATTGTACCCCTAAATCTATCTAGCAAATCATAATGGGATTCTGCACTCCTGTCAATCTTTGTTGTAAAGTCCAAGATCTTGAAGAGCAGCTCTCTAGACTTTGAGCTTGAAGCACCATCTTCAACTTGATCTTGCACTTGAACCAACTTTCCTCAGACAGTTTCCTCAATGTCCTTCATTTTCTTGTCCAAGACATGCTAAGTATCAAATGATGCAACAGGAGTAATACCATATAGCATAGAACTCACCCTTTCTTCAATCCTAGTCATCCTCTCATCAAATTTCTTTTCTATAGTGTCTGTAGGGATCCAAGCGGGGCGCGACGAACGCAGCGGAAGCAAAAACGAAATCCCCCCGATGCCCACTGATCCGTTTCGGAAAGAAAAACCTAAACCAAAAACTAGGTCGTAAGCATATCACCTTGCGCGGATTCGAATCTGCAACCATTTCGGTTCTGTTGAGGCGATGCCACGAGCCGCACAAGCGTCCGGCCTCCAGCGGTATCCACGCGATCCTCCGCGGTGGTTCGTCCTTGCTTCCTCCTCCAGATCAGCTCGCTTGCTGAAGATCTGTCGCTGCAACGATGTCTAAAAATCCGCGGATGAGAATTCCTGACTTTCGAGAATTGCGCGCGGCAGAGACGGGAACTGTCCCGTCCCCTCGAGAGGAGTGCCCAGAAGAGGAAGAGAGAGAAGGGCGACGGCCTGGATGGAGAGACTCTGGAGCTCGGCCCAGAGTTTCTCAATAGCGCGTATATATATTAAGTCGGCGCGACTTTTCATAAAAGTCCCCGACTTAATATAATTCTCACTTAAGTACCACCTATTGAGAATATGTTTGCGTGTGACCCTCTAAGCCCATTAACCAGTCCGATTTTCAGCCCGTTAAGTCTAATAACTAGTTATTGACTTATTGTGATTAATTAATATCTAGATATTAATTAATTACTTAACTGAATTAACATCTCATGTAAAATTCGGTCAGACTTCCGATCAAGTTGGGTGCCAAGCAACACTGTATGATCTCGAAAGGTAATGGGGTTCAGCAACCCACCCATGGAACCTTTCCGTTCACAATTAGCGCATGGCTATAATCTTTTGTTCGCATAATGCTCTCGAGTTAACCTAGGATATGGTCAACTGTCAAACCCTAAATGGTCAACTCACTTGAATCAGAATCCGCTGTACAATATCAGAAAACACATTTTCTGATATTGTATCTGCTTTAGCCAGAGACTCCTACGGATCTATTCTAAAGCATTCTCTCTCCAGATACCCGAGAGCATACGATCCTCTATTGAACACACAATCACCTTCGAAGGTCTTTCTCAGGACCCAATCCTTGACTATTAAAAGTCCCGTGGATAGGGATTTGTAAGCCAAGGTCAAAGCCCATAAGTCCATCGACAAGATGTCTTTGGTGTCTCAAGTCCAAGGACCAACCATGCTACTATAATGATAAATCAAGCCGATTGACAGCCAGGTAAATTACCATTCGGCGATTCATATTGGATCAGTTCAGTAAACTCATTCCCAATGAGCACCTACAGGTTCTCCATAGTGTCCCCACACAAGTGACTAACAAGATTAGTCACCCTCATCATATGAGCTAAAATAACTTGTACTAGTCTTATCAGATGTTTGATGTCCTCTTCAAACATCCTACGACTAGGAACAATTCAGAATATGTGTTTATAAGTCATCGGTCTTGTTATTATGATCTCATCATAATCCGATGACCGTTGCACACATTCATGGACTTCATTATGCGAAATAATAAGCAATCTAATCTACATAATGAAATATATGCCATTTATTAGTAAACCAGATTGAAATAGGTGCCTCGTGATTGGCTTAGAGGACACCTATATCTATCAGTGTCCAATCTATCAAAGATGGACTAGAGAACATTCTCAAACTGAGCTGAGCTTCTCAGAGTGCATGGGATGACTTTCCTGCATCTTTTTCACCAATTTCTTTCTCTAATTTTTTAAACCTTGTAGCCATGTTGCTCTCTAGCCTATCAACAACACTTAGAATGGTTGTAAGTGCTTCATCGTTATTATGCCTTGCTTGAGGGATGCTTTCTTCAATTACAATGCCCTTTCCATGAGGCCTTGTACTAGATCTACAACCCTCTAGAAAAGTTATTTCTCTCTATCCATGCTCCCCCTAAGCAAGTGAGGGAGGAGTCTTGGCAGGAGTCCCTCTAGTCTCTTTCTTCACCCAAACTCCTTTTTCCAATGTATGGAGCATCCCGTTGATCGAATTTATTCCAATTATATTTTCTTTTGTAACCTTCAAGTTGTCTTCCCCTGTCAAATCAACTTTGTTATACTTAAAAATCCTCGTCAACAAGCTTCCATATGGCAAACAATGATTGCCTGAGTTATCTAAATGCTTGTGATATAGTATGAAAGACGGCAAATCAATTTTCTTTCTAGTCACCACATGCCAAATAATCTGGATAAGATTAAGTTTTAAATAGTCATAACTTCCACCTTTAGGCATAATGATGTAGCAGATAATCAAATGTATTAGCCTAAGATCTAGTGAAGAATAGAAAATTTTACCTACACATTGTTTGCCACGCTTGTCCATCTAGTTATTGCCTTGATAGCAGCCACCTTGTCAAGTCTTTGGGTTCTCATTGTTCCTTTCAATTTAAACTTAGTCAACTCACCTATCAACCACAGATTTATCCTAATTTCCTTCCTTTTTACATATCCCACCATTCCATGGTATTTATGTCTACCCAATGTGCTAGAGAACTTTTCATCAAGTCCGAGTAAGGATATCCTTCATTTCACACAATCCAAGTCATCCCATTCTTTGGACAATGGATAAAATATATGGCCCTGTTTTGCTTAATGATTGGAAATCCACATATCGTCCATTTAACATCACCATCTTTTTGAAGAATTCTTCATACCTTGAGAGACAGGGATCGACTATCACATGTGGCTTGGAGAGAGCGGCGAGTATCTTGGAGGACTCCTTTTTCCTCCGTTTCTGTGGGTGCTCAGTTGCTCCACTTCTCTTGCGGGCTGACCGAGGATGACGGATGATGGGAATCTCATCTCCGTCACTTTCTTCTTCTTCTACCTCTTCTTATTCTTCATCCTCTTACTCTTCCTCTTCCTCTTCTTCTTCTAGATCTAGAATGGTCTCTAAGTCTATGACCCCCTTTTCCTTCTTCTTCTTTCCACCGCAGTATGTCCCCTATCCCCTTGTGTCCACCATGGCCAAGGACGATCTAGGGCTCAAGCAAGAGGAAAAAATATAAAATATTGACAAATATTTGAGACACATCTCTCATGGCATCATCTCTCATGGCAACATTGATATTTTTTGGCTCTATTTGAGACACAAATATTAAACCAAGATCCAGTGTCAATTCCTTGGTTAGAATCACCTATGATCTTGTTTATTAGATGATCTTTGACTTGTCTCTATTCTTTGAGTAGGTCATCATGAAGCTTGGGCACTTCTTATGATTGTTCTTAAGGATCCTTGTATTCATCATCCATTAATTGAGTAAGATCTAGTCTTTGCTTGTCTTGATTTACATTAGACTCCTCCAAGATGTCTACATCATCATCAAGTACATCTTTTCTTGGCAATAGATTAGATTTATCAAAAGCAACATGAATAGATTCTTCTATAACTAAGGTACGTTTAACACTCTATATGCAATAGAAAAATTTGCATATCCAATAAATATAGCTTTATCACTTTTATATCAAACTTTGCTAGATCATCTTTACTATTATTTAAAATAAAACATTTGCAATCAAATGGTTTAAGCTGAGCAATATTGGGCCTCCTTCCTTTATGTAATTCATGTGGGATTTTGTTCAACATAGGTCTCATTATTGCACGATTAATAATATAACATGAAGTATTTATGGTCTCTGTCCAAAAATATTTAGGCAAATTATTTTGACATAACTTTGTTCTAGCTATCTCTATCAATGTTTTGTTCTTTTTCTTAGTAATACTATTTTGTGGAGAGGTTCAAAGAGATGAAAAATTATGTACTATGACATTCTTATCACAAAAGTGATCAAATTCTATATTTTTTAATTCTCTACTATGATTACTTCTAATGCATGTGATGAGAAACCCTTTTTCATTTTGAATTCTTTTGCAAGGTTTTACAAACTCCTCAAGTGCATCTCGTTTATGAGCAAGAAATAATATCCAAGTATGTCTCGAATAATCATCAACAATCACAAAGCCATATGACTTACCGGCAAGACTAGAAGTTCTTGTGGAATATAACAAATTAAGATGCAATAGTTGCAATGGTTTAATCATTAGAATCACATTTTTAGATTTGAAAGAAGATTTTATATATTTTCTTTTGATGTATGTATCACAATTTTTGTCATTTGCAAAATTAACTTTAGACAATCTAAGGGCTAAATCATGATCGATTAATTTCGAGATCACTCCTATACTAACATAACCAAGTCTTCTATGTTATAACCAAATATTATTATCATGAGAAGCAATTAAATACACATTGTACTCTTTTAATTCATCAAGATGCAAGATGTAAACAATTCCTTTTCTATGAGTAACAATTTGACATGATTTGAGTTTGAATTAACTATCACACAATGATTTGTTTCAAAGATAACTTTATGCTCATTGTCACAAAGTTGACTAATATTAATCAAGTTACATCTTAACCTTTGAACAAGGAGTACATGTTTGATCTTTAAACTCGAAGAATCACCAATATTTCTAATGCTCATTACCTTATCCTTACCATTATCACTAAATGTTATGTTTCATCCATCTTTTACTTTAATCGATATAGATTAGTCTTTATCGCTTGTTATATGTCTTGAGCAATCGCTATCAAGGTACATTCTTTTTTTGAGCTTCAAGGCATACCTACATCAAAGTAAGATCATTCTTTGATTTTTGATATCCAAATATTTTTGGGTCTAAAAGTGTTAGTCTTCACATACAAATAATATTTTTGCATCTACATATTTCTATTTTCAAACATATTTCCATTTGAATACTAACAAGGTCTCGCAAGATGTCCTCTCTTGCCACATTGAAAACAAGTCTTATATATGCACTATATGAAGATGACTTTTTAAATGAGCCGAATGCATATATAGGTGATATAGAAGAGGAAGTAGTGGAGTTATAGTTGATGTTGCCGAGACAATCACTGTCGGATCCCGGAGCGGAATCTGAGTACCAGTTGGTGACCGAACACCGAGAGGATCTGAAATCGAGGGGGAGTCGGAGACGAAGGGCCTTCTTACTGCAGGAAGAAGAAACGTCAGAAGGATCCTGGGTTGCAGCCCAGAGGAACCCTCTAATGGTTAAGTCAGTCACTAATTTAATGAGGGAGAGAGAGAAATAAAGGCTTAATAGCTTGTCTACCTTTTCCGCAATGAATAACGCTTCTTTATAGCAGGAGATGAGGGTTCTTTTCTAGTGGCAGGCAATGTAGGATTATTCTTAGTTGTTTGAGATGAAATGTCAGAAACACCCTATGCTCGTGGGCTGTCGGCATTTATCCAAGTGGTTAAGCTGGCCAGACCCACTTCGGCCCAGTTGGCATTAGGGCCGCCGTAGAATAGCCTATACTCGCCTCACTGAGTAGGCCTGACCCACCTCGACCCAGTCGGCCCAATGGGCTCCAGGGCTGAATGAGTTCAGATTGGATGGTTGGGCCGGGTCCGTCTCAGCCCAGAACGATCATGGGCTACCGAGAGCGGACGATGGTTGCTCGGCTCATTCGGGAATTGGGATTGGGCCCAGTTGTCGGACCTAGTTGGATTTTTCCCCTAGCACATGGTTCCCTACTCTTGGCATGCTTCAGTAAGATAAGATGTCGAGAGTACACATGCCTCATAATCTTCCCGAAGGTGGGACTTTTGCTTATGGAAAGAGAAAACAAGCATAATGGTCTTTAATTGAGAAGGGATAGTAAGTCCATACTGTGCCGAATATGACTCTCGTCCGAAATCGAGAGGTCATGGCCAACCTTCGCGGACTAAAAATGGCTCTTATATGAAATCGAGAGGTTGTGACCAATCCTCGCGGACTGAAGATGGCTCTCGTTCGAAACCGAGAGGTTGTGACCAATCCTCGCGGACTGAAGATGGCTCTCGTCCAAAACCGAGAGGTTGATCAAATTGAAAACCAATGACGCCCAGAGAAGGTGGCAATGGACTTGAATTTTCCGCCGAGCGGCTCGTCGTATGAGGAATTCGAGCCACGTGGCAAACATTTGAGGAGGTAGCTGAAAGGTTCGAGGATCTCGATCGTTAATTGGTCTGATCCGAACTCCGCCACTCGGCTTGCTACATGAGGATCCGAGACACGTGGCACGCATCCGAGACGATAATTGAAAGGTCGGAAGATCTCGGCCGTGGATCGCCTTGCTTCAATTCTGCCGCTGCTCAGGTCATCATTCGAAAGGACGGAACACATGGCGGGCATCCGAGAGGATGGTACCGAAGGATTTGGCAGTCTGGGCCATTGATTGTCTATCGGGCCTTTCAGGGGTTCCTATAAATACACCCCCCCCCCCCCCCCCCCCCTTTCTTAGAGAAACTATGTTTCTTGCTTCTTCCCTCGGGGTCTTGGCAACGGAGCATTTTCAAAGCCATCCCGAGAGTGTCTTGTCAAGCAGGGGTGCTAAGACGAGCATGTCTTGTCATCGGGGATATTCAGCTAGTTAGGGGGTAAGCTTCTGCCCTTCATCCTTCACTATTTGATGTCCCATAGCTCCTCCCTCTTCTCGAGCGGCTCATCATGCTCTTCTTCTAAACCTCCTCCTCCAGCACTTTCCCTCACGTCAGTCTTCTCGATCAATTCTTTTGCCTCCGATATGGCAGATGAAGCCGTTTTGGTTCCTCCCGCCTCTTAGCCTTCTGAAACCCACCTAGAATAGGGTACCTAGTCGCAAATCGGCTGAGCAAGTCTCGGACGTGGCCTCCTTCCTCTGCTGTGAGGCAGTTGAGGAGATGTGGGGTAGATGTGACATTCTCGATTGGATTCGGCTGATCAGGGCTCGGGAAACCGTTTGAGCCAACACTTACCGGTCGGGGTGTTTTTCCATCTACGACCATAGCTTTAAGGCAGGGTTTCGGCTTCCCCTTCATCCTTTTATCATTGACCTTTTCCATACCTACGGTCTTGCTCCGTCTTAATTCTTTCCGAATTCGTGGTGGACAGTTTATATGTACTTTCTCGTTTGTTCTATTTTGAAACATACCCCTTTGGTACCCATTTTTCGATACCTCTTCAACATCAAACCCAAAGAAATTCCTCTTGGTTTTGCTTCACCACCAGATCTAACCGAGGCATCTTCTCTGGGAAGCCTTCGTCCATTCACCATTGGAAGGAGGGATTCTTCTTTGTTACCCTCCCAGAGGAGGATAACAGTGTCTGGCCCTTTCCTATCAAGTGGGGGTCACTTCTGAAGGAAGTCTCCGAGGCCCCAAAACTCACTGACAATCAATTGGCCGAGGCTCGGAAGATTATTGACTACTCACCTATAGATGTAAATGAAATATTGGTGGATGAAGATAGGTTGATAAGCATCGGGGCATGGCCGGATCCGGATAAGATGCCAAACTAGGAAGCCCCCTACTTGCCTCTCGGACAGGAATGGGGAGTGCATGCTGGTTAGCGCGCCTCCGGGACTGCCTCGGTTCGCAATGCGGCAGTCGTAGCCGATGACTCCTCTGAGTCCACTGGCTAGCCATCTAGCGAAGAGGATACTGCTGCCGGTGCCGAGGGTGAGTTAGTGTCGGATTGTTTGAGTCTATTTGCAATTACTGATACTCGCTCAGCTTATCTGTCTGTTCTTCTTGTAGAAATGTTGTCTGGACTCAGGTCGTTGATGTCGAAGATTCGGATGCGCAAGAAATCTACGGCGCAGAATGTTACCCCTCTGGCGTCGGACGTCATCCCTCCTCCGGCTGAACAAACCGCGGCCTCGACGGAAGGTCGTGCCGCTGTTGCTGCCATGGAACGAACCAGGGCGGAGAAAGGGAAGGAGGTCTCTCGCGGAGGCAGCCACGCCGAGAAGCGGAAGAGAAAGAATGACCGAGAGGAGTCTCATGCTGAAGAGAGGCCCGTGGCCGGGAGGGACGCACCCCTTTCGGCGGTAGTGCCTCTTGAGGCCTCTCACCTAGACTTGGCATCGACAGGAGCTACGGATCTGTCCTTCCCCTGCGGGGCTGCAGGGACGCATATGTCGAGGGAGTATGCTCACGAGCCCTAGCGCCCAGACCTCGGTGTCTTCGCGGATGACACCCTGGATGACTCCAGGACTTGCGCGAAGCTAGCCCAGGGCTACACTCTACCGTTGATCTGAGACCAACTCAGAACCCTCTCCATCGAGGGTCTCACTGTGCAGTGCGTGCGCTACGTAGTTCATGTAAGAATTATTTGACTCAACTTCTTTCAGCTTAGTTTCCTTCCATTTTCCTAACTGTTTTGTTCTTTTCAGACCGCAACTATCTCCAGAGCTCTCCTCTGCCGATATGCCCACGTTCAAGAGTGGTTGTGGAACATAGACGATGCTGCTGACCACTTGGCTGTAGGTAAGGTTTTCTCGGTCAAGAGGGACTTGGAGGGAAACATCGACGCCCTCCTGGATGTGAATCCTTGGCTGAGAGCCGAGCTAACCATGTAGAAAGAGGCGGCTAGCATGGCGGCCGAGGCCCAAGAAAAGGCCGAGAAGGAGTCGGAAAGGCTCCGCAAGGAATCCGAGGAGCTCCGAAAGGAGTCTGAAGGCCTTTGTTCAGCCCTCGGTTAGAAAACCGAAGTCTTGTCTCAGCTGCAGGAGGAGCATGAGGAGGAAACGAGACAACATGCTGATGCTCTTGCTACTGCTAAGGCAAAGGCTGAGGAGACGGAGAAAGCGGCTGACGACAAGGTTAATCTGGCCATAGAAGCGTTCAAATCCATCCCTGAGTTTACCGACATGCTTCTAGAGGCGTAGGTCGAGGCCTCTGAATCGATCTTTGACCTTGGGTTGGCAGTCGTCCTGAAGGCCTGCCCTGGAGCAATCTCATATTATTATCTCATTATGATTCTATCTCCAATGCACAAGTTCATGGACTTTATTATGCAGCGATGTAAACACATATTAAATGGACATAATGAATAAGTTCTAATTATTTAGTAAGGTTGAATATGAATGTACAAGAAATAGTTCCATCATAACAATTATGATTGGCTTGTAGGGCAGCCACTTCTTGCAACACCTATATAGACACTTGTGCACATAGGCAAGTGGTGCAAAGGTCTTGGCTACTATACAGAGCCTTAGATATCCCATCCATAAACCGGTTGTCCACAGGTCCTGACCTATCCCATGAACACTCGTAGGGTCTGCCCACAACTCTCCTTAGGAGGGCATTGTCCAGGTAGCATCTTATAGATATGACACCTATCTTACAGTGTTCTTATCATATTGTTTTGGAATTCAAATGTCAGATAGTGCTAACATAAATAATAAAGAAGTAGGGTAATGTTAGTGAAATTAACTCATTTTAAAAACAAGCAAGGTATCACTACGAATTTCATGTAACACGAATGCCAACATATTAATTAAGAGTTCTAGACAACATGGTGTATTGTCAAGATTGATTTCATATCTTAGACTTCTCTTACATATTGTTTAAACTTTAAAAGCATGAAAATAGTAAGAAGTTTTTCGTAATACAAATATATCATTCTTAGGGTAATCATCACCCACCTCTTGACAGAATCAAGCTCTAAGGTCCCTAGAGACCACCCTACGAATCTCCTCACTTCCAACTCTCCTCTCTCGACCTCTAAGCCTCCTGGAAGAACTCTGCTAATAGCTTGGTTACAGCATGGTCAAAGGTCCTACAAATACTAATCTCTCTCCCTGTCTGAACCCTACATAACTTCCCTTCTGTTGGGTTTCCTACAGGGCCTTGGTTGCCTTAATAAAGGTTTCTACCTAATGGACTAGAATATTAGAAGGAAACAAACTCATGCATGCACCACCCATACTTGGCGTAACTAATATCTATAAGTTCTCTTTCTGACGAATCTGACCATGCCTCAAATTGACTTTTTGACTAGAAGATAACCTTATTTAACTAGACCTAAGTCTCTACCCTTTGCAAGTAGCAACTTGGTCATGAAAGGAACCGGACTTGGATGGATCCAAATCAAAAACACAATCTAGTAGTTCTAAATAGATTCTAGTTCTAATCAGATCTCGACGTCCTCTCATAAATTTTCTAAATCAAGCTCCCTTCTAATTGGTTTTTTCCCTCTCTCCCAAAATCAAGTTCCAATGGGATCTAAGTAAAAAAAAAAACTACAGTACAATCGGGTGGGAGCAGAAGATACAATGTAGTAGTTTAAAGGTTTGAAATCGATTAAATATAGCAAACAACCTAACTCAGAAAATATTGGTTAATCAATATAGGAAAGCACATGTTAATCATTTAAACTATCAGTAAATCATTTAAGTTCAACAAAAACACACCAGCAAGCTACAAACAAGTTAATCACTACTTAACGGTGAGTTAATTGATTAAGAGGTTCACTTAATTGATAGAATAACAAGACAAATGAGTTAATCGAAGAAAAGGTCAGTTAATTGATTACAAGCACACTTAATCGAAGTTCAAAGACTTAGTTGAAGTTCATAGTGTTAATCGATATAAGATAGATAATCATAAGTGAAGCGACTCAGAGACTTAATCAATTCAAGGGCAGTTAAATTGATTAAATGAAGCAACTTAAAAACTTAAATCAATATAACGGCAAATAATCAATTAAGTGGAAAAACTCAAGGACTTAATCGATATAAGAGTAGACAATCAATTAAGAGGAAGAAACTTAAAGACTTAATCAATATGGGAGAGTTAATCGATAGAAAGGCTTCTAGATCCATCAAGAGAAGTAAAATAGAAGGATTGATTGATGTAGAGGAATTAATTGGTTTAGGCTGACTTAATTAAAGACTTAGTCGATCTTTCATAGATCAAATCAATTAAGTGTGACATAGACATATTATATGATTATCAAACTATGTCTAAACTAGTCTGTTACTTGATCAACTTATGATCAAAACTGTGTAAACACTTAGAAACCAAATATTCATCAGACAATTGATTACCAACAAATAAAAGAAAAAGGCTTAAACATATTCTTAATATTACTAATAAGTAACTGGACTAAATGGATTTAGAGGAAAGTTTCAAATGGAATTAGGCATAATGTGTTTTAGGATCTCCTTCTATATGAATGCTAAGTATTCACAACTAAAGTTACAGAGGTAGCATAAAGAAGTAATGATGATTCCGTTCTAGTGCAAATTATCGCATGTTGGGAGGCATTCTCATATCGCAAGCCAACTACTGAGTGAAAACTTATCCATAGTGGGATGCTTCCATATTAATCTGACAAAAAAAATTGCAGCAAGCCTTATGGCAGATGGCTTCCCAAACATGCTTAGTAGTGAGAGGTTTAAAGTTGTCAACCAAGAAATACAATCATATTGATCAAATTAATTGGAATGTTTCAAATTAAATCCCAAATGAACTGTGCTTTAAATCTTCTACTCCTTGGCAAAGCCATCTGCCATCGTCAATAAAGGGTGAGACTAAAAAGTTATGTGATAGAGTTATTTGTGCTTTAATTGCATCACCATAGATTGATAAAATGCTTTCCTAATTAATCGAAGGATCATACCATAAAGTAAGAGGCTGGCCAGCCTGCAATTTGTTAACCACTTGATGCTGCAACCATTGATGACATTTTAAAATGCCATGCCAACCCTGTGAGTTACTACCTTACACCCAATTCACCTAAATGGTGTCCTTTATAACATCCCATAAGAGCTTCGTAAAGTTAGCTTGATTCCATTCACGGAGTTTCTTGATCCTCAGTCCACTTTCCACCTTTGGTTTGCTAATACTATCCCAAGACATCATATGATATATATATATTTTTTCCCTCCCATGTCCCATGCATCGGACCAAAAGAGAGTGCTAAGTGCAGCTTCAAATTCAGAGAGAAACTTTTCTGGAAACAAAAATGATATGTTATTCTGGGCGCGGACACGTTATTCCTTGAATAAGTGGAATAACTCATTCCATATAAAAGGCAAGAACTAGTTATTCCGTGAATTACTTATTTCACCCAAAGTAAATTCATCTTATTCTAGTAATAAGCGATTCGGGAACAAGAAATTCGGAATACCTAATCCTCAAAACAAACCAGCCCTTAGAGATTTTCTCCATGATAGGCTGGCAGAGACCTTTGCTTGTAGATTCAAAGAAGGTAAACTTCATGTTCCATATTTTGGCCTACCACGCCAAAATGTAGTGTAGGTTGTGAATTGGCTTTCAGAATTGAACAACTATAAAATTTCTCAACGACTCATGCAATTTTGTTAGCTAAGGGATCTTACGCTCCTTGAAAAACATCATAAGATCATCCACAAAACAAATATGAGCAACACAGTGAATAGATGATGTTGGAGTCCCCATTTCTTTGCAACTACTTCATTCATAAGAATGGTAAAACCTTCCATGGCGATTGTGAACAAATGGAGAGACAAGGGTCTCCTTGCCTAATGCCATTTCTAGTAGAGAAAATGCTAACCGGTGATCAATTAAAAAGTATAGAAAATTTAGTTGTATTCAGACAATAACTCATGCAATGTATCTAGGTTGGCGGAAAGCCCATGAGATCAATCAAACAATAATCAAAAGGTCTAAAAACAGTGTCCAAAGCATTTTTACCTTTAAAGCAATATTAATGTTTTGTATAGCTTTGGAATGCATATCCCTAATAGGTCATGTCTTCCTTTGATGAAAGTTGACTGATTCTAACTTATCAAAATAGGAAGAACTTTTGCAACCGATTTGCATGATGTTCAGAAATAATCTTGTATAGGAAGTTGCAAAGGGATGTAGGGTGAAACATCTCCAAAGACTTTGTTGTATCCAATTTAGGGATTAAGGAAAGGCATGTCAAGTTGATTTGATTAACCATTGATTAGAATGAAGTGCATTCTTAATGGCATTAGAGATAAGATGTCCAAGAACAAGCTTGATAAAAGTCTGCAAGGACACCATTTGTAATGGGGCTTTTATGATTAGGTAAGGACATAACAAATTCCTTAATTCCTTGGAAATAAAGGGTCCGCAAAGCGTATCCCTCTCTTCAGCCAAAAGTTGAAATTGTACTTACATTCTTGGGGACAAATTTTTTGATTTTAGAGATAGTTAGTGAAGATTCGAAGTATGCACCCATACGTGGTTAGGATCCTTAAGGCGATATGTCATGGGATTCGCATTTTTTGATAGTGTTGATGGCTCGTCTACTTACTATTGAAGGATGAGAAAACCGTGTGTTGGAATCTCCCAATGGCAACCAATGCTTTTTAGAAAGTTGATTAACATACTCTTCCTCCTTAATAAGACATTTAGAATATTCTCTTCGCGCTTGATTTTAGTGAGCAATAAGATCATCATTCAGAGGGGCATTTTAGAGTTGAAGTTGAATGACTTCTAGGTTTCTTTATTTCAAGCTTTGAGAGCATGTTTAATTGCTTGTACTCTTCTTTTACAAACCTTATACATTGGCCAACCAATGTTAGGAGTGTCCCAAGCTTTTTTGAGAATATCAGGAAACTACGGATGAGGTGTCCATTATTATCTGCTTTATCAGTGCAAACTATCATTTTGGAGTGATTAGAGAGTCCATATTCCATGTGACCTTCTGTAAAGTTGAGAAGCCATAATAAATTAATTACAGCTCTATCTAGTCTAGCTATTATTTGTTGACTTGACCCTTGATTGCACCAAGAGAAGTGATTTCAAACATAAGACCCGTAACATCAATGCTATCATTAAAAATGTTGCAACACTAATAAGCCTACCCTGTTACCTACACTTTTCTTTCCATTGCTTCTAATGGTGTTGAAATCACCAATGACAATCCGTAGATATTGGATGGTAGTAGCAGAGCAGACCAAATCTTGCCAAAGATTCCTTCTTTCACATTCTAAAGTTGAAAGATAAATAGGAGGAGGAAGTCAAATCGGGGGGTCTAAAATGGGGGGAATATGACAAAGGTTGGGAGGAGATTCCTAGTAGATGTGGGGTGTTCCATTTGTAGCATAGAAGAGGACGCCCAAGGAAGAAATGGGATTGGTTAAAGAAATGGGATTGGTTAGAGGGGCATTTAAGGCAATGATGCGTGAGCAACTAGGATCTATACCGTGGGAGGTGTTGGTAAGGCCAACATGTAACACTTTGAACCCCGTGTCCAGTCGTATCTGATTTTCGGTGAAATTCGGAGACAGTACAGGTACAAAACATAGCATACATATAATGGAAATAAGAGAATAAAAGTCTATAAGGCAAAACAAATAGTCATCCATCGCAAATTTCAAATAATAATAAGCCAACAAAATCCACAAAAGTCTCATAATAAACAACTATCTCTGAATAATATAATCAACCTCTCTCAAGTCCCTAAGATCTCACAATTACATAATAGACTCAATTACACCTACTACATCAATCTACTAAAATGAAAAGACTCATATTATCGCAACTAGCCTCAAATCCGATAGGTTCCAAGCGCCCCTAATCCTTGTGATCAAAATCAAAGTCCAACTATCTGAGCACCTCTTATGAAAACATTATTCAACAAACTTACTGAGTATAAAACTCAATAGGCATTATCTCCTCCAGAGGTTAAACGTATAATAATTGAAATTCACATGGTAATTAAATCATATCATGAACAATTCATGTTGCTACATATAGATCAAATAAGATAATAATACAAAATAAGATCTCACATATATTTCATATCAAATCGAATGTGTTTTCTAATAATCTAAACAAACATACTCATTCATAATACTTATCACATATATCAAACTTTCTTACTTTACTTGAAAACAAACTACTAGCCATAAACATATCACATAATTCCTCTAACACATAGGGAGGCATATATCACATAGCATATGGAGCATGTAATCAAGTATTTCAAAATTCAGATATCTGAAAATTTTACAATATAAATTAAATTTATAATACCTTAAAAGAAATTCAAATGATTCACATACGTGCCAAATTATCACAATTTCATATCTTAATCAGATAAGCATCTTAACCACAACATAAGGGGCTACAGACATATATATCGGGTACTTAGATAATAGTACCAAGTCTTGACTACTGTGAAACTGAAGATCACACATATCCTACCACTGCACCATGCTGAAGTAAGTTTCATAGATTTTATCCGTTGCCTTTGAGTCACATAATAGGAGACAAGGACACTTACATTGAAATCGGGTACATAATCTCCTTAAGATGGCATTATCCATATCACACATATTAAATTAGATGGCACATGTCATACAAAGATTAGAATTCATCGTAATTTGAAATTAACATTAATCATATATCCAATAATATACATATATAAAAATAATTCATTTTTCACCAAAATAAGACATTTTAGAAGCAACACAATGTTGCATTGTGCAATTTAATGCAAACTAATTTCAACATATTATATATATATACATATATATATATATATATATATATATGAAAAATACTTTTGAAATTTTTTTAAAATTTTCTAAATACAAATTATATTTTTCACATGACAAAATATATTTTACAAGGCTAAAAATTTATTGAATAGGTCAATTAATAGTAAACAAAATAAAAAATTTACCAAACTGGTAGAACATGATATTTAGGCTGTAAGTAAGTTGCTTGCAAATTTTACTAAATTTGGAGATCAAATGAGTGGTTTCAAAGTTCAAATAGCGAGTTTAAGACTTGAGTCAAATTTATCAAGGAAATAAAATAACAATAAAAATAGAAAATAAATTTTTAAAAATAATAAAAGTTTGCAGTCCAAAAGATTTCATATAGACATTTAAATCATTAGGATTATATCATTTAAAATTCGTACAGATTTCTAAAATTGACAGAATCAAATAGTAAACCGGATGACATAACTGACTGCCTTCCAGAGACTCATACGACCAGCTTGGCTGCCATTCAACATGTCGGACGACATGCTTAGTTGCCGTTCAGACCAACTTAGACGATGGTCTAGATTGCCATTCAGGGTATGTAGACGGCGGATGGTATACCAAAACAATCTGCAAATGCTCTATGTGTGCCTTATATTCGGAGAGTAAATTAGCACATTATCAATGAATACCACCACAAACAGGTCCAAATACGGTTCGAATACCCCATTCATCAGATCCATAAAAATAGTAGGGGCATTTGTGAGTCCAAAAGGCATAACCACAAACTCATAATGCTCATACCTGGTCTAAAAGGCAATCTTAGATATATCCTCATCCTTGATCCGTAATTGATGATACCTTAACTGAAGATCAATTTTGGAAAAGACCTTTATCAACTATAGCTAGTCAAACAAATCATCAATCTTAGGTAAATGGTATTTGTTTTTGATAGTCACCTGATTAAGCTGGCAATAATCGATACATAGCCTCATTGAACCATCTTTCTTGCACATGAAGAGCACTGGGGATCTCCAAGGTGATACATTGGGCCGACTGAAACCCTTATCAAGCAACTGCTGCAATTGCTTTTTCAATTCTACCAACTCCATTCGACCATACCATACAAAGCCTTAGAAATAAAAGATGTCTCTAGCATAAGGTTAATGACAAAATCGATCTCCCATGCAAGTGGTAAACTGGGCAGATCATTTGGAAAAATATCAGGGAACTCCTGAATAACATCAATATCAGCAACAAATCTCTCACTAGCACCATCTGATGGAACAACTACTATACTAGCCAAATATCCATGACAATCCATTCTCAACCACTTCTCGGCCTTGAGTGAAGTAACCATAACACGGCCTGGTCGATGCCTAGGGTAATGATAATAAACTCCTTCTCACCAGGCTCTCGAAATATTAACTTCTTGTGATGACAGTCTAATAAAGCAAAATACTTGTCTAGTCAGTCCATGCCCAAAATAAATCAAAGTCTACCTTTTCGATAACATACAACCCAGCCACTCTATCTCCATCCCTAAGGTTAACAATAACAGAAGATATGATATGCATAGTGTGAATCTCCTCTCCAAAAGCTATAGTAACTATCAATGGATGTGTAGAATCTATCCGTCTACTCTTAAGCTATTTAGCAAAACTAGTAGATATGAATGAATGAGTAGCTCCAAGGTCAAATAACACCTTAGCATGAACATTATCAATAAGAACAATACCTTTCGCAATAGTAGGGGTCTCCTCAACATCTTCCTTGGTGAGAGAGTAAACACGTCCTTGAATCTTGCCTTTCTTTTGTTCTTGCGCATGCTGAGCTTTGGCCCTCGGGTAATCTTTGACCGTATGCCCCGGATTACCACACACTAAATACTTACGGGTTGCTCTCTAGCACTTTGTCCCACTAAGTCATTGTCCACACGAGGGTATGTGGTTGAATCAAACGCCTTTAGTGCCAGACCCTTCGTTGGTTGGATCCAAAACTTCTTATTATCCTTGTGCACAAAGTTAGTTAGAGTACTTCTCTTGTTTTGACCCTTCTGCTCTTCCATAAATTCCTTACGCTCATGCTCCATGTTGAATGCAAGTCTCAAAACAACAACAAAAGTCTGAGTGTCTTGAGCAACAACATAATGCCGAATGGTATCTTTTAGATCCTCGACAAATTTCTTCAACTTCCACTTCTCATCATCATAGGTATAGGGTGCATATTTTCCCAACTCCGAGAACTTTGCTTCATAATCAGCCACAAACATAGTGCCTTGCACCAAGTTGAAATCTCTACCTCTTTCTTATCTTGAACATGATCAAGAAAGTACTTCTCACGAAAAACTCCAAGAAACTCTGTCCTAATAATAATAGCATGACCAGAAAACACAGTCCTCTTCATGGACTTCCACCAAACATAAGCTCTCCTACAATATGAAGGTCCCCAGACTGACCTTCTCATCTTCTAGACAATGAATCACAGCTAACATCTTCTCCATCTCACTACGCCAAGCCTTAGCAACCTTTGGTCAGCTCTCCCCCTTAAAGGAAGGGGGATGCAACTTGTTAAACTATTCCATCACTGGGGTCGCCTTAGGCCCATGAGGCTGACCTTAAGTTTGAATATGCAAATCCTAGACAGGCCCCTAAAAGTCTGCATGAACCTACTAGAGTCCATATTAACTGGGAGTGCACTGACCACACCCTGGTTTTGGGTTGCACAAGAATCTCCCTGCACAGGGGTATCCTCAGAAGATGGGGGCTGAACAGGAGGAATCGTAGCAGAACAACCATGCCTTAACGTATCTTAAAAATTCAAATACCTTAAATAAGCTCTCAAATCCAACAATTCAACATTTCTACTTCCATTTCAAAATCAAAACTTAACTATTCTACGACCTATATTCAACCTAATATCCCAAATCTATTAATTAACTACTTAGGCTTAACAACTAATGGTGTAGAACTCAAAACTCTTAAAATTACTTGTGTCCAATCTTGTTTGACTTTCGGCAAAATTCGGAGACGGTACATGTATGGAACATAGCATACACATACGGAAATGAGAGAATAAGAGTCTATAAGGCAAAACAAATAGCCATCCATTGCAAATTCTAAATAATAATAAGCCAACACAATCCACAAAAGTCTCATAATAAGCAACTATCTTTGAATAACATAATCAACCCCTCTCAACTCCCTGGGATCTTACAATTACATAAAAGACTTTATTACTCCTACTACATCTATCTACTAAAATGAAAAGACTCATATTATCACAACTAGTCTCGAATCCAATAAGCTCCAAGCACATCTAGTGCTCGTGATCAGATCAAAGTTCAACACTCTGGCCACCTCTTCTGAAAAAATTGTTCAACAAACTTACTGAGTACAAAATTTAGTAGGCATCATCTCCTCCACAGGCTAAATATATAATAATTGAAATTTACATAGTAATTAAATCTTATCATGAACAATTCACAATGCTACATCTAGATTAATAAGATAATGATACAAAATATGATCTCACATATATCTCATATTATATTGGATGTGTTTTCTAATAATATGAACGAACATACTAATTCATAATACTTATTATATATATTAAACTTTCTTATTTTACTTGAAAATAAACTACTAGCCATAAACATATCATATAATTCCTCTAACACATAGGGAGGCACATATCACATAGTATATGACTCAAAATATAACTAGTAGCATGTAATCAAGTTAAGTATTTCAAAGTTCAGATATCTGAAAATTTTACATCATAAAACATATTTATAATGTCTTAAAAGAAATTGAAATGATTCATATATGTGCCAAATTATCACAATTTCATATCTTAATCAGACAAGCATCTTAACTACAACATAGGGGGCACACACATACATATATCTTGTACTTAGGCAATAGTATCAAGTCTTGGCTACCGTGGAACTATGAATCACACATATCTCACTGCTACACCATGTTGAAGTAGGTTTCATGAATTTTACTCATTGCCCTTGGGTCACATAATACCTTATCAAACAAGGACGCTTAATTAAAATTGGACCACATAATTCCCTTAAGATGAAATAATTCATATCATACATGTTAAATTAGATGGTACATGTGTTATAGAGATTAGAATTTATCATGATATGAAATGAACATTAGTCATATAGTCAATGATCTACATATGTAAAAATAGTATTTTTTTCATCAAAACACGGCATTTTAAAGGAAACACAATATTGTACTATGAAATTTAATGTAAAACTCACTCCAACAGAATATATATACATGCAAAATATTTTTGAAAATTTTCTAAAATTTTTCTGAATACAAATTATATTTTCCAGATGACAAAATCTATTTTTCAGAGCTGAAAATTCATTAAATAGGTCACTTAATAGTAAAGAGTATAAAAAATTCACCAAACTGATAAAACATGATATTCAGGCTGTAAGTAAGATGCTTGCAAAATTTCACTAAATTCGGAGATCAAATGAGTAGTTTATAGAGTTCAAATAACAAGTTTAAACTTGAGTCAAATTTAATCTAGGAAATAAATAACAATAAAAATAGAAAATAAAATTTCAAAATTATAAAATTTTACAGTCTAATATATTTCATGTAGACATTCAAATCATTTGCATTACAAATAACCAAAATATAATCATTTAAAATTCATATAGATTTCTAAAACTGATAGAATCAAATAGTAAATTGGACAGGCATAACTGACTGCCGTCCATAGACCCATACAACAAGCTTGGTTGCTGTTCAGCATTATGGACAGCTAGTTTAGTTGCCGTTCAGACCAATCTGGATGACGGTCTCAATTGCTGTTCAAGATATGTAGACGGCGGATGGTATTGTCGTCCATAAAGGTTCCTAAGCAGAGTACAAAAAATTCAGATTTTAACAAAGAATTCAAATATCTAATCCACATTTTAGATCACCAGCATAAAGAATATGATGACATACTTTCTTTTTGACTACTTTTGAATGAAATATTATTTTTTTATATTAATACAAATTAATCTATGCTTTAGGGAATCATCACCTACCTCTTACGCTAGAATCTCCAAAATTCAAGATCCACTAAGAGATCTCGACTCTCAGAAGTACTACTTCTTAACCTTTCCTCAACCTCCAATGCTCCTAGAGGGCAAGATAATCGTGAAAAGATTAGTTTTACTCAAGAACAACTTTCATCCTTTTATCTTTCTTCAAGAGTAAGAATAAAACACCCACATTTCACAATAGAAAATGACGGCTAAGGTTAGACATGCCTTCAACCACATATATATAGAATTAACATCCAACTTTTAATCCCACACAACCTCTACAAAATCACCTTTGGATTAGATTAAGCTGCCCTTCTATGAATTAGAGAAAATCCTACTCTAAATCAGACTCATCTCCTACAACTCTAACTTTCTTAATTGAACATTCAATTTTTAGGCCTAGTAAAAAAATGTATCAGTGAAAATAGTCTTATATAACATTATAGATCTCTTCGAGCTCTTTCCAACAGCACCAACCATGCCAAAATCTGAGTTATATACTAAAAATTATCACTAGAATACTGATCTACTGTCTTAGGTACCCGAACCCAGAAAATTCCCTTCTACATAACTGCTTATGAGACTAAGTTAATGGGCTTATTCAAACAACTATATTACACTCTAATTGTCTCTTTAATTAATATTAGTATTATTTTTTGTGTATTTATTATTATTTCTATTTGAAACAATACCGGGTATTATACAACATTTCTTTCCACCATACTAAGAGTCTTTGTACCCTCCAAACTTTCAATGTTGCCACGGCTTAGAGAAGATTGTAAGAAGTGTTGAGAGTTTGCTTTTGCTAGAAGGGCTAGCTTGTTGTAATTGTATTCTCCTAACACTGGGAGGATCACAAAGCTATCAACCAATCACTATAATTGAACTTTATTAAGCTTTCCATCTTTTCTTTATGTAGAAAGGAGTGAGAGGCCTTAACACCCTCTCTTAGTTCTTTGAATGGCTAACATTTCTTCACTAGATGGCCTAATTTGCCGCAATAATAGAAGGAAGACAATCTTTCGTAGGACACATCCAACATCTTCATAGGCCCTTCAACAAGTTTTACTTTATCCTCCTTTTTTAGTGGCAGATTAATATCAATGGCCACCTTAATTCGTGCATGAGCCCAGGTGTAGACTACACTCTTAAATGGTTCCTGCATAACATCCAACTATTTAGCAATCTTACAAACTATGCTTGGGACTACAAATTCATCTATAATGCCATAGACTTTAACCTAGAACTCCACTTTGGATAACTGGTTCTAATGGAGAAGTATTTGACTTACCCCTTGCGGTGATCAATAGGTCTTTGTTGTAAAACTAGGGAATTCTTTTGCAAACTTTTTCAATGTCTTCCATGTCAGAAAAATGGAGTACTGGACAATAATCGAGAAAATTCCAGGAACCTTGAACATTCTAGATTCTACCTACCCATTCATGGAGCCTAGTTGGGCAAACTCGATCTTCTATCAGCACCTTCATGATAATGTTGCACTTCCAACAATCTAAGTGTCGGCCTTTGTTTATGTAACACCCCCTTTTGCGCAATGCCACCTTAATCATATTGATGTTGTGATCTTGAGAAGCCCGCAAGCAATACAAATGCCAAACCATTTATATAATCCAAACATACACGAAATTACCATACCAAAATTAATTAAATAAAAACCTATGGAGGTACATAACTGATACAAACTAAAGTCTAAAATTTACATCAAAAGTTTGTTAGTTTATACAACATGTAATGAAATTTTTATAACATAACCTGCTTTTTAGTTTGTTGAATCTCCAACCCTGGTCCTCAAAGATTCCAACCACTTCTTTCATTACCCCCTATCGGAATCACCTAAAAACATACCAATCTAACATGTGTAAGTATAAAAAACTCAGTAGGTATCATAACCAAAGCATGGTTCCTACTAATTAAAATTCACAATTCACATGCTATCATACTAAAATCCTCACAGATTATACATATAAATCATAATTCAAAGGCAGTTAAATAGTACAAAATAGCTAAATTAACACTCATTTCTCACCTCAATTATAACAGGTCACAAGGAATGTTTCTTGATTCAAAGGCCTGCTGCATAAACAATCACATACATATTCTCAGCAAACTAGATCATGTCTGAAGGGATCAAATTTCACTTACAATCATGAAAATTTAATATTAAGCTTGGGACATGCATCTAAACCACAACATAAGGTGTCCGACACACCTTGGCACCTAGACGAATGCAGTGCTCTGGTTTTGATATAACCAATTGGAATTGGCGGTCATTTCCCACCCTCCACCAAACCGAAGTTTAGTTCCAGGATTTCACATAATTCTCATTATCCACCGGATTATAAATTGATTACTACCATGTTAGACACTTATTGTGGATTCATCCATACAATCACCTTAAAATGGCACTATCCATGCACATTATTTTTCTTAAGGTTTCAAAACCAACGTCTTATTTTCCATAGTTTTCTAAAAGCAGATAGAAGAAAACTTTATGCAAAGTATTTGCATGACAATTTAATTTTTGAATCTATAAAGTTGCTACTAAATTCTTAATAGAAAAATTAGAAATACATGTACTCTGCCGCAGGTTTGAGTTGTGATACCAATAATATAACCAATATCAAACCAGATTTTTAATCCTCACACATGTAGGTTTTGTAGTCCTTAAATTTTCAAAACAGATTTAAGACTATATATATAATCAAAATAATATGAATGGTTTATCATGTACCAGTCTTAGCTTAAGAATTTCTAGCTAATCTCTAAGAATTCCTAAGAATTCTTTAACTGCTGCTACTGCTTGAGCCCAGAATTTTCCGCATCTTCTTCTTCTTCTGCTAATTCCTAGCAAAAACTATGGAAATAGTAAGCTAATTCCCACCGAAGATGGGTTATAAACCCACTACTAGATAGGTCATTTCTACCGCTAGCCACTTGTAAAAATACCAACACCAAGTGTCCCCTATGCACTGTCAAATAGGGCAGAAATCTCACTAAAAAAGTAAAAAAAATTCTAATTAATCTCACTGTCAAAATCCACTAAGGCCCAGCACATGTATCCCTTAAGAAGTATAAATCTTTTGATAAGTATAATTGATAAGTTAAAGGTAGTCATCAAATATATTATATGAGGGAAGTCTTCAATTGCATATATTTTGTCTATCGATTACATGCATTACTTATTTAATCGATTACAAGGTTTAATTTACTGATTACAAGTGTTTCAAGTATCGATTATATGTGTATCGCTAATTGATTATCTATCGATTACATGTTTCAGTTATTGATTACAGATTATTCATCTAATCGATTCTCAATTGATTACACAATTTAAGTTATCGATTATATGTTATTGGGTAATCAATTACTTATGAGTCTGTTAATTGATTTCACATTGTTCTAAAATCGGTTACCTTGTCGATTACACGTTGATCTTACAATGGATTTCCATTATTCCTTTAATCGATCGCTTATCGATTACATGTTATTTTTATAATCAATTATCTTTGTTCTTCTAATCGATCGCCTATCGATTAAATGTTGTTTTTATAATCGATTCCCTTGTTCTTGTAATTGATCTGATAGTCGATTTCCTTTGTTCTTATATTCAATTGCATATTGATTACCTGACTTGTTTTGACTTAGATTGCAAGGCTTATAAGAATCGATTATGTATCTTCTGTTAATCGATTTTATGCCTTAATTTGGCTTCGATTACCAACTTATTTTAGCCCGATTAATTAACATTTTTAATCGATTATTGCTTAACTTAAAATCTATTATAAGACTTATATTAACCTCATTTACGGAGCTTATTTCACTGTAATTATAGCTAATTTTATCAGTTAAATTGGGCTCTATTTTTGCTCTCCTAATCGATTAGTTGAGACTTGGCCAATTTTTCTGAGTTTTGTCTACTGAGAACCTGCTATACTATAAGTGATTTCCAGCTTAGATTAACTAACTAAAACCCATCCTAATCAACTTATTAGGTTGATCTGACTATCTAATATTTGAGATACTAAAATTTTTACTTCTATGACTAAGGTTTCATTTTTGTGATTGGCCAAAATAGAACAAAACCTAGACAAAACTTATCATGCTAGAGAAAATCAGAGCACCATAAACCAGCTGGCTAAAGGACTCCATTGGGAGAAAATGAAGATTTGGGGGGGGGGGGGATGGGAAGTGGGGACAGGAGGAGGAGGGATATGGGTGGGAATGAAGGGGTAGAGGCGGTAGAAAGGCTAAGAGGATTAATAGGGTTAAGGGTTTACACAAACTGGGAAGGTAGAAAAAAAGAGAAGCACCATGAAGAAACTATAGCTAGGTTTCAAAAGTAGTTGGTGAAGGAGGGAAAAATGTTACCTGGTTTGAGCCACTGAGAAGCTACAATGGCTTTGTAGAGATGAGGGAGCAATTGAAGTCGAATCCTTGCCAGGAAGCTTTCGAACCACTCAATGGCACCAAGTTATAAGGAATATGAAGAAAAAGCAAAAATAACACAACAAGAAGAGGGAGGGGGTCGGAGAGAAGTCCTTGATGAATAAGGAGATCATATTGGTGGGAAAGTGGAGCAAAAGAAGAGTAAGTAAATAGAGGGAAGCAACCAAGCCACAGGACTTGAGGACTCAGCTGCCTATTGTGGGAAGGGGAGCCGAAGGGTTCTAAGAGAGGGAACTCCTTCCAGCGCTTGATATGTCTTATGGTTTGTAGATAGCGAAGTATATATAATATTAGGATTTTTACATTTAGATCTCTATAATCTTTACTAATTCTAGATATATCCCTATGATTTTTATATTTATCATTAAGTCACTAGAATCTTTTTTGTGAGGATCCAAAAGGAAGATCGAGGAATATTTAATAAACATCAATGCAATAGAAAATAAAATGTAATCTTCATCATACCCGATTTGTTTCAGAAAAAAAAATCGGTAATCCGATTATCACCTTGTGTGGATTCAGATATGTGATTGTTTGATTACAGAGGAGCAACGTTGCTAGCCGTACAGGTGCTTGGCCTCCATTGGTATCCACGTGATTCTCTAGTTGATGGTTTGTTCTTGATCCTTGAACAGGCTCAGCACAATCACCGACTTGTCTTCTCCATAACAGTACCCGCGGCATGTGACGGTGATTCCAGTTAGTGAAAAATGAGGCGATGGAGGAGAGAGAGAAAGGGGGTTCCCCTTTTGAGCAGGGCATCCAGGAAAGGGGGAAAGGAGGGGGGACAGCCAGGCTAGTTGGAAAACCCTGGAGCTTGGCCCAGGGTTCCCTCATGATGTATATTTATATTAGTTTAAGCAACTTTTCATAAAAGTCCCTATATTAATATGAATCCCACTTAATGACCATTAACAAAGAAATCTTGTGCATGTGACCCTTTTTGCCTAGGTCCCCTTACTCACTTATAAATTTAATATTTTATATTAAATAATTATTTAATCGATCTATCATCTCATGATAATCGACCGGACTTCTGATCAAGTTATGTGCCAAGTAACACCGCATGATCCTTAAAGGTAGTAGGATTCAACAACCCGCTTATAAAACCTTTCCATCCTCAATAGGGCTGTCAACGAGTCAGAGACGAAAATGGAAATGACACCTTCCACTTCTATTTTCTATAAGATTTATCGGAGACGGAAACAAATACGGAAGTGAGTGTTTATGTTTCCACATCCATTTTCGCTTTTAAATCGAAAATTGGAAACGAAAACGGAAGTAAGCGGAAATTTCCGCTATCATCATTGCTATACTAAGAAGCTACTTAAAATCACTGTAGCTATTCTCTTTCCGATAAACTTTCTTCTAGTAATTAAAAAATCTAAACCTACAAAATTTTAATATATGTAAAAATTAATAATTTATGAATTTTGAATTTTAAAATCTACTTTATCTATCAATCTAAATCTATATATGAATATAACCAAACATGTGACATAAAATCATATTAAATTTATAAACAGTTTCCAACTTCTTATTGTGGCCTTACTTTTATTAAATTGTCAAGAGATATTCTCACTTTTGGATATGAGAGATATCTATCTAATGAGTTCAATTTTTATCTTATAAAATAATATATATATGGATGTATAAGATACATGATAATTAGGAAATAGAAATGGGTTAGTGGATGTGGAAATGAGTGTTTTCGTTTTCGACTCCTATAATTATCGGAGATCTATTTCCATTTCCTATAACTTAATGGGTGGTCTTTAACGGATTTCCGTATCCATTAATAAAAATGAAAACGGGACGGATAATCGGAACTCGGGTATCCATTGACAGCCCTAATCCTTAGTTACCATGTGGCTATAATCCTTCACTCGTACCAAGGCTCACAAGCAAACTTAGGACATGGTCAATTATCAAATTCTAAGTAGTTCACTTACTTAGATTAGATGCCACAAAGCACTATCAAAAATGCCTTTTTTGATATGCTATACTACCCTGGCTAGGAACCCCTAGGCATCATACCCTATAATATTATCTATCTAATTACTAAGAGAGAATGATCCCGTATTAAGCACACAATCACCTTCGAAGGTATTCCGTTGTATTCAATACCTTAACTGACTAAGATCCCATAGTTGAAGATCTATAAGCTAAGGTCAAAATCTAGAAGTCTAGTGACAAAGTGTCTTTAATGTCTTAGGTCGAAGGACCAACGACGCTACTATGACAAGAAATCAAATCGATTGACAGTTAGTTAATATTACCATCCAGTGATTCATATCGCATCAGTTCAGTAAACTCATTCCTCAATGAGCACCTACAAGTTTGCCTTAGTATCTCTATACGGGTCACTATGAGACTAGTCACCCTTATCTTATGAGCAAGAGTAACCCACATTAGTCTCATCGAATATTTGATGTCCTTCTCAAATATCTTCCGATTAGGAACAATTAAGAATATGTATTTAGAGAATTTTAATCTTATTATTATGATCTCATTATAATTTGATATCCATTACATATATTCATGGACTTCATTATGAAACGGTACATCGGATTATACATAATGAATATGAAACCTTTATTATTATTAAGAGAAGAAGATTTACATTAGTTATGAGATTGGCTTGATGGACATACATAACTAAAGCCAATCACCTTTATGCCATATATCCATAGACTCTAGATGATGCTCAAACATAATTTTAGTTAGAGGCTCCGTCAACAAATCTGTTAGGTTGTCGACTAAAGGAACTCACTTCACCAGGACATCTCTTCTAGTAATAATCTCTCCGATCAGGTAATGTGCCTCAGAATATGCTTTGACTTCTGATGAGACCACAACTCTTTTACTTTTGCAATAGCCCTATTGTTGTCATACGGAAGTGGGAGCGGATTAGAGATACTAGGTAGAACTCCATGGTCGGTGATGAACTTCTTCGTCTAGGCTGCTTCTTCGGCGGGTTCGGCTAAAATAATGTAGTTAGCTTCTATAGTTGAATCTGCAATCCACCTCACTGCCCCTCCATTCAATGTAAATATAAGTCTGAAAGTAGACTTACTATCATCTGGATCAAATTGGAAGCTCGAGTTAATATGCGCTCAAAGCTTCAGGTCATCTCCTCCATAAATCAGAAACATATCCTTAGGCCTTCTTAAATACTTATGGATATATTTTATGGCCTTCCAGTACAAATCGCTTGGATATGCCTGATACCTACTCATAACACTTAGAGTATATGCCAGATTAGGTCTAGTACATAACATGGAACATGATAGACCCTATCGCTAATGCATAGGGCACTCTACTCATATACTCTCTCTCTTCATGAGTTTTATGGGACTGATCTTTGGAGAGAGTGATTCCATGTCTCATTGAAATAAGACCTTAGTTAGAATTCTCTATGTCATATCTTTTGAAAATGGTGTCTATGTACAAGGATTAGGTCAAGCCTAACATCCTCTTGGATCTATCTCTATAGATCCATATCCTCAGTACGTAGGATGCTTCTCCCAAATCCTTCATAGAAAAGTTCTTTGAGAGCTATACTTTAACTGATGACAACATCGCTACATTATTCCAAATAAGTAGGATGTCATTAATGTGAAGTACGAGAAAAACAATTGCACTCCCACTAGTCTTCTTGTACACACATGGTTCATCTTTATTCTTAATGACGTCATAAGATTGGATTGCCTCATCAAATTTTATTTCCAACTCAAGAAAGCTTACTTCAATCTATAGATGGATCTTTGTTCGCACACTTTATTTAGGTGTTCCTTGGACATGAAACTCTCAGGTTGTATCATATACACTTATTCTTCAAAGTTTTCATTGAGGAAGGTAGTTTTCACATCCATATGTCAGATCTCGAAGTCATACTGTGTAACAACGACGAGAAGAATTCTCATCGACTTTACTATGGCAACTTGTGAGAAAGTCTCGTCATAGTCAATTTTTTGTCTTTGACAATATCCCTTTGCCACCAATATTATCTTATAAGTGTCCATTCATGTATCTGCCTCAATCATTTTCTTAAAGATCCATTTGCAGCCAATAAGTATAATACCTTCTGACAAACCCTCTAAGTTCCAAATTTAGTTGGTGTACACGAACTGGATTTCAAAATTCATGGTTTTGACCCATTTCCTGGTTTTTGGGCTCTCAATAGCCTCTTGGTTGGTCTTAGGATCATTATCCTCATTGTAAGGTTCACTTGACATATCTTTACTGATATGTCCCACATATCTTTTTAGGTTGTCTGGGGAACCTAGCTGACCTACACTGTCCATGTGTATATTCCTGAATAGGTTCCAGAACTGAGGACTCATCTGATGGGCGTTGTACTTTGTGGATTCTAGATCTACTTTACTCCCACTGTCCTCTTGAAGGAGGTATTCCTCTTTCAAAAAGCCATCTTTCCTGACAACAAACGCCTTTTGTTTACTAGGATGGTAGTAGTGCCTAAAAGTCTCTTTTGGGTATCTCACAAACCTACGCCTCTCAATTTTGGATTTCAATTTATCTAGATCATGCATCTTTACACGAGTAGGACAACCCCAGACTTTAACATGCTTAAAAAGTAAGGTTTTATGTCATTCCATATCTCATATAAAGTTGTAGACACTAACTTATTGGGAATCCTATTCAACGTATATGTAGCTGACTCTAATGCATATCCCTGTAAGGACACTGATATTTTTAAAAAACTTATCATTGAACGCACCATATCCAATATGATATAATTTTTCCTTTCAGATATATCATTCATCTGAGGTGTATAGGAGTCCATTGAGAAAGGATATCATTATCCTTTAAGAATTGTGTGAATTTTGTTCTTAAGTGGTTACCTTCTCAATTAGATCGAAGTGCTTTAATACTATTTCTGGTTAGTTTTTCTACTTCATTCTTGAATTATTTGAACTACTCAAATGCTTTCAACTTGTACTTCACTAGGTACATATAGCCAAATCTTAATAAGTCATCAATGATCATAATTAAGTAAGAAAAGCGACCTTTGGCTTGGATAGACATTAGACCACATACATCAGATGTACTAATTATAAAATATCTTTGGCCCTCTCTCCATGTCCAGTAAATGGAGGTTTAGCCAGTTTACCCATTAAATAGGATTCACAGGTGCATATGATTCATAATCATATAGATCTAAGTATTCATTCTTATACAACTTCTGAAGTCTATTCTCACCGATGTGTTCAAGCCTATAATGCCATAAGTTGGTTGGATTCACACCATTCATTTTCCTTTTAGGAGACTTGTTAAGGTGGAGAACATCAAAACAATCATCCAACATATATAATCCATTAACCAAATTTGCTAAAGCAACAAGTCTATTTCCAAAATAAATTAAACAACTATTGTTCTCAATGGTTAATTTGTATCCAAATATGTTCAAACTAAAAGTAGAAATAATATATTTAATGATAGTAGGAACATAATAGTGTAGTGCTCAAAATCGTGTTGTACTATCAATTATATGATGCATTCATATGATAAACAATCAAATTTAAACTACGTGATCGCCAAAAATCGAAGGTTTTAAAGAAAAGTTGATCGTTTTATTTACCTCGTAGATTTTGGTAGAGTTGTGGTTCCTTTTGTTCTCCTTCTTTGACCGGCCAAAGAAAGAGAGCCTCTTCTTTTACTCTTGTTTTTGGGTTTTCTTTCTTTCAAGCCTTCTTCAAATCCTTCCGTCCAAGCTTCAAAATCTTGCAAAAATATCAAACAAAAGAGAAAAAGAACATGGTTAGAGCTATTGGTAGCGTAGCATCAATTCTGACTATCAAAATTATAATTGACTAAACTAAGAAGACTCACTTGTTTAGTGTTCTTTTAAAACCCTAACATATATGGATGAGAAAACTATGATGTGGGTGTGTGAATCATGGAGTGATGTTATGAAGATTCTAATCAAAATAGTGAAGAACTATGATGAAAATTAACTAGAAACTAGATTAGAAAGGAGAAAGAAAGAGTGTGATTGGCCCCTTTGAAAACCTTGGTCTTCAAGAGCTTCAATAGAGGAAGAGGAGGAGGAAGAGGAAGCCTTCAATATTCTCACACGTTTTCTGCAGAAGAAGGCTCCTTTCACTTTGTCTTGAACTCCAAAAGCTTCAATGGCCAACCTTTTTTGAAGGTGAATGTATATATGTATATATAGAAGCCTTGTTCAGGGTAGTTTAACCTTCAAAAGCCTCTCTCACGGCCTTCGGATTGCTATAGATGAGCATCCAAGGAACTAGAAATCCTTCCAACCTCAGAAACCGGATTATCTCGGCCAAATCAAGTTTAACAAGAAAGTGCTTAAATCACGTCGCCCACTAAGGACGCCATTTAACTAATTAAAGGGACTAAAATAGAAATAAAATCCGGAAAGGCAACCATAAACAATTAGGAAACTAGGATGGCGTCGTCCATGAAAGACGTCATTCAGATAATTAGGAAATTAATTCGAATTTAAATAAGAAATCTAGATGAATTAGGGAACTAAATGGTGTCGTGTATAGGCGACGCCATTCAGTTAAATCTATCTGAACTTTAGAAATTCAATTCCGAACTGAGTTTGGCTAGAAATTTAAAAGGCGTCGACCATGGGTGATATTAATCAACAAATTTCGACAAAAATCAATAAAAATTAATTAATGATTAAAAAGCATACCATTTCGGAACATTATAGTTGTGATATGAAATTTACTCAATATAAAGTCAAAATTAGCGTATCTACTGCTGCCCCACTTTAGCATTGATTTTGCAAGGGAGTGAAATGATATGGAACAAATTGAAAATGTGATGCCAAGGTGTGATGAGATATGCTCTCAACATCACATGATGATAATCTTTCTCAAAATGATCATTGAAGTAACTTAAATATGTCAATAGAATCAATCATGTTTGGATGAGATGGACAAGGAAAACAAAATAAGGACGATCAACCTCCACGAGGGGAAGTACCCTAAGTCACAAACCCTGTGGGTTTCATCATGCAGAGCGATTGCCAGCTAATGTGGACGTGCTTCAACCATGATGGATCTTAAAATGAAACAAAGAAATATAGGATAAAGAATCTAAACAAGAAGGAATTCAAAGATATCTTCAAGAAAACCTCAAAGATAATTGAGAGATCAATTCAAAGTAGAATATTTTATATTACGTTGGATTTATTTTAAATCAATGGTCTGAAATTTAATCAATAATTAATTCTTACCACAATGATTTCAAAGTCCTACATGATGTATGCTGGGCTAAAAGGAAAATTAAAATAAAATAAAATATAAATTAATCAAGGATAATATTGTTAAACTGTCATTGATGAGTCAAGACACAAGTTCTGTAATTCAGTGCTAAGCCGAACCTTGTTTGTCTACGCACTGTTTCATAAAAATAGAATGATCGTCCCCATTAATTAACAATCCAACGGCTTATCCGCGCGATTAAGAACCCGCTGGAATTATCACCGTTTTTGATAAAGGGGAACTCAAAGTCCAGTTACATCAAAACCACAAGATCCTTGATATGATCTAATAACTATTTATCATATGGTAATAATAATGCAAATCAATTACATGAAACAATACAAGTGATAGAGACGTCTTTAGTCACGATGGGACTTTAATAAACTTCCATAGCATTTTTCTTTTTTCTTGAATTTTTCCTACACTCAAAATTTGTCAGTAACTTCATGATAGCAGTAAATATGCATTTTTCGAAAAATAACAGAAATTGTCTAAATGGCGTCATGATGATATTGTCAAAAAGTTGTTGATGTTTGATGATATTGTATGCTCATGATGATGTACTTTTATACTTGCTATTATGCTGCCAGATTTGCTTTTGGTCCTGATCTTCGAAAATGATGGACTTTTTCTTTTCTTTCTTCACATGTGTATAACAAGTGTATATGACATCTTCTTATGTATACTGAATGGAACTTTTGTGAATGCTTCCCGTATACCTGTGCCCTGTACATAACTTGAACAAACAAATTAATGTGTCTGTTTTGGCTTAGCCCTTGCCCGGTTAAGTAACCGTCTACTTGATCATATCCTTGGTAGAAAGGTCAAGGGGCAAAGCCTTTATTCAATGAAGGCGACAATAAATTAAAGGAAGATAAATTAAAATGTAACATGCAAGCATGCAAATGCTAACTAGGAATGTAAAATATGCAACACTCATAATGTAACAAGCGGATGCTAATTTTGAAATTTCAACATGTTCAATTTTTTATGATTTTAAAATATCCATTTTTTTCTTTGATTTTGAAATATCCATCTTTTTTTTTTGTTTTTTTTAGATATTGAAAATATCTATTTTTTTTGGGGTTTTGAAAAATATGCAATTTTTTGAGTTTTGAAATATCCATTTTTTTTTGTCATTTTGAAATATCCATCTTTTTTTTGTTTTTTTTTAATATTCAATTTTTGAGGGGTTTTGAAATATCCATTTTTTTGGGGGGTTTTGGAATAAACTTAGCCTAAAGACTAGCATGGTACTTGGATCAAAAGAACTTACTTGTTTGTTATCTTAATTCCCTGATTATTCTTCAATAATCTAATATAGGTTCACTGTGCTCATGTTGTGCTGATGTTCATGATCCCATTCGATGATCTGACCCTTAGTCAACTTAGGCCATCCCTTAAGTTTGGAGTACGCCCCATAGAGAAAAGAGAAGAAGTGGTCTAGAAAGCTCACGAGAGGGTTTCGGAGATCCAGGAAGATGTCCATCCTTTACCTTATTATCCGTTGGAGTTCGGTCATTTTCACTTTGTAGGGCATTTTTGATCTTGCGCTCCCTTTTTATTTAGATTGTTTGCCCTTTTGATTTGACGTTTGATTTTGTGGCCTTTTGTATTTTGGCTTTTGGGGCGATCTTTTGATTCTCCTCTCTCCCCCCTTTTTTTATGACGGCCTCCTACTAAAACGGTGGATATTTTCAGTAGTCTGTTCTGACCCTCGTTCCTACATCGTGAACCAAGAAAGAAAGAATGAATTGTACGTTACATCTCTTGTTACTCAAGAACAAAGCGTGTTTATGTGTGTATAATGTACCTAAATTAGACTATCAAAGACTAAAAAGGGAATTTCGGACTTCAAATTTTCTAACTCCACTAGTCTTTGCACCATGCCGATCAAAACACCTAATCTAAGGGTAGTATTTTTTTAGATACAAACCATTCCAGGGATGAGATAATTCTTGACCTTCTATATTAACTAACTTGTAGACGTTACCAGGAAAAGCATCTTTTACAACATAAGGACCTTCCCAATTGGGTTAGAGTTTAGAACGTGGACCACCAGGTTTTATAAAAATCCTTTTAACCACCATTTCACCAACTTTGAACTTCCTTTCAATAACTTTCTTTTGGTAAAAACGTGCAAGTCTATTATGATAAACTAGTGCATGATTAGCAGCTGACCATCTCTTCTCGTCTAAGAATTCCAATTGAGTGAGGAGTGCAAAACGTTGTTCATCAACAGAAAACTCCTTATTCAATTGTACTCTTAATGACAGAATGAGGACTTTGTATGGAACTACTGCCTCCGTTCCAAACGTTAATGAATATGGGGTGCCCAGTGAGAGTGTCGATTGAAGTTCGATAGGCCCATAGCGCCTCAACAAACATTTATGGTCAGTCTGTGTATTTATTAGACTTACATGTTTTCTTTATGATTTTGATCAAAATTTTATTAGTTGCCTATGCTTGGCCATTGTCTTGCGGATAATATGGAGATGAATGATGCAATACAATCTTATATCTGTTGTAGAGGTCTTTCAACTCTTGTGAGATGAACTGTGGTCCATTGTCGGTGACGATAGTGCTTGGAATTCGAAATCTGGTGATGATATTCTTCATGATAAACTTGCAAACTGTTGACGCTTTGATCTCCATGTAAGCTTCGACTTCTGTCCATTTGGTGAAATACTCTGTTGCCGTGAGAATGAACGATTTCTGTTTGATCGAGGAGTTGGGATCACCAAGAGGACCAATAATGTTGAATGCCAACATGGAGAAAGACCATGGGGAGGACAGAGGATGGAGTGAAGATGCCGGAGAATGAATTTTGTCGGCATGAAGTTGACACTTGACACAGTTATGAACATACCCTACACAATCTTCTTCCATGGTCGGCCGGTAATATACTTGTCTAAGTGTTTTCTTTGATAACATTTGTCCATTAACATGGCCACCACAAACTCCAGCATGAGCTCCTTCTATGTTCTTCCAAAGCTCATCTTCATTTAAACATCTCAGAAGAATACCATCGAATCCTCGTTTATATAACTCCCCTCCAATTTGGGTGTACCTTTGAGCAATTGTCCTAATAGCCCTTTTCTCCTCAGTGATGGCTTCTTCAGAGTATGACTGATCTTCACAATATTTTACAATCTCAGTACTATGGTTTCTCTTCATCTTCCATCTCTTTTGCAATTCTAGCAACATGATCTCTCTCTTTTTCAATATCTCCATCTCTAACCTTCTTCAGCAATTTCTCCTTAATCCTAAGAAAGGAAGGGTCCTCTACAGAAGGAGAGAGACGCCTATGGACAATGATTGATTCAGAATGCTTGCTAATTGAAAAATTAAGAGAGGATGCGAGAGAAGCTAGAGCGTCAGCTAGAATGTTTTGATTCCGAGGAACATAGATAAAGATCAATTTAGTGAAAAGCTTGGCATAAGCTGAAGTGAGTTCTTGATATGACTTGAGTTTGGGGTCAAGGGTGCGGTATTTGGTGAGCACTTGGTGAAGAATCAACTGACTATCACCTACAATTCGCAGCTTGGTGGCACCATAGAAATGAGCAGCCTCGAGGCCAGTAAGGAGAGTCTCATATTCAGCTATGTTATTTGTAACATGAAAAGCAAGCTGAAATACTTGGAGAATGGTGACACCTTCAGGTAATAGTAGAATAATACCTATACCATTACTATGAGAGTTCAGAGCTCCGTCAAAATGCAGAGTCCACATATCATCATTGAGTTAATTTATGGATATTAGTTCCTCATCCGGAAACTTTGATCGGACTGGATTAAATATGGGAAGAGGGTGATGAGCAAGGTGTTTTGCTATGGCATAGCCTTTAATCGCTTTCTACTGAATGTAGATGATATCGAATTGGGAGAGAAAGCTTTGCCAACATGCTAATCTATCAGTAAGGATAGATTTCTCTAGAAGGAACTTAATATGATTCATCCTAACGATGAGATGAACTTCATGGGCCAGAAAATAGTGTTTTAACTTCTGAACTACCCATACCAATGCTGCACATGTCTTCTCCATCGCGGAGTATTTTTGTTCAGCGGGGTTGAGAAAGTTTAGAGAGATAATAGGCTGCCCTATCCTTTCCTTCTTCATCTTCTTGTGCTGGAACAGCCCCCACCGAGTCATCTAAGACAGAAATATATAAAATTAAATGCTACCCCGAGATGGTGGTCTTAAGACCGGAAGACTTGCTAGATACTTCTTTAGTCCATTGAATGCCTCTTGACACTTATCGTCCCAATCGAATTTGACTCCCGATTTAGTAAGCTCGTAAAACGGCTTATACCTTTGTAAGTGTTGAGAGACAAAGCAGCGAATAAACTGCAACCTCCCGATTAATCTTCTTAATTCCTTCAAATTCATGGGAGGCGGCATTTCAATAATGGCTTTGGCCTTGTTGGGATCGATCTCAACGCCCCATTTGTTGACAATAAATCCTAACAACTTCCCTAATGAGACACCAAACATACATTTCTTTGAATTCATTTTCAATTGATACTCCCTTGACCTTTCCAATACCTTTGCCAAGATTTTGGCATGATCAACTCTAGTCTTAGATTTAACCAGAAGGTCATTCACATACACTTCCAAATGTATATGCATCATATCATGAAATATAGCCATCATTGCCCTTTGGTAGGTGGCTCCAGCATTCTTCAATCCAAATGGCATAACTACATAACAGTAAGTGCCCCATGGTGTAGTGAACGACGTCTTCTCCTGATCTTCTTCTACCAAGCGAATTTGGTTGTATCCTGAAAAACCATCCATAAATGATAGAGTCTCATATCCAGCTATATTGTCAATGAGTACGTCTATATTAGGTAATGGGAAATCATCCTTAGGACACACCCAGTTCAAATCTCGAAAGTCAATACAGATTCTGACTTTTCCGTCCTTCTTCATAACTGGGACTATATTCGCCACCCATTGTGGATAGTGGACAACTCTAATGAAATTAGCTTTATGCAACTTATCGACCTCTTCCTTCATTTTCAAAGCCATCTGCAGGTAGAATCGCCTTAATTTTTGTTTGACCGGGTTAACTTTAGATTTCAAGGTTAATTGGTGCTCCACTAAAGAAGAATCTAACCCCGACATGCCTTCATAACTCCTGGCGAATATGTCCTTATAATCTCTAAGAACCTAAACCAATGCCTCTTCATAAGATTTGGAAAGATTCTAACTAATGAGGACCACCTTAGATTCTTCTTCAGTTCCAGGTTGACTTCCTTAGTTGGTTCTTCTACAGCAGCTGAGGGTTCATCAAATCTCTTAAGTCCACTTGCATACGCCTCAGCTGCGTCCTCATTTTCTTCTTATTCGATGATGGGGTCTTTCTCATGTAACAATTCATACACCCCATATCCATCATCGACTAAATCATCAGCCTCATATCCTTCCGGCAACTAGATGTGATTCTCTAACAATTGAGGGATTTGATAACATGGAAGGCATTTAGATGCTAACTCCTGGAGGTATCTATTTAGAATTTGTCTACCCTTAGACTTTCTAGACTTCCTAAACTGCCTAACTTCGCTAGACTGCATATACCTAGACTCCCTATCCTAACCTATGGAGGACGAAGAAGGATAAAAATAAGAGGGTACATGATTAGATACAGGGAAATCCTCCTGAGAGGAGAGACAGAATAGATCTAGAAGAGAATCTTGCTTGAATGACCCATGCAACAGGGTACATTCAGACAAGTAGTAAGAGGTCTCCTCAATGAGGATTTGAGAAGTGGTTGCGAAATTGACGTTTTTTTTTTTTTTAGGGGGGGGGGGGGATTTTCAATTATCATATAGCATGAATGAATTTGGAAGGAGGGAGGGACATAAGATAGAGAAAATGGCATCATAGCCAGGGGATTCGGGGGATCATACAATAGGATATCTTAGATTAAATCACGGATCTTCTCAGGGTTGAGAGTGTTGGGTTCTCAGCGTTTCTCCGGATCGCCCACGCAGCGGAAAATAAAATAAAATAAATGATATGTTCCCGTTTTGAAAAAATTAAAACCAGAATTATTGGATAATCGGTTCTTACCATGTGCGGATTCGAATCCGCAACCGTTCGGTTCCGTCGGTGTGACACCGCAAGCCGCGCAAGCGCCCAGCTTCTAGCGGAGTCCACGCGATCCTCCTCGTGACGGATATCCTCACGTTCCTCATTCTTCTCAGCCCACGAAGCGTCCGTCGTTCGCCGCAATGCGCGGACGATTTCCCGTCGGACGGAAGTCGGAGAAGCGGCGGAGCAGATCCGGGGATCCCGATTCTTCTGGGGCACCAGAGAGAGAGAGAGAAAGAGAGGGGGGGGGGGCTATGGTTAGTAGCAGCTTGTCCTGCTCAGCATGTTCGCTATATTTTATACTAACCACGCGATTTTTCATAAAAACCCTCAGTTTATATAAAACCCACTTATTTATCCATCGCCTTGAGAATATTTTGCGTGTGACCCTTTAGGCCCAATAACCAGTCCAGTTAATAGCCTAATAAGTCCAGTGACTCCTCACAAGACAAATTAATCAATTAATAATTCATATTAATTAATTAATCAACCGAATCAATGTCGCACATCGAATTCAGTCGGGCCTCCGATCACGTTGGGTGCCAAGCAACATCGTATGATCCCGGAAGGTATCGGGGTTAAGCAACCCACTCTTGGAACCTTTTCGCCGATTGTTACTGCGTGGATATAATCCTTCATTCGTACAATGCTCTCGAGTCGACTCAGGGTATGGTGTACTGTCAAAACCTAACCGGTCAACTCACTTGGATTGGATGCCGCTGATGAATATCGAAAAACTCATTTCCCAATATTATCGTCCGCCCTGGCCAGGGACTTTCGCGCAATCTTCCTAGAGCATTCTCTCTCATCGTACCGAGAGCGAATGATTCCTTATTGACACTCAATTCCTTTCGATGGTATTCCGCTGTACCCGATCCATAGCTGTTTAGAATCCCGTAGTTAGAGATTCATAAACCAAGGTCAAAGCACATAAGTCCACCGACAAGGTGTCCTTGGTGTCTCAGGTCCGAGGACCATCCACGCAACTGCGACAATAGAATCAAGCTGGTTGATAGTGAGGTATTATACCATCCAGCGATTCAGTCGGATCAATTCAATGAACTCATTCTCTAATGAGCACCCACAGACTCGCCTTAGTGTCTCCACACAAGTGACTTATGAGGTCAGTCACCCTCATCTTATGAGCGGGAGTAATCTGTACTTGTCTAACCGGATATCTGATGTCCTTCTCGAATATCCTCTGACTAGGAACGATTAAGAACATGTGTTTAAGTGATCAGTCTCACTAGTATGATCTCATCATAATCTGATCACTATCGCACATATTCACGGACTTCATTATGAGACGATAATTAATACGATCTGCACACAATGAATATTATGCCATTATATTAATAATTATGAAAGAGATTACAAAGTCATATTGGCTTGTAGGCCACCTAAGACTAACAATCTCCTACTTGGACCAAAGCCAATCACCTTTATATAGTAAGCCTATAGACTCTTGGTGACGCTCAAACACAATTTGAGCCAACGGCTTTGTAAGCGGATCTGTTATATTGTTGACAGATGGAACTCTTTCTACCACTACATCTCTTCTGGATATGATCTCTCTGATATGATTAAAGCGCCTCAGAATATGCTTCAATTTTTGATGAGACCACGGCTCTTTCGCTTACGCAATCGCTCCATTGTTGTCGCACAACAGCGGAATAGGTTCAGAGATGCCGGGAACTACGCCGAGGTTGGTGATGAATTTCTTCAAGCACACTGCTTCCTTAGCGGCTTCAGCTGCAGTGATGTACTCAGCTTTAGTCGTCAAATCTGTAGTGGTTGCTTGCTTGGAACTCTTCCAGCACATTGCGCCTCCGTTTAATGTAAACACAAATCCAGATGTAGACTTGCTACCATCTGGATCTGACTGGAAACTCGAGTCAGTAAAGCCTCGCAGTTTCAAGTCACCTCCTCCATAGACAAAAAACATATCCTTAGTTCTTCTCAAGTACTTAAGGATATATTTCACTGCTTTCCAGTGCTCTTCGCTTGGATCAGCCTGAAATATGCTCGTAACACTTAGAGCATATGCAACATCAGGCCGTGTACATAGCATGACATATATGGTAGATCCTATGGCAGAGGCATAGGGTACTCTATCCATGAGTGTCCTCTCATCAGGAGTCTTAGGAGACTGCTCCTTTGAGAGATTAATTCCATGTCTCATCGGTATGAGACCTCTCTTGAAATTTTTCATGCCAAAACTTTTGACTATGGTATCTATGTACAAATATTGGATCATTCCAAGCATCCTCTTTGATCTATCTCTATAGATCCGTATTTCTAATATGTAGGATTCTTCACCCAAATCCTTCATGGAGAAGTTTTTCGACAGCCAGATCTTTACCGATGACATCATAGCTACATCATTCCAATGAGTAGTATGTCATTTACGTAAAGACCTAAGAAGGTGACTGCTCCACTGGTCTTCTTGTACACACATAGCTCATCTTCATTCTTAATGAAGTCATAAGACTTGACAGCCTCGTCAAATCTTATGTTCCAGCTCCGGGAAGCCTGCTTCAGTCCATAAATGGACCTTTGAAGCTTGCATAGTTTATCTGGAGATTCTTTGGATGTGAAACCTTCTGGTCTTCTTATACATCTCTTCCTCAAGATTTTTGAGGAAGACAGTGTTTACATCTATCTGCCAGATTTCATAATCAAAATGTGCAGTAATGGCGAGTAGGACTCTGATCGACTTTATCATGGCAACTGGTGAGCAAGTCTCGTCATAGTCAATTCCTTGCCTTTGACGATATCCCTTTGCCACCAACTTTGCCTTATAAGTATCTATCCGTCCATCAACACCGATCTTTCTCTTAAAGATCCACTTGCATTCGATGGGTACAATACCCTCGGGCAAGTCCTCCAAGTTCCAAACTTGGTTAGTGTACATGGACTGGATTTTTGAGTTCATGGCTTCTCGCCATTTCCCGGCTTCTGGGCCTTCTATGGCCTCCTGGTAGGTTTTAGGATCATCGTCCTCATTATATTCTACCTTAGACTCACCTTCAGTGATATGTCCTACATATCGTTCGGGTAGTCTAGATAATCTACTAGATCTACAAGGCTCATCTGTGTGTACCTGAACAAATTCAGGAACTGATATCTCATCTGATGATAATGCAACTGTTTGGGGATCTGGAACCTCTTCCAGTACTATTTTACTCCCACTGTCCTCCTGAAGAAGGTATTCCTCTTCCAAGAAGACAGCTTTCCTGGCGACAAGCACCTTTTGTTCACCAAGATGGTAAAAATAGTATCCAAAGGTTTCCTTTGGATATCCCACAAATTTGCATTTATCAGTTCGTGATTCCAGCTTGTCTTGGATCATGCCTCTTTACATGAGCATGACAACCCCAGATTTTAACATGTTTAAATTTTGGTTTCCTGCCTTTCCATATCTCATATGGAGTAGAGGCTGTAGACTTGCTAGGTACTCTGTTCAGTAGGTATGCTGCTGACTCTAGAGCATACCTCCAGAGGGACACTGGTAATCCCGAAAAGCACATCATAGATCGCACCATGTCCAACAAGGTGCGATTTCTCCTTTCTGATACACCATTCATTTGTGGTGTATATGGAGGGGTCAGCTGAAAAATGATATTATTATCTTTTAAGAATTGTGTGAAATTAGTACTCAAGTATTCTCCTCCCCGATCTAATCACAGAGCTTTAATACTCTTTCCTAACTACTTCTCTACCTCATTCTTGAACTCCTTGAACTTCTCAAATGCTTCCGACTTGTACTTCATTCATAGCCGAATCTTGAGAAGTCATCGGTGAACGTGATGAAGTATGAAAAATCACCTTTGGCTTGGGTGGACATGGGACCACATACATTAGAATGTATTAGTCCCAAAATGTCCTTGGTACGTTCTCCATGTCCAGTAAATGGAGATTTTGCCATCTTTCCCATAAGGCAGGACTCACATGTCGCAAACGATTCATAATCGAATGCATTTAAATATTCATGTTTGTGTAACTTTTGCAGCCTGCTTTCACCAATATGTCCAAGTCTACAATGCCACATGTAGGCTTGGTTCACACAATTCTTACTCTTCTAAAGAACATTATCAATACGAAGATTATAACAAGAAATATCTAAGAGATATAAACCGTTGACTAAAGATGCCGAAGCTATTGATTTATTACTATAATAAATCGAACAACTTCTATTCTCAATAGACAACCTATATCCTATCTTGTCCAAACAAGATATTGATATGATGTTCTTTATTATGCTAGGAACATAATAACAATCTTCCAATGACAAGGTATCTCCTGATGGAAGCCTGAGGTTTGCTGTCCCGACAGCAACTGCCGCAACTTTTGCGCCGTTTCCTAGCCTCAGTTCCACCTTGTCTTTTCTCAGCTTGCGCTTACTTGTCAATATCTACACATCATGGCAGATATGAGAAGCACATCCGGTATCTAATACTCAAGATGTGGAATCTCTAACTGACAAGTTTATATCTATTATATAGATATCTGAAGCTTTAGACAACTTCACTTTTCTATGTTCTTTATCGTTGAGGAACTCCTTGCAGTTCCTCTTTCAGTGAGCCTACTGTTTGCAGTAAAAGTAGTCACCTTTTACTACTCCTTTGTCTTTGTTCTTCGATCTTTTATCGTTAGCTATCATCTCTGTCTCAGAGGCATCTAATGCCGATTCAGCAGGAGGATCAGTATCAAGGACGTAGGCAATCTGCTTAGATCTAAAGACATTCTTCAGGTTTCTGAGCCAATCCGAGTAGTTCAGGATAGTCAAACGATTGGCATCAAGTATGCCATGGAGTGGGTTATTCGACGACATTATTCCCTACAAGAGATGAATAAAATCTATTTAGCAGATGTTCAATTATTAAAATTTAAAACAAGACATGGTTTTTTGTTCAAGTTTTAATCCCACTAATTTTCGACGGATTGTATAACCCTCAGTTATACAGAACGGGAGATGCCGACAGTCTCCTAGTGGGGATCAGAATCTCAGTGACTTGCAGTACAACCTTGTAGATAGCACAAGAAAACTGTAAAACAATCACATAGCACCCATCTCATGGGACTTGCAACTCCTTGCAATATCCGATCATATCTTCGGTCCCCAGAGATTTAATGGCCTTGTGGATAGCACAACAAGCCACTAATTCTGGTCTAAGCTAACCATCGTTACGCGATGAGCATAGATTTGCATGTAGCCCTTGTAGATAGCACAACAAAGCTACATGGTTCCTCTACCCCGATCGAATAGGCATTTAATGCCATAGCCACAGTCTCTCCTCACAATTAAACAGGCCTTGTGGTAGCACAACAAACCTACCTAAAGTGAATCGAATCCTATGACTATAACGATGGTGGACCACGCGGTAAGTTCTAAACTACTCACGTTACGGCTTAGAGTTTAGACGAGGGTATTTAGATAACTTTTATCTTGGTTTCTCCTAGGTGATAGTATATAAATATATCGTATATATTTACTAAATACTATACCTGCTTTGATTCACAATCAAACATAAAACAATACATCTCATACATGTCAAGTGTGGTCATAGACAACACAAATGGAGCCAACAGTCAAATGCACACACAATCTAACATAACATTTATATTAGACTACTTTGCAAATACATAGGCAAAGGATCTTCGTCTTTTCGCCTTCCTAGTTGCAGATGTGGATCGTCCTCGCTCCTTCCTCAGTTGCCTCGATCATATTACATTTAAATCTAAATTTACATTTAAATAGAAGAAGGCCTTATGGTGAGTACAAGAGAGAGGGAGGTAGAAGTACATCGGGGTTTGAGAGAGTGAGAGGTACGCAAACCTGTATTTATTAACAAATAATAAATAATATCATTCAAACATCCATGATCCACACAATCATTCATCACATGAATAATTAAAGATAAGTGCATATCTATGACCACGGTGTGTTTTAAACATTCCACACATGATAAGCACATCACATGGCTAAAATAAAAGAGTTTCAAAATTAAATAACTTTAGCTTTCAAAAAGTTGGGTTCTAATCAAAATTTACTTTTGAATTTCAAAATTCTTTTAATAAAATAAACACGCAATTAAATCAAATTTAAAAGTATCAAAACACGCATCATATGTGCAGACACTCCAAATTAATAAATTCCAGATTATTCTATGCAAATTAGAATAATTCTAATAATTAAACAATCTAACACTTAGATTAAACCATATTAATAATCTAACAATTAGACTATTAATAACTAATCTAACTCTTAGACTAGTCCAACAAAGTTAATTAATAATTTAACACTAAATTAATAATCAACTATAATTAATTATTAACTACTAACCTAACATTTAGATTAGTCAATTAATGTTAATTATTAATTTAACTCTTAAACCAATAATTAACACTAACTAATTAATAATTAATTAATCTAACTCTTAGATTAGATAATTAAAGTTATAATTAATTTAACTATTAAATTAATAACTAACAATAATTAATGAAGGACTACTAATTTAACATTTAAATTAGTCATTTAGAATTAATTATTAACTTAACACTTAAATTAATAACTAACTCTAACTAATTAAAAATTACATTAATTAATAATTAATAATCTAACAATTAGACTAAGAATTATTAATCACTAATCTAACAATTAAATTAGTTAAGTAAAATTAATTATTAGCTTAACTTTTAATCTAATAATCAACTCTAATTAAATAATAACAAATTGCTAATTATGATTCAAAATCATTAATAAAAGCCCAATTAAATAAAATTGAAAAATAATTTAAAATTTCAAAACATTTTTGAATTTTAAAATTAAAATCCAATTTTATATATAAATTAAATGGGCAATTGGGGTTTAAATGGGGTTTTATTTGGAAATTAATAGGGGAAAGAGGTCAGCCGGTTCAACTCGGCCCCGCCCGGTCTAGGAAGCGGCTCGGGTCACTGTCGGCTAGGGCCCGGTTCCGTCGCTTAGGGTTTCATCCCCTTTCTGACGGGTACCCCACTCGCAGGCTCCCTGTAGCGTAGGGAATCCGGCGGCGGGGCCGCCCCCTTCGGCGCCGGCCGGTTGCTGGCAACGGCTGGTCACCCTCGTCGACGGCTTCGGTGTCCTGCCCAGTGCCAGTGTGCTGCCTGACGGGCCGGCCACCCCAAAACCCGACGCCCTGGTTCGTCCCCTACCCGAAACCCAAGATCTGGTTGCAGGTTGTCCATAGCGGGGGTGGGGAAGTTGCAGCGGTCGCCGGCGGCCGGCAGCATGCCTCCCAGTCCCACCGGCGAAGCCCCTGTCGCCGACGAGGTCGCCGGTGGTGCTTCACCAACTTGTAGACTGAGCTACACTCCCCGTTCTAAGAAAACTAGTTTTCCAAACAGTGGATCTGGGAGAAGTTAGGGGGCAGCCGTTCGGTGCCGGGCCGCTCACTCCAGTGCCGGCGAGGAGCTCAGTGCTGACCTGTGACAAACCCCAGAAGATCCGGGGTCCCGGTCCTCCATCCCAACACTTGGGAAGCCCAAACGTAGCCACAATAAACCATGTTCTTCATCACATGAAGAACTCCGAAAACCCCATTTTTTTTTTTAATTTTTTTACACAAAAATAAGCAATCGAATCGCAGCAATCATCTCATGATTTTAAACTTACATAAAAATTAAAAGGATGCTTGGAATAATTCAAGAAAAATTAATTTGGAGACCGAAATAGGACGAGAAACAGTGGAACCTGGCTCTGATACCACTATTGGGTTCTCAGCGTTTCTCCGGATCGCCCACACAGCGGAAAATAAAATAAAATAAACGATCCGTTCCCATTTTGAAAAAACTAAAACCAGATTATCGGATAATCGGTTCTTACCGTGTGTGGATTCGAATCCACAACCGTTCGGTTCCGTCGGTGTGACATCGCAAGCCGCGCAAGCGCCTAGCCTCTAGCGGAGTCCACGCGATCCTCCTCGCGACGGATATCCTCACGTTCCTTATTCTTCGCAGCCCACGAAGCCTCCGCCGTTCGCCGCAACGATCGCCACAATGCACGGACGATTTCCCGTCGAACGGGAGTCGGAGAAGCGGCGGAGCAGATCCGGGGATCTCGATTCTTCTGGGCACCAGAGAGAGAGAGAAAGAGAGGAGGGGGCGGCTAGGGTTAGCAACAACTTGGCTATTAGGCTATCGGATTGGTAATTGGGCATAGAGGGTCACACGCAAATGATTCTCAAGGCGATGGATAAATAAGTGGGTTTTATATAAACCGGGGGTTTTTATGAAAAACCACACAGTTAGTATAAAATGTAGCGAACAGGTTGAGTAGGCCAAGCTGTTGCTAACCCTAGCTGCCCCCTCCTCTCTTCCTCTCTCTCTGGCGCCCCAGGCCAGATCCGGATCCCTGGATCTGCTCCGCCGCTTCTCCGACTCCCGTTTGACGGGAAATCATTCGCGTGTTGCGGCGATCGTTGCGGCGACCGGCAGAGGTTTTGTGGCTGCGAAGAACGAGGAACGTGAGGATATCCGTCGCGAGGAGGATCGCGTGGACTCTGCTAGAGGCCGGGGGCTTGCACGGCTTGCGGTGTCGCACCGATGGAATTGAACGGTTGCGGATTCGAATCCGCACACGGTAAGACTTCGATAATCCGATTATCGTAATTTTAGATTTTTTGAAACAGGAACGGATCTTCATTTTTATTTTTATTTCCGCTGTGCGGGAGATCCGGAGAAACTCGAGAACCCAACAGGGCTATCGTCAAAGGCAGGGCATTGATTATAATGAGACCTTCTCTCATGTTGCCTTGATTAAGTCTATCAGAATTCTTCTCGTCATTGCTGTATACCATGATTACGAAATCTGACAGATGGATGTGAAAACAACCTTCCTTAATGGAAACATAGAGGAAGAGGTGTATATAATACAACTAGAGGGCTTCACATCAAAGGAATCTCTAGATATGGTGTGCAAGTTGCAAAGATCCATTTATGGATTGAAGCAAGCTTCCCGGAGCTAGAACATAAGGTTTGATGAAGCGATCAAATCTTATGGCTTCATCAAGAATGAAGATGAGCCCTGTGTGTACAAGAAAAACAATGGGAGCGCAGTCACATTTTTGGTCCTTTATGTAGACGACATCCTACTTGTTGGGAATGATGTAGGGATGATGTCTTCAGTAAAGGTATGGCTATCCAAGAACTTCTCTATGAAGGATTTGGGAGAAACATCTTACGTATTGGGAATACGGATCTATAGGTATAGATCAAAGAAGATGCTTGCTTTAACCCAATCCATGTGCATAGAAATCATTGTCAAAAGGTTTGACATAAAAAATTCCAAGAGAGGTCTCATACTGATGAGACATGGAATTTATCTCTCTAAAGGTCAATCTCCTAAGACTCCGGAGGAGAGAGCAATAATGGATAAGGTTCTCTATGCTTCAGCCATAGGTTCCATCATGTACGCCATGCTATGTACTAGACCTAATGTTGCATATGCTCTAAGTGTTACAAGTAGACATCAGGCAGATCTAGGTGATGAACACTGGAAGGCTGTGAAATGTATCTTTAAGTACCTAAGAAGAACTAAGGATATGTTTCTGGTCTATGGAGGAGGAGACTTAAAGCTGCAAGAATATACTGACTCGAGTTTTCAGTCTGATCCACATGATAGCAAGTCGACATCAGGGTTTGTCTTCACACTCAATGGGGGAGCAGTGAGCTAGAAAAGTTTAAAGCAAGAAACCACTACTGATTCGACAACAGAAGCTGAGTATAGTGCTGCCGCTGAAGCCGCCAAGGAAACAATCGGGATGAAGAAAGCGATGGGTGTGGTGGATAGCATATCTAGTCGCGTCCCACTGATGTGTGCTGTGTGACAACAATGGGGCAATTGCACAAGCGAAAGAGCCGAGGTCTCATCAGAAGTCAAAACATATTCTGCGGCGCTTTCATCTGATCAGAGAGATTATAGCTCGAGGAGATGTTGTGGTGGAAAGAGTTCCTTCAGCCGACAACATAGCATATCCATTAACGAAGCCTTTGTCTCAAAATGTCTTTGAGCGTCACTTAGAGAATCTGGGTATTCTCTACAAAAGTGATTGACTTTAGTCCAAGTGGGAGATTGTTAGTATTAGGTGACCCGAAAGCCAATCCGATACTGTGTATTATTCAGTTTATTAATATAATGACATAAATCCATTGTGCAATCAAATCGATCTTTGTTTATTGTATCACAATGAAATCCATGAACATGTACAATAGTCCTCGGATTATGGTGAGATCATAATTACGGGACCGAAGACTTATAAACATATGTTCTTAATTTTTCCTAGTCGAAGGATGTTTGAGACGGACATCAAGCATTCGGATAGACTTGTATAGGTTTCTTCAGCTCATACGATGAGGGTGACTGATCCTATAAGTCGCTTGTGTTGAGACACTATGCTGGACCTGTAGGTGCTCATTGATGAATGAGTTCACTGAACTGATCCAACCATGAATTGCTGGATGGTACCTACCTAACTGTTAACCAGTTCGATTTTTTTGTCATAGTTGTGTGGATGGTGCTTGGACCTGAGACGCCAAGGATACCTTACTGGTAGATTTCTGAACTTTGACCTTGACTAACGAATCCCTAACCATGAGTTATCTATACGTCAAGTGATCGGGCTCAGGGAGATGCCCTCGTTGGTAATTGTGTGTTCAATACGGGATCATCCGCTCTTCGTAATAAGAGAGAGAATGTTCCAGAAATGATGCACTTAAGTCCCTGGCCAGGGCGGACTCTGTATCAGATAAAAAGTTATCTGATATAGATTAGCGATATCTAATTCAAGTGAATTGACCGGTTTAACAGTAAACCATACCCTAGGTCTATTCGGTAACATTGCATAGATGAAGGATTATATCCGCGCGGTAACTGTTGACGGAAAGGTTACCATAGTGGGTTGCATAAACCCCAATACCTTCCGTGATTACGCGGTCTTGCTTGGCACCCAATGTGATTGGAGGCCCGTCCACATTTATTGTGAGACATTAAATTCGACTGATTAATTAATATAAGGATATTAATTAATTCCGTGGGTCCATAAAAGGTTACTGGACTTAATGGGCCATTAGCTAGACTGGTATTTGGGCCTAGGTCACACGCAAAAGGTTTTCAAGTCGGTGGATATTTTGACGGATTTTTGGATAAGTGTGGGTTTTTCTAAAAAATCGCAAAACACTTATTATAAAATACTGGGGGCTAGGTCAGGGGCAGGCAACCCTAACCTAGCCACCCCCCTCTCTCTCCTCTCTCTCTCTGGGCGCCCCCCTCCTCTAGCAGGCCACGGAGACTCCGTTCCGACTCCTGCCTCTGTCTTCCCGTCTGACGGGAATCTGAATCCGCATGTCGCGGAGGATTACGCGCAGCCAGACGGGATCTGTGGATGTTGTTGTGAGCGAGGAAGCGAGGACGATCCACCGAGAGGAAGACCGCGTGGATATTGCTGGAGGTCGAGCACCTGCGCGGCTTGCGGCATCACACCGATGGAACCTGACGAACGCAGATTCGAATCTGCGCAAGGTAAATCCGATTTACCGTTTAAGGTTTTTGTAGATCGAAATAAGACAAATCCAATCCCGATTTATTTTTATCCACTGCATTTATTCGGATCGGAGACAGCGAACCCAACACTAGTGACTTTAATGACCTGCCCCTTGTAAGGAAACTTGAGACATTGGTGATTGGTCGATGGAATAGCCTCCAGCAAACGATATAGGGATGGCCGAGTATACCCTTTAATGAAGGATCGATTTCAAGGACATGGAATTCAACTTCAAGATGACAAACATGGCCTAATTCTACTCTCAGGTAGACCATGCCCAGTGGTGATCGAGTGGAATTGTTATAGGTTGTGACTAAGATGGGTGAAGGTAACCACTTCTTTTTTGGTATTCCGCACAGCTCTAGGTTCTAGGTGGTAAAACATTGATCGACGCCATAGTGCCTACCAAGCAGGCATCTACAGCTCTTTTGTGGATGTTGACAGTGATACTTAAGGCCATACCCTGTGCTGCCAGGGGTGCTAGTTCAAATGCATGGAATGATATAGATGGTTGCTCTCCTTGGGGTACCAGTAGTGCAGTGATCTTCTCAACCGGCACGTCTTCATTGGCCATAACCCTTTGCAAGTACTCCATTAAGGCTTCTTGGTGGGTCTTGGACCTCTTTATCAGTTCAAGCACATAAATACGTGCCGGGGTTTTGTCCAGGTGTTTCATATTGAGAGCCAGGTGCACTCTCTTCATTCTATACCTCATCGACTGCCTGTGATGGACCTTCTTGCACCAAAGATTAGGGGAATACTTTACTGAAGATCCTGCCGCTCCGGAGCATTTCCGGCTCAACAGTAGAGGGTATAGGTGATGCCTTAATGATTGCCGGGTTGATGAGGGGTTTGGATGGCATAATGGGTCGGTTTGGGGTAGTGGGTGATTGTGCGATGCGGATGAGGGGTTTAGTGGGTTGAATGGTGTTGTGGAAGCTGGGTGGTGGTGTAGGGAAAGCGATGCGTAGCGGTGGTTTATATGGCATGATGGGTTCATAGAGGGGTGGAAGGTTATTTAGTGGCGATGGTTTTGGCGTAGTGGATATGGGTTTGAGTATGGCGGGTAATGGAGTGGGGGTAGTGGGTAAGGGTTGTGAGGGGGTTGATGAGGGTCTGGGAGTACGGATGATACGGCGTAGTGGTGGTTCGGTAATATTATGGCTATGGACTGTTGAGTAAATAGACGAGGATTCTTCGACCTTCTACTGTTGTCCCCTATTGGCCTCAGATTGGTTGTTCGTGAGGATTTGGGCTATTTGGTTCTGGTTCTCCGGTCGTGGATTTTGGACTATCCCCATGTTCGGCGGAGGTGCCGCCTGCTGGACCGGTGCTCTTTGAACTTGCTATGGCTGTTGTTGGTGTCGTTGTTGAGGTCTTCTTGCCTTCAAGGCAGTTATGAACTTTCTCATCTCCTCCCAATCGATGCCACCTTGATCATTCAGGTAATTGGAAACTAGCATCTACTATATGCCTTGGCTGTCGGTGATACACACAATAACGGGAGGCATCAACATTCTGGGGCCAGACGGTCCTTTCTTAAGGCAGTGTCATAGCGTTGGCTGCCATGAGGGTATTGAAAATGTCGGAGAGTGTCTCCGACAATGGTGTGTAAGATGCCTGTAGACACGTTAATTTTGACATCATTTCGAGTAAATTTCATATCATATAATAATGCCTCAGAATGGTCTGATATTTAATCATTGGTTAATTTTTATTGATCTTTTTTTAATTATCTAAATTATGTCGGGTCAGACAGATATGATTTAAGTTAATTAATTTAATTGATTTTAACTCAAATTTCAATTAAAATATGAAGAAGTCTAAAAGACGTCGACCTGTGTAGACGCCATTTAGAGTTTATTCCTATTTTAATGTTTAAATTTGAATTTTAATCAGTAGACTAATTAGCTAAAAGACGTCTGCATGCCACGACGCCATTTAGGTTTCCTAAGTTGTTTCTACTTCTCTTCCGGATGTTTATCTTTATCTTAATTAGTTTGAAAGGCGTCTTCAAATGACGACGCGTTTTAGCTGATTACAGATAAAGATAAGATTTTACCGGATGTTTATCCTTATCTTAATTAGTCTGAAAGGCGTCTCTCATGGGCGACGCGCTTTAGATAATTACAGATAAAGATGAATTAATCTGTATTTATCTGTTAGTTAAGCTGGATAAATTTCAAAGATTTCTTCATGTAAATCCGCGAATACAAAGAAGTCTATAAATACCTCGCCTTTTGAGTGAGTAAAAAAAAAAGAGAGAGCGATATTGAGTAAGAAATTATTTTTGTGGCGATTGGAGCGAAGAAGCTTGAAGACGTCCAAACGCTGAAGTGCTGCTACTACCAAGAGTCGGCATCCTTCTTCATCCATCCAAGATCCATTGAAGACCAAGGCTTCCAGGGGCCATCCAACATTAGCTTTCAATTCATTTCTGCATATTTTTCACATTTTCACCCCATTAATTTTACATTCTTCATTACATCACTCCATGCAACACACACAACACCAGCATCATTTTCAAAACCTATTTGTTAAAGGGGTTTAAAAGACCATCCCAGCAAGTGAGTTTTCCTGTTTAGTTGCATGTTTAAAATCTCTTCTGGAATGGATATTGCTTCTTCCTGAGTTCTTATCATTGTTCTTTATTTCTTTTCTATTTCTTGCAAGGTACAAAGAAGAATCAAAGAGAGGGAATCAACAGCGAACAATAAGGAATTTGGACGGTCCTCAAAACTCAACAGTAGCCAAAACAAGAACAAAGACAAGAAAGGGTTCTCTTTCTTCAGCTGGCTGAAGGAGGGGAACCAAGAGCTCAATATCTCCCACATCCAAACAGGTAGGCGATCAAATCTTCTTTTGGAACTTTTTAGTCAAAAGTTTCTGACGATCACATCACTTAGTTTCTTTTTAATAGGTTTATTTTGCACTTAAACAACATAGTTTTTTCATGATAATTACACACTCATTTTAAGCACTCACAATGCCCTCTTGGGACTTGGAGGTTTCCTCTGTTGAGAGTAATCATTAGGTGGAGGAACCTGATTATACCTTGGTTGCTGCCGAGGTTGCTTGAAAGTTGGCTGATAGGGTTGTTGAGGTGGCCTGAACCCCTGTTGATTTTGCGGCCTTTGCCCATTGTACTGTGCTTGCTGATTCTTCATGAACTGGGGTTGGTTGTTATTCACTGTGCTGACTTGTTCATGAGACAGAGTGCCTTCTATAGTTGGATCCATTGTGGAAGAATTGGGGACATTAGGCTTTCGAGGTGGAGGCCTATTAGGTCGGTGAGGATCAAACACGTTAGAGAACGTGGAATCCTTGAAAGCATTCTGGGCATAGTGCGTCCTCCTATATAGATTAGCCATGTTGGTCAGGTTGTTCAATGTTAAGACCAGTTTGTACTATGGAGTGGCATTGGCTATCATCATTTTCACATGTTCAGACTCGGACATGTGATCTTTTATCTTTTCAGCCATAGCTTGCCACCTATTGGTGAATGTCACGAAGTCCTCATCGGGCTTCATCTTCTCAGCTACCAAGTCAGTTATAGATAATGATGGGGCAATTCTATTCTTGTACCTCTACAGAAATTTCCTGGACATTGTGTCGAAGTCTTCAACATCACTTGGGTCCAGTGAAAAGAACCATTCAAGGGCTAATCCCTCTAATGACCTCCTGAATAAAAAGGCCAGTGATCTCTTATCATTTTGCCAGAAGGACGACTCCTACATGAATTCCTTCATGTGAATAAAAGGGTTATCAGAGCCATTATACTTTCAGTATACTTGCATTTCATAGGGTGGGAGATAGAAAACAGGCAAATTGGGGACAAAGACCTCAGGAGCAGCTTTAGTATCCATCATCCTTTCAAAACTCTTGAACTGCTCATCCATCTGGTTGATTTTGGTAAATAGAGCCTGAGTGACCGCATCAGTTGGTGGGGGTAGTGGTGCTTGAAAGGTCTACCTCCTAGAATAGCTAGGACATGGAGGACAGTAAGGTTGTGAAGTGTTATCATTCTCGCCGCTCCCGAAGGCATTTTGATAAGTGGGAGTCGGCGGTCTGACCGGGTATTTGGAACTAGACTGCTAAGGGGCCATGGGCCGAGGAGTAGAGATTCGAAGGCCTTCCATGGCCTGAGTAGGGACTTGATGAACAACTTGGGGAACCGTAATGTGCGGTTCAGGTGAACGAAGAGGGGTCTTCCCCTTCAATATTGATTGGATGGCCTCAAGCTACTGAGGGTCCACATGGGTAGCCAGAGCTCCCAGAACAGTAACCAAGTCAGGTGGATTTGCAGATGAAGGCTCAGCTTGGTCTTGAGTCTCTTCAAAGGTAGGATTTGAGATGACATGAACATGAGAACGATCAATATGAGGATTATGCTGATCGTGGGGAAATCAGACATGACCTTGAGGGGCATTAGCATCTTTCTCATACTCAGTTTGGAAATGATTGGGATTACGGAGGGCATGAGCATCTCCCCCATCTTTAGAATAATAGAGATCAAAATTTTGAGGGGCATTAGCATCTCCCTCATACTCAAACAGGATATCTTGCTCGTAAGCAGCCATACCGACGGTTCTACCTAAACGTAGCATCATGGTGTTTGATTAATCAAAAGATTCAAACAAGCTGCATAGAGATTAACAAACAAGTAGATGTTTACGTTGTTTTAGGATTCTTTGTGAAGTTAAAACACATTTTTAAAGATTGATTCACTCAACAGGAAGGATCCTAGTTTTAGTGTAGTTTTCCGCCGTTTTCCTCTATGGCTTCACTCGCAACGATGTTAACGACTACTCGGGACTTCAAATGGTACAACCAACCTGATGAGCAAAGAGGAATTCTTCACTTTTATGGGCTTATGGAGGTCCCGACACTAACCACTCCAGTCTGACTGAGGGACCAACCCCAGTCAGAGAGAGGTGAGAGCGTCTAGAAAGGTGTTCCTAACAGGGGAGTGAACTCCCAATGGTGATGACCTGCGGCCGGGATGGCCTCTAATGCAGTATATATAAATATAATAATAAAAACAAATCAGAAATAAGAGAATTGAGGACCGAAGGTTAACCTGTTTGAATGGCATCACCTGGTCGCAACGCTATTCAAAATAGTAAACCCACTATCCTCAGTTTCTTGGGTAGTAGGGTAGATAGCTTGAAAGTCGTCGGAGCTGGACGACGTCGTTTAAATAGCGTCGCTTGGTCTTGACGCGATTCAAGCCCCGTAGACAGTAAATAGAAAAGAACAATAGGGGCACTTCCCTCTCAATCAAACAAGGTAAAATAAGGATCAAGTAATTAGGCGAAACAAAGTTTAAACATACTTAATCTATTATGCAAACATCAATGATATCAAATCAAGCAAACATGCTTTTTTTCAAACCACAAGTTTAGGCAATCATGGGAGGGAAAAATCTTGCCACTAAGGGTGTGCATGATGTGCACGTGGGAATAAAATCAAACAACCAACCAGAAACATGCCCGAGGGATACAAACGGTGCGCATGAGGGTGCCCAATAGAGAATAAACAAGAGTAAATAGAAAGAATGGCAAGACAAGTCTCACCGTGATCGCCAAAAAGTTGTAGTGCTCAAAATCGTATTGTGCTATCAATTATATCATGCATTCATATGATAAACAATCAAATTTTAATTACGTGATCGTCAGAAACCAAAGGTTTCAAAGAAAAGTTGATCGCTTTACTTACCTTGTAGATTTTGGGAGAGTTGCGGCTCTTTTTATTCTCCTTCTTTGGCCGGCCAAAGAAAAAGAGTCTCTTCTTTTACTCTTGTTTTTGAGTTTTCTTTCTTTCAAGCCTCCTTCAAATCCTTCATTCCAAGCTTCAAAACTTTGCAAAAATATCAAATAAAAGAGAAAAAGAACATGGTTAGAGCTATTGGTAGTGTAGAATATATTCTAACTATTAAAATTATCATGAACTAAACTAAGAAGACTCACTTGTTTAGTGTTCTTTTAAACCCCTAACATGTATAGGTGACAAAACTATGATGTGGGTGTGTGAATCATGGAGTGATGTTATAAAGAATCTAATCAAAACAGTGAAGAACTATGATGAAAACTAATTAGAAACTAGATTAGAAAAGAGAAAGAAAGAGTGTGATTGGTCCCTTTCAAAGCCTTGGTCTTCAAGAGCTTCAATGGAGGAAGAGGAAGAGGAAAAAGAAGCCTCAATGTTCTCCCACGTTTTCTACAAAAGAGGGCTACTTTCACCTTGTCTTAAACTCCAAAAGCTTCAATGGACATCCTCCTTGAAGGTCAATGTACATATGTATATATAGAAGCCTTGTTTAAGGTAGTTTAACCTTCAAAAGCCTCTCCCACGGCCTCCGGATTGCCATGGATGAGCATCCAAGGAATAGAAACCGTTCCAACCTCAGGAACCGGATTAGCTCGGCCAAATCAAGTTTATCAAGAAAATGCTTAAATCGCGTCGCCCACCAGAGACGCCATTTAGCTAATTAAAGGGACCAAAATAGAAATAAAATCCGAAATGACAACCGTAAATAATTAGGAAACTAGAATGGCATCGTCTATGAAAGACGTCATTCAGATAATTAGAAAATTAATTCGAATTCAAATCGAAAATCTAGACGGATTAGGGAACTAAATGGCATCGTGCATGGGCAACATCATTTAGTTAAATCTATCTGAATTTTAGAAATTTAATTCCGAACTGATTTCGGTTAGAAATCTAAAAGGCGTCGGCCATGGATGACGTTAATCAACCCATTTCGACAAAAATCAATAAAAATCAATTAATGATTAAAAACTAGACCATTTTGGGACATTATAGTTGTGGCATAAAATTTACTCAATATGAAGTCAAAATTAACATGTCTACAAATAGCAATCAACTAGATTGATTCTATCTCTAGAAGATAGCTTGAGGTCCACTGTCCCAACAGCAAGAGCTGCAACCTTCGTGCCATTTCTAAGCGTTTAGTCCACCTCACCTTTGCTTAGCTTCTTTCTATTTGTCGGCACCTCCACATCATTGTAGGCATAAGAAACACATCCACTATCCAATACTCAAGATGTAGAATATCTAATTAACAAATGAAGGTCTATCATATAATACCTAAAGGTTCATCAAGCTTCTGCTTGGCTTTCTCTTGAGCTTTCTCTACAAGGTAGTCTTTGTAGTTCCTTTTCCAATGTCCCTTCTGGTGGCAGTAGAAACACTCACCCTTCTCTACTCCTTTTTCTTTGTCCTTCTCATGTACTGGCTTCTGCTTGGTTTGCTTCTTCTCTTTGCCTTTCCTAAAGGTCTGGACTACTCTTCTGTTCCTGTCAACCATGAGAACAACGAGCTTCTCCTTCTGAAGGTTGCTCTCATCTATCTTTAGCATGTTAAGCATCTCAACTAAGCTCACCTGAATCTTGTTCATGTTAAAATTAATAATGAACTAAGAAAATGAATTGAGCAAAGGTCAATGCTTAGGTCTTTGTCTAGGACAAAGTCAAGCACAATGAGCCTCTCTATCCACTCTATCATCTTCAACACATGCATCTATACTGAAAATCCCACTGTCATGCGAGCCTTGAACATGTTCTTAAATATCTCTTATCTTTCGGTCTAATTTTGCTCCTCAAGCAACTCTTTCAGATGGAGCATGATGGATTTGACATCCATCTTTTTATGCTGCCTCTGTAACTCATTACTCATAGAGGTGATTATGTAGCATTGGGCTAGAGTGGAATGCTCTTTCCAGTTCTCATACGCGATGATTTCTCCTTCAGGTGCATCAAGGGGTGGTTCAGGCGGAGCCTGATCCTCAAGGACAGGTAATCTGCTCAGCTATGAGGACAATCTTCAAGTTTCTAAGCCAATTCGTGTAGTTCGATCCTATCAACTTGTTGGCATCCAATATGCTAAGAAGTGGGTGATTCGACGACATCTTGGCCTACGAAGTAAATTCAAACTAAAGTAGAACATGCTCTTAATAATTAAATCAAGATTAGGTCTTTAATGAAGATTAACTCTCCACTAATTTTTGACAGACTATATAACCCTCAAATATACAGAGGAGAGATGGCGACTGTCTCCTAGTGGGGATCAGAATCTTACTGACTCATACTGTGATCTCGTGGTAACACAACAAGCCACATTGTTATACAAAAGCAATCACTTTGGCCACTTGCAACTCCTTGTAATATCTGATCACGTTTTGACCCCAAACCTTTAATAGTCTTGTGGATAGCATAACAAACTATTAAAGTCTAGTTTAAGTTGTACGATCGTTACTTAACGAGCATAGATTTGGATGCCGCTTTGTGGATAGCACAACAAGGCTACACCATTCCTCTACCCGTTTACGGCATTGACAAGTCGTAACTTTAGTTTGTCCTTAAAATCTAACAAATCTTGTGGATAACACAAAAAACCTACCCGATATGATTCAAATCCTAAAACTATAACCATGGTGGGCCACACGGTGCATTCTTAATGACTCGTGTTGTAAGGATTGAGGTTTCGGATCCGGTTATCGGGTCATTTTCGGGGTCGGATCCCTTAGTTTGGGCCCTTGTGGGGCTGGGGCTTAGTTTCTTTTTCCCGTCGAGCTTGTATGGTCGACGCCATTCAGAGTACGGCTCTGGCATGTCAGTGTACGGTCCGGACTTGTCGTCTGAATGACGTTGGGCTTGGACGACGCGTTTTACCTAGTTTCAGTTTGACCCTGAACCCTCCCTCCTTTCCCTCATTTTCTCCTTTCCCTTCTCTCTCCTCTCTTCCCTCTGAACCTCCGGTGTCCCTTTCCCCCTCTCCTTCCTTTCCTCTCCCCATTCCTCCTCTCCTTTCACTCTATCAACCTCCTAACTTCCTCCACTACCACCACCACTTCCTCTACGGCGCATTTCTCTCCGGACGGCGGCCGACGTCCCGGTGGAGTAACGGCATCCACAGCAGTATCGGCGGTGGCGTGTGGCGAGGCGTTTCGACGGCTTGGAGCTCAGAGGAGTTCGAGTAACCGGTAAGGTGACGATTCTCGTGATGTTTTGATTAAAATCATGTTTTTCCCGCTTTGGAGCATGTTTATGGGACTTTTGGAATGAAAATACTAATTGTATGTAATGAGGAATTGTGGATTTTTAATGGGTACTTAGTTTCTCCTCCTCCCTCCCTATTTTTATGGCGTTTTGTGCGATTTTGGGGGAGAAATCCCGCTTTGTAACTCGGGGGAGGCCGGAGGAGAACCTGTCTGTCAGGGTTAAATGGCGTCTGGGGATAGCGACGCTACTTAAAAAGGCGGCTTCCACCCACGACGCGATTTAACCCCACATAATAGACATAACAGACTCTGTCTCTGGACTGAATGGCATCCAAGGACAGCGACGTCATTTAAATGGCAACCCCTTTGAACGACGCGTTTTAGGCCATCTTCTGAGGCCAGATTTCACATGAACCAGTTTAGGAGTCTTGAATGATGTCGGCCTTGGGCGACGCGATTCAAGACAGAATCTTAGTAATTCCTGCAATTAACATATGTTTACATTGATAGATAGTTTGGTTGATTGCATGCTTGAAATCATACTTGAGGACGATGATTTCTATGTGATCAGATCGCACCGTGTTGCGTTTTGTGCGATCGTGGACATAGAGTGACAGTTGTTAGCGCTTAGGCACCCCGTGTCGGTGTGGGAGTGACACGGCGCCGGTGTGGGAGTGGTGGGGTGATGCCTAGAGAGAGGGTCACCTGGTGTACCCCGGGATATAGCTAGTACCGGTGTGGGAGCGGTATATTCGGAGTGTCACTCGTGCTGGGGGAAGTAGAACCACCTTGAGCCAGGTCAAGCCGGAGTAGCCAGTGCGCTATCTGAGGAGTTGCTGTTTGGTCTCAGCGGGTCAGTGTTTTCCGTGTCCGACCGTGTGACTTGTGTGTTTAGCCGAGATGCTAGTTGTGGACTCTGTGGTAGGGTGGTTTCGGAATCGTGCATGTTACTGTTATAAATGCGTGTGTTTTATATCGAAATCTAAGAATTACGTTACTGATTTATTTAGTTAAATTGCCTATATTTGTGTATTGCACTTGTGGGTGTGTGAGTGGGTGGTGGGGATCGAAGGATCTCTACTGAGTCTTTTTTCGATGAGACTCACCCCCTGCGGTTTTCAGGTAAGGGTTCCAGGCAGGCATAGCGAGGAGAGTGTTGCCTTGGGTTACGCGCCAGCAGCTGTTGTTTCGGAGTATGCCCCGATGTAGTTGTTATTTTCTTTTTTGGCCTGTACGCTTAATTATTTCTTTTATGTTGGAATATGTAATTAATTGCTGAGTCAAGTCGAATTGTAATAATTTTTTATTTTTGCACTTCCTTTACAATTCGATGTGATGTGAATGTTTAGCTTAGTTTATCATTTATTTCTCAGACTTATCGAGATCCTGGTTTGGCTCCAAATTAATGATTCGGTATCCATTTAGTAATCGGATCCCCGATTATAGGGTGACGGGTCGTTACACGCGTTGCTGCTCAAAATTTTAGCCAAGGAGGGATTTTAACTAAGTTTTAAGTTGGTCTCATTCTAAGTGATAGTAGATAAATATATCGCATATAGTTGGAATATTTACTATACCTAGATAAGTAATTTTGATTTCTGATCAAAATAAACTAGTATGCATCAAACATATGTCATTAGGGTGGTCATGGACAATACGGTGAATAAACTGGGGCCATCCAACTTATCACCATTTAATTTAAATAACAATTATATTAAGTTCACAACAATCACATAAACGGGGTGATCTCATCTCTTGGTTGCTGTTGTGGATCATCCTCGTTCTTTCTTAGCTAGAAGATCAAATTACATAATTAATACAATATCACACTTGTAATTAGAAGATGTCTTATGGTGAGTACCTAAGAGGTGGGAGGTAGAAGTACATTAGAGTGTAGAGAGAGAAGGAGGCACGCATGCCTCAATAATTATCAAATAGTTAACCATTATGACTCACATCCATGTCCATACAACTGTTCACACTATCACCTGATATGAATATTTTAAGTTTATGTCCATGACCATCGGATTAACTTTTAATCACAACCATTTATGATATAAAACATCCAATTAGAGGTTATTTTGATAATAACATAATTTAGTTTTCACAAAACCTAGGATTTGACCAAAAATGGATTTATCTAAAATTTTCAAAAAAAATTAGATTCTATCCATTCTTTTAAATCTACATTTAGAAGTGGAAAAACACATCAACATGCACATTGATAAGATTGAAATACATTCTAAAATAATTCTATGCATGTTTAGAACACTTCTAAAAACTTAATCTATCCAATAGATTATTTAAGTAGTTATTTGGGCAGGGAAAATAATAACAATAACCTTATTGTCAAATGAAACTCTTTCATAACAATAAGAATATCAACGACACTTGTTAAAAAGTTCCAAAATTTATATCGGCCCCATTAATAAAATCATTTAATTTAAAATTTAAAATAATTAAAAAAATATATTTTATTAATGGGCCTGGGAGGGCCAGGCTCGACCCTTGCTAGACCTGGCCTACAGGCTAGTTCGGCTTGGGCTGGCCAGCAAGCCCAGCTAGGGCACAGGGTGGTGCGTGGCTAGGGTCGAAACCCTATCCATACGCCCTTTCTCATCTCCCACGTCCTCATCTCATGAGGGAGGCAGCAAGGGAAGAGGGAGTGGTAGCGTTGGCCCACCGCTGCCTCTCTAGGGCCAGGTGTGGCCGGCGGTCACTGTCCGCACCTCTGGCAAAGCCGATGGTGACCTCCCTCCTTACCGAGTGAACCTCGGTGAGTCTAAACAATCTGAAACTCTATAGAAAATTTTCGAAACTATTCTGGCATTGTTTTTCACAAAAAAATTGGGTTTTTGCCTCGAATCATCACCATGAAACTAACGAACATTAAAGATCGTATCTTTTTTGCACGAAATTAATCTAGAACATGTTTCATACGTTGAAATGGGATCAAAGTGGGAACCTGGCTCTGATACCATTGTAAAGATTCGACGAAGAGATCAAGGAATATTTAATAAAGATCAACGCAATGGAAAATAAAATCTAATCCCCATCGTACCTAATCCATTTCGACAAAACAAACAAAAACTGGTAATCCAATTCTCACCTTGCGCGGATTTGGATCCACGATCGTTCAATTTCGAAGGAGCGATGCCACTAGTGGCGTAGGTACCCGGCCTCTAGTGGTATTAACGTGATTCTCTGATTGATGATTTGCCCTTGTTCCCTCAGCAGGCTCGGTGCGTTCGCTGACTTGTCTTCTCCGTGACGGTGCCCGCGACATGTGGGCGGTGATTCTGGCAAGCAAAAATGAGGCAGTGGAGGAGAGAAAGAAAGGGGCGCCACTTTCGTAGAGAGCAACCAAGAGAGGGAGAAAGGAGGGGAATGGCCAGGTCACCTAGGAAACGTTGGAGCTTTACCCAATGTTTCCTCCTTATATATATTTGTATTAATTTAGGACTTTTCACAAAAGTCCTTATATTAATATAAATCCTATTTAATGACTACTAAAAGAGAATCTTGATGCATGTAACCCTCTAGGCCCAAGTTTCAGTCTAGTTTCATACCTAATAAGCCTAATAACCCTTATAAACATTTTATTTAATATCTCATATTAAATAAATATTTAATCGATCTATCATCTTATAATAATTGACTGGGCTTCTAATCAAGTTGCAGGTGCGATGCAATACCGCATGATCTCGGAAGGCAATGGGGTTCAACCCGCTCATGGAACCTTTCCTTCATTACTTACCACGTGGCTATAATCCTTTAGCCATACTAATGCTCTCAGGCGAACTTAGGACATGGTCAACTATCAAACCCTAATTAGTTCACTTACTGGATTAGATGCTGCAAAGCACTATCAGAAAATGCCTTCTTTGATATTTTATCTTAACCTGGCCAAGGACTCCTAGGCATCATACCCTAGAGCATTCTCTCTTTAATTACTGAGAGCGAATGAGTCCGTATTGACCACACAATTACCTTCAAAGCTATTTGGCTGGATCTGATACCTTAGTTGACTAAGAACCTATGGTTAGAGATATATAAGCTAAGGTTAAAATCTAGAAGTCTATCGACAAGATGTTCTTAGTGTCTTAAGTCGAAGGACCAACCACGTTACTATGATGAGGAATTAAATTGGTTGATAGTTAGGTAATATTACCATCGAGTGATTCACGTTGGATCAGTTTAGTGAACTCATTTACTAATGAGTACCTACAGGTTTGCCTTAGTGTATCCACATAGGTGACTATGAGACCAATCACTCTTATCTTCTGAGCAGAAGTAGCATACATCAATCTCATCGGATATTTGATGTCCTTCTTAAATATTTTCCTATTAGGAACAATTAAGAATATATGTTTATAAGATATTAATCCCACTACTATGATCTCATCATAATTTAATATCCATTACACATATTTATGGATTTCATTATGAAATGGTACATCAAATTACACATAATGATATTTGAAGCTTTTATTATTATAAAGAGAACAAGATTGTACATTAGTTATGTCATTGGCTTGATAGACATACATAACTTACATTTTCTGGTTCTAAAATAAGTCTCCACTGTTACCTTTTTGATGTCAGTTTGATAGATATTTAACTTAACTATAGTTAACTGAAACTAGACATATAAAATTACGTATTTGTCCTTAGCTTTAATTTTTAAAAAATGAATAATTAGAATGCACCCTTTACCTCTGATGTCGGTGTCCCAATGGGCTACCCATTGAACATAAAGAGGGAGAGAGAGAGAGAGAGAGAGGACCAGCTCTCGTCCCACCCAACTCTCTATTTCTCATGCCCAGCCTAATCCCTCAGCTAATCAGCTACCATTGTCACACCCGTAAACCCCATTTCGAGTCACATGCCTACTATATAGTCAGAAGCATGTGACAGTGGGAACAACCCAACAAAAATCAAACAAAGCTTATATGCATCTGTACCAAAATCAAAACCCAATCACATGTACCCATGCCAAAACTTCCTACATTATTACAAGGCCAAAATCATCAGAGTAATATAGAACCGAAGTTTTCCAAAAGTACAGAACTAATCTCTTAAAGCTGAACCAAAAAATACATCAGAGTTCTCACAGCTAAAAAGAGCCTATACATTTTTTAAGTAAAACTAAAATTGGACTATACAAATTATCTCAAAGAACTACCTGAAAATCCTAGTAGTACAGCTTACTTCTCTGTCCAAAGATGCCTTAGAATCAAGCCTCTTCAGCCAACATGTCTAAAAACATTAATAGTTTTTAATGAGTACAACTCAGTAGGCCTTAAAACTTACAGAAGCTAAGCATATAATAATTGAAATTCTAACAATAGTAAGTATAGTTGAGGAAATTTCCAATCAAATAATATATTTAAATCAAGGAATTTACTAACGAAGTCAGGCCAAAATCCCTGAGTACCAAAGTCATGATCAAATAATTCATTATTGTTAGAAGATAGTAAAATTAATCATAAATGAAGTAAATTCAACAAATATAATCAAGGACCACATAGGGCTCATCATAATATGCTTAATCGATTAATAGAGCATAGGTAATTGATTAACATACTACAGGTAATCAACTAACAAAACAAAAGTAACTGACTAATAGAACTAAAGTCATATCGGTTAGAAGTACAAAGCTTCATCAATTAACAAAGATAAAGGATAATCGATTAGCTAAGCAAAGCCTAATCGATTAAAAGTTCAAAGGAAATCGATTAATAGAGCAAAGGCCTAATCGGTTCATGGAGCAGAAAGGTTACCGATTAGCCAATAAAGCCTAATCGATCAACAGTTCAAAGGGTAATCGATTAACTGAACAAAAGGTAGTCGATTAAATAAATGGACAAAGACAAATCAATTAACTGAACAAAGGCAAATAGATTACCTAAACAAAGGCAAATCGATTAGCAGACAGAAGGGCCTAATTGATTAAGTAAACAAAGCTGGACTTAATCAATTATATAAATGAATTCTCTTCGATTAACAGCTTATTTTTGAGCTTCTCATTGAATAAAATCTGAATAAATAATATGAGTGAATTATGGATAATTTAAATAGAAATTCTTAGCATAAAAACTGAATTAAGATGGATTAAGCAATAGCAATTGGCTAAATTAACTGAATTTTAATAAACTAAATCAATCTAAATTGGATTGTTTTAAATTGAACTGAATTCAAATTTAACTGGACCAAATGAAGCAACTGAACTGAATAAATTCCAGATTGAACTGATTTTAATTAATCTAAGAAAGGTATCAACTAAATTGGAATATTAAATGGATTGAAATATCAAATTAAACTGAAAGTTCATCTTAATTGAACTATGACATGGTCTGAAATATAACAAATTGAAATAGATCATATAAAAAAAGGACTGAATACTATCAAATAAATAGAACCCGAGTTGATAAATCAACCAACTAAAATAGATCAGTCTTGATTTCATAAACATATCAAATTTCCAAAGGATCCTTATGGATAAACAAACAGACAACAGATCAAGATGGTCGAAGATCTGTGCCAATTTCAAATTAATCTAACATATCAAATTCTCACAGACATGCATTCCAACGTTCTCCTAAGGCAACAAACAAATATCCAGCACCTGGCTCTAATGCTAAGTCTTGGCATCTGTAGCAGTTGGGAGTCTCATTGTCCCACCTCAGAAATACCTAGTCACATGCACAAAGGCAGACAAAGCAATCTTGGATTTTGTAAGCCCGTTGCCAGTAGGTTCTTGACTAACCATATAGATGCTTATACAGCTGGCCTACAAAACTCTTTAGAGAGTATTGTCTGATGCTAAATTTTCACGTACATCCACTAGTTTCAAAAACTTCAACAAGCAGAGCCTCGGATTTCAAGAACAAGGCCATCAAACTTGTAACTTGAATAGATTTAACAAGGAAGGCATAGGACTAAACAAACTGATAGGTTTCTTCAATTCAAACAGAAGAAGGTTATCAGGAAATTACATAAAAATGACTTGAAGTAAATTTCTAAGAAAATTAAAAGAACAGAGCATGAATTCAAAGAATAACATATGCTCAGATTGAATTCAAATTCCAAATTAGTGATATATTTACATATAATAGATCTAAGAAGAATTCCAGGTCCCAACTGATCAGATCATCAAATAAAACCTCAGATTAGAGGAAACTTAAGAGAAAATAGATCAAATTCAAATGAAGTCATAATTACAAGCATTAGAGATGAATTCTGAAACAATTAGAGTATATGGATTTCAAGAGCATTTCAAAATTCTAAAAATAACTCTAGTTTTCTACAAATTAAACTTGTTTCAGAAGATCTGTTGATCGGGCTATGATGAACCCAGAGGGGGGTGAATGGGTTCTTAAAACAATAATATTCAAAACAAATAATAACGTTAGTTACTGCAAAATAAACCGTAAACAACAAGAGAGGGAAACAAGGATGCAAACACACAACATGAACACATGAATTTAATACTGGTTCAGTCACTTCAGACTTATATCCAGCCCCTAAGCAATCTCTTGGGAGTTCCACTAAGCACAAGGTACAAACTCCTTGCTGGTTATACAACTCCAATCTTAGCTAGTTCTCTCTTTGACATAATGAAGAGGAAAACAACCTCCTGCACATTGCAAGCCCTCTCTTCCAACAACCAGAAAGAGATAAACGACCTCCTATGCACCTATAGGCCCTCTCTTAAACTTAGTGAAGAGGAAAGCTTTCTCCTACACATCCACATGCCCTCTCTTCCACTAGAAGAGGAATACAATTACAGAAAATATAAAAATGAGAGTGTCACCTAGTGCATGTGTTCACAAATGAACACACATTGGATCAAGATAATTAAACAAAAAAAAATTAATGAAATAATAGTCTTGATTTGTAGAAAAATAGCTGAGAGCTTCTAAGGCACACAAAAGCGAAAGGCTCAGGGTCTCAAGTCATTCTTATTAATCTAATTTCTTTTCCCTCTAAGATCTAGAACACAAGAAGAAGCAAAATTTTTTGCTTGAGATTTTTTCGTGTAAGTTGTGTTGATGCACGTGTCTCGTTCTTCTGTGTTGTTCATTGAAGTCTTAATTTTATATTCCATTTTGAATTGAACTTTTCGTTAAGACTAGTTTCTTCCTATTGAGTCTAACGGTCCTTGATTGAGTCTAACGTTAATCTGTTTGTCTTAACATTAACCAACCTATACTAACGTAGACAATTAGAACTTAGCAGCAACTTGTCTTGGTCTAGTTTGAGAGAGATCTTTTGACAGACTGCATGTTAATGTTTTTTGGAAACTAAGCCTTATAGTTTTTTCACTTACTAGGATTGGCTCGTATAGATCTACCTATCCTGCAGACATACCAAAGATGAAAGATCCCATCTAGTGTACTGACCAGAAGACAAGTGAGAGCAAAAAGTCTGCAAAAAATATATTACAGCACCACAGGAGTATCTACTTTTTAGAGTTAGAAGAATAAACAATGTTCCAACTTCTTGTACGTTGAGGAATCAGAGGATCGAGTATGAATTCAACAGGTAATAGATCTGATAATAGATAATTAATTTGCTCAACTAATTTTTGCAAGAGAAACACTATTATTGCATATAGGAGCAAATAAATAGCCAATATTGCCCAGCTAATTGCTCACGAGTTTGGCAGTTATTTGCTGCGAAATAAAAGAGCAAATTGATTCAAAGGAAGAGGTATGGAATCGATTTGAAGAGAGATTACTAATCGTTCGTGAAACAACATAGTTAATCAATTTAGTACTAAGTGGGTGAAACATACATAAAAACATAGACTTATCAATCGATTAGGTGTTTAATCAAATAATCGATTTCACAGATAATCAAAGTCATAATAGACTCTTAGGATCGTTTTAGGGTAAGTAGGTAACCGGTTAGCCGTATAACAGTAATCGAAGTTACAATCAGTCGGTAAATCGATTAAAGAAGTAAGGCTAGTTGAAGCAAGAAACTCAACAAGCACCAATTAACGAAATAAATAGACAATCAATTAGAGAACACATGGTTAATTGATTTTGCGGTCAAGAGGAACCAAAGTTAAGTGTTGACTAAAAATCGATTCAAGAATGCACTATAATCGATTTGAAAAGCATGAGTAATCAAAGACCGAAAAACATAACGCTAATTGATAGCACAGACAGATCAGTAATCGATTCGGTTCATGACAGTGTAATCAATTAGCATTTCAACAATAATCGAAGTGAAAGTCAAGTTATGAATTGATTAGATCATGATAGCGATTACATAAGAAAAGATATATTCAATAATCAATTAAAAAATAAATCGTTTAACAATATTGTAACTAACATTCACATTGCTAATCGATTAGCAATAGACACTTGATCGAAGTGATCAAAGATCTGTTGAAATCAACTAAATCCTAGAATAGAAGTGTTCAAATAATGTTCTTATTAGAGATGAATCAAATGAATCATTCTATTGACATAATACCGATTTTTGACATTTTTATTGTGAATTATCACCAAATATAGAGATAAAATAAGTGCACAAATTACTCAACAATATGCCAATTTAAATTAACCAAATGTTACCCACAAAATCCTAATGAGTGCTGTTGATTTCATCATTTTGTTTTCACCAAAATATAGAGAATAATTTGAGACACAAAATAACTCAACAAGATCCACCTACCAATCTAGACGAATTCTAAGTCCTCTAGGCTCCATCCTTCTAAAGTTCTCCTCCTGCGGACATAGCTTTCCAGAAAGATCCCAGTGAAATGAAATTCTAATCTAAAAACATTCTTCAGGCACACCCAAAACTTGATTCCTTTCTCTCGCCAAAATCGGATCCCAAATAACTATTAATGCTAATTCCAAGTTGGTCACTTAATTATGTTACAACACTTCACACAAATGTTGACTTTTCTAACTAACCTCTACTAGGCTAACGGCTTAACAAAGACACCTGCGATCCTAACTAACAAACTTGCTGGTCCATCTCTAACCGATTACCATAATGACTAAAAAACAAAATAATTAACTAACTGTCCAATGGCCATACTGCCAATTCGAATTCTGACATCCTTAATTATACAAATGACCTAATTAATCACTTAATTAAATAATGATTTACGATTAATATTAAATTTAAGTGCTAACTTAACAGGTCATAACAACTACTGCCATCCAAATCTGCGGTGGTGTCGGCCTCCGGTACTGAGGATGAGCCATTGCATCCTCCATGGCCCCTATTTCCCTGGCGACGTGGCGACGACATCGCGGCCATGAGCTGTCGATGCCGTCCTCGACCTTGCACATGAGCCATTGCCCCGCCCTCCTTGACCTTGCAACTCGCCGTTAGTGATCCATGCATCCATCCGTAGCAGGCGGGTCGAGCTGGTGGTCCTCGTCATGGTCGCATTTGCTAGCCTTGTCATGGCCAAGCTGCTGGTCGTTAAAATAGAGATGGAAGCACCGGTGGTGCGCTTCTCTGGGAAGGGGCAGTGGGTGCCATTGGGGCCCCTGCATGTCCCTTGGTGGCACGTCCTCGAGTTGCTTGCCACCCACTGGAAGACATTCTGCCCCGAGCCAGCCATCCCTTGGAGAAGAGCTCCATGATGATGCTGTTACTGGTCCATGAAGAACAAGTTCATTAGCTATGCTCCCTACAGCAACAGCACCACATCCGCGGCACTCATCATCGCCACGACGTCCTTGCACTGTGGATTAGATCCGTGCAGACCACCATCAATGCCCTCCGTGCGGTGAAGGAGTGTGTAACAGAGAGAGAGAGAGAGAGAGAGAGAGAGAGAGAGTGGGGAGGGAGGGGAGGAGGGATTGAGGGGCATTTTGGTCTTCATATCTCTCCGTTAACAAAGTGGAATATTTCTTATTTGATGGCCTTTTCAAATGTCCTTTAATCACAGTGATTTACGTTTGGACATTGACAAATTATAGGGAGATTTTAGGAAATATGGAAAAATCAAGGATATATCTAGAATTAATAAAGATCATAAGGACCTAAATGTAAAAATCCCTATACTATTTATCAAAAATCATAGAAACTTTCGAAGGTTATTGTGCCTCAGGGTAAGGGATTGTAAGGATCTTACTTCGGGACCGCAGATGTAACGGAAATAAAATAAAAATTTATCAAAAATCATAGAAACTTTCAAAGGTTATTGGGCCTCAGGATAATAGACTTAGAGAAACACAATCCAAGTGGATCTGGCACAATAAGTGATCCTCCTCGTAATGGATCTCCCTCGGTTCCTTGCTCACAGTAGCACTCGCAGAAGCCATCGATCTCCGCAACGATCTCCGCAACATGCGGACGAATTCTCGACGATCCGGAGTCGAAGATGAAGGCAGGACGGAGCACCAAAGGGGGCGCCCCTCCTGGCGCGCGCACGAGAGAGAGAGAGAGAGAGAGAGAGAGAGAGAGAGAGTGATGGCCAAGGCTGCTCTGTGCATGGCCAGGGCAGCCCTCTCAATGGATATATATATTAAGTCCTCTTGAGATTTTACACAAAACCCCTCGACTTAATATAAATCTGATTTTCGACCTATCGCACGAGAATCTTTTACGTGTGACCCTCTAAGCTCAATTACTAGTCCAGTAAATGGCCTACTAAGTCCAGTAACTCTTTACTAACTTGATTAATTAATTAATATCACATATTAACTAATTAATTAACCGAACAAATGACGCACATGTAATTCAGTCGTGCCTCAGATCACGTTAGATGCTAAGCAACACCGCGTGAATCCAGAAGGTATTGGGGTTAAACAACTCACTCATAGAACTTTTTCGTCGATAGTTATCGTGTGGATATAATCCTTCATTCGCGCAATGCTCTTGAATTAACTCAGGATATAGTGAACTGTCAAACCCTTGCCGGTCGACTTACTTGGATTAGATGTTGCCGTATAATATCGAAAACTTCTTTTTCGATATTAATGTCTGCCTCGGTTAGAGACTCATGTGCATCATTCCTAAAGCATTCTCTCTCTGAATATCAAAAGCGGATGATCCTATATTGAACACTTAATTTTCTTCGACAATATTTTGTTGTACCCAATCCTTGGTTGTTTGGAATCCCATGTTTAGAGATCCGTAAACCCAAGGTCAAAATACATAAGTCCACTGACAAGGTGCCCTTGGTGTCTTAGGTCTGAAGACCATTCACGCAACTACAATAATTGAATCAAGCTGGTTGATAGTTAGGTACACTACCATCCAACTATTTAGTCAGATCACCTCAGTGAAGTCATTATGCAATGAGCGCCTACAGATTTGGCTTAGTGTCTCCACACAAGTGACTATGATATCAATCACTCTCATCATATGAGTAGGAGTAATCTATACTAGTCTAATCGGATATCTGATGTCCTTCTCAGATATCCTCCGATTAGAAACAATTAAGAATATGTGTGTATAAGTGATCCGTCTCATTAGTATGATCTCATCATAATATGATCACTATTGTACATATTCACGGACTTCATTATGAAACGATAATAAAACGAATTACACATAATGAAATAATATCATTTTATTAATAAATAAATAAGATTATACGCTATCTGATTGGCTTGTAGGCCATCTAAGACTAACAATCTCCCAGTTGGATTAAAGCCAATCACCTTTATGCAAGATATCTATAGTCTCTAGGTGACGCTCAAACGCAATTTGAGATAATGGCTTCGTCAGTAGATTTGCTACATTGTCAGCGGATGGAATTCTTTCCACCATTATATCATCTTCTTTCCACCACTACATCATTTGGCAATGATCTCTCTGATAACATGAAAACGTCTCAAAATATGTTTTGATTTCTAAAGAGATCGTGGCTCTTTTGCTTGAGCAATCGCCCCATTGTTGTTGCACAACAGTGGGACATGATCAGAGATATTGGGAACTACGTTGAGATCGGTGATGAACTTCTTCAACCATATTACGTCTTTGGCAGCTTTAGTTGCCGCGATGTACTTCACCTCTGTCGTCAAATTTGCAGTTATTTCCTGCTTTGAACTCTTCTAGCACGCTGCGCCTCCATTCAAAGTGAATACAAAATCAGATGTATACTTGCTATCATCTGGGTCCGACTGGAAACTAGAGTCAATAAAGCCTCGTAGTCTCAAGTCACCTCTTCCATAGATAAGAAACATATTTTTAGTTCTTCTCAAATACTTAAAGATACATTTCACTGCCTTCCAGTGTTCTTCACCTAGATCATCCTGAAATCTGCTCGTAATACTTTGAGCATATGCAACATCAGGCCTCGTAGATAGCATGGAATACATGAAAGAACTTATGGCAGAGGCATAGGGTACTCTATTCATGCATGCCTTCTCCTTGGGAGTCTTTGGAGACTACTCTTTTGAGAGATAAATTTCATGTCTTATTGGTATGAGACATCTCTTAGAATTTTTCATGCTAAACCTTTTGATGATGGTATCTATGTATATGGATTGGATCATCTCGAGCATCCTCTTTGATCTATCTCTATAGATCCGTATTTCTAATATGTAGGATGCTTCTCTCAAATCCTTTATGGAGAAGTTCTTCGACAGTTAAACCTTTACCGATGATAACATACCTACATCATTTCCAATAAGTAGAATGTCATCCATGTAAAGAACTAAGAAGGAGACTATGCTCCCACTGGTCTTCTTGTATACACAAGGCTCATCTTCATTCTTAATGAAGTCATAAGACTTGACAGTCTCGTCAAATCTTATGTGTCAACTCCGAGAAGCCTGCTTCAAGTTCATAAATAGACTTTTGAAGCTTGCACATTTTGTCTGAAAACTCCTTAGATGTGAAACCTTCAAGTTGTATTATATACACCTCTTATTTAAGGTTACTATTGAGAAAATGCAGTCTTCACATCCATCTGCCAGATCTCATAATCGTAGTGTGCTACTATAGCGAGAAGAACTGATTAACTTTATCATGGCAACTCGTGAGAAAGTCTCATCATAGTCAATTTCTTATTTTTATGATATCCCTCTGCCACCAACCTTACTTTATAAGTGTCGATCTGTCCATCCGCACCGATCTTTATCTTAAAGATCCACTTGCACCTAATGGATACGATACCATCGGATAAGTCCTCCAAGTTTCAAACTTGGTTGGTATACATGAACTGGATTTCAGAGTTCATGGTTTCTTGCCACTTCCCATTTTCTGGGCCTTCAGTGGCCTCCTAGTAAGATTTAGGATCATCATCCTCATTGTATTCTACCTTAGACTCGACTTAGAGCCACCTTTAACAATATGTCTCACATATTGTTCGGGTTGTCTAGTTACTCTACCAGATCTACGAGGCTCATCTGTGCGTACCTGAACAGGTTCAAGAACTAATAACTCATTAGATGACATTGCAGTTGTTTGTGGATTTATAACATCTTTCAGTACTATTTTACTTCCACTATCCTAGAGAAGGTATTTCTCTTCTAGGAAAATAACTTTTCTTATTATAAACACTTTTTGTTCGCCAAGATGGTAAAAATAATATATGATGCAGGAAGTGAGGCAAGCATGAGGTCAGTATGCATCTCCTTAGGTAAAGGAATCCCAATAGCTTCCAACCTCTCAATCCACTCAATCATCCTCTGTACATGGGTCTACACTCCATCTAAGCTTTAAATAGGGACTTGGATATCTCATATCTTTTTACCTGATTTGCTCCTCAAATAGCTCCTACAAATGGAGCAAGATGGCCTTGGAATCCATGTTCTCATGCTACCTCTGCAACTCATTACTCATAGAGGCAAGTATATAACATTGTGCCAGAGTGGAGTCCTCCTTCCACTTCTCATACGTGATTATCTCTATCTTAGGGCATTCAATGCCAGTTCAGTAGGAAGATCATCTTCAAGGACGTAGGCAATTTGCTCAGACCTGAGGACATTCTTCGTGCTTCTGAGCCAATCCGAGTAGTTCGGACCTATCAAATGATTGGTATCAAGTATGCCACAGAGTGGGTTATTCGACGACATTCTTGCCTATAGGAGATAGATAAAATTTAATTAGCTGATGTTCAATTATTAAAATTTAAAACATGATATGGACTTGTAATCTAGTTTACTGACCCTCAGATATATAGAATGGGAGACGTCGACGGTCTCCTAGTAGAGATCAAAATTTCAATGACTTGTAGTACAACCTTGTGGATAGCACAATAAGCTGTAATACAATCAAAGAGTACCCATCTTATGGGACTTGTAACTCCTTACAATATTTGATTATAGCTTCGGTCCCTAGAGGTTTAATAGCCTTATCGATAGCACAACAAATCAATAATTCTGGTCTAATCATTACCATTATTATCAGATTGACATAGATTTGCATGCAACCCTTGTAGATAGCACAACAAAGCTACACGTTCCTCTATCCTGATCAGAAGGCATATCATGCCATATTCATAGTCTCTTTTTATGAATAGTCAGGTCTTGTGGATAGCACAACAAACCCGCCTAAAATAATTTGAGTCCTATGACTATAATGATGGAGGAATAGGACCACGCGGTAAGTTCTTAACTACTCACGTTACAACTTAGAATTTGGGAGGGTTTTAGATAACTTTTATCTTAGTCTCTCCTAGGTGATAGTATATAAATATATCGTATATATTTACTATATACTATATCTGCTTTGATTCATGATCAAAATAAAACAATGTATCACATACATGTCCATGCCCCAGCCCCACAAGAGCCCAAACTAAGGGATCCGACACCAAAATCGACCCAATAATCGAATCCAAAACATCAGTCCTTATATTCTCTCCCCTTTAAAAGAATTTCGTCTTCAAAATTGCTGCCATAAAAATAACGAGATGGAAAATGATAAAACAAGCTCACAAGAGAACTTACAAGAAAAGGTAGGGAAACTGTTCTCGCATCTCATCCTCTCGGTCCTAGGTAGCCTCGCCTTCGGAGCGATGCTGACGAATCACCTTAACCAGGGGAACAACCTTGTTTCGAAGGACCTGTTTCCTGCGATCCTTAATACGCATTTGAAATTCCGGAAAGGACAAGTCCTCAGCGACTTCCAATTCCGAAAAGTCCAAGACATGGGACAGATCCTGAACATACTTCCTCAGCAAAAAAACATGGAACACGTCGTGCACTTTTGCGAGATTGTGTGGCAAGGCTAGCTGATACGCCCTTTTCCCAATTCAAGCGAGAATGGGAAAATGCCCAATATATCTCGGACTCAACTTACCTCGCTTCTCGAATCTCATCACACCTTTGGAGGGTGAGACTCGGAGAAACACGTGGTCCCCAACTTCAAACTCAAGCGGTCTCCTACGGATATCTGGATAACTCTTTTGCCTACTTTGAGCTGTAGTCAACCTCTGCTGCACCACTCTGGCAACCTCGGCACACTTCAGTACCAACACTGGCCCTGCTATCTGCCTCTCGCCAATCTCAGACCAATTCACAGGAGATCGACACGGCTGCCCGTACAATACCTTATATGGCGCCATGCCGATATTGGAATGATAACTGTTGTTGTAAGCAAACTCCACTGTAGACAAATGTTGTTCCCAAGAACCTCTCCAATCTAGGCAACAAGCCCTGAGCATATCTGAATAGTCCTCTCTGACTGCCCATTAGTCTCGGGATGGTAAGCCAAGCTGAAGGCTAACTATGTACCCAAGGCCTTCTGAAAATTCTTCTAGAATCTAGAAGTAAACCTCGGATCCCGATCTGACACGAAGGACAAGGGCACCCCATGCAGAGAGATGATCCGGTCCACAAACAACCTAGCCAACTTGCCGACTGACCAGTCCTTCCTAATAGGTAGAAAGTGCACAGACTTGGTCAATCGATCAACAATGACCCAGATCGCGTCTCTTCTGTCGGGTGACACAGGTAATCCCATCACAAAGTCCATAGTCACATGTTCCCATTTTCACTCCTGGATCGATAACAGCTGTAACAACCTTCCTGGTCTCTAGTGCTCTGCCTTAACCTACTGACAAGTCAGGCACCTTGCCACATATTCAGCTACGTCCTTCTTCATACCAGGCCATCAAAAGTGCCTCCTCAAACAATGATACATCTTAATCGTTTCGGGATGCACTGCATATCTAGAACGGTGCGCCTCATCTAGGACACTCCTACGCACCTCTTCCTCAGCTGGAATATAGAGTCTGCCTCTAAATCTGACCGTGCCATCATCCCACAACTCCACCTCTGATATCTTGAGAATTTGCGGTAGCTCTACATCCGCCTTCTGAGCCTCGATCATTGTATGGTACACCACTGGCCTTACAGTCAAGCTGTCCAACACGGCTCTATCAGTCTTTTGAGGAATCCTAAAGGAAGATTCCCCAACCTGTTCATATAACTTCCATTCCTGAATCATGAGATGTGATACGACTGTCTTCCGACTCAAGGCGTCCGCCACTACGTTCGCCTTGCCCGGATGATAAGAGAGGTTGAGATTATAATCCTTGATAAACTCCATCCACCTGCGTTGCCTTAAGTTCAGATCCCTCTATGTGAACACGTACTTTAAGCTCTTATGATCAGTAAAGACCTGAAATTTCTCCCCATATAAGTAGTGCCGCCAGATCTTCAGTGAAAATACCACAGCCGCCAACTCTAAGTCATGAGTGGGGTAATTCTCCTCATGCTTCTTCAGCTGCCTAGAAGCATAGGCCACAACCTTATCATGCTGCATCAGAACTGCACCCAAACCTTGACGAGATGCATCTGAGTAAACTATGAATCCACCAGAACCAGATGGAAGCACAAGAAATGGAGTCGAAGTGAGACGAGTCTTCAACTCAGTGAAGCTCCGCTTACACTCCTTGGTCCACACAAAACGAACTCCCTTACGAGTCAACCTCGACAAGGGGGTCGCTATTGAAGAAAAATCTTGGACAAACTGTCTGTAATACCCTGCTAACCTCAGGAACCTCCTGATCTCAGTTACTGTTGTTGGTCTGCCCCAATCCATCACTGCCTCAATTTTGGCTAGATCTACAATAATGCCGTCACTAGAAATGACATGTCCTAGGAAGTGCACCTTATCTACCTATAATTCACACTTGCTAAACTTGGCATAGAGTTGTTGCTCTATCAAAACTTGCAACACCACCTGAAGATGCGTGGCATGTTCTTCCTCAGAAGAAGAATATACCAAAATATCATCTACAAACACCACCACAAACTAATCCAGGTAGGCCCTGAAGACCCGGCTCATCAAATCCATAAAAGCTACCGGAGCATTGGTCAAGCCGAAAGACATAACCAAAAACTCTTAATGTTCGTACCGAGTCCTAAAAGCCGTCTTACTCACATCAGCTTCACGGATCCTCATCTGGTAATACCCTGAGCTTAAGTCTATCTTCGAGAATACCTTGGCAGACTGCAACTGATCCATTAGATCATCACTTCTCGGAAGCGGGTACTTGTTCTTTACTGTCACCTGGTTCAGTTGTCTATAATCAATGCACAACCTCATAGAACCATCCCTCTTCCTAACAAACAGAACTGGAGTACCCCACGGAGAAGTACTAGGACGGATAAAACCCTTATCCGGCAGTTCCTGCAACTGCGCCTTCAACTCAGCGAGTTCGACGGAAGCCATCCGATACGGGGCCTTAGACAAGGTCACCGTACCCAGTGCAAGCTTAATAGTGAACTCAACCTCCCGCTGAGGAGGAAGGCCAGGCAACTCCTTTTTAGTATTTGGTGGTCTGAAAGCCAATCCAATACTATGTATCATTCAGTTTATTGATAAATGGCATTAATTCATTGTGTATAATTAATTCAATCTATGTTTATCGTATCACCATAAAGTCCATGAGCATGTGCAACAATCTTCGGATTATGATGAGATCATAATTACTGGACCGAAGAGTTATAAACACATGTTCTCAATTGTTCATAGTCGGAGGATATGTGAGATAGACATCAAACATCCAGATAGACTAGTACAGGTTGCTTCAGCTCATGTGATGAGGGTGACTGATCCTATAAGTCACTTGTGTGGAGACACTATGCTGGACCTATAGGTGCTCATTAGGGAAGAATGAGTTCACTGAACTGATCCGACCATGAATCGCTGGATGGTATATACCTCATTGTTAACCAGCTCGATTCTTTTGTCACGGTTGCATAGATGATCCTTGGACCTGAGACACCAAAGATACTTTGTTGGTACATCTCTGAGCTTTGACTTTGACTAACGAATCCCTAACCATGGGGTTATCAATAAGTCAAAAGATCGGGTTTAGAGAAATGCCCTCGAAGGTAATTATGTGTTCAATATGGGATCATCCGCTCTCGGTATTATGAGAGAGAATGTTCCAGGAATGATGCGCTGAAGTCCCTAACTAGGGCAGACACTATATCAGATAAAAAGTTATCCGATATAGATTAGCGGCATCCGATTCAAGTGAATCGAACGGCTAAGGTTTAACAGTAAACCATACCCTAGGTCGATTTGGGAACATTACACAGATGAAGTGTAAGGATCGAGACCTTCGGATCCGGTTTTCTGGGTCGGACCCTGTAGTTCTGGCTACGTGATGTAGACTGGATCTATCACGACCGGATTCCGAGGCTGGAACCCTAAGTTTGGATCCGAGGCTGGGTCGGATCGGTGACGAGGCCCGACGGGGATCCGGATGGCGACGGAGGCGAAGCCGAAGGCCCGAGGCCGAGGGTGGCTCGGTCGGGCGTTGGCTTGTCTTCGGAAGCAGGGCCGAGACCCCTTCGGGCGGTGCGAAACCGGATTTCCTTCGGACCGTGAGGCAGCCAGCGCTCGGCGTCGAGACCAGTGGGAGGAGTCCGAGGTCGGCGGCCGAGAATGGCTCGGGATGACCGGCGACTCGAGGGTGCCACGTGGGCTGGCTTTGGGCCGCGTAGCGTACGGCACTGTCGTGTCAGGGTGCGGCCCTGACGTGTCAGCTGAACGGCGTGCCTCGGTCGACGCGTTTTAGAAATTTGTCCTTGCGGCCGTCACATCACCTGACAGACGTCATGTCGGCTGGACCGCGTCTGCCTCGGTCGACGCGTTTTAGCCTGGTTAACCCCCGCGAGCCCTCCTTCTTTCCTCATTTTTCTCCTTCTCTCTTTCTCTCCTTCCCCTCCGGCGATCTCAGCGGCGATTCCTCCGCCTCCCTCTTTTCCTCCCACCATTTCACCTCTCCCTCCACTCCATCCTCTACCTAGCTCCTACCACTGCCACCTCCATCTCCACTGCGGCGTTCTACTCTCTGGACGGCGGCCGACGTCACGGTGGAGCAAGGACGACCACGGCGGTACCGGCGGCGGCATGGGGCGAGTCGGGTGGACGGTTTGAAGCTCGGAGGCGTTCAAGTGTCCGGTAGGGTGACGGTTCCCATAGCATCGCGTTTTAACCAAGTTTTTACCGTTCAAGCATGATTATGGATCTCTGGTTTTGGGGGGAAGAATGAGCATGTTTAGGTGCTCTTTTGATGATATGGGGGACTTGCTATGAAGGTGATTTTCCTATGGATTGTATTGCCCCTCTTTCTCCTCTGTTTTTAAGTAACTTTGGGGTTTTATGGGTTGAAAGGGAGCCCTCGGGCCCATGGCAGACTTTGGGTTCCTGGGCGGGCTTGTCTTCGGATAGCGGGCCGAGATCCCTTCGGACCGATGTCCCTTCGGGCGGGTTGAAAGACGACGTGCATGGACGACGCCTTTTTGAAGGGTGTCGGGCCATCACGACGCGTTTTAGACAGAAATCGCCTGGCCGAGACCCCTTCGGCCCGAAGACTGTTTTACATAAACCTGTACATGGAGCTTGAATGGCGTCGGCCTTGGGCGACGCGATTCGAGACAGAACCTCACTAATTCATGCCAGTAAAACGTGTTCATACTACTAGATAGTTGGTTAATGCATGTTTTGGTGCACTCGACAATGATGGATTCTTCATGACCGGATGGCACCGCGTGGTGTGTCGTGCGATCGTGGGCTTTTCACGTGACCGGATCGTACTGTGCCGGGTTTTGGTGTTTTGTGTTACTGTGGACCTGGAGTGACATTGTAGCGCTTTATCACCCTGTGCTGGTGGGGGCGTGAGCACAGCGCCGGTGGGGGCGTGGGCGGGGTGACGCCTAGTGAGAGAGGGTCACCTGGTGAACCCCGGGGTTAGCTAGTACCGGTGTCGGAGTGGTACATTCGGAGAGTCACTCATGCTGAGGGAAGGAGTAACCACCTGAGCCAGTTGGGCCGGAGTAGCTAGCATGCTATCCGAGGGGTTACTGTTTGGTCTCAGCGGGTCGGTGTTTCCTACCTTCGGTTGTGTGGTCGGTGTTTCCTACCTTCGGTTGTGTGGTCGGTGTTTCCTACCTTCGGTTGTGTGGTCGGTGTTTCCTACTCTCGGTTGTGTAGCCGAGACACCTTCGGTCAGTGCTAAGCCGAGACACCTTCGGTCAGTGCTAAGCCGAGACACCTTCGGTCAGTGCTACGCCGAGACACCTTCGGTCAGTGCTAAGCCGAGACGCGAGTTGTTGGCTCCTTGATAGAATGATTCTAGGATTATGCATGTTATATTTCGAATGCACATGGTTCATATCGAGATATAGGAGTAGTGTACTTACTTCTGTGTTCGTTGCTTTACCGTTAGCCGTACCTTGCACTTGTGGGTGTGTGCGTGGGCAGTGGGGATTGAAGGATCCCTACTGAGTCTTGTCTTGAGACTCACCCCCCCTGCGGTTTTCAGGTGAGGACTCCCAGCAGACCTAGAGCGGCGTGTGCGGCCGCGTGTTGAGCGCCTTCAGCAGTTGTTTCGGGGTATGCCCCGATGTAGTTGTTATTTATTTCTGGCCTGTATGTTTAATTATTTCTTTTCAGTTGGAGTATGTAATTATTTGCTGTATCGAGTCGCATTGTAATAATTTTAATTCCTGCACTTTCATTTCAATTCAAAGCGATGAGAATGTTTAGCTTAGTTTATTATTTATTTCCCAGACTTACTAGATCATGGTTTGGTTCCAAATTAATGATTCGGTACCCATTTAGTAATCGGATCCCCGATTATAGGGTGGCGGGTCGTTACATGAAGGATTATATCCGCACGCTAACCGATGATGGAAAGGTTCCAATAGAGGGTTGCGATAACCCGAATGCCATCCAGGATCATGCGATGTTCCTTGGCATCCAATGTGATCGGAAGCCCGTCCGAATTTATTATGGGACATTAAATTTGACTGATTAATTAATATAAAGATATTAATTAATTCAATGGGTCCGTAATGAGTTACTGGGCTTAATGGGCCATTAACTGGACTGGTATTTAGGCCTAGAGGGTCACACGCAAAAGGTTTTCAAGTCGATGGATAATCTGACAGAATTTCGGATAAGTTTGGGTTTTTATGAAAAACCGCAAATAGGCTTATTATAAAAGAACGACTGCTACGTCGGGGGCCAGCAATTGGAACCTAGCCGCCACCTACTTTCTCTCTCCTCTCTACTGGGCGCACGACATGAGGCGGCCATCTGGAGGCTCTACTTCGGCTCCCGACTGCTCCGCCTTCCGTTCGATAGGAGTTTCTAAATCCGCATGTCGCGGCGGATTACGCGTAGCCAGACGGGATTCATGAACGCCGCATCGAGCGAGGAGGCGAGGAAGATCCATCGCGAGGAGAACCGCATGGATACCGCTAGAGGTTGGGCACCTGCGCAGCTTGCGGTATCGCTCCGACGGAACTAGAAAACGAACGCGGATTCGAATCCATGGAAGGCAAATCAGATTTTTCGATTTATTTTGTTGACCGAAACGGGACAGATCCGATCCCGAATATTTTATTTCCGCTTCGTTTTCGGTTGGATCCAGACATAGAGAACCCAACAGTGGTATCAGAGCCAAGTTCCACTGTGTTCTTCGCCGTTTCGGTCTCTAAAATTGTGGTTTTTTGAATTTATTCCATGCTTAAATCTATTTTCTTACAAGATTAATATTCATGAGATGTTCACCGCGATGAGATCACGATTTTGATCTGTAGAAAATAAATTTTTTTTTGGGTTCTTTCGTTGTGTTCTTCGTTTGACGAAGAACGGTGTATTGTTGAGGGAATCGGATCCATAAGATGGATGTTTGGGGCCTTGATCCCTATGAACCATGCTGACGGTGTGGGGAGTAGAGGACGGCCAGCCAGGGCCTTCTTTTTCTTCCTCCTGCGTTTTTGAAACTGGCATTAGAGGGGGTTTAAAGAAGGGAAAAAAAAATGCATCGCAGCCCTACCTGGGCCAACTTCGGCCACCAGACGACACTGGCTATGTCGTCGTTGCTGGCGGACGCACGCCGGTGCCGGCGCCGGAAGGGGCCGCCCCAAAGGGTTGGTTGCCATCGGGTTCCCTGCATCGCAGGGAACCCACGGGCTGAACTCGTTGGGCGGCTAGGGTTTCCCTAGTTGCCGACGGGCTCGGGCCAAGTGGTCCGAGCCAGGACCCAGTAGGGCTCGGACCATGCCTGCGGGCCTGGTCCGAGCCCTAGCTGGGCCCTAGCCCGAGCCAGGGGCTCAGTTGGGCTGAGCCCTTTAACACCCCCCCCTCCCTTTGATGTTTTTTTTATATTATTAGGGCCCATTAGAAAATTAAAATAAAATTATTTTATTGTTAAAATATGATTTTGATAATAAAATTTGAAATTATTAATTTTTGGGTCCTAATAATAGAATTATGCATTTTCATAATTTATCAACAAATGTTGTTAGTTCTAATTGTTAATCTAAGTTGTTAGATTAATCATTAAATTTAATTGTTAAATTACCCCACATATTTGAATTGTTCATATGAAGCATGGAATATTCCTAAACCATTAGTTTTAGATTCTATTCAAATATGATGTGATTTCATTGCTTGTTTAAATTTGTTTTTATGAGCATGATACTATATTTTCGAAAATTCAAATCCAAAATTTTGTTTGGTCCTTGGTTTATGAAACCATAAAATTATTTATTTTTGAAAAATTTCTTTAGCCATGAGATGTGCACTACATGTGTGGTTTGTTTAATTAAAATTAAACAGTGGTCATGGATGTGCATTCTTTTGTGGATGAGGAATGTGATTGTGTAGTTTATTATTTGTTAATAAATAGAGGTCTGCGAACCTCTCCCTCTCATATTCTTTTGTGTTTCTACCTCCCTTTTTGATGTATTCGCCTTAAGGCTTCCTCTTTTAAATTATCATGTAAATATGAATTTATGATGTAATTTTATCGAGGCGGCTGAGCATGGAGCGGGGATGATCCACAACTGTAACCAAGAAGGATAAGAAAGAGTTCCTTAAAAGCTATGAGTTTGCAAACTCATGATATAAATTGTTATATTGTGTGTGTGTGTGTGTGTTTGACTGTCTGGCTCAAGTCAAACCGCAGTGCCGTCCATGACCACACTAATGACATGTATGTGATGCGTGTATTTTTATTTTGATTATGACTCAAATTAGCTAGGTTATTAGTATAATATATATGCGATATATTTAATAATATCACCTAGGATGTGACCAAAGAAAAATAATTAAAACCTTCGTTTTAAAAGTCTAAGCCGTAGCGCGAGTCACTTAGAATACGCCGCGTGGCTCTTCATCAATATAGTTATTAGATCTCGATTCATTGGTGGCATATTCTTCGTGTTTACCTGAGATTTGCCGTCAATTGATGAGAGGTCTATTGACGATGGCATTTGATGCCTTTGGATAAGAATAGAGGAACGATATAGTTATTCACGTGTTTACCCGGGAACTATATTTCTACTCTACTATATCATGTATTGATGGTAATGCTTAGACTGGAGATAATGGTCTACTGTGTTTACCGGATACCATTAATAACCTGGGAGTCGAAATATGATTGGATATTACAAGGAGTTGTAATTATCATGAGATGATTGCTCTGAGATAACGGTCTACGTGTTTACCTGAGGTCATACTGTGACGCTTGGAGATTCTGATCCCCGCTAGGAGACTGTCGGCGTCTCCCGTTCTGTACATATGAAGGTTATACAGTCCGAAAAAAATTAGTGGGAATAAAACTAGATAAACAAAGTCCATGTCTTGTTTTAAATTAATAAACTGATAGTCTGCTAATTTTAATTTGATTATCTCCTGTAGGCTAAAATGTCGCACCACAACCCATTGCGTGGCATACTTGATGCCAATCGTTTGACAGGCCCAAACTACTCAGACTAGCTCAGAAACTTGAAGATTGTCCTCAGGTCTGAGCAAATTGCTTATGTCCTAGATGATGAACCTCCTATTGAACTAGCATTAGATGCCCCAGAAGAGGACATGCTGGCATATAAAAAATGGAAGGAAGATTCCACCATGGCCCAATGCTACATGCTGGCCTCTATGAGCAATGAGTTGCAGAGGCAGCATGAGGAGATAGATGTTAGATCCATCATGCTCCATTTGAAGGAGTTGTTTGGTGAGCAGAACAGGATCGAGAGATATGAGATATCTAAGAATCTGTTCAAGGTTCAGATGGCAGATAAATTTTCAGTACAGACTTATGTGCTTAAGATGATTGAATGGGTGGAAAGGGTGGACGCTCTTGGGGTTCCACTCCCAAAGGAGATGCATATCGACCTTGTGTTGTCCTCACTTCCACAATCATATGCTCAGTTCATTGTGAACTTCAACATGAATAAGATCCAGACCACCTTGGCTGAACTACTGAATATGCTAAAAACTGCGGAGGGGAACCTTGTGAAGGAAAAATCCCAAGTCTTTATGGTTGGTAAGACCAGCCGGAAAAGACTAGCAGTCCAAGCCTTCAAGAAAGTCAAAGGCAAAAATCAGAAGAAGCCAAAAGTTGTCAAGAAGGACAAGGGCTAGAGTGCTGAAAAGGGTGAATGCTTCTACTGTCATCAAAAGGGGCACTGGAAGAGGAATTGTAAAGAATACCTCAAAGACAAGGCTCAAGGAACTGTGAAGCAGTAGAACGCTTCAGGTATCTATATGATAGATGTAAACTTGTCAATAAGAGATTGTACATCATAGGTATTAGATACTAGATGTGTATCTCATATATGCAATTATGTTCAGGCATTGACAAGAAGGCGTAAGCTGAGGATTGGCGAGGTGGAGCTGAGGCTAGATAACGGCGCAAAAGTTGTGGCGATCGCTGTGGGGACAGTGAAGCTTAAGCTTCCATCCGGAGACACATTTTCATTAGATGAATGTTATTATGTACCTAGCATAATAAGAAATATTATTTCTATTTCATGTTTAGATAGAATTGGGTACACTTTATCTGTTGGGAACAATTGTTGTTCAATTTATTTTAGAAATAAATTAATAGCTTCTGCTACATTATCCAATTGATTGTACTTATTAAATGTGTCTCATGAAAATTTAAACATCAATTCCATAACTAAAAGGAAAAGGTATGAAATGAACAAAGCTTACAAGAAAATAGACTCCAAAGATTGCATAAAGATGGATACTTAGATCCATTTGATTTTAAATCATATGCGACCTGTGAGTATGTTTGATGGGTAAAATGGCTAAATCTCTATTTTCTGAAACTAAAGAACGAGCCAAAGGCGTACTGGAACTAATACATTCTGATGTATGTGGTCCTATGTCTACCCAAGCCATTGGTGGTTTCTCGTACTTCATCACATTCACTGATGATTACTCAAGATTCGAATTCATATACATACTGAAGTATAAATCTGAAGCCTTTGAGAAATTCAAAGAATTTATAAATGAAGTAGAAAAATAAACTGGAAAAAGCATAAAAGCCATCCGATCTGATCGTAGTGGTGAATACTTGAGTACAGAGTTCTTTAAATACTTAAAGGATAATGGTATCCTTTCTCAGCTTACACCCCCTTATACACCTCAGATGAATGGTACATCAGAAAGGAGGAATCGCACATTAATGGAAATGGTGCGATCCATGATGAGCATGTCCAAATTACCAGTGTCCTTATGGGGATATGCACTTAGCTCGGCTATGTATATCATGAAAAAGGTACCCAACAAATCTATTGAAGCCACTCCATATGAGATATGGAATGGGAAGAAACCAAACCTTAAACATATTAAAGTCTAGGAATGTCCTGCTCATGTTAAAATACATGATACAGATAAGTTGGAGTCTAGAACTGACAAATGCAGATTTGTGGGATATCCAAATGAAACTTATGGATATTACTTCTATCATCCTAGCGATCAAAAGGTGTTTATAGCCAGGAGAGCTGTCTTTCTAGAAGAAGATTATATTCTCTAGAAGGACAATGAGAGTAAACTAACCTTGAAAGAAATTCCAAACCCACAAATTGGTAACGGTTCATCTGATGAACTGTCAGTTTCTGAACCTATTCAAATAAGTACACAAGAAACTCGTAGGTCAGAAAGAGTACCTAAACCACTAGAAAGATATGTGGGACATATTAATTTGAATGGTTCTAAGATACTCGATAACGAGGATGATGATCCTAAGACTTACAAGGAGGCCATTGAAAGTCCAGAGGCCGGGAAATGGCGAGAAGCCATGAATTCTGAGATTCAATCTATGTACATCAACCAAGTTTGGAACTTGTTTGACTTGCCTGAAGGTATAGTACCTATCGGCTGCAAATGGATCTTTAAAAGAAAGATCGGTGCAGATGGACGAATAGAGACTAATAAGGCAAGGCTAGTAGCAAAAGGATATCGTCAAAGACAATGAATTGACTATGACGAGACCATTTCACCCGTTGCCATGATTAAGTCTATCAGAATTCTTCTCGCCATTGTTGCATACCATGATTACGAAATCTGACAGATGGATGTGAAGACAATCTTCCTCGATGGAAATGTTGAGGAAAAGGTGTATATGATACAACCAGAGGGCTTCACATCAAAGGAATCTCCAGATATGGTATGCAAGTTGCAAAGGTCCATTTATAGACTGAAGCAAGCTTCTCGTAGCTGGAACATAAGGTTTGATGAGGCAATCAAGTCTTATGGCTTCATTAAGAATGAAGATGAGCCTTGCGTGTGTTGGGATCGCTGTGTCGGGATCCGATCTTAAAACGCAGCGGAATAAAGGAGTTCGGGATCGGATCTGTCCCGTTTCGGTCGTTAAAATTAAACCGGTGTAAATCGAATTTACCTTGCGCGGATTCGAATCCGCGTCCGTTTTCCGGTTCCGTCGGAGCGATGCCGCAAGTCGCGCAGATGCCCGACCTCTAGCGGTATCCACGCGGTTCTCCTCGCGATGGATCGTCCTCGCTTCCTCGCTCGCTGCGGCGCTCGAAGATCCCGTCTGACTGCGCGTGATCCGCCGCGACATGCGGATCCAGAATCCCCGTCGAACGGGAAGTGGAGCAGTTGGGAACGGCACGCCCAGAGGAGAGAGAAAGTGGGGAAGAACGAATGACGGCTAGGTCAGGGTTGCCGGCCCCGGACGTAGAATCCGTTCTTTTATAAGAAGTCAGTTTGCGGTTTTTCACAAAAACCCAGACTTATCCGAAATCCTGTCGGATTATCCATCGACTTGAAAACCATTTGCGTGTGACCCTCTAGGCCCAAATACCGGTCCAGTTAATAGCCCATTAAGTCCAGTAACCCTTTACTGACCCACTGAATTAATTAATATCTTTATATTCAATTAATCAGTCGAATTTAATGTCCCACAATAAATTCGGACGGACTGCCGATCACGTTGGATGCCAAGCAACATCGCGTGATCCTGGATGGCACTGGGGTTATCGCAACCCTCTATTGGAACCTTTCTGTCATCGGTTAGCGCGCGGATATAATCCTTCATCCGTACAATGTTCCCGAATCGACCTAGGGCATGGTTTACTGTTAAACCCTATTTGGTCGATTCACTTGAATCAGATGTCGCTAATCTGAATCCGATAACTCCTTATCGATTACAGAGTCCGCCCTGGCCAGGGACTTTAAGCGCATCATTCTCGGAACATTCTCTCTCAAACAACCGAGAGCGGATGATCCCGTATTGAACACACAATTACCTTCGAGGGCATTTCCCTGAACCCGATCGCTTGACTTATTGATATCCCATGGTTAGGGATTCGTTCGTCAAGGTCAAAGCTCAGAAACCTGCCAACAAGGTATCCTTGGAGTCTCAGGTCCAAGGATCATCCACGCAACCGTGACAATTGAATCGAGCTGGTTAACAGTGAGGTGATTACCATCCAGCGATTCATAGTCGGATCAGTTCAGTGAACTCATTCACCAATGAGCACCTATAGGTTCAGCATAGTGTCTCCACACAAGTGACTTATGGGATTAGTCACCCTCATCATATGAGCTGAAGTAACCTATACTAGTCTATCCGGATGTTCGATGTCCTATCTCAAACATCCTATGACTAGGAACAATTAAGAACATGTGTTTATAAGTCTTCGGTCCCGTAATTATGATCTCATCATAATCCGAACACTATTGCACATGTTCATGGACTTCATCGTGATACGATAAACACAGATCGAATTAATTACACACAATGAATTATTGCCATTTATTAATAATCTGAATATGTACACAGTATCGGATTGGCTTTGAGACCATCTAATACTAACAATCTCCCACTTGGGCTAAAGCCAATCACTTTTATACAGAATACCCATATTCTCTAAGTGACGCTCAAAAACATTTTGAGACAAAGGCTTTGTAAGTGGATCTGCTATGTTGTCGGCTGAGGGAACTCTTTCCACCACGACATCTCCTCGAGCTATAATCTCTCTGATCAGATGAAAGCGCCGCAGAATGTGCTTCGACTTCTGATGAGACCTCGGCTCTTTCGCTTGAGCAATCGCCCCATTGTTGTCACACAGCAGTGGGACGGGACGAGATATGCTTTCCACCACACCAAGATCGCCGATGAATTTCTTCATCCATACAGCTTCCTTGGCGGCTTCAGCAGCAGCAATATACTCGGCTTCTGTTGTCGAATCAGCAGTGGTTTCCTGCTTGGAACTTTTCCAGCTCACTGTTCCCCCGTTGAGTGTGAAAATAAAACCTGATGTTGACTTGCTGTCATCAGGATCAGACTGAAAACTCGAGTCAGTGTATCCTTGCAGCTTTAAGTCTCCTCCTCCATAGACTAGAAATAGATCCTTAGTCCTTCTCAAGTACTTAAGGATGCATTTCACAGCCTTCCAGTGTTCATCACCTGGATCTGCCTGATGTCTGCTCGTAACACTTAGAGCATATGCTACATCAGGTCTGGTACACAGCATGGCATACATGATGGACCCTATGGCAGAAGCATAGGGGACTTTATCCATCACTGCCCTCTCTTCAGGTGTCTTGGGAGACTGACCTTTAGAGAGTGAAATTCCATGTCTCATCGGTATGAGACCTCTCTTGGAATTTTCCATGCCAAACCTTTTGAAAATGGTTTCTATGTACATGGATTGGGTTAAAGCCAGCATCTTCTTTGATCTATCTCTATAGATCCGTATTCCCAATACGTAAGATGCTTCTCCCAAATCCTTCATAGAGAAGTTCTTTGACAGCCATATCTTTACTGATGACATCATTCCTACATCATTCCCAATGAGTAGGATGTCGTCAACGTAAAGAACCAGAAATGTGATTGCTCTCCCACTGTTTTTCTTGTATACACAGGGCTCATCTTCATTCTTAATGAAGCCATAAGATTTGATCGCCTCATCAAATCTTATGTTCCAGCTCCGGGAAGCTTGCTTCAGTCCATAAATGGACCTCTGCAACTTGCATAGCATGTCTGGAGATTCTTTGGATGTAAATCCTTCTGGTTGTATCATATACACCTCCTCCTCAAGGTTTCCATTGAGGAAGGCAGTCTTCACATCCATCTGCCAGATTTCATAATCATGGTGGGCAGCAATGGCAAGAAGAATTCTGATGGACTTAATCATAGCAACGGGTGAAAAGGTTTCGTCATAGTCAACACCTTGTCTTTGACGATAGCCTTTTGCCACTAATCTTGCCTTATAAGTCTCAATACGTCCATCTGCACCGATCTTTCTTTTAAAGATCCATTTGCAGCCGATAGGTACTATACCATCGGGTAAATCTACCAAGTTCCAAACTTGGTTGATGTACATGGACTGTATTTCAGAATTTATGGCTTCCCGCCATTTCCCGGCCTCTGAACTTTCAATGGCCTCCTGGTAAGTCTTGGGATCATCATCCTCATTATAGAATATCCTTGAACCATCCAAATTAATATGTCCTACATATCTTTCTGGTGGTTTAGGTACTCTTTCAGACCTACGAGGTTCCTGTGTATCATTATGAACAGGTTCAGAAACTGACGGTTCATCTGATGAACCATTGCCAGTTTGTGGGTCTGGAACTTCTTCCAGAATTACTTTACTCCCACTGTCCTTCTGGAGAATATAATCTTCTTCCAGAAAGACAGCTCTCCTGGCCACAAACACCTTTTGTTCGCCAGGATGATAAAAGTAATATCCATAAGTTTCCTTTGGATATCCCACAAATCTGCATTTGTCAGTTCTGGATTCCAGCTTATCTGCGTCATGTCTTTTAAAATGAGCAGGACATCCCCAGACTTTAACATGTTTAAGGTCTGGTTTCCTTCCATTCCATATCTCATATGGAGTGGTCTCAACAGATTTGCTGGGTACCTTATTCAGGATATACATAGCCGAGCTAAGAGCATATCCCCATAAGGACACTGGTAATTTGGACATGCTCATCATGGATCGCACCATTTCCATTAATGTGCGATTTCTCCTTTCTGATACACCATTCATCTGAGGTGTATAAGGAGGTGTAAGCTGAGAAAGGATACCATTATCCTTTAAGTATTTAATGAACTCAGTACTCAAGTATTCACCACCCCGATCAGATCGGATGGTTTTTATGCTCTTTCCTGTTTGTTTTTCCACTTCATTCTTAAATTCTCTGAATTTCTCAAAGGCTTCAGATTTATACTTCAATAAGTATACATATCCAAATCTTGAGTAATCATCAGTGAATGTAATGAAGTATGAGAAACCACCAATAGCTTGGGTTGACATAGGACCACATACATCTGAATGTATGAGTTCTAATATGCCTTTGGCTCGTTCTCCAGTTCCACTAAATGGAGACTTAGTCATTTTACCCATTAAACATGACTCACAGGTTGCATATGATTCATAATCAAATGGATCCAAATATCCATCTTTATGCAACCTTTGGAGTCTGTTTTCACCAATGTGTCCTAGCCTACAATGCCACAAGTAGGCTTTGTTCATTTCATATTTACTTCTCTTAATCGAAGAACCGATATGTAAATTATCATGAGACACATTCAATAGATACAATCCATTGGACAAAATAGCAGAAGCTATTAATTTATTTCTGAAATAAATTGAACAACTATTGTTCCCAAAATTTAAATTGTATCCAATTCTATCTAAACATGAAATAGAAATGATGTTCCTTATTATGCTAGGTACATAATAACATTCATCTAATAAAAACGTGTCTCCGGATGGTAGCTTGAGCTCCACTGTCCCCACAGCGATCGCCGCAACTCTTGCGCCGTTACCTAGTCTCAGCTCCACCTCGCCGGTCCTCAGCTTACGCCTTCTTGTCAGTGCCTGCACAGAATTGCAGATATGAGATACACATCCAGTATCTAATACCCATGATGTACAATATCTTATTGACAAGTTTATATCTATCATATAGATACCTGAAGCGTCCTGCTGCTTCACAGTTCCTTGAGCCTTGTCCTTGAGGTATTCCTTGCAATTCCTCTTCCAATGCCCTTTCTGGTGACAGTAGAAGCAATCACCTTTCTCAGCACTTTTACCCTTGTCTTTATTGACAACCTTTGCCTTTCTCTGAACCTTGTTCTTATTCTTTCGAAAAGCTTGGACTGCAAGTCTTTTCCTGTTGGTCTTACCAACCATTAGGACTTGGGGTTTATCCTTCACAAGGTTCCCCTCAACAGTCTTTAACATGTTCAGCAGTTCAGCTAAGGTGGCTTGGATCTTGTTCATGTTGAAATTGACAATGAACTGAGCATATGAAGGTGGAAGTGAAGACAACACAAGGTCTGTGTGCATCTCCTTGGGAAGTGTAACCCCAAGAGCATCCAGCCTCTCCACCCACTCAATCATCTTCAGCACATGATTCTGTACTGAAGTTCCCTCTGCCATCTGAGCTTTGAACAGATTCTTCGATATCTCATATCGTTCGATTCTGCTCTGCTCACCAAAGAGCTCCTTCAAATGGAGCATGATGGATCTAGTATCTATCTCTTCATGTTGCCTCTGCAACTCATTGCTCATAGAGGCTAACATGTAGCATTGGTCCATGGTGGAATCCTCCTTCCATTTCTCATACGCTATCATTTCCTCCTCTGGAGCATCCAATGCTGGTTCAGCAGGAGGTTCAGTATTCAAGACGTAGGCAATCTGCTCAGACCTGAGGACTATCTTCAGGTTTCTGAGCCAGTCTGAGTAATTGGTGCCTGTCAAACGGTTGGCATCAAGTATGCCTCGCAACGGGTTATGGTGCGACATTCTCGCCTACAGGAGATAATTAATTGATAATTAACAGATATTCAGATTATCTAAAACAAGATATGGTCTTTTATTATCTAGTTTTACTCCCACTAATTTTCGACGAACTGTATAACCTTCAGATATACAGAACGGGAGACGCCGACTGTCTCCTAGTGGGGATCAGAATCTCCAAGCATCACAGTATGACCTCGGGTAAACACATAGTATCATACTGCTATTTCAGAGCAATCATCTCATGATAATTGCAACTCCTTGCAATATCCGATCGTACTTCGGCTCCCAAGTTTAATGGTCCCGGGTAAACATAGTAGACCATTATCCCCGGTCTAAGCATTACCATCAATACGTGACAGAGTAAAGTAGAAACATAGTTCCCGGGTAAACACGTGGATGACTATATCGTTCCTCTACTCTTATCCAAAGGCATCTTATGCCATGATCAACAGTCCTCTTATCAGTTAATGGCCGACCTCGGGTAAACACATAGTATCTGCCACCACTGAATTAAGTTCTATCAATCATATTGATGGAGAGCCACGCGGTACATTCTCAATGACTCGCGCTACGGCTTAGAGTTTGTAACGAAGGTTTTGCTTATTTAATTTGGTCTCATCCTAGGTGATAGTATTAAATATATCGAATATATTTATTAATACTAATAACCTAGCAAATATAAAGCACACGCATCACATACATGTCATTAGTATGGTCATGGACGGCACTGCGGTTTGACTTGAGCCAGATAGTCAAACGCACACATTCACACAATATAACAACTTATATCATGAGTCTGCAAACCCATGAATGCAATGAACTCCTTCATTTTCATCTGGTCAGCAATTGTGGATCATCCTCGCTTCGCGCGCATCCGCCTCGATCAAATTACATCGTAATTCCCAATTACATGATAATTCAAAAGAGGAAGCCTTATGGCGATTACATCGAGGTGGAAGATAGAAGTACAATGGAATATGAGAGGGAGAGGTTCGCAAACCTCTATTTATTAATACACAATAAACCACACAATCACATTCCACATCCACAATTAATGCTCGTCCATGACCACCATGTGTTTTATTAAACAAACCACACATGAATAGCGCATCAAATGGCTAAATTAAAATTTTCGAAAATAATAATAATTTTGGTTTCATAAAACCAGGGACCAAACAAAATTTGGATTTAGGATTTTCGAAAACTTTAGTATTTATTTCAAGCATACTAATTTAAATCCAATTTAAACAAGCAATTAAAACACATCATATGCATTAAAATTCCAAAATTTAAATATCTAGAATATTCCATGCAAATATGACAAGATTAATCTAACTATTAGATTAATAAAGTCATTAAACAACCAGATTAATCATTATCTAATTAAAATCTAACATTTAGATTATTTAGTTATAAATAATTATCAATTTAACATTTAAATCAATAATTAATTATAACTATAAACTTTAATTAAGATAATAACATTAATCAATTGCAATGGGTCTCAAAAAGGTTAAATTGAATAAGAAATTTAATTTCAAAACAGTTTTGAAAATATAAAGTTCAAAACAATTTAATCTAATTTAAAACCGGGGTTTTAATATTATGCAGGTGGCTCAGCCCACCCCTGGCCGAACCATGGCTCAGCCCAGCTGAGCCATGGATTCGGACCAGGGTGCCTGGCTCGGGCCAGGGCGCCTGGCTCGGGCCAGGGCGCCTGGCTCGGGCCAGGGGGGGGTCCATGGGCTCAGACCCGGTCTGAGCCCGGCCCCCCCGGTCCGGTCGGACCGTGCGGCTAGGGAACCCTAGCCGCACGGGACCGGGCCCTCCCCTTTCACCCCCGGCGGCGCCTGGTTGCAGGAAACCGGGGGGGAAGGGGGGCGAGGCGGCGGCCGGCGACCGCCCCGGCGCCGGGAGGGCACCGGACCGTCCGGCGCCGGTGGTATGTTCCCACCCCAAAAGGAGTGCCCGGAATCCCCCTTAAAACCCCTGTCAAACCTAGGTTTTAGGAGGCACTATTCCGGCCTTTCACCGCCGGCAACCCCCCGCCGGAGCCGAAGATGACGTTGGCAGTGATCTGTGGGATCATTTGGTCATACCAAAAAATCCTTCCCAATAGATTCGCATCACATGTGATTATCCAAACATTACCCCCACAAGCTTCGTTCTTCGTCCCACGAAGAACGCGAGAGACCATAAATAACGATTTTTGCAGAAATAAAATTAATCTAATTAATTTTATCCATCACATGAATATTATTTCTCCAACAGAATCGAAAACTTGCATGGAATATAACTAGAAAATTAAATTTCAAAATCCGAAACGGCGAAGAACACAGTGATAACCTGGCTCTGATACCACTGTTGGGATCGCTGTGTCGGGATCCGATCTTAAAACGCAGCGGAATAAAGGAGTTCGGGATCGGATCTGTCCCGTTTCGGTCGTTAAAATTAAACCGGTGTAAATCGAATTTACCTTGCGCGGATTCGAATCCGCGTCCGTTTTCCGGTTCCGTTGGAGCGATGCCGCAAGTCGCGCAGATGCCCGACCTCTAGCGGTATCCACGCGGTTCTCCTCGCGATGGATCGTCCTCGCTTCCTCGCTCGCTGCGGCGCTCGAAGATCCCGTCTGACTGCGCGTGATCCGCCGCGACATGCGGATCCAGAATCCCCGTCGAACGGGAAGTGGAGCAGTTGGGAACGGCACGCCCAGAGGAGAGAGAAAGTGGGGAAGAACGAATGACGGCTAGGTAAGGGTTGCCGGCCCCGGACGTAGAATCCGTTCTTTTATAAGAAGTCAGTTTGCGGTTTTTCACAAAAACCCAGACTTATCCGAAATCCTGTCGGATTATCCATCGACTTGAAAACCATTTGCGTGTGACCCTCTAGGCCCAAATACCGGTCCAGTTAATAGCCCATTAAGTCCAGTAACCCTTTACTGACCCACTGAATTAATTAATATCTTTATATTCAATTAATCAGTCGAATTTAATGTCCCACAATAAATTCGGACGGACTGCCGATCACGTTGGATGCCAAGCAACATCGCGTGATCCTGGATGGCACTGGGGTTATCGCAACCCTCTATTGGAACCTTTCTGTCATCGGTTAGCGCGCGGATATAATCCTTCATCCGTACAATGTTCCCGAATCGACCTAGGGCATGGTTTACTGTTAAACCCTATTTGGTCGATTCACTTGAATCAGATGTCGCTAATCTGAATCCGATAACTCCTTATCGATTACAGAGTCCGCCCTGGCCAGGGACTTTAAGCGCATCATTCTCGGAACATTCTCTCTCAAACAACCGAGAGCGGATGATCCCGTATTGAACACACAATTACCTTCGAGGGCATTTCCCTGAACCCGATCGCTTGACTTATTGATATCCCATGGTTAGGGATTCGTTCGTCAAGGTCAAAGCTCAGAAACCTACCAACAAGGTATCCTTGGAGTCTCAGGTCCAAGGATCATCCACGCAACCGTGACAATTGAATCGAGCTGGTTAACAGTGAGGTGATTACCATCCAGCGATTCATAGTCGGATCAGTTCAGTGAACTCATTCACCAATGAGCACCTATAGGTTCAGCATAGTGTCTCCACACAAGTGACTTATGGGATCAGTCACCCTCATCATATGAGCTGAAGTAACCTATACTAGTCTATCCGGATGTTCGATGTCCTATCTCAAACATCCTATGACTAGGAACAATTAAGAACATGTGTTTATAAGTCTTCGGTCCCGTAATTATGATCTCATCATAATCCGAACACTATTGCACATGTTCATGGACTTCATCGTGATACGATAAACACAGATCGAATTAATTACACATAATGAATTATTGCCATTTATTAATAATCTGAATATGTACACAGTATCGGATTGGCTTTGAGACCATCTAATACTAACAGCGTGTACAAGAAAAATAGTGGGATCACAATCACATTCATGGTTCTTTACGTTGACGACATCCTACTAATTGGGAATGATGTAGGGATGATGCCATCAGTAAAGATCTGGCTATCTAAGAACTTCTCCATAAAGGATTTGGGAGAAGCATCTTACGTATTGGGAATACGGATCTATATAGATAGATTAAAGAAGATACTTGCCTTAACCCAATCCATATACATAGAAACCATTGTCAAAAGGTTTGGCATAGAAAATTCCAAGAGAGGTCTTAGACTGATGAGACATCAAATTTATCTCTCCAAAGGTCACTCTCCCAAGATTTCTGAGGAGAGAGCAATGATGGATAAGATTCCCTATGCATCAGCTATAGGTTCCATCATGTATGCCATGCTATGTACTAGACCTGATGTTGTATATGCTCTAAGCGTTACGAGCAGACATCAGGTAGATCCAGGTGATGAACACTGGAAGGCTGTAAAATGTATCCTTAAGTACTTAAGAAGAACTAAGGATATGTTTCTAGTCTATGGAGGAGGAGACTTAAAGCTGCAAGCATACACTGATTCAAGTTTTTAGTCTAATCCTGATGACAGCAAGTCGACATCAGGTTTTGTCTTCACACCCAATGGGGGAGCAGTGAGCTGGAAAAGTTCCAAGCAGGAAACCATTGCTGATTCGACAACGGAAGCTGAATATATTGTTGCTACTGAAGCCGCCAAGGAAGCTTTCTGGATGAAGAAATTCATCGACAATCTTGGTGCGGTGGAAAGCATTTCTAGTCCCGTCCCACTGCTATGTGACAACAATGGGGCGATTGCTCAAGCGAAAGAGCCGAGGTCTCATCAGAAGTCGAAGCACATTCTGCGGCGCTTTCATCTGATCAGAGAGATTATAGCTCGAGGAGATGTCGTAGTGGAGAGAGTTCCTTCAGCCGACAACATAGCAGATCCACTGACAAAGCCTTTGTCTCAAAATGTCTTTGAGCGTCACTTAAAGAATATGGGTATTCTATATAAAAGTGATTGGCTTTAGTCCAAGTGGGAGATTGTTAGTATTAGGTAGTCTGAAAGCCAATCCAATGCTATGTATCATTTAGTTTATTGATAAATGGCATTAATTTATTGTGTATAATTAATTCGATCTATGTTTATCGTATCACGATGAAGTCTATGAACATGTGCAACAATCTTTGGATTATGATGAGATCATAATTACTGGACCAAAGATTTATAAATACATGTTCTCAATTGTTCATAGTCGGAGGATATTTGAGATGGACATCAAACATCTGGATAGACTAGTACATGTTGCTTTAGCTTATATGATGAGGGTGATTGATCCTATAAGTCACTTGTGTGGAGACACTATGCTGGACCTATAGGTGCTCATTGGAGAATGAGTTCACTGAACTGATCCAACCATGAATTGCTGGATGGTATATACCTCACTGTTAACCAGCTCGATTCTTTTGTCACGATTGCGTAGATGATTCTTAGACCTGAGACACCAAAGATACCTTGTTGGTACGTCTCTAAGCTTTGACTTTGACTAACGAATCCCTAACCATGGGTTATCAATAAGTCAAAAGATCGGGTTCAGAGAAATGCCCTTGAAAGTATTCAATATGGGATTATCCGCTCTCGGTATTATGAGAGAGAATGTTCCGAGAATGATGCGCTTAAGTCCCTGGCCAGGGCGGACACTATATCAGATAAAGAGTTATTCGATATAGATTAGTGACATCCGATTCAAGTGAATCGATCGGCTAGGGTTTAATAGTAAACCATACCCTAGGTCGATTCAGGAACATTGTATGGATGAAGAGTTATATTCACGTACTAACCGATGACGGAAAGGTTCCAATAGAGGGTTGCAATAACCCCAATGCCATCTAGGATCACGCGATGTTGCTTGGCATCTAACATGATCGGAAGCCCGTCCGAATTTACTGTCGGACATTAAATTCGACTGATTAATTAATATAAGGATTGTAATTAATTCAGTGGGTCCGTAAAGAGGTACTGGGCTTAATAGACCATTAACTGGACTGGTATTTGGGCCTAGAGGGCCACACACAAAAGGTATTCAAGTTGATGGATAATCCGACAGGATTTCGGATAAGTCTGGGTTTTTATGAAAAACCACAAATAGGCTTATTATAAAAGAACGGCTACTACGTCGGGGGCCAACAACTCTAACCTAGCCGCCGCCCACTTTCTCTCTCCTCTCTACAGGGTGCACGACACGAGGCGGCCATCTAGAGGCTCTGCTTCGGCTCCCGACTGCTTCGCCTTCCGATCGACGGGAGTTTCTAAATCCGCATGTCGCGGCAGATTACGCGTCGCCAGACGTGATCCACGAACGCCGCATTAAGCGAGGAGGCGAGGACGATCCATCGCGTGGATACCGCTAGAGGTTGGGCACCTGTGCGGCTTGCGGCATCACTCCGACGGAACCGGAAAACGAACGCGGATTTGAATCCGCGCAAGGGAAATCAGATTTCCCGATTTATTTTGTTGACCGAAACGGGATGGATTCGATCCCGTATATTTTATTTCCGCTGCATTTCCGGTCGGATCCGGACACAAAGAACCCAACACTCCTCAGGAAACACATCAACAAAGTCACATACTACAAGCACCTCCCAAGGACTAGAACCACTACTAACACCAGCTATAACTGCTGAGACAAGGAAAGCTTCATAGCCACCAACAAGTAACCTCTGGGCCTTAAAAGCAGAAATAAGAATACCACGAGAAGAGAGCATAATACCTTGGAAGTAGAAGGCCGGGATGTCCGGGATGGATAAGCGCACCCTCTTCCTATGACAGTCCACCTCGGCATAATAAGCCTCCAACCAATCCACGCCCAAGATGACATCAAAGTCACAAATGGCAAGCACAACTAACTGGGCAAGTAACTGATGACCCTCAATGGTCAAGGGAACCTCACTCAAATAGTTATAAGTCAACATGAAATCCCCAGAAGGAACCTTAACCATCAGATAACTCATCAACGGGTGCAGAAAGAACATCTACGAACTATTCAGAAATAAAAGAATGCGAAGCACCCGAATCAATCAACACATGCGCGGAGTTCTCAAGGACAGAAAGTGTACCTTCCTCCAAGTTGGACGCACGAGCCTCTTTTCTGGTGATAGCGAGAACTCTCCCCTGGGTCTTTGGCTCTTTTGATCACTCGATCCCATCCCCTGACCATGCCCCTGTGGGCAATACCTCGCCAAATGGCCCTGCTGGCTACAAGTATAACACCTCCTAGAAAATGCGGGACACTGAGTCCCACCGTGAGTACCACCACAATGACGACAAGCTGCTGGAAATCTCTGAACTGCCTCCTGCTGAGCACTGGATACCGACTGACTCTGTTGAGTCTACCTGGGTCTGCTACTACCACTGTTGCCGCTGTTGCCGCCACCACCTCGAAAGAACATCTTGAATCTGGAACCGAGTTAAGAAGATCCTGATCGAGACGAAGGAGTTGCTACTGCTGCTGCTGTCTTCCCCTTGCCGTAAGCTGGCCCCTGAGTAGCTAGTCCCCTCTCCCGAGTCGACTGATCGTGCTGTACCTCGATTACCGCGGCACACTTAACCGCCGATGCCAAGTCCATACAACAGTGGGACGCCACAAAGCTCCTCAAGTTGGACCTCAGTCCATCCACGAACTTCTCGGCCCAACACTCTTCGTCTCCTGAAATGAAGGGCACAAACCTCCCAAGCAAAACGAATTTCATCTGGTACTCGAGCACTATCATGCTCCCTTGGGTCAACTCTATAAATTCCCTCTCCTTGGCCTTCTGGACATGCCTTGGGAAGTACTGCGCATTAAACTCCTTCACAAATGTTTCCCCTGGAATCTCCCTGAGATTCCTATCTGCACAAGACAAGCTTTCCAAAGTCGTACACCAGTCATAGGCATCATCCTTCAACATGAAGGTAGCCAACAGAGTCCTCTCAACTACCGCACAATCTATGGTATCTAGGATTTTGTACACAGATTTACTTGACATAGTTCTAGCATTTTAAGTATAACTCCGTGTATAAAATTCATAATTAAGTAAGACAACTTCCATTAGAACTATGACTCAACATTCTAGGCGTTGTATGAAGAATACATGTTTAAAATAAGTTGTTTTCTAATCGGAATTAGGACATCTTTAGACATGAAGGAAATCTGTCAGATTTATGAATTCGGAGTACTCAGGGTAGCAGGTCAGTTGAATAGGCATATCTTTTATATAGATGTCCAAAAATAGTGAGATTGGTTGCATTGGAAAGATAATAAAAACTTATAAAACTTTGCAAAAGATAGTTTTTCTTAATTCAGACATTTAAGGGGTTGTATTTAAAGGTCTTTAGAAAAGGAAACTGCAGGTAGCGTGATCAGAGTCCGATTTGGACTAGGAAGTGACTTTAACTTGGAGATTAAGTTATGAAGAATAAGAGTTCGACTCTAGCAAAGAAAATGGGTGTTGGTGGTTATATTAGGATGGTAAATAAGCATAAATAGAGCCTTTGGTCATGCTCAACCTCTATAGCATGGAGCTCTCTTCTAAAGAGTAAGTTCATGCAGTGTTCTTGAGAGAATAGAGTTGTTCATGGTTATTTCTTTTGGAGGTTTGATTCTAATCAATGTTTTATGTTATTGGAGGCTTAAAGAATGTGGAAAAGAGTTTAGAGGAAGAAGAAATCATAGATAGATAGCAAGGAAATCATAGGAGTATCAAGAGCTGGTCTTTCTATAAGAAGTAGGTGGATAATTGTACATATGATCTATTTTGTATTACAAAACTATGTTATTTTCGAAAGTTTTTAAAGGTAAATCAATTAGCAAGAACTTTATAGATCTAATTCATAATATTCAAGTTGCAGATTTTTGTAATCTTTTTTTCTATTTATTCCATGATTATTATCTCAGCCTATGTAATTTTTCCGTTCAATTTGTTTTGTTTCTAATTATGATTACACGAGTTACATATTTTTATTATCCTTGGTCTGGTGCCCAATAAAATTGAAATGGACCGAAGTTTATTTTTCATATTATATTCATGCCCAATAAATGTCATAATTTTCAAAGTCTGTTTGGTATTTATTTCGTAATATTCTTTTCAGACTATATAATCTGTCATGACAGTTTTGAAAGCTCAACTTGTGAATCCTATATCTCACTTGATTCATGTCCAAATCATACAAAATTTTGTAGAAACTTTTTTTGTAATAGCCTTGACTGATCGAAAAAGTTTGAAAATTTTATGATCCGTTTGCTATTCAGTTTTTCCTCTGTTTTGATTTGTTGGAATTCGATTTAAGTCGGATTCTCCGAATCAAAGTGAGAATATAAAATCATATAAAATCAATCTAGAAATTGATGAAACTTTGTTTACCCTTTACATATGATCTTTTTGACATGTCCTCTAAGTTTGGTAATTTTATGAATTTGTTTGATATTATTTGGCTTATTTGTTGATTTGTTAGCTCTGTAAATTAGTTTTGATGGCCGAAAAATATGTTTGTTATTTCGAAAATTCTAAGAAAATCTTTTGACTATTTTTTCTGTCCGCCAACTTATTCTGACCAGCTTTACTCTAATTTTTTATATATATGACCATGATGTCTCTAAGTGGCTATTTTGTATATAAAAGTATGTATTTTAACTCTTATATGTACGTATTAATTTGATAATTTAATTTTTCGATTTATGCTCATCTTTTGTCATTATTTGATATCTATTAATATGATTGTGTCATAATTATTTGACTTTGCTTGGACATTGCCATTTTAAGGAGATATTTGGTCCGATTTCATTATAAACATCCATATTGGATAGAGTATTTTGTTTAGAATCCGAGGGCAAACAGGTGGAATCCTGATTTCTGGCCGGCTAAAATCAGGGGACGACGATACATAACGTCTTAGCAGTTTTGAGTTAGGTGGGACTTAGACTCCCCGGTTCTGCACAGTGACTAAGTCCTTTGGATCATTTGCCTAGATGCTTTAGTATTTGTTTTATTTGGCTCCTTATGTAGTGGTTTGGGTGCATGTCCATTATGATATGATTTGATTTGTTTGATTAGCACATAAATCTGAAATCCTTACTCCATATGTTCATTTGAATTCAGCTTAGTCATTTGAATCTTTTGATCATCGTGTTCAGCTATCTCTTTGCAATCATATTAATCTGTCTTAATTATATGATACATGATATGAATCGGATTTGATAAGCTATTATGCCATGATATTTGTTATATGATATGACATGTGCTTAGGGGACAACGATACGTAACACTCTGACAATTTGATATGTTATGTGATACGTTCTGATCATGGCTAGTAAAATTTGATATGTCTGATATAAGTTCGATCATGCCATATATGCTATATGTTAATTGATCTATTCATGCTATTAAAAAACACGTTTGATTTGATAAATTTATATCTTGCTATGTTTTATATTATGTTCTTATTTGAGATATATGTAGAACTGTGTAAGATCATATTTAGTATAATTTAATTGTATAATGTGATTTGTAAAGTTTACTATATATTAAGTCATGTGGATTGTTTGAAGCCTACTGAGTGGTTGTACTCATAAATCCTATTAATATTTTCAGAGTCTGAGAAAGAGAATCTGGAATCTGAGAAGACTTCTGATTGAGACATTTGACATCTTCAGGAGGTTATTAGATTGTATTCTACAGCTTTCTTAGACTTGATGTAATAGGGATAATGAGAGATTGATGTATTTTTCTTTATTTGGTGAGATTGAGAATTTATATACTATTGATGGAAATTGTAATTTGTGAATTTTAGTATTGATTATATTTGGATATTTTGGGTTACTTGATGGTTATGACATTTATTTAAAATTGCCTTGTGGTTTTTTAGCGCTTATATTTGTTTTTTATGGTGGAATTTGTTCTGAATTTACGTGGTCAGATTTTGAGTTAAAAAAAAAAAATTGAACCGGATCCAAGGCGTAACAATTGGCCTCTACATAGCCTTAATCTTCAAGAGCTTCAATGGAGAAGGAAAATGAGAAAAAAGAAGTCTTCAAATTCTTTCCACGTTTTCTGCAGTAGAGGGTTTCTTTTCACCTTGATTTTAACTCCAAAATACCATTAGCCAACTTTTTTCAAAGGTCCAAGAGATATTGTATTTATAAGAAGTGATTCTAGGGTGTTTTTACCTTCAAAGGACTCTCCTCGCGATCGGACCTGTCTCGGATAATCACGGAAGAATTGGAAACTTTTTCAACCTCTGAAACTGAATTATCTCGGCCAAATCATGTTTATTAGGAACTCATAAATCGCATCACCCAATAGGGACGTCTTTTAACTAATTAATGAGACTAAAATAGAAACAAATTTCGGAAAGAAAATTGAAATACATTAGGAAACCTAAATCGTGTCTCTCCTCAGAGACGTTTTTCAGTTAATTAGGAAATTAACTAAAATCAAATTGAAAATCGAAATGGATTAACAAACCTAAATGGCATCTCCCTTGAGCGACGTTATTCAGTTAATCTTATCCCGATTAGAAAATTTGAGTTCGGATTGATTTCTGCTAATAAACTAAATGGTGTCTCCCTGAGGCGACGTCATTCAACAAATTTTAAGAAAAATCAATAAAAATTAATTAAAGATTAAAGGTCAGACCATTTCGAGGCATTATTATTGTGACATAAAATTTACTCAATATGATATTAAAATTAACGTGTCTACAATCATCAGGTTGGCGTGGCTCTCTACCATGGTTATCTCAATGTTGGCCACCACATACTGGTTCTCCATGGCTAATCTATAGTTGGCGCCGCGAGTGAATGGTGAAGTGTTGATGCAAGTTTGCATGTATGTGGACAGGGGAATTTTGTCAAGTAGGTGGTGGGCACTTGTAAATCCCTATGAGAATCAAAAGCTTTATGCAACTGCCTTCATCAATGGTGGGTAGCACCCGAGGACATCACTACACATCTCCTTATTGCATTGCCAAGGCACTATCATTGTCTTTTTCTTCTTGTTGTTTGCCTCCTCCATCTTCTCCTTCCCCTGCCCTTCTCTGTTGCCCTTCCCACTCGCTTACCAGTAGGTCTGAGGTAGTAACAACAGTCGAGTGACGGGCAGAGGCATCTCTGAGGGAACAACAAGGGCAAGCCAATTGGTGCGGGCGACTTGGCGGCAATGTGCGCGAAACAACTGGCAGATTGGAAAATTGGAGGAGAACCGTGGCGACGGTGAGGACGGACTGGCAATAGATTAGAGGCAAGCGAGGGGGACGGCTAGGGCCGACCTACTTCGGCAAATCGGCACCAAATCAACGACGGCGAGGGCGGACCATCGCAAGAGATTGGAGGCGAGCGTGGGCAGATCAGGGGCAACGGCAGTTGGCAGCGAGGGGATGAGTGGGGAAAATCTGAGACGAATCAGGGTGGAGGGGGTTAGGTTTTGGTTTCGTGGGTATCGTGACAAAAAATAAAAGAGGGTGTACCCTCTTTTTATTTTTATCTTGTTTTTGTGAGTGAGACTGTTATCAAAACATATCTTGAGAATGTTTATAACACAACCAAACACCCTATTAACCTTTTCCGAAAGAGACATATCGATGGATTTTGCATTTTTTCTCTTTCTCTCTCTCTCCCAACCTCCTTTCCTTCTGCCACCACCATCCCCACATCTCTCTCTCTCTCATCCCACGTCTCCCCTCTCCGTCTTCTGTGCTCCATCATCCCGTGTCTCTCTCTCTCACCCCCCCCTTGAACGGTTCTTTATAATGCTTAAAAATTATCACAATCTTTTCAAATAAGAAAAAACAAAAAAAGGGCTAATTACATTATTTTTAAAAGTAAAAATAATTTTTTGAAGGAAATAAAAGTTAAAAGTGAAATAGTCCTAAAGTGAAAAGTGTTCCCAAACACCCTATTAAAATAGTTCAATAGTGATGGTCGGTTAAGTACTTTGTTGACCTTTGCAAAGAGAGAGATATTGGCGACCATGCAAGTATTGATCTGGTTAGGAAGTCCTTGGCAGAGCTGTCACGTGTTTTGTCCATAAATTAAGGCCTGATGATGGCCTCACATGTAGCATGTTCAGCTCAGAGAAATAGGGACCTTCGTGGCTCAATACAAAGCCCACATGCTCCATTGACTTAATCCTACAACTGGCAATGAGATGGGATTCTCAACGGTACAAACAAAAAGGAAACAAGGATGCAAAAGCGGTTCTCCTAATTAAAGAGGCGACCTTACAACTTTGGCATTCCATTCTCTCTTGACATGAGAAATTCCTAAATCTTGAAAACCCTGTAGTAAGAATAAGTTCACGAAGAATCTCTCCCGGAAGAGAATTTTCCTATCAAACAAAAATCAAATATTTTTTATTTTTCGATACTTATAATCATTCAATATTTCTTATAGTTCCTTGTAATTTTCATACATTTTTCAAAACCTCTCATAATCTCAACTTTTTAAGGATGGCGGAAGGACCTTTAAAAGATTTTTTCATTAATTTTAGAGATTAATGAAACAAGTTAAAAATCATAAAGTCTATGAAAAAATAGAGAACACAAAAATAAAACAGCGATGCCAAATCAGGAAAGCAAGAGGCTTGTATGATGTGGTCGGTGCGGTGCAGATGCTGTCTGATCCATGATCCCTTGCTTCGGAGCTGGGAGGGCAGAAAGGTTTTATGGGGGCCCCACTTAAGAAAGGCATGGAAAGCCTGCCCGGCTTCCCGTGAATCCAGACCGTAGGGTGCCAGGAGCCGTCTGTTATGCAGACCGCCACCTGCCGGTCGGTTGAGCTGAAGCGTGGTGCTGTGCTGCGTGGGCGGCGTAGGCGTTTAGCCGCCAATGACGGAAGAGTATATCCTACTTGACGAGGAAATGGAGCCACTGGAGCGGGCGCATTGCACCCAAAACGTGGCTGTCTTTTATTTTTCAGTAGTCAGCCTAGTGGCTAGAGGCCCAAAGGCCGCCCGCGCCCATCAAGGACCGATCCCTGGTGGGCACCCCACCCCCCCAATGTCCTAACATCCCAGCGCCACTGCGTCGGGACTACCCAGACATACAATCTTCTATTGGCTCGCTTCGGTCTATTACATGTCTATAGGATATGGAACGAAATTGTCTAGACCATTTTATCTTGACCTCAATACGTCTTCAGACTCAACAGAAAGTGATGTACTTATTTGATCCAATCACTTCAGACACAAATGATCTATTTGTCCTCCCTTTGTTGAGTCTAGGAGTACACCAACGTCCAGACAAATGGTCCAGACGATTTGAGGTGTTATTTGAAAATCCATAGAAGGTGAGAGCTTTTTCCCAAAAACACTTTTTCTACAAAAAAGAAAAAAAGGATAGTATAGATTTTGCATAATCATTAGTCATCCCAAAATCTTGTTTGGCAACTCCACTAGATTGTGTAGATTAAACAATTGAAGTTATAAAAAATGTCTAAGAGATAAGATCTCTCCAAAAGCTACATTAATCTCTCCAAAAAGTACTTCCCACCAACTTTTGAAACTAATGGCGTTTCTTTTGCTCTAGTCTCTCTCTCTCTCTTTCTCTCTTCAAACCCCAAAAATAGCTAGTGTAGAATCCAAGGGTCGATGTTGCTGTTTGGAAACTAGAGGGAGAAACCTGCAGCCTCGTGCCCTTTCCCAAATGATGCCTAAGAAATAAGATCTTCTTGTACTCACTCGATGAGATGAATAAGTCATTTTATAAAAGCAAAAGAAAATTGTGTTCTTTTGACTCTTGAAAATGTAACATATTTATAAATAAGTCCTCCTAATCCAACTAATTATAAAAAAAAAAATTACAATCTACTACGAATTGGTGAAAGGCCCTTAAATATTACAAATAAACTCCTAAAAGAGACCTATTTGTAAGAAAATTGTGATTGTGAGGACTTATTTGTAACTAGTTAGATTAGAAGAGTTTATTTATAAAAAAGTTTATAGGGACTAAAAGATAGAAAACAGGTGTGAGATTAAAGTTTGACTTCATCCTATCTGAGCGGGGCACCCTCTAATTTTTAGAAAACCACATTTAGAAAATCTCATCTCATGTTTAATGAGATATCATTTTCTTTGTCATCTAACAATTTCACTAACTTGAGAGGAGAGAATGATGGTTCCCCTAATACAGATAGATAATGTCTGTTAGGTGTGGGCGCCTTCACTTGTCTGTTAGGTGTAGGCGCCATCACTGAGCAAGATGGTGGTTGTTAGGAATAATAGTATGACCTTTAGTATCGACTCAGACGGGTGCACCCTTACTTACATACTGAAAGAGGGATTGTGGCAGCAACATAAGTTAGATCAAGGTCAAATTATTCTAGAAGGATTGCATACTTTGGCCAAATAAGAGATGACTACAATATATTGTTGAAGGAGGAGAATTTTGCCTAGCCCAGTACCAGCCTAACATTATGACCCTATATGACTAAGAAAAGTCCATTAGGCTTAGAACAGTTTGATGCTTAGAAATAACAATTCGTTGTGGGATTTGATCCGAGTCCACCCGAAAAAGGGACCCTTACGGCACCAACTGGATCTGATATGGACCAGAACCCCTACTTGGAGACGGTCCTACCTCAATGAGGAAACCCTAATCCCCCTCGAACAAATCCGATCATGACCAGGGACATGCTAAGAGGGATCCATAAATCTGCCCAGATACAGACTCTTTTCCCAGCCCAGACCTTTCCAATTTGGGGTCCATCGAGAAGATTTTTCCAAGATTAACCTTTCTCAGTCAGAATCGACCTCTATCAACGTCCTGAATTACTATATAAGGACTCTGGGTCCAACTGACAAAGGTACACTCTCCAAAACCTAAGCAACCCTAATTCGCTTCTTTCATCTTTCAACTTTTTTAATTTAAGCAACGGAGGGGGATCCCTCAATTCGTCACTAGGAGTCCTTTAATGGTGTTCTCTTTTGCAGGTCCACTATCTCTCACTCTTCGATCCTCAGTAGAGGGTTCTTGATTGTGATGGACGAGATTTCGACCCATCAATTGTTCTTTTCAAGAAAAAATATTCCCAAAATAACAAAAGACAAGCTTTTAGCCTTAGAAACACATGAATACCTTTATTAGCAACGTTGTGGAATCATACAGAACACCTCAATCATCGTAATAAATCCTCTCTAAAGAAGGTGGAATGTGCATATTGGCTAAATAAATACATCAATATTTCTGCATGGATGCGTAGCTCTTCGAAAATAAATATCCATTGGCAGATGCCCATATGGGATAGATAAACATATCAATATTTCTTCATGGATTCGTAGCTTTTCGAAAAGAAATACCCATTGGCAGATTCCCATGTAGAAACTAAGGGTCCATTTGGTTAGATGTAAACAAAAAATTCAATGGAAAAGTGATTCCATGGAATATATTTTATAGGGAAAATGCAAACGTACTCTGCTATTTGGTAGCTGAATAATTAAATTTTTGAAAGTTGAATGCCAATAACCAACAGGTTCAAAAGATTCTTTATTTTTTTGTTGGAAAGTAACACCAGATGTGAGCTAGCACTTGGAGAGGAAAGGTAATGCTCATGTCGCACGTACGTGACAGGGGAAAGTTGCAGTCTGCACTGGTTGCATAACCGAGAAGGTCTGAGAGATCAGTTGAAGAGATGGGCTCGGAAAACGGCATTCATAGACTTTGGTGGATGCCCTTTTTTAGATTTGAGCATGATCAACGGATGAGGTTTTCCTTTGATTGAAGTTTTTCGAGCAGCCAAACAAGCCTTCCAGTTGGAGATTTCCCGAAAACATGCACATGAAGCACTATTTACGCCTAACCAAACAAACCCTAAGTGGAATGCTACTAGTGATAAGACTAGAAATGAAGCCTGATGGATTTAGAACTATGGAAACCACCCTGGGGGGTTAAATAGGGTGATAATTTTTTTTTTCGAAAATCTTAAATTTAAACGTTAAAACCCGAATGCAGTGCTTATGATGATAATGAAAAGATATGAACGCGAAGCACAATCACACAAGAGGCACAAGATTTATAGTGGTTCCGTCCACTAAATGGTGACCTACGTCCACTCTCCAACTACGTTGGGCTTTTCCACTAGAAAATAAATTATAATACACTACCACTAGGTTTGTTCTTAGCCAATCAACACACTAGATATCAAACCTCTAGCTAAGCTCCCCCTAGATACAAGGCTTTTAGTAAGACACACTTTCAATCCTCTTAAAAATTGACCATCTTCTACCAAGGACGGTACAAAACTAGTGGTGGCAATGAGCCGAGCCAAGTCGAGCTTTCACTCGTTCAAGCTCGACTCGGTTAAAATGGTCGAGCTTGAGCCCGAGCCAGTATTGAACCCATTTTGTGAGCTTGAGCTTGATTCGAGAAAAAATATCTTAGCTCGAGCTCGGCTTGTGAAACAGTTCAACTCACCAACGAGCCAACCCAGTTTTATGCCGAATCAAACAGTTGGACGACGCGAATGAAGGGGGAATCCAACGCTTTTACAGAGAAACCGGGGCCAACTCTTTTGAATGCACCTGATATATGACTAAAAGGGGCGGTAGGTGGTGTGCATGCAGAGCGCGGGCTTGGTGCATTTGTGGCGTTCTGTTTAGTCCTGTACCGAGAATTTAAAAACTCTTGCAGGCTTCATAATAACCAATGGCCTTAACTACAACGAGCTTCGGTGTTTCGCTGGGCCGAGTGCTGTTCTTATGCTGTGTTTACTGGTTGGACTGGTGTTGTTTTGGAGTTTTGAAGATGAGAATAATGTGAAATTTAAATAAGTTAAATAATATATTTTAGTATGAGCCAGCTCGCGAGCTGGTCGAGCCGAGCTTGGTTGTGCTCGGGCTTGGCTCGTTTGCTTATGCGAGCCGAGCTCGGGTCGAGCTTGACTCGTTGGTGAATTTGAGCAGAGCAGAACCGAGCTAAAGTCGAGCCGAGCTCGAGTAGCTCGTGAGCGGCTCGGCTCATTGCTAGTCCTATACACAACCTCTAATCTCTTTAAAGATTGGCCCTCTTCCACTAAGAAAGATACACAACAAGAAATGAAAGAAAGATAGGAATCTTAGCTTTCTAAACTACACTACACTCACAAGATATCGTATACTTTATTAAATATTACAACATGAAATAAACCAAGAAAGCACAAGCTTTAAACTCCCTTCTTATGGTGTCCTTGCTCTAGGAGTTGATTTGATGTCCTCTGAGTCCTCCTACTAGCCCTTTCTTTAAGAAGCTTCACCAATATCTCCTTCTAGAGGAAGAAGACTAGTTGCACTCCAAGGAAGCTTCCTATGGTCTTGGTCCTTATCTTGATCAAAGGAAAGAAGATTCACCAAGCTAGCACTATCTCCCTTGAGCTGCACACATGAGAACAACTCCAAAATAAAGCTCCACTTCAAGGGTTAGAAATCAAGCTCAAGTTGAAGACCAAAAACCCAAGAGAGTTCTCTCCACCCTTCTCACATTTTTCTCTCCAAGACCTTGTCTCAAAAACGTACCACACTCTCCCTTTTATAGGTCCTAAGAAAAAGTCCTAGCCGTTAGATACACCTGGGAACGTTCCATACAAGTTTTAATATTTTTAATGGCACAAGAGTCTAAGGCATTCTAATGGCCCTCTATTGTACCGGCTAACAACTACCGTGTGATGTCACTTGAACAAAAGGCTTTTCTAGGAAGTTCTCCTTGGAGAGTGAACCAAGTGATAGGTAAGAAGGTGATAGTAGTGTGTAACATATTAGGCTTCCAAAAGCTTTCAAAATGTACCTTAGGATCTCAAAAAATATATGGAGATTTTGTACTATCTTGGGAAAAGGCTTGAGTGATATTCTCGGTGGTCCTTTTATCCTAAAAGGTTCCATGCAACTGTCCTTTCTTTGTGACAGACAAGGACAACTCAATCTGGCTTATCGCATGGGTCTGGATCATTCTGGATGACCGGGACCAAAGACTGGACGTCTAAAGGTAGTGTAGGAAAAATGGGCTGCCATTACCCTCTATTGGTACTAGTCAACCAGTCCCTGGGTTGGTCGACCGATTCGTCAGACTCAGAATCTCTGAGTATTAGTACTGGTCGACCAATGGCCAATTGGTCGATCAACTAGGCCAACTCAGTGAAAATTGAATTATGGTGTTGGTCGACCAGTGTGCCACTAGTCGACTAATACCCGTCTGATTGAGTATTGGCTTCTCGTTCAAATGTGACTTTTGGGATTTTTTTTAGAATCGTTAGTCATAAAAAATAGTATTTGCAGTCCAAAAATCCTATTGCATTCATATCCATATAAAAGGAAAATTTGACAATAAATCTTATGTTAATAAAAGATTGACCATTCGATTTACCGCAATACTTACAAATAGCAACCATTTTGAGTTGAAGTGTTTTGTTTCATCAAAATCAATTCAAAGGGCTCATTTTTTATTCTAAAAAGCAAATTAAGTAGATAGAAAAAAATATATCCGGTAATTATAGGAATCAGAAATTTTTGATTTATAAAACAAAAATAGTTATCTCCGTATTCTAATTCTAATTTTTAATTATGTTAAATATTAAAATTTATAAATAATAATCATATTATATACAAATTTTTTTAAATATTGAATATATTCTCTAATATAATATAATTAAGAGGATAAGAATTGAGGAAACTTTAAATTACTTTTTATAATTTTTGAAAATTATATCTATTTTATTATCAAAACTAAAAACAAAACGGAAATGGAAATATCATTCTCTGATTATATCAAAATTGAAAATACGATTTTATTATCGGAATCGAAAATGAAATTGGCATTACAATTTCCGCATTCTATTTGTTTATAGCCTAAACGGTGACTCATTTTAGAGAAGTCGAACCAAATCAAACAAAACCTAAAACCAAACCATATATTTCTTCAACCAATTCACATTAAACCAAAATAATTTGATTATTCCAATTTAATTAGGCTTAGCCTTAATAGTGAGTCCCAAGCTCTAAAGTAAATTTTCAAAAATTTAACAACCTATGAAATGAGTGAATAGTTTACGTAAGTAAAGATTAGATATATTACTTAATAACCCTAAGAGATCTTTTACTGCATAGTGAAGGTAAATATAAATAAATAAGTACTACAACAATAAAGAAAATCATATTATACCTTACATTGCATGGAGGATGATCTTCTTAACTTAAATAGAGACTGACTTTATTTAGATATAATACAATTATTAGAAGTTTACATTAGACTTTTGCGCTTTTATATATTTAACTTAATTTCTTCAATTTCGTTCCAAATCAAATTTTGTTATTTGTTTTTAGTTTCAACGTAAATCAATTCTTTTAGATTTCAATCCGTGTCAACCCGACCTGCATGAGTCCTTTTGACTTCACTTTCAAGTTCAACCAAGTAGTAAACACCACCGGGTTTGATAAGCAGATAAGGGTGGAATAAGATGCATTTTTCCACGTACTCTCTGTCTCTTCTAATTTGATAGGGCATGCATATATTTTATTCTAGAATTGGATGACTTATTTTTAGGAAGAAAATAATAATCTATTTCACTTAAAAGAGTGGAATTATTTATTCTGCTTTATTCCTAGAATAAGGCAAAAGTATATCAAGAGTTTTTGTTCCAAGAATGGGATTCGGAAAGGAAACCTACTTTAGTTGGTCGGTGGTCCATTCATACACATCCCGAAAAATTATCCGAAATGCAAACGCAAAAGCTAAGTGGTGGATGAACAATATATTACTGATAAAAATTACCCTTTTAATTTCCATAAAACTATTCATTTTTATTTCCTAAACAAACAACACAAATACATTTTAACATACAATTAAACAGACATATTAATAGCGTTCGGAAATAAATGAAATCCAATGAGGTCAAAATATGAAACAAGAATAAACAAATTATGCAACATGAATTAATTCACAAACATGAAGAACAAACTCGTTGGATGCTGATACGCAGAGAAATAGTCCCATTAGGAAATTTCGGAACATGGGCTTTCGTTAGTGTTGGCTTAAAGTAGGCTGTCCCGAACATGGGCTTTCCTAGGCCCGGTCTGGCCCAAACCTCGGAATTGTACTTGCTGTGCGGTCGGGCGGCTGTTTGATCGTCTTCGATCAAATGTATGCAGTAGAAAGTAGTAATTTTTTTAATTTTATTTTCAAATCTACGAGGGTGGGGGTAACCCGGGAGGAGTCATGTGTATCATTCGATTTTTTTTATTTTTTTCTAACCATTTGATCAGATAGTTCGAAAAATTAAACCAAAAAAGAAAAAAATAGTTACGTGCTGTTATAACCGTCCGATCGTGGCTGATCGAACGACTACCAAGCAGTGCAGCAATTATAATTCTTAATGATTTTGGTTCATGCTCGACCTGTCCCAAACAAGATGGACCATGGTGCGGTCCCTTGTTCACACGGAAGGAGAGGAATGCATAGATGAGAAGAGGGAGAGAAAGGATGGATCAGGTGAAAGAAAGACAGAATATCATCGTAGAGAGAGGTCCATGGGTCAACTTGACCCAATGTGATGTAGCCGAAGCTATCACGACCGGATTCTGAGGCTGGAATCCGAAGTTGGGACCCGAAGTTGGATCAGATCAGAGAAGAGACCCAACGGGGATCCGGAGCGCGGCGAGGGCGGAGACGGGACCGAAGATCCGAAGCCAAGGGGTGCCCGGACGAGGGCTTGCTGGGAGCGGAGCCGAGGCACCCCCGGACGGATGAGGGCCAGCCCACGGAGGGCGTGGCCGAGGCTCCTCAGGACGAGGAACGGCCGGCGCGAGGTGGGGCCGAGGCACCTTCGGGCGAGGCGGACCAGCCGGCGAATGGCGTCGAGACCGGGGGGAGAAGATCCGAGGTAGGCGGCCGAGACCGACTCGGAGAGGTCGGCGAAGATTCGAACCGATGCCCCTACAGAAGGAGGAAAAGAAGAAGAACCCGTCAGTGGGAGTCCCGGGTTCGGCCCTAGGGAACCCCCTCCGACGGTCCAGTTAACTTCTGAAGATGATTCGACTCAGAAGGCAAAGAGGTGGAAGAAGTAGCTTTAATGCTTTTTGGACCGTAGTCCTTGGGGTCACGAAGACATACCTTTGGTAATAAATAGTCGTGTATTTATAGCGGATGATAGATGTTGCTTAATGGTGGCAGCCGATATAGGACTATGTTCTAGGTTTACTGGTAAACCGCCATAGCGCCCTATCCTTCCACCGGAGTGGGCCGGATACGGCTACTGGGCCGAAGGGGGTTGGGCCGCTGATGGGCCGGAAGCCGCATAGTGGGCTGGAGCCTGCCGGGCTGAGGGCTGCTGAGCCGCTAATGGGCCGAAGGCTATCGGGCCGCTGATGGGCCGAAGGTTGATGGGCCGTTGACGGGCCGAGGACCTCTGGGCTGCTCACTGGGCCGAAGGCTGCTGGGCTGAAGGCAGCTAAAGGGCCTGCTTCTGATGCTGTCGGGCTGATCTCAGTGTTGGGCTTGCTTTAATGGGCCGAATCGGATTCTGCCTCATCACATAGCCCCCCACTCTTGTCTTCCTCAGTTTCATTAGATGGCGAGAGTATAGTCCAAAGCTTCCTCGGAGGAATAACATGACATGCGCCGTCTGAAACTTTCTGCTTTGCCATGAAAAGGAACTGCCTTCGGTCGGCCGAGGGCTAGTAACAATTAGCCTTGTCTCTGTTCGAGATGTAGCGACGAATGCCTTTGTCCTCGGTTGCGAAGGGACGAGTCTTCTGATCGTGTCAGGATTTCCGAAAAAATGGACGGAAAAGATGTCAAGTTCCCTATCAGAACGGTCGCATCGTGAGAAAACACAGGATACGTGTCGCGTATCTGGCCGTCCCGTTTTAAAGCACAAAAAGATCCTGGCCGCCGACAGTGATCACGCGGATCGCGGGTCACTTCGGCTCTCTGCCCAAGACTTCACTTGGATCGCCGCCTCTTTTGCTTCCGGCACGCGGATCATAACACGTGGCGAGCATCTGAGTTATCAGCCGACGTATAAGGACTGAGGTTTGCGGATCCGGTTTTCGGGGTCGGACCCTGTAGTTCAGGCCCTGATGGGGCTGAGACTCTGTTCTGTTTCGCGTCGAGCCCGCTCGACGCGGTTTAAACGGCGTCCAGCATTGCAGACGCGTTTTATATTGTGCCACATGGGTGCCACGTGGGCTGGCTTTGGGCCGCGAGAGTACGGCCCTGTCGTGTCGTCTGAACGGCGTCTGCGAGGGACGACGCCTTTCAGACTGCGACCCTGGGTTGTCAGTGTACGGCTCCAGTCTTGTCGTCTGAACGGCGTCTTGGATGGACGACGCGTTTCAGACTTCTGTCAGAGCGGCCCATCATGTTGACTGATAGGCGTCCGTACAGCTCGACGCGTTTTAGCCAGTTTCTGGTTACCCCCGCGAACCCTCCTTCTTTTCCCTCATTTCTTCCTTCTCTCTCTCTCTCCTCCCTTCCTCCGGCGATTCCGGCGACGCCTCCTTCCCCTCCCTCTTTTCCTCCCACCATTGCATCTCTCCCTCCACTCCATCAACCTCCTAACTCCCACCACTACCACCACCACCTCCTCCGCAGCGTTTTCTCTCCGAACGGCGGCCGACGTCCCGGTGGAGTAATGACGACCTCGGCGGTACCGGCGGCGGCGTGGGGTGAGACTGGTGGGCGGCTTGGAGCTTGGAGGAGTTCAAGTGACTGGTAGGGTGACTATCCCCAGTGCATTTTCGTTTGAAAATCATGTTTTCCAGCATTTAAAGCATGCTTTGGGGTGCTTTTTGGAGTGAAAACGCTAAGTGCATGTATGAGAAATTGGGTATTCTAATGGGTAGATGGATTCTCCTCCTTCCCCTTTATGTTTTGTGCCTTTTCTACGCGTTTTGGGGGAGAAATCCCACCTCGAGGATTGGGGGAAGCAAGGAGAGAACTTGTCTGTCGGGGCTAAATGGCGTCGAGGTGAAGCGACGCCTTTTAGAAAGGCGGCGCCCACACACGACGCGATTTAACCCATTAACAGATCCTGTTCCCGGACTGATAAGCGTCTAGGGACAGTGACGCCTTTTAATAGGCGACTGGCGTCGACGACGCGTTTTAGTGAAATCACCTCTCATTTCCTGTCCCTGTTTTCGGTTGCTAAAAGGCGACGAGGGACAGCGACGCCTTTCAAAAGGCGGCTATTTGTGGTGACGCGTTTTACGCCAGGTTCTATGGCCGAGTTTCTGTGAACCAGTTTAGGAGACTTGAATGGCGTCGGCCTTGGGCGACGCGATTTAAGACAGAATCACACTAATTCATGCCATTAAAACATGTTACACTGTTAGACAGTTGTTTAGTTAGTTAAATGCATGCTTTAAATTGTACTCTATGGTGATGGATTCATTGTAACCGGATCGTACGCGTGGTGTTGCATGCGACCGTGGACTTCTTACTGTGCTGTGTTTTGAGCTACTGTGGACCTAGAGTGACAGTTGTAGCGCTTTATCACCCTGTGCTGGTGTGGGTGGAGCACAGCGCCGGTGTGGGTGTGGCGGGCTGACGCCTAGTGAGAGAGGGTCACCTGGTGGACCCCGGGGTTAGCTAGTACCGGTGTGGGTGTGGTACCTTTGGGAGTGTCACTCGTGCTGAGGGAAGGAGTAACCACCTGAGCCAGTTGGGCCGGAGTAGCTAGAGTGCTATCCGAGGGGTTACTGTTTGGTCTCAGCGGGTCGGTGTTTCTCACCTTTGTTCGTGTGGTTGTCGTGTTTTACCGAGACGTTGGTTGTGGGCGTGGTAGACCGGTTTTAGAGATATGCATGTTATGTACTTCGAATGCATGTGATTCGCATCGAGATTTAGGAGTAGTAATTACTACTGTACCTGTTACTTTGCCTTTAGCTATACTTTGCACTTGTGGGTGTGTGAGTGGGCAGTGGGGATCGAAGGATCCCTACTGAGTCTTTTCGTTGAGACTCACCCCTGCGGTTTTCAGGTGAGGACTCCAGGCAGACTTAGCGAGGGGTATGCTGTTGTGTGTCGCGCGCCGTCAGTTGTTGTTCCGGGGTATGCCCCGACGTAGTTGTTATCTTTATTTCTGGCCTGTATGCTTAATCATTTCTTTTCTGTTGGAGTATGTAATTATTTGCTGTATCGAGTCGCATTGTAATAACTTTTAATTCCTACATTTTCCTTTCAATTCAATGCGGTGTGAATGTTTAGCTTAGTTTATTGTTTATTCCCCAGACTTACTTAGATCCTGGTTTGGTTCCAAATTAATGATTCGGTACCCATTTAGTAATCGGATCCCCGATTATAGGGTGGCGGGTGGTTACAGTTGGTATCAGAGCATTCGGTCTGGCAAATAAATGAATAACTAGGTTAAATGTCGTAAGTCTGGCAAATAATTACATTATCCCGTACAGGCATGGCGGTAGTGTAGGTCTTAGGATTCTAATTAGAACTTCTCGATTTTGTGATTGTAGGCAATTAGATGGCTCCTAGGAAGAGGATGCCAGTTATTAGAGAGCGGGGAGATGTCCCTAGTGGATCTGAGGCTGGTAGGCCAAGTATAGAGCAGTTCATGGAGGCTATGATGGACACGATGGCTAGATATCAGACCCGAGACCCTAGCGAGAGTTCCAGTGCTCGGGGAGGGTCTTCAGCTGCACTAGAGAGATTCCTAAAGCTGAGGCCGCCTCATTTCACCGGTCGTCCCGACCCTGATGAGGTTGTTCACTGGTTGAGGGAGATGGAGAAGACTTTTGATACTATGGACTGTGCGGCAGTTGAGAGGACTCCTTTAGCAACCTTCATACTGAAGGATGATGCCTATGATTGGTGGACCACTCTGAAGAGTTTGTCTTATGCGGATAGGAGTCTCAGGGAGATTCCATGGGAGACTTTTGTGAAGGAATTTAATGCACAATACTTCCCTAGGCATGTTCAGAGGGCCAAGGAGAGGGAATTTATGGAGCTGACTCAGGGGAGTATGACAGTACTCGAGTACCAGGCGAAGTTTGTTTCGCTTGGGAGGTTTGTGCCTTTCATTTCAGGGGACGAGGAGCGTCAGACTGAGAGGTTTTTAGATGGACTTAGGTCCAGTCTGAGGAATTTTGTGGCATCTCACTGTTGCTCAGATTTGGCATCGGCAGTTAGGTGTGCAGCAGCAATGGAGGCACAGCAGAATCAGTCGGCTAGAGAGAGAGGACTGACCACTCAGGTGTAGACACGCTAATTTTGACGTCATTTCGAGTAAATTTCATATCATATAATAATGCCTCAGAGTGGTCTGATATTTAATCATTGATTAATTTTTATTGATCTTTTTGAGTGTCGGGTCAAACAGACATGTTTAAGTTAATCAATTAAATTGATTTTAACTCAAATTTCAGTTAAAATATGAAGAGGTTTAAAAGACGTCTACCCTTATGGACGTCATTTAGAGTTTATTCTTATGTTAATATTTAAATTTGAATTTTAATCAGTTGATTAATTAGCTAAAAGGTGTCTGTGTGAGTTGACACGTTTTAAGTTTCCTAACTTATTTCTACTTCTCTTCCGGATGTTTATCCTTATCTTAATTAGTGTAAAAGACGTCTACACATGTAGACGCGTTTTAGCTAATACAGATAAAGATAAGTTTTTCCGGATGTTTATCCTTATCTTAATTAATCTGAAAGACGTCTGCCATGGTGGACACGTTTTAGATAATTACAGATAAAGATGAATTAATCTATATTTATCTGTCGGTTAAGATGGATAAATTCTAAGTTTTTTTATGTAAATCCGCGGACGCAGAAAAGGTCTATAAATACCTTACATCTTGAAGAGTTAAAAAAGTTAAGCGTAATCTTGAGTTGATTGAGCAATAGCGAGTTGAAGATCAGAGTAGCAACGTCGGAACGCCGAAGCGCTGCCATTTCCAGAAGTCGGCATCCTTTCAAGATTCTTCATCCATTCAAGAATTCAACCATTGGGCATAAGTCTTTATTTTCTGCATTCATTTCATTTAGTTCTACATTCTTCATCATTCACTTCATGCAACACACAACATATTCATTCTTTTCAAAACCTATTTGATTAAGGGGTTTCAAAAGCCACTCAACAAGTAAGTTTGCTGTTTAATTGCATGTTTAACATCATGATTAGAATAGATACTATTTTTGCTTAAAGTTCTCATCATTGTTGTCTTCATTTCTTTTCTTTCTATTTCTGCTGCACTCAACAACAAGAGAATCAAAATGAGTAAATCAAGCACAAAGTCACAAGAATTTCTGGACGATCCTCAACTTCAACTCCAAATTCAACAACAAGAACAAAGAACAAAGAAAGGGCTCTCTTTCTTCAGCCGGCTGTAGGAGGGGAATCAAGGACTCAATATCTTCCGCGTTTAAACAGGTAGGCGATCAAAACTTCTTTTGAAACTTTTTAGTTAAAAGTTTCTGGCGATCATTGCACGTAGTTTCTGTTTTTAATAGGTTTATTTTGCACTAAACAACATAGATTTTTCATGTTAATCACACTGTTATTCTAAGCACCTACAGCTTTTTTGGCGATCACGGTGGGAGTTGGTCTCGCCATCTTTTAGTTTTTTGTTCTTGCTATCATCAATTGGGCACCCACGGTGCACCATTTGTGTCTCTCGACACATCCTCACCAATTGATGAGTGTTTTAGTTTAGTTAATTTTCCTCATGCACCACGTGCACACCCCAGTGGCAAGATCTTGCCCTCCCCTTGATTAGTTTAAAAAGCTGTTTTTGTGATGAAAATGATGTGTGATTGATTGATTTTCTAGTTATTTAGTTAGTAAATCATCCTGTTAAAATCTGGAACTAAAAAAATCTGCATGAGTTGATTATTTACTGCTTTTATCCTGTTTGAGGAGGATTCAACCTAGAAAATCCTCCTGCAAAACTGTTTCTGCGAACTGAAAAGCGTCTAGGAGCACTGACGCGTTTCAAACTGCGTCAACACACCCAGACGCCTTTCAGTCTTCATATTTTCTCTGCTGTCTACATCTGTTTCTGCGAAAAAATTAAGGTTCTGTTTTGAATAGCGTCGACTACCATCGACGCGATTCATACAGTTTCTTAGTTATTTTTCAGTTCTCAGATTTTTGTGGCTTGAGTGCTAGCTACCCATTATTATTAAGCATTAGAGGCCATCCAGGCGGTAGGACATACGCATTGAGGCGAATACCCTCCTTTTCTTAGGAACACACTACTTGACGTCAGCAACTCTCTCTGATTGGGTTGGTCCCTTGATCAGACTAGAGAAGTTGACGTTAAGGCCTCCATAAGTCCCCAAAATCAAGGTATTCCTCCTTGATCATCGGGCTGGTTGTACCAATTGAAGTCCCGGCTAGATTCCAAAAGCGTTGTGAAAAAAAGCCCTAGAGAATAACGGTGGAAATTGAACTGAAACTAGGATCCTTTCCCTGAGCGAATTTGTGGTTTAATTAAATCCAAATAACTCAACAAGGAATCTCAAAATCACGTTAAGCATCCACTTGATTGATTAATCTCTGTGTAACTTGTTTGTCAAATCTTTGAAAAAAAAAGAATCTAACATCATGCTGCTGCGATCAGGCAGGGACTTGAGTATGGCTCAAGACGCCATCATCAACTACGAGGGAGATGCTAATGCCCCTCGCGATTCGGACTACAACTATGAGAACGGGAGAGACGCTGATGCCTCCCGTAATTCTGTCCCCATTCCCTATCGACAAGATGGGAATGTCCGGACACCTCTCTTTCATCCCCATGATCGATATCCTGATCTTCCCCCGCATGAATATGCGATTCCTAATCCCAATCTTGAGGGGGACATGAATCAGAATGATCCCTCATCCTCTGATCCTGTGGATCTCGTCAACGCTTTGGGAGTTCTTGCCTCCCGACTGGACCCTCAGCAGTTCGAGGCGATCCAGTCTATTCTGAAGGGGAAGGCACCCGCGCAGCCTGCTGAGCCGAACCCTGTGACTCCCCCTGTTGTTACTCAACAACCTCCTCTTCACCCTCCTTACATCCATCAGGCCATGGAAGGCCTTCATGTCACTTCTCGGCCAGCTGGGCCGCAGCTTTCATCCTCTAGGCAACCAGCTAGACCGCAAACGCCTGTTTATCAAAATGCCCTCGGGCATGGTGGAAGCTCTGCCGGACCTCCTCTTTACTGTCCTCCCTGTCCAACGTACTCTAAGCAGCAGGCCTATCAAGTACCTCCGCCTCCTCCTCCTCCCCAGGCAGATCTGACCACGCAAGCGTTGCTGGCCAAAATGGAGCGTATGGATGAGCAATTCAACAACCTCCAGAAGATGATGGGGGTTAAAGCTGCGCCAGAGATCAATTTGCCGAGCCTGCCAGTATTCCACCTACCACCCTCTGAGATGCCAGTGTACCGGAAGTACAACGGTACTGGTAACCCCTTCACACATCGGAAGGAGTTTATGTACGAATCATCTTTCTGGCAGAACGACAAGAGGTCGTTGGCCTTTTTGTTCAGGAGGTCTCTAGAGGGACCAGCCCTCGAGTGGTTTTTTTCTCTGGAACCCTCCGAAGTAGAGGATTACGGTATCGTTTCACGCAAATTTATCCAACGATACCAGGACAGAGTTGCACCCTCCTTGTCCATCACTGGCCTCATTGCAGAAAAGATGAAACCTGATGAGGAGTTTGTCAGTTTTGCTGACAGATGGCGGGGCCTGGCTGAAAAGGTGAAAGATCACTTGTCCGAGTCCGAGTAAGTGAAGATGTTAATTTCCAACGCCACGCCCCAATTCAAGTTAGTTCTCTCCCTGAACAATCTGACCAACATGGCAGAGCTCTATGAAAGAGCACGGTATTGCCAGAATGCCTTTAAGGACGCTACGTTCTCTAGCGTCTTTGATCCTCACAGACCTAGCAGGCCTCCACCTCGGAAGCCTGCAGTGCTAAACTCTCCTAGCACAGGTCCGACTACTGAGGGCACGCTCTCTCACGAGCAAGTTAGTAGCATGAATAATAATTCGCCCCAGTTCGTGAGGAACCAGCAGCAGTACCAGAGGTCACCGTAGCCGAACCAACAGGGGTACAGGCAGCAGCAGAACCCCCATTATCAGCAACAGTATCAGCGGCCCCAACAGCCGAACCAGAACCAGCAACAGCAACAGCTACAGCAGCCGCCGCAACGGCAACAACAGTACCAGCAACCCCAACAACAGCAATATCAGCAACAGCAGCAGCAATATCAGCCGCGCGCACCGCCGGCATACCATAATGTCCCTCCTCCTGCTGACTATAATCAGCAGAGAAGACCTCCAGGCCCTAAAAGGGCAGAATACCCGGCCCTCCCAGAATCTTTGGCAGATATCTTCAGTGCTCTAATGGCAGCTAATGCCTTAGTTTTGCCAAGGGAAAAGGCCGTCTGGCCTCAAAATGCCGACACGTCCAAGTATTGCTACTTCCATAGGCAACCTGGGCATACCATCGACACTTGCTTCCAATTCAGAGATTATATTCATGATCTCAACGAGCAGGGCGGTATAGACTGGGAGGAGATGAAAAAGTATATATCAGCCCTGAAGGCGAGAAGACCACAGCAGCAGTAGAAACAGGCAAGACCACCAGCACAAGCAGCACCACCACCCAATATGGGCAGAGTGCAGAACCCACTCCCAGAGCACCAGAACCAAAACCAAGTTGCCCCTATCTTGACAAGCAGCCAGTCTGAGGCTGGCCGTGGGCAATAGTGGAGAATAGAGGACTCTTCCTCTCTCTATTCGACGGGTCATATTCCAAGTACCGCAGAACGATCGCCACGCCGCACCATCCACATACCTAGGCCACAACCCATTACCATCACCCCTCTACCGACACCCGCATATTACTCGCCCGCACCCAATAACCCATTACCACCACCCGCCTTCCTTAAGCCCATTACGCCCCACACTCCTACGCCTCCATCATATAACCCACCGCAAACCAACTATGAGCCCCTCCTACCATCCAGACCATTACTCTGCGTACCATTCCCTACTTCACCCGCTACCACTACCACCTATCCAGATACCCCCTTACCATCCAGACCGCTATTACGCGTACCATTCCCCACTTCACCAACCACTTACCCATCCACCATCCAACCCTCTAGGCCTTTAATCCACACCTCGCCATCACCACCTAACCCTACGCCATCACCCATATCACCTACACCACCCAACTCTGCGGTACTCAAGGTGTCACTCGGATCCTCCATGGTTGAGGAACATGCGCTCCGAAGTGGAAGGATTTTCAACAAAGTTTTCCCTTAGTCCACAGTTAGAGACGGCCCATCGCAGCCGACTGAGGAAGCCCATAATGAAGAGAGTGCACCAGGCACTCAATATGATTTGTTGAAACATCTGGACAGAACACCGGCACGGATCTCCGTACTTGAACTGATCAAAAGGTCGAAGAGTCACCAAGAAGCCTTAATGGAATATCTACAGAAGGTGATGGTCAACGAGGACGTGCCGGTAGAAAAAATTGCAGCACTACTAGTTCCTCAGGGGGATAAGCCCTCCATTACATTTCACACATCGGAACTAGCACCGCCAGCAGCCAGAAGCATGGCTCTGAGCATCACGGTCAACATTTGCAAGAAGGCCGTAGATGCATGCCTGGTAGATACAGGAGCTTCGATCAATGTTTTACCTCCGAAGACCCTGGAGCTGTACGGTGTGCCCAAAGAAAAATGGCTGCCTAACCCCATCTTTGTGACGGCATATGACAACTCCACCCGTTCCCCTCTGGGAATGGTTTACTTGAAGGTGGAGCTAGGCCCTGTAAGTCATGTAGAGGTCGAATTTCACATCCTAGAAATCGACCCTTCTATAAATGCCATTTTGGGTCGTCCTTATATTAAAACTCTTGAGGCGATTCCCTCTACGAATCACCAATGCCTCAAATTCCCTTTCAAAGGACGAATTATTTAAGTGACGAGCATGCCGATCCTTGCTGCTGCTCATACCTTGAATGTTAAGTCTACTGCTTTACCTGGCCGGCAACCCTTTTTGTCGGTATTACAGGTCTACCATCCAGTGGCTGATCCTCTAAAAGCCGCCACTATTTCTCCATACCCGTTAGATGCCATAAAAAGGTGGAAGTGCATGAGTACCCCAGGATAGAGAATTATGATGAAGAACGGCTATGAGCCTGGGAAAGGTCTGGGCACACAGTTGCAAGGCAGGACCACTCATGTTAAAGATCATCGAGCAGCACCTGGAAGTGGTCTGGGCTATAGGCCAAGAAGACTGAAGCAAGATCTGGTTCAACAAGCAGAGACTGAAGAAGGTCGAAAAATCTGGGAGACAATGTCTACACCACCCAAGGAAGGCCGAGATCCCCTAACATGGACCCTGTATACACACTTTGTGAAGGGTCCCATACTGAGCCACGACAATACGGTGGTCATTACTTCGTGTTTTGACTTCCACGACATATATGGGAGGGACTTGACCAAACATTGCTCAGAACTACTTACGTACCAATCCTTGGAGGCTCTGCGGCCTATGAAAAGGAGAAAATTTCATGATCCTGAATGCGAATGGTACAGGTGGTTCGATCTGAGAGACCTTTACATTGCACTGAACAGATTGTTCCTAGATCCTGCAGAACCCAAGTGGCCGCCGCAGATTGATGAGCTGATTGAAAGCCCTGGTACCATCTTTGATAAGCGGATATTGCTGTCTGAAGAGACCGATGAAGGGGAGCCAGATGACCCCTATGAAGCTGGTTACACTACAGATCTGCTCTGGAGGGGGACATATCCTTCACATGTCTTCATGCTCCATACTCTATTTCGCACACTGCTCTTGACCCCGACTTGGTCGCGGGTCATTATTGAAGATATTCCACGGGCTCCGCCCGTTATGATTACTCTGTCTCCTCGGGACCTTACTCCACAACCTCCTCTCGATCTAGAGAGGATGTATGACTTGATCTGGGACATATTGCTATATGATCCCCCTAACCCTCTGGCCTTGGTGCCACTTCCTCCATCTGATTCTCCTTCTATTTGTATTCATTCCTGTTTCATGTTTAATTCCTCTGATATAAAAAAAAAAACGCCAATTTTAGAACAAATTCTTCCCAGATCCTTATCGAGGAAACATCTTACTTGTCCGATCGCACCCCGTCACGCGGGTCCTTCGGTCAAGATTCTCTCTTAGATCTACTATGTACCTCCCCTCGGGAGGATTCTCTTGTATTTCCACTTGTATCTCAGGATTTCCATCCTGCTTCATTTTCATTAGGTTATAATAGGGAGTTTAGTGAAGTTAGGCAGTCTAGTTTTAGGCAGGTTAGGAAGTCTAGGAAGCCTAAGGGTAGGCGAATTCCAGATAGATACCTCAAGGACTTAGCTGATAAATGCTTTTCTTGCTCTTTAATCCCTCAATTTTTAGAAAATCCAATTCAGATGCCAGAAGACTGTATGAATGATGAGTCAGTCAATGATGGGTATGGGGTATATGAGTTAGTGCATGAAAAGGACCTCATTATTGAAAATGAGGAAGATGACGAGGACGCAGCTGAGGCATATGCCAGTGGAGTGAAGAGATTCGATGAACCCTCAGTTGCCGTAGAAGAGCCCACCAAAGAAATCAATTTAAGGACTGAAGACGAACCTAAGGTTGTCCTCGTCAGCAAAAATCTTTCTACAGAGGATGAGAAGGCAGTGGTACAAGAACAGTACTTAAGGACTATAAGGACACTTTCGCCTGGAGTTATGAAGATATGCCAGGGTTAGACTCATCTTTAGTTGAACACAGGCTGACGTTAAAGGATGGAGCTAGCCCGGTCAAGCAGAAATTAAGGCGATTCCACCCACAAATGGCTCTAAAGATGAAGGAAGAGGTCGACAAATTGCATAAAGTCAAATTTATTAGAGTTGTCCTTTATCCACAATGGGTGGCTAACATAGTCCCGGTTATGAAGAAGGACGGGAATGACAGAATTTGCATTGACTTCCGCGATCTGAACCGGGCGTGTCCTAAAGATGATTTTCCATTGCCTCATATTGATGTACTCATTGATAATACCGCTGGCTATGAAACTTTATCGTTTATGGACGGATTTTCAGGATACAATCAGATTAAGCTGGCAGAAGAAGATCAAGAGAAAACGTCATTCACTACACCTTGGGGAACATACTGTTATGTCGTCATGCCATTTGGATTAAAGAATGCTGGAGCCACTTATCAGAGGGCCATGATGGCAATATTTCATGACATGATGCATATAGATCTGGAAGTGTATGTGGATGATTTATTGGTTAAATCTAAGACAAAGGCTGAGCATGCCAAAGTTTTGGCAAGGGTATTAGAGAGGTCGAGAGAATATCAGTTAAAGATGAACCCCAAGAAGTGTGTATTCGGGGTATCTTCAGGAAAATTGCTTGGATTTATTGTCAGCAAACGGGGAATTGAGATCGATCCCAATAAGGCGAAGGCTATTAGAGAAATGCCACCTCCCAAAAACTTGAAGGAGTTAAGAGGATTAATCGGGATGTTACAATTTATTCACCGCTTTGTCTCCCAGCACTCACAAAGGTGTAAGCCGTTTTACGAGCTTACTAAGCCGGGAGTCAAATTTGATTGGGACGATAAGTGTCAGGAGGCATTCGATGGATTAAAGAACTATTTAGCAAGTCCTCCTGTTTTGAGACCACCATCTCCAGGCAAACCATTGATACTTTACATTTCAGTCCTGGATGATGCAGTGGGGGCTGTCCTAGCACAAGAGGATGAAGAAGGAAAAGAGAGGGCAGCCTATTATCTCTCTAAACTTTTCAACTCCGCTGAACAGAGATATACGGCAATGGAGAAAACATGTGCAACATTGGTTTGGGTTGTGCAGAAATTAAAGCATTATTTTCTGGCCCATGAAGTCCATCTCATCGCTAGGATGAATCCGATCAAATTCCTTCTGGAGAAATATGTTCTTACTGATAGGTTAGCACGATGGCAAAACTTTCTATCTGAATTCGATATCACTTATATTCAGCAGAAAGCGATCAAGGGCTATGCCATAGCAGAACATCTCGCTCATCATCCCCTTCCTCGATTTGATCCAGTGCGATCAGAGTTTCCGGATGAGGAACTGATGTCCGTAAATCAAATCAGAGATGATATGTGGACTCTGCATTTTGACGGTGCTCTGAATTCTCATGGAAAGGGGATCGGTATCGTTCTGTTATCACCTGAAGGTGTTACCATTCCACAAGCCTTTCAGCTTGATTTTCCAGTCACTAACAATATAGCTGAATAAGAGGCACTTCTTGCTGGCCTCGAGGCTACTCATTTCCATGGTGCCACCAAACTCAGGATTGTGGGTGATAGCCAACTAATTCTTCGTCAAGTGCTGACCAAGTATCGAACTCTTGACCCTAAGCTCAAGCCTTATCAGGAACTTACTTCTGCTTACTCAAAGCTTTTCACAAAATTGATCTTTGTCCATGTCCCTTGGAATCAAAACATCTTAGCTGACGCTCTAGCTTCATTGGCATCTTCTCTTGATTTTCCAATTAGCAAGCAATCCGAATCAATCATAGTTCATAGGCGTCTTTCACCTGCCGTGAAAGACCCTTCATTTCTTAGAACTAAGGAGAAATTGCTGAAGAAAGTCAGAGACGGAGATATCATTGAAAAGAGAGAAATTATGTTGATGGAGCTGTTAGAAGAGATGGATGATGAACAGAAGCCATGGTATTATGAGATTGCAAAATATTGTGAAGATCAATCGTATCCTGAGGAAGCTACAACTGAGGAGAAGAGAGCTATCAGGAGAATTGTTCAACGATATACCCTAGTTGGAGGAGCACTGTACAAGAGAGGTTTTGATGGAGTTCTTCTAAGATGTCTAGACGAAGATGAGCTTTGGAAGGTTATGGAAGGAGCTCATAGTGGAGTTTGTGGTGGCCATGTCAACGGACAGATGCTAGCAAAGAAGATCCTTAGACAAGGATTTTATTGGCCAACCATGGAAGAAGACTGCATAAGATATGTCCGTAGGTGTGCTAAGTGTCAACTTCACGCCGACAAAATTCATTCTCCTGCATCTTCACTCCATCCTGTTTCCTCCCCATGGCCTTTCTCCATGTGGGCTTTCGACATTATTGGACCCCTTGGTAATCCAGATTCCGGCATCAAGCAAAAATCTTTCATTCTCACGGCAACGGAATACTTCACCAAGTGGGCAGAAGCTGAAGCGTACGTGGAGATCAAAGCATCAACTGTCTGCAAGTTCATCATGAAGAACATCATCACCCGATTTGGAATTCCAAGCACCATCGTCACCGACAACGGACCGCAGTTCGTGTCACAAGAATTGAAGGACCTCTGCAACAGGTACAAAATTGCATTGCATCATTCATCTCCTTATTATCCGCAAGGCAATGGCCAAGCAGAGGCAACAAATAAGACTTTGATAAAAATCATCAAAAAGACGTGCATATCTAACAAATTCGCAGACTGGCCAGAAAAATTGGTTGAGGCTCTATGGGCCTACCGAACTTCAATCCGCATGCCCACTGGGCAAACTCCTTATTCCTTAACATTTGGAATGGAGGCGGTAGTTCCATATGAGATCCTTATACCGTCATTGAGAGTATAATTGAATAAGGAATTTTCCATTGATGAACATCGTTCAGCACTCCTTGCTCAATTGGAACTTTTAGACGAGAAATGATGGTCAGCTGCTAATCATGCAAAAGTTTATCAAAATAGACTAGCACGTTTTTATCAAAAAAAAGTCATTGAACGTAAGTTCAAAGTCGGTGAAATGGTCGTCAAAGAGATGTACTCCAAACTTATTCATCTTCTCCTTCTCATGGGCTTCCTAAACTTATTCATCTTTTCCTTCTAAAGAGATGTACTCCAAACTTAAGGGATGACTTAGATTGACTAACGATCAAATCATCAAATGGGATCACGAATGGAAACACAAATTCAAACACGATGGGTTTAAGTTAAGTTGTTAAAGAACAATTTGGAAATTAAGTTAATAAATGAATATGATCTTTTGATCTGAGTACCATACTGGTCTTTATGTCAAAAACCAAAAAAATACATATGTCAAAAACAAAAAAAAATACATATGTCAAAAACAAAAAAAAAACATATTCCAAAAAAAAATACATATATCAAAAATCCAAAAAAAATACATATGTCAAAAAAATCAAAAAAAATACATGTCTAAAATCCAAAAAAATACATATGTCAAAAATCAAAAAAAGCATATATTTCAAAACCCAAACAAAAAATGAATATTTCAAAACAACAAAAATATTTCAATTAGCATCTGCTTGTTGCACTCAGTATGACTCATTCCTTTTATTTTCAGTAAGCATTTGTCTGCTTGCATGTCGCATTTTGCTTAAGTTTGCTTATAGTTCAATTACCTTTGTTAATAAAGGCTATGCCCCTTGACCCTTCTACCAAGGATAGGATTAAGTAGTCGGTTACTTAACCAGGCAAGGGGCTAAGCCTAAATAGATGCTTAACCTGTTTGTTAAGTCATATACAGAACACAAGGCATGAAGAGAGTTGGAATTCAAATAGAAGAACAGTCAGAAACCTGTTTATGTGAGTAAAAGGCGTCGAGGAGAACCGCCGCATTTCAACATTGAATGGCGTCTGCGCGATGTGACACGTTTTAGCTTTTCTGTCATTTTTCCGAAATTCTGTGATTTTTGATACTTAAATTGAATATTTGTTTGGAATTATTAATAATTTTGATTGCAGAAAATCAGAAAATTCGAGTAAAGCTGAAAATATCAAGAAGATCCCACTGTGGGAATTCAAGAAGTCTTGACCGTGGCTAAAAAGACGGTTATTTCTACCCTTGTATTATTTCATGTAATTATTGTGCATCATTTGCATCATTACTATATATTAAGTATTTATTAGAGTATATCAAGGACCTTGTGGTTTTGATGAAATTGGAATTTGAGTTCCCCTTCAACAAAAACAGTGATAATTCCAGAGAATTCTTAATCGCACGGATAGGCCGTTGGATTGTTAATTAGTGAGGATGATGGTTCCACTTTTGTGAAACAGTGCGTGGATAAACGAGCTTCGGCTTAGCACTGAATTACAAGAATTGGTATCTTGACTCATTAATGACAATTTAACAATATTATCCTTGATTAATTTATATTTTATTTGACTTTATATTTTTCTTTTAGCCCAACATAGATCATGTAGGACATTTGAAATCATTGTGATAATGATTAATTACTGATTAAGTTTCAGACTATTAAATCAAATAACTCAAACATGATATGAAATATTCCATTCTGAATTGAGTATCTTGATTATCTTTGAGGTTCGCTTGAAGATATTCTTGGAATTTTATCCTTTCTTGGATTCTTTATCCAATATTCTTGTTTTCTTTTAAGATCCATCATGGCTGCAGCACGTCCACATTGGCTGGCAAACGCTCCCCATGATGAAACCTACAGTGTCTACGACCTGGGGTACTTCCCACTCCGAGGAGGTTGATTGACTTTATTTTATTTCCTTGTCTACCTCATCCAGACAGGATTGATTCCATTGATCTCCTTGAGCTATCTTCATTGATGATTTCGAGAAAAATTCCAATCATGTGATGTTAAGAGCGTGTCTCATCACACCTTGGCATCACCTTTTCAATACATTACATTTCATTTCACTCCCTTGCAAAGACGATGCCAAGGTAAGGCAGCTGTAGACACGCTAATTTTGACGTCATTTCGAGTAAATTTCATATCATATAATAATGCCTCAGAATGGTCTGATATTTAATCATTGATTAATTTTTATTGATCTTTTTGAGTGTCGGGTCAAACAGACATGTTTAAGTTAATCAATTAAATTGATTTTAACTCAAATTTCAGTTAAAATATGAAGAGGTTTAAAAGACGTCTACCCTTATGGACGCCATTTAGAGTTTATTCTTATTTTAATATTTAAATTTGAATTTTAATCAGTTGATTAATTAGCTAAAAGGCGTCTGTGTGAGTTGACGCGTTTTAAGTTTCCTAAGCTATTTCTACTTCTCTTCCGGATGTTTATCCTTATCTTAATTAGTGTAAAAGACGTCTACACATGTAGACGCGTTTTAGCTAATACAGATAAAGATAAGTTTTCCCGGATGTTTATCCTTGTCTTAATTAATCTGAAAGGCGTCAGCCATGGTGGACGCGTTTTAGATAATTACAGATAAAGATGAATTAATCTATATTTATCTGTCGGTTAAGATGGATAAATTCTAAGTTTTTCTATGTAAATCCGCGGACGCAGAAAAGGTCTATAAATACCTTACATCTTGAAGAGTTAAAAAAGTTAAGCGTAATCTTGAGTTGATTGAGCAATAGCGAGTTGAAGATCAGAGTAGCAACGTCGGAACGTCGAAGCGCTGCCATTTCCAGAAGTCGGCATCCTTTCAAGATTCTTCATCCATTCAAGAATTCAACCATTGGGCATAAGTCTTTATTTTCTGCATTCATTTCATTTAGTTCTACATTCTTCATCATTCACTTCATGCAACACACAACACATTCATTCTTTTCAAAACCTATTTGATTAAGGAGTTTCAAAAGCCACTAAACAAGTAAGTTTGCTGTTTAATTGCATGTTTAACATCATGATTAGAATAGATACTATTTTTGCTTAAAGTTCTCATCATTGTTTTCTTCATTTCTTTTCTTTCTATTTCTGCTGCACTCAACAACAAGAGAATCAAAAGGAGTAAATCAAGCACAAAGTCACAAGAATTTCTGGACGATCCTCAACTTCAACTCCAAATTCAACAGCAAGAGCAAAGAACAAAGAAAGGGCTCTCTTTCTTCTGCCGGCTGAAGGAGGGGAATCAAGGACTCAATATCTTCCGGGTTTAAACAGGTAGGCGATCAAAACTTCTTTTGAAACTTTTTAGTTAAAAGTTTCTGGCGATCACTGCACATAGTTTCTGTTTTTAATAGGTTTATTTTGCACTAAACAACATAGATTTTTCATGTTAATCACACTGTTATTCTAAGCACCTACATCAGGGACCAGCTCGTGGCAGGGGAAAGGCAGTAGCAACAGTTCCTTCGTCTGGATCAGGATCGTCTTCACTCGGCTCTAGATTCAGGAGATTCTTTCGAGGCGGTGGCAGCAGCGGTAGCAGCAGACCTAGGCAGGGTCAGCAGAGCCAGTCGGTGTCTAGTGCCCAGCAGGAAACAACTCAGAGACTTCCAGCAGTTTGTCAGCATTGCGGTGGTACTCATGGTCGGACTCAGTGTCCTATTTTTCCTAGGAGGTGTTTCACTTGTGGTCAGCAGGGTCATTTGGCGAGGCATTGCCGGCAGGGGCATGGTCAGGGACAGGGTTCAGGTGATCAGAGGAAGCTGAGGACCCAGGGGAGAGTTCTAGCTATCACCAGGAAGGAGGCTCGTGCGTCCAAGTTGGTGAAAGGTATACTTTATGTCCTTGGGAACTCTGCACATGTATTGATTGATTCGGGTGCTTCGCATTCTTTCATTTCTGAGCAGTTCATAGATATTCTTTCTGCACCCGTTGATGAGCTATCTGATGGATTGATGGTAGAGGTTCCTTCTGGGGATTTCATGTTATCTTATAACTGTTTGTGGGATGTTCCCTTGACCATTGAGGGCCATGAGTTACCTGCCCAGTTGGTTGTGCTTGCCATCCGTGACTTTGATATCATCTTGGGCATGGATTGGTTGGAAGCTTATTATGCTGAGGTGGACTGCCACAGGAAGAGGGTGCGTTTCTCTATCCCGGACATCCCGACCTTCTACTTCCAAGGTATTAGGCTCTCTTCTCGAGGTATTCTTATTTCTTCCTTTAAGGCTCGGAGGTTACTTGTTGGTGGTTGTGAGGCCTTCCTTGCTTCTGTTGTTGTTTCCGATGTCAGTGATAGTCCCAGTCCTTGGGAGGTGCCTGTAGTGTGTGACTTTGCAGATGTGTTTCCTGAGGAGTTGCCTGGCCTCCCTCCTCAGCGAGAGGTCGAGTTTACCATTGAGCTTGCACTGGGTATGGCACCCTTGTGTAAGGCCCCGTATCGGATGGCTCTAGCCGAACTCGCTGAGTTGAAGGCGCAGTTGCAGGAATTGCTGGATAAGGGTTTCATTCGTCCCAGTACTTCTCTGTGGGGTGCTCCAGTTCTATTTGTCAGGAAGAAGGATGGTTCTCTGAGGTTGTGCATTGATTATAGACAGCTGAACCAGGTGACAATAAAGAATAAGTACCCACTTCCAAGGATCGATGATTTGATGGATCAGCTGCAGTCTGCAAAGGTGTTTTCTAAGATTGACTTGAGATCTGGATATTATCAGATGAGGATCCGTGAGGTCGATATTAGTAAGACAGCTTTTAGAACTCGGTATGGACATTATGAGTTTTTGGTCATGCCTTTTGGCTCGACCAATGCTCCGGCAGCTTTTATGGATCTGATGAACCGAGTCTTCAGGACCTATCTGGATCAGTTTGTGGTAGTATTTGTAGAAGATATTTTAATATATTCTTCTTTTGAGGAAGAGCACGCCACTCATCTTCGGGTGGTGTTGCAGGTGCTGAGAGAGCACCAACTCTATGCCAAGTTTAGCAAGTGTGAATTATGGCTAGACAAGGTACACTTCCTTCGGCTTGTCATTTCTGGCGAGGGCATCGCAGTGGATCCAGCCAAGATCGAGGCAGTGATGGATTGGAGCAGGCCAACTTCAGTGACTGAGATCAGGAGCTTCTTGGGGCTAGCAGGTTATTACAGGCGGTTTGTTCAGGGGTTTTCTTCGATAGCGGCCCCCTTGTCGAGGTTGACTCGAAAGGGAGTTCGCTTTGTGTGGACCGAGGAGTGTGAGTGGAGTTTCATTGAGTTAAAGACTCGCCTCACTTCGGCCCTAGTGTTGGTGCTTCCATCAGGTTCTGGTGGGTTTGTGGTTTATTCAGATGCGTCTCGTCGAGGTTTGGGTGCAGTTCTAATGCAGCATGGCAGGGTCGTGGCCTATGCTTCTAGACAGCTAAAGAAGCATGAGGAGAACTATCCCACCCATGATTTGGAATTGGCAGCTGTGGTTTTTGTACTGAAGATCTAGAGACATTATTTGTATGGAGAGAAATTTCAGGATTTTACTGATCACAAGAGCCTGAAGTATGTTTTCACGCAGATGGATCTGAATTTGAGACAGCGTAGATGGATGGAATTCATCAAGGATTATGACCTTGACCTTTCCTATCATCCGGGCAAGGCGAATGTGGTGGCAGACGCCTTGAGTCGGAAGACGGTCATGTCATACCTTATGATTCGAGAATGGAGATTATTTGAGCAGGTTGTGGAATCTTCCTTTTGGGTTCCACGTGAGGATGATAGAGCCGTGTTGGCCAGCTTGACTGTGAGACCAGCTGTGTACCATGCTGTGATTGAGGCTCAGAGGGCAGATGTAGAGTTACCGCAGATTCTCCAGAGGCCAGAGGTGGAGTTGTGGGATGACGGTACGGTCAGGTTTAGAGGTAGACTCTATGTTCCGGCCGAAGAGGACGTGCGCAGGAGTGTCCTTGATGAGGCGCACCGTTCTAGGTATGTAGTGCATCCCGGGACAACTAAGATGTATCATTGTTTGAGGAGGCACTTTTGGTGGCCTAGTATGAAGAAGGATGTGGCTGAGCATGTGGCTAGGTGCTTGACTTGTCAGCAGGTTAAAGCCGAACATCAGAGACCAGGAGGGTTGTTGCAGCCCTTGCCGATCCCGGAATGGAAATGGGAGCATGTGACTATGGACTTTGTGATGGGATTACCTGTATCCCCTGGCAGGAGAGACGCAATCTGGGTTATTGTTGATCGGCTGACCGAGTCGGCACACTTCCTGGCTATTAGGAAGGACTGGTCAGTCGGTAAGTTGGCTAAGTTGTTTGTAGATCGGATAATCTCTCTGCACGGGGTGCCTTTATCCATCGTATCAGACCGAGATCTGAGGTTTACTTCCAGGTTTTGGAAGAGTTTTCAGAAGGCCTTGGGCACGCAGTTGGCCTTCAGTTCGGCCTATCATCCCGAGACTGATGGGCAGTCGGAGAGGACCATTCAGACTCTGAAGGATATGCTCAGGGCATGTTGCTTAGACTGGGGAGGTTCTTGGGAGAAACATTTGCCTACTGTGGAGTTTGCCTACAACAACAGTTATCATTCTAGTATCGGCATGGCGCCTTACGAGGCTTTGTACGGGCGACCGTGTCGATCTCCTGTGTGTTGGTCCGAGATTAGTGAGAGGCAGATAGCAGGGCCAGAGTTAGTACAGCAGTGTGCTGAGGTTGCCAGGATAGTACGGCAGAGACTGATCGCAGCTCAGAGCAGGCAGAAGAGTTATGCTGATATCCGGAGGAGACCGCTTGAGTTTGAGGTTGTAGACCACGTGTTTCTCCGAGTCTCACCCTCCAAGGGTGTGATGAGATTCGGGAAGCGAGGCAAGCTAAGTCCGCGATATATTGGGCCTTGAGTTGAGGAGAGTCGTGCGCTGTAAGCTGCTAACCCTTTTTTCTGTCCGCAGAGATGACTGGGATTCGGGGACTCCTCGGTCGGCTCGCCCAGCAGTCCACCCAATCCCGACCGCCCCCGCAGCAGGTGACGGGAGAAGAGGCGGCTGGAGGAGACGCGGCCCCGAGCGCTCAGGTCGTAGGGCAGACGGTGGCTTCGGTCGAGGGCCGTGTTGCAGCTGCTGCTCTTGAAAGAGAGAGAAAAGGAAAGTCGGTCGTGCGAGGGGGTGGCCGACTAGCGAAGCGGACCCGGGCGGATGAGCCTGGTGAAACAGAGTCTGCCTCGGTAGCCAAAAGGCCGGTGGCTGCCCGAGGGGCCCCTCTCTCGACGCCTCCCGAACCATCGAGGGGCGACTCCCCTCCGGCTGCAGCGGCCGGAATAGAGGACTTTGGGGGTTCCGGGACGCACATGTCCCGTGAATACGGGCATGAGCTCTGGGTCCCGAATCTGGGGGTCTACGCGGACGAGAGTCTGGAGGACTCTCGGACATGCCTGCGCCTACTCCGTGGCTTAACCCTTCCGATGGCCGAGGACGAGATAAAAGCGTTGTCCTCGGAGGGCTTGGCGATGCAGTGCGCCCGATTGTCGGTCCAGGTAAAAAAGCTTCTTTATAGGCATTGGTCTAATATTTCTCTTGGCTTGTTTGCGGTTGTTGATTTTTTGTTTGCCTTTGGCTGTAGACCGCGGTCATGTGCGGGGGCCTCATTCGCCGTCAGGTGGCCATTCAGCAAAGGCTCCGGGACATCGACTAGGCTTCGGATCAGCCAGCTTCTGGCAAAGTCGCCTCGGTGCGACGTAGTCTCGAGGCCAGCATCGATTTGCTCTTGAAAGCTAATGCCCGGATGCAGGCCGAGCTAGGAGCAAAAGGAGGTGATCCGCGCCTCCTCCGAGGCCAAGACGAAGGCCGAGCAGGAGAGAGAGAAAGCCGAGAAGGAGCTGGAGGCGGTCTGGGCCGTAAATGAAATTCTTAAGGCCGAGATCCAGGACAAGGTCGACCAGCGGGTCATGGATCGCTGCCAACACGCCGAGGAGGTCTCGGCTCTGAAGGCAGATCTGGAGGTTAAGGCTGAAGAGGCTGCTCGTACAGCCGTAGCCAACTATAAGGCCGGCCCGGATTATGCTGAGGAGATAATGCAGGCTCAACTCGAGGCGGTGTCGTCCGTGTTCAGCATAGGGCTGGCTATCGCCCAAAAGGCGTGCCCGGCCGTAGATCTGACCGGTATCACCCTTCCGATGGATGAGGAAGGCAAAGAGCTTCTGGCCTGGTGGAAGCAGCTTAAGGCCGAAAGAGCTTCGGCCCCGGAGGAAGGCAACGCGGCCGTTCCGGATGAGGTCGCTCCTGTCAAGGTTGAGGATTCTCCTTCTCCATCTCCCGGTCATACCCCTGTCGGTGTAGACGGCAATAATGTCGAAAGCTAATACGGGGGCTTGTCCCGGTTTTTGTTTGCTTTTTGAAAGGGCTGCGGCCAGGTGTATGGCTAATTTTGTAAAAAAGTATCTTGCTTCCACTTGCATGTGTTCTGAATGAATGACCGAGTCTGGCTCTCCTTGTGGTCGAGACCATATTGCTGTTTAGATGCGGCCCGCACGGCCGAAGCTAATCCAGATCTGGATATGGACTTAGAAAATAATGCCGCTTCGGATACGGTTTGCATGGACAGAGCCACTCCCGGTACGGTTCACACGGGCTTAGAGAATACCATGCCGCTCCCGATACGGTTTACATGGCCGGAGCCACTCCCGGTACGGTTCACACGGGCTTAGAGAAAACCATGCCGCTTCCGATACGGTTTACATGGCCGGACCCACTCCCGATACGGTTCACACGGGCTTAGAGAAAACCATGTCGCTCCTGATACGGTTTACATGGCAAGAGCCACTCCCGGTACGGTTCACGCGGGCTTAGAGAAGACCATGCCGCTCCCGATACGGTTTACATGGCCGGAGCCACTCCCGGTACGGTTCACGCGGGCTTAGAGAATACCATGCTGCTCCCGATACGGTTTACATGGCCGGAGCCACTCCGGGTACGATTCACGCGGGCTTAGAGAAAACCATGCCGCTCTCGATACGGTTTACATGGCCGGAGCCACTCCCGGTACGGTTCACGCCAGCTTAGAGAATACCATGTCGCTCCCGATACGGTTTACATGGCCGGAGCCACTCCCGGTACGGTTCACGCCAGCTTAGAGAATACCATGTCGCTCCCGATACGGTTTACATGGCCGGAGCCACTCCCAGTACGGTTCACATGGGTTTAGAGAAAACCATGCCGCTCCCGATACGGTTTACATGGCTGGAGCCACTCCCGGTACGGTTCATGCGGGCTTAGAGAAAACCATGCCGCTCCCGATGCGGTTTACATGGCCGGAGCCACTCCCGGTACGGTTCACACGGGCTTAGAGAAAACCATGCCGCTCCCGATACGGTTTACATGGCCGGAGCCACTCCCGGTACGGTTCACGAGGGCTTAGAGAAAACCATGCCGCTCCCGATACGGTTTACATGGCCGGAGCCACTCCCGGTACGGTTCACGCCGGCTTAGAGAAAACCATGCCGCTCGCGATACGGTTTACATGGCCGGAGCCACTCCCGGTACGGTTCACGCGGGCTTAGAGAATACCATGCCGCTCCCGATACGGTTTACATGGCCGGAGCCACTCCCGGTACGGTTCACGCGGGCTTAGAGAAAACCATGCCGCTCCCGATACGGTTTACATGGCTGGAGCCACTCCCGGTACGGTTCACACGGGCTTAGAGAATACCATACCGCTCCCGATACGGTTTACATGGTCGGAGCCACTCCTGGTACGGTTCACGCGGGCTTAGAGAAAACCATGCCACTCCCGATACGGTTTACATGGCTGGAGCCACTCCCGGTACGGTTCACGCGGACTTAGAGAATAATGCTGGACATGATATTTTCAAAAGTAAAATTTTATTCATGTCTTCCGGCTGAATTTCAAGGGAAGTAATTTATAGGAAGTAGTGCCGAAGGCGCTCCATATTCCAAGTACGAGGGAGAGGTTGGCCCAAGGGGGTTTCCAATCGATAAGCCCCTCGTTGGACTACTTCCCTTATAAGCCCCTCGGTCATCTGAGAGGCATGGCTTCGGCTGAGACGGGATTTCCTTGTCCGGGGGTGGACGTTGCCTTGCTGCTTCAAGGGCCTCCGGTTCTGCCTTTGTCGAGGCTGTTCTCACCGGTATTGTGGCAGTCGGCCCTCTCTGATGAGGCGATCAATCTCCTCCTGAAGGTGCCGGCATTCGTCAGTCGAATGGCCGGTTTCCTAATAGTATTCACAATATCTGCTAGGGTCCCTTCGGCGAGGATCAGTTTTGAGGCGCTGCGGCCGCCGGAGCATATCCTTCACCTCCATAAGCATTTGGGAAGGGAGAGCAGGTACCGGCAGGTACCGTGGCTGCGGATCCCGCCGCTTGCCTCGGTTCCACTCCTTTCGATATCACTTACGTGAAGGTTCTTGATTCGTAGGTCGAGGACGAGCCGCTAGAGGGGCAGGCGGTGCCGAGGGCTCGTTGTGCACCGTAATGGCCTCGTCGGAAAAGACTTGCGAGGACGTTGGTCGAAACCTCGCGTCTTGAACAGGGCAGAGGAGAGGAGGTGGTACTTGGTGGGGGAGCTGGCTCAGTACCCCTATGCGCTGGGCGATGGCAGATACCACGTCTGGCAGGAGCGCCAAAGAAGTAACGGTGGTAGCTAGTGTTGCCACCTGCTGTTGAAGTTCCTCTACCCGGCTGTCTCCGGGGACGAGGGACTCTGGTATAACAGGAAGAGCTGAGCCTTGTGGAGCAGACGGGGCGCCTTCGGAGAAAAGCGGCCGTGCTGAAGTCGTCCGCGTCTCTGCCTCGTCTTGTCCGGATCGTCGGGTTATTGGACGATAAGACATGACCTTTTGCTGGTTTCCCACAGACGGCGCCACGTGATGTAGCCGAAGCTATCACGACCGGATTCCGAGGCTGGAATCTGAAGTTGGGACCCGAAGTTGGATCGGATCAGAGAAGAGACCCAACGGGGATCCGGAGCACGGCGAGGGCGGAGACGGGACCGAAGATCCGAAGCCGAGGGGTGCCCTGACGAGGGCTTGCTGGGAGCGGAGCCGAGGCACCCTCGGACGGATGAGGGCCAGCCCACGGAGGGCGTGGCCGAGGCTCCTCAGGACGAGGAACGGCCGGCGCGAGGCGGGGCCGAGGCACCTTCGGGCGAGGCGGACTAGCCGGCGAATGGCGTCGAGACCGGGGGGAGAAGACCTGAGGTCGGCGGCCGAGACCGACTCGGAGAGGTCGGCGAAGATTCGAACAGATGCCCCTGCAGAAGGAGGAAAAGAAGAAGAACCGGTCAGTGGGAGTCCCGGGGTTCGGCCCTAGGGAACCCCCTCCAACGGTCAAGTTAGCTTCTGAAGATGATTCGATTCAGAAGGCAAAGAGGTGGAAGAAGTAGCTTTAATGCTTTTTGGACCGTAGTCCTTGGGGTCACGAAGACATACCTTTGGTAATAAATAGCCGTATATTTATAGCGGATGATAGATGTTGCTTAACGGTAGCAGCCGATATAGGACTATGTTCTGGGTTTACTGGTAAACCGTCATGGTGCCTAATCCTTCCACCGGAGTGGGCCGGATACGGCTACTGGGCCGAAGGGGGTTGGGCCGCTGATGGGTCGGAAGCCGCATAGTGGGCTGGAGCCTGCCGAGCCGAGGGTTACTGAGCCGCTAATGGGCCGAAGGCTATCGGGTCGCTGATGGGCCGAAGGTTGATGGGCCGCTGACGGGCCGAGGACCTCTGGGCTGCTCAATGGGCCGAAGGCAGCCAAAGGGCCTGCTTCTGATGCTGCCGGGCTGATCTCAGTGTTGGGCTTGCTTTAATGGGCCGAATCGGATTCTGCCTCATCACAATGTATGGCCCAAATTTCACCATTGATAACCTCAATTCAAGCCCTTTCTGGCTATACGACGTGGTGCGCCAACTCTTTTATCTTCCTTGACAAATACTTGCTGTTACACCCCTCTAGCTACTGTGGTATGTCCGATGATGGGATAACAGTTGCACTTTTGCAGCAAGTACTTCTCATCTTCAAAATTGATCAGTAGTCAACCCTAGGGGTGCGAACGAAGACGAGTGGAGTTGAGTTCTTGCTGTTCAAGCTTGTTTCAATTAATTTTGACCAAGTTCAAGTTTGAGTTGAGTATCTATGATAGTTGATCAAGCTTGGCTTGTTTAGGTATTAAATGAGTTCGGGCCAAGTATCATGTAGCTCATGAGATCAATGGATCTATGATATATTTAGTCCAAGTCCAACACTTTTTTTTTTCTTTTAAAATTTAACTTTACAAACATAGGCGAAATCATGGTGAGTGCCAAGTAGCACTCGTGGTTATTTGATAAAAAACTCTATAAGATATTAAACATCTTATTAACTAAATTTATTTATGAATAAAATAATTAAATGAGTACTTAAAAGATGTCTTAATGAATACATAAACAAGTTCTTAGCGAGTACTTAACGAACTTGTTTAACTAGATTCGCTTGTGTTCAAGTTTGACTCGTTTAATTAATCGAGCTCAAAGTTTTGTTGAAACTTGTTTACTTAGCTTAATAAACAAACCGACTCGAACTATTGTCAACTAGTGTTACGAACTATGCATCAAGGGTATTGGTTGGTTTGCAGTCCTAGTCAAGCCTGACCACATGTTGAGAATGAGGCCATCGTCCACCTAACCAGCTATTTATTGCGAATTCATCAATGCTTGGGTGCTTGACCCGTAAGCCCAACTTGGCAATTTTCAACTTGAAGTGCCATTGGCCTATTAACCAACGCGGCCTATAATTTCATCATTAATATGATTCAAAAAGTGCTTAATCGAGTCCCAAGACAAAACGTCGACACTGCGGAGATGGCCGAGGAGATCTCTATATATGTCTTCTGATTCCAATGACAACAAGGCATATGGAGAGATCATAGCTGATGATCCCAAGGAAATTAGAGAGATCGGTGAGAGCCTACGTGTTGTCCCCCCTCCGTCAAAGATGTAGAGATTTGGAAAACCATGAACCAAAGTTCTAACTAGTGTATTTGTGAGCTTATGTCATTGTAGAAGGTCTCTAGCGGCGCCTACAATTGGGGTCTCAGCACATCTTCCTCCTTCAACACTGGCCGCCCACCAAATGCTTGACTAATTTTCTCACAGAGAAGATAATTGCAAAGATGGGCAACAGAGGTTGACGTAGAGGAGGCAGCAAAGGAGGAGGACGTTGAAGACGATGCTAAGGTGGGCAGGGGGCTGCAATGCTGGAGGAAGGGTATTGGAGGATAAACCAGTGGGTGGCAGGGAGGCTGGGAGGGGGACTTGTTCTTGGTCGGGGCGGCAAGGAGAGCAGCAAAGGTGGCACTTACCTTGGATTGAAGATTAATATCATTTTTAATATTATTAAACTCCATTCAAACACTTAAAACTTATGTCATATTGATTTTAATATTGATATTTGACACTTTAAAACTATTAATACCAAAACTGACACAGTATCAAATCTAAAAGTCCAACCAAACAGGGTGTAAAGGTTTGTGGACCAGATCATATGTCTAAGTCTATCATAAATACTCTAGCTAGTTCTTTACTTCTGTTTCCGCTATTTGCTTGTCATTTAATTGGTCTTTGATGTATTCAAGTAATTCAACTAGTTAAGCTCTTCATAATATTCTAATAAAATGGTCAGATTTGTATAGATTTGCATTGTAAAATTTACAACTTCTAGACAATTCTGGAAAGGGTTTTTCGAGTTTTCATCACTCTTATCTACTTAATCTAGGAAACAACTCCCTATTATTTCTCTAAATAATGAAAACTCTTTCTAATTTTACTTTTATTTAAAAAACACTTGAGAAAATTAAAAAAGATGTCTGAATGTTTTGGAAAACTTCCTGTACAAAGGGTCTTTTCCAAATAAAAATGAGAGTAAAAGTTTTTTTTTTTCTTTTTACTAAATAGAGTGATTATATATTTTTTCTTAAATTAAGCAGATTAATTAGAAAACTTATAAAAAATCCTTATGAAAGAGTGATACAGGAAGCATTCATCTCAAATTATTGAATAAGGGCGTGTTTGGCAAAACTTCTACTTAAAAGTAACTTTTGAATTTCACTTCTTACATAGAATGAGTTGAGGGAGAGAGGTTATAACTAATTTTGATTTATTAAAAAAGTTAAACTCTTTCATAACAACCTCACTTTTTCTCCAATCTTGGAAGCTCTTTCTTGTAGCTTTTAGTTGAAAGTCAAAACACAAGTAAAATGTCACATAAATGGCTTCCAAAATCCAACGGCTTCCATAAAAAATACTAAATGGAAATGCAAAAGTACTTCCAAATAGAAGTTGCGGCAAACATGGCCTAAATGGACAAGTAGTTCAGTTTTGGGTCTACTTGTTGTCGATTGGAATTAAACATCAACGGGGTTAGTATTGAAGTTATTTATCGTAAATCCTTGCCACTGATTAATAAAAAAATATTTATTTATTGGGAATTTTCCAATTAGATCCCTACAATCTTTCCAAATTCCTAATATGTCCCTTCCTTCTTTAAATTTCTAATTATATCCCTATAATCTTCCGCAGTTCTATGATATGGCCTGTGGTAAGTGACCGTTCGAAAAAGAGATGACGGAAGGAAATGGTGCCGTTTGAGTATGTCAAAAGTCAAAAATATCCCTGACGGGCATGTTCTTATGCATCCCATCTTTCTTCCCCTTCCTCTCGTGATGACATGTTCTTTCCCTCCAGTTGAACGTTCCTTCGCACTGCTGCTCAGGGCGGGAGGATCAAGAGGAGAAGGATCTTCTAGCTCTTTTGTACCACACTACTGCTCCTCAAAGGGAGTCGTTACTTTGCACTGCACCACTGCTCCTCCCCGACACTGTTGCTCCTCCACGGCACTGGTCTACTCGATTCTTTCAACTCCGCCTTTGCTGCTCTTTCCTATGTGGGAATTTTTTCTGTTTGTGTGGCTCCATGTCTACTGTGGTGCTCCCCATCCTCTCCCCTTCGCCTATGTTATGGCTTGAATCTACTCTCTCGCCGCGGCCTGGGGTGCTTCTCGGCTGGCGTGCGGTCCGGCCCTTATTATTGATTTCCCAAATCTTAAAATTCCATGACTAACAAAGTTTTGCTCGTCCATCATTGATCAGCCATATTATACGAAGGTGTAAAGTTGAAGATAACGGAACTGGTATGTGAAGAAGATGTTGCATATTACCTGTTTGTGCTATTGCCTGAATGAGACCTAATGGTTGCATTTGTTTTCAGTTCTCCGATGCATCAAGCTCGCGTCGGCTGGACATGGAATGTCGATACAGGAGAGGCTATTGTCGAGTATTTACATCAAATAAAGAGAGATCTAAAGGCCAACGCTTTTATCGTTATCCTAATGTAAACAATCCTCATGAAGATTGTGGGTTTTTTTATGTGGGTTGATGATGCGAGACATAGCACAGTTGATTTGAAACATCAAATGCTAGCTATGGAAGAAGGTCTACTAAAGAAACTTGGCCATTTAGAGAAAGAAATGATGATATTAAAGATTGTATTCTTTTTATGTGTGTGTTTAGCCGCTATGTCCTTAATGCGATATTGAGGGAGACTTGATATGCTTGGGACCATGCATTGAAGACTCATGTAATAAAATATCTTTTGTAATGACATGAACTGACATTTCAAAGGTCTTATGTGATATTAATTCAAGTATAACTAATCATGTGTGAACAAACAGTGGCCCTTCTTGTCATATGCATTGTTTGAAGTAGCATTTTAATCAATTAGCTGAACACCAATAGAAGCGGCCAAGATCTATTAGCTTACAGCTTTCAGCTGAGCAAATTGGCACTAGCTGCTCACAAGTTACAAGATAACGACCATCCACATCATTTTAAAAAGTTTTAATACAGAATTTTACAAAGAAACATTTTTCATATATAATCTTAGAGTCTATACTCGAAGGTATAGGAACTATATAAACATTTGTTTACAATTCTTAAGAGTCTATTTCTACTATAAGGGAACCCCAATCTCTAGAAAGAAGCTTCTTACATGGAAATAATCATAGTCTTGCTCTCTGGAGACACTAGCAGCACCATGAACAGGTGTGCCAGAACAACATCAGATGAGACACCAGAACAACATCAGAACAACATAGTGATCCACAGGTGTGCCATAACAGCATCATATGAGACACCAGTAGCACCATGAACTTGCATTTCGTCTAGACTTCGATGCAACATATCTAAAATCACAAGATATATAGTTGTTCAAGTGTCATAGTTATCTGCACTTCAAGTGTCAATTTTTTAGACTTCTTACATGCTGTCAGAAGATCGATTAGTTGTGCATCTGACACTAAGTCCTCATACACAATTGGTCTTGAACCTGGTATCTCAAAGTGGTAAGCCAATGTATGGCCTGCTGCCCATTTGGAGATAAGTGTGACATCAATCCTGATAGTTAATAAGTTGCAATAATCTGGGTTGACGGGTAGAGTTCTCCTTCTAGGGTGCATGTAAACCACTCTTCCGGTCATCGTCTTTTTCCAATATCCACCATAAACATAGGTCACCTTTATGGTTATATCCTCCCCTTCATCCATTTCTATGCTCCTATACAAATGTAGAAAAAATTGCATTGTTATATAAATAGTAAGATGGCCCTTGATTTTATGATCTTGCAAAAGGCCTTAGATCTCAAGATGGCCCTAGATCATGATGATCAGGTACAACATTGCCACTAATAATTTTAGGCATGGAATTTAATTCTCCATCCGTGAATCTCCACATGTGTGACCAAGAGAGTTAACATTCTCAAGAATTTAAGCTCAAAATACCTAAAAAAAAAAAAAAAGGGAACATACCTCCCCCTGTGTGCCCAACTCTACATGTTCTTGCAAAAGGACTCCTTCCACACCTTGAGTTCAGGAATCATCTGCATTCATCAACACCAAAAAGGAAACCTGAGAATCGGGGAGGGATTCGCATGCAGAGAGAACACTGTTGAATACGAATACCTACCGCCACTGCCACTGCCAGATCCACATCTATCTTCTGCCACTGTCAGATCCATCTTCCTGCACCTCATGACGCTCCTCCACCTGTACTACTTGGTGCGGACGAATGCAACGAGCAAAAATTTCCTCCTATTCCTCTAACCATCACGAAACCTTCGCCACGAGCACGAAATTCCCCTCACCATCAAGAATCCCTTGCCGCGAGTCCCACACGAAACCGTCACCTCTCTATCCTCCTTCCCTCCTACTCCTCTGCGTCCTATCTTTCCTCTCAGGTCTCAACTCACCTCGATCATACCGAGTACAGACTAAAAGGGTACATCGGTCCTTTCCAGGATATGGTTAAGCTTAACCATAGTTATATTCACCATTACTCAATGCCTCCGTTAACAACTGAACGGTAGGCCCATATCATAGAACGACGAAAGATTATAGGGATATAATTATAAATTCAAAGAAGAAAGGGACATATAAGGAATTTAGAAAGATTGTAAGGACCTAATTGAAAAAATCCCTTATTTATTTTGTGGCATTGTTAAAAATCACAAGAATTTGTAATTGTGTCAAATTGAACAAGTTGACCTCGTTATCTCGAAAGAGTCAACCTAATCAACAAGAGAAGCGGCCTTTTGTCCTCTTATCAGAATTCCGTGCTAAAATCCAGACCTAATTTTGTTGTCAGATCTCACCAAATGAAGTATAACTGGGGCCCACCATCTAATTTGGATTATGAAATATAAAATATGCCCGCACTATATATATATATATATATATATATATATATATGTAGATAAGGCAGATAATTAATCAATTGGCGCACTTACACGCTTGCCCGATTGCGATGTAGCATCCACCGGGGTCCAAAATCTCTCCACTAGTCTATCTATGATCAAACTAATTAATTAAATGATCAAATTAGATGATGCACTGATGCTAGCTATTTCTTTTTTATATCAATACTAATTATAAGAAGTCTGGATGTGAAACAAGTATTTTACTATATATAGGATGACATGTGTCTACACCAGTAGGGATGTATAGGATGACATGTGTCTACACCAGTAGGGATGTAAATCGGGCGGGTTGAATTAAGTTATGTGATAATTTGAATTTAATGTAAATTTAAGATAATTCAGTCCAATTTTAGTCTAATTCAAATTCAGTCTAAATTTAACTCAAATTCAACCTAAATTCACTCCTAATTCAATAGTGAGTGAGTTGGATTGGATTGATTGGACTAACTTTATTTATAAATAATTTGTTGGAAGTATTTTACTTTTTGTATGAATTATTATAAAAGTTAATAGATTAAATTAGGTCAACCCGTTTTTAGTTCAATCAAGTTAAGATTTAACTAATATCAACTTAAATTTAATCCAACTCCATTTACATAATTTGGGCCAACTCATCCCGCCCGATTGACACCCCTAATCACCATATTAATTAACTAAACCACGGTCCATAGACTATGCACACCGTCGAGTTTGATCGAGTTGATGGGTCAAAGAGTGTAAGCAGCTAGCGAGGACCAGGTCAACCTGACCAGATATGTGGTGCCCCTTGGAGTTGACCGGCCCGGGGGATGCATGCGTTTCAGTAGAAGGTGGACCATGATCCCGGCAACGCCGCCCACTGGGAGGGGAGGGCGGTGGTTGACGTGAAAAGGTCCACTCCTCGCCTCCAAGATAATGTGGGAGTGGGTGGGAACCGTGGCATCCGTCCAAGCCAGGGGATTTGGGATTTTTAAGATTTCTCTTTGACATATGCATGCGACATACATAAAAGAATCAAATATCGACAAGTAATACTTGCTGTATTCCCCGTTGGATCAATTCGACAGGCATGTCACGAGATTCCAATCGTTTTAATTAAAACTCACGTGATAGGGGCACTTCTAAAAGGGTCATTGATCGGATAGAAAAACAAAAAAATTCAAAAGATATTATCCATATATGAGAGGACCTCGCACGGAATTCTTACGTTTAAAAGTCTATATTCGTGATGGCCATGTACGTATAGATTTAATTCTCCCTCTCTCCACGTACTGGATTCTTATTATTCAGTCCCTACAATTTTTCAATGTTCTTTATAAATCTTTACAACGTTCATATTTCTTTAAAACTATCTCCAATCATTGGATCATCCTTAAAAAATCTTTGTTGTAATATCCTAAAAAATATTATTGTAGCAAGTATATCTATGAAAGCCAAATAAAATTTATAGGCATAATATTTGGCTGAAGTACTTGTATGAGGATGTTCTAAGAAGAAGAGTATTAAGTATCTAACATTGTTTGGTAAGAGTAACAAGTTCTGATTTCATCCTTTCAAATATTAAAATTAGGGTTTTTTACTTTCGGTCCCCACAATCATTCAATATTATTTATTTTCCTTGTAATCTGTATATTCCCTATTAGTCCCTACAATTATTTAGAATGTCTCTTAAAGACACTTCAAGTTTTCTTAAAAAATCCCTTTGGAGGGACTTTTTAAAGAGGTTTTACAAATTGTAGTGATTTTTAAGAAAATATAAATACTACAAGGACTAACAAAGAATATTCAATGATTGTAGGAACCAAAAAGTAAAAAAAAAGGAAAAATCATGATAGGTCAAAATCTCGTCCACCACGATCAGGACTTTCTGTTTTCAATCAGAGGGATATCGCTGGATGGTCCTTACAAAATAGAATACTGTCAGAGGGTCCTCGGTAGCGATCTGTAGGAGTCCTTTCTGATGCCTAAGTCAGAAGGTTAGGGATTCTCAGGGAAAGACTATATAGCTTATGCTCTAGAAGCGTACCTCTGCCGGTTAGACTAGGGGTCCTTATATAGAAGAGCAAGAGAGTCCAATCAGAGAAGGTGAGATATGTAGAAATCTCCTGTGTTGATCCCAAGTCGGAAGTGTTAGGTTCTCGGGTTTCTCCGGATCTCACACGCAGCGGAAAATAAAAATAAAAACGGAGATCCGTTCCCGTTTCGAAAAACTAAAAACTACGATTATTGGATAATCGATTCTCATCGTGTGCGGATTCGAATCTGCAACCGTTCGGTTCCGTCGGTACGACACATCAAGCCGTGCAAGCGCCCGGCCTCTAGCGAAGTCCACGCGATTCTCCTCGCGACGGATATTCTCACGTTCCTCGTTCTTCGCAGCCCACGAAATCTCCGCCGGTCGCTACAACGATCGCCGCAACGTGCGGACGATTTCCCGTCGAACGGGATTCAGAGAAGCGGCGGAGGAGATCCAGATCAGTCTGGGATGCCAGAGAGAGAGAAAAACAGACGAGGGGCGGCTAGGGTTAGCAGCAGCTTGGCCTGCTCAGCCCGTTCGTTATGTTTTATACTAACCACGCGGTTTTTCATAAAAATCCCCGGTTTGTATAAAACCCACTTATTTATCCATCGCCTTGAGAATCATGTGCGTGTGACCCTCTAGGCCCAAGTACCAGTCCAGTTAATGGCCCAACAAGCCTAGTGACTCCTCACTGACTTTATTAATCAATTAATAACCCTTTATTAATTAATTAATCAATCAAATTGATGTCGCACATCGAATTCGACCGGGCCTCCGATCACGTTGGGTGCCAAGCAACACTGCGTGAACCCGAAAGGTATTGGGGTTAAGTAACCCACTCTTGGAACCTTTCCGCCGACAGTTACCGCGTGGATATAATCCTTCATTCGTACAATGCTCTCGAGTCAACTCAGGGTATGGCGAGCTGTCAAATTCTAACCGGTCGACTCGGATTGGATGCCGCTGATGAATATCGGAAAACTCCTTTCCCGATATTATCGTCCGCCCTGGCTAGGGACTTCCGCACATCCTTCCTAGAGCATTCTCTCTCTAAGTACCGAGAGCGAATGATTCCTTATTGACACACAATTCTCTTCGACGGTATTCCGTTGTACCCAATCCTTGGCGTTTTAGAATCCCGTGGCTAGAGATTCGTAAACTAAGGTCAAAGCACAGAAGTCCACCGACAAGGTGTCCTTGGTGTCTCAGATCCGATGACCATCTACGCAACTGCGACAATAGAATCAAGCTGGTTGACAGTGAGGTACAATACCATCCAGCGATTCAATCGGATCAGTTCAGTGAACTCATTCTCCAATGAGCACCTACAGATTTGCCTTAGTGTCTCTACATAAGTGACTTATGAGATCAGTCACTCTCATCATATGAGCAGGAGTAATCTGTACTAGTCTAACCGGATATCCGATGTCCTTCTCGGATATCCTCCGACTAGGAACGATTAAGAATATGTGTGTTTAAGTGATCAGTCTCATTAGTATGATCTCATCATAATCTAATCACTATAGCACATATTCACGGACTTCATTATGAAACGATAATTAATGCGATTTACACATAATGAATATTATACCATTATATTAATAAATGAAGAAGATTTACATAGTCAGATTGGCTTGTAGGCCACCTAAGACTAACAATCTCCCACTTGGACTAAAGCCAATCACCTTTATAAAGTAAGCCTATAGACTCTAGGTGACGCTCAAACACAATTTGAACCAATGGCTTTGTCAGTGGATCTACTACATTGTCAACGGATGGAACTCTTTCCACTACTACATCTCCTGTGGATAAGATGAAAGCGCCTCAGAATATCTTTCGATTTCTGATGAGACCACGGCTCTTTCACTTGTGCAATAGTCCCATTGTGGTCGCACAACAGCGGAACATGATCAAGGATATAGGGAACTATGTCAAGGTCGGTGATGAACTTCTTCAACTACACTACTTCCTTGAAAGCTTCAGCTGCAGCGATGTGCTCAGCTTCAGTCGTCGAATCTGCAGTGGTTGCTTGCTTGGAACTCTTCTAGCACACTGCACCTTCGTTCAAAGTAAACACGAATCCAGATGTAAACTTGCTATCATGTAGATTTGACTAAAAACTCGAGTCAGTAAAGTCTCGCAGTTTTAAGTCCCCTCCTCCATAGACAAGAAACATATTCTTAGTTCTTCTCAAGTATTTAAGGATACATTTCACTGCCTTCAGTGCTCTTCGCCTGGATCAGCCTGAAATCTGCTCGTAACACTTAGAGCAAATGCAACATCAGGCCGTGTACATAGCATGGCATGCATGATAGATCTTATGTCAGAGGCATAGGGTATTCTATCTATGAGTACCCTTTCATCAGGAGTCTTAGGAGACTGCTCCTTTGAGAGACTAATTCCATGTCTCATTGGTATGAGACCTCTCTTGGAATTTTTCTATGCCAAACATTTTGACTATGGTATCTATGTACAAGGATTGGGTCATTCCAAGCATCCTCTTTGATCTATCTCTATAGATCCGTATTCCTAATATGTAGGATGCTTCTCCCAAATCCTTCATGGAGAAGTTTTTCGACAGCCAAATCTTTACTGATGACATCATAGCTACATCATTCCCGATGAGTAGTATGTCATTTACGTAAAGAACTAGAAAAGTGACTGCACTTCCACTGGTCTTCTTGTACACATAAGGCTCATCTTCATTCTTAATGAAGTCATTAGACTTGACAGCCTCGTCAAATCTTATGTTCCAGCTCCGGAAAGCCTACTTCACTCCATAAATGGACCTCTAAAGCTTGCACACTTTATCTGGAGATTCTTTGGATGTGAAATCTTCTGGTTGTATCATATACACCTCTTCTTCAAGGTTACTATTGAGGAAGGCAGTCTTCACATCCATCTGCCAGATTTCATAATCAAAATGTACAGCATTGGCGAGTAGAACTCTGATCGACTTTATCATGGCAACTGGTGAGAAAGTCTCGTCATAGTCAATTCCTTGCCTTTGACGATATCCCTTTGCCACCAACCTTACCTTATAAGTGTCGATTCGTCCTTTAGCACCGATCTTTCTCTTAAAGATCCACTTGCATCCGATGGGTACAATACCCTCGGGCAAGTCCTCCAAGTTCCAAACTTGGTTGGTGTACATGGACTGAATTTCTGAGTTCATGGCTTCTCGCCATTTCCTGGCTTCTGGGCCTTCTATGGTCTCCTGGTAGGTTTTAGGATCATCATCCTCATTATATTCTACCTTAGACTCACCTTCAGCGATATGTCCCACATATCGTTCTAGCAGTCTAGGTACTCTACCAGATCTACGAGGTTCATGTGTGTGTACCTGAACAAATTCAGGAACTGATATCTCATCTGATGATAATGCAGCTGTTTGAGGTTCTGGAACCTCTTCCAGTACTATTTTACTCCCACTATTCTCCTGGAGAAGGTATTCCTCTTCCAGGAAGACAACTTTCCTTGCGACAAACACTTTTTTGTTCACCAGGATGGTAAAAATAGTATCCAAAAGTTTCCTTTGGATGTCCCACAAACCTGCATTTATCAGTTCGTGATTCCAGCTTGTCTGGATCATGCCTCTTTACATGAGCAGGACAGCCCCAGACTTTAACATGTTTAAATTCTGGTTTTCTGCCTTTCCATATCTCATATAAAGTAGAGGCCACAAACTTGCTGGGTACTCTGTTCACTAGGTATGTTGCTGACTCTAGAGCATACCCCCAGAGGGACACTAGTAATCCCGAAAAGCTCATCATGGATCGCACCATGTCTGACAAGGTGCAATTCCTCCTTTCTGATACACCATTCATCTGTGGTGTATATGGAGGGTTAGTTGAGAAATGATACCATTATCCTTTAAGAATTGTGTGAAATTAGTACTTAAGTATTCTCCTCCTCGATCTGATCGAAGAGCTTTTATACTCTTTCCTAATTGCTTCTCTACCTCATTCTTGAACTCCTTGAACTTCTCAAATGCTTCCGACTTGTACTTCATTAAGTACACATAGCCGAATCTTGAGAAGTCATCGGTGAATGTAATGAAGTATGAGTAGCCACCTTTGGCTTGGGTGGACATAGGACCACATACATCCGAATGTATTAGTTTTAGAATGTCCTTGGTACGTTCTCCATGTCCAGTAAATGGAGATCTTGCCATCTTTCCCATAAGGCATGATTCACATGTTGCAAACGATTCATAATCGAATGCTGTTAAGCAACCATGCTTGTGCAACTTTTGTAACCTGCTTTCGCCAATGTGCCCAAGTCTACAATGCCACATATAGGCTTGGTTCACACAATTCTTGCTCTTCTTAAGAGCATTATCAATATGAAGATTGTAATAAGAAACATCTAAGAGATATAGACCGTTGACTAAAGATGCTGAAGCTATTGATTTATTATTATAATAAATCGAACAACTTCTATTCTCAATAGACAACCTATATCCCATCTTGTCCAAACAAGATACTGATATGATGTTCTTTATTATGCTAGGAACATAATAACAATCTTCTAACAGTAAGGCGTCTCCTGATAGAAGCCTGAGGTTTACTGTCCCAACAGCAATCGCCGCAACTTTTGCGCCGTTTCTTAACCTCAATTCCACCTCGCCTTGTCTCAAATTGCGCTTACTTGTCAGCATCTGCATATCATGGCAGATATGAGAAGTACATCCGGTATCTAATACTCAAGATGTGGAATATCTAGCTGACAAGTTAATATCTATCATATAGATATCTGAAGCTTCAGACAGTTTCGCCTTTCCATAAGCTTTATCGTTCAGGAACTCCTTACAGTTCCTCTTCCAGTGACCATACTGCTTATAATAGAAGCAGTCACTCTTTACTATTCTTTTGCCTTTGTCCTTCGATCTTTTATCGTTAGCTATCATCTCTGCTTCAGGGGCATCCAATGCCGGTTCAGCAGGAGGATCAGCTCTAGGGACAAAGTCAATATGTTCAGATTTGAAGACATTCTTCAGGTTTCTAAACTAATCCGAGTAGATCAGGTAAGTTAAAAGGGCATCAAGTATGCTGCGGAATGGGTTATTCGACGACATAATTCCCTACATGAGATAAGTAAAATCTATTTAGCAGATGTTCAATTATTAAAATTTAAAACAAGACATGGTCTTTTGTTCAAGTTTAACTCCCAATAATTTTCGACGGACTGTATAACCCTCAGTTATACAGAACGGGAGACGCCGACAGTCTCCTAGTGGGGATCAGAATCTCAATGACTTGCACTACAGCCTTGTGGATAGCACAACAAACTGTAATACAATCTAAGAGCACCCAACTCATGGGACTTACAACTCCTTGCAATATCTGATCATAGCTTCGGTCCCCAGAGATTTAATGGTTTTGTGGATAGCACAACAAATCACTAATTCTGGTCTAAGCTAACTATCGTTACGCGACGAGCATAGATTTGCATGTAGCCCTTGTGGATAGCACAACAAAGCTACATGGTTCCTCTACCCCGATCATATAGGCATCTAATTGTAAGGAATCGCCATGAACGCAGCGGAAATAAAAATGATTCCATTGTATCGGTTGTTGGGGTCGTAAAACGGACATTAAAATCTAAGCGGGAAGAACAGTTCTTCACCTTTGCGGGGTTTCAAATCTCCCGTGGATGATGCCGACTCGGTAATCGCGCACGCGCACGATCTCTAGAGCTATCCACACGAGTTCCCGCAGCAGACGCGATTTCCTCCTCGGCTTGAGTGCTCCGACCAGATCTCAAATCCACCATGCGCGGTGAGAGACAGATCCACTCCAAGAGAGAGAGAAGGAGAGAGAGAGAGGAGAGAGAGAATCTGGGGAGTAAAATTCGTCCAACTAACTTTTTACCCCTCTCCCTTGGCCCTCCTTATATAGAAATAAGGATAAGCACAAGAGTTAATCCTCATGATTATCCAAGAGTTTGGCCTTGGATAATTCTCCATTAAATCTTCATGTTTATCCTGCAGCTTTTCACAAAAACCCAGATAAGCATGAAATTTAACATCTCTCACCGTCTGACGAGAACTCTTATGTGTGTGACCCTCTAGGCCCATATAACAATTTGTCTCCTTGATAAATTGAAGAACCTTTATTCTCTAGCTTCATAGAATATCCTTGTCTATCTAAACATGAAATTGATATGATATTCCTAATAATGGTTGGAACATAATAACAATCTATCAGTTCCAAGGAGTCTCCTGACGGCATCTGAAGTCTTGTTGTCCCCACAGCTAACGCAGCAACTTTTGCTCCATTCCCGAGCCTCAGATCCACGTCTCCGCGGTTCAATCTTCTCTTACTTGTTAACACCTGCAAGTTATTGCAGATATGAGAAACACATCCAGTATCTAATACCCAGGATGTTGATTCTCTATAAGACAAGTTAAGATCGATCATGAGAATACCTGAAGCTTCACCAAACTTCTCCTTTGCTTTTTCTGCAAGATAAACCTTGCAATTTCTCTTCCAATGACCTTCTTTATGGCAGTGGAAACACTGACCTTTATCATTGACTTTAGCTTTGTCCTTTTGCGTCGCCGGTTTGCTTTTCACTAGCTTCTTAGGCTTACCTTTCTTAAAGGTCTGTCCAGCTTTCCTTTTCTTGTTGGTCTTACCAATAAGCATTACATTTGGCTTATCTTTCTGGATAGTGCCTTCTGCTGTCTTCAACATGTTGAGCAGCTCAGCTAGTGAAACTTCAATTTTGTTCATATTGAAGTTGATAATGAATTGTGAAAATGAATCTGGAAGAGACTGTAGGATTAAGTCGATGCTTAGGTCATTGTTCATAACAAAGCCCAGCACAGTAAGCCTCTCAATCCACTCTATCATCTTGAGCACATGAGTTTACACAGATGTGCCCTCGCTCATTCTGGTCCTGAACAATTTCTTAGATATCTCATATCTTTATGTTCTGGATTGTTCACCAAACAACTCTTGTAGGTGATTCAGAATGGTCTTAGGTTCCATGTTATCATGCTGTCGCTGCAGTTCATTATTCATTGAACTGAGCATATAACACTGGACCTTGACTGAGTCCTCCTTCCAATTTTCATACATCATTAATTCATCTTCGTTAGCATTATCACCGGGTTGCACTGGATCTGGTTGATCCAGGACATAGGCTAGCTTTTCACACCTGAGGACAATCTTCAGGTTGCGTAACCAGTCAATGTAATTTGGTCCCGTGAGTTTGTTTGCATCAAGTATGCAATGGAGGGGGTTTGGTGACGACATAGCAACCTACATGGAAATATATAAAATGAGCAGATAGTTCTTAAAATCAGATTTAGGACTTTTAATCTAGATTTAGGCTCCTACTATTTTTCGGCGATCTGTATGACCCTCTAGATTCCGGTGATCTCCTAGTGGGGATCAGAATCCTTCGGACAACATGCATGTGACCTTGTGGTAGCACAACAAATCACATCAAGTCTCTTAGGCAGTCAACTCTTGACAGTTGCAACGTTTGCAATATCCGATCGATTTAACCCTTGAATCAGAATGACCTTGTGGTAGCACAACAAATCAATTTGATTTAGTTAAGTTTATCCATCATTACTTAGATGACATAAATTCATAATGCAATCATTGTGGTAGCACAACAAAACTACACTATTTGTCCATTCATCTTAATGACATCACATGTCGTAGATCTAGTTTAATTTCTAAATCAAATGGACCTTGTGGTAGCACAACAAATCCGTTTGAGATAAGAATTATCCTAATATCTATAATGATGGTGGGTTACGTGGATTATTCTGAATATCTCACGTTTACAACTTAAGTTTTAAAAGAGGGTTTTGATTTTGATTTGTAAAAATCGTGCTATCAATAGTATTTCAATTTGAAGTATCAATATACTTAATAGAAATATATATATGATAGCATAGTCCACAAATATCACATATATGCAGAAAAAATAAATGGGGATGATCATGGACTGCTAAAGCTACTATGGATTCATCGGAGCCAAACGATGATCCATAATAGGATCCTAATGTGAAAACAGCAACACTGGTTCCATTTGATGCGAGTCCTCCCTCCAGAGGTGTCTTCAGAAGATCCCGTCCTCTAAACTTAATCCGATACATTTAAATATAAAATTCAGGACTCGCAGGTCCACAAATGTACATTTAAACAATTAGAAACCTTGATCTTATCAAGGGGAGTACAATCTTATAGGAAGGTAGAAAGTACACTTGGATTAAGAGAGAGGAGGACACGCAGGTCCTATTTTAAAATACCAAATGAAATAAGCATCGCATACATTCACATCATTCATCACATGAAAATTCTAAGTCCATGATCATCCCACCATAAAACACATCACATGCATCACAATCATCACATAATTGCTATTTGGTATTAAATTTTATAAATATAAAATTATAATACCAATTAGTTTTCGAAATAACATTTATTTCAGCATAATCAATAATATTCAAAACATTATTGACAAATAAACTAACTAAACTATTCAGTTAATCTAAATCCAAATTCAAACAATTTGAACATTAAGAGTAATCAAGTTATGCATGAAATTAGTTTAAAACAGTTTTAAACTAATTAAATTAACAGGGAAATTAATTATCTAAAACAATTTTAAATAATTAACTAACACCCATTAATTATAAAGCCCTTTAATAGACTAACAGTTATTAAACACTTTAATAAACTGTTAATAATCATAAAAATTAATTAATAATATTTATTAATTATTCTTATAATTTTTCTGTTTTAAAACAATTTTAAAACAGGCTAAAACGGGCTAAAATTGGGTTTATAAGGGGCTAAACAGTAATTAAAAATAATTTTTAATAAAATATAAAATGGGTCCAGCCATTAAGGCCCAAAGGGCCCGGACCCAGGACGAGGCTCAGCCAGGGTCGAGCCCTGGCTCGGCCAGGGTCGAACCTTGGCTCGGCCAGGGCCGCACCCTGGCCCGGCCAGGGCGCCGCCCGGCCCCCTCCCGGTCCGACTGGGTCGGGATCGGGCGGTTCACCCGTTTTGAACGGATTCGACCGGCTCTCCTCCTATCTTACCTGCAACCCTAATTTGTGCAGGCCGGCGGCGATGGAGGCTTTGTGGGCGGCGCCGGCGGCCACCCCCGGCGTCGGCGGCCCCGGCTGGCGGTGCCCCCGGCGCCGGCGACGTGCCCGGCGCCGGCAGGGCCGCCGGCGGCCTCTGGTGAGGTGAGAAATTAAGCCCAAAACCCCTCCAAAATCTGATTTTGCAGGTTTTTAAATCCGTGTTTGGGCTCGATTTCGAGGACCTCCAAGGGCACTCCTGTGCCGATCTCCATGCCCAATGCGAAGTGGTGACTATCACCAATAGATCCAGACATCCGGGTCGCCATCCCAACACTTGGAATGCACGTACGAAGCCGCCGAAGTACCCCAGTTCATCACAACATGAAGAACTCCGAAAAACCCAAATAAAAATCCGAAAAATACAGAAAAATAATCAAATTGATCGTGATCATCATATGAACACTAATCTGTCATTTTTAATCGGATTAAACACAAGAACATGTACAATACGGGTTCTTCACGCATAACGAGAAAAACACGCATAACGGTGCTGTTTTACAACCGAACCAGCGAACCTGGCTCTGATACCACTGTAAGGAATCGCCATGAACGCAGCGGAAATAAAAATGATTCCATTGTATCGGTTGCTGGGGTCGTAAAACGGACATTAAAATCTAAGCGGGAAGAACAGTTCTTCACCTTTGCGGGGTTTCAAATCTCCCGTGGATGATGCCGACTCGGTAATCGCGCACGCGCACGATCTCTAGAGGTATCCACACGAGTTCCCGCAGCAGACGCAATTTCCTCCTCGGCTTGAGTGCTCCGACCAGATCTCAAATCCACCATGCGCGGTGAGAGACAGATCCACTCCAAGAGAGAGAGAAGGAGAGAGAGAGAGGAGAGAGAGAATCTGGGGAGTAAAATTCGTCCAACTAACTTTTTACCCCTCCCCCTTGGCCCTCCTTATATAGAAATAAGGATAAGCACAAGAGTTAATCCTCATGATTATCCAAGAGTTTGGCCTTGGATAATTCTCCATTAAATCTTCATGTTTATCCTGCAGCTTTTCACAAAAACCCAGATAAGCATGAAATTTAACATCTCTCACCGTCTGACGAGAACTCTTATGTGTGTGACCCTCTAGGCCCATATATCAGTCCGGTTGCAGGCCCGTTAAACTTAGAACTGTTTCTTGAGTTTAATATTTATTAATTAACATTTAAACATCATATGTTAAATGATTAATTTAATAAACAAGTAAATTATCATCCGATGATCAAATCACTTGGCCTTCTGATCATGAACAGCACCAAACACTACCTCATGATCCCAGAAGATATAAGGGATATTGTTCCCTTCAATTGAACCTTTTCGTCTGCAGATGCCGCACAGATATAATCCTTCACTCATGCAATGTCCCGATAACGCAAGGGTATGGTTTTATAGTCAAACCCTTTTTCGTATTATCCAGATGGATTACAGTACACAGTTAATATCTAGAAAGACATCTCTTTCATTTGACCCTGGCCAGAGATTTCTGTGTACACATCCATGGGACATTCTCTCTCCAGTCTTATACCAAGAGTGAGTGATCCCTTGTTGTTCACTCAATTACCTTCGCAAGCTTTCCACTGTATTTGAAAGACCGATTATGGTGGACTTAATGGTTAAAGTCCACGAGTCAGAGAATCAAGATACAATGGTCCACAAACAAGGTATCATTGGCGACTCAGGTCAAAGGACCAACTGTGCTACTGCAACGATTGAATTCCCTGGTTGACTAATAGGTATAATTACCATCCAGGAATTCTTATTTGGGTCTGTTCAGTGAACTCATTCTCTAATGAGCACCCACTTGTTTGTCTTAGTGTCACCACACGAGTGAATGTGAGATCATTCACCCTCATCATATGAGCAGACATAACTTGTGTCGATCTTATCGGATATTTAATGTCCATCTCAAATATCCTATGATCAAGAACTATTTAAGACAATTGTCTTAGGATATTGATCTCACTATCATGATCTCATCATGATTCAATATCCCATACATTTGTCTATGGACCTTCATTACGGTAGTCGTTTGCGAGAACTATTAAATGAAGAAATAATTGCCTTTATTAATAATCTGAACTAGAATGTACAATGATTGGCTTTGAGGCCACCCAATTCTAACACTAATGCCATAGTCACAGTTTCTCCTCCCAATTAAACAGGCCTTGTGGATAGCACAACAAACCTGTCTAAAGTGATTCGAATCCTATGACTATAATAATGGTGGACCACGCGGTAAGTTCTTAACTACTCGTGTTAAGGCTTAGAGTTTATCTGTGGGTATTTAGATAACTTTTATCTTGGTCTCTCTTAGGTGATAGTATAAAAATATATCGTATATATTTAGTAAATATTATATCTGCTTTGATTCATAATCAAAAGAAAACATTGCATCACATACATGTCTAGTGTGGTCATGGATAGCACAGTGGGTTTGACTGGAGCCAACAGTCAAACGCACACATAATCTAACACAACAATTATATTAGATAACCTGCAAACACATAGGCAAGAGATCTCTATCTTTTCACCTTCCTGGTTGCAGCTGTGGATTGTCCTCGCTCCTTCCTCGGTTGCCTCGATCATATTACACTAATTCTAGAATTACATGTAATTAGAAGAGAGCCTTATGGCGAGTACAAGAGAGAGGGAGGTAGAAGTACATCGGAGTATAAGAGAGAGAGAGGTACACATACCTCTATTTATTAACAATTAATAAACAATCAACATCCACGATCCACACAATCCATTCATCACATGAATAATTAATTAAGTGCATATCTATGACCACGGTGTGTTTTAAACATCCCATACAAGATATAACGTATCACATGGCTAAAATAAAAGAGTTTTCAAAATAAATAATTTTAGCTTTCAAAAGGCTGGGATCTGTAGGTGCTTAGAATGACCGTGTGATTAACATGAAATATCTATGTTGTTTAGGTGTAAACTAACCTATTAAAAACAGCAACTAAAGTGCAGTGATCGCCAGAAACTTTTAACTAAAAAGTTTCAAAAGAAGAGTATGATCGCCTACCTTTCAAAATGCGGAAGATTGAGTCCTTGGTTCCCCTTCCTCAGCCGGCTGAAGAAAGAGAGCCCTTTCTTTGTTCTTTTGTTCTTGCTGTTGAGTTTGAGGTTGAGGATCGTCCAGAAGTTGTGCTTGATTTCCCCTTTTTGATCTCTTGTTGTTGTTGTTGAGTGCAGCAGAGACAGAAAAAGAAAAATGAAGAACTATTATGAGAATTTAGATAGAAGTAGTATCTGAACTAATCATGATTTTAAGCATATTTAAACAGCAAACTCACTTTTTTAATGGCTTTGAAACCCCTTAAATCAAGTAGGTTTTTGAAAGATTATGCTGTGGTGTGTGTTTGCATGAAGTGAATGAAAAATGAAATTAATGAAGATGAAAATAAATGCAGTAATGAAAAACTTATGCCCAGTCGGTTGAAGCCTTGGAAGGATGAAGATCTTGAAAGGACGCCGACTTCTGGAAACGGCAGCGCTCCGGCGTTACGACGTTGTTGCTTCGATCTTCAAATCGCTATAACGCTATGGCTCAACTCAACTTAATTCTGTTCTCTTCTTTTTTTTTCTCTTCAATATGCAGGGTATTTATAGGCATTTCTTGCGTTCGCGATTAACATTAGAAAACTCCGAATTTATCCATCTTAACCGACAGATAAATACTGATTAATTCATCTTTATCTGTAATTATCCAAAACGCGTCCACCTTGGCTGACGCCTTTCAGATTAATTAAGATAAGGATAAATATCCGGGAAAACTTATCTTTATCTTTATTAGGTAAAACGCGTCCACTTGTGTAGACGTCTTTTATCATAATTAAGATAAGGATAAACATCCGGAGGAGAAGTAGAAACCATTTAGGAAACCTAAAACGCGTCGACCTTACAAGACGCCTTTTAGTTAATAGATTAATTAATTAAAATTCAAATTTAATCGTTAAAACAGGAATAAACTATAAATGGCGTCCACGTGTGTAGACGTCTTTTAGAATTCTTCATATTTTAACTCAAATTGAACTAAAATCAATTCAATTGATTAACTTAAACACATCTGTTAAACCCGACACTCAAAAAATTAATAAAAATTAATTAATGATTAAATATCAGACCATTCTGAGGCATTATTGTGTGATATAAAATTTACTCGAAATGACGTCAAAATTAGCGTGTCTACAGCTGCCTCACCTTGGCATCGTCTTTGCAAGGGAGTGAAATGAAATGGAATGTACTGAAAAGGTGATGCCAAGGTGTGATGAGACACGCTCTTAACATCACATGATTAGAATTTTTCTCGAAATCATCAACGAAGATAGTTCAATGAAATCAATGGAATTAATCCTGTCTGGATGAGGTAGACAAGGAAATAAAATAAGGTCGATCAACCTCCTCGGAGTGGGAAGTACCCCAGGTCGTAGACACTGTAGGTTTCATCATGGGGAGCGTTTGCCAGCCAATGTGGACGTGCTACAGCCATGATGGATCTTAAAAGGAAACAAGAAATATTGGATAAAGAATCCAATTAAGGATAGAATTCCAAGGATATCTTTAAGCGAACCTCAAAGATAATCAAGATACTCAATTCGGAATGGAATATTTCATATCATGTTGAGATTATTTGATTAATGGTCTGAAACTTAATCAATAATTAATTCTTATCACAATGATTTCAAAGTCCTACATGATGCATGCTGGGCTAAAAGAAAAATATAAAGTTAAATAAAATATAAATTAATCAAGGATAATATTGCTAAATTGTTATTAATGAGTCAAGACACCAATTCTTGTAATCCAGTGCTAAGCCGAAGCTCGTTTATCCACGCACCGTTTCACAAAAGTGGAACCATCGTCCCCACTAATTAACAATCCAACGGCCTATCCATGCGATTAAGAATCCTCTGGAATTATCACTGTTTTTGTTGAAGGGGAACTCAAATTCCAGTTTCATCAAAACCACAAGGTCCTTGATATAGTCTAATAAATACTTAACATATAGTAATGCGAATGCAAATAATTACATGAAATAGAATACAAGGGTAGAAATAACCGTCTTTTTAGCCACGGTCGGGACTTGAATTCCACAGTGAGATTTTCTTGATATTTTCCAGCTTTACTCGAGTTTTCTTGAATTTTCTTGAAACGCGTCAGTTCTCTTCGACGCCTTTTACTCACAGAAACAGGTTTCTGGTAGTTCTCTACTCGGATTCCAACTTTACCAATGCCTTGTGTCCTGTATATGACTTGAACAAACAGGTTAAGTATCTATTCAGGCTTAGCCCCTTGCCTGACCGAATAAATGGTCGATCAATCTTTTCCTTCAATAAATGGTCAAGGGGCATAGCCTTTATTAACAAAGGTAATAAGAATAATCAGACTTAAGCAAGATGCAACATACAAGCAAACATATGCTCACTGAAAATAAAATGAATGAAACACACTAAATGCCACAAGCAAATGCTAATTGAAATATTTTTGTGGTTTTGAAATTTTCATTTTTGTTTGGGTTTTGAAATATGTATTCTGAAAGATGTACATTTTTTGAATTTTTGAAATATGTACTTTTTTTGAATTTTTGACTATGCAATTTTTTTTTGAATTTTGACATATACATTTTTTTTGAATTTTTGACTATGCAATTTTTGAATTTTTGACATATACATTTTTTTTTGAATTTTTGCATATGCATTTTTTTTGAATTTTGACATATACATTTTTTTTGAATTTTTGCATATACATTTTTTTTTTTTTTGAATTTTTAACTAAAAGACCAGTATGGTACTTAGATCAAAAGATCATATTCATTTATTAACTTAATTTCCAAATTGTTCTTTAACAACTTAACTTAAAACCCATCGTGTTTGAACTTGTGTTTCCATTCGTGATCCCATTTGATGATTTGACCCTTAGTCAATCTAAGCCATTCCTTAAGCTTGAAGTACACCTCTTTAGAAAGAAAAGAAGAATAGATTTAGAAAGCCCATGAGAAGGTTCCGGAGACCTAAAAAGATGTTCCTTTCCAACCCTAATATCTGTTGGGGTTCGGTCATTTTCTTTCCGGGGTATTTATCGACCTTGCGTTCCCTTTTGTTTCATTTCATGGCCTTGATGTAACATTTGTAGTGTAATGGCCTTTTGATTTGAATTTGGCTTTTTGCCTTGCTTTTGCTTTTCTTTTTTTGCTTTGCTTTGGAACGGATCTCCCCCATTTTTTTATGACGGCCTCCTACTAAGATGGCGGGTATTCTTGGTAGTCTATTTTAAGTCTCGTTCCGACATCATGGGCCGAGTGTAAAACAGAATTTTACTTTAAAAGGAATGATTTGTACTTTATACTGTTAGTCAAGCTTTTGATATTCTTAAGGACTTGGCATCTCTTGTTACTCACGAATCAAACGTGTCAGTGTGTGCAGTAATGGGTTTGAAGTTAAATTATTCAGACTAACAAAGAAATTTGAGTTTATAAATTTTCTGATTCCACTGGTCTTTGTACCATACTGATCGACTCTTTATCCTAAGGGTAGTATTTCTTAAAACCATTCCAGGGATGCTTTAGCTCTTCTCCTTCTGCATTAACCAAACGATAAGCATTACCAGGATAAGCGTGCGATACAACATAAGGTCCTTCCCAGTTGGGTTGGAGCTTAGAACGCGGACCACCAGGTTTTACAAAAATTCTTTTAACAACCATTTCACCGACTTTGAACTTTCGTTCAATGACTTTCTTTTGATAAAAACGTGCTAATCTGTTTTGATAAACTTTTGCATGATTAGCAGCTGACCATCTTTTCTCGTCTAAAAGTTCCAATTGAGCAAGAAGTGCTGAACGATGTTCATTAATGGAGAATTCCTTGTTCAATTGTACTCTTAATGACGGTATAAGGATCTCATATGGAACTACCGCCTCCATTCCAAATGTTAAGGAATAAGGAGTTTGCCCAGTAGGCGTGCGGATTGAAGTTCGGTAGGCCCATAGAGCCTCAACCAATTTTTCTGGCAAATCTGCGAATTTGTTAGATTTACACGTCTTTTTGATAATTTTTATCAAAGTCTTATTAGTTGCCTCTGCTTGGCCATTGCCTTGCGGATAATAAGGAGATGAATGATGCAATGCAATTTTATACCTGTTGCAGAGGTCCTTCAATTCCTGTGACACGAACTGCGGTCCGTTGTCGGTGACGATGGTACTTGGAATTCCGAATCTTGTGATGATGTTCTTCATGATGAATTTGCAGACGGTTGATGCTTTGATCTCCACGTATGCTTCAGCTTCTGCCCACTTGGTGAAGTATTCCGTTGCCGTGAGAATGAAAGATTTTTGCTTGATGCCGGAATCTGGGTTACCAAGAGGTCCAATAATGTCGAAAGCCCACATGGAAAAAGGCCATGGGGAAGAAACAGGATGGAGTGAAGATGCAGGAGAATGAATTTTGTCGGCGTGAAGTTGACACTTGGCACACCTACGGACATATCCTACGCAGTCTTCTTCCATGGTTGGCCAATAAAATCCTTGTCTAAGGATCTTCTTTGCTAGCATCTGTCCATTGACATGGCCACCACAAACTCCACTATGAGCTCCTTCCATAACCTTCCAAAGCTCATCCTCGTCTAAACATCTCAGAAGAACTCCATCAAAACCTCTCTTATATAATGCTCCCCCAACTAGGGTGTATCGTTGAGAAACTCTCCTGATAGCTCTTTTCTCCTCAGTTGTAGCTTCTTCAGGATACGATTGATCTTCACAATATTTTGCAATTTCATAATACCATGGCTTTTGTTCATCATCCATCTCTTCTAACAGCTCCATCAACATGATTTCTCTTTTCTCCACGATACTTCCATCTTTGAATTTCTTCAGCAACTTCTCCTTAGTTCTAAGAAATGAAGGATCTTTCACGGCAGGTGAAAGACGCCTATGAATTATGATTGATTCAGATTGCTTGCTGATAGGAAAATCAAGGGAAGATGCAAGTGAAGCTAGAGCGTCAGCTAAGATGTTTTGATTTCTAGGAACATGGACAAAGATCAACTTTGTGAAAAGCTTCGAATAAGCAGAAGTAAGTTCTTGATATGGCTTAAGCTTGGGATCAAGAGTTCGATACTTGGTCAGCACTTGGCGAAGAATTAATTGGCTATCACCCACAATCCTGAGTTTGGTGGCACCATGGAAATGAGCAGCCTCGAGACCAGCAAGAAGTGCCTCGTATTCAGCTATGTTGTTGGTGACTGGAAAGTCAAGCTGAAAGGCTTGTGGAATGGTGACACCTTCAGGTGATAACAGAACGATTCCGATACCCTTTCCATGAGAATTCAGAGCTCCGTCAAAATGCAGAGTCCACATATCATCTCTGATTTGATTTACGGACATCAGTTCCTCATCCGGAAACTCTGATCGCACTGGATCAAATCGAGGAAGGGGATGATGAGCGAGATGTTCTGCTATGGCATAGCCCTTGATTGCTTTCTGTTGAATGTAAATAATATCGAATTGAGATAGAAAGCTTTGCCATCGCGCTAACCTATCAGTAAGAACAGATTTCTCCAGAAGGAACTTAATCGGATTCATCCTAGCGATGAGATGGACTTCATGGGCCAGAAAATAATGCTTCAATTTCTGGACAACCCAAACCAATGCTGCACATGTTTTCTCCATCGCCGTATATCTCTGTTCAGCGGGGTTGAGAAGTTTAGAGAGATAGTAGGCTGCCCTCTCTTTTCCTTCTTCATCCTCTTGTGCTAAGACAGCCCCCACTGCATCATCCAGGACAGAAATATAAAGTATCAATGGTTTGCCTGGAGATGGTGGTCTCAAAACAGGAGGACTTGCCAAATAGTCCTTTAATCCATCAAATGCCTCCTGACACTTATCGTCCCAATTGAATTTGACTCCTGGCTTGGTAAGCTCGTAAAACGGCTTACACCTTTGTGAGTGCTGGGAGACAAAGCGGCGAATAAATTGTAACCTCCCGATTAATCCTCTTAACTCTTTCAAGTTTTTGGGAGGTGGCATTTCTCTGATAGCCTTCGCCTTATTGGGATCGATCTCAATTCCCCGTTTGCTGACAATGAATCCAAGCAATTTTCCTGAAGATACCCCGAATACACATTTCTTGGGGTTCATCTTCAACTGATACTCTCTCGATCTCTCTAATACCCTTGCCAAAACTTTGGCATGCTCAGCCTTCGTTTTAGACTTAACCAATAAGTCATCCACATACACTTCCAAATCTATATGCATCATGTCATGAAATATTGCCATCATGGCCCTTTGATAGGTGGCTCCAGCGTTCTTCAATCCAAATGGCATGACGACATAACAATATGTTCCCCAAGGTGTAGTGAATGAAGTCTTCTCTTGATCCTCTTCTGCCAGCTTAATCTGGTTGTATCCTGAAAATCCATCCATAAATGATAACGTCTCATAGCCAGCAGTATTATCGATGAGTACATCAATATGAGGCAATGGAAAATCATCTTTAGGACACGCCCGGTTTAGATCGCGGAAGTCAATGCAAATTCTGACCTTCCCATCCTTTTTCATAACCGGGACTATATTGGCCACCCATTGTGGATAAAGGACAACTCTAATGAATTTGGCTTTGTGTAATTTGTCGACCTCTTCCTTCATCTTTAAAGCCATTTGTGGGTGGAATCGCCTTAATTTCTGCTTGACCGGACTAGCTCCATCCTTTAATGTTAACCTGTGTTCAACTAAAGATGAGTCTAACCCCGGCATATCCTCATAACTCCAGGCGAAAGTGTCCTTATAATCCTTAAGCACTTGTACCATTGCCTTCTCATCCTCTGCAGAAAGATTTTTACTGACGAGGACAACCTTAGGTTCGTCTTCAGTCCCTAAGTTTATTTATTTGGTGGGCTCTTCTACGGCAGCTGAAGGTTCATCAAATCTCTTCACTCCACTGGCATATGCCTCAGCTGCGTCCTCATCATCTTCCTCATCTTCAACAATGGGGTCCTTTTCATGCACTAACTCATATACCCCATACCCATCATCGACTGACTCATCATCTGTACAATCTTCTGGCATCTGAATTGGATCTTCTAAAAGCTGAGGGATTAAAGAGCAAAAGGAACATTTATCAGCCAAATCCTGGAGGTATCTTTCTGGAATTTGCCTACCCTTAGGCTTCCTAGACTTCCTAAACTGTCTAAAACTAGACTTCCTAACTTCACTAAACTGCCTATCATAACCTAATGAAGATAAAGCAGGATGAAAATCCTGGGATACAAGTGGAAATACAGGGGAATCCTCCCGTGGGGAGGGACAGAGTAGATCTAGGAGAGAATCTTGACCGACGGACCCGCGCGATGGGGTGTAATCGGACAAGTAAGATGTTTCCTCGATGATGATTTGGGAAGAATTTGTTGTAAAATTGGCGTTTTTTTTTGGACATCGGAGGAATTATACATGAAGCAGGAGTGAATACAAATGGAAGGGGAATCAGACGGAGGAAGCGGCACCAAGGCCAGAGGATTAGGGGGATCATATAGCAATATGTCCCAAATCAGATTATACAACCTCTCTAGATCGAGAGGAGATTGTGGAATAAAGTCCCGAGGGGACAGAGTTATCATAATGGGCGGAGCCCGTGGAATATCTTCAATTATGACCCGCGACCAAGTCGGGGTCAAGAGTAGTGTACGAAAAAGTGTATGGAGCATGAAGACATGTGAAGGATATGTCCCCCTCCAGAGCAGATCTGTTGTATAACCAGCTTCATAGGGGTCATCTGGCTCCCCTTCATCAGTTTGTTCGGACAGCAGTATTCGCTTGTCAAAGATTGCGCCAGGGCTCTCAATTAGCTCGTCGATCTGCGGTGGCCACTTGGGTTCTGCAGGATCCAGGAATAGTCTGTTCAGCGCTATGTATAGGTCCCTCAGGTCGAACCATCTGTACCATTCGCATTCAGGGTCATGGAATTTCCTCCTTTTCATAGGCCGCAGAGCCTCCAAGGATTGGTACGTAAGTAGTTCGGAACAATGTCTGGCCAAATCCCTCCCATATATGTCATGGAAGTCAAAACAGGAAGTAATGACCACCATGTTGTCGTGACTAAGTATGGGCCCTTTCACAAAGTGAGTATATAGAGCCCATGTTAAGGGATCCCGGCCTTCTTTCAGTGGTGTGGACATTGTTTCCAAGATTTCTTGACCATCTTCTTGCTGAACCCTGTCTTGCTTCAGTTTCCTCGACCTATAGCCCAGACCGCTTCCAGGTACTGCCCGATGATTTTTAACAGGAGTGGTCCTGCCTTGCAATTGTGTGCCCAGACCTTTCCCAGGCTCGTAGCCGTTCTTCATCATGATTCTCCATCCCGGGGTACTCATGCACTTCCCCCTTTTGATAGCATTTAATGGATATGGAGAAATGGTAGCGGCTTTCAAAGGATCAGCCACTGGACGGTAGACATGTAATACCGACAGGAAAGGTTGTCGGCCAGGTAAAACAGCAGATTTAGTATTCAATGTATGAGCAGCAGCAAGGATCGGCATGCTCGTCACTTTAATAATTCGTCCTTTGTAAGGGAATTTGAGGCATTGGTGATTCGTAGAAGGAATCGCCTCAAGAGTTTTGATATAAGGACGTCCCAGAATGGCATTTATGGAAGGGTCGATTTCTAGAATATGAAATTCGACCTCTGCATGACTTACTGGACCTAACTCTACCTTTAAATAAACCATTCCCAGAGGGGAACGGGTAGAATTGTCATATGCCGTAACTGAGATGGGGCTTGGCAGCCATTTCTCCTTGGGCACACCGCATAGCTCCAGGGTCTTCGGAGGTAAAACGTTAATTGAAGCCCCTGTATCAACCAGGCATGCATCCACGGCCTTTTTGGAGATATTGACCGTGATGCTCAGAGCCATGCTTCTGGCGGCTGGCGGTGCTAGTTCCGATGTGTGGAATGTAATTGAGGGCTGATCCCCCTGAGGAACTAGTAGTGCTGCAATTTTCTCTACCGGCACGTCTTCATTGACCATCACCTTCTGTAGGTATTCCATTAAAGCTTCTTGGTGAATCTTGGACCTTTTAATCAATTCCAGTACAGTGATCCGAGCCGGTGTTCTGTCCAGATGTTTCAACAAGTCGTATTGAGTGCCTGGTGCACTCTCTTCATTATGGGCTTCCTCAGTCGGCTGTGATGGGCCGTCTCTGACTGTGGACTGAGGAAAGACCTTGTTGAAAATCCTTCCACTCCGGAGCGCATGTTCCTCGACCGTGGAGGATCCGGGTGACACCTTGAGTACCGCAGAGTTGGGTGGCGTAAGCGGTGCGGAGGGTTGATGCGTAGGTGGTGGCGTTGGGTTAGGTGGTGATGGCGTAGGGTTAAGTGGTGATGGCGCGGTGCGGATTAAAGGCCTAGATGGTTGGATGGTAGATGGGTAAGTGGTTGGCGAAGTGGGGAAGGGTACGCGTAGTAATGGTTTGGATGGTTGGGGCATATCTGGGTAGGTGGTAGTGGTAGCGGGTGAAGTAGGAAATGGTACGCGTAATAGTGGCCTTGATGGTAAAAGGGGCGCGTTATTGGTTTGCAGTGGGGTATATGATGGAGGCGTAGGAGTGCGGGGCGCAATGGGTCTAAGGAAGGTGGGTAGTGGTAATGGGTTATTGGATGAGGGCGAGTGATATGTGGGTGTGGGTAGAGGGGTGATGGTGACGGGTTGTGGTCTGGGTATGTGGATGGTGCGGCGTGGTAGTCGCTCTGCGGTACTTTGAACGTGACCCGTTGAGTAGAGAGAGGAAGAGTCCTCTATCCTCCATTGTTGCCCACGACCAGCCTCAGACTGGCTGTTCGTTAGAATGGGAGCAACCTGGTTCTGGTTCTGATGCTCCGGGAGTGGATTCTGCACTATGCCCATGTTGGGTGGTGCTGCTGCTTGTGCTGGTGGTCTTGCTTGCTGCTGCTGTTGCTGCTGCGGTCTCCTCGCCTTCAGGGCTGTTATGTATTTCTTCATTTCCTCCCAGTCTATGCCGCCCTGCTCGTTGAGATCATGAATGTAATCTCTGAATTGGAAGCAGGTGTCAATGGTATGCCCAGGTTGCCTATGGAAGTAGCAATACCTGGACGTATCGGCATTTTGAGGCCAGACGGCCTTTTCCCTTGGCAAAACTAAGGCGTTGGCTGCCATTAAAGCACTGAAGATATCGGCCAAGGATTCTGGGAGAGCCGGGTATTCTGCCCTCTTCGGGCCTGGAGGTCTCCTCTGCTGGTTGTAGTCACCAGGAGGAGGGACATTGTGGTACACCGGCGGTGCGCACGGCTGGTACTGTGGCTGTTGTTGGTTCTGATACTGCTGCTGCTGGGGTTGCTGGTACTGCTGTTGCCGTTGCGGCTGTTGCTGTAGCTGTTGCTGGTTTTGATTCGGCTGCTGGGGCCGCTGGTACTGCTGTTGGTACTGGGGGTTCTGCTGCTGTCTGTACCCTTGCTGCTGTGGCCTCTGGTACTGCTGCTGACTCCTCACGAACTGGGGCGAGTTATTGTTCATGGTACTCACTTGCTCATGAGAGAGCGTGCCCTCAGTAGTCGGACCTGTGCTGGAAGAGTTCGGCACTGCAGGCTTCCGAGGCGGAGGCCTGCTAGGTCTATGAGGATCAAAGACGCTAGAGAATGTAGCGTCCTTGAAAGCATTCTGGCAGTACCGTGCTCTTTCATAGAGCTCTGCCATGTTAGTCAAATTGTTCAAGGAGAGGACGAGCTTGAACTGGGGCGTGGCATTAGAAATCAACATTTTCACTTGTTCGGACTCGGACAAGTGATCCTTCACCTTTTCGGCCAGGCCCCGCCACCTGTCAGCAAAACTGACAAACTCCTCATCAGGTTTCATCTTTTCTGCAATGAGGTCCGTGATAGACAAGGAGGGTGCAACTCTGTCCTGGTATCGTTGGATGAATTTGCGTGAAACGATACTGTAATCCTCTACTTCGGAGGGTTCCAAAGAAAAGAACCACTCGAGGGCTGGTCCCTCTAGGGATCTCCTGAACAAGAAGGCCAACGACCTCTTATCATTCTGCCAGAAAGAGGATTCATACATGAACTCCTTCAGATGTGTGAAGGGGTTACCAGTACCGTTATACTTTCGATACACTGGCATTTCAGAGGGTGGCAGATGGAACACTGACAGGCTCGGTAAATTGATTTCTGGCACAGCTTTAACCCCCATCATCTTCTGGAGATTATTAAATTGCTCATCCATGCGCTCCATTTTGGCCAGCAGCGTTTGTGTGGTCAGATCTGCTTGAGGAGGAGGAGGAGGAGGAGGTACTTGGTAGGCCTGCTGCCTGGAGTACGTTGGACAGGGTGGACAATAGAGGGGAGGTCCGGTAGCGCTTCCGCCATGCCCGAGGGCATTTTGATAAGTAGGCGTTTGCGGTCTAGCCGGTTGCCTAGATGATGAAAGCTGCGGCCCAGCTGGCCGAGAAGTAATATGAAGGCCCTCCACGGCCTGATGGATATAAGGAGGAGTAATATGAGGAACAGCAGGGGGAGCCACAGGGTTCGGCTCGGCAGGCTGCATGGGTGCCTTCCCCTTCAAAATAGATTGGATCGCCTCGAACTGCTGAGGGTCCAGTCGGGAGGCAAGAACTCCCAGAGCATTGATGAGATCCGTAGGATCAGAGGATGAGGGATCATTCTGATTCAGGTCCCCCTCGAGATCAGGATTAGGGATCGCATATTCATGCGGAAGAGGATCAGGATATTGATCACGTGGAGGCAAAAGAGGTGTCCGAACATTCCCATCTAGACGATACGGAATGGGGATAGAACTACGGGAGGCATCAGCATCTCTCCCACTCTCATAATTGTACTCAGAATTCCGAGGGGCATTAGCATCTCCCTCGTAATTAATCATGGCGTCTGGAGCCACACTCAAGTCCCTACCTGATCGTAGCAACATGATGTTAGATTCCCTTTTCAAAGATTTAATCAAACAAGTTGTACAGAGATTAATCAAACAAGTGGATGCTTAACGTGATTTTAGGATTCCTTGTTGAATTATTTGAATTGGATTAAACCACAATTTCGCTCAGGGAAGGATCCTAGTTTCAGTTCAGTTTCCACCGTTATTCTCTAGGGTTCTCTCTCACAACGCTTTCAGAATCTAACCGGGACTTCAATTGGTACAACCAGCCCGATGATCAAGGAGGAATACCTTGATTTTGGGGACTTATGGAGGTCTCAACGTCAACTTCTCTAGTCTGATCAAGGGACCAACCCAATCAGAGAGAGTTGCTGACGTCGAGAAATGTGTTCCTAAGAAAAGGAGGGTTTTAGCCTCAATGCGTATGTCCTGCGACCTGGATGGCCTCTAATGCTTAATAAAGTAATGGGTAGCTAGCACTCAACCACAGAAATCTGGAAACTGAAAAAAAATTAAGAAACTGTCTGAATTGCGTCGATTATAGTCGACGCTATTCAAAACAGAACTTAATTCTTTCGCAGAGAACAGATGCAAACAGCAGAGAAAGCCTGGAAAATAACTAAAAACTGTCTGAATAGCGTCGATTATGGTCGACGCTATTCAACACGGAACTTAATTATTTCGCAGAAAGAGATGCAAACAGCAGAGAAAGCCTGGAGGCTAAAAGGCGTCTAGGAGTGACGACGCGGTTTTGAAACGCGTCGCTGTTCCTGGACGCTTTTTAGTTCGCAGAAACAGATTTCCAGAAGGATTTTCTGGGTTGAATCCTCCTTAAACAGGGTAAAAAGCAGTAAACAATCGACTCATGCAAATTTTTTTAGTTCCAGATTTTAAACAGGATGGTTTACTAACTAAACAACTAGAAAAACAATCAATCACACATCATTTTTATCACAAAAGCAGCTTTTTGAGTTAATCAAGGGGGGGGCAAGATCTTGCCACTGGGGTGTGCACGTGGTGCACGAGGGAAATCAATTAAACTAAACACTCACCAATTGGTGAGGACGTGTCTAGAGACACAAATGGTGCACCGTAGGTGCCCGATATGATGATAGCAAGAACAAAAAGAAACTAAAAGATGGCGAGACCAAGTCCCACCGTGATCGCCAAAAAAGCTGTAGGTGCTTAGAATGACCGTGTGATTAACATGAAATATCTATGTTGTTTAGGTGTAAACTAACCTATTAAAAACAGCAACTAAAGTGCAGTGATCGCCAGAAACTTTTAACTAAAAAGTTTCAAAAGAAGAGTATGATCGCCTACCTTTCAAAATGCGGAAGATTGAGTCCTTGGTTCCCCTTCCTCAGCCGGCTGAAGAAAGAGAGCCATTTCTTTGTTCTTTTGTTCTTGCTGTTGAGTTTGAGGTTGAGGATCGTCCAGAAGTTGTGCTTGATTTCCCCTTTTTGATCTCTTGTTGTTGTTGTTGAGTGCAGCAGAGACAGAAAAAGAAAAATGAAGAACTATTATGAGAATTTAGATAGAAGTAGTATCTGAACTAATCATGATTTTAAGCATATTTAAACAGCAAACTCACTTTTTTAATGGCTTTGAAACCCCTTAAATCAAGTAGGTTTTTGAAAGATTATGCTGTGGTGTGTGTTTGCATGAAGTGAATGAAAAATGAAATTAATGAAGATGAAAATAAATGCAGTAATGAAAAACTTATGCCCAGTCGGTTGAAGCCTTGGAATGATGAAGATCTTGAAAGGACGCCGACTTCTGGAAACGGCAGCGCTCCGGCGTTACGACGTTGTTGCTTCGATCTTCAAATCGCTATAACGCTATGGCTCAACTCAACTTAATTCTGTTCTCTTCTTTTTTTTTCTCTTCAATATGCAGGGTATTTATAGGCATTTCTTGCGTTCGCGATTAACATTAGAAAACTCCGAATTTATCCATCTTAACCGACAGATAAATACTGATTAATTCATCTTTATCTGTAATTATCCAAAACGCGTCCACCTTGGCTGACGCCTTTCAGATTAATTAAGATAAGGATAAATATCCGGGAAAACTTATCTTTATCTTTATTAGGTAAAACGCGTCCACTTGTGTAGACGTCTTTTATCATAATTAAGATAAGGATAAACATTCGGAGGAGAAGTAGAAACCATTTAGGAAACCTAAAACGCGTCGACCTTACAAGACGCCTTTTAGTTAATAGATTAATTAATTAAAATTCAAATTTAATCGTTAAAACAGGAATAAACTATAAATGGCGTCCACGTGTGTAGACGTCTTTTAGAATTCTTCATATTTTAACTCAAATTGAACTAAAATCAATTCAATTGATTAACTTAAACACATCTGTTAAACCCGACACTCAAAAAATTAATAAAAATTAATTAATGATTAAATATCAGACCATTCTGAGGCATTATTGTGTGATATAAAATTTACTCGAAATGACGTCAAAATTAGCGTGTCTACAGGATCCAATCAAAATTGGTATTTGAATTTCGAAAACACTTTTAATTAAATTAATCATGCAATCAAATCAAATTTAAAAGCATCAAAAATACACATCACATGTGTACACAATCTTTAATAATTTCAGATTATTCCATGCAAATTAGAATAATTCTAATAATCTAACACTTAGATTAAACCCCATTAATAATCTAACAATTAGACTATTAATGACTAATCTAACTTTTAGACGAGTCCAATAAAGTTAATTAATAATTTAACACTTAAATTAATAATCAACTATAATTAATTATTAACTACTAATCTAACACTTAGATTAGCCAATTAATGTTAATTATTAATTTTAACTCTTAAACCAATAATTAACACTAATTAATTAATAATGAATTAATCTAACTCTTAGATTAGATAATTAAAGTTATCATTAATTTAACTATTAAATTAATGACTAACAGTAATTAATCAAGGACTACTAATTTAACATTTAAATCAGTCATTTAAGTTAATTATTAATTTAACAATTAAATTCATAACTAACTCAAATTAATAATTAACAATTAGATGTATTAATAATTATTAATCTAACAATTAGATTAAAAATTATTGACTACTAATTTTAACTCTTAAAATTAGATAAATCAAGGTCAATAATTAATTTAACACTTAAACTAATATTAACCTCAATTAATCCACAACTAATTGCTAATTAATAAATCCTTAATTAACTTAATGATTTAAAATCATCAATATGCCCAATTAAATAACATTGAATAATAATTTAAAAAATTTTAAAACAATTTTAAAATTTAAAATCAAAATCCAATCCCATTAATTATTAATTGGGCTAATTGGGGTTTTTAAAAGGGGGTTTAATAGGGGTTTTAGGATTTGAGTGAAAAAGGGGCTTAAGAGGGCTCAGCCCAATAGGCCCGAGCTAGGCTCGGACCCTGCTGAGCCAGGGTCTGGGCCAGGTCCGAGCCACCCTTCAATGGGCTCGGGCCCCTGGCGCTTCGGAAGCGAGGACCTGGTTCTCCCCAGAACCAGGCCTGGCCGACCGGTCCGACCAGTCGGTTCAAACCCTGCAGCAACCCTACCCCCTTCTTCCACCCGAAACCCTAGCTCCAGGTGGAGTTGCAGGCGGCGGTAGAAGTGGCAGGCGGCAGCCGGCAGCAAGGCATCGTCCGGACCCACCGGCGACTTCCCCGGCGCCGGTGGGCTCGCCGGCGCCGGGAGGGCCATCGGAGAAGCTCAGGAAGCTCCCTAGCCGCCCTTTAAAAATTCTGGTTTTCTGGTTTGAATGGTTCCAAAACCGAATTTTGGGGCTTGATTTCGGAGCCCTCCAAGGCCACTCCAGCGCCGGCAAGGGTTCCCAATGATAGTGGTGGCTATCCACTCGGGATTTGGAGTCCCTACTCGCCCTCCCAACGCTTGGGAAGCAAGTACGAACCAGCCGAAAACCCCCAAAACATCATCTTATGAAGAACACCAAAATATCCCCAAATATTCGATTTTACAGAAATAAAAATAATAAGATTATTCTTAAATATCTGTGTTCATCTCATGAACACGGATCCAGCAAACAGATCGAAATCGCATATGGAATAATACATGAAAATATTAAATTCGCAGACTGAAACGGGACGAGAAACAGTGGAACCTGACTCTGATACCATTGTTAGGTTCTCGGGTTTCTCCGGATCTCACACGCAGCAGAAAATAAAAATAAAAATAAAGATCCGTTCCCGTTTCGAAAAACTAAAAACTACGATTATCGGATAATCGACTCTCACCATGTGCGGATTCGAATCCTCAACCGTTCGGTTTCGTCTGTGCGACACCGCAAGACGCGCAAGCGCCCAGCCTCTAGCGAAGTCCATGCGATCCTCTTCGCGACGGATATCCTCACGTTCCTCATTCTTCGCAGCCCACGAAACCTCCGCCGGTCGCCACAACGATTGCCGCAACGCGTAGATGATTTCCTGTCGAACGGGATTCGGAGAAGCGGCGGAGCAGATCCAGATCTGTCTGGGATGCCAGAGAGAAAAACAGAGGAGGGGTGGCTAGGGTTAGCAGCAACATGGCCTACTCAGCCTGTTCGTTATGTTTTATACTAACCGCGATTTTTCATAAAAACCCCTGGTTTGTATAAAACCCACTTATTTATCCATCGCCTTGAGAATCATTTGCGTGTGACCCTCTAGGCCCAATTACCAGTCCAGTTAATGGCCCAACAAGCCCAGTGACTCTTCACTGGCTTTATTAATCAATTAATAACTCTTTATTAATTAATTAATCAGTCGAATTGATGTCGCACATCGAATTCGATCGGGCCTCCGATCACGTTGGGTGCCAAGCAACACCGCGTGAACCCAGAAGGTATCGGGGTTAAGTAACCCACTCTTGGAACCTTTCCGCCAACAGTTACCGCGTGGATATAATCCTTCATTCGTGCAATGCTCTCGAGTCAACTCAAGATATGGCGAGCTGTCAAACCCTAACCGGTCGACTCACTTGGATTGGAGGCCGCTGATGAATATCGGAAAATCCTTTCCCGATATTATCGTCCGCCCTGGCCAGGGACTTCTGCGTATCCTTCCCAGAGCATTCTCTCTCTAAGTACCGAGAGCGAATGATTCCTTATTGACACACAATTCCCTTCGACGGTATTCCGCTGTACCCAATCCTTGGCATTTTAGAATCTCGTGGCTAGAGATTCATAAACTAAGGTCAAAGCACAGAAGTCCACCGACAAGGTGTCCTTGGTGTCTCAGGTCCGAGGACCATCCACGCAACTGCGACAATAAAATCAAGCTGGTTGACAGTGAGATACAATACCATCCAGCGATTCAGTCGGATTAGTTCAGTGAACTCATTCTCCAATGAGCACCTACAGATTCGCCTTAGTGTCTCCACACAAGTGACTTATGAGATCAGTCACCCTCATCATATGAGCAGGAGTAATCTGTACTAGTCTAACCGGATATCCGATGTCCTTCTCGGATATCCTCCGACTAGGAACGATTAAGAATATGTGTGTTTAAGTGATCAGTTTCATTAGTATGATCTCATCATAATCTAATCACTATAGCACATATTCATGAACTTCATTATGAAACGATAATTAATGCGATTTACACATAATGAATATTATGCCATTATATTAATAAATGAACAAGATTTACATAGTCAGATTGGCTTGTAGGCCACCTAAGACTAACAGGAAGGGGCTATTATGGGAAATCAGATACGAAATAGATTCCTAAGTCTGTATTAATCAAGTTAGGAGTAGAGGGTACTTTCCCATGGGGCGGGATCCTTAACTGAGTGAGTTTCCAACGTAGGCTCGTCCCCTTTTGTAAGGACTGAGGTTTTAGGTTCAGTTATCGGGTCAGTTTCGATGTCGGGCCCTTTGGTTTTGGCCTTTGTGGGCTTGTGGCATGGCTTCTTAATGCAATTTTGAATGGCATCGGCCCATGGAGACGCCACTCAGAAGCCTTGCAGGTGTGCCGCATGGGCAGGCGTTGGGGTGCGTGTGTACATCCCTGGTTTCATCGTCTGAATAGCGTCACGTGTGATCGATGCGATTTAGAGATATGCCAGTGTACGACCCCGTCGTCTCGTCTGAATGTAGTTGTCTGAGAACGACACGATTTAGCGTGTTTTGGTTTGACGCCCTGAGCCCTCCCTCCTTTCACTCATTCTTTCTTTTTCTTTTCTCTCTCCTCCCTCTCTTTGAACCCCTCTGCCACTCTTCCTCTTTCCCTCCTCTTCCTCTTCCTATTCTTCCCCTTCCACCACTCTAAAATCCTCTCACCTCTCATCACTACCACCACCATCTCTTCCGCGGCACCTTGTTCTCCGAACAGCGGCCATCGTCCCGGTAGAGTGACGGCGCCCACGGTAGTACCGGTGGTGACTTGCGGTGTAGCGGATCGGCGGCGAGGAGTTGGGAGGAGTTTAAGTAACCGGTAGGTGACGATCCTCACATGTATTTCAATCGTTTTAAACCATGATTTCCCGCTTTGGAGCATGCTGTGGATATGTAGGTGATTTTGGATATAGAATCGAGCTTGTTCTAAGGGGGTTCATGATGGAAAAATGGTGTTTTGGAAATGGGTTTGGCATTGTTAATGCAATTTATGGTTTTCCCCTACCTCCTTTGTGTTATTTTTGCTCATTTGGGGTTAAGATTTTTCGTGTTGTGGCTCGGGAGAGACTGGAGGAAAATCTTATTTCGAACACTAAATGGTGTTGGGTCAGGGCGATGCCATTTGCAAATGGTGTCGACCATGGGCGACGCCATTTAAGCCCAGATGCCAGAGGGTAGTTTGGTTTTTAGGCATTAAATTGGGTCGCAATCAGGTGACACCATTTAAATAGTGTCGACCATGGGCGACACGATTTAAGCTTATGTCCCGAGGCCAGTTTATGTGGGAACTAGTTTTAGGGTTTTGAATGACGTTGGCTATGGGTGACGTGATTCAAGTCAGAGCTCCTTAATTTCTTGCATTTAGCATGTATAACTATTATAAAAATGTTAAATAGATTCTTATATATTGTTAGTCAATCATGTTAAATACATGCTTGAAATCATATATCGGGGACGAAGATTTTCATATGACCGGAATCGCATTGTGTTGTGTTTATGCAATCGTGGATCTAGAGTGACAGTTGTTAGCGCTTTACATCCTGTGTCTGTGTGGGAGTGACGCAGTGTCGATGTGGGAGTGACAAGGTGACGTCTAGTAGGCGAGGTCACTTGGTGTACCTCGGAGTAATAGCTAGTACCGGTGTATGAGTGATATACTTCGGAGTGTCACTTGTAGCTAGGAGGAGGCAAAACCACTTAGAACTAGACATGCCGAGGGATTATTGTTCCTTCTCAGCGGGTCGGTGTTTTTTGCGTTTGACTGTGTGGTTTGTATGTTTAGTCGGAATGTTGATTGTAAACTGTGCATGTTACATTTATAAATACATGTATTTCACATCTTGTCGTTGTGACTATAGCTTCTTTACTTTACTTATGCTTATTTGCTTATATTCCTGTTATATTACGATTGTGGATACGTGTGTGGGAGGTGGGGATCAAAGGATTTCTATTGAGTCCATTCTGGTGTGACTCACCCATGCGGTTTTCAGATGAGGGTTCTCGGCAGGCGTAATGTTGTGGAGTTCATCTCAGGTTGCACGTCAGCAGCCACTGTTCTGGAGTATGCCCCATCATGGTTGTACTTTTCCTTTTTATACCTGTACGTACAATTATTTTTCTTTCAGTTGGATTATGTAATTATTTGCTAAGTCAAATCGAATTGTAATAATTTCTAATTCTTACACTCTCTTTACGATTCAATACTGTGTGGATTGTTTAGCTTAGTTTATCATTTATTTCTCAAACTTATTTGAGATTTTAGTTTGGTTTTTAATTTTAATGATTCAGTATCCATTTAGTAATCGGATTTTCGATTATAAGATGACGGGTCGTTACACCTTTCGAGAGGGATAAGGGTATCTTAATGCAGATTGAGTCCTATCTAAGGCAGGGGTCTTATGCCGATTGGGTCGGTCTAAACACCTTGTCCATAAACGGATTGGGATCTCCGATCTATGTGGCCATCTCTTTTTTGGTGAGACCTATGTAGACGGGAGTTGGACCGTCTTCGAGTAACTGGGCCGGCCCATGGGCCGTCCCAGTTGGGCGAGATTTACTCTATTCAAACCCTAAAAACAAATCTTTCTCTTTCCCTCATCTTTTTCTCGTTTTTGTCTTTTAAGGATATTCTTGTGGTCTTATAGATGAGTTAAGGTGCTAAGCATTTAGTTAACTGTAGTTAATTAAATTAGAAGAATAGGCATTGATGGTAACGGCATATAAGATAAAAATAGGGTCTTTTCCGAAAAGAATGTAAGAATAAATATGGTGACTGGTAAGTGTAACTTGTGATATGGTTATCCGCAAGTTCTTTTTTTAAAAAGGGCATATGGACTGAGACGTGGCGGATGTCAATTAGATACATCGGCTAGATTTAGGACCCACTATGGTGACAAAAATTTGCATTTATTTGGGACCGATGTTTTGTGGCACTTCGCCAAAAGTGTAATATCGAAGATGCCGCCCACAGGAAAATAGATGGTGGATTGGCTGCTTCCTTCCCCTGGGAAGGACGTCTCAACCAAGAAGGAATTGTGGCTGGCGGCACGCGTCTCCGCAAAACTTCTTCGCAACCCATTTCACACGCTCCAGTGTTGATTTTTCTCTCTTCCCCACTTTCAAAGCCCTTTCAGACGTCAAGCTAGCCACCCCTTGTTACATTAATCAAAGTTATTACGCAAAAGACCAACTGCAGTTTCTTCATCTCCTTCTCCTCCTTTTTTTTCTATTTTCCTTTCCTATTTATTCTTCTTATGATCATGACTTGGAGAATTAGTGTGTGGTTACAAGGCAACTATGAGCTCATATAGGCGACTAGCTAGAGGAGCTATGGCTTTGTGGGTTCTGTGGTGCCCGAGAGAGGCCCCTCCTCCGGCCCCCCCACGGGAGGTTGCAGATATCGGTATTCTATCTCTGCTGCACTGTTCGTCCTCGCCAAATGAAGACGACGTGGACTTTAGACTTGCCTCCTTCGGCGAAGAGAGCGCAGAAAGTAAGCGCCGTTTTATGCAGGCAAGTCAGCTGGTCAGCTGCTCGACGACGTATATTTCGCTTCCCTCTCAATGATCCCCGGCCCCGCCCTGTGGCATATAAAAACCATCTGCGGCCCGGCTCTTTGACGAACAGCATCGATCGATCTTTTGCGCAAGTAATTCCCGCTTCAGCTAGCTAGCTTCTGTCCCTCGAAGGAAGAAGCAGCAGCAGGCAGAGGAGCTAGCTAGGAGGAATCAGAAGCAGGACGGGGTGGAAGAAGAGAGGAGGATCGAGGAGAAAGAAGAAGGGAGTACAAGATTAATTTAGTGGGTAGGTAGTTATATCATATTGGAAGCAGCTAGCTAGCAGTGGTAATACTATATATAAGAAGAAGAGGAGATAGAGGCCCGGTCGTTGTAAGCAATGGCTGGTGGCAACAGCGGGCGATCGCTGGAGCAGACGCCGACGTGGGCGGTGGCGTTGGTGTGCTTCGTCCTGGTGGTGATATCCCTCACCATTGAGTACATCATCCACCTCTTGGGCAAGGCAAGTGAAGTTATTTGCCGCTATAAGCTCGAATCATTACATTCGCCGCCAGTTCAGAATAACTAACCTGCATGCATGTGACCCTACAGTTGCTAACGAGGCGTCACAAGCGGGCTCTCTTTGAAGCGTTGGAGAAGGTTAAGTCTGGTTAGTGAGTAGCACACACCCGCTAGCTGCTCCCTCCCCTCTCGCTCCCTATATCAATCTAACTATATCTAATTACATATCTAACATATATCTATTCCTATATATAGCTGTCTATATGCATGTATCCCCCCTCTACCTATATATCTAATTATGTCTATACCTCACACTCTATATATCTCTGTGCTCTTTGTGTGCATGGTGTCGTGTAGAGCTCATGCTGCTAGGTTTCATATCGTTGCTTCTGACGGTGGGTCAAGGCCCCATCTCGGAGATATGCGTTCCCAGAAGCGTCGGCGACTCGTGGCACCCGTGCAAGAAGTCGAGGGAGCCGTCAAGCAGCATAGACAGCCACTCTCCGGCGAAGTACTCCGGCGATCCGTCGAAGCCATTGGACGACGTCACCAACATTGGCCGGAAACTTCTGCACGACCCGTACGCCATCGCGAGCTTCCGGCGTATCCTGGCCGGTGGGGCGGGTGGCGACAAGTGCGCAGCCAAGGTGTGGGAATTCTTCCATCCATTTTACACCTTACATCCTTCGTCTCCGTCGATCTCTCAGTAGACTAGACTTCATTTGGTTCTTGTGCCCACCATGCTGTAGTCATGATTTTGACAAAGATGGGTTAATTTGGTTAAGAAAATTAAAAGTCTGTAGAAAATTGTAACAGAGATGAAGATGACGCATGAGGGCAGGTATGTATGGATATTTCTTGATTAATTTTGAAGGAAAACTTTATGATGTTAATATGATGAATTTCTTAAAAATTACAGAAAAGGGCAAAAAAAAGGACAAAAAAGGGTTAATCCATTAGGGGTACTTTACAAAGATGTGATCAATCCTGAGAGTTAAATCTGACGAATTTTTTATTTGTTGGTTTTTTTTAAACATTATTTTTTGTTATATACTCGATCGAATGATTTTGATTGATTTTTAAAATCCAACGGTAAAAATTAAAGCCCCATGATTAAAACTACCCTATGGATCCTATTTGGATATTTAAAAATTATTAAAAAAATTTATTATTTTTTAAACTTGGAAAGAAGAGGATTTCAAGGGAGGGCTCATCTAAGTTAAATGAGCCTTATGACTCATTTGATCTATTTCTCATATATATATATATACATATATATATACGCACACACGTTGAGGAGAGGTTGACTAAAAACTTGTTCTGCAGAACAAAGTCCCGCTGGTTTCATCTGATGGGATTCACCAACTCCACATACTCATCTTCGTCCTGGCAGTCTTCCATATGCTCTACTGATCACCACTTTGGGTGTGGGTGGATTAAAGGTACTTGTGCTTTCTCTCTGCGGACATGCATGCACGATTATCAACAATTGGGATTGGGTAAGCCAATGACAAATTAATATATATATCTGAATGCAGATGCGAGCGTGGAAAGCATGGGAACAACAAACTCATACAATGGAATACCAGTTCTTAAATGGTAAGCTAGCTGACGAACCAGTAACTGAGAAGATCTCTTCTCTTCTTTTAAGTGTGCTTAAATTTTATTAACGAGGAATGATCGATATGTCATCACTGTTAATTAGACCCGGAGAGGTACAGATTTGCGAGGGAGACTTCCTTTGGGCGTCGACACTTGAACTTCTGGAGCAAGTCACCGATGCTCATCTGGATTGTGAGCACCCCTTCTCTCCTCCATCGGCTCTCAATATTCTACATCACCTCATCTGTTTTAGTTGATCAGTACCTCTTTCCTAACTTGATTTCTTGACAAGGAATCGAACTGACTCAATTTTCTTCCTTCCCTCAGGTTTGCTTCTTCAGACAATTCTTCAGGTCCGTCCCCAAAGTAGACTATCTGACGCTGAGGCATGGGTTCATCATGGTAACATCGCAACTTTTTCATACACAACTTCAAATAAATCTGTCGTATCTGGTTAACCCGGCCCGTTGTTGCAGGCACATTTAGCTCCGCAGAGTGCAACCAAATTCGACTTCCAAAGATATATCAAGAGATCGCTTGAAGTTGACTTCAAAGTCGTTGTCGGAATAAGGTACGCCCAAAGTTAAGATTGTGATTATGCCGTCATAAATTTATCTCATTATGACGAATCAAAGGCTAGTTTACTAGTCTTAAGAACTAGGAATTAAGATTACATAAAAGGGCAAAAAAGCCTCTGAAAATATCTATATAGGGGGTACTATAAATTCAAAATATCTTAAAAAAGGCACCCGTTCTGACTTAATTTTGTATCGATATGAGGTGAATGCCATTATTTTTCTTATATACTGCCCAAGATATCTTCGATCATTTAAAAATAGTTTGTCCTAAATTTTGTTAATAATATCTAGAAATTGGTTATCTCGAACAAATGACCAAAACTTAATTATGAACAATTATTAGCATGATTAATGCTATTACGTATTATTTTTACACTTTTTCTTTTATTAATTATAAATATTTAAGATCCTCTTCTCACCTTTAAATTCTAGAGAAATGAGTTTTCTTGATAGTTTCTAGTATTAGTGTCCTTTTAGGTAATAACAAGGGTCCCATCTAGATTTTTTTCGATCAAAGATCCTAAAGTCATATTATATGGATCTAGATCAGAACAATCTATTTGTAAAATAGTTGACAGTATTCATGATAGTACGAAAGAAAAAATATAATTTTTGTCTCATTCAGACATAAACTTTAGAATGGGTACCTTTTTTTTATGTCTTAAGCTTATTGTGCCTCTATTAAATATTTAGACAATTTGTGTGCCTTTTTTGGCGGATAGATCAAATCTTTGGAGTATACATGCAACTAATTCTAGTGGTGTAACCACGCTTCATCTGTTCGTCTTCAGCCCAGTAATATGGTTCTTTGCGGTGCTCTTCCTCCTCTTTAATACGCATGGTACGTACAGTCTTAAACTGCAATCGTGGTTCGTATGGCATGTTTCCACGATTAAGCTTGCATCTAATGGTTAGTATTTTCTTCATTTTTGTAGGGTGGTACTCCTATCTTTGGCTACCGTTCATCCCGGCCACTTATTGTAAGTCCGCGCTGATTACAAAAACCAGCCGTAGGCAATGCCAGCAAATTGGAAATCCTATAATTTAAACAATATAATTAAATTAGCCCATTTTATAGGATCAGAGCTGTCTCATTATTTGATTGGTTTACTCCTATTATTCATATATTCTCTGACTTATTGAAACCCAACAATCAGACAGCATTGACTGACTGCCATAAAAAATGCGACACTATAACCTTAGTCATAAATTTAACCAATTGTTCGAAAAAAAATATAAGAAATTATCTAGTCCTACAAGTACTCTGTCGACTACACTAAATATTATGAATATTTTCGCTTGTTTTTTGGCAGGTGATTCTATTGATAGGGACGAAACTTCAAGTCATTATAACAAGGATGGCCACACAAATCATGGACCGTGGTGACGTCGTTAAAGGTGTCCCCCTTGTTCAGCCCACAGATGACCACTTTTGGTTTCGTCGCCCTCAACTTCTTCTCTACCTCATTCATTTTGTTCTTTTTCAGGTACTTTCTGTTCTAAATTTCAAATGCTTAAACTCTCAATATTTTTGATGACTGCCAAAGAGCCTAACTAGTTTTTTTTCTCTTTCTTTCCCACACTTCTATTCTTCCTTGCAGAATGCCTTCCAACTGGCCTTCTTTGTGTGGAGTTGGGTACGGCACATAATCCAAAATATGCATTCACATTTCATTTTACGGAGAACAGAGAAGTAAAAAATCAAGTAGAACTAGGAATTTTGTTTTATAATCGGAAACAGCTTAGTGGTGTTACTAATAATTAATTCAGCAAAACGAGACTTCTGACGCTGAACAACTTTGATGACATCTTGCAGTATGAATTTGGACTCAACTCTTGCTTCCACGAGCACACTGAAGACATAGCCATCAGACTTTCCATGGGGTACGTGCCTTCTGGATCCTTCCTATAGTATCTGATCATTTTTCCTTAATTAATTAGTTACTAGCAAATCATTCAGATGTTACAAATCTTTCAGTCAGGACTCAGAAGTTCTAACTAATATGAACATTCACAGTACAATGCTAACCGGTATTTTCGTATGTCAGTATTCTTATACAGGTTCTATGCAGCTATGTCACACTTCCTCTCTATGCACTGGTGACACAGGTCACATGTCCCCCTACCCTAGATTTTCTCATCTGACTATTCGTGTTGCTTGGTTGCTGATGTGTACTTACTAATATAACAGATGGGTTCCAACATGAGGCCCACCATCTTTAACGAGAGGGTGGCAGCCGCCCTGAGAAAGTGGCACTACACAGCCAGGAAGCACATAAAAGATCAGAGCTGCAAGTCCGGCGGCATGACGCCGCTGTCGAGCAGGCCGGCGACGCCGACGCATGGGTTCTCGCCAGTCCACCTCCTGCGCTACCATCTGAGTGAGGCTGACAGCCGGCAAGCATCGCCCAGGTTCTGTAGCTCTGACAATGACCAGTCACCATCGTCACCTTCACCCGCCGAGGGCTCATCATCTCACAAGCACAGAAGCGGAGGGAAGGCAGTAGTGCAAGCAGAAGTGGAGGTGATGAAAGTACCAGATGGTCCTCCGGCTGTTGTTGAAGGGCATGGTCCATCGCAAGAACACACGATCGGCATACCAAGTGAGTTCTCCTTCGACAAGCGGCAGCTTAGGTCCTAGATGATGGAAGAACCACAGGAGAGAGGGGTCCAGGAAACGAAGAGAGATTTCAACAGTGGAGGAACATACAATTATTGGTTATTTTTCAAAAGTTTTGATAAAAGAGTGGTTGTTAACCCTATTAAAGAATGGTGGAAGAAAGAATAGTACAACTGGAAAACTTGAACAGTCCAATATTTCTCCTGACTCATTTGCTGTAAATGCAATTATATGACAGCTGAAACGTATGAAATACAGTTTCCAACTTATTTAATTTGGTGGATTGTAGCTGCTGTGACTAGGGACGTAAATGATACCTGAATATCATTTATCTGTCATATTTTTGTGATTTAAAGGTGAGACAAGGATACAACCTTAAAGATTAGAAAGTTATTCATATCTTGATAACTTGGGATGAAGATAAGGATCAATACACTTATGTACGAATTCAATTATCCAATTATCTCTGTTTTCTTTCACTCATCTGAGTTATTGATCATATCTTTTTCATAAGTCTTTTTTCTCACCCATTAATACATGAAATCCTAAGTAATCACTTATCCATCTTATTGATGTTAGGTTCTCGTGTTCTTCTGGATCGCTCACGCAGTGAAAAATATCATAAACTAGCGATTCGTTCCCGTTTCGAAAAACTAAAACCTAAAAATAAGGTAATCGGACATTACCGCGTGCAGATTTGAATCTGCGACCGATTGGCTCCGTCGGTGTGATACCGCTCGCCGTGCAAGCGCCCGGCCTCTAGCGAAGTCCACGCGATCCTCCTCATGGTGAATATCCTCATAGTTCCTTGTTCTTCGCAGCCCACGAAACCTCCGCAGTTTGCTGCAACGATCGTCGCAACGCACAGAGAAGTGGCGGAGCAGAAACAAAGAGTAGATCCGACCTGGGGCGCCAGAGAGAGATAAGAAGAGAGGAGGGGGTGGCTAGGGTTGAACAACAACCTAGCCTGCTCAGCCCATTCATTACATTTTATACTAACTGCGCAGTTTTTATAAAAACCCCCGGTTAATATAAAACCCACTTATTTATCCATCGTCTTGAGAATCATTTTCGTGTAACCCTCTAGGTTCAATAACCAGTCTGGTTAATAGCCCAATAAATCCAGTGACTCCTTACTGGCCTGATTAATCAATTAATAATTCATATTAATTAATTAATCAATCGAATTAATGTCGCACATCAAATTCGATCGGGCTTCCGATCACGTTCGATGCCAAGCAACACCGCATAAATCTAAAAAGTATCAGGGTTAAGTAACCCACTCTTGGAGTCTTTTGTGAGTGCTCAAATTAGGATGTGTGATTATCATAAAAATTTATGTTGTTTATGTGACAAATAAACCTATTAAAAACTAAGTGAATGTGGTCGTCAGAAATTTTTAATTAAAAAGTTCCAAAAGACAGAGATTGATCGCTTATCTGTTTTGGAATTGGGAGATTTTGGAGTCCTTGATTCTCCTCCTTCAGCCGGCTGAAGGAAAAGAGCCATTTTAACTTTGTTCTTGCTTTGGATGCTTATGGGGGTTTGAGGATCGTCCAGATTTTCTTGTTGTTGATTCTCTCATCTTGATCTTCCTTCGTACCTTGCAAGAAGTAGAAAGAAAGAAGGAAAGAATAATAAGAACTCAAATAGATGTAGTATCTATCCCAGTAATGATTTCAATCATGCAACTAAACAAATGAACTCACTTGTTTGTAGTCTTTGAAACCCTTTAAACATGAGTTGGAAATTATATGCTAGTGAGTGTGTGTTGTATGGAGTGATGTGATGAAATTATGATGTTAATGTGTTGAAAATATGTAGAAATCAATTAAGAACTAAGTTGGATGGCTTCTGGAAAGCGTTGGTTCTTGAATGGATCGTGAAAGGACGAAAAATGGACAAAGAAAGGATAAAGCTTCCTTCAATACTCTTAAAAGTAACAGCATCGCTTCGATCCTTCAGCGTTTGGACGTCGTCTCTCTCAAAGATTCTTAACTAACTCTCTTCAAAGATTATCACTCACTTTTTAATAGCCAAAGACTTGGGTATTTATAGGCTTAAATTCACGCATCCGCGGTTACTTAAAGATTAACATGAAAGATTTGAAACCAATCTAACTAAGAAATAGATAAACACAACTTAATTTATCATTATCTGTAATTAACTAAAACGCGTCGTCCATGGGAGACGTCTTTTACCTTAATTAAGATAAGGATAAACATCGAGAAGAAGGGACATAATCAACTTAGGAAACTTAAATGGCGTCGTGCAAAGCAGACGTCTTTTAGTTCATTAATAAATTAATTAAAAATCGAATTAAAAATCAAAATAAGAATGAGACCCTAAATGGCGTCTTCACAGGTCGACGTCTTTTAGAATCTTTCATATTTGATTAAAAATCTAAGTTTAAAATGAATTTCATTAATATACTTAAATTATGTCTGTCTAACCGATATCATTTAGATAATTAATCTAGAAAGATTAATTAACTAATGATTAAATATCAGACCATTTTGAGACATTATTATATAATATGAAATTTACTCAAAATGATGTCAAAATTAACGTGTCCACAGCTGCCTCACCTTGGCATCGTCTTTGCAAGGGAGTGAAATGAAATGGAATGTACTGAAAAGGTGATGTCAAGGTGTGATGAGACGTTCTCAGTATCACATGATTGGAATTTTTCTCAAATCATCAGTGAAGATAACTCAAGAATATTGATGGAATCAATCCTGTCTGGATGAGGTAGACAAGGAAATAAAATAAAGTCGATCAACTTCTACGGATTGGAAAGTACCTTAGGCCACAAACCCTACAGGTTTCATCATGGGGAGCGATTGCCAGCCAATGTGGACATGCTACAACTATGATGAATCTTAAAAGAAAAGAAGAATATTCGGATAAAGAGTCAAAGAAAGGATAGAATTTCAAGGATATCTTCAAGCGATCCTCAAAGATAATCAGGATACTCAATTCAGAATGAAATATTTCATATCATGTTGTAATTATTTGATCAATGGTCTGAAACTTAATCAATAATTAATTCTTATCACAGTTATATCAAAGTCCTACATAATGCATGCTGGACTAAAAAAAAATAAAAAAAATAAATAAAATATAAATTAATCAAGGATAATATTGTTAAATTGTCATTGATGAGTCAAAATACCAATTTTTGCAATTCCGTGCGATTAAGAATTCTCTGGAATTATCACTGTTTTTTTGTTAAAAGAGAACTCGAATTCCAGTTTCATCAAAACCAGAATGTCCTTGATATAGTCTAATAAATATTTAACATATAGTAATGATAATGCAAATTAATCACATGAAAGAGTACAAGGAATAGAGATAACCATCTTTTTAGCCACGGTCAAGACTTATAAACTCCCACAGTGGGATCTTCTTTGACATTCTCAGCTTCATTTAGATTTTCCTTAATTTTCTGCACTAAAAAATCATTAGTAACTTCAAACAAGTGTATTAAAATCTAGATAAACATGGCTTTTCGGGCAAATAACAGAAAAACCAGAAACGCGTCGTGTCGAACCGACGCCATTAAGTCCAGTTAAAACACGTCGCTGTTCAATGACGCCTTTCAGTCGCAGAACCAGGTTTTGGCTGTGTTTAATATGAATTCCAACTCTCTCTATGCATATCCCTTCTCTAAATCGAAAAAGTCTTCCTAGAACCGCAATTCTCTCTATATAAACTTCATTAACTTGTATCAAGGCGATCCTAACACAATCTAGAGATCAAAGTTAGAGATTTTCTCCAAAGTTCAAGGATTTTCAAGGTTTCAAAGAGAAAAAGCTCAAGAACAAGATAGATTCTTCAAGTAAGAGGATAAAGAAGACGCTCGATAAGCTCTCCAACGTGAAAGATCATCTAAGTATGAGATATCCTAATTTACAAGTAAGTTAAATCCTTTCTTCCTTCAATCATTCTTTCTTTCTTCTTCAATTTTCCTTTTTCTTCATGTTCTTCAAGTTCTTCATAGCAATCTTTTTTATTTTTCTAGGCATATCCTTTGTTTCCCGGTCCAAGAAAATTCACATCTCTTCCTTAGATTCGTAAGGTTGCTAAAAGTATTACTATTTCCATGCAATCTTTTATTTCCAAGTGGAACATCTAAGGTCTAGTAGTCCATGCAAAGCATTACAAAAGCTCAAACGTGGACTGGGCGACTATGGGTGCTTTGATTGAGTTATGGCATCCTCAAACCCATACTTTCTTTTTTCCTGAATTTGAATGCACTATTCTTCTAGAAGAGGCCGAACTCCTATTGGGCCTTCCTAAGATCAAGTTGAACAACAATGAGGTGATCTAGAATAAGATGGCTTTGATGAGAGAGAAGATCACAGGTCAACAATTGTTGATGAAGATTATGAAGGATCCAAAAGAAGTTAAAGGATGCCTTAACAAGAAAGGTATCAACTTTGCTAAGTTTGCAGGGTGGACTTTGTACGAAATTAAAGATCTTAGAGAGGATGACACTGAAAATGTGATGAAAGCATTCACCACGTGCCTAGCTGGAGCTCTATTCTTTCCTGCTCAAGGCAACATACTAGAAGATGATCAAGTCAGTGCAATCTGTGAGATCTTTGAAGGAAGACAAATCGGCACAGCGATTCTAGCCTATCTCTATAGTGGGCTTTCTGCAGCATCTACAGGTTAGCCTCCCTATGGTTGCATGCTTCTCTTCGCTCTATGGGTTGAGTTGCACTTCAAATTTGAATATCACACTAGAAATTCTGCAAGACCGTCTCAAATATAACAGAATAGCCATATCTTCCATATTTCCAACATTGTGAAATTCAATGAAAGGATGATCAATCGAATGCCTAAACTTAAGACTCGAGCTGACTGGAGAGATTATCTGAGGACAATGTCATCAAATGGGTTCGACTCTTCACCACTTGCACTTGTAGGAAAATCAATCTGAGTGTGCCGCGTAGCTGATGCAGAGCTTAAATTGATCAGGGCAACTGAGTTCGTGCTGTACAATCCTCATCGATGTCATATTCAACTCAGCCTGCCTCGCTATGAAAGCGTGCCTTGGAATCCGATGAAGACTTTGAAGCTACTGAACTTATAGTTACATTATGGAATATTAGCTTCAATCATCGTGTAAAATCCTCCAAGAATAGAGATAGAGGATTATCATATCCATATATAATAGGACTTTGAGAATTTCTTCCTTGAATGTACTCTTTATTTTCCCTTTTATGATGTAATTATGAATTTATTTTCAATAAAGAATTATTCTGTTATATCGTGAAAATTCATCGCTTTTATGATGTAATTAAGATTTTCCTTAAGTAAAAACTTAATTTTTACTTAAAATATTACAATTCGGGTTTACTTAATGCAAAATGCGTCCACTCAGAAAGACGCCTTTCAACCATAATTTATTTTCCAAAAATCAGAGATTTATCCTTAAAATCCTGAATTACCCATAAAATGGTCCACATGTGTAGACGCCTTTAGACCAAAAACCCGAATTTGTGCAAAAAACGCGTCCACATTTGTAGACGTCTTTCAGTCAAAAAATTATTTTCCAAAAAACCATAATTTAATCCTTTAAATCCGAATTTATCCATAAAACACGTCCACATGTGTAGACGCCTTTAAACCCAAAATTCATTCTCCAAAAATCAGAGATTAATTATGCTTAAATCGCGTCCACACAAGTAGACACCTTTCAATTCTCTCTCTTACTTTTGTGCAGAATTCTGTCATTAATTCTGTGATTAATCCACAAAAACACGTCGTAAGGCCTAGACGCATTTAATCATCATGCCTTGTACGGCTCTGACCAGAATTGGCGGTTTAACTTGAAACGCGTCTATATGTGAAGACGCCTTTTGCTCAATTTCAAATCCCTGCCTTGCCGCCTCAGTTTATGCGTCTTGAATGGCGTCGCTGTACCTCGATGAGTTTCAACTTTCTCTAACATAACCCGCGAGAGTCCCCCTTTCTTCCTTATTCTCTCAAACTCTTTCTCTCTCTTCCCGAGCTCCGGCGAAGGCGAACCTCTGGCCATCTCTCTCCCAAACTCTTAAAGCCATGGAACGCGGGGGATCTAGCAAGCCCAAGGCGGTGGTGAAACGCCGGCGAATCGCCTCCCTCTCGGTGGTGCTGGTGGAATAAGCTCACGAAGAAGAGACGGCCGACCTTGCGGTGGTGACAGCGTTTTTGGAGGAGGAAGAAGAAGCTCCGTCGGCACCTACGGCCGAAGAAGAAGGAGGGGAGGGCGACCTCCACCTGGTAAGTCCTCTATGGTTTGAATGGGATGAGGAAAAGAGGGAGGAGAGGGACTTTTGGGAAAAGTCCGAAATCGGCTTTGAACGGCGTCCAGAGCAGGTGACGCCTTTCAAAAGGCGTCCCCATGGTCCGACGCCATTCAAAGCAAAATTTTATTTTTTATTAGGTAGAAAATAAGACTAAATGGCGTCAAGGCATGTGGACGTCTTTTAATGGGCGTCCACCATGGCTGACGCCTTTTAATCAGAATATTTTATTGATTTTTAATTTTCACTGATTGATGAAATTTTCTTGAATTTATTTGCATGGGACGATGAGGGACCGCATATCATGGGACTTGGTGGTAGGGGCCTATAGAGGACTCCCAGACTTCCAGAAGGCGCGCTTGCGCCGTATGAGATTCGGCGAGATCCTGGACATCGAGCCATTTTGGCTAGATCTGGTGCTGCTGCAGGTGCTCAGGGAGCGTTGGCACGCAGAGAGTCGTGCATTCTTAATGCCCTGGGGACATATGATCCCCAATTTAGAGGATGTGGCCAGGCTCACTGGCCTTAGTGTAGAGGGTAGACCGGTGAGCGGGATGACCTATCCCGATTACCGTGGAATGGCAGAGGCCTTGCTAGGGATAGAAGTGTCTAGCCTAGATAGGGAGTCTAGGATAGTCCCTAGGGTGGAGGTAGAGGCAGCTTTAGGTTTGATAGAGCCCTGGCGTTCGTCCGACGAGACCTGGGAGGAGTTTAGGAGTAGGCTAGTTGAGTCCTCTTCTGCCGTCTATTGTAGTGACCCTGATCAGGTAGAGGAGATAGATAGGCAGCTCTGTCTTCTTTTTAGGTCGGTTGCTTTTCGGCACGAAGGGCGACCACATTCACTGTAGGTCCCTTACTCTTAGATGACTTAGATAGTTTGCACGAGTATGCATGGGGTGCCGCCCTCCTGGCCCACCTGTTCGTTGATCTCTCCGCGGTTACGCCGGACCGCGAGACGACTGTCAGTGGCTTCTCGCCGTTCCTCCAGGTATTAAGTTATTTTAATTATTTGTTTATGATATGAAATGCAATGATATGATGCTTTTTTAACTTACATGTTCATGTATGCAGGTGTAGAGATACTACTACTTCCTGCTCGGCCGAGCGAGGATTGTGAGGCCGAACACTGTCCCATTGGCTCGCCATTGGCAGCCAATCATGGATACGGCCCCACAACACCATCAACTAACGGTCCTCCGTCGTCAGTTCCTCGATTACCCGGAGCTCCTGGTAAGTCTTTTAATTTGTTCAATTTTGTTTATTAAATACAATCTTTCATTTATTAAATGCAATTTATTTATATGAATGCATATCTGGCGCCCGTACCTGGGCATGGGCGAGGAGGGTCAGCCGTGGGTGACGGCTGGCCGGAGAGGGTTCGATAGGCAGATGTGGCTCCACTGCCTGAACGAGATCGAGCCGCTCCGCCTCTGCCTAGTGATGAGGACCCTAGGCCTCCATCAGAAATGGATCAAAGAGGAGGTCCCGGAAGGCGTTGGGAGGAGCATAAAGGGCAAGCAGGCCCTCACAGACTGGCGAGCCAAATTCCCCGAGCAGTACGAGGATTGGCACCGCCGCAACGTATGAGTAGAGTCTCATGCGGAGGATAGCACCGCCTACCTCCAGCAATATCGGACCTACTATGCCGATCAACTACGGTTTCTCCGACCACTCGATGTAAGTATGCGTTTATGCTTCTTTCATTTTATTATTATCTTAATTTACATTTGTGAATGAATGTGTGTACGCATGGTATGCAGGATGCACGAGATGCTGTTATCATCGACCTCCGGGCCTGCCTACAAGATGTGGAGGCCCAATTGGAGCAGGTCCAGAAGGAACTTTTTGACTTGATATGTATGCATGCTTATGAATGAATGTTTTAATTAATTAACTTATTTTGACGATTAGCCACTGACGGTTGTCTTTTGGTGCAGCGAGCCGTCTATACCAAGGCGACTCCCCCGTCATCCTCAGCTAGGGCTTCATCCTCTTCTACGGCTGCTTATGAGGTTGCTCTTGCTGACCTCCAGAGTCACCTCGCCTCTGCCATCCATCGAGCCTCTCTTGCGGAGGAGGATCGGGCTGCTCGAGTAAGTTCCATCCTTCTTCTTCCATTGTTGGACTTGATTTGCTTGATTATCTTGAACTGACAGTGTCTTCTTTTACAGGTTGTCGAGCTTCAGGAGGCCCTTCAGAGGGCTGAGATCGACGCAACTCGGGTCCGTGAGCTTGAGGAGCAGGTGGCCCATCTCTCCACCAGAGATCTCGCATGACTCCAGGTTCGCCTGGAGATCTTGACTGAGGAGAGGGATCACGACCGCCTTCGGCTGGAGAGTCTTCAGGGTCGCCTCTCTGTGGCAGAGCATGAGCGCCGGATGGTGGAGGAGAGATATCAGTGAGCCCACCAGCGGGCTATCGATCGCGGTTAGGCGAGTGCTTTCACGGCCAGCATTGCCATATCATTTGGCCAGGCAGGACCGAGCGCCATGGGCCCACCACCACCGCCGTCTAGAGCTCCAGCGCTAGATGCCTAGGATGAAGCCTATAGTCAATTTGACGAGGGGGCAGGGGAGAGTTAGTCGTGAGGGCTTTATCATGTACTTTCTTTTTCTTTTTGTGAGCCCTGATGATGATGGACTCTTCATGTATATGTAAAACACACGCTGATGATATACATGAAACTTTTGTCTTCAACTTTGTGCCTTGTTTGTGTGAGTTCTTTGGCTTTCATACTTGTACCCTATACATTACTTAACAAACAAGTTAAGTATCTATTTAGGCTTATTCCTTTGCCTAGTTAAGTAACCGATTAATTGATCCTTTTCTTGGTAGAAAGGTCAAGGGGCATAGCCTTTATTAACAAAGGAAATAATAATTGAACTGAAGAAAATAACGGAGTAAGATGCAACATACAAGCATGCAAATGCTCGCTGAAAATAAAGGAATGAAGCATACCAAATGTTACCAGCAGATGCTAATTGAAATATTTTTTATTTTTGAAATATTCATTTTGTTTAGGTTTTGGAACATATATATATATATATATATATATATATTTTTTTTTTTTTCTTTGGATTTTGAATTTTTTTTTTTTTGGATTTTGAAATATCTATTTTTTTGGATTTTCGAATATGTACTTTTTTTTGGATTTTGAAATACGTATTTTCTTTGGATTTTGATATATATATATATTTTTATTTTGAAATATCTATTTTTTTTGGATTTTGGAATATGTATTTTTGGATTTTGAAATATGTACTTTTTTTTTTGATTTTGGGATTAATGTGCAAACTAAGAGACCAACATGGTACTCAGATCAAAAGAACATATTCATCTATTAACTTAATTCCCAAATTGTTCTTCAATAATCTAACTTAAACCCATCGTGCTTGAACTTGTGTTTCCATTCGTGATTCCATTTGATGATTTGATCTTTAGTCAATCTAGGCCGTTCCTTAAGCTTGGAGTACGCCTCTTTAGAAGGAAAAGAAGAATTGGTTTAGAAAACCCACAAGAAGGTTCCGGAGACCCAAAAAGATGTTCCTTTCTTACCTTAATATATGTTGGGGTTCGGTCATTTTCTTTCCGGGGTATTTATCGACCTTGCGTTCCCTTTTATTTCATTTCATGGCCTTGATGTAACGTTTGTAGTGTAATGGCCCTTTGATTTGACATTTGGCTTTTGCCTTTTTTATTTTTCTTTTTTTTTTCATAGGAGGATCTCCTCCTTTTTTTTATGACGACCTCCTACTCGTTCCGACATCGTGGTCCGAGAGTAAAAATAGAATTTTGCTTTAAAATGAATGATTTGCACTTTACACCCTCAGTCAAGCTTTCGGTATTCCTTCGGACTTCACATCTTTTGTTTCTCACGAAGCAAACGTGTCAGTATGTGTAGTAATGTGTTTGAATTAAATTATCCAGACTGATAAGGGAATTTGAGTTTCTAAATTTTATGATTCCACTGGTCTTTGTACCATGTTGATCGACTCTTTAACCTAAGGGTAGTATTTCTTAAGATACAATCCATTTCAGGGGTGAGTTAATTCTTATCCTTCTGCATTAACATGACGATAAGCGTTACTAGGAAAAGCGTGAGTTAATTCTTGCCCTTCTGCATTAACATGACGGTAAGCGTTACCAGGAAAAGCATGCGATACAACATATGGTCCTTCCCAATTAGGTTGGAGCTTAGAACGCGGACCACCACGTTTTACAAAGATTCTTTTGACGACCATTTCACCAACTTTGAACTTATGTTTAACGACTTTTTTTGATAAAAACGTGCTAATCTATTCTGATAAACTCTTGTATGATTAGCAGCTGACCATCTTTTCTCACCTAAGAGTTCCAATTGAGCAAGGAGTGCTGAACGGTGTTCATCAATAGAGAATTCCTTATTCAATTGTACTCTTAATGACGGTACGAGGATCTCATATAGAACTACCGCCTCTATTCCAAATGTTAAGGAATAAGGAGTCTGCCCGGTAGGCGTACGGATTGAAGTTCGGTAGGTCCATAGAGCCTCAATCAATTTTTCTGGCCAGTCTGTGAATTTATTAGACTTGCACATCTTTTTGATGATTTTTATCAAAGTCTTGTTAGTTGCCTCTACTTGGCCATTACCTTGCGGATAATAAGGGGATGAATGATGCAATGCAATTTTGTACCTGTTGCAGAGGTCTTTCATTTCTTGTGACACGAACTGCGGTCCATTGTCGGTGACGATGGTGCTTGGAATTCCAAATCTTATGATGATGTTCTTCATGATGAACTTGCAGACGGTTGATACTTTGACTTCCGTATACGCTTCAGCTTCCGCCCAGTTGGTGAAGTATTCCGTTGCCGTGAGGATGAATGACTTCTGCTTAATGCCGGAATTAGGATTGCCAAGGGGTCCAATGACATCGAAAGCCCATATGGAGAAAGGCCATAGGGAGGAAACATGATGGAGGGAAGATGCAGGAGAATGGATCTTGTCGGCGTGAAGTTGACACTTGGCACACCTACGGACATATCCTACACAATCTTCTTCCATAGTTGACCAATAGAATCCTTGTCTAAGTATTTTCTTTGCTAGCATCTGTCCATTAATATGGCCACTACAAACTCCAGCATGAGCTCCTTCCATGATCTTCCAAAGCTCATCTTCGTCTAAACATCTTAAAAGAACTCCATCAAAACCTCTTTTGTATAGTGCTCCACCAACTAGGGTGTATCTCTGAGCAACTCTCCTGATAGCCCTTTTCGTAGTACCATGGTTTCTATTCATCATCTATCTCTTCTAACAGCTCCATTAACATAATCTCTCTCTTTTCCACAATATTTCCATCTCTGACCTTCTTCAACAGCTTCTTTTTAGTCCTAAGAAATGAAGGGTCTTGCACGGCGGGTGAAAGACACCTATGAACGATGATTGACTCGGATTGTCTACTGATTGAAAAATTAAGAGAAGATGCAAGTGAAACTAGAGCGTCAGTTAAAATGTTCTGATTCCGAGGAACATGGATAAAGATCAATTTTGTGAAAAGCTTAGCATAAACAGAAGTGAGTTCTTGATAAGGCTTGAGCTTTAGATCAAGAGTTCGATATTTGGTTAACACCTGGCGAAGAATCAATTGGCTATCACCCACAATCCTGAGTTTGGTGGCACCATGGAGATGAGCAGCCTCGAGGCCAACAAGAAGTGCCTCATATTCAGCTATATTGTTAGTGACTGGAAAGTCAAGCTAAAAGGCTTGTGGAATGATGACACCTTCAGGTGATAACAGAACAATGCCGATACTCTTTCTATGGGAATTCAGAGCTCCGTCAAAATGCATAGTCCACATATCATCTTTGATTCGGTCTATGGACATCAGTTCCTCATCCGAAAACTCCGATCGGAGTGGATTAAAACTAGGAAGGGGATGATGAGCAAGATGTTTCTGTGATGGCGTAGCCTTTGATCGCTTTCTGTTGAATGTAAGTGATATCAAATTGAGATAGAAAGCTTTGCCATCGCGCTAACCTATCAGTAAAGACAGATTTCTCAAGGAGAAACTTGATCGGATTCATTCTAGCAATAAGATGGACTTTATGGACTAGGAAGTAATACTTCAATTTCTGAACCACCCATACAAGTGCTGCACATGTTTTCTCCATCGCTGTGTATCTCTGTTCAGCGGGGTTGAGAAGTTTAGAGAGGTAGTAGGCTGCCCTCTCCTTTCCTTCTTCATCTTCTTGTGCTAGGACAGCTCCCACCGCATCATCCAAAACAGAAATATATAGTATCAATGGTTTACCCAGAGATGGTGGTCTCAAAACAGGAAGACTTGCCAAATAATTCTTCAATCCATCAAATGCCTCCTGACACTTATCGTCCCAATTGAATTTGACTCTCGGCTTGGTAAGCTCGTAGAACGGCTTACATCTTTGTGAATGCTGGGAGACAAATCGGCGAATAAACTACAACCTCCCGATTAATCCTCTTAACTCTTTCAAGTTCTTGGGAGGTGGAATTTCTCTAATAGCTTTTGCCTTGTTGGGATCGATCTCAATTCCCCGTTTACTAACAATGAGCCCAAGTAATTTTCCTGAGGATACCCCAAATACACATTTCTTAGGGTTCATCTTTAACTGATATTCTCTTGATCTTTCTAATACTCTTGCCAGAACTTTGGCATGCTTAGCCTTAGTCTTAGATTTCACTAACAAGTCATCCATATACACTTCTAGATCGATATGCATCATGTCATGAAATATTGTCATCATAGCCCTCTGATAAGTGGCTCCAGCGTTCTTTAATCCAAAAGGCATGACGACATAACAATATGTCCCCCAAGGTGTAGTGAATGATGTCTTTTCTTGATCTTCTTCTGCCAATTTGATCTGATTATATCATGAAAATCCATCCATAAATGATAGCGTTTCATAGCCAGCTGTGTTATCGATGAGTACATCAATGTGAGGCAGTGGAAAATAATCCTTAGGATACGCTCGGTTTAAATCTCGGAAGTCAATACAGATCCTGACCTTCCCATCTTTCTTCATAATCGGGACTATGTTGGCCACCCATTGTGGGTAGAGGACAACTCTAATGAATTTGACTTTATGTAACTTATCGACCTCTTATTTCATTTTTAAGGCCATTTGTGAGTGGAATCGCCTTAACTTCTGTTTGACCGGGCTAGCTCCATCTTTTATTGTCAACCTGTATTCCACTAGTGATGAGTCTAACCCCGGCATATCCTCATAACTCCAAGCGAAAGTATCCTTATAATCCTTAAGAACTTATACTATTGCCTTCTCATCCATTTTAGAACGATTTTTGCTAACGAGGACAACCTTAGGTTCGTCTTCAGTCTATAGATTGATCTCTTTGGTGGGATCTTCTACAGCAGCTGAGGGTTCATCAAATCTTTTTACTCTACTAGCATATGCCTCAGCCATATCCTCGTCATCTTCCTCATCTTCAATAATGGGGTCTTTTTCATGTATTAATTCATACACCCGATATCCATCATTAACCGACTCATCATCTATACAATCTTCTGGCATCTGAATAGGATTCTCTAATAGCTGAGGGATCATAGAGCAAGAAAGGCATTTAAATGCTAAATCCTAGAGGTATCTATCTAGAATTTGTCTACCTTTAGACTTCCTAGACTTCCGAACCTGACTAACCTACCTAGAACTAGATGCCCTAACTTCATTAGACTCCCTAACTTCACTAGACTTCTTATCCTGACTTGATGAGGACGAAGAAGGATGAAAATTATAGGATACATAAGGAAATACAGGAGAATCCTCCTGAGGGGAGGGGCAGAGTAGATCTAGAAGAGAATCTTGACCGAACGACCCGCGCGATGGGGTACAATCGGACAAGTAGGAAGTTTCCTTAACGAGGATCGGAGAGAAATTTGTTGCCAAATTGGCGCTTTTTTTTTGAGGAAAGATGAATTAATCATAAAACAAGAATGTAGATAAATAGGAGGAAAATGGGATGGAGGAAGTGGCACCAAGGCCAAAGGATTGGGGGGATCATACAGTAGTATGTCCCAGATTAAATCATAAATCCTCTTTAGATCGAGAGGAGTTTGAGGGATGAGGTCCCGTGGGGATAGGGTGATTATGATGGGCGGAGCCGGTGGAATATCTTCAGTGATGACTCGCAACCAAGTCGGAGTCAGAAGCAGAGTGCGGAATAAGGTATGGAGTGTGAAAATGTAAGAGGGATAAGTCCCCCTCCAAAGAAGATCCGTCGTATAACCAACTTCATTGGGGTCATCTGGCTCCCCTTCATCTGTTTCCTTAGACAGCAGAATTCTTTTGTCAAAAATGGCACCAGGCCCTTCAATCAACTCATCTATTTGTGGCGGCCGCGTTGGTTCTGAGCGATCAAGAAATAGTCTGTTTAGTGGAATGTACAGATCCCTTAAGTCAAACCATCGGTACCATTCACACTCAGGATCTTGGAATTTCCTCCTTTTTATTGGCCGCAGAGCCTCCAAAGACTGGTACGTCAACAATTTTGAACAATGTCTGGCCAGGTCTCTTCCATATATGTCATGGAGATCAAAACAGGAAGTGATGACCACTGCGTTATCATGACTGATCACGGGCCCCTTGACAAAATGTGTATATAGGGTCCATGTCAGGGGGTCCCGACCTTCTTTGCATGGTGTAGACATTGTTTCCCAGACATTCTGTCCGTCTTCATTTTCTTCTTGCTGAGTAATGTCATGCTTCACTTTTCTTGGCCTATAGCCCAGGCCATTTCCAGATGTCCTTCAGTTGTCTTTGAGGGGCGTGGTTCTGCCTTGTAATTGCGTGCCTAGGCCCTTTCCAAGCTGATAATCACCCTTCATCATTATTTTTCAACCAGGGGTACTCATGCACTTTCCTCGCTTTATGGCATCTAGTGGGTAAGGAGTAAGAGTGGCGGCCTTTAAAGGATCAGCCACACGACAGTAGACTTGTAATACCGACAGAAAAGGTTGTCGGCCAGGTGGAGTTGACTTGATATTCAAGGAGTGAGCAGCAACAAGGATTGGCATGCTCGTAACTTTAATGATTTGTCCTTTGTAGGGAAATTTGAGGCACTGATGATTCGTAGAGGGAATCGTCTCAAGGGTTTTAATGTAAGGATGGCCCAAAATAGCCTTCAAAGAAGGATCGATTTCCAAGATGTGAAATTCGACCTCGGTATGACATACAGGGCCTAACTCTACTTTTAAATAGACCATTCCCGGAGGGGAACGGGTAGAGTTATCATATGTTGTAACAAAAATGGGGCTAGGCAGCCATTTTTCCTTGGGTACACCACATAGTTCAAGGGTCTTTAGAGGCAGGACATTAATTGAAGCCCCCGTATCAACTAGGCATGTGTCTACTGTTTTTTTGCAGATATTGACCGTAATACTCAGAGCCATGCTCCTGGTTGCTAGTGGTGCTAGTTCCGAAGCATGAAATAAGATAGAGGGTTGATCCCCCTGCGGAACTAGTAGTGCGGTAATCTTCTCCACTGGCACGTCTTCGTTGACCATCACTTTTTGTAGGTATTCCATCAGAGCTTCCTGATGGGTCTTCGATCTCTTGATAAACTCAAGCACAGAGATTCGTGTCGGTGTTCTATCCAGTTGCTTTAGCAGGTCATATGGAGTGCCTGGTACACTCTCATCGTTATGCGCTTCTTCTGGCGACTGTGATGGGCCGTCTCTGACTGTAGATTGAGGAAAGACCTTATTAAGGATCCTCCCACTCCGGAGTACATGTTCTTCACTAGTGGAAGGGCCAGGTGATAACTTGAGCACCGCGGGGTTGGTAGATGGCGTAGATGTTGTGAATGGTTGGTATACGGGTGATGGCGTGGGGTTAGTTGATGATGGCATGGTGAGAATGAGGGGTTTAGAGGGTTGGATTGTGGTGTGGTAAGTGGTTGGCGTAGTTGAAGTGGGGAATGGTACGCGGAGTAATGGTTTGGATGGTTGTATGGTATTTGGGTAGGCGGTGGTGGTGGTAGACGATGTAGGGAATGGTATGCGGAGCAATGGTTTGGATGGTATGAGGGGTGCGTAATTAGCTTGCGGTAGGTTGTTTGATGGAGGTGTGGTGGGGTGGGGGGTAATGGGTTTGAGGAAAGCGGGTGGTAGTGATGGGTTAATGGGCGTGGGTAAACGGTATGCGGGTGTTGGTACTGGTGTGATGGTAATGGGTTGTGGTTTAGGTACGTGGAGGGTGCGGCGTGGTGGTTGCTCGGTAGTGTTCGGAGTGTGACCCGTTGAATAAATAGAGGAAGAGTCCTCTATCTTCCATTGTTGCCCTCGATTACCCTCAGACTGGCTATTTGTTAAGATAGGGGCAACTTGATTCTGGTGCTGATGTTCCGGAAGTGGGTTCTGCACTATACCCATGTTTGGAGGTGCTGCCGCCTGTGCCGGCGCTCTTGGATGCTGTTGTTGTTGGGGTTGTTGCTGTTGTTGCTGGGGCCTTCTCGCCTTCAAGGCGGATATATACTTCCTCATTTCTCCCTAATCAATACCTCCCTGCTCGTTGAGATCATGGATATAATCTCGAAATTGGAAGCAGGCGTCTATTGTGTGTCCAGGTTGTCTATGGAAGTAACAATACCTGGAAGTGTCGGCATTATGGGGCCAAACTGTTTTTTCTCTTGGCAAAACCAAGGCATTGGCTGCCATTAAAGCATTGAAGATATCTGACAAGGATTTTGGAAGGACTGGATATTCTGCCCTTTTCGGGCCTGGAGGCTTTCTCTGCTGGTTATAATCAGTAGGAAGAGGTACATTATGGTACGCTGGCGGTGCACGCGGTTGGTACTGTTGTTGTTGTGGGGGCTGGTACTGTAACTGCCGCTGTGGCTGCTGGTTCGGCTGCTGTGGCCGCTGGTACTGTGGTTGTTGATATTGTGGATTTGGCTGCTGGGGTTGCTGATACTGTGGTTGTTGTTGTCTGTAACCCTGCTGGTTCGGTGGTCTTTGGACGGCGAACTGTAATGGTGGCTAGCTCCTCACGAACTGGGGCTGATTGTTGTTCATGGTGCTAATATGCTCATGTTAGAGCGTGCCCTTAGTTGTTGGACCCGTGCTAGGAGAATTTGGCACGGGTCGCTTCCGAGGTGGAGGCCTGCTAGGTCAGTGAGGATCAAAGACACTAGAGAACGTAGCATCCTTGAAAGCGTTTTGACAATAACGTGTCCTTTCATAGAGCTCTGCCATACTGGTAAAGTTGTTCATGGCGAGGACTAGCTTAAACTGAGGTGTAGCATTGGAAATCAACAACTTTACTTGCTCGGACTCAGACAGATGATTTTTAACTTTTTCTGCCATGTCCCTCTATCTATCAGCAAAACTGACGAATTCCTCGTCGGGCTTCATTTTTTCTGCTATCAAATCAGTAATGGACAGAGAGGGTGCAACTCTATCCTAGTATCGTTGAATGAATTTTCGTAATAAGATACCATAGTCCTCTACTTCGAATGACTCTAAAGAAAGAACCATTCGAGGGCCGGTCCCTCAAAGGACTTCTTGAACAAAAACGCCAACGACCTCTTGTCGTTCTGCAGAAAGATGACTCATACATGAACTCCTTCAAATGAGTGAAGGGGTTACCAGTACCGTTGTATTTTCGGTACACTGGCATTTCAGAGGGTGGCAAATGAAACACGGGCAGACTTGGCAGGTTAATCTCAGGTGTAGCTTTAACTCCCATCATTTTCTGAAAATTATTGAACTGCTCATCCATACACTCCATCTTCGCGAGCAGAGCTTGAGTTGTCGGATTGACTGAAGGAGGGGGAGGTGGAGGTACATGATAGGCTTGTTGCTTAGAGTATGTGGGGCAGGGGGGACAATAGGATTATGGTCCGGCAGTGCTTCCGCCATGCCCGAGGAAATTTTGATAAGTTGGCATAAGCAGTCTAGCCGGTCGCCTCAAGGAGGACAGTTGTGGCCCAACTGGCCGAGAAGTTGAAACCTGAAGGCCTTCCATGGCCTGGTGAATGAAGGAAGCATGATGGAGAGGTGGTTGAGGAATAACAGGGGGAGCCACAGGATTTGGCTCGGCAGACTGCATGGGCTTCTTCCCCTTCAAAATAGACTGGATCACCTCGAGCTGGTGAGGATCCAGATGGGAGGCCAGAACTCCCAGAGCGTTGACTAGATCAGAGGGATTGGATGATGAGGGTTCATTCGGGTTCATGGTGCCCTCAAATATAGGATTAGAAACCGCATGCACGTGCGGAGGAAGATCAACACCAGAATTGTGTTGATCATGGACAAGAGGAGGGATATGAAGATTTCCCTCATGTTCAGATGGATAAGAATGAGGATCATGGGGGGCATTAGCATCTCCCCTATTTTCATAATGATAATTGGATTCAAGAGGGGCATTAGCATCTCCCTCATAGTTGACCATAGCTTCCAAAGCCATGCTCAAATTTCTACCTAATCGAAGTAACATGATGTCAGATTTTTTTTTTTTTAAAGATTTGCAGACAAGTTGTACAGAGATTAAGCAAACAAGTGGATGTTTAACGTTATTTTGGGATTGCTTGTTGGGTTATTTGGATTCAATTAATCACAAATTCACTCAAAGGGAAGGATCCTAGTTTCAGTTCAATTTCCACTGTTATACTCTATGGCTTTCTCTCACAACGTTATGAAAATCTAACCAGGACTTCGATTGGTACAACTAGCCCGATGAACAAGGAGGAATACCTTGATTTTGGGGACTTACGGAGGTCTTTAACACCAACCACTCTAGTCTGATCGAGAGACCGACCTAATCAGAGAGAGGTGAAGACGTCAAGAATGGTGTTCCTATGAAAAAAGGGGGGTGTTAGCTCCAGTGCGTATGACCTGTAGCCGGGGTGGCCTCTAATGCTTATTATGTAATGTGTAGTAGCAAGGAGATCAGAAATATGAGAACTGAAGAAAAGAACAAGAAACTGCCTAAATCGCGTCGCTGTGCCTCGACGCTATTCAAAACAGAACCTTATTTTTCTCGCAGAAGCTGAAGCAGCAAATAGCAGAGAATTTGGCCTAAAAGGCGTCTTGGTAGGGCGACGCGTTATGAAACGCGTCACTGTTCCTGGACGCTTTTCAGGTCGCAGAATCAACAATTTAGAAGGAATTTCTGGATCAATTCCTCCTCAAACTAGCAGGATAAAGCAGTAAATAATCGGCTCATGCGAATCTTTTTTATTTTAATTTTTTAACAAGATGATTTATCATGTAAATAACAAAAACATTCAATCAATCACACATGCTTCTTATCACAATCACAACTCTTCAATCAATCAAACGGGAAGGATAAGATCTTGCCACAAGGGTGTGCACGTGGTGCACGTGGGAATAACAACTAAACTAAAAAACTCACCGATCGGTGAGGGTGTGTCGAGAGACACAGGTGGTGCACCGTGAGTGCCCGATTGACAAAAAACAAGAACAAAGATTAAAAAATGGCGAGACCAAGTCCTACCGTGACCACCAAAAAGCTGTGAGTGTTCAAATTAGGATGTGTGATTATCAAAAAAATTTATGTTGTTTATGTGACAAATAAATCTATTAAAAACTAAGTGAATGTGATCGCCAGAAACTTTTAATTAAAAAGTTCCAAAAGACAAAGATTGATCGCTTACCTGGAATTGGGAGATTTTGGAGTCATTGATTCTCCTCCTTCAGCCGGCTGAAGGAAAAGAGCCCTTCTAACTTTGTTCTTGCTTTGGATGCTTATGGGGGTTTGAGGATCGTCCAGATTTCCTTGTTGTTGATTCTCTCTTCTTGATCTTCTTTCGTATCTTACAAGAAGTAGAAAGAAAGAGGGAAAGAGTAATAAGAATTCAAATAGATGTAGTATATATCCGAGTAATGATTTCAATCATGCAACTAAACAAATGAACTCACTTGTTTGTGGCCTTTAAAACCCCTTAAACATGGATTGGAAATTATATGCTAATGAGTGTGTGTTGCATGGAGTGATGTGATGAAATTATGATGCTAATGTGCTAAAAATATACATAAATCAATTAAGAAGTAAGTTGGATGGCCCGTGGAAAGACTGGGTTCTTGAGTGGATATTGAAAGGACGAAGAAAGGATAAAGTTTGCTTCAAGACTCCTGAAAGTAACAGCAGCATCTCGATCCTTCAGCGTTTAGACGTCGTCTCTCTTAAAGATTCTTAACTAACTCTCTTTAAAGATTACCACTAACTTTTTAATAGCCAAGGACTTGGGTATTTATAGGCTTAAGTTCACGCATCCACAGTTACTTAAAGATTAACATAAAAGATTTTGAAACCAATCCAACTAAGAAACAGATAAACACAGCCTAATTCATCATTATCTGTAATTAACTAAAACGCGTCGCCTATGGGAGACGTCTTTTAGTTAATTAACATAAGGATAAACATCGGGAAGAAGGGACATAATCAGCTTAGGAAACCTAAATGGCGTCGTGCAAAGCAGACGTCTTTTAGTTCATTAATAAATAAATTAAAAATTAGATTAAAAATCAAAATAAGAATAAAACCCTAAATGGCGTCTTCACAGGTCGACGTCTTTTAGAATCTTTCATATTTGATTAAAAATCTGAGTTTAAAATAAATTTCATTAATAAACTTAAATTATGTCTATCTAACTGATATCATTTAGATAATTAATTCAGAAAGATTAATTAACTAATGATTAAATATCAGGCCATTTTGAGGCATTATTATATGATATGAAATTTACTCAAAATGATGTCAAAATTAGCGTGTCTACACTTTTCCGCCGACAGTTATCGCGTGGATATAATCTTTCATTCGTACAATGCTCTCAAGTCAACTCAGGATATGGAATACTGTCAAACCCTAACCGGTCGACTCACTTAGATTGGATGTTGCCGTATAATATCGGAAAACTCCTTTTCCGATATTATCGTCTGCCTTGGCCAGAGACTTCCGCATATCCTTCCTAGAGCATTCTCTCTCTAAGTACCGAGAGCGAATGATTCCTTATTAACACTCAATTTCTTTCGACGGTATTCCACTGTACCCGATCCTTGGCTATTTAGAATCACGTAGTTAGAGATTCATAAACCAAGGTCAAAGCACAGAAGTCCACCGACAAGGTGTCTTTGGTGTCTCAAGTCTGAGGACTATCCACGCAACTGCGCCAATAGAATCAAGCTGGTTGACAGTGAGGTACAATACCTTCTAGTGATTCAGTCGGATTAGTTCAATGAACTCATTATTTAATGAGCACCTACAGATTTATCTTAGCATCTCCACACAAATGACTATGAGATCAGTCACCCTCATCTTATGAGCTGGAGTAATCTATACTTGTCTAACTGGATATCCGATGTCCTTCTCGGATATCCTCCGATTAGGAACTATTAAGAATATGTGTGTTTAAGTGATCAGTCTCATTAGTATGATCTTATCATAATCTGATCATTATCGCACATATTCGCGGACTTCATTATGAGACGATAACAATACGAATTATGTATAATGAATATTATGCCATTTTATTAATAAATGAACATGATTTACATAGTCAGATTAGCTTGTAGGCGACCTTAGATTAACAATCTCCTATTTGGACTAAAGTCAATCACCTTTATGTACTAAACCTATAGATTCTAGGTGACGTTCAAATACATTTTGAGCCAATGGCTTTGTTAGTAGATCTGTTACATTATCGGCGGATAAAACTCTTTCCACCACTACATCTCCTCTGCAAATGATCTCTTTGATAAGTTGAAAGCGCCTCAGAATATCTTTCGATTTCTGATGAGAGCTCTTTCACTTGTGTAATAGCCCCATTGTTGTTACACAATAGCGGAACATGATCAAAGATGTAGGGAACTGTACCAAGGTTGGTGATGAACTTCTTCAACTACACAACTTACTTGGCGGTTTCAGCTGCAACAATTTACTCAGCTTTAGTCGTCGAATTTACAGTGGTTTCTTGCTTGGAACTCTTCCAACACACTGCACCTCCATTTAAAGTAAATACAAATCCAGACGTAGACTTGCTATCATCTGAATCTGACTGGAAACTCGAGTCAGTAAAGCCTCGCAGTTTTAAGTCATCTCCTCCATAGACAAGAAACATATCCTTAGTTCTTCTCAAGTACTTAATGATACATTTTATTGCCTTCCAGTGCTGTTCGCTTGGATCAACCTGAAATCTGCTTGTAACACTTAGAGCATCGACAATGTCAGGCCGTGTACATAGCATGGGATACATGATAGATCCTATGACAGAGGGATAAGATACTCTATCCATGAATGCCCTCTCATTAGGAGTTTTAGGAGACTACTCCTTTGAGAGATTAATTCCATGTCTCATCGGTATGAGACCTCACTTGGAGTTTTCCATGCCAAACCTTTTGACTATGGTATCTATGTACATGGATTGGGTCATTCTGAATATCTTATTTGATCTATCTCTATAGATCTGTATTTCTAATACGTAGGATGCTTCTCCCAAATCTTTCGTGGAGAAGTTTTTCGACAACTAGATCTTTACCGATGATATCATAGCTACATCATTCCCAATGAGTAGTATGTCATCTATATAAAGAACTAAGATAGTGACTGCGCTCCCACTGGTCTTCTTGTACGTACAAGGCTCATCTTCATTTTTAATGAAGCCATAAGACTTGACAGCCTTGTCAGATCTTATGTTCCAGCTCCGGAAAGTCTGCTTCAGTCTATAAATGGACTTCTAAAGCTTGCACACTATATATCTGGAAACTCTTTGGATGTGAAACCTTCAATTGTATCATATACATCTCTTCCTCAAGGTTATCATTGAGGAAGGCAATCTTCACATCCATCTGCCAGATTTCGTAATCGACTTTATCATAGCAACTGGTGAGAAAGTCTCGTCATAGTCAATTCCTTGCCTTTGACGAAACCAACCTTGCCTTATAAGTGTCGATCCGTCCATCAGCACCGATCTTTCTCTTAAAGATCTACTTGCATTCAATAGGTTCAATACCCTCAGGCAAGTCCTCCAAGTTTCAAACTTGGTTGGTGTATATGGATTGGATTTTTGAGTTCATGGCTTCTCGCCATTTTTTGGCTTTTGGGCCTTCTATGGCCTCCTGGTAGGATTTAGGATCACCATCCTCATTATATTCTACATTAGACTCTCCTTCAACGATATGTCCCACATATCGTTCGAATAGTCTAAGTACTCTACCAGATCTACAAGGCTCATCTGTGTGTACCTGAACAGATTCAGGAACTGATATCTCATCTGATGATAATGTAGCTGTTTGGAGATCTAGAACCTCTTCCAGTACTATTTTACTCCCACTGTCCTCCTGGAGAAGGTATTCCTCTTCCAAGAAGACAGCTTTCCTGACGACAAACACCTTTTGTTCACCAGGATGGTAGAAATAGTATCTAAAGGTCTCATTTGGATATCCCACAAACCTGCATTTATCAGTTCGTGATTCCAGCTTGTCTGGATCATGCCTCTTTACATGAGTAGGACAACCCAGACTTTAACATGTTTAAATTCTGATTTCTTGCCTTTCCATATCTTATATAGAGTAGAGGTCACATACTTGTTGGGTACTCTGTTTAGTAGGTATGCTGCTGACTCTAGAGCATACCTCTAAAGGGACAGTGGTAAACTCGAAAAACTCATCATGGATCGCATCATGTCCAACAAGGTACGATTCCTCCTTTCAGATACACCATTCATCTGCGGTGTATATAGAGGGGTCAACTGAGAAAGGATACCATTATCCTTTAAGAATTGTGTGAAATAAGTACTCAAGTATTCTCCTCTCCGATCTGATTGAAGAGCTTTAATACTCTTTCCTAACTGCTTCTCTACCTCACTCTTGAAATCTCTAAACTTCTCAAACACTTCTGACTTGTACTTCATTAAGTACACATAGCCGAATCTTGAGAAGTTGTCGGTGAACATGATGAAGTATGAGAAGCCATTTTTGACTTGGGTGGACATCGGACCATATACATCTGAATATGTTAATCCCATAATGTCCTTGGCACATTCTCCATGTCCAGTAAATGGAGATTTTGCTATCCTTCCTATAAGGCAGGACTTACATGTCGCAAACGATTCATAATCAAATGCATTTAAATAACCATATTTATGCAACTGTTGTACTCCGCTTTCACCAATGTGTCCAGGTCTACAATGCATTTGTAGGCTTGGTTCACACAATTCTTACTCTTTTTAAGAGCTTTATCAATGTGAAGATTGTAGTAAGAAACATCTAAAACATATAGATCGTTGACTAAAGGTGCCGAAGTAATTGATTTATTACCATAATAAATCGAACAATTTTTGTTCTCTATAGTCAACCTATATCCTATCTTATCTAAACAAGATATTGATATGATATTTTTTATTACTCTAAGAACATAATAACAATCTTCCATTGATAAGACATCTCCCGATGGAAGCCAAAGGTTTGTTGTCTCTACAGCAACTGCCGCAACTTTTGCGTCATTTTCTAGCCTCAATTCTACCTCGCCTTTTCTCAGCTTGCACTTACTTGTCAGTATCTGTGCATCATGACCGATATGAGAAGCATATCCAATATCTAATACCCAAGATGTGGAATCTCTAACTGACAAGTTGATATCTATCATATAGATATCTGAAGCTTCTGATAGCTTCACCTTTCCATCAGCTTTATCGCTGAGGAACTCTTTGCAGGTCCTCTTCCAGTGACCCTGCTGTTTACAGTAGAAGCAGTCACCCTTTACTACTTCTTTGCCTTTGTCCTTCGACCTTTTATCATACGCGATCATCTTTGCCTCTGGGGCATCCAATGCTGGTTCAGCAGGAGGATCAGCTCCAAGGACGTGGGCAATGTGCTCAGATCTGAAGGCACTCTTCAGATTTCTGATCTAAACCGAGTAGTTCAGGCTAGTCAAAAGATTGGCATTAAGTATGCCACAGAGTGGGTTATTCGATGACATATTTCCCTACAGGAGATAAGTAATCCTTTTAGCATATATTCTATTTATTAAAATTTAAAACAAGACATAGTCTTTTGTTCAAGTTTTAACTCCCACTAATTTTTGACAAACTGTATAATCTTCAGGTATATAGAATGGGAGACGCCGACAGTCTCCTAGTGAGGATCAGAATCTCAATGACTTGCAGTACAACCTTGTGGATAGCACAAGAAAGCTGTAAAACAATCAAAGAGCACCCATCTTATGGGACTTGCAACTCCTTGCAATATCCGATTATATCTTTGGTCCCCAAAGATTTAATGGCCTTGTGAATAGCACAACAAGACACTGATTCTGGTCTAAGCTTGCCATCGTTACGAAACGAGCATAGATTTGCATACAGCCTTTGTAGATAGCACAACAAAGCTACATGGTTCCTCTACCCCGATCAACAGGCATCTAATGCCATAGCCATAGTCTCTCTTTACAATTAAACAGGCCTTGTGGTAGCACAACAAATCTACCTAAAGTAATTCGAATCTTATGACTATAACAATGGTGGACCACGTAGTAAGTTCTTAACTACTCACGTTATGACTTATAATTTATACGAGGGTATTTAGATAACTTTTATCTTGTTCTCTCCTAGGTGATAATATATAAATATATCGTATATATTTACTAATTATTATACTTGCTTTGATTCATAATAAAAAAGAAAAAAAATATTGCATCTCATACATGTTTACTGTGGTCATAGATAGCAAAGTGATTTAACTAGAGTCAATAGTCAAACGCACATAAAATCTAATATAACATTTACATTAGATAACCTGCAAACTCAAAAGGCAAAGGATCTCAATCCTTCTGCCTTCCTGGATCGTCCTCGCTCCTTCTTCGGTTGCCTCGATCAAATTACAATAATTCTAAAATTACATGTAAGTTGAAGAAGGCCTTATGGCGAGTACAAGAGAGATGGAGGTAGAAGTACATCAGAGTATGAGAGAGGGAGAGGTAGGTAGACCTCTATTTATTAACAATTAATAAATATACAAACATACATCCACGATCTACATGCATCATTCATCATATGAATAATTTAAAAATGCATATCCATGATCACCGTGTGTTTTAAACATTCTACACATAATAAGCGCATCACATGGCTTAAACAAAAGAGTTTTTCAAAATAAATAATTTTGGCTTTCATTAAGCTGGGATCTAATCAAAATTGGTATTTAAAATTTGAAAACTCTTTTAATTATCTTAACATGCAATTAAATCAAATTTAAAATTATTTAAACACACATCACATGTGCACTCACTCCAAATTAATAAACAATCTAACATTTAGATTACACAATATTAATAATCTAACAATTAGACTATTAATAATTAATTACTAATCTAACTCTTAGATCAGTAACTTAAAATTAATCATTAATTAACACTTAAATTAACAATCAACTTTAATAAGTTATTAATTACTAATCTAACTCTTAGACTAGTTAATTAATGTTGATCACTAATTTAACTCTTAAACTAATAATTAACACTAATTATTTATTAACTACTAATCTAACTCCTAGATTAGTGGATTATTGTTAATTACTAATTTAACTCTTAAACTAATAATTAACACCAATTAATTAATAACTTCTAATTAAACAATTTGATTAGTTAATTAAAGCGAATTATTAATTTAACACTTAAATTAACAATTAACTCAAATTAACTAATAACTACTAATTTAACACTTAAGTTAGTCAATTAAAATTAATTATTAATTTAACATTTAAATTAATAACTAATCCTAATTAATTAACAACACTTTGTTAATATTAATGATTACAGAATCATTAATGCCCAATTAAAAGAAATTGAATAATAATTTAATTTTCAAAACACTTTTGAATTCAAATTAAACTCCAATTTTATTTTAATTGGGTTAATGGGGTTTAATTATAACAAGGGGCTTAGTAAATGGGAAAAAGTTTAATAGTGGAATTGGGCTCAAAAGGCTCAGCCCTTTAGCTGAGCCATGGGCCTGCCATAGTCCGAACGAAGTAGCTGACCGAGTCAGGCCCGGCCCGGCTCAGTCCGGCCCACCTAGTAGCCTCAGCCCCTTCCTTCCCCAAACAGGTGCCCCCCCGAAACCCTAACCCTACAGCTGTTGCAGGTTCTTCATGGCGGCGGCGAGTTGCAAGGTGCCGCCCGGCGGCCGGCCCAGGCATCGCCCAGCCCCGCCGACGACCCCCCCCGGCGCCGACGACGCCCCCCGACGTCGATAGGCCTGCCGGAGAGACCCAAAAGATGCATCCCAAGCCCCTCACCAAAAAACCTAAACCTGCATTGTTGCAAGTTGTTCAGGGCGGCAGGTAGGGCTTGCAGCGTTGCCGCCGGCCGGCCCTCGGCATTGCCGGCCCCGGCTGGCGACTCCCCGGCGTCGGCAGGCTTCCCGGCGCCGGCATGCCCGCCGGAGAAGCCCTCAAAGTAGCTGGCCCAGCCTTCTTATTCTCCCCAAAAAAATCTGATTTTTTGGTTTTCAAAACCGTGGGGACTATGAGGATTTCCGACCACCTTGAGCAGCGTCTCGGGTGCCGGCCACCAGTGCCGGCGGTGACTTGTGGGGTCCCTGGTCATACCAGGACCCCTCGGCGACCCCCATTACATGGGGACGCCCGAACGATGCCACCGAACCTCGCCGTTCTTCGCCCACGAAGAACACAAAGAACCCTAAATAAAATCCAAAAAATTACAGAAAAATAATCTAATTATTTATGTTCATCTTATGAACACTATTCCATCATTTTAATCAGATTATAAGCGTGGAATAAATCATGAAAATATTAAATCAGAGACCAAAACGGAACGAGAAATAGTGGAACCAGGCTCTGATATCACTATTGGGTTCTCGTGTTCCTCTGGATCGCTCACGTAGAGGAAAATAGCATAAAGAATTGATCCGTTCCTGTTTCGAAAAACTAAAACCCGGAAATACGGTAATCGGACATTACCGCACGCGGATTCGAATTCGCGACCGATTGGCTCCGTCGGTGTGGCACCGCTAGCCGCGCCAGCGCCCGACCTCTAGCGAAGTCCACGCGATCCTCCTCGCGGTACATATCCTCACGGTTCCTCGTTCTTCGTCCGTCGTTCGCTGCAACGATTGCCGCAACGCGCAGACGATTTCCTGTCGGACAGGAGTTGGAGAAGCGGCGGACCAGACCCGGAGAGCAGATCTGGCCTGCGGCGCCAGAGAGAGCGAGGAAGAGATGAGTGGCGGCTAGGGTTGAGCAGCTGCCGGGCCTGCTCAACCAATTTGCTATATTTTATACTAACCGCGCGGCTTTTCATAAAAACCCCCGGTTAATATAAGACCCACTTATTTATCCATCGCCTTGAGAATCATTTGCGTGTGACCCTCTAGGTCCATTAACCAGTCGGTTAATGGCCCAATAAGTCCAGTGACTCCTTACTGGCCTGATTAATCAATTAGTAACTCATATTAATTAATTAATCGATCGAATTAATGTCGCATATCAAATTCGATCGGGCCTCCGATCACGTTCGGTGCCAAGCAACACCGCATGAACCTAGAAGATATCGGGGTTAAGTAACCCACTCTTGGATAATCGGTTCTTACCGTGTGTGGATTCGAATACCCAATCGTTTAGTTCCGTCGGTGCGACACTGCAAGCCGCGCAAGCGCTCGACCTCTAGCGGAGTCCACACGATCCTCCTCGCGAAGGATATCCTTACGTAACTCGTTCTTGGCAGCCACGAAACCTCCGCCGGTCGCCGCAACGATTGCCGCAATGCGCGGACGATTTCCCGTCAAACGGGAGTCGGAGAAGCGGCTGAGCATATCCGGATCTGTCTAGGACGCCAGAGAGAGAGAGAGAAACAGAGGAGGGGGCTGGCTAGGGTTAGTAGCAGCTTGGCCTGCTCAGCCCGTTCGCTATATTTTATACTAACCGCGCGATTTTTCATAAAAAACCCCCCGTTTATATAAAACCCACTTATTTATCCATCAGATTGAGAATCATTTGCATGTGACCCTCTAGGCCCAATTACCAGTCCGGTTAATAGCCCAATAAGCCCAGTAACTCCTTACTGGCTTTATTAATCAATTAATCAATCGAATTGATGTCGCACATCGAATTCGACCGAGCCTCCGATCACGTTGGGTGCCAAGCAACACCGCGTGAACCCGGAAGGTATCGGGGTTAAGTAACCCACTCTTAGAACTTTTTCGGCGATAGTTACAGCGTGGATATAATCCTTTATTCGTACAATGCTCTCGAACCGGTCGACTCACTTGGATTGGTTGTCGTTGATGAATATCAAAAAACTCCTTTCTCGATATTATCATCCGCCTTGGCCAAGGACTTTTGCGCATCCTTCCTAGAGCATTCTCTCTTTAAGTACCGAGAGCGAATAATTCCTTATTGACACACAATTCCCTTCCACGGTATTCCGCTGTACCCAATCCTTGGCTGTTTAGAATCCCGTGGTTAGAGATTCATAAACCAAGGTCAAAACACAGAAGTTCACCGACAAGGTGTCCTTGGTGTCTTAGGTCCGAGGACCATCCACGCAACTGCGACAATAGAATCAAGCTAGTTGACAGTGAGGTACAATACCATCCAGCGCTTCAGTTGGATCAGTTCAGTGAACTCATTCTCCAATGAGCACCTACAGATTCGCCTTAGTGTCTCCACACAGGTGACTTATAAGATCAGTCACCCTCATCATATGAGCAATAGTAATCTATACTAGTCTAACTGGATATCCGATGTCCTTCTCAGAAATCCTCCGACTAGGAACGATTAAGAATATGTGTGTTTAAGTGATCAGTCTCACTAGTATGATCTCATCATAATCTGATCACTATCGCACATATTCACGGACTTCATTATGAGACAATAATTAATACGATTTACATATAATGAATATTATGCCATTATATTAATAAATATAAACGAGATTACAACGTCGTGTTGGCTTGTAGTTCACCTAAGACTAACAATCTCCCACTTGGACTAAAGTTAATCACCTTTATACAACAAGCCTATAGACTCTAGGTGACACTCAAATACAATTTGAGCCAACGGCTTTGTCAGTGGATCTGCTACATTGTCGATGGATGGAACTCTTTCCACTACTACATCTCCTCTGGATATGATCTCTCTGATAAGATGAAAGCGCCTCAGAATATGCTTCGATTTCTGATGAGATCGCGGCTCTTTCGCTTGCGCAATGGCTCCATTGTTGTCGCACAACAGTGGAACAGGTTAAAGATAGTGGGAACTACGTCGAGGTCGGTGATGAATTTATTTAACCCCACTACTTCTTTGGCGGCTTCAGCTGCAGTGATGTACTCAGCTTCAGTCGTCAAATCTGCAGTGGTTGCTTGCTTGGAACTCTTCCAACACACTGCTCCTCCATTCAAAGTAAACACGAATCCAGATGTAGACTTGCTGTCATCTGTATCTGACTGGAAACTCGAGTCAGTAAAGCCTCGCAGTTTCAAGTCACCTCCTTCATTGACAAGAAACATATCCTTTGTTCTTCTCAAGTACTTAAGGATACATTTCACTGCTTTCCAGTGCTCTTCGCCTGGATCAGCCTGAATTCTGCTCGGAACATTTAGAGCAAATGCAACATCATGCCATGTACATAGAATGGCATATATAATTGATCCTATGGCAGAGGCATAGGATATTCTATCCATGAATGCCCTCTCATTAGGAGTCTCAAGAGACTGCTCCTTTGAGAGATTAATTCCATGTCTCATCGGTATGAGACCTCTCTTGGAATTTTCCATGCCAAACCTTTTGACTGTGATGTCTATGTACAAGGATTGGGTCATTCCAAGCATCCTCTTTGATCTATCTCTATAGATCGGTATTCCCAATACGTAGGATGGTTCTCCTAAATCCTTCATGGAGAAGTTTTTCGACAGCTAGATCTTTACTGATGACATCATAGCTACATCATTCTGAATGAGTAGTATGTCATCTACGTAAAGAACTAAGAAGGTGACTGCGCTCTTACTGGTCTTCTAGTACACACAAGGCTCATCTTCATTTTTAATGAAGTCATAAGATTTGACAGCCTCGTCAAATCTTATGTTCCAGCTCCGGGAAGCTTGCTTAAGTCTATAAATGGACCTTTGAAGCTTTCACACTTTATCTGGAGATTCTTTTGATGTGAAACCTTCCGGTTGTATCATATACACCTCTTCCTCAAGGTTACCATTTAGGAAGGCAGTTTTCACATCCATCTACCAGATTTTATAATCAAAATGTGCAGCAATGGCGAGTAGAACTCGGATCGACTTTATCATGGCAATTGGTGAGAAAGTCTCGTCATAGCTAATTCCTTGTCTTTGACGATATTCCTTTGCCACTAACCTTGCCTTATAAGTATCGATCCGTCCATCAGCACCTATCTTTCTCTTAAAGATCCACTTGCATCCGATGGGTACAATACCCTCGGGCAAGTCCTCCAAGTTCCAAGCCTGGTTGATGTACATGGACTGGATTTCTGAGTTCATGGCTTCTCGCCATTTCCCGGTTTCTAGGCCTTCTATGATCTCCTGGTAGGTTTTAGGATCATCATCCTCATTATATTCTACCTTAGACTCACCTTCAGCGATATGTCTCACATATCTTCTGGGTAGTCTAGGTAATCTACCAGATCTACGAGACTCATGTGTGTGTACCTGAACAGATTCAGGAACTGATATCTCATCTGATGATAATGCAGCTGTTTGGGGATCTGGAACCTCTTTCAGTACTATTTTACTCCCACTGTCCTCTTGGAAAAGGTATTCATCTTCCAGGAAGACAGCTTTCTTGGCGACAAATACCTTTTATTCTCTAGGATGGTAAAAATAGTATCCAAAGGTCTCCTTTGGATATCCCACAAACCTGCATTTATCAATTCGTAATTCCAGCTTATCTGGATCATGCCTCTTTATATGAGCAGGACAACCCCAGACTTTAACGTGTTTAAATTCTGGTTTCTTGCCTTTTTATATCTCATATGGAGTAGAGGCCATAGACTTGCTGGGTACTCTGTTCAGTAGGTATGCTGCTGACTCTAGAGCCTACCTCTAGAGGGACACTGGTAATCCTGAAAAGCTCATCATGGATCGCACCATGTCCAACAAGGTGCGATTCCTCCTTTCTGATACATCATTCATCTATGGTGTATATGGAGGGGTCAGCTGAGAAAGGATACCATTATCCTTTAAGAATTGTGTGAAATTAGTACTCAAGTATTCTCCTCCTCGATATGATCGAAGAGCTTTAATATTCTTTCCTAATTGCTTCTCTACCTCATTCTTGAACTCCTTGAACTTCTCAAATGCTTTCGACTTGTACTTCATTAAGTACACATAGCCGAATCTTGAGAAGTCATCGGTGAACGTGATGAAGTATGAAAAGCCACATTTGGCTTGGGTGGACATGGGACCACATACATCCGAATGTATTAGTTCCAAAATGTCCTTCGCACGTTCTCCATGTCTAGTAAATGGAGATTTTGCCATCTTTCCCATAAGGTAGGATTCACATGTCGCAAACGATTCATAATCGAATGCTGTTAAATAACCATGCTTATGCAACCTATGCAACCTGCTTTCACCAATATGCCCAAGTCTACAATGCTACATGTAGGTTTGGTTCACACAATTCTTGCTCTTCTTAAGAGGATTATCAATATGAATATTGTAATAAGAAACATCTAAGAGATATAGTCTGTTGACTAAAGATGCCAAAGCTATCGATTTATTACCATAATATATCGTACAACTTCTATTCTCAATAGTCAACCTATATCCTATCTTGTCGAAACAAAATACTGATATGATGTTCTTTATTATGCTAGGAATATAATAACAATCTTCCAATGATAAGACGTCTCCTGATGGAAGCTTGAGGTTTGCTGTCCTTACAGCAATTGTCGCAACTTTTGCACCGTTTCCTAGTCTCAGTTCCACCTCGCCTTTTCTCAGCTTACGCTTACTTGTCAGCATCTGCACATCATGGCAGATATGAGAAGCACATCCAGTATCTAATACCCAAGATGTGGAATCTCTTACTGACAAGTTAATATCTATCATATAGATATCTGAAGCTTCATACAGCTTCACCTTTCTATGAGCTTTATCATTGAGCAACTCCTTGCAGTTTCACTTCCAGTGACCATTCTTCTTACAGTAGAAATAGTCATCCTTTACTACACTTTTGCCTTTGTCCTTCGATCTTTTATCGTTAGCTATCATCTCTGCTTCAAGGGCATCTAATGCCGATTCAGCATGAGGATCAACATTAAGGGCGTAGGTAATCTGCTCAGATCTGAAGACATTCTTCAAGTGTCTGAGCCAATCCAAGTAGATCAGATAAGTCAAAAGGGCATCAAGTATGCCACGGAGTGGGTTATTCGACGACATAATTTCCTACAGGAGATGAATAAAATTCTTTTAGCAGATGTTCAATTATTAAGTATAAAACAAGACATGGTCTTTTGTTCAAGTTTTTAACTCCCACTAATTTTTGACGGACTGTATAACCCTCAGTTATACATAACAGGAGACGCTGATAGTCTCCTAGTGGAGATCAGAATCTCAATGACTTGCAGTATAGCCTTGTGGATAGCACAACAAACTGTAATACAATCAAAGAGCACCCAACTCATGGGACTTGCAACTCCTTACAATATCCGATCATAGATTCGGTCCTCAAAGATTTAATGACCTTATAGATAGCACAACAAACCACTAATTCTGGTCTAAGCTAACTATCGTTACGCGACGAGAATAGATTTGCATGCAGCCCTTGTGGATAGCATAACAAAGCTATATGGTTCCTCTACCCCAATCATATAGGCATCTAATGCCATAGCCATAGTTTCTCCTCCCAATTAAACAGGCCTTGTGGATAGCATAACAAACCTGCCTAAAGTGATTCAAATCCTATGACTATAATGATGGTGGACCACCCGATAAGTTCTTAGCTGCTCGCATTACGGCTTAGAGTTTAGATGAGGGTATTTAGATAACTTTTATCTTAGTCTCTCCTAGGTAATAGTATATAAACATATCGTATATATTTACTAAATACTATACTTGCTTTGATTCACAATCAAACATTAAAAAAACAATACATCACATACATGTCTAGTGTGGTCATGGATAGCACAGTGGGTTTGACTGGATCCAACAGTCAAACGCACACACAATCTAACATAACATTTATATCAGATAAATCAGCAAACACATAGGCAAAGGATCTTCATCTTTTCGCCTTCTTGGTTGCAGCTGTGGATCATCCTCGCTCTTTCCTTGGTTGCCTCGATCATATTACATTTAAATTCTAAAATTTATAAGTAAATTGAAGAAGGCCTTATGGCGAGTACAAGAGAGAGGGAGGTAGAAGTACATTGGAGTTCGAGAGAGAGGGAGGTACGCCGACCTCTATTTATTAACAATTAATAAATAACCATACATCCACGATCCACACAATCCATTTATCACATGAATAATTAAATAAGTGCGTATCCATGACCACGGTGTGTTTTAAACATTCCACACATGATTCAGTGCATCACATGGCTAAAATAAAAGAATTTCAAAATTAAATAATTTTGACTTTCAAAAAGCTGAGATCCAATCAAAATTAGTATTTGAATTTCGAAAACATTTTTAATCAAGATAAGCATGCAATTAAATCAGATTTAAAAGCATCAAACACATCACATGTGCACACACTCCAAATTAATAATTTTCAGATTATTCCATGTAAATTAGAACATTTCTAAAATTAAATAATCTAACACTTAGATTAAACCACATTAATAATGTAACAAATAGACTATTAATAACTAATCTAACTCTTAGACTAGTCCAATAAAGTTAATTAATAATTTAACACTTAAATTAATAATCAACCATAATTAATTATTAATTACTAGCCTAACACTTAGATTAGTCAATTAATGTTAATTATTAATTTAACTCGTAAACCAATAATTAATGCTAACAAATTAATAACTAATTGATCTAACTCTTAGATTAGTTAATTAACGTTATCATTAATTTAACTCTTAAATTAATAACAACAATAATTAATTAAGGATTACTAATTTAACACTTAAATTAGTCAATTAAAATTTAATTATTAATTTAACAATTAAATTAATAACTACCTCTAATTGATTAATAATTAGATGATTAAATAATTAAAAATCTAACATTTAGATTATAACTATTCACCACTAAGTATAATTCCTTAAATTAGTCATATAAAGGTTAATAATTAATTTAACAATTAAATTAATATTAAACCTAATTAATTAATAACTAATTGTTAATTAATTAACCCTTAAATGACTTGATAATTCAAAATAATTAATAAAAGCCCAATTAAATAAAATTGAACAATAAAATTAAATTTCAAAATAATTTTTGAATTTTAAAATTAATTCGAATTTTATTTGTAATTTAAATGGGCTTAAGGGGTTTGAAATGGGGTTAAAGGGGTATAGGGGTTTAATAGGGACTTAATGGAATGGGCCCAGCCCAACAAGATCCTGGTCCAGGCCAGGATGAGTCACATGGCTCAGCCATGGTGCAGCTCCTGGTGAGCCCAGGGCTTGGGCCAAGGGGGGAACCAGATACTGGCCCATGGCTCGGCTGGGCCCGGTCCAGTCGGTCGGACCGGCTCGGGCCCGGGCCCGATGGGAACGCTCAGTCGGCCATCTTCCTCCCCAGCCCATGGCTCGCCCTAATTTCAGGTTACAGGCGGGGCGGCGGGGAGGGGTTTTCAGGGTGCCAGCGGCATTGCCCCTCCGGCGGCCGCCCTGGACGGCGGCGTCAGTCCCGTCGGCGACCCCTCCGGCACCGGCGGGATCCATGGAGAAGCCCTAAAGCATGCCGAAACCACACCAAAAATCTGGTTTTTACGTAGGTTTTCTAAAAACCGAATAAGAGGGAGACTAGTATCCATCTCCGGCCATCTCCAGAAAGTGCTCCGGCGCCGGTAAGGAACCTAGTAATGATCGGAGACTATCTCCACATGATCCGGGTCCAAGTAATCCATCCCAACGCTTGGGAAGCCCAATACAAACCCCTGTTCTTCGTCCAACGAAGAACAAAATTAAATCTCAAAACAAATCGAAATTTGTAGAATCAAATAATTAAAAAAATTATTCTCTTAATATGTGTTCATCGCATGAACACGGATCCAGCAATAAGATCGATTTTGCGCATGGAATAATACATGGAAACATTGAATCGGAGACCGAAACGGGACGAGAAACAGTAGAACCTGGCTCTGATACCACTGTTGGGTTCTCGGGTTTCTTCGGATCTTATGCGCAGCGGAAATAAAATAAAAACGGAGATCCATTCCCGTTTCGAAAAATCTAAAAAAAAACAAATTATCGGATAATCGGTTCTTACTATGTGCGGATTCGAATCCGCAACCGTTCGGTTCCGTCGGTGTGACATCGTAAGCCGCGCAAGCGCCCAGCCTATAGCGGAGTCCACGCGATCCTCCTCGCGACGGATATCCTTACGTTCCTCGTTCTTCGCAGCCACGAAACCTCCGCCGGTCGCCGCAATGATCGCCGCAACGCGCGGACGATTTCCATTCGAACGAGAGTCGAAGAAGCGGCGGAGCAGATCCGGGGATCTGGATATGGCCTGGGGCGCCAGAGAGAGAGAGAAACAGAGGAGGGGGCGGCAAGGGTTAGCAGCAGCTTGGCCTGATCAGCCTGTTCGCTAAAGTTTATACTAACCGCACAATTTTTCATAAAAACCTCCGGTTTATATAAAACCCACTTATTTATCCATCGCCTTGAGAATCATTTGCGTGTAACCCTCTAGGCCCAATTACCAGTCTGGTTGATAGCCTAATAGGCCCAGTGACTCCTCACTGGCTTTATTAATCAATTAATAACTCTTTATTAATTAATTAGTCAATCGAATTGATGTCGCACATCGAATTCGACCGGGCCTCCGATCACGTTGGGTGCCAAGCAACACCGCGTGAGCCCGGAAGGTATCGGGGTTAAGCAACCCACTCTTAGAACCTTTCCGCCGAAAGTTACTGCGTGGATATAATCCTTCATTTGTACAATGCTCTCGAGTTAACTCAGGGTATGGCGTGCTGTCAAACCCTAACTGGTCGACTCACTTGGATTGGATGCCGCTGATGAATATCGGAAAACCCCTTTCCCGATATTAACGTCTGCTCTGGCTAGGGACTTCTGCGCATCCTTCCTAGAGCATTCTCTCTCTAAGTACCGAGAGCGAATGATTCCTTATTGACACACAATTCCCTTCGACGGTATTCCGTTGTACCCAATCCTTGGCTGTTTAGAATCCCGTGGTTAGAGATTCATAAACCAAGGTCAAAGCACAGAAGTCCACCGACAAGGTGTCCTTGGTGTCTCAGGTCCGAGGACCATTCACGCAACTGCGACAATAGAATCAAGCTGGTTGACAGTGAGGTACAATACCATCCAGCGATTCAGTCGGATCAGTTTAGTGAACTCATTCTCCAATGAGCACCTACAGATTCGCCTTAGTGTCTCCGCACAAGTGACTTATGAGATCAGTCACCCTCATCATATGAGCAGGAGTAATCTATACTAGTTTAACCGGATATCCGATGTCCTTCTTGGATATCCTCCGACTAGGAACGAGTAAGAATATTTGTGTTTAAGTGATCAATCTTACTAGTATGATCTCATCATAATCTGATCACTATCGCACATATTCACGAACTTCATTATGAGAGGATAATTAATATGATTTACACATAATGAATACTATGCCATTATATTAATAAATATGAATGAGATTACAAAGTCATATTGGCTTGTAGGCCACCTAAGACTAACAGTATACTGTCGAACCCTAACCGGTCAACTTACTTGGATTAGATGCTGCCGTATAATATCAGAAAACTCCTTTCCCGATATTATCGTCCACCCTGGCCAGGACTTATGCGCATCCTTCCTTGAGCATTCTCTCTCTAAGTACTAAGAGCGAATGATTCCTTATTGACACTCAATTTCCTTCGACGGTATTCCACTGTACCCGATCCTTGGCTGTTTAGAATCCCATGGTTAGAGATTCATAAACCAAGGTCAAAGCACAGAAGTCCACCAACAAGGTGTCCTTGGTGTCTCAGGTCCGAGGATCATCCACACAACTGGGACAATAGAATCAAGCTGGTTGATAGTGAGATACAATACTTTCCAGCGATTCAGTCGGATCAATTCAGTGAACTCATTCTCTAATGAGCACCTACAGATTTACCATAGTGTCTCTGCACAAGTGACTTTGAGATCAGTCACCATCATCTTATGAGCGGGAGTAATATGTACTAGTGTAACTGGATATCCGATGTCCTTCTCGGATATCCTCCGACTAAGAACTATTAATAATATGTATGTTTAAGTGATCAGTCTTATTAGTATGATCTCATCCTAATCTGATCACTATCACACATATTCACGGACTTCATTATGAGACGATAACAATACGAATTACACATAATGAATATTATGCCATTTTATTAATAAATAAACAAGATTTACATAGTCAGATTGGCTTGTAGGCTACCTTAGACTAACAATCTCCCACTTGGACTAAAGCCAATCACCTTTATGTACTAAACTTATAGATTTTAGGTGACGCTTAAACACATTTTGAGCCAATGGCTTTATTAGTGGATCTACTACATTATCAGCGGATGGAACTCTTTCCACCACTACATCTCCTCTGCAAATGATCTCTTTGATAAGATGAAAGCGCCTCAGAATATCTTTCGATTTCTGATAAGACCCCAACTCTTTCACTTGTGCAATAGCCCCATTGTTATCGCACAACAGCAGAACAGGATCAAAGATGCAGGGAACTATGACAAGGTTGGTGATAAACTCCTTCAACCACACAATTTCTTTGGCAGTTTCAGCTACAACAATTTACTCAACTTTAGTCATCTAGTCTGCAGTGGTTTCAGCAATTTAAGTGGATGGGGCTGCCCACTTTTAAGGGGAAGAGCGACCCTATCCTGGCGGAGAGATGGATTAGAGAGATTGAGAAGATTTTAAGAGCTATAGATGCCCAGCGGAAGACAAGGTCAGCTTGGGTAGTTATATGCTTTAGGATCGTGTCGATGTGTGGTGGACGTCTACTCTTAGGACCAAGTTTGTTGGAAAGGAGTCGGAGATTTCATGGGAAGAGTTCCTAGTCGCATTCAAGGCGAAGTTCTTTCCTTTTCATGTGCAAGATAAGATGGTACAAGAGTTCCTGAATTTGACCCAGGGACCTATGAGTGTGCTAGAGTATGAGGCCAAGTCCTCGGAGCTGGCAAAGTTTGCACCTTATATGTGTTCGCATGGCAGGTGGAAGATGCAGAAGTTCTTGATGGGTCTGAAGCCTATGTTGAGGACAAAGCTAGTTGCTTACATGTTCACCTCAATAGAGGAGGTTGTGGATGCGGCATGTCGTTAAGAAGTAGAGTATGAGATCTTTTTAGAAGAACGTACGATGGGATCGAAGAAACAAGGTTCGGCATCGACTTTCCCTAGTGTCTAGTGGAAGAGGAAGTAGTTTGAAGCCCTGAAGCCTCCAGTGAAGACGACGACTCCGCTGGCAGCAAGAGCAGCCCCGACTCGCACTACATGCCAACAATGTGGGAAGGTGCACGGAGGGTCAAAGTGCCTATACCTCTTAGGAGTGCTTTGAATGTGGTGAGCCTCGCCACATGGTTCAAGATTGTCCCAAGGTGAAGGTGGCGCCAACAACTGCGCCGACTAGATAGCGAGCCCTAGCTCGTGTCTTTTTTTTGACCAGAGAAGAGATGGAGGTGTCGGAGAACGTCACAGAAGGTACTATCTTGATCGATGGAGTTCATGCTAGAGTCTTGTTTGATATTGGTGTTATCCATTCATTTATCTCTTCGAGTTTTGCCCAGCTTGTGGTTGAGAAGATGGATGTTGTTTAAGTTTCTATTTCTATGACTATTTTTGATGGATATAGGTGTCCTCTAAGCCAATCATTAGGCACCTATTTCAATCTAGTTCACTAATAAATGACATTAAATTTATTATGTAGATTGGCATATTTATATTTACGAATAATGAAGTCCATGAATATGTGCAATAGTCATCAGATTATGATGAGATCATAATAATAAGACTGATGACTTATAAACACATATTCTCAATTGTTCCTAGTCGTAGGATGTTTGATAAGGACATCAAACACCCGGTTAGACTAGTACAGGTTATTCCAGCTCATATGATGAAGGTCACTGATCTCGTTAGTTACTAATGTGGAGACACAATGGTAAACCTGTAGGTGCTCATTGGAGAATGAGTTCACTGAACTGATCCGACATGAATCGCCGAATGGTAATTTACCTAACTGTCAATCGGCTTGATTCATCGTCACAGTGGCGTGGTTGATCCTTGGACTTGAGACACCAAAGACACCTTGTCGGTGGACTTATGGACTTTGACTTTGACCTACGAATCCATATTCACGGGATCTCAAATAGTCAAGGATCGGGTCCAGCGGAAGACCTTCGAAGGTGATTGTGTGTTCAATAAATGATTGTTCGCTCTCAGGTACCTGGAGAGAGAATGCTCTAGAGTAGATCCGCAGGAGTCTTTGGCCAGAGCAGAAACAATATCAGAAAAGTGGTTTTCGGATATTGTAAAGCGGAGTCTGATTCAAGTGAGTTGACAATCTAAGGTTTGACAGTTGACCATATCCTAGGTTAACTCGAGAGCATTGTGCGAACGAAGGATTATAGCCACGTGGTAACTATGGACGGATAGGTTCCATGAGTGGGTTGCTGAACCCATTACCTTCCGGGATCATGTGGTGTTGCTTGGCACCCGACTTGATCAGAAGTCCGACCGAATTTACATGCGATGTGAATTCGGTTAAGTAATTAGTTAATATATATATATTAATTAATTACAATAAGTCAATAACTAGTTATTGGACTTAATGGGCTGAAAACTGGACTGGTAAATGGGCCTAGAGGGTCACACGCAATAAGATTCTCAGTCGGTGGTACATAAGTAGGATTTATATTAACTCGGGGACTTTTGTGAAAAGTCGCGCCGACTTAATATATATACACGCTGTTGAGAAACCCTGGGCCAAGCTCCAGGATTTTCCTTGCTGGCCGTCACCCCCACTTTCTCTCTCCTCCTTTGGGCGTCCCGTTCGGCGCGCCAGAACAGCTTCCGTCTCTACCGCGCGTGATTCCCGAAAGTCGGGAATTCCCGTCGGCGGGATTTCCGCAATCGTTGCGGCGACGGATCTTCAGCAAGCGAGCTGATACAGACGAGGGATCGAGAAGGAACCACCGTGGAGGATCGCGTGGATACCGCTGGAGGCCGGACGCTTGTGCGGCTCGCGGCATCGCCTCGAACGGAACCGAGACGGAAGCGGATTAGAATCCGTGCACGGTAATCAGATTCGAACCCGTTTTTTCGGTTTGAGTTTTTCGTTCCGAATCGGATCAGCAGGTATCGGGCGGGATTAATTTTTGTTCTTCGTTTCCGCTGCGTTCTTTGCATCCCGCCCGGATCCCAACAGTGGTATCAGAGTCAGGTATTACCGTGGTGTGAATTTGTGAATGTCTAAAGAGTTTGGACATTACAATTATTGGTCAGACGATAATGAAATAATAGTCGTCCTGAAAACTGTCTTCTGTGAAGAGGAATATGTCCTCATAGAAGACAGTGGGAGCTGGTAAAACTAGAAGATGTTCTAGATTCACAAGTTAACATAAGATTATTAGATAATCTTTAGTTGTTTGGAACCACTCATAACACACATCAGAGAACTTCATAAATTTTTTGAGATTCTCTCAGTGACTAAAAGGATATGTTTGACATATCTAATTTAGCAAGATGAGAGGAGCTCAAAATATATTATGATCTAAAATCTATGATAATGATCCTCTCTGTCATTACAACTTTGAGATTGATAAGTTTATTAGAATACGACTTGTCAATATTGCCTATCATGAGATGATGATAGTTGGATAATAAAAGCATCCACTCAATGTGATTGAGGTAAAGATGTATATGATACACCTTTATAGCTTTTCGAATATCCAGGAAGTAAGTTATGATTTCAAAATTATTTTGAATCAAATTGAAACTTCCTAAGTTGTAGTAAAAGCTTTGACTTAATGGTCAAATATTATGTGATCGTTAAGAATGATCACGGATTGTGTGTGTTCAGAAAGGACAGTGGGAGCACGGTCGCTTTAGTAATGCTTTATGATAATAACATCAAAGTCATTGAGAATGACTTCAGGATGTTACTATTAGTGAAAGCATTGTTAACCATGTTTTCCTCCATAATGGATTTAGTTATAATATCTCACGTATTGGAAATAGGAATCTATTAAGATAGATTGGTGGGGATATTATATTGACCTGTATGTTAAAATATTTGGCATAAATTTCATAACAAATCTCAATTGTTGAGACATGGAATTTATTCCTTTAAAGAAAAGGTTCTTAAAGGATATAGGAGTGAAACGCATCATTAAGCACTTGAAAAGTGCCAAGGATGCACTCACATACATAGAGAGGATGATTTGATACTATGAGTTCACATTGACTCAAATTTCAAGTCAAATAATGGATTCAACCTTCTAATAGAAATGAATGGATTGGAATGGTTAAAATCCAGAACTCGATATTAAGGTGACGACATAAACAAGTGATACTGTTATTGGAACAGTATGGATGAAAAAGGTTCATCCCTGAACTAGATGTAGTTTTAAAAGGTCTCTAATACCATCCTATCGTTGTAGGACAACAGTGGGAGCAATCAGTTGTATGATCGAGCCATGGTCTCTTCAGAAGTTGTAGAACATTCTGAGGCTCTTTCACAGGTTCAGAGACAAAGGATTAAGAGGAAATAACGTAATGAAAAATATTCCATCTGTAGATAATTTAGCAGATCCTTGAACAAGTCTTAGTCATAGACTTTCTGTGAGTATCACCTAGATTTGATGGAGATCAAATGCGAAAGTGATTGGCTTGAGTCCAAGTGGGAGATTGATCGATATAGGTGTCCTCTAAGCCAATCATTAGGCACCTATTTCAATCTGGTTCACTAATAAATGGCATTAAATTCATTATGTAGATTGGCATATTTATATTTACGCATAATGAAGTCCATGAATATGTGCAATAGTCATCAGATTATGATGAAATTATAATAATGAGACTGATGACTTATAAACACATATTCTCAATTGTTCCTAGTCGTAGGATGTTTGATAAGGACATCAAACATCCGGTTAGACTAGTACAGGTTATTCCAGCTCATATGATGAGGGTGACTGATCTCGTTAGTTACTAGTGTAGAGACACAATGGTAAACCTGTAGGTGCTCATTGGGGAATGAGTTCACTGAACTGATCTGACATGAATCGCCGAATGGTAATTTACTTAACTGTCAATCGGCTTGATTCATCGTCACAGTGGCGTGGTTGATCCTTGGACTTGAGACACCAAAGACACCTTGTCGGTGGACTTCTAGACTTTGACCTTGACCTACGAATTCCTATCCACGGGATCTCAAATAGTCAAGGATCGGGTCCAGCGGAAGACCTTCGAAGGTGATTGTGTGTTCAATAAATGATTGTTCGCTCTCAGGTACCTGGAGAGAGAATGCTCTAGAGTAGATCCGCAGGAGTCTTTGGCCAGAGCAGAAACAATATCAGAAAAGTGGTTTTCGGATATTGTAAAGCGGAGTCTGATTCAAGTGAGTTGACAATCTAGGGTTTGACAGTTGACCATACCCTAGGTTAACTCGAGAGCATTGTGCGAACGAAGGATTATAGCCACGTGGTAACTGTGGATGGACAAGTTCCATGAGTGGGTTGCTGAACCCCATTACCTTCCGGGATCATGCGGTGTTGCTTGGCACCCAACTTGATCAGAAGTCCGACCGAATTTACATGCGATGTCAATTCGGTTAAGTAATTAGTTAATATATAGATATTAATTAATTACAATAAGTCAATAACTAGTTATTGGACTTAAACGGGCTGAAAACCGGACTGGTAAATGGGCCTAGAGGGTCACACGCAATAAGATTCTCAGTCGGTGGTACACAAGTGGGATTTATATTAACTCGGGGACTTTTGTGAAAAGTCGCGCCGACTTAATATATATACACGCTGTTGAGAAACCCTGGGCCAAGCTCCAGGATTTTCCTTGCTGGCCGTCACCCCCCTTTCTCTCTCCTCCTCTGGGCGTCCCTTTCGACGCGCCAGAGTAGCTTCCGTCTCCGCCGCGCGTGATTCCCGAAAGTCGGGAATTCCCGTCGGCGGGATTTCCGCAATCGTTGCGGCGACGGATCTTCAGCGAGTGAGCTGATACGGACGAGGGATCGAGAACGAACCACCGCAGAGGATCGCGTGGATACCGCTGGAGGCCGGATGCTTGTGCGGCTCGCGGCATCGCCTCGACGGAACCGAGACGGAAGCGGATTCGAATCCGCACACGGTAATCAGATTCGAACCCGGTTTTTCGGTTTGAGTTTTTCGTTCCGAATCGGATCAACGGGTATCGGGCGGGATTAATTTTTGTTCTTCGTTTCCGCTGCGTTCTTCGCGTCCCGCCCGGATCCCAACAGTTTTCACAGCAGAGGAGTAATGCGGTCAGAAAGATGCATAGCTTCCTTGTGTGTGGAGATCAAGGGTAGGAGGTTGTCTGCCTAGTTGTTTGTGCTCGAGATGGAAGATTTTGATATCATTCTTAGTAATGATTGGCTTGAGCAGCACCATTCCATGTTGGATTGCCGTGACAGGAAGATTATCTTCAAGATTCCAGATGAGGAGTTCTTCTTGTTTAAGCTCCCCAAGCTTGGTAAACTAATTGTTTATGTCATGAAGACTTAGAGGTGGATTACCAGTGCCTACAATGCTTATTTGGCTAGTGTTGTTTTTGCTTCCGATGAGGGTTCTACTTTAAGTATTGCCGATGCGGATGTTGTTCAAGTGTTTACTGATGTGTTTCCAAATGATCTGCCTAGTTTGCCTCTTGTGCGGGAGATTGATTTCACTATTGATCTTCTCTCCGATACGGCACTGATTTCTAAGATTCCCTACCATATTGCATATGGTAGGATAAATTGCAAAAGCTCTTGGATAAGGGTTTTATGTGTCCAAGTTTCTCCGTAGGGTGCTCCTATGTTGTTCATGAGGAAGAAGGATAGTTTGTTGCGGCTGTGTATCGATTATCAAAAGTTGAATCAAGTGACTATCAAGAATCGGTATCCCATGTAGAGGATTGACAATTTGTTCGATAAATTGTAGTCTGTAGTAGTAGTAGTGTTTTCCAAGATTGATCTGAGGTCTGGTTGCCATCAGTTGCGAATTAAGGATGTGGATGTTCCGAAGATGGCATTTCGGACCTGTTATGGCCACTATGAGTTTTTGGTGATGCCTATTCAATCTAACGAATGTGTAACAACCCGCCACCCTATAATCGGAGATCTGATTACTAAATAGGTACCGAATCATTAGAATTTGGAGCCAAACCTGAATCTCGATAAGTCTGGAAAATAAATGATAAACTAAACTAAACATTCCACATCACATCAAATTGTAAAGGAAGTGCAGGAATTAAAAATTATTACAATTCGACTCGACTCAGCAAATAATTACATATTTTAACTGAAAAGAAATAATTAAATGTACAGGCCTGAAAAAGAAATAACAACTACATCGGGGCATACCCCGTGAGTCTTATCGAAATGGACTCAGTAGGGTCCTTCGATCCCTACTACCCACTCACGCACCCACAAATGCAACAACATGAATAGGCAATTAAATAAGTAAATCATTAAACACAGTTCTCAAATTCTGATATGAAACACATGCATTCGAAGATGCAACAGGCATAACTTTAAAACGACTCGACTCAACACTGCACTCCACAACCAGCGTTCCTGCAAAACGCACAAACCACGCAACCGAATGTGGGAAAACACCGATCTGCTGGGACAGAGTAGCAACCCCTCGGATAGCACACTGGCTAGTCCGGCCTGTCTAGCTCTAGGTGGTTCTGCCTGCTCCCAGCAACGAGTGACACTCCGCAGTGTACCACTCCCACACCGATATTAGATATATCCCGGTGTACATCAGGTGACCCTCTCTCACTAGGCGTCACCCTACCACCTCCACACCGGCGCTGTGTCACTCCCACACCGACATAGGGTGTCAAGTACTAACAACTGTCACTCTAAGTCCACGATCGCACAAAACACAACACAATGCGATCCGGTCACATGGAAACCCTTGTCCTCGAAGTACAGTTTTGAACATGTATTTAACCAAATTATCTAATAATGTATACACATGTTAATTGCATGAATTAATGGGGTTCTGTCTTGAATGGCGTCGCCCGTGGCCGACGTCATTCAAGACCTCTTAACAGGTTCTGTGTTATGCAGCACTGGGACCCAGGGGATATTTGCCTGAATGGCGTCGCCCATAGGCGACGCTATTCAGCTCTTTATCCCCGCATTGGCCTCGGGGTCCGGGAAGATAGGCCGTAAATCGTGTCGACCATAGCCGATACCATTCTAAATGGTGTCACCTAGTCTCGACACAATTTAACGCCCGAAATCGAGGGATCCTCCGGCCTCCACCGAGCCAAAACCGGGGTCCCTTCTCCCCAAAAAACCCCCAAAACGCAAGAAGATAGGGAAAGTAAACCCCATTTCATAAAAATGCCTATTTTCATTAAAAAGCCCCTTAAAACATGCTTTCTACCCAAAATTCTCCATATACATCGCATGCTTTAAAGCGGAAAATCATTGTTTTAAATAAAACACAACGAGGATCGTCACCCTACCAGTTACTTGAACTCCTTGTAGCTCCAAACCGCCGCCGCTACACCGCAAGTCACTGTCGGTACCACCGTGGACGCTGTCACTCCACCGGGACGTCGGTTGCCGTCCGGAGAGCAATGTGCCGCGAAGAAGACGGTGGTGGTAGTGGTGAGGGGTAGGAGGTTGATGAAGTGGAGAAAGAGAAGGAATGGGGAGAGGAAAGGAAGGAGAAGGGGAAACGGAGCTGTTCGGAGAGAGGGAGGAGAGAGAGAGGAATGGGGAGAATGAGGGAAAGGAAGGAGGGCTCGGAGCGTCAACCGAAAACTGCTTAAATCGTGTCGTTCCTAGATGTCGCCGTTCAGATGACGGATCGGGGTGTAGACTGGCAGATTTCTGAATGGCGTCGGTCAAGCAAGATGCCTTTCAGACGATTAGACCGGGGCCGTACACTCGTGCCCCAACGCTCGCCCACGTGGCATCCCCGCATGGCTCCTAAATAGCGTCGCCCTATGCCGATGCCGCTCAAAAGGGCCCAAACCAAGGGTCCGATACCTAACCCTGACCCAATAACCGGATCCGAAACCTCAATCCTTACATGATGAACAGGGTGTTCTTGTAGAATTTGGGCCGGTTTGTTGTAGTGTTCATAGATGATGTGTTGATTTATTCATCTGACGTGGAGTCTCACCAAGAGCATTTGAGGACAGTGCTAGAAGTTCTACAGAGCCATCAATTGTTTGCCAAGTTCAGTAAGTGTGAGTTCTGGCTTGACCATATGCAGTTCCTCAACCATGTTATCTCCAAAGAGGGTGTTGCAGTTGATCCTGAGAAGGTTCAAGCTATTCTTGATTGGAAGGTCCCCAAAACTCCCACTGACATCAGTACTTTTCTTGGTCTTGCTTGCTATTATCAGAGGTTTATTGAGGGTTTTTCTAGTCATGCAGCCCCGTTGATGCAGTTGACCCAGAAGGGTGTGAAGTTTGTGTCGTCTGATGAGTGCGAGAAGAGCTTCCAAGAGTTGAAGACTCGTTTGACCACCTCCCTGTTGGGTTTTCTCGGTTTCTCCGGATCACTCACGCGGCGGAAAATAAAATATTTACAGCGATCCATTCCCGTTTCGAAATCTAAAGTACGATAATCGGATTATCGAAGTTCTCACCATGTGCGGAGTCGAATCCGCTGCCGTTCGGTTCCGTCGGTGTGACACCGCAAGCCGCGCAACCGCCCGGCCTCTAGAGAAGTCCACGCGATCCTCCCCGCGATGGATATCCTCACGTTCCTCGTTCTTCGCAGCCTATGAAGCCTCTGCCGGTCGCCGCAATGATCGCCGCAACGCGCGGACGATTTCCCGTCGAACGGGATTCGGAGAAGCGGCGGAGCATATCTAGATTTGCCTGGACGCCAGAGAAAGACAGAAACTGAGGAGGGGCGGCTAGGGTTAGCAGCAGCTTGGCCTGCTCAGCCCGTTTGCTATGTTTTATACTAACCACGCGATTTTTCATAAAAACCCCCGGTTTGTATAAAACCCACTTATTTATCCATCGCCTTGAGAATCATGTGCGTGTGACCCTCTAGGCCCAAGTACAAGTCCAGTTAATGGCCCAACAAGCCCAGTGACTCCTCACTGGCTTTATTAATCAATTAATAACCCTTTATTAATTAATTAATCAATCGAATTGATGTCGCACATCAAATTCGACCGGGCCTCCGATCACGTTGGGTGCCAAGCAACACCGCATGAACCCGGAAGGTATTTGGGGTTAAGTAACCCACTCTTGGAACCTTTCTGCCGACAGTTACCGCGTGGATATAATCCTTTATTCGTACAATGCTCTCGAGTTAACTCAGGGTATGGCGAGCTGTCAAACCCTAACCGGTCGACTCACTTGGATTGGATGCCGCTGATGAATATCGGAAAACTCATTTCCCGATATTATCGTTCGCCCTGGCCAGGGACTTTCGCACATCCTTCCTAGAGCATTCTCCCTCTAAGTACCGAGAGCGAATGATTCCTTATTGACACACAATTCCCTTCGACGGTATTCCGCTGTACCCAATCCTTGACGTATCAGAATCCCGTGGCTAGAGATTCGTAAACCAAGGTCAAAGCACATAAGTCCACCGCCAAGGGGTCCTTGGTGTCTCAGATCCGAGGACCATCCACGCAACTGCGACAGAGAGGTACAATACCATCCAACGATTCAGTCGGTTCAGTTCAGTGAACTCATTCTCCAATGAGCACCTACAGATTCGCCTTAGTGTCTCCACACAAGTGACTTATGAGATCAGTCACCCTCATCATATGAGCAGGAGTAATCTGTACTAGTCTAACCGGATATCCGATGTCCTTCTCGGATATCCTCTGACTAGGAACGATTAAGAATATGTGTGTTTAAGTGATCAGTCTCATTAGTATGATCTCGTCATAATCTGATCACCATAGCACATATTTACGGACTTCATTATGAAACGATAATTAATGCGATTTACACATAATGAATATTATGCCATTTTATTAATAAATGAACGAGATTTACATTGTTAGATTGGCTTGTAGGCCACTTAAAACTAACAATCTCCCACTTGGACTAAAGCCAATCACATTTATACAGTAAGCCTATAGACTCTAGGTGACGCTCAAACACAATTTGAGCCAACGGCTTTGTTAGTGGATCTGCTACATGGTCGACGGGTGGAACTCTTTCCACTACTAAATCTCCTCTAGTTAATATGAAAGCGCCTCAGAACATCTTTCGATTTCTGATGAGACCACGACTCTTTCACTTGTGCAATAGTCCCATTGTTGTCATACAACAGTGGAACATGATCAGAGATGCTGGGAACTACGCCGAGGTCGGTGATGAATTTCTTCAACCACACTGCTTCCTTGGCGGCTTCAGCTTCAGCGATGTACTCAGCTTCAGTCGTCGAATATGCAGTGGTTACTTGCTTGGAACTCTTCCAGCACACTGCGCTTCCGTTCAAAGTAAACACGTATCCAGATGTTGACTTGCTATCATCTGGATTTGACTGGAAACTCGAGTCAGTAAAGCCTCGCAGTTTCAAGTCACCTCCTCCATAGACAAGAAACATATCCTTAGTTCTTCTCAAGTACTTAAGGATACATTTCACTGCCTTCCAGTGCTCTTCGCCTGGAGCAGCCTGAAATCTGCTCGTAACACTTAGAGCAAATGCAACATCAGGCCGTGTACATAGCATGACATACATGATAGATCCTATGGCAGAGGCATAGGGTATTCTATCTATGAATGCCCTCTCATCAGGAGTCTTAGGAGACTACTCCTTTGAGAGACTAATTCCATGTCTCATCGGTATGAGACCTCTCTTGAAATTTTCCATGCCAAACTTTTTGACTATGGTATCTATGTACAAGGATTGGGTCATTCCAAGCATCCTCTTTGATCTATCTCTATAGATCCGTATTCCCAATATGTAGGATACTTCTCCCAAAACTTCATGGAGAAGTTTTTCGACACCCAGATCTTTACTGATGTCATCATAGGTACATCATTCCCAATGAGTAGTATGTCATCTACGTAAAGAACTAGAAAAGTGACTGCACTCCCACTGGTCTTCTTGTACACACAAGGCTCATCTTCATTCTTAATGAAGTCATAAGACTTGACAGCCTCGTCAAATCTTATGTTCCAGCTCCGGGAAGCCTGCTTCAGTCCATAAATGGACCCTCTGAAGCCTGCACACTTTATCTGGAGATTCTTTAGATGTGAAACCTTCTGGTTGTATCATATACACCTCTTCCTCAAGCTTACCATTAAGGAAGGCAGTCTTCACATCCATTTGCCAGATTTCATAATCAAAATGTGCAGTAATGGCGAGCAGAACTCTAATCGACTTTATCATAGCAACAGGTGAGAAAGTCTCGTCATAGTCAATTCCTTGCCTTTGACGATATCCCTTTGCCACCAACCTTGCCTTATAAGTGTCGATCCGTCCATCAGCACCGATCTTTCTCTTAAAGATCCACTTGCAACCGATGGCTACAATACCCTCGGGTAAGTCCTCAAAGTTCCAAACTTGGTTTGTGTACATGGACTGGATTTCTGAGTTCATGGCTTCTCGCCATTTCCCGGCTTCTGGGCCTTCTTAGCCTCCTGGTAGGTTTTCGGATCATCATCCTCATTATATTGTACCTTAGACTTACCTTCAGCAATTTGTCCCACATATCGTTCGAGTAGTCTAGGTACTCTACCAGATCTGCGAGGCTCATCTGTATGTACCTGAACAGATTCAGGAACTGATATCTCATCTGATGATAATGTAGCTGTTTGGGGATCTAGAACCTATTCCAGTACTATTTTACTCCCACTGTCCTCCTGGAGAAGGTATTCCTCTTCCAAGAAGACAGCTTTCCTGGCGACAAACACCTTTTGTTCACCAGGATGGTAAAAATAGTATCCAAAGGTTTCCTTTGGATATCCCACAAACCTGCATTTATTAGTTCGTGATTCCAGCTTGTCTGGAATATGCCTCTTTACATGAGCAGGACAACCCCAGACTTTAACATGTTTAAATTCTAGTTTCCTGCCTTTCCATATCTCATATGGAGTAGAGGCCACAGACTTGGTGGGTACTCTGTTCAGTAGGTATGCTGCTGACTCTAGAGCATACCCCCAGAGGGACACTGGTAATCCTGAAAAGCTCATCATGGATCGCACCATGTCCAACAAGGTGCGATTCCTCCTTTCCGATACACCATTCATCTGTGGTGTATATGGAGGGGTCAGCTAAGAAAGGATACCATTATCCTTTAAGAATTGTGTGAAATTAGTACTCAAGTATTCTCCTCCTCGATCTAATCGAAGAGCTTTAATACTCTTTCCTAATTGCTTCTCTACCTCATTCTTGAACTTCTCAAATGCTTCCGACTTGTACTTCATTAAGTACACATAGCCGAATCTTGAGAAGTCATCGGTGAACGTGATGAAGTATGAAAAGCCACCTTTGGCTTGGGTAGACATGGGACCACATACATCTGAATGTATTAGTTCCAGAATATCCTTGGCACGTTCTCCATGTCTAGTAAATGGAGATTTTGCCATCTTTCCCATAAGGCAGGATTCGCATGTTGCAAACGATTCATAATCAAATGCTGTTAAGTAACCATGCTTGTGCAACTTTTGCAACCTGCTTTCGCCAATGTGCCCAAGTCTACAATGCTACATGTAGGCCTGGTTCACACAATTCTTGCTCTTCTTAAGAGCATTATCAATATGAAGATTGTAATAAGAAACATCTAATAGATATAGACCGTTGACTAAAGATGCTGAAGCTATTGATTTATTACTATAATAAATCGAACAACATCCATTCTCAATAGTCAACCTATATCCTATCTTGTCCAAACAAGATATTGATATGATGTTCTTTATTATGCTAGGAACATAATAACAATCTTCTAATAGTAGGTGTCTCCCGATGGAAGCTTGCGGTTTGCTGTCCCAACAGTAATCGTCGCAACTTTTGCGCCGTTTCCTAGCCTCAATTCCACCTCACCTTGTCTCAGGTTGCGCTTACTTGTCAGCATCTGCACATCATGGCAGATATGAGAAGCACATCCGGTATCCAATACCCAAGATGTGGAATCTCTAACTGATAAGTTGATATCTATCATATAGATATCTGAAGCTTCAGACAACTTCACTCTTCCATGAGCTTTATCATGAAGGAACTCCTTGCAATCCCTTTTCCAGTGACCATACTACTTATAGTAGAAGCAGTCACCCTTCACTACTCTTTTGCCTTTGTCCTTCGATCTTTTATCGTTAGCAATCATCTCTGCTTCAGGGGCATCCAATGCCAATTCAGCAGGAGGATCAGCTCCAGGGACAGAGTTATTGTGTTCAGGTCTGAAGACATTCTTCAGGTATCTGAACCAATCCGAGTAGATCAGATAAGTCAAAAGGGCATCAAGTATGCCACGGAGTGGGTTATACGACGACATAATTCCCTACAGGAGATAAGTAAAATCTATTTAGCAGATGTTCAATTATTAAAATTTAAAACAAGACATGGTCTTTTGTTCAAGTTTAACTCCCACTAATTTTCGACGGACTATATAACCCTCAGTTATACAGAACGGGAGACGCCGACAGTCTCCTAGTGGGGATCAGAATCTTAATGACTTGCACTACAGCCTTGTGGATAGTACAACAAACTGTAATACAATCAGAGAGCACCCAACTCATGGGACTTGCAACTCCTTGCAATATATGATCATAGCTTCGGTCCCCAGAGATTTAATGGCCTTGTGGATAGCACAACAAACCGTTAATTCTGGTCTAAGCTAACCATCATTACGCGACGAGCATATATTTGCATGCAGCCCTTGTGGATAGCACAACAAAGCTACATGGTTCCTCTACCCCGATCTATAGGCATCTAATGCCATAGCCACAGTTTCTCCTCCCAATTAAGCAGGCTTTGTGGATAGCGCAACAAACCTGCCTAAAGTGATTCGAATCCTATGACTATAATGATGGTGGACCACACGGTAAGTTCTCAACTACTCGCATTACGGCTTAGAGTTTATCTGAGGGTATTTAGATAACTTTTATCTTGGTCTCTCCTAGGTGATAGTATATAGATATATCGTATATATTTACTAAATACTATAACCTGCTTTGATTCATAATCAAAAGAAAAACAATACATCTCATACATGTCATTAGTGTGGTCATGGATAGCACAGTAGGTTTGACTAGAGCTAACAGTCAAACGCACACACAATCTAACATAACATTTACATTAGATAAACCTGCAAACACATAGGCAAAGGATCTTCATCTTTTCGCCTTCCTGGTTGCAGCTGTGGATCGTCCTCGCTCCTTCCTCAGTTGTCTCGATCATATTACAATAATTCTAGAATTGCAAGTAAATTGAAGAAGGCCTTATGGTGAGTACAAGAGAGAGAGGGAGGTAGAAATATATCGGAGTATGAGAGAGAGAGGTACGCATACCTCTATTTATTAAAAATTAATAAACAATCATACATCCACGATCCACACAATCCATTCATCACATGAATAATAAATTAAGTGCATATCCATGACCACGGTGTATTTTAAACATCCCACACATGATTCAGCGCATCACATGACTAAAATAAATGAGTTTTCAAAATAAATAAGCATTGGCTTTCAAAAACTAGGATCCAATCAAAATTGGTATTTGAATTTCGAAAACTCATTTAATTAACTTAACATGCAATTAAATCAAATTTAAAAGTATTAAATACACATCACATGCACACACACTCTAAATTAATAATTCCAGATTATTCCATGCAAATTAGAACATTTCTAATAATCTAACACTTAGATTAAACCCCACTAATAATCTAACAATTAGACTATTTAAAGACTAATCTAACTCTTAGATTAATCCAACAAAGTTAATTAATAATTTAACACTTAAATTAATAATCAACCAAATTAATTATTAACTACTAATCTAACACTTAGATTAGCCAATTAATGTTAATTATTAATTTAACTCTTAAACCAATAATTAACACTAACTAATTAATAATTAATTAATCTAACTCTTAGATTAAATGATTAAAGTTATCATTAATTTAACTATTAAATTAATGACTAACAATAATTAATCACGGACTACTAATTTAACATTTAAATCAGTCATTTAAGTTAATTATTAATTTAACAATTAAATTAATAGCTAACTCAAATATTAATTAACAATTAGCTGAGATAATGGTTAATAATCTAACAATTAGACTAATAACTATTAATAACTAATTTAACATTTAAATTAGTTAAATTAAGGTTAATAATCAATTTAACAATTAAATTAATATTAACCCAAATTAATTAACAACTAATTGCTAGTTAATAATCCCTTAATTGACTTAATGATTCAAAATCATTAATTAAGGAATTAACTAAATTAGAATTCTAATTTAAGATTTAAAACAATTTCAAATTTTAAATCCAAATCTAATTCAATTAATATTCGGGTAATAGGGGTTTTAAAATTGGGTAAATTAAAAAAAAAGAAATGGGCCCAGCCCATTAGGGCCAAATGGTCCGGGCCCTGGCTCGGCCAGGGTCGATCCCCGGCTCGGCCAGGGGCTCCGGCCCGGCCAAACTCGAGCCCTGGCTAAGCCAGGGGCTCGGGCCCGACCCCTGCCCGGTCCGACCGGGTCGGAACCGGCGGCCCACCCCTTTCTTCCCTGCAGCACGACACACCTTTCACCACAGAAACCCTAGATGCAGGTTTAAGCGGCGGCCAGCGGTGGGGCTCGAGCAGCGGTGGCCGGCGGCTGGCTGCCGGCGGTACGGCGCCGTCCGTACTTGCCGGTGCCCCCTCCGGCGCCGGTGGAATCCCCGGAGAGGCCCCACACACACACCCCGAGCCCATCAAAAATCCCAAAAATCTGATTTTCAGGATTTTAAATCCGATTTGGGGCTCGATTTAGTAGCTCTTCAAGGCCACCATGGCGCCGGCTATCATGCCCGGTGTGTAGTGGTGACTATCACCAAGAGATCCAGAGATCTAGCCCGCCATCCCAACGCTTGGGAGGCATGTACGAAGCCGCTAAAGTACCCCGGTTCATCATCTCATGAAGAACTCCGAAAACCCCAAATAAAATTCGAAAAATCACAGAAAAAAAATCAAATTATTTGTGTTCATCTTATGAACACTATTCCGTCATTTTAATCGGATTAAACGCATGGAATAACTCAAGAAAAATTAATTTCGGAAATCGAAACGGGACGAGAAACAGTGGAACCTGGCTCTGATACCACTGTTGGGTTTTCTCGGTTTCTCCGGATCGCTCACGCAGCGGAAAATAAAATATTTACAGCGATCCGTTCTCGTTTCGAAATCTAAAGTACGATAATCGGATTATTGAAGTTCTCATCGTGTGCGGATTCGAATCCGCTGCCATTCCGTTCCGTCGGTGTGACACCGCAAGCCGCGCAAGCGCCCGACCTCTAGCGAAGTCCACGCGATCCTCCCCGTGATGGATATCCTTACGTTCCTCGTTCTTCGCAGCCCACGAAGCCTCCGCCGGTCGCCGCAACGCGCAGACGATTTTCCGTCGAACGGGATTCAGATAAGCGGCGGAGCAGATCTGGATCTGCTTGGACGTCAGAGAAACACAGAAACGGAGGATGGGCGGCTAGGGTTAGCAGCAGCTTGGCCTGCTCAGCCCGTTCGCTATGTTTTATACTAATCGCACGGTTTTTCATAAAAACCCCCGATTTGTATAAAACCCACTTATTTATCCATCGCCTTGAGAATCATGTGCGTGTGACCCTCTAGGCCCAAGTACCAGTCCAGTTAATGGCCCAACAAGCCCAGTGACTCCTCACTGGCTTTATTAATCAATTAATAACCCTTTATTAATTAATTAATCAACTGAATTGTTGTCGCACATCAAATTCGACCGGGCCTCCGATCACGTTGGGTGCCAAGCAACACTGCATGAACCCGGAAGGTATTTGGGGTTAAGTAACCCACTCTTGGAACCTTTCTGCCGACAGTTATCGCGTGGATATAATCCTTCATTCGTACAATGCTCTCGAGTCAACTCAGGGTATGGCGAGCTGTCAAACCCTAACCGGTCGACTCACTTGGATTGGATGCCGCTGATGAATATCGGAAAACTCATTTCCCGATATTATCGTTCGCTCTGGCCAGGGGCTTTCGCACATCCTTCCTAGAGCATTCTCCCTCTAAGTACTGAGAGCGAATGATTCCTTATTGACACACAATTCCCTTCGACGGTATTCCGCTGTACCCAATCCTTGGCGTATTAGAATCCCGTGGCTAGAGATTCGTAAACCAAAGTCAAAACACAGAAGTCCACCGCCAAGGTGTCCTTGGTGTCTCAAGTCCGAGGACCATCCATACAACTGCGATAATAGAATCAAGCTGGTTGATAGTGAGATACAATACCATCCAGCGATTCAGTCGGATCAGTTCAGTGAACTCATTCTCCAATGAGCACCTACAGATTCGCCTTAGTGTCTCCACACAAGTGACTTATGAGATCAGTCACCCTCATCATATGAGCAGGAGTAATCTGTACTAGTCTAACCGGATATCCGATGTCCTTCTCGGATATCCTCTGACTAGGAACGATTAAGAATATGTGTGTTTAAGTGATCAGTCTCATTAGTATGATCTCATCATAATCTGATCACCATAGCACATATTCACGGACTTCATTATGAAACGATAATTAATGCGATTTACACATAATGAATATTATGCCATTTTATTAATAAATGAACGAGATTTACATTGTTAGATTGGCTTGTAGGCTACCTAAAACTAACACTCCCCAGTCATTGCCTTGCCAAGTGGTTCCGAGGGATATGTTGTTTACACAGATACTTCTAGGTAGGGTTTGGGTTGTATTCAGATGCAGCATGGTCAGGTGATTGCTTATGCTTTGAGGCAATTGAAGGATCATGAAGGGAACTACCCGACCCATGATTTAGAGTTGGCAGTTGTTATGCATGCTGTGAAGATTTAGAGGCATTATCTTTACGGAGTTGAATTTCAGGTGTTCATTGGTCTTCAAAATTTGAAGTATATCTTTTCTCAGAAGGAGTTGGATATGAGGCAGTAGTATTGGATTGAGTTCCCGAAGAATTATGAATTCGAGCTGAGCTATCTTCCAGGCAAGGCCTGTTGAGCTAAGATTTTTCCATAATCCCTATGTTTTGGTGATAACACACTTTAAAAATTCTCTATATCGCATCTTTAATGATAATTCTTTCTGTAATTGTACGTAAAAGTTTTCTACTGACATCATATTTCTTTTAGATAACCTAAATTGGTTCATGAAATCTCGGCTTCAGAACATGGCCTAACAGGCGTCGTGCCCAGTCGTCGTCTTTTAAAACGCGTTGCTGATCTTGGACGCCATTCACAACAGATGTCCATACTGACAGAAACTGTTACTGGGACGATTTGTGCCTAAATGGCGTCGTATTGGCCCGTCGTCATTCTGAATGGCGTCGTCCTAGCACGATGTCATTCAGTGCCAGAAATCTGGTTTCTGCCGCTCGACCCGAGGGTCCCCTTTAACCTCAAATTTGCCCCAAAAACACCCAAGAAGGGGAAAACCAAGAGGGAAACCAATCCATCACAGGAAAACACATGAATCCACATTGATAGAAACCCCCATATCCATCAAGAAAGTCCCTATACATGTTTATTCTACCCAAAAATCCCATACATGCATCATGCTTCAAAGCGGAAAAACATGGTTTTAAGTTGAAATACCACGGGGATCGTCACCCTACCGGTTACTCGAACTCCTCCAAGCTCCAAGCCGCCAACCCGTCTCGCCCCACGCCGCCGCCGGTACCGCCGTAGACGCCGTTACTCCACCGGGATGTCGGCCGCCGTCCGGAGAGAAAAATGCCGCGGAGGAGATAGTGGTGGTAGTGGTGGGAGTTGGGAGGTTATTGGAGTGGAGGGAGAGGTTAAATGGAGGGAGGAAAAGGAAGGAGGGGGAAAGGGGCCGCCGGAGCCGTCGGAGGAAGAGAGGAGAGTGGAGAGGAAGGAGGGAATAAGGAAAAGGAAGGAGGGTTCGCGGGGTCAACCAGAAGCTGGGTAAAACGCGTTGTGCACGCCCGACATCTTTCAGATGACAAGACCGGGCCATACACTGACAAGTCAGGGTCGTACTCTGAATGGCGTTGTCCATCCAAGACGCCATTCAGACGATATGACCGGGGCCGTACTCTCGCGACCCTACGCCAGCCCACGTGGCGCCCACGTGGCACAGCTTAAAACGCGTCTACATTGCTGGACGCCGTTTAAACCACGTCGAGCATGGCTCGACGCGAAACAGAACAGAGTCCCAGCCCTATCAGGGCCTGAACTACGGGATTCGACCCCAAAAACTGACCCGATAACCGGATCCGAAAATCTCAATCCTTACATTCTCCCCCCCTTAAAAGAATTTCGTCCTCGAAATTGCCTGCTACAATTAACGAGGTTGAAACATAAAGATACAAGCTCACAAGAGAACTTATGAGAAAAGGTAGGGAAACTGCTCCCGCATCTCATCCTCGCCCTCCCAGGTCGCCTCGCCCCCGGAGCGATATTGCCCAATCACCTTAACCAGAGGACAACCTTGTTCCGAAGGACCTGATCCTTGCGATTCTCAATACGTACAGGGAATTCTGGAAAGGACAAGTCCTCAGCGACTTTCAATTCTGAAAAATCCAAAACATGAGATGGATCCTGAACATATCTCCTCAGCAAGGAAACATGGAACACATCGTGCACCCTTGCAAGATTGGGCGGCAAGGCTAGCTGATACGCCGCTTCCCCAATTCGAGCAAGAATGGGAAAAGGCCCAATATATCGCGGACTCAGCTTACCTCGCTTCCCGAATCTCATCACACCCTTGGAAGGTGAGACTCGGAGAAACACGTGGTCCCCAACCTCAAACTCAAGTGGTCTCCTGCGGATGTCTGCATAACTCTTCTATCTGCTCTGAGCTGTAATCACCCTCTGCTGCACCACTCTGGCAACCTCAGCACACTGCTGAACCAACTCTGGTCCTGCTATCTGCCTCTCACCAATCTCAGACCAATTCACAGGGGATCGACACGGTCGCTCGTACAATGCCTCATAAGGCGCCATGCCGATACTAGAATGATAACTGTTGTTGTAAGCAAACTCCACTGTAGACAAGTGTTGCTCCCAAGAACCTCCCTAGTCTAGGCAACATGCCCTGAGCATATCCTCTAGAGTCTGAATGGTCCTCTCCGACTGCCCATCAGTCTCGGGATGATAGGCCGAGCTGAAGGCTAACTGCATGCCTAAGGCCTTCTAAAAACTCTTCCAGAACCTAGAAGTAAATCTCGTATCCCGGTCTGACACGATGGATAAGGGCACCCCGTGCAGAGAGATGATCCAATCCACAAACAGCTTAGCCAACTTACCGACTGACCAGTCCTTCCTAATAGCCAGGAAGTGTGCCAACTTGGTCAATCGATCAACAATGACCCAGATCGCGTCTCTTCTGCCAGGGGATACAGGTAATCCCATCACAAAGTCCATAGTCACATGCTCCCATTTCCATTCCGGGATCGGCAAAGGCTGCAACAACCCTCCTTGTCTCTGATGTTCTGCCTTAACCTGCTAACAAGTCAGGCACCTTGCCACATACTCAGCCACATCCTTCTTCATACCAGGCCACCAAAAGTGCCTCCTTAAACAATAATACATCTTAGTCATTCCGAGATGCACTGCATATCTGGAACGGTGCGCCTCATCAAGGACACTCCTGTACACGTCCTCCTCGGTCGGAACATAGAGTCTGCCTCTAAACCTGACTGTACCATCATCCCACAATTCCACCTCTGGTCTCTAGAGAATCTGCGGTAACTCTGCATCTGCCCTCTGAGCCTCAATTACGGTAAGGTACACTGCTGGCCTCACAGTTAAGCTGGCCAACACGGCTCTATCAGCCTCACGTGGAACCCGAAAGGAAGATTCAACAACCTGCTCAAATAACCTCCACTCTCGAACCATGAGATATGACACAACCGTCTTCCGACTCAAGACATCTGCCACCACATTCGCCTTACCCGGATGATAAGAAAGGTCGAGATCATAATCCTTGATAAATTCCATCCACCTGTGCTGTCTCAAGTTCATATCCTTCTGCGTGAATACATATTTCAGACTCTTGTGATCAGTAAAAACCTGAAATTTTTCTCCATACAAATAGTGCCTCCAAATCTTCAATGCAAATACCACAACTGCCAATTCTAACTCATGAGTGGGATAGTTCTCCTCATGCTTCTTCTGCTGCCTAGAAGCATAGGCCACAACCTTACCATGTTGCATCAGAACTGCACCAAACCTCGACGTGATGCATCCGAATAAACCACAAATCCACCGGAACCTGATGGAAGTACCAACACTGGAGCCGAAGTGAGGCGAGTCTTCAACTCAATGAAACTCTGCTCACACTCCTCGGTCCACACAAAACGAACTCCCTTACGAGTCAACCTCGACAAGGGGGCCGCTATCGAAGAAAAACCCTGGACAAACCGCCTGTAATAACCTGCTAGCCCCAAGAAACTCCTGATCTCAGTTACTGTTGTTGTCTTGCTCCAATCCATCACTGCCTCAATCTTGGCTGGGTCCACTGCAATGCCATCACCAGAAGTGACATGCCCCAGGAAGTGCACCTTGTCTAGCCATAATTCACACTTGCTAAACTTGGCATAGAGTTGGTGCTCTCTCAGAACCCGCAATACCACCTGAAGATGTGTGGCATGCTCTTCCTCAAAAGAAGAGTATTAAATATCATCTACAAATACCACCACAAACTGATCCAGGTAGGCCCTGAAGACCCGATTCATCAAATCCATAAAAGCTGCCGGAGCATTGGTCAAACCAAAAGGCATAACCAAGAACTCATAATGTCCATACCGAGTCCTAAAGGCCGTTTTACTAACATCAACCTCACTGATCCTCATCTGATAATACCCTGATCTCAATTCAATCTTTGAAAACACCTTCGCGGACTGCAACTGATCCATTAGATCGTCGATCCTCGGAAGTGGGTACTTGTTCTTTATCGTCACCTGGTTCAGCTGTCTATAATCAATACACAACCTTAAAGAACCATCCTTCTTCCTGACAAAAAGAACTGGAGCACCCCACGGGGAAGTACTAGAACGAATGAAACCCTTATCCAGTAATTCCTGCAACTGTGCCTTCAACTCAGCGAGATCGGCTGGCGCTATCCGATACGGGGCCTTAGACAGCGGCGCCGTGCCCGGTGCAAGCTCAATAGTAAACTCAACCTCTCGCTGGGGAGGAAGGCCAGGCAAGTCCTCAGGAAATACATCTACAAAGTTACAAACTACAGGCACCTCCAAAGGACTAGGACTACCACTAACATCAGCTAAAACAATAGAGGCAAGGAAGGCCTCACAACCACCAACAAGCAACCTCTGGGTCTAAAAGGCAGAAATGAGAATACCTCGATAAGAGAGCCTAACACCTTGGAAGTAGAAGGTCGGGATGTCCGGAATATAGAAACGCACCCTCTTCCTGTGGCAGTCCACCTCGGCATAATAAGCCTCCAACCAGTCCATGCCCAAGATGACATCAAAGTCGCGAATGGCAAGCACAACTAATTGGGCAGGTAACTCATGGCCCTCAACGGTCAAGGGAACTTCACTTAAATAGTTATAAGATAACAAGAAATCCCCAAAAGGAACCTCTACCATCACTCCATCAGATATCTCATCAACGGGTGCAGAAAGAACATCTACGAACTGCTCAGAAATGAAAGAATGCGAAGCACCCGAATCAATTAACACATGTGCGGAGTTCCCAAGGACAGAAAGTGTACCTTCCACCAAGTTGGATGCACGAGCCTCCTTCCTGGTGATAGTTAGAACTCTCCCCTGGGTCCTCGGCTTCTTCTAATCACCAGGTCCCTGCCCCTGACCATGCCCCTGCGGGCAATACCTCGCCAAATGGCCCTGCTGGCCACAAGTGTAACACCTCCCAGAGAAAGCAGGACATTGAGTCCCACCGTGAGTGCCACCTCAATGCCGACAGGCTGCCGGAAGCCTTTGAGCTGTCTCCTGCTGAGCACTGGACACCGACTGACTCTGCTGGCTCTGCTCGGGTCTGCTGCTACTGCTGCTGCCGCTACTGCCTCGAAAGAACCTCCTGAATCTGCAGCCGAGTGAAGACGATCCTGATCCGAACGAAGGAGCTGCTGCTGCTGCCTTTCCCCTGCCACGAATTGGCCCTTGAGTAGTCAGTCCCCTCTCCCGGGCTGACTGATCCTGCTGTGCCTCTACTGCTGCGGCACACCTAACCGCCGATGCCAAATTTGTACAACAATGGGATGCCACAAAACTCCTCAGACTGGACCTCAGTCCATCCACAAACCTCTCAGTCCGACGCTCCTCGTCTCCTGAGATAAAAGGCACAAATCCTCCAAGCGAAACAAACTTCGTCTGGTATTCGAGCACTGTCATGCTTCCTTGGGACAGCTCCATCAATTCCCTCTCCTTGGCCCTCTGAACATGCCTAGGGAAGTACTGTGCATTGAATTCCTTCAAAAAAGTCTCCCATAGGATCTCTCTGAGACTCCTATCCGCATATGACAAACTCTTCAAAGTGGTCCACCAGTCGTAGGCATCATCCTTAAGCATGAAGGTAGCCAACGGAGTCCTCTCAACCGCCGCACAATCCATAGTATCAAAAGTCTTCTCCATCTCCCTCAACCAATGAACAGCCTCATCAGGGTCGGGACGACTGGTGAAATGAGGCGGCCTCAGCTTCAAGAATCTCTCCAGTGTAGCTGAAGACCCTCCCCGAGCACTAGAACTCTCACTAGGGTCTTGGGTCTGGTATCTAGCCATCGTGTCATCATAGCCTCCATGAAATGCTCCATACTCGGCCTACCGGCCTCAGATCCACTAGGGACATCTCCCCGCTCTCTAATAACTGGCATCCTCTTCCTAGGAGCCATCTAATCGCCTACAATCACAAAAATCGAGAAGTTCTAATTAGAATCCTAAAACCTATACTACCACCGTGCCTGTACGGGATAATGTAATTATTTGCCGGAATTACAATATTTAACATAGTTATTCATTTATTTGCGAGACCGAATGCTCTGATACCAACTGTAACGACCCGCCACCCTATAATCGGGGATCCGATTACTAAATGGATACCGAATCATTAGTTTGGAGCCAAACTAGGATCTAAATAAGTCTGGGAAATAAATAATAAACTAAGTTAAACATTCACATCGCATTGAATTAAAAAGAAAGTGCAAGAATTAAAAGTCATTACAATGCGACTCGACGCAGCAAATAATTACATACTCAAATTGAAAAGAAATAATTAAGTGTACAGGCCAGAAAATAAAATAACAACTATATCATGGCATACCCCGGAACAACGGCTGCTGGCGCGCAACCCAAAGCAGCGCGCTCCTCGCTAAGCCTACCTGGAATCCTCACCTGAAAACCGCAGGGGTGAGTCTCAACGAAAAGACTCAGTAGGGATCCTTCGATCCCCACCACCCACTCACGCACCCAAAGTGCAGAAACACAGAAAATGGTAAGGTAAGCAAGTAAAGCAGTAATTATTACTCCTAAATCTCGATATAAACCACATGCATTCGAAACGTAACAAGCATAATTCTGAAACCATTTTACCATAGAACCCACAACCAGCGTTTCGGCAAAACACGCCAACCACACAGCCGAACGCGAGAAACACCGACCCGCTGAGACCAAATAGTAACCCCTCGGATAGCACGCTAGCTACTCCGGCCCAACTGGCTCTAGGTGGTTACTACTTCCCTCAGCACGAGTGACACTCCACAGGTACCACTCCAACACCGGTACTAGCTAATCCCGGGGTACACCAGGTAACCCTCTCTCTAGACGTCACCCCGCCACTCCCACACCGGCGCTGTGTCCCTCCCACACCGACACAGGGTGGCAAGCGCTACAACTGTCACTCTAGGTCCACAGTCGCACGAAACACAACACTGTGCTACTTGATCACATAAAAATCCTTATCCTCGAGTACGATTTCAAACATGCAGTTAACCAAACTAGCTAACAGTGTGAAGATATGTTAATAGCATGAATTAATGTGATTTATCTTGAATCGCGTCGCCCAAGGCCAACGCCATTCAAGTCTCCTAAACTGGTTCATGAAATCTCGGCCTCAAAACATGGCCTAAAAGGCGTCATGCCCAGTCGTCGTCTTTTAAAATGCGTCGCTGCTCCTGGACGCCATTCACAACATAAGTCCATACTGACAGAAACCGTTACTGGGACAATTTGTTCCTAAATGGTGTCATGTTGGCCCGTCGCCATTCTGAATGGCGTCGTCCTAGCACGACGTCATTCAGCACCAGAAATCTGGTTTATGCAGCTCGACCCGAGGGTCCCCTTTAACCTCAAATTTTCCCCAAAAACACCCAAGAAGGAGAAAACGAAGAGGGAAACCAATCCATCATAGGAAAACCCATGAATCCACATTGATAGACGCCGTTACTCCACCGGGACGTCGGTCGCCGTCCGGAGAGAAAAATGCCGCGGAGGAGATGGTGGTGGTAGTGGTGGGAGTTGGGAGGTTATTGGAGTGGAGGGAGAGGTGAAATGGAGGGAGGAAAAGGAAGGAGGGGGAAAGGGGCCGCCGGAGCCGTCGGAGGAAGAGAGGAGAGAGGAGAGGAAGGAGGGGATGAGGGAAAGGAAGGAGGGTTCGCGGGGTCAACCAGAAGCTGGGTAAAACGCGTCGTGCACGCCCGACGTCTTTCAGATGACAAGACCGGGCCGTACACTGACAAGTCAGGGTTGTACTCTGAATGGCGTCGTCCATCCAAGACGCCATTCAGACGATATGACCGGGGCCGTACTCTCGCGACCCTAGGCCAGCCCACGTGGCGCCCACGTGGCACAGCCTAAAACGCGTCTACATTGCTGGACGCTGTTTAAACCGCGTCGAGCCTGGCTCGACAAGAAACAAAACAGAGTCCCAGCCCCATCAGGGCCTGAACTACGGGATCCGACCCCGAAAACTGACCCGATAACCGGATCCGAAAACCTCAATCCTTACACTTCCAGTTAACTACTTGACCCTTCTAGTTAATAGAGTGTTGAGAAATTGATTAGCCTTCTATTGATAATCAACTAACAATGGTCCATTTTTAACTCTACTAAAACTTTAAATCGATTAGCACAAATATTCCTATGATATTGTTAATCGCTAGCTATCTGATTTAGAATCGCTCTGTTAATCGCAAGCAGATGATCAATTATCTCTATCGATTATCTATTTTATCGGATTTATAGTTATTAACTGATTATTTCCTTCACCAATTATATCTAAAGTTGAAAGCCTTAATCGATTTGTTTTCTAATTAAGAGTTCCAATTATCAATTATCTCTCTAAGCGACTAATCATTCCCTTTCTAATAGATTAACCTACTTGTTGACTTTTTTATTATATTTTGGGCTAAGTAATCCATTAAGCGTGCTGTAATCGATCGGTGTAATCGATTAACAGAGTCGAAATTGATCTTTAGACTTATAATCGATTAACAGCATCATAATCGATCTATGGCTTCGTAATTGGTCTTCGGACTTATAATCAATTAATAGAGTCATAATCGATCTATAGCTTCATAATCGATGTGTGGACTCATAATCGATTAACAACGTCATAATTGATCTTCAGACTCGTAATCAATTAACCAACATGTAATCGATCTTTGACCTCATAATCAAGTAACATACTCATAAATGATCTACTACCTTGTAATTGATTGCTTGCATTATGTGACTTCCGATTAAGCGTTACATGACTAATCGATTAAATGTCTTTCGATTATTTACAATCACCAATGTTAATCGATTAACCGTTTGAATATGAAGATCGATTGTTCTCTTATCAGTTATCGATTATCTGTGTATCTTTTCTTCCAATTAACCGAACGCTTCTGAATTGATTATCTCTTTGTTCCTTTAATTTATTAGCAAGTCTTTTGTAACCCGATTGTGCGCTCTAGTAAAATTTAATTAATCAGTAATTTTTTTAATCAATTTATTAACTGCTTTTCCAACAATTGCACACATGAATTTTCTGCCAACTCTTCTATCTTTTTTTAAGTAATTATTTGTGCAATTTTTCAAACAAACTTATTTTATTATTTTCATGCATATGTAATCTTTCTTGGATAGATTATGTTTAGCTTTTTATCAAGGTTATTATAATACCTTTGCTTAACACAATCTTACTCCTACTAAGCTTTTTCTTTGCACTGTCGCATGACACACCTACCATACATAGACCTGCCACTGCACTCTATTTGAGGCACTTTTTGCATATATCACATATCCTCTAGTTGACCTTTGGTTGGTCAACTAGATAGGAACTTTCCATTCTTGATTTTTTAACAAGATTGTGGAAGATTTGCATGCCAAATTTGGACATGGACAGCAACCTCTTTTGCATGTTCCTGAGAGGAAAAAGGCATGTTGTACTCTCAGCTAGATTGAAGTGTTTAACATTATATAAAGATTAATGTTAGACCCATGAAGGCAGCCGTTACTTTGAATGATGCCATCTAGACTTCAAGAAGTGGCTAAATTCAAATCTACTATTTAAATAAGAGATTTCACCCTCCGCAGTACATACATAGATAGACAAGTGAAGAGCAAGAGATCTCTATTAGGATAGAAAGTGAAGCAACTAGTAAATTTGTTAGTCGTAGGTGGCCTATAGGCCAATCTAACTTTGTAAATCTCGTTCATTTATTAATAATATGGCATTATTTCATTATGTATAATTCGTTTTAATTATTGTCTCATAATGAAATCCGTGAATCTGTGCAATAGTGATCATATTATGATGAGATCATACTAATGAGACTGATCACTTAAACACACATATTTTTAATAGTTCATAGTCGGAGGATATCCGAGAAGGACTCGGATATCTAGTTAGACTAGTACAGATTACTCCTACTCATATGATGAGGGTGACTGATCTCATAGTCACTTGTGTGGAGACACTAAGGCAAATCTGTAGGTGCTCATTTGATAATGAGTTCACTGAAGTGATCCGACTAAATCGCTGGATGGTAATGGTAATGTACCTAACTGTCAATTAGCTTGATTCTATTGTCACAGTTGCGTAGATGGTCCTCGGACCTGAGACACCAAAGACACTTTGTCGGTGGACTTCTGTACTTTGACCTTGGTTTACGGATCTTTATTCACGGGATTCTAAATATCCAAGGATCAGGTACAGCGGAATACCATTGAAGGAAATTGAGTGTCAATAAGGAATCATTCGCTCTCACTAATCAGAGAGAGAATGCTCTAGGTAGGATGCACAAGAGTCCCTGGCTAGGGCAGATAATAATATCGGGAAAAGAGTTTTCTGATATTATAGGGCAACATCCAATCCAAGTGAGTGGACCGGTTAGGGTTTGACGGTTCACCATACCCTGAGTTGACTCGAGAGCATTGTACTAATAAAGGATTATATCCACATGGTAATTGTTGGTAGAAAGGTTCTAAAAGTGGGTTACTTAACCCCAATACCTACTGGGTTCACGCGGTGGTTCTTGGCACCCAACGTGATCGGAGGCCCGACCAAATTTAATATGCGACATTAATTCGGTTGATTAATTAATTAATATGAGTTATTAATTGATTAATTAGGTAAGTGAGGAGTCACTCGGTTTATTGGGCCATTAACCAAATTGGTAATTGGGCCTAGAGGGTCACACGCAAAAAATTCTCAAGGCGATGGATTAAAAGTGGGTTTTATATTATTCAGGGGTTTTTATGAAAAAACGCGCGGTTAATATAAAATGTAGAGAACGGGCTGAGCTGGCCAAGCTGTTGCTCAGCCGTGGCCACCCCCTCCTCTCACCCTCTCTCTCTCCCTGGTGCCCGAGGTCGGCCCTCCTCTGTGGGTCTGCTCTGCCGTCTTCTTCGTCTCCCGTTCGACGGGAAATCGATCGCACATTGCGGTGGTCGTTGCAAACGATGAACTTTTTATGGGCTGCAAAGACCGAGGAATGTGAAGAAATCTTCCACAAGGAGGATCGCGTGGACTTCGTTAAAGGCCGGGCATTTGCGCGGCTGGCGGTGTCACACCAACGGAACCGTTCAGACGCGGATTAGAATCCACGTGAGGTGATTATTCAATCACCATTTCTTTTTAGTTTTAGTTTATTCGAAACGGAAAGGGATCACAAATTTTATTTTATTATATTTTTCTATGTTTGCGATCTTGAGAAACCCCGAGAACCTTACAGTGGTATCAGAGCTAGGTTCCACTATTTTCTCGTTCGTTTCGATCTCCGAAATTGATATTTCCTTGAATTATTCCGTGCATCATTTTAATTTATACGCAAGGTTGACAATCATGAAATGATTGTTGCAATTCGATCGCTTATTTTGGGGATTTTCGGAGTTCTTCATGTGATGAAGAACGGGGTTCTTGCCGGCGCCATTCAGGATATCTTGGTGCCCGGGAAGGTTGATTGGCTAGCTTAGAAGATCCTAGGACTATGGCCGGTCACTATGGACATCAAAGCCGGCACCGGAGAGGCCATGAGGGGCAGCAAAACGGGCTCTTGTTCCTCTTAATTTTGGTTTTGAGAAAACTAGAAATTGATAGAGGTAGGGAGGGCTCGGCCACAGCTTGTTTGGGGCTTCTCTGTCGAGACCGTCGGCGCCGGAGGGGTCGCCGACAAGACCAGATGGCGTCGGGCAGCCGGCTACCCCCCGGCGCCATGGCTCTACCTACAACTAGTTAGGGTTTCGGGTGTAAAGGGGAGGTGGCCTGGGAAACAAGGCGGGCCGCTCGGCACCCAAACCCGGTCGGACTGGGCCAGGAGTTGGGCAGTCTGGGGTGGGCCGGGTCTAAGCTTGGCTCGAGCCAGGGACTCGGGCTAGGCGCCCAGGTGGCTCAACCCATTCACCATTTAAACCCGTAACCCTTTCCCAAAATAAACCCCAATAACCCAACTAAAATATAATTGATTTTAATTTTAAAATTTAAAATTTGTTTTGAATATTAAAATTATTATTCAATTTTATTTAAATTGGATATTAATGATTATGGAATCATTATAATTAACAAATAGTTGTTAATTAGTTAAAGTTTATTATTAATTTAAGTGTTAAATTAGTAATTAACATTAATTAACTAATCTAAGAGTTAGATTAGTAGTTAATAATTAATTAGAGTTGATTATTAATTTAAGTTGTAAATTAGTAATTAACTTTAATTGACTAATCTAAGAGTTAGATTAGTAATTAATTATTAATAGTATAATTGTTAGATTATTAATATTGTTTAATCTAAATGTTAGATTGTTTTAATTTTTAAAAATATTCTAATTTGCATGGAATATTATGGAATTATTAATTTGGAGTGTGCATATGTGATGTGTGTTATATGCTTTTAAATTATTTATTTTGAAAACTCTTTTGTTTTAGCCATGTGATGTGCTTATCTTGTGTGGAATGGATAAAACACACTATGGTCATAGATATGTACTTATTAAATACTTCATGTGATAATGTATGTGGATCGTAGATGTATGAATGGATGTTTATTAATTGTAAATAAATAGAGGTATGCGTACCTCTCCCTCTCACATACTCGGATGTACTTTTACCTCCCTCCCTTTTGTACTCGCCATAAGGCCTTCTTCAATTTACATGTAAATTTAGAATTTAATATAATATGATCGAAGAAACCGAGGAAGGAGCAAGGACGATCCACTGTTGCAACTAGGAAGGCGATAATATGAAGATCTTTTGCTTATATGTTTGCAAGTAGTCTAATGTAAATGGTATATGAGATTATGTGTGCGTTTGACTGTTTGGCTCTAGTCAAACCACTGTGCTATCTATGACCGCACTTGACACGTATGAGATGCATTGTTTTTATTTTTTATTATGAATCAAAACATGCATAGTATGTAGTAAATATATACGATATATTTATATACTATCACCTAGGTGAGACCAAGATAAAAGTTAACTAAAAACCCTCGCTAAATTCTAAGCCGTAACGTGAGTAGTTGAGAACTTACCGCGTAGTCCTCCATCGTTAGTCATAGGATTCGAATTACTTTAGGCAGGTTTGTTATGCTATCCACAAGGCATGTTTAATTATAAGGAGAGACTATAGCTATGGCATAAGATGACTATTGATCGGGGTAGAGTTACCATGTAGCCTTGTTGTGCTATCCACAAGGGCTGCATGCAAATCTATGCCTGTCCCGTAATGATAGTAATGCTTAGACCAGAATTAATAGTTTGTTGTACTATCCACAAGACCATTAAACCTCTAGGGACCAAAGCTATGATCGAATATTGTAAGGAGTTGCAAGTCCCATGAGATGGGTGCTCTTTAATTGTATTACAACTTGTTGTGCTATCTACAAGGCTACAAGTCATTGAGATTTTGATCCCCACTAGGAGACTGTCGGCATCTCCCGTTCTGTATATCTAAGGATTATATAGTCCGTTAAAAATTAGTGGGAGTTAAAACTTGATTAGAAGCCCATATCTTGTTTTATATTTAATAATTGAAGATCTGCTAAAATAGATTTTATTTATCTCCTATAGGGAAATAATGTCGTCGAATAACCCACTCCGTGGCATACTTGATGCCAATATTTTGACAGGCCCGAACTACTCGGATTGACTCGAAAACCTGAAGAATGTCTTCAGGTTTGAGCACATTACCTACGTCTATGGAGATTATCATCCTGCTAAACCGACATTAGATGCCCCTGAGGCAGAGATGATCGCATATGATAAATGGAAGAGGAAGAGGTTAGAAGCTATTGGGATTATTTTACCCAATGAGATACATACTAACCTCGCACTTGCCTCACTACCTTCATCATATGCGCCGTTCATAGTTGATCACAACTTGAACAAGATACAAATTTCCTTGGCTAAGCTTCATAATATGCTTATAACTACAGAGGGCAACCTTGTGAAGGAAAAGCCCAATGTGCTCTTAATTGGTTAGACCAATAAAAGGAGGAAAGCCGTAGTTGCCTTTAAGAAAGGTAAAAGCAAGAAACTGAATAAGCCAAAGTATGTGCCTAAGAAGGACAATAGGAAAGGAGTAGTAAAGAGTGACTGCTTCCACTGCAAGCAGAATGGTCACTAGAAGAGGAACTGCAAGGATTACCTCTCTGATAAAGCTCATGGAAAAGTGAAACTATCAGAAGCTTTAGATATCTATATGATAGATATCAACTTGTCAGTTAGAGATTCCACATCTTGGTTATTAGATATTGGATGTGCTTATCACGTCTACTATAATGTGCAGATGCTAACAAGAAAGCATAAGCTGAGAAAAGGCGAGGTGGATCTAAGGCTAGGAAACGGCGCAAAAGTTGCGGCGATTACTATAGGGACAACAAACCTCAGACTTCCATCGGGAGACGTTTTATCATTAGAAGATTGTTATTATGTACCTAGCATAATAAAGAACATCATTTCTATATCTCGTTTGGACAAGAAAGGATATAGGTTGACTATTGAGAACAAAAGTTGTTCGATTTATTATGGTAATAAATCAATAACTTCTTCAGCACCTTTAGTCAATGGTCTATAACTTTTAGATATTTCTTATGACAATCTTCACATGGATAATGTTCTTAAGAAGAGCAAGAATCGTGGGAACTAAGCCTACATGTGACCATTGTAGACTTGGACACATTGGTGAAAGTAAGTTGCAAACGTTGCACAAACATGGTAATTTAAATGCATTCGAGTATGAATAGTTTGCGACATGTGAGTCTTGCCTTACGGGAAAGATGGCAAAATCTCCATTTATTGGACATGGAGAACGTGCCAAATACATTTTGGAACTAATACATTCATATGTATGCGGTACCATGCCACCCAAGTCAAAGGTGGCTTCTCGTACTTCATTACGTTCACCGATGATTTCTCGAGATTCGGCTATATGTACTTAATGAAGTACAAGTCGGAAGCTTTTGAGAAGTTCAAAGAGTTCAAGAATGAAGTAGAGAAGCAGACATGAAAGAGTATTAAATCTCTTCGATCAGATCGGAGAGGAGAATACTTGAGTACTAGTTTTACACAACTCTTAAAAGATAATGGTATCCTTTCTTAGCTGACCCCTCCATATACACCACAGATGAATAGTGCATCTGAAAGGAGGAATAGCACCTTGTTAGGCATGGAGTGCGATCCATAATGAGCTTTTTGTGTTTACTAGTGTCCCTCTGGGGTATGCTCTAGAGTCAGCAACGTACCTACTAGACAGAGTACCCAGCAACTCCGTGACCTCTAATCCATATGAGATATGGAAAGGTAGAAAACTAGAATTTAAACATGTTAAAGTCTAGAGTTGTCCTGCTCATGTAAAGAGGTATGATCCAGACAAGCTGGAATTAAGAACTGATAGATGCAGGTTTGTAGGATATCCAAAGGCGACCTTTGAATATTACTTTTACCATCCTGGTGAACAAAAGGTGTTTGTGGCTAGGAAAGCTGTCTTCCTGGAAGAGGAATACCTTCTCTAGAAGGACAATGGGAGTAAAATAGTACTGGAAGAGCTTCCAGATCCCTAAATAGTCGTGATATCATCAGATAAGCTATCATTTCCTAAATATGTTCAAGTACACACAGATGAGCTTCGTAGATCTGGTAGAGTACCTAAACCACCCGAACGATATGTGGGACATATCTCTAAAGGTGAGTCTAAGGTGGAATATAATGAGGTTGATGATCCTAAAACCAACTAGTAGGCCATAGAAGGCTCAGAAGCCGGGGAAATGGCGAGAAGTCATGAACTCTGAAATCCAGTCCATTTACGCCAACCAAGTTTGGAACTTGGAAGACTTGTCCGAGGGTATTGTACCCATTGAGTGCAAGTGGATCTTTAAGAGAAAGATCGGTACTGATGGACGAATCAACACTTATAAGGCAAGGTTGGTGGCAAAGGGATATCGTCAAAGGCAAGGGGTTTGACTATGACGAGACTTTCTCACCAGCTACCCTCCGGGCGGGACGCGATGAACGCAGCGGAAACAATGATAAATTCCCACCCGATGCCCTTTGATCCAAATCGGAACAAAAAGCATAAACCAAAAATCGGGATGTAATCTGATTACCATGCGCGGATTCGAATCCGCTTCTGTCTCGGTTCCGTCAAGGCGATGCCGCGAGCCGCACAAGCGTCTGGCCGTCAACGGTATCCATGTGATCCTCCGGGGTGGTTTGTCCTTGCACCCTCATCCGTATCAACTCGCTCGTTGAAGATCCATCGTCGCAACAATGTCCGAAAACCGGCGGACGGGAATTCCCGACTTTGGTAAATCGCGCGTGGTGGAGACAAAGACTGTACCGGCGCCTCGAATGGGGCGCCCAGAGGAGGAGGAGAGAGAAAGGGGGGACGACCAACATGGGCAAACCCTAGATCTTGGCCCATGGTTTCTCAACAGTGCATATATATTAAGTCGACGCGACTTTTCACAAAAGTCCCCGACTTAATATAAATCCCACACAAACACCACCGACTGAGAATCTATTTGCGTGTGACCCTCTAAGCCCATTAACCAGTCCAGTTTTTATCCCGTTAAATCCAATAACTAGTTATTGACTTATTGCAATTAATTAATATCTAATATTTAATTAATTACCTAATCAAATTAACATCTCATGTAAATCCGGTCGGACTTCCGATCAAGTGTGGTGCCAAGCAACACCGCATGATCCCATAAGGTAATGGGGTTTAGCAACCCACTCATGGAACCTGTCCATCCATAGTTACCGCGTGGCTATGATTCTTCATTTGCACAATACTCTCGAGTTAACCTAGGGTATAGTCAACTGTCAAACCCTAGATGGTCATCTCACTTGAATTAGACTCTGCTGTATAATATCCGAAAACACATTTTCAGATATTGTGTCTGTTCTGGCCAGAGACTCTTGCGGATCTATTCTAGTGCATTCTCTCTTTAGTTACCTGAGAGCGAACGATCCTTTATTGAACACACAATTACCTTCGAAGGTATTCCGTTGGACCCGATCCTTGACTATTAGAAATCCCGTGGATAGGGATTCGTAGGTCAAGGTCAAAGTCCAAAAGTCTACCGATAAGATGTCTTTGGTGTCTCAAGTGTAAGGATCAACCACGCAACTGTGACGATGAATCAAGCTGGTTAACAGTCAGGTAAATTACCATTCGGCGATTCATGTCGGATCAGATCAATGAACTCATTTCCTAATGAGTACCTATAGGTTTACCATTGTGTCTCCACACAAGTAACTAACGAGATCAGTCACCCTCATCATATGAGTTAGAATAACCTGTACTAGTTTTACTGGATGTTTGATGTCCTTCTTAAACATCCCACAACTAGGAACAATTAATGTTTAGCTTAGTTTATCATTTATTTCCTAGACTTATCGAGATCCTAGTTTGACTCCAAATTTTAATGATTTGGAACCTATTTAGTAATCGGATCCCCGATTATAGGGTGGCGGGTCGTTACACCTTATGTTGTGGTTTGGGTGAATGTATGTTAAGATATAATTTGATTTATTGATTGGCACATAAATCTAAAATCTTTGCTCTATATATTCATTTGAATTCAGGTTAGTCATTTGAATCCTCTTATCATCCTAGTTAACTATCATCCATTTGAATCATATGAATCTATTTTAACTATATGTTCATGATATGAATCTAATTTTATATGCTACTGATAAGTTGATATTTTTTAGTATTAAAATGGCAAATGGATGCATTATACTCATCATTTTTTGTGCAAAATGGTATGAAATGATAGATAATTTTGTTCTGATTTCAACGATATCAATTTTGTTGAATTCCGAGTTAAAAACATCGTCAGTTCATGTGAAAAACTGAGTGTAACGCATTTGCGATTTTTCGGTGAAGTCAAAATAATAAATAATTATATTTGGGCATATGTTTAATTTTGTTCACCACAGAAACCTAATTTAAATTTATTTTGTGTGAACAGAACATGAAGAAGACGTGGCACAGTTGGCTAAGCCTCTTGACATTTGTGGGAGGATCAGAGTTCAAATCTCAGCAGAAAGATCTCTAATTTTGCGAAAATGAATAAAGCAGGGGCAAATTGAACATACAATATTTAAAAGGGGTTGTCCTAACCCTTTGTCCAAGGAGAACCATGGAGCAGCTCACCCACCTCTTTCTTTCTATTTTTAATTCTCTCTCTTCCCCTTTTTGAAAACCTTTCTCCCCCTTAGAAACTCTTGCTTTTTCTCTCTCGGGGCCTTCTTCCTTCTCTTCTCTCTACTCCACGTCTCTCTCTCTTGCTTTTTCTCTCTCCGCCTTCTCACACACGCATCTCTCTTTGTCTCTCTGTTTTTTTTATTATTCTTGTCTCTCTCTCTCTCTTTTTAACTATACTTGTTCCTGCTCTCTCTTTTACATTCTCTGTCTCACTTTTTCTTCTCTTTCTCTCTCTCTTTTCCAGTTTTTCTTTCTCGGTCTCTATCTCTTTTATGTATCTCTCTCTCAACATGCTCTCTCTCTCCCTTTTTCTCTATCTATCTCTCCTCTGCCGCACCAGCTTCCCGCACTGCTGCGCCTGCATCTGCTGTGCCGCTCTGCCAAGCTTGTGGAGCCCGATCCTATGCACCAGCTCGTCCACCTGTAGTTGTTCTCTCGTGGCCGACCATCACTACCACCGAGCACCAAGCGTATAGGAGGATGTTGTTTCATTTTAAAATTTTAATTTTAATTTTCTATTGTTTTTTTTACATTTGATGTAATTAACAGTTAATTGATCATCAATATTTTCATTATTTTCATTTCTTATTATTAAAGTTTTGTATGTTAGCGTTTAATTTGGTTGTTTACATAGTAGTATCAAACAGTAGATTACTATTCATCTCCAACTTCCACAATTTCTCCAACTTCCACAATTTTATTCGCCTAATCTAAAATCTTTTTGTTCAAATTAATTGATATCTATTAGTTGTTTTAATTTTAAATTTTATTAAAAAATATCAAAAAAATAAAATAAAATAAAATAAAAAGCTTTTTGATGAATAGTAAATGGGGAGTATGTGGCAACTTTGGGGATGCATTAAATGCACTTCCCCTTAACCTTTTAACTCCTTCATATTGTGTTTATATCCTCTTGCATGTTTTTAGTAGATTTTCTTTTACTTGTACAAACAGTATTAGTTTTACTTGTAAATTTTAGTGTAACATTTGTTGTTTTTTTCTTACTTTTAATCCACTCTCTTTTTAAATCTCTTCTTTGAACATTTTAATTAAAAACTTCAAATTTTCAAATCTAAAATTTATTTCTCCGTGGATCGACTCGATTCTCACCACTTAACTATTTTAAAATTAAATTGTGAGTCCGGTAATTTGAAGTTGGTTGCGTGAGCATTTAACGACGCGCATCATGTGCACATCAGCAATTACACCATGATATTCGCTATTTGATATGAGATGTGCTCAGGGGATGGCGATATGTAATGCCCTGATAATTTGATGTGTTCTGTTTGATATGGGATACGTTCCATGATGGATATAGGTGTCCTCTAAGCCTATCATAAGGCACCTATTTCAATCTGGTTCACTAATCAATGACATTAAATTCATTATGTAGATTGGCATATTTGTAATTGCGCATAATGAAGTCCATGAATATGTGCAATAGTCATCAGATTATGATGAGATCATAACAATGAGACAGATGACTTATAAACACATATTCTCAATTGTTCATAGTCGTAGGATGTTTGAGAAGGACATCAAACATCCGGTAAGACTAGTAAAAGTTATTCCAACTCATATGATGAGGGTAACTGATCTCGTTAGTTACTCATGTGGAGACACAATGGTAAACTTGTAGGTGCTCATTGGTGAATGAGTTCACTGAACTGATCCGATATGAATCGCTGAATGGTAATTTACCTGACTGTCAATTGGCTTGTAATATCGTCAAGTGGCATGGTTGATCCTTGGACGTGAGACACCAAAGACACCTTGTCGGTGGACTTCTCGACTTTGACCTTGACCTACGAATCCCTATCCACGGGATCTCTAATAGTCAAAGATCGGGTCCAGCGGAAGACCTTCGAAGGTGATTGTGTGTTCAATAAAGGATTATTCGCTCTCAGGTAACTGGAAAGAGAATGCTCTAGAGTAGATACGCAGGAGTCTCTGGCCAGAGCAGAAATAATATCAGAAAAGTGATTTTCGGATATTGTACAGCGGAGTCTGATTCAAGTGAGTCGACCATCTAGGGTTTGACAATTGACCATATCCTAGGTTAACTCGAGAGTATTGTGCGAACGAAGGATTATAGCCACGCGGTAACTATGGACGAGCAGGTTCCATGAGTGGGTTACTGAACCCCATTACCTTCCGAGATCATGCGGTGTTGCTTGGCACCCAACTTGATCGGAAGTCCGACCGTATTTACATGCGATGTTAATTCGGCTAAGTAATTAGTTAATATCTAGATATTAATTAATTACAATAAGTCAATAACTAGTTATTAGACTTAACGGGCTAAAAACCGGACTGGTTAATGGGCCAAGAGGGTCACACGCAATAAGATTCTCAGTCGGTGGTATTTAAGTGGGATTTATATTAACTCGGGGACTTTTATGAAAAGTCGCGTCGACTTAATATATATACGCGCTGTTGAGAAATCTTGGGCCAAGCTCTAGGATTTCCCCTTGCTGGCCATCCCCCCCTTTTCTCTCTCCTCCTCTGGGCGCCCCGTTCGAGGTGCCAGAACAGTCTCTATCTCCGTCGCGCGCAATTCCCAAAAGTCGGGAATTCCCGTTCGCGGGTTTCCGGACATAGTTGCGGTGACGGATCTTCAGCGAACGAGCTGATACGGACGAAGGAACGAGGACGAACCACCGCGGAGGATCGCGTGGATACCGCTGGAGGCCGGACGCTTGTGCGGCTCGCGGCATCGTCTCGACAGAACCGAGACGGAAGCAGATTCGAATCCGCGTACGGTAATCAGATTACAACCCGGTTTTCGGTTTTAGTTTTTCGTTCTGAATCGGATCAGCGGGCATCGGGCGGGATATTTTATTCGTCATTTCCGCTGCGTTCTTTGGGTCCCGCCCGGATCCCAACAGTGGTATCAAAGCCAGGTTCTGCTTTGATCCGCTTCGGAACGAAGAAAATTATTGTTCTAAAATTATTTCCATGCACTGATTCGTTTTTCTCAGAAAATTAGTTCATGTGATGAACATAAAATATTAGATGTAATATTTTGTGAAGAAAAATGATTTTTATTTTTGGGTGGTTCTTCATAAAGATGAAGAACAAGTCTTCATGACTTGGAAGGGGTATTGATGGTGTTCGGACACCACCATAGAGTAGATTTTTGGGACTGGCAATGTCTGCAAGTCCCCGGAAGGCCACTGTGATCGCCGATGATCGGCGGTGTAGCCTCCATCTCTGTGGATTTCCAATTGTTGGAAGTGTAAGGAGGGAAAAAGGCCATGGTTTGGAATTGGGTTAACTGTCGGTTTGGAGGACAGACCTGGCTCGGGCCAAGCGCCTGGGTTGACCTAGATGGGTCTCGTTCGACCCAGCTGGCCCATTTGGGCTTCCACCCAGCTTTTACCCTATAAACCCGGCCCATTAGCCCATTTAAACCCTAAAACCTAAAACCCCTTTATTAATAGGTATTTAACCCTCTCTAGCTTAAAATAAAATAATGTATCATATTAAAAATCTATTTTATATTTTGATTGATTATTTTAAGTTATTGAGAGGGTTTATATATTAAGATGTGATCTTAATTTATAATTAACAAATGTTGTTATTTATATAAAATGGCATCTTAATTAATTATTAACAATTGTTGTTATGAATGATTAAGATAATAATTTTAATTTTAATTAACAAGTATTGTTAATTTATATTTAAGATATGGTCTTAAATATTATTAACAAATGTTGTTAATTGATTGACTGATTAGATTATTGTTTTGACTTTAAAATTAATTAACAATTGTTGTTAATTCTATTTTGATTGTCGGAATTGATATTTATAATTTCTTGGCAATTGTTGTTAGGAAATTATTTCTATAATTAAGGGACTCTTAATAATAGGTTGTTAAGTGTTTAATTAACTCTTTATAATTGTTATAATGAGGTTAATTATTTCTTGAGAATAAACCTTGATAAAAGTTATTAGGGATTAATTAAGTCTTAATAATAGTTATTAAGATAATTAATTAATATTCTCAAGTATCTCTTAATTAAGTTTTTGAAGATCTAATCTACTTGAAAATTAGATCTTTTAATAAAAGTTATTAAGTCTAAAATGTTAGACAATTTTATTTAGAAATGTTCGAATTAATATTTCTTATTAATTGTTATTAAGAAATATCTTTTTAACAAAAGGGGTTTATCAACAAGGAGTTGTTAAACAATTAATAATAGGAATTAGAAATTCTTTTATAAGTGTTATTTAGGAGTTTTTAATTCTATCTAAATGTTAGATTGTTTTGCATTAATAATTGTTATTAATGTGATTTAAAATTAATCTAAGTGTTAGATTGATTAATTTAGAATTATTCTAAATTATGCATGGAATATTTTTAGAATTTTAATTTTAGCTTTGTTTGCACATGATGATGTGATTGATGCTTTAAATTAGATTTATTGCATGTTCGAAAATAAGATTTTCGAAAATCTTAATTATCTAATTTTGATTGGTACCTAGGTTTTAAAGAAACCAAAATTATTATTTTTCAAAATTTTAGCCTTCATGTGATGTGTTTTATCATGTGTGGATGGTTAAAATTTATGGTGGTCATGGACATACACTAGTTAAATTTCATATCATGTGATGGTGTGTGATTATATGGATAGATATGGAATATGATGTACATTAATTAAGTGTTAATTAATGAGGCCTGCGTGCCTCCCTCTCTCTCTCATTCCAGTGTAATTTTATCTCCCTCCGTTATTGTACTCGGCCATAAGGCTTTCTCTTACAATTTATTTGTATTTGAAATTATTTCAAAATTAATATTATTTGTATTTGATCGCATCGGCCGAGGAGAGGCGAGGATGATCTACAAATGCAACCAGGAAGACGACAGGAGATGAGATCACCAGTGTAACGACCCGCCATCCTATAATCGGGAATCCGATTACTAAATGGATGTCGGACCATTAACTGCGGGTTCACACCCGGATCTCACACAACGCATCTGGAGGAGTAAGCGTTAAACAAGGCTAAATATAACAATCACACGGACCACAAGGAAATTACGAGTGAGCAGGAAGGAAATTAATAATGTCCGTATACAGTCCAACAATAATTACATGGTCCAACAAATTAAATAAGTACAGGCAGAAGCAAAGTACAACAACATCGGGGCATACCCCGGAACTGAGATAGCTGCTGGTCCGCACACCAAGGAGACACCACAAGCCGTCACACGCCACGAGGTCCACACCTGAAACCGCAGGGAGTGAGCCACACCAGAATTGTGCTCAGTAGGGATCATTCGATCCCCGCCTCCCACTCACACACCCACAAGTGTAACAATACAGAAAAATGGCAATTAAATAAAGCAGTAAACACAGCTCCCAAAACCTGATATGAAACGTACGCACAAGTGATTCAGCAGGCACAGTTCTAAGTAAACCAAATAACCCAACACAAAGCCACAAATCATAACCCAAGGTCCAACTAAGCGACCAAACCACACTGTCGTCCGCAAACAAACGTCGCCTCACAACACCACCAATACTCACGCCTGTCCGCCCCTACAGTGTTCCGGGCACCGTAGGGTGAGGCAGTGAGTCAAGCTAGGACTAACTAGGACCAGTGAACCACCACTGCCCAGCTACGTGTGCACACAAGCAGTCTAGGCTACTGTCCTACCGACCGAACTTCCTCTACGCCAGGCCTCGGCGCTTCAGGAGAGCCCTGGGGACCGACGAAACCCCCGTCAAGCCGAAGCTATAGGGACTACCCACAACCCTAACCTCCCGGGCTGTGTCAGGCCAAAGGGCGAAGGGTACCACTCGCGACCTTGATATCACAGCTCACATCAGGCTCAGTGGCTAAAGGGGTAAAACAACTCCAACAGTACCACAACCAGCTCCACAGTAAGAAACGCGCCGGAAGCTATCACGACAAACAGGAAAACCCCGACCTGCTGAGACCAAACAGCAACCCCTCGGATAGCGCACTGGCTACTCCGGCCCGACGGGCTCAAGGTGGTTCTGTTTACCTCAGCCATAGGTGAAAACACAACATGTACCCCTTCCCCACCGGTACGGCAACAATGCCTCACAGACACCAAGGCCCTCCCACTTCGGCACAAGGTGACAAACATAAACCACAGTTGTTCCAATTCCACAATCGCATAAGCACACACACATGATATAATTCCACTCACACAGAAATCCCCAGCCTCGATGTACAACTCAAAGTATGCATTTGTTGAACTATCTAACAGTGAAACACGTGTTAATAACAAGAGTTAATGAAGTTCTGCCTTGAATCGCGTCGTCCGTGGCCGACGCCATTCAAGCCCCCTAAACTGGTTCATTTACACCCGGCCTCAGAATCTGGCCTAAAAGGCGTCGTCCTGGGAAGCCGCCTTTTCGAAAGGCGTCGCTGTCCTCAGACGCCAATCACAACATAACCCGAAACTTGCAGAAACCTCAATCGGGGTAATTTCTGCCTAAATGGCGTCGTACTGGCCCGTCGCCATTCTAAACGGCGTCGTCCAAGCGCGACGTCATTTAGCGCCAGAACCCCAAACAGACAGAACCTCAAACATGGAGATTTCTGCCTAAATAGCGTCGTGCTGGTCTGTCGCCATTCTGAATGGCGTCGTCCAGGCACGACGTCATTTAGCGCCAGAAACCTGGTTCCGTAGCTCAACCCGAGGGTCCCCCTTTCCACCCCAGATACCTCCAAAACACACCAAAACAGAAGAGGAAGAAATGGAAACCGATCTCCCATATGAAACTCACAAATCCATATACATAAACACGGCCATTCCACTAAGAAAACCCTCTTAACATGCTCATTCTACCCCAAACACATCATGCTTCACAATGGGAATCACGGGTAAGATAACCACAATCCATGCAAGGTTCGTCCCCCTACCGATCTCTTGAACTCCTCCTGGCTCCGTGCCGCCAAACCGTTGTACCGCAGATCGCCGCCGGTACCCCGAGGACGTCGCCACTCCGCTGGACGTTGGCCACCGTCCGGAGAATGGAACGCCGCGAAGGAAGTGGTGGTGGTAGTGGTGAGAGGTAGAGAGGTAGTCGAGTGGTGGAAGAGGAAGAAGAGGAAGGGAAAGGGGAGAAGAGGGTTGGAGGGGGGGTGGAGAGAGCGAGGAGAGAGAGTGAGAGGGTGAGAATGAGGGAAAGAAAGGAATGCTCGCAGAGTCAATATGAAATAGGGTAAAACGCGTCGTCCGAGACAGACGCCTATCAGATGACAGGACGGGCCATACTGATAGAAGCTCTGAAACGCGTCGCTCACCACAGACGCCGTTCAGACGACAAGACTGGCACCGTACGCTGACATCGCAGGGTCGCAGTCTGAATGGCATCGTCCATCACGGACGCTGTTCAGACGACAAAATAGGGGCCGTACTCTCGCGGCCCGAAACTCGCCTACGTGGCACAACATTAACAAACTTAAATGGCGTCCACCCAGCAAGACACCTTTTGAAAGGCGTCGTGTAGTCTGGACGTCATTCAGAAGGAACTCTCAAGACTCCTCAGGGTCCAAACCAAGGGATCCGGCCCGAACCCGACCCGAATATTGAACCCGAAACCTCAGTCCTTACATTCTCCCCCCCTTAAAAGAATTTCGTCCTCGAAATTGCAATCGCTCACACGATAACTACGGCTAACCATCACATGCCGGGAAAACAGATCACATCAATCATTCTCACCATTCACACACTAGGCTCCACTCAATCGGTCAATTAAATCATCTCTAAGCTAACCAAGTTCCTCAATTCTGCCAAAAAGCTGATAGACCGAAATAACCATATATTAACAAGGCACATATTACAAAACTGATTCTCCATCATGTCCAAAGTATATACAAAGTGCCATAAGAGTTCACAACTACTACCGAATAAGACAAGATAAAAGTGCTCACCTAGCCTAGCATCTCGGACCTCCACTAAGAGACATAACACCACTCAAAGTCCTGGGCTCCTACTGACCACTCGGCTCCTGACCTGCCTTATTCTTCTGGGGACAGTTCCTCGCGAGATGTCCCTGTAGGTGCTTAGAATGACCGTGTGATTAACATGAAATATCTATGTTGTTTAGTGTAAACTAACCTATTAAAAACAGCAACTAAAGTGCAGTGATCGCCAGAAACTTTTAACTTAAAAAGTTTCAAAAGAGATATGATCGCCTACCTTTCAAACGCGGAAGATTGAGTCCTTGGTTCCCCTTCCTCAGCCGGCTGAAGAAAGAGAGCCCTTTCTTTGCTTCTTTTTTCTTACTGTGGAATTTGAGGTTGAGGATCGTCCAGAAGTTGTGCTTGATTTCCCCTTTTTGAATCTCTCGTTGTTGTTGAGTGCAGCAGAGACAGAAACAGAAGACGAAGAAACAATGATGAGAATTTAAGTAGAAGCAGTATCTGAACTAATCATGATGTTAAGCATATTTAAAACAGCAAACTCACTTGTTTAATGGCTTTGAAACCCCTTAGATCAAGTAGGTTTTTGAAAGATTATGCTGTGGTGTGTGTTTGCATGAAGTGAATATGAAGAATGAAACTAATGAAGATGAAAAATGATTGCAGTAATGAAAAACTTATGCCCAATCGGTTGAAGCTTTGAAAGGATGAAGATCTTGAAAGGGACGCCGACTTCTGGGAATGGCAGCGCTCCGGCGTTACGACGTTGCTTCAATCTTCAACTCGCTATAACGCTATGGCTCAACTCAACTCAATTCTCTTCTCTTCTTTTTTTTTTTTCAACATGCAGGGTATTTATAGGCATTTCTTGCGTTCGAGATTAACATAGAAAAATCCCGAATTTATCCATCTTAACCGACAGATAAATACTGATTAATTCATCTTTATCTGTAATTATCTAAAACGCGTCCACCTTGGCTGACGCCTTTCAGATTAATTAAGATAAGGATAAATATCCGGGAAAACTTATCTTTATCTTTATTAGGTAAAACGCGTCCACCTGTGTAGACGTCTTTTACACTAATTAAGATAAGGATAAACATCCGGAAGAGAAGTTAAAACAGCTTAGGAAACTTAAAACGCGTCGACATTACCAGACGCCTTTTAGTTAATTAATTAATTAATTAAAATTCAAATTTAAACGTTAAAATAAAAATAAACTCTAAATGGCGTCCACTTGGGTAGACGTCGTTTAGAATTCTTCATATTTTAACTCAAATTTGAGCTAAAATCAATTCAATTGATTAACTTAAACACATCTGTTAAACCCGACACTTAAAAAGATTAAGAAAAATTAATTAATGATTAATTATCAGACCATTTCGAGGCATTATTATATGATATGAAATTTACTCGAAATGATGTCAAAATTAGCGTGTCTACAGCTGCCTCACCTTGGCATTGTCTTTGCAAGGGAGTGAAATGGAATGGAATGTACTGAAAAGGTGATGCCAAGGTGTGATGAGACACGCTCTTAACATCACATGACTGGAATTTTTCTCAAAATTATCAATGAAGATAGCTCAAAAAAATCAATAGAATTAATCCTGTCTGGATGAAGTAGATAAGAAAGTAAAATACAGTCGATCAACCTCTTCGGAGTGGGAAGTACCCCAGGTCGTAGACACTGTAGGTTTCATCATGGGGAGCGTTTGCCAGCCCATGTGGACGTGCTACAGCCATGATGGATCTTAAAAAGAAAACAAGAAATATTGGATAAAGAATCCAATCAAGGATAGAATTCCAAGGATATCTTCAAGCGAACCTCAAAGATAATCAAGATACTCAATTCAGAATGGAATATTTCATATCATGTTGAAATTATTTGATTAATGGTCTGAAACTTAATCAATAATTAATTCTTATTACAATGATTTCAAAGTCCTACATGATGCATGCTGGGCTAAAAGAAAAATATAAAGTCAAATAATATATAACTTAATCAAGGATAATATTGTTAAATTGTCATTAATGAATCAAGATACCAATTCTTGTAATCCAGTGCTAAGCCGAAGCTCGTTTATCCACGCACCGTTTCACAAAAACGGAACCATCGTCCTCACTAATTAACAATCCAACGGCCTATCCATGCGATTAAGAATCCTCTGGAATTATCACTGTTTTTGTTGTAGAGGAACTCAAATTCCAGTTTCATCAAAACCACAAGGTCCTTGATACACTCTAACAAATATTTAATATATAGTAATGCGAATGCACAATAATTACATGAAATAGAGTACAAGGGTAGAAATAACCGTCTTTTTAGCCACGATCGGGACTTCTTGACTCCCACAGTAAGATCTTCTTGATATTTTCCAGCTTTACTTGAATTTTCTGATTTTTCTGCAATCAAAATTATTAATAATTCCAAACAAATATTTAATTTAAACATCAAAAACCACAGAATTTCGGATAAATCATAGAAAAGCTGAAACGCGTCGTGTCGCGAAGACGCCATTCAATCTTGAAACGCGTCAGTGCTCCTCGACGCCTTTTACTCACAGAAACAGGTTCTTGACTGTTCTCTACTCGAATTCCAACTTTACCAATGCCTTGTATCCTGTATATGACTTGAACAAACAAGTTAAGTATCTGTTTAGGCTTAGCCCCTTGTCTGACCAAATAAATGGTCAATTAATCTTTTCTTTGAATAAATAGTCAAGGGGCATAGCCTTTATTAACAAAGGTAATAAGAATAATCAGACTTAAGCAAAATGCAACATGCAAGCAAACATATGCTCACTGAAAATAAAAGAGATGAAACACACTAAATGCCACAAGCAAATGCTAATTGAAATATTTTTTATGGTTTTGAAATATTCATTTTTTGTTTGGGTTTTGAAATGTGTATTCCTTTTTTTAGATTTTGACAAATGTACATTTTTTGAATTTTTGACTATGCAAATTTTTTTTGAATTTTTGACTATGCAATTTTTTTGAATTTTTGACTATGCAATTTTTTTTGAATTTTGACATATACATTTTTTTTTTGAATTTCGACATATACATTTTTTTTTAATTTTTGACTTATGTATTTTTTTTTGAATTTTTGACTTATGTATTTTTTTTTGAATTTTTGACTATGTATTTTTTTTGAATTTGACTAAAAGACCAGTATGGTACTTAGATCAAAAGATCATATTCATTTATTAACTTAATTTCCAAATTATTCTTTAACAACTTAACTTAAAACCCATCGTGTTTGAACTTGTGTTTCCATTCGTGATCCCATTTGATGATTTGATCCTTAGTCAATCTAAGCCATTCCTTAAGCTTGAAGTACACCTCTTTAGAAAGAAAAGAAGAATAGATTTAGAAAGCCCATGAGAAAGTTCCGGAGACTTAAAAAGATGTCCCTTTCCAACCCTAATATCTGTTGGGGTTCGGTCATTTTCTTTCCGGGGTATTTATCGACCTTGCGTTCCCTTTTGTTTCATTTCATGGCCTTGATGTGACGTTTGTAGTGTATTGGCCTTTTGATTTTGAATTTTGCCTTTTCCTTTTTTTTTTCTATTCTTTTCTTTCTTTGCTTTGCTTTGGAACGGATCTCCCCCATTTTTTTATGACGGCCTCCTACTAAGATGGCGGGTATTCTTGGTAGTCTATTCTAAGCCTCGTTCCGACATCATGGGCCGAGTGTAAAACAGAATTTTACTTTAAAAGGAATGATTTGTACTTTACACTCTTAGTCAAGCTTTTGATATTCTTTAGGACTTGGCATCTCTTGTTACTCACGAATCAAACGTGTCAGTGTGTGCAGTAATGGGTTTGAAGTTAAATTATTCAGACTAACAAAGAAATTTGAATTTATAAATTTTCTGATTCCACTGGTCTTTGTACCATACTGATCGACTCTTTAACCTAAGGGTAGTATTTCTTAAGATGTAAACCATTCCAGGGATGATTTAGCTCTTCTCCTTCTGCATTAATAAGACGATAAGCATTACCAGGAAAAGCGTGCGATACAACATAAGGTCCTTCCCAATTGGGTTGGAGCTTAGAACGCGGACCACCAGGTTTTACAAAAATTCTTTTAACAACCATTTCACCGACTTTGAACTTTCGTTCAATGACTTTCTTTTGATAAAAACGTGCTAATCTGTTTTGATAAACTTTTGCATGATTAGCAGCTGACCATCTTTTCTCGTCTAAAAGTTCCAATTGAGCAAGAAGTGCTGAACGATGTTCATTAATGGAAAATTCCTTGTTCAATTGTACTCTTAATGACGGTATAAGGATCTCATATGGAACTACCGCCTCCATTCCAAATGTTAAGGAATAAGGAGTTTGCCCAGTAGGCGTGCGGATTGAAGCTCGATAGGCCCATAGAGCCTCAACCAATTTTTCTGGCCAATCTGCGAATTTGTTAGATTTACACGTCTTTTTGATAATTTTTATCAAAGTCTTATTTGTTGCCTCTGCTTGGCCATTGCCTTGCGGATAATAAGGAGATGAATGATGCAATGCAATTTTGTACCTGTTGCAGAGGTCCTTCAATTCCTGTGACACGAACTGCGGTCCGTTGTCGGTGACGATGGTACTTGGAATTCCGAATCTTGTGATGATGTTCTTCATGATGAATTTGCAGACAGTTGATGCTTTGATCTCCACGTATGCTTCAGCTTCTGCCCACTTGGTGAAGTATTCCGTTGCCGTGAGAATGAAAGATTTTTGCTTGATGCCGGAATCTGGATTACCAAGGGGTCCAATAATGTCGAAAGCCCACATGGAGAAAGGCCATGGGGAGGAAACAAGATGGAGTGAAGATGCAGGAGAATGAATTTTGTCGGCGTGAAGTTGACACTTGGCACACCTACGGACATATCCTACACAGTCTTCTTCCATGGTTGGCCAATAAAATCCTTGTCTAAGGATCTTCTTTGCTAGCATCTGTCCATTGACATGGCCACCACAAACTCCACTATGAGCTCCTTCCGTAACCTTCCAAAGCTCATCTTCGTCTAAACATCTCAGAAGAACTCCATCAAAACCTCTCTTGTATAGTGCTCCCCCAACTAGGGTATATCGTTGAGCAATTCTCCTGATAGCTCTTTTTTCCTCAGTTGTAGCTTCTTCAGGATACGATTGATCTTCACAATATTTTGCAATTTCATAATACCATGGCTTCTGTTCATCATCCATCTCTTCTAACAGCTCCATCAACATGATTTCTCTTTTCTCCACAATACTTCCATCTTTGAATTTCTTCAGCAACTTCTCCTTAGTTCTAAGAAATGAAGGATCTTTCACGGCAGGTGAAAGACGCCTATGAACTATGATTGATTCAGATTGCTTGCTGATAGAAAAATCAAGGGAAGATGCAAGTGAAGCTAGAGCGTCAGCTAGGATGTTTTGATTTCTAGGGACATGGACAAAGATCAACTTTGTGAAAAGCTTTGAGTAAGCAGAAGTAAGTTCTTGATATGGCTTAAGCTTGGGATCAATAGTTCGATACTTGGTCAGCACTTGGCGAAGAATTAGTTGGCTATCACCCACAATCCTGAGTTTGGTGGCACCATGAAAATGAGCAGCCTCGAGACCAGCAAGAAGTGCCTAGTATTCAGCTATGTTGTTGGTGACTGGAAAGTCAAGCTGAAAGGCTTGTGGAATGGTGACACCTTCAGGTGATAACAGAACGATACCGATCCCCTTTCCATGAGAATTCAGAGCTCCGTCAAAATGCAGAGTCCACATATCATCTCTGATTTGATTTACGGACATCAGTTCCTCATCTGGAAACTCTGATCGTACTGGATCAAATCGAGGAAGGGGATGATGAGCGAGATGTTCTGCTATGGCATAGCCCTTGATCGCTTTCTGTTGAATATAAATGATATCGAATTGAGATAGAAAGCTTTGCCATCGCGCTAACCTATCAGTAAGAACAGATTTCTTCAGAAGGAATTTGATCAGATTCATCCTAGCGATGAGATGGACTTCATGGGCCAGAAAATAATGCTTCAATTTCTGAACAACCCAAACCAATGCTGCACATGTTTTCTCCATCGCCGTGTATCTCTGTTCAGCGGGGTTGAGAAGTTTAGAGAGATAGTAGGCTGCCCTCTTTTTTCCTTCTTCATCCTCTTGTGCTAAGACAGCCCCCACTGCATCATCCAGGACAGAAATATAAAGTATCAATGGTTTGCCTGGAGATGGTGGTCTCAAAACAGGAGGACTTGCCAAATAGTCCTTTAATCCATCAAATGCCTCCTGACACTTATCGTCCCAATCGAATTTGACTCCTGGCTTGGTAAGCTCGTAAAACGGCTTACACCTTTGTGAGTGTTGGGAGACAAAACGGCGAATAAATTGTAACCTCCCGATTAATCCTCTTAACTCTTTCAAGTTTTTGGGAGGTGGCATTTCTCTGATAGCCTTCGCCTTATTGGGATCGATCTCAATTCCCCGTTTGCTGACAATGAATCCAAGCAATTTTCCTGAAGATACCCCGAATACACATTTCTTGGGGTTCATCTTCAATTGCTACTCTCTCGATCTCTCTAATACTCTTGCCAAAACTTTGGCGTGCTCAACCTTCGTTTTAGACTTAACCAATAAGTCATCCACGTACACTTCCAAATCTATATGCATCATGTCATGAAATATTGCCATCATAGCCCTTTGATAAGTGGCTCCAGCGTTCTTCAATCCAAATGGCATGACAACATAACAATATGCTCCCCAAGGTGTAGTGAATGAAGTCTTCTCTTGATCCTCTTCTGCCAGCTTAATCTGGTTGTATCCTGAAAATCCATCCATAAACGATAACGTCTCATAGCCAGCAGTGTTATCGATGAGTACATCAATATGAGGCAATGGAAAATCATCTTTAGGACATGAACGGTTCAGATCGCGGAAGTCAATGCAAATTCTGACCTTCCCGTCCTTTTTCATAACCGGGACTATATTGGCCACCCATTGTGGATAAAGGACAACTCTAATGAATTTGGCTTTGTGTAATTTGTCGACCTCTTCCTTCATCTTTAAAGCCATTTGTGGGTGGAATCGCCTTAATTTCTGCTTGACCGGATTAGCTCCATCCTTTAATGTTAACCTGTGTTCAACTAAAGATGAGTCTAACACCGGCATATCCTCGTAACTCCAGGCGAAAGTGTCCTTATAATCCTTAAGCACTTGTACCATTGCCTTCTCATCCTCTGTAGAAAGATTTTTACTGACGAGGACAACCTTAGGTTCGTCTTCAGTCCCTAAGTTTATTTCTTTTGCGGGCTCTTTGACGGCAGCTGAAGGTTCATCAAATCTCTTCACTCCACTGGCATATGCCTCAGCTGCGTCCTCATCATCTTCCTCATCTTCAACAATGGGGTCCTTTTCATGCACTAACTCATATACCCCGTACCCATCATTGACTGACTCATCATCTGTACAATCTTCTGGCATCTGAATTGGATCTTCTAAAAGCTGAGGGATTAAAGAGCAAAAGGAACATTTATCAGCTAAATCCTGGAGGTATCTTTCTGGAATTTGCCTACCCTTAGGCTTCCTAAACTTCCTAAACTGACTAACCTGCCTAAAACTGGACTTCCTAACTTCACTAAACTGCCTATCATAACCTAAGGAAGATGAAGCAGGATGAAAATCCTGAGATACAGGTGGAAATACAGGGGAATCCTCCCGTGGGGAGGGACAGAGTAGATCTAGGAGAGAATCTTGACCGACGGACCCGCGCGATGGGGTGTAATCGGACAAGTAAGATGTTTCCTCGATAATGATTTGGGAAGAATTTGTTGTAAAATTGGCGTTTTTTTTTGGATATCGGAGGAATTATACATGAAGCAGGAGTGAATACAAATGGAAGGGGAATCAGGCGGAGGAAGCGGCACCAAGGCCAGAGGATTAGGGGGATCATATAGCAATATGTCCCAGATCAAATTATACATCCTCTCTAGGTCGAGAGGAGGTTGTGGAATAAAGTCCCGAGGGGACAGAGTTATCATAACGGGCGGGGCCCGTGGAATATCTTCAATTATGACCCGCGACCAAGTCGGGGTCAAGAGTAGTGTACGAAAAAGAGTATGGAGCATGAAGACATGTGAAGGATATGTCCCCCTCCAGAGCAAATCTGTTGTATAACCAGCTTCATAGGGGTCATCTGGCTCCCCTTCATCAGTTTGTTCAGATAGCAGTATCCGCTTGTCAAAGATTGCGCCAGGGCTCTCAATTAGCTCGTCAATTTGCGGTGGCCACTTGGGTTCTGCAGGATCCAGAAATAGTCTGTTCAGTGCTATGTATAGGTCCCTCAGGTCGAACCATCTGTACCATTCGCATTCAGGGTCATGGAATTTCCTCCTTTTCATAGGCCGCAGAGCCTCCAAGGATTGGTACGTAAGTAATTCGGAACAATGTCTGGCCAAATCCCTCCCATATATGTCATGGAAGTCAAAACAAGAAGTGATGACCACCGTGTTGTCGTGACTAAGTATGGGCCCTTTCACAAAATGTGTATATAGAGTCCATGTTAAGGGATCTCGGCCTTCTTTCAGTAGTGTGGACATTGTTTCCAAGATTTCTTGACCATCTTCTTGCTGAACCCTGTCTTGCTTCAGTTTCATTGGCCTATAGCCCAGACCACTTCCAGGTGCTGCCCGATGATTTTTAACAGGAGTGGTCCTGCCTTGCAACTGTGTGCCCAGACCTTTCCCAGGCTCGTAGCCGTTCTTCATCATGATTCTCCATCCCGGGGTACTCATGCACTTCCCCCTTTTGATAGCATTTAATGGGTATGGAGAAATAGTAGCGGCTTTCAAAGGATTAGCCACTGGACGGTAGACCTGTAATACCGACAGAAAAGGTTGTCGGCCAGGTAAAACAGCAGATTTAATATTCAATGTATGAGCAGCAGCAAGGATCGGCATGCTCGTCACTTTAATAATTCGTCCTTTGTAAGGGAATTTGAGGCATTGGTGATTCGTAGAAGGAATCGCCTCAAGAGTTTTGATATAAGGACGTCCCAGAATGGCATTTATGGAAGGGTCGATTTCTAGAATATGAAATTCCACCTCTGCATGACTTACTGGACCTAGCTCCATCTTTAAATAAACCATTCCCAAAAGGGAACGGGTAGAATTGTCATATGCCGTAACTGAGATGGGGCTAGGCAGCCATTTCTCCTTGGGCACACCGCATAGCTCCAGGGTCTTCGGAGGTAAAACGTTAATTGAAGCCCCTGTATCAACCAGGCATGCATCCACGGCCTTTTTGCAGATATTGACCATGATGCTCAGAGCCATGCTTCTGGCGGCTGGCGGTGCTAGTTTCGATGTGTGAAATGTAATTGAGGGCTGATCCCCCTGAGGAACTAGTAGTGCTGCAATTTTCTCTACCGGCACGTCTTCGTTGACCATCACCTTCTGTAGGTATTCCATTAAGGCTTCTTGGTGAATCTTGGACCTTTTAATCAATTCAAGTACAGTGATCCGTGCCGGTGTTCTGTCCAGATGTTTCAACAAGTTGTATTGAGTGCCTGGTGCACTCTCTTCATTATGGGCTTCCGCAGTCGGCTGTGATGGGCCGTCTCTGACTGTGGACTGAGGAAAGACCTTGTTGAAAATCCTTCCACTCCGGAGCGCATGTTCCTCGACCGTGGAGGATCCGGGTGACACCTTGAGTACCGCAGAGTCGGGTGGCGTAAGCGGTGCGGAGGGTTGATGCGTAGGTGGTGGCGTTGGGTTAGGTGGTGATGGCGCGGTGCGGATTAAAGGCCTAGAAGGTTGAATGGTAGATGGGTAAGTGGTTGGCGAAGTGGGGAATGGTACGCGTAATAGCGGTCTGGATGGTTGGGGCATATCTGGGTAGGTGGTAGTGATAATGGGTGAAGTAGGAAATGGTACGCGTAATAGTGGCCTAGATGGTAAAAGGGGCGCGTTATTGGTTTGCGGAGGGGTATATGATGGAGGCGTAGGAGTGCGGGGCGCAATGGGTCTAAGGAAGGTGGGTAGTGGTAGTGGGTTATTGGGTGAGGGCGAGTGATATGTGGGTGTGGGTAGAGGGGTGATGGTGATGGGTTGTGGTCTGGGTATGTGGATGGTGCGGCGTGGTAGTCGCTCTGCGGTACTTTGAACGTGACCCGTTGAATAAAGAGAGGAAGAGTCCTCTATCCTCCATTGTTGCCCACGACCAGCCTCAGACTGGCTGTTCGTTAGAATGGGAGCAACCTGGTTCTGGTTCTGGTGCTCCGGGAGTGGATTCTGCACTATGCCCATGTTGGGTGGTGCTGCTGCTTGTGCCGGTGGTCTTGCTTGCTGCTGCTGCTGCTGCTGTTGCGGTCTTCTCGCCTTCAGGGCTGATATATATTTCTTCATTTCCTCCCAGTCTATGCCGCCCTGCTCGTTGAGATCATGAATATAATCTCTGAATTGGAAGCAGGTGTCAATGGTATGCCCAGGTTGCCTATGGAAGTAGCAATACCTGGACGTATCGACATTTTGAGGCCAGACGGCCTTTTCCCTTGGCAAAACTAAGGCGTTAGCCGCCATTAAAGCACTGAAGATATCGGCCAAGGATTCTGGGAGAGCCGGGTATTCTGCCCTCTTCGGGCCTGGAGGTCTCCTCTGCTGGTTGTAGTCACCAGGAGGAGGGACATTGTGGTACGCCGGCGGTGCGCGCGGCTGGTACTGTGGCTGTTGCTGCTGCTGATACTGCTGCTGCTGGGGTTGCTGGTACTGTTGTTGCCGTTGCGGCTGTTGCTGTAGCTGTTGCTGGTCCTGATTCTGATTCGGCTACTGGGGCCGCTGATACTGTTGTTGGTACTAGGGGCTCTGCTGCTGTCTGTACCCTTGCTGCTGTGGCCTCTGGTACTGCTGCTGACTCCTCACGAACTGGGGCGAGTTATTGTTCATGGTACTCACTTGCTCATGAGAGAGCGTGCCCTCGGTAGTCGGACCTGTGCTGGAAGAGTTCGGCACTGCAGGCTTCCAAGGCGGAGGCCTGCTAGGTCTATGAGGATCAAAGACCCTAGAGAATGTAGCGTCTTTGAAAGCATTCTGGCAGTACCGTGCTCTTTCATAGAGCTCTGCCATGTTAGTCAAATTGTTCAAGGAGAGGACGAGCTTGAACTGGGGGGTGGCATTGGAAATCAACATCTTCACTTGTTCGGACTCGGACAAGTGATCCTTCACCTTTTTAGCCAGACCTCGCCACCTGTCAGCAAAACTGACAAACTCCTCATCAGGTTTCATCTTTTCTGCAATGAGGTCCGTGATAGACAAGGAGGGTGCAACTCTGTCCTGGTATCGTTGAATAAATTTGCGTGAAACGATACCGTAATCCTCTACTTCTGAGGGTTCCAGGGAAAAGAACCACTCGAGGGCTGGTCCCTCTAGAGATCTCCTGAACAAGAAGGCCAACGACCTCTTATCATTCTGCCAGAAAGAGGATTCATACATAAACTCCTTCAGATGTGTGAAGGGGTTACCAGTACCGTTGTACTTTCGGTACACTGGCATCTCAGAGGGTGGCAGATGGAATATTGGCAGGCTCAGTAGACTGATCTCTGGCACAGCTTTGACCCCCATCATTTTCTGGAGGTTATTAAATTGCTCATCCATACGCTCCATTTTGGCCAGCAGCGTTTGTGTGGTCAGATCTGCTTGGGGAGGAGGAGGAGGAGGAGGTACTTGGTAGGCCTGCTGCCTAGAGTACGTTGGGCAGGGTGGACAATAGAGGGGAGGTCCGGCAGAGCTTCCGCCATGCCCGAGGGCATTTTGATAAGCAGGCGTCTGCGGTCTAGCCGGTTGCCTAGATGATGAAAGCTGCGGCCCAGCTGGCCGAGAAGTAATATGAAGGCCCTCCACGGCCTGATGGATATAAGGAGGAGGAAAAGAAGGTTGCTGAGGAACAGCAGGGGGAGCCACAGGGTTCGGCTCGGCAGGCTGCATGGGTGCCTTCCCCTTCAAAATAGATTGGATCGCCTCGAACTGCTGAGGGTCCAGTCGGGAGGCAAGAACTCCCAGAGCATTGATGAGATCCGTAGGATCAGAGGATGAGGGATCATTCTGATTCATGTCCCCCTCAAGATCAGGATTAGGGATCGCATATTCATGCGTAAGAGGATCAGGATATTGATCACGTGGAGGCAAAAGAGGTGTCCGAACATTCCCATCTAGACGATATGGAATGGGGATAGAACTACGGGAGGCATCAGCATCTCTCCCACTCTCATAGTTGTATTCAGAATCCCGAGGGGCATTAGCATCTCCCTCGTAATTAACCATGGCGTCTGGAGCCACACTCAAGTCCCTACCTGATCGTAGCAACATGATGTTAGATTCCCTTTTCAAAGATTTAATCAAACAAGTTGTACAGAGATTAATCAAACAAGTGGATGCTTAACGTGATTTTAGGATTCCTTGTTGAGTTATTTGAATTGGATTAAACCACAATTTCGCTCGGGGAAAGGATCCTAGTTTCAGTTCAATTTCCACCGTTATTCTCTAGGGCTTTCTCTCACAATGCTTTCAGAATCTAACCAGGACTTCAATTGGTACAACAGCCCGATGATCAAGGAGGAATACCTCGATTTTGGGGACTTATGGAGGTCTCAACGTCAACTTCTCTAGTCTGATCAAGGGACCAACCCAATCAGAGAGAGTTGCTGACGTCGAGTAATGTGTTCCTAAGAAGAGGAGGGTATTAGCCTCAATGCGTATGTCCTGCGGCCTGGATGGCCTCTAATGCTTAGTAAGTAATGGGTAGCTAGCACTCAAAACACAAAAATCTGGAAACTGAAAAAAATTAAGAAACTGTCTGAATCGCGTCGATGGTAGTCGACGCTATTCAAACCAGAACTTAATTTTTCGCAGAAGCAAATGCAGACAGCAGAGAAACTGTGAAGCCTGAAAGGCGTCTAGGGGTGTTGACGCGGTTTTGAAACGCGTCAGCGATCCTGGACGCTTTTCAGTTCGCAGAAACAATTTTCCAGGAGGATTTTCTGGGTTGAATCCTCCTCAAACAAGGTAAAAAGCAGTAAACAATCGACTCATGCAAATTTTTTTAGTTCCAGATTTTAAACAGGATGATTTACTAACTAAACAACTAGAAAAACAATCAATCACACATCATTTTTATCACAAAAACAGCTTTTTGAGTTAATCAAGGGGGGGGCAAGATCTTGCCACTGGGGTGTGCACGTGGTGCACGAGGAAAATTAATTAAACTAAACACTCACCTATTGGTGAGGACGTGTCCAGAGACACAAATGGTGCACCGTGGGTGCCCGATATGATGATAGCAAGAACAAAAAGAAACTAAAAGATGGCGAGACCAAGTCCCACCGTGATCGCCAAAAAAGCTGTAGGTGCTTAGAATGACCGTGTGATTAACATGAAATATCTATGTTGTTTAGTGTAAACTAACCTATTAAAAACAGCAACTAAAGTGCAGTGATCGCCAGAAACTTTTAACTTAAAAAGTTTCAAAAGAGATATGATCGCCTACCTTTCAAACGCGGAAGATTGAGTCCTTGGTTCCCCTTCCTCAGCCGGCTGAAGAAAGAGAGCCCTTTCTTTGCTTCTTTTTTCTTGCTGTGGAATTTGAGGTTGAGGATCGTCCAGAAGTTGTGCTTGATTTCCCCTTTTTGAATCTCTCGTTGTTGTTGAGTGCAGCAGAGACAGAAACAGAAGACGAAGAAACAATGATGAGAATTTAAGTAGAAGCAGTATCTGAACTAATCATGATGTTAAGCATATTTAAAACAGCAAACTCACTTGTTTAATGGCTTTGAAACCCCTTAGATCAAGTAGGTTTTTGAAAGATTATGCTGTGGTGTGTGTTTGCATGAAGTGAATATGAAGAATGAAACTAATGAAGATGAAAAATGATTACAGTAATGAAAAACTTATGCCCAATCGGTTGAAGCTTTGAAAGGATGAAGATCTTGAAAGGGACGCCGACTTCTGGGAATGGCAGCGCTCCGGCGTTACGACGTTGCTTCAATCTTCAACTCGCTATAACGCTATGGCTCAACTCAACTCAATTCTCTTCTCTTCTTTTTTTTTTTTCAACATACAGGGTATTTATAGGCATTTCTTGCGTTCGAGATTAACATAGAAAAATCTCGAATTTATCCATCTTAACCGACAGATAAATACTGATTAATTCATCTTTATCTGTAATTATCTAAAACGCGTCCACCTTGGCTGACGCCTTTCAGATTAATTAAGATAAGGATAAATATCCGGGAAAACTTATCTTTATCTTTATTAGGTAAAACGCGTCCACCTGTGTAGACGTCTTTTACACTAATTAAGATAAGGATAAACATCCGGAAGAGAAGTTAAAACAGCTTAGGAAACTTAAAACGCGTCGACATTACCAGACGCCTTTTAGTTAATTAATTAATTAATTAAAATTTAAATTTAAACGTTAAAATAAAAATAAACTCTAAATGGCGTCCACTTGGGTAGACGTCGTTTAGAATTCTTCATATTTTAACTCAAATTTGAGCTAAAATCAATTCAATTGATTAACTTAAACACATCTGTTAAACCCGACACTTAAAAAGATTAATAAAAATTAATTAATGATTAATTATCCGACCATTTCGAGGCATTATTATATGATATGAAATTTACTCGAAATGATGTCAAAATTAACGTGTCTACAGTCCCTTCCTACCACAGCCAAAACAACTACCAGTGACTAATGGACATATCCAATTGCCATGATACCTACCACAACGGGGACAACGATCCGCAGCATCCCGTCTCGCTTCCTGACGTCTGCTAACCACCGTCTGCATCTACTGAACCGAACCATCTTCATCCTCATCACAAGGCACCTCTTGGAACTCTAGCTCAAAGGAACTCGAACCGCCAGATGAAAAGACCGCTGATTTGTCCTTGCCTTGCTGCTCCCCTCATGCTGATTGCTCCGACTCCTTCGCCATTCGTTGGAACTGAGTCTCTACTGCTGCCGCGCACCGAACCGCTATCGCCAGATCTCTACAACAATGAGATGCCACCATTTCCCTCAGATCATGCCGAAGTCCATCCACAAATCTCTCCGTCCGACGTTCCTCATACTCAGATATGTGTGGGACAAATCTTCCAAGAGCTACAAACTTCATCTGATATTCTAGAACTGACATACCATTCTGCACCAATTCCATAAATTCCCTTTCCTTGGCATTCCGAACGTGCCTCGGAAAGTACTGTCCACTAAACTCTCTCACAAAGTCCTCCCAAGGGATTTCTCTCAAGGACCTATCTGGAAACATCATCCCCTTGATGGTAGCCCACCAATCATAAGCATCATCCTTCAGCAAGTAGGTTGCCAACAAGGTCTTGTCATTCTCAGCACATTCAAGAACATCAAATGCCTTCTCCACTTCCTTAATCCAATGAGCTGCTGCGTCTAGGACTGGTTGACCCGTGAAAGAAGGGGGCTTCAACTTCAAGACCCGCTCCATCACCATGGACTGGCCACCTCGGGAATTGGACCCCTCACTTCCATCTCCCTGCTGGTATCTAGACGTTGCCCCAATCATAGCTTCCATGAAACGATCCACATTATGCCCTTCTGCCCCCGAACTGCCATCATCTGCCCTCGAACCACAAGCCAACGGAACTCTCCTCTTCGGCGCCATTACTACCCCACAGACACGAAAATTGAACAAAAACACGTCAAAACCTACCAATCTACACCAGTAGTCATCGCCTGTACAGACTCGTACTTATTGTTGGACTATAATATCTAACCTAGTTTACCACATACTCGACCAGACTGAGCTCTGATACCATCTGTAACGACCCGCCATCCTATAATCGGGAATCCGATTACTAAATGGATGTCGGACCATTAACTACAGGTTCACACCCGGATCTCACACAACGCATCTAGAGGAGTAAGCGTTAAACAAGGCTAAATATAACAATCACACGGACCACAAGGAAATTACGAGTGCGCAGGAAGGAAATTAATAATGTCCGTATACAGTCCAACAATAATTACATGGTCCAACAAATTAAATAAGTACAGGCAGAAGCAAAGTACAACAACATCGGGGCATACCCCGGAACTGAGATAGCTACTGGTCCGCACACCAAGGAGACACCACACGCCGTCACACGCCACGAGGTCCACACCTGAAACCGCAGGGAGTGAGCCACACCAGAATTGGGCTCAGTAGGGATCATCCGATCCCTGCCTCCCACTCACACACCCACAAGTGTAACAATACAGAAAGATGGTAATTAAATAAAGCAGTAAACACAGCTCCCAAAACCTGATATGAAACGTACACACAAGTGATGCAGCAGGCACAGTTCTAAGTAAACCAAATAACCCAACACAAAGCCACAAATCATAACCCAAGGTCCAACTAAGCGACCAAATCACATTGTCGTCCGCAAACAAACGTCGCCTCACAACACCACCAACACTTACGCCTGTCCGCCCCTACAGTGTTCCGGGCACCGTAGGGTGAGGTAGTGAGTCAAGCTAGGACTAACTGGGACCAGTGAACCACCACTGCCCAGCTACGTGTGCACACAAGCAGTCTAGACTACTGTCCTACCGACCGAACTTCCTCTACGCCAGGCCTCGGCGCTTCAGGAGGGCCCTGGGGACCGGCGAAACCCCCGTCAAGCCGAAGCTATAGGGACTACCCACAACCCTAACCTCCCGGGCTGTGTCAGGCCAAAGGGCGAAGGGTACCACTCGCGACCTTGATATCACAGCTCACATCAGGATCAGTGGCTAAAGGGGTAAAACAACTCCAACAGTACCACAACCAGTTCCACAGCAAGAAACGCGCCGGAAGCTGCCACGACAAACAGGAAAACTCCGACCCGTTGAGACCAAACAGCAACCCCTCGGATAGCGCACTGGCTACTCCGGCCCGACGGGCTCAAGGTGGTTCTGTTTACCTCAGCCATAGGTGAAAACACAACATGTACCCCTTCCCCACCAGTACGGCAACAATGCCTCACAGACACCAAGGTCCTCCCACTTCGGCACAAGGTGACAAACGTAAACCACAGCTGTTCCAATTCCACAATCGTATAAGCACACACACATGATATAATCTCACTTACACAGAAATCCCCAGCCTCGATGTACAACTCAAAGCATGCATTTGTTGAACTATCTAACAGTGAAACATGTGTTAATAACAAGAGTTAATGAAGTTTTGCCTTGAATCGCGTCGTCCGTGGCCGACCCCATTCAAGCACCCTAAACTGGTTCATTTAAACCCGGCCTCAGAATCTGGCCTAAAAGGCGTCGTCCTGGGAAGCCGCCTTTTCGAAAGGCGTCGCTGTCCTCAGACGCCAATCACAACAAAACCCGAAACTTGCAGAAACCTCAATCGAGGTAATTTCTGCCTAAATGGCGTCGTACTGGCCCGTAGCCATTCTAAATGGCGTCGTCCAGGTGAGACGTCATTTAACGCCAGAACCCCAAACAGACAGAACCTCAAACAGGGAGATTTCTGCCTAAATAGCGTCGTGCTGGTCCGTCGCCATTCTAAATGGCGTCGTCTAGGCACGACGTCATTTAGCGCCAGAAACCTGGTTCCGTAGCTCAACCCGAGGGTCCCCCTTTCCACCCCAGATACCTCAAAAACACACCAAAACAGAAGAGGGAGAAAGAGAAACCGATCTACGATGTGAAACTCACAAATCCATATACATAAACACGGCCATTCCACTAAGAAAACCCTCTTAACATGCTCATTCTACGCCAAACACATCATGCTTCACAATGGGAATCACGGGTAAGATAACCACAATCCATGCAAGGTTCGTCCCCCTACCGATCTCTTGAACTCCTCTTGGCTCCGTGCCGCCAAACCGTCGCACCGCAGATCGCCGCCGGTACCCCGAGGACGTCGCCACTCCGCTGGGACGTCGGCCGCCGTCCGGAGAATGGAACGCCGCGAAGGAAGTGGTGGTGGTAGTGGTGAGAGGTAGAGAGGTAGTGGAGTGGTGGAAGAGGAAGAAGAGGAAGGGAAAGGAGAGAAGAGGGTCGGAGGGGGGGTGGAGAGAGCGAGGAGAGAGAGTGAGAGGGTGAGAATGAGGGAAAGAAAGGAAGGCTCGCGGGGTCAATCTGAAACAGGGTAAAACGCGTCGTCCGAGACAGACGCCTATCAGATGACAGGACGGGCCGTACTGACAGAAGCTCTGAAACGCGTCGCTCACCATAGACGCCGTTCAGACGACAAGACCGGCACCGTACACTGACATCGCAGGGTCGCAGTCTGAATGACGTCGTCCATCACGGATGCTATTCAGACGACAAGACTGGGGTCGTACTCTCGCGGCCCGAAACTCGCCCACGTGGCACAACATCATTAAACTTAAATGGCGTCCACCCAGCAAGACGCCTTTTGAAAGGCGTCGTGCAGTCTAGACGTCATTCAGAAGGAACTCTCATGACCCCTTAGGGTCCAAACCAGGAGATCCGGCCCGAACCCAACCCGAATACTGAACCCAAAACCTCAGTCATTACAACCAATGGCTATGTGTTTGCATGTTTATATTATATAAATGTTATATAATTTTGGTGATTAATTGTTTGGCTCCAGTTAATCACCGTGTTGTCCATGACTACATAATGAACATGTATGGTTGATCCATACTTTTTAGTTTTTGATTATGAATCGATTGCTAATATCTAAGTATAGTTAAATATATTCGATATATTTATAAACTAGTACCTAGGATGAGACCAACTTAACATAAACAAAACCTTCAACATAAAGTCTAAGCCGGAGCGTGAGTCATTGATAATGCACCGCGTGGCTCTCTATCAATATAGTTCTTAGAACTTGATTTAGTGATGGCAGTTTCTATATGTTTACCCGAGATCTGCCACCATCTGATGAAAGGACTATTAACTATGGCATCTTGATATCTTGAGATTGGAATAGAGGAACGGTGTAGCTATTCTCGCGTTTACTCGGGAGCTGCATTCTTACTCTACTCTGTCACGTATTGATGGTAAAGTTTAGACCAGGTATAATAGTCTACTGTGTTTACCCGGGACCATTAAAGACCTGGGAGCCGAAATAAGATCGGATATTGCAAGGAGTTGCAATTACCATGAGATGGTTTCTCTAAGATAATAGTATGATACTATGTGTTTATCCGAGGTCATACTGTGATTCTTAGAGATTTTGATCCTCACTAGGAGACTGTCGGAGTCTTCCGTTCTGTATACCTGAAGGTTATACAGTCCGTCGAAAAATAGTGGAAAATAATTCAAGATAAAAGACCATAATTGAATTATAAGAACTATCTGCTTAAATCACGTTATTTCCTTCGTTCACTAAAATATCGTCTGTTCGAGATGTTGGCATGCTGGATGCCAATACTTCTCATACTCAGACTGACTAGAAAACTCTAAAGAATGTCTTTAAGGGTAAGTGAAAGTCACTATCCTAATTAGGTATCATGAATCTTCTTACTTGGATAGACCAAGGTAAAGAGGTACTCATGGTATGCCTTTTTGAAAGGCAATCATTGTCATGAAATCTCTTATTTGGATAGACCAAGATGAAGAGATATTTATGATATGCTTTTGAGAAAAGGCAACTGGTAAGATTTTAAACAATCGAACTTACACTTGAAAGGATGTAGGAAGGTCAGCTGAGATAGAGAAGTAGCAGTTCTCCCACTGTGATCAATATAAGAATATTAATAAAGGCAAAACGAATATAGAACTTGAAAGAAGTTTCAGATATTCTTATTATCAACTTTTGCATGTCTATTGAAGAATTAGCATCTCCAATATGAGATATTGGAAATGGTTCTCAGAACTGCGATGGTATGTACACTTAGACAAGTAAAAGAAAATCGAGAAAATGTAAGTGTTGAGTTAGACTCAACAATTGTTCATGATATTCATAGGTTACTGTCAGACAGTAAATCTTTGTATATCTATAGGAGTCAAATATGAAACTGAATAATTGTTATTTAGTTGCATAAGATATCAAGAATAACATTGCTTGAGAAAGAATAATAATTGTTCGAATCAGTCAATGCACTATAGATTCTTGATGTGACATTTTATGTGATGAATGTTCACAAGTCTCCTATAGAAATGAACTGTGTGAATCCTGATTATCTATGGTATTGTACACATGATTGTATAATAAGAAATTATTGGTGCTAATACATACTGATGTAAATAGCTCAATATCCTCTTAAGGCCAAAGATAATCACTCCCATTTCTTTACCTTATAGTTTACTCTTGGAATGATTTACCTGTATGTACTTAATGTAGTACAAGTCGAATGCATCTGAGAGATTAAGGTATAAGATCAATATAAAGTATTAGAATTTTTGATTTGATCAAAGAAACTAATACTTTAGTATGTGATTCACATAAATCATTAAGAGGATAATTGTATCCTCGCTCGATTGATCCTCATAGAACATCATAATAATATGATAGAATGAGGAATTGCACCTTATTAAGATATGGTGCAATAAATATAATAAGATTTGCCTAATTCTTATCCTTGTGAATATGAGTATGAACATTAGATGTCTATACTTTACAGATGGTTCCAAATAAGTTAGTGTGTGTCCATATAGGATATGGAAACCAAATAATTCATATGAGATGTGAATTATGAACAAACCTGATTTTAAGATCAAGTTATACCATGATGTGAATTTGTAAAATGTCTAAAGAGTTTGGACATTACATTTATTGGTCAGGCGATATTTATCGTCCTGAAAGTTGTCTTCTATGAAGAGGAATATGTGCTCAGAAAAGAGAGTGGGAGCTGATAAACTATAAGATGTTCTAGATTTACAAGTTAACATAAGATTATTAGATAATCTATAAGTTGTTTGGAACCACTCATAACACACATTAGAAAGCTTAATAGATTTTTTTAGATTCTCTCAATTACTAGAAGAATATGTTTGATATATCTGATTTAGCAAGATGAGAGGAGCTCAAAAATATATTGTGATCTAAAATCTATGATAATGATGCTCTCTGTCATTACAACTTTGAAATTGATAAGTTTGTTAGAATTCTACTTACCAATACTGCCTATCATATGATGAGATGATGACAGTTGGATATTAAAAGCGTTCTCTCAATGTGATTGAGGTAAAAATGTATATGATACACCTTTAAAGCTTTTAGAATATCCAAGAAGCAAGTTATGATTTCAAAAATTATTTTGAATCAAACTGAAGCTTCTTAAGTTGTAATAAAAGTTTTGACTTAATAGTCAAATACTACGTGATCATTAAGAATGATTACAGATTGTGTGTGTTCAAAAGGGACAGTGGGAGTACAGACGCTTTTGTAATGCTTTGTTATAATAACATCAAAGTTATTGAGAATGACTTCAGGATGTTACTATCAGTAAAAGCATTATCAACCATGTTTTCTTCCATAATAGGTTTAGTTATAATATCCTACGTATTGGAAATACGAATCTATTAAGATAGATCGGTGGGGATATTATATTGACCTATATGTCAAGATGTTTGGCATAAATTTCTTAATAAGTCTCAATTGTTGAGATATGGAATTTATTCTTTTGGGAAAAAAGTTCCTTAGAGGATACAAGAGTGACGCATCACTAAGCACTTGAGAAGTACTAAGGATGCACTCATGTATATAGGGAGGATGATTTGAAATTATGAGTTCACATTGACTCAAATAATAGATTCAACCTTCTAGTAGAAAGGAATGGATTGGAAGGATTTCAATCCATAACTCGATATTAAGGTGACGATATAAACAAGTGATACTGTTATTAGAACAGTATGGATGAAAAAGTTCATCCCAGAACTAAGATGTAGTTCTAAAAGATCTCTGATAAAATCTCGTTGTTGTAGGACAACAGTGGGAGCGATCAATTGTGTGATCGAACAATGGTTTCTTCAGAAGTTGCAGAACATTTTGAGGCTCCTTCACAAGTTTAGAGACAAAGGATTAAGAGGAAATAACGTAATGGAAATATTCTATCTATAGATAATTTAGCAGATCCCTGACCAAGTCTTAGTTACAAAATTTATGTGAGCATTACCTAGATTTGATGGAGATCAAATGCGAAGGTGATTGGCTTGAGTCCAAGTGGGAGATTGATAGATATAGGTGTCCTCTAAGCCAATCATAAGGCACCTATTTCAATCTGGTTCACTAATCAATGGCATTAAATTTATTATGTAGATTGACATATTTGTAATTGCGCATAATGAAATCCATGAATATGTGCAATAGTCATCAGATTATGATGATATCATAATAATGAGACTGATGACTTATAAACACACATTCTCAATTGTTCCTAGTCGTAGGATGTTTGAGAAAGACATCAAACATCCAGTAAGACTAGTACAGGTTATTCCAGCTCATATGATGAGGGTGACTGATCTCGTTAGTTACTCGTGTGGAGACACAATGGTAAACCTGTAGGTGCTCATTGGTGAATGAGTTTACTAAACTGAACCGACATGAATCGCCGAATGGTAATTTACCTAACTGTCAATCGGCTTGATTTATCGTCACAGTGGCGTGGTTGATCTTTTGACTTGAGACATTAAAGACACCTTATCGGTGGACTTCTGGACTTTGACCTTGACCTACGAATCCCTATCCACGGGATCTCTAATAGTCAAGGATCAGGTCCAGCGGAAGACCATTGAAGGTGATTGTGTGTTCAATAAAGGATCGTTCGCTCTCAGGTAATTGGAGAGAGAATGCTCTAGAATAGATCCGCAGGAGTCTCTGGCCAGAGCAGAAACAATATTAGAAAAGTAGTTTTCGGATATTATACAGCGGAGTCTGATTCAAGTGAGTTGACCATCTAGGGTTTGACAGTTGACCATACCCTAGGTTAACTCGAGAGCATTGTGCGAACGAAGGATTATAGCCACGTGGTAACTGTAGATGGACAGGTTCCATGAGTGGGTTGTTGAAAGCCATTACCTTCCGGGATTATGCGGTGTTGCTTGGCACCCAACTTGATCGGAAGTCCGACCGAATTTACATGCGATGTTAATTTGGCTAAGTAATTAGTTAATCTAGATATTAATTCATTACAATAAGTCAATAACTAGTTATTGGACTTAACGGGCTGAAAACCGGACTGGTTAATGGGCCTAGAGGGTCACACGCAATAAGATTCTCAGTCGGTGGTACTTAAGTGGGATTTATATTAACTCAGGGACTTTTGTGAAAAGTCGCGCTGACTTAATATATATACGCGCTGTTGAGAAATCCTGGGCCAAGCTCCAGGATTTTCCCTTGCTGGTTGTCCCCCCTTTTCTCTCTCCTCCTCTGGGTGCCCCGTTCGAGGTGCCGGAATAGTCTCCATCTCCGCCGCGCGCGATTCCCGAAAGTCGAGAATTCCTGTCTACGGGTTTCCGAACATCGTTGCGGCGACGGATCTTTAGCGAGCGAGCTGATACGAACGAGAGAACGAGGACGAACCACCGCGGAGGTTCGCGTGGATACCGTTGGAGGCCGGATGCTTGTGTGGCTCACGGCATTGCCTCGATGGAACTGAATTCGAATCCGTGCATGGTAATCAGATTACAACTCGATTTTTTGTTTTAGTTTTTCGTTCCGAATCGGATCAGTGGGCATCGGGCGGGATATTTTATTTGTCATTTCCTCTGCGTTCTTCACGTCTCGCCCGGATCCTAACATTCCGATCATGGCTAGTAAAATATATTTGAAATGAGTTCGTTCATGCCATATATGTTATATGTTAGTTGATCTATTCATACTATTAGAATACACATTTGATTTGGTAAGCTTATATTTAATGATGTTTTTACTTGAGATGTATGTAGAACTGTGTAAGAACATATTTATTATAATTGTATAATGTGATTTGTAAAAACATACTATATGTTATGTCATGTGGATGGTTTGAAGCCTACTGAGTGGTTATACTCACAAACCCTATTAACATTTTCATAGTCTAAGAAAGAGAATCCGGAATTCGACGAGACTTCTGATTGAAGCATTTGACATCTTTAGGAGATTACTTAGATTCAAATTTATAGCTTTCTTAGATTTTGATGTAGTAAGGATAATGAGAGATTAATGTATTTTTCTTTATTTTGTGAGATTAAGAATTAATGTACAAATTGTTGGATATTGTAATTTGTGAATTTTGGTATTAGCTATATTTGGATATTTTATATTAATTGATAGTTATGACATTTATTTAAATCGTTTCGTGGTTGTTTAGCTCTCATATCTATTTATTATGATGGGATCTATTATGAGATTATGTAGTCGGAGTCTAAGTAAAAAAAGAAAAAGACTCATGACAAGTGACTGGACTTTCTTTAAATCCATGCAAGCTCAAGGAGGGATAGTCATGTAGAAGACAATGGCAAGGATGGAGTTATAGGGAGTGGCACAGTGGGGAACAAGTTAACAGATCTAATAGAAGATGTGATGTGTGTTGATGGCTTGAAGCATAATCTGATCAGCATCAGCTAATTGTGTGACAAAAGATGTAAAGTGATCTTCGAAGCAGTAGAATGTACCATAGTCAAGGATGATGAAGTTATCTTTAAAGCTCAAATAGACAAAAATCTATACGTACTTTGTCTTAAAGAACTCAAGGAACATGATGTCTATTTAACTACAAGCAAATCAGAGGAGGCAGAAATATGGCACAGAAGATTGGGTCATACTAGCAACAATGCAATTAACAAGTTCATCAAGCATGATCTGGTTGAAGGGTTGCCAAAGCTAAACTTGAAGACTGCAAATATCTATGCTGCTTGTGCTAAAGGAAAGCAGACTAAGACCTCATTTTAGTCCAACACACTTGTGACAACCACCAAGCCTTTGGAATTGATTTACATAGATCTATTTAGACCTATAAGGACAACCAGCCTAGGTGGAAAGAACTATGGGTTTGTCATGGTTGATGACTACTCTAGATTCACCAAGGTGGCATTTTTGGTTTGAAACCTTCCTAAAATTCAGCAGAGTTGTACAAAAGAATAGAAATTCAGTATCATCTGCATCAAATCTGATCATAGAAGAGAATTTGAAAATGCTAAGTTCGCTGGATTATGTGATAAGTAGGAGATTCAGCACAACTTCTCAGCATCAAGGACATATCAACATAATGGTATAGTAGAAAGAAAGGACATAACACTCCTTGATATGATTAAGACTATATTGTCAGAAAATAACTTGCTAGGATACTTCTGGGCAGAAGCAGTTAACACAGCATGCTACATAATCAACAAAGCCATGATCAGACTAATAATGAAAAAGATCCCTTATGAACTGTATAAGGGAAGGAAACCAAGATTGGACATCTGAAGCCATTTGGATGCAAATGTTTCATGCTCAATAATGAAAAATACATCCTTCGTAAGCTAGATGCAAAATCTAATGAAGGTTTGTTCTTAGGGTACATTCTAAATCTCATGAATATAAAGTTTTCAATAAAAGAACTCTTGTAGTAGAGCAAACAATTCATGTTTTGTTTGATGAATCTAACCCATCTTTCAAAGGAAGGGAAAAGGTTGATGACATTGATGCAAGTGAATTGATCAAAAGAATGGAGAGCACATATCACAACCTTAAGGGTAATGAAGAACCATACTTGGAGGATCTATAGCAACATAAAGAAACTCATAAGGATCTACCCAAGGAGTGAAGTTTCACAATGATCATCCCAAGGAGAACATAATTAGAGATCCTGAACTGAGATAAAAAAGCAGAAGTAAGATTATTCCTTGCGACTACATTGCATTTGTTTCTCAAATTGAGCCTATGACAGTTAATGAAGCACTGGCAGATGAATCTTGGATTTTAGCCATGCAAGAGGAACTGAATCAGTTCCAGAGAAACTAGGTTTGATTTCCAGTACCAAGACCATCAGATAATCCAGTAATTGATACCAAATGGGTATTTAGAAAAAGAAAAGAGATGAATCTAGTGTGATAATTAGGAATATAGTCAGACTGGTTGCTCAAGGCTATTTCCAAGAGTAGAGCATAGACTATGATGAAACTTATTCTCAAGTTGCTAGACTTGAGGCAATTAGAATTCTACTTATATATGCATCTGCATTTGAGTTAAAACTTTTTCAAATAGATGTCAAGAGTGTATTTTTAAATGATTTTATAAAAGAAGAGGTCTATGTTGAAAAACTTCTAGATTTTGATGATCGTATTGATCCAAATCATATTTTCTAATTGCGTAAGGCACTGTATGTTTAAAACAGGCTCCTAGAGCTTGGTATGAAAGCCTATGTATTTTTTTCATTTAACATAATTTTACTACAGGTAAAGTGGATAGCACTTTATTTATTCAATCAAATAAGCATGGAACTTTCATTGTTCAAATCTATGTGTATGACATTATTTTTGTAGCTACTAATGAGAGCTTGTGCAAGAAGTTTGAAAAGTTGAGAATTTGAGATGAGTATGATGGAAGAGCTGAGCTACATACTTAGACTGCAGATCAAGCAAAAGAAGGAAGGAACTCATCTTTGTTAGCCGAAATACATTAAGTATCTAGTAAAGAAATATGGTTTTGACAAGGCTAAAGGATTAACAACACCAATGAGTGCCTCCACTAGGTTGGATGCGGTCTTAAAGGCTAAGAAAGTAGATTAAAAGATCTACAGAGGTATGATTGGATCTTTACTTTATTTAACTGCTAGCATACCTAATATTTTATTTAGTGTTTACATGTGTGCCAAATGTCAAGTAGATCCTAGAGAACCCCTTTTTATTTGTGTCAAAAGGATCTTTAGATATCTGGTTGATACCTGTGAATTAGGATTATGGTATAAGAAATGTCTAGATTTCAGTTTGCTTGGATATTCGGATGTTGACTATGCTAAATACAAGATAGATAGGAAAAGTACCACTAGAACTTGCCAATTTCTTGTAGGTTGCATAATTTCATGGTCTTCCAAGAAGTAAAACTTAGTAGCTCTGGCAATAGCAGAAGCAAAATATGTAGTAGCTAGAAGCTGCTATGCTCAACTGCTATAGATCAAACATCAATTGGAAGACTATGGCTACCAGTTTGAAGGGATTCTCATGTTGTGTGATAACACAAGTGCAATCATCCTGACTGAGAATCCTATTCATCACTTCAGAACAAAGCACATTGAGGATAGACATCATTTTATTAGAGATCGTGTAGCTAATGGTAACATTTATATTAGTTTTATTGATACTCTACAACAATTAGCTGATATCTTTACAAAATGCCTACTGCAATTTGTTTTAAGAAATCAGCTAGCTTTGCATTTTTTTTTAATTAAAATGTATACATCTCCAAAAGGTTACGAGGAATAGGTTCATACTTTGATTAATCAATTATCCATTCTCCTCTGACTCACAAGCGCCATTGCTTTAAAGCTTTAATCGATTAACTTCCAGTAGTTAATCGCACCCTACTTTACCTTTTTCTCCTTCGGTCAAAGACTTACTTTTTGACTGATCCTATAAAAGAGGGAATCACTTTACTCGTACGATTCACCCCTAAATTGATTAGCACCTTACTTGTTTGAACTTTTTACTCCCTCTCCTTCTCCATCCCCGCACGAGGACGATCGACTTTCTCTATTCATCTTCTTGTGACTTCTACAAAGGTAGGAATTTTCTCTTGATTCTAAGTTGATCCTATCATTCACCTCTTTCCTATGAGCATTTCGAGAACCTTATGGTATTCTTTCTTTCATTCTCTTGTTCCAGAACCCTACCCTTAGATTGTTTAGAAATGGCTAGTTAGTTGGCACAGGAGACATGTGCGGCCACAAGGGCATATTTCTCCTTTGATGCTGAGTTTGAGAGATTAAATATGGTCAAGGTATATTTAGCTGATTTAAGAGATAAGGGGCTACCATAGGTGGAAGAGAATCTGAATGCAATAAAATGGAAAACAATATATGAAGTGGATAAACCTTGCTACCAATAGCTAGTGAAAGCCTTCTATATTATTATTGCAGTAGTTTCCCAGGATCTTATTTCAGCTAGAGTGAAAGGGAAGATTATCGATGTAACTCCTCAGCTGTTAGAATAACTGTTTGTGTATAAAGTAAAGGGGTATAAGCCAACTAGTTCAAAGTCTATGGAGATCAAGGCAAAAAGAATTGCTGGGCCTAATTATGTTCTAAAACAGGAGACAATTGATGTCACTCAATTGTCTGCTGATGAAGTTTGGCTTCCCCCTAACCCGACTTTTATAGGGGAAAGACAACCAAGCTCACCACCTCTTCGTCCCACCTAGGATATTGAGAGGGGCCAAGATGGTCTATGATGATGACTGACCAGGCGCATCGTCCGAAGCCGAAGGGATGTACCCCATCATAACAACTCAAGGTATCTCTTCACCCAAGAGATGGTGCCATGTATACAACCGACACGTCCAGGATTGTTCGGGGAGAGCAAACAGTAGGCGGACATCATCTCCTTCCTTCTCCTTCCTTCTCGTTCAATTATAGGCATCTTTTCAAAGTACAACCGGTGTCCCATTTCCCATGCCTATAGGTGTTATCAACTCTCTTTAGGCTTCTTGTTCAATGTCACTCCCATATTCAAATTTCAAATTTCGAAGTGAGGGAGCCAGTAATGAGGGGTGATTGGGATCTGGCCCAATCAGGCCCAACTAGCCGACGGCCCAAGGGCCTGCAACCTATAAACTGTTACGCAAGGGGGCCACGTGACTTCTCCTGATACCCTGACAGGCAAGCTGCAAGCTGGGACTCAAAATGTGCAGGTGCTGGTTCCCAACAGAGATAAGCCTAAAAGGACCAACATCTTAGTCGGTAAGACCCGAGATCACTGGCGTCTCGGTCGAATCTCCCGAGTGCCAAGAGGGGCCTACCCTCTTGGTAACCCAAAGCCTCTACTTCAACTGGAGGAGGCCAAGTCCCTAGACTAAAAGGTCATTGCCTCCCGGTTGTCCAAGAGAGTGGAGGCCCCCAGGGTTGATCTATAACTCCACCCTACCATCAGGAAGATCTCGCGGTCTAACAGTGTAACTGTCTATTTAAGGTAGGTCCCCATGATCGGCTCCCTCCATTACGAGAAGAAATCCCTCCATCTAGCTTGATATCCCAGCCCCTCGATCAAGGGGCATGGATTGTGAACCAATTAACTCCACGAGGGAAACAACCCCCATGATGCCGCACGTAGAAGAGATTATATATACACAGCCTCTTTCCTGAAGAATACCGTACAATGAACCCTAAAGAATTCTCCATCTTCTCAAGAACCTAACTTAGGCATCGCAGGATCTTTCGCTCCAATAGAAAGAGGGGCCCTCTGACGTCTCTTCTTCCTCTTGCAGGCTCTATCATAGGGGTTTCTAATTTTGCAAATTCTATTCAGTAGCAAAAGATATGATTGGACAGTCATCGTCGCCTGACCAATTTCTGACCGCTACAACATACATCTCCTCAAAACCGTAGATTAACTCCCACATTCTTGCACGCTATTGAGAGATGGAAAGTGAGCTGGTCCTTCGTAAAATATAGAGACTCAAAGGTATTTAAAAGCCATATACTAGTTAGTAACTAGAAGATAAGATATATATCTCCACATCGTTCTACGTACGATTTTCAGAAAGTACATTTTGATTTAGTATCCCTCCTCCATAGTGGTCTCAGAAAAATTCAGTCAATGCCCCTACAAGATTCCTACACGCTAAAGTTGGAAACACAACATTCCTAGCTAGCCCGTCAAATTGATCTTCTATAGTGAAAAGCGGGCCCGTGGAAGATAAAAACCTACACCAGGTGGGCATCGACAGGCCCAGGTTCAGATCCCCTCTTCAGCATCTTAAAGTTAAACTGCAAGCTTATTAAAAGGAGATTCCAGCCTTGTGCTTCCGTACCACAAGAATATTCATCGGTTAACATATCTTCTCTTGTTGCAATGTGCTAGGCCACCAGCTCTAACTCCCACCAAAAGGCCAAGCTTCGTTCTTGACCATCCAGGTTTGGATGGCATGATGTGGTCATGGACGGGTGGAGGTAATGGGTTATTTGTGTTAGGTTCTCAGATTTCTCCGGATGAGACTCACGCAGCGGAAAATAAAATAAAAATAGCAATCCGTTTTTCCTGTTTCGAATAAATAAAATTCTGATAATCGGATTATCAGAACTTACCGTGTGCGGATTCGAATCTGCAACCGTTCGGTTTCGTTGGTGCGACACCGCAAGCCGCGCAAGCGCCCGGCCTCTAGCGGAGTCCACGCGATCCTCCTCGCGACGGATATCCTCACGTTCCTCGTTCTTCGCGGCCCACGAAACCTCCGCCGGTCGCCGCAACGATCGCCGCAACGCGCAGACGATTTCCCGTCGAACGGGAGTCGGAGAAGCGGCGGAGCAGATCTAGATCTGTCTGGGACGCCAGAGAGAGAGAGAAAAAGAGGAGGGACGGCTAGGGTCTGCAACAGCTTGGCCTGCTCAGCCCGTTCGCTATGTTTTATACTAACCGTGCGGTTTTTCATAAAAACCCCCGGTTTATATAAAACCCACTTATTTATCCATCGCCTTGAGAATCATTTGCGTGTGACCTCTAGGCCTAATTACCAGTCCGGTTAATAGCCCAATAAGCCCAGTGACTCCTCACTAGCTTTATTAATCAATTAATAACCCTTTATTAATTAGTTAATCAATAGAATTGATATTGCACATCGAATTCGATCGGGCCTCTGATCACGTTGGGTGCCAAGCAACACCGTATGAACCTGGAAGGTATCGGGGTTAAGTAATCCACTCTTTGAATCTTTCCACCGACAGTTACTGCGTGGATATACTCCTTCATTCGTACAATGCTCTCGAGTCAACTCAGGGTATGGCGTGATGTCAAACCCTAACCGGTCGACTCACTTGAATTGGATGCCGCTGATGAATATCGAAAAACTCCTTTCCCGATATTATCGTCTGCCCTAGCCAGGGACTTCTGCGCATCCTTCCTAGAGCATTCTCTCTCTAAGTACCGAGAGCGAATGATTCCTTATTGACACACAATTCCCTTTGACGGTATTCCGTTGTACCCAATCCTTGGCGTTTTAGAATCCCGTGGCTAGAGATTCGTAAACCAAGGTCAAAGCACAGAAGTCCACTGACAAGGTGTCCTTGGTGTCTCAGGTCCGAGGACCATCCACGCAACTGCGACAATAGAATCAAGCTGGTTGACAATGAGGTACAATACCATCCAGCGATTCAGTCGGATCAGTTCAGTGAACTCATTCTCCAATGAGCACCTATAGATTCGCCTTAGTGTCTCCACACAAGTGACTTATAAGATCAGTCACCCTCATCATATGAGCAAGAGTAATCTGTACTAGTCTAACCGGATATCCGATGTTCTTCTCGGATATCCTCCGACTAGGAACAATTAAGAATACGTCTGTTTAAGTGATCAGTCTCATTAGTATGATCTCATCATAATCTGATCATTATCGCACATATTCACGGACTTCATTATGAGACGATAATTAATGCGATTTACACATAATGAATATTATGCCATTATATTAACAAATGAACGAGATTACAAAGTCAGATTGGCTTGTAGGCCACCAAAGACTAACAATCTCCCACTTAGACTAAAGCCAATCACCATTATACAGTAAGCCTATAGACTCTAGGTGATGCTCAAACACAATTTGAGCCAACGGCTTTGTCAGTAGATCTACTATATTGTCGACAGATGGAACTCTTTCCACTACTACATCTCCTCTGGATATGATATCTCTGATAAGTTGAAAGCGCCTCAAAATATCTTTCGATTTCTAATGAGACCATGGCTCTTTCACTTGTGTAGTAGTCCCATTGTTGTCGCACAACAACGGAACATGATCAAAGATGTATGTCCAAGTCGGTGATGAACTTCTTCAACCACACTACTTCCTTGAAAGCTTCAGCTGTAGTGATATGCTCAGTTTCAGTCTTTGAATCTGCAATGGTTGCTTGCTTGGAACTCTTCCAGCACACTGTTCCTCCATAAACAAGGAATGTATCCTTAGTTCTTCTCAAGTACTTAAGAGTACATTTCACTGCCTTCTAGTGCTATTCTCCTGGATCAACCTGAAATATGCTCGTAACACTTAGAGCAAATGCAATATCAAGCCGTGTACATAGCATAGCATACATGACAGATCCTATGGCAAAGGCATAGGGTATTCTATCCATAAATGCCCTCTCATTAGGAGTCTTAAAAGACTACTCCTTTGAGAGACTAATTCCATGTCTCATCGGTTTGAGACCTCTCTTGGAATTTTCCATACCAAACCTTTTGACTATGGTATCTATGTAAAAGGATTGGGTCATTCTAAGCATCCTCTTTGATCTATCTCTATAGATCCGTATTCTCAATACGTAGGATGCTTCTCCCAAATCCTTCATGGAGAAGTTTTTCGACAGCCAGATCTTTACTGATGACATCATAGCTACATCATTCCCAATGAGTAGTTTGTCGTCTACGTAAAGAACTAAGAAGGTGACTGCACTCCCACTGGTCTTCTTGTACACACAAGGCTCATCTTCATTCTTAATGAAGTGATAAGACTTGACAGCCTCGTCAAATCTCATGTTCTAGCTCCGAGAAGCCTGCTTCAGTCCATAAATGGACCTTTGAAGCTTGCACACTTTATCTGGAGATTCCTTGGATGTGAAGCCTTCTGGTTGTATCATATACACCTCTTCCTCAAGGTTGTCGTTGAGGAAGGCAGTCTTCACATCCATCTGCCAGATTTCTTAATCAAAACGTGCAGCAATGGCGAGTAGAACTCTGATCGACTTTATCATGGCAACTGATGAGAAAGTCTCGTCATAGTCAATTCCTTGTCTTTGACGATATCCGTTTGCCACCAACCTTGCCTTAAAAGTGTCGATCCGTTCATGAGCACCGATCTTTTTCTTAAAGATCCACTTGCATCCGATGGATACAATACCCTCGGGCAAGTCCTCCAATTTCCAAACTTGGTTGGTGTACATGGACTAGATTTCTGAGTTCATGGCTTCTCGCCATTTCCCGGCTTCTGGGCCTTTTATGGCCTTATGGTAGGTTTTAGGATCATCATCCTCATTATATTCTACCTAAGACTCACCTTCAACGATAGGTCCTACATATCGTTCGGGTAGTTTAGGTAATCTACCAGATCTACGAGGCTCATGTGTGTGTACCTGAACAGATTTAGGAACTAATATTTCATCTGATGATAATGCAGCTGTTTGGAATTCTGGAACCTCTTCCAGTACTATTTTACTCCCACTGTCCTCCTGGAGAAGGTATTCCTCTTCTAGGAAGACAGCTTTCCTGGCAACAAATACCTTTTGTTCACTAGGATGGAAAAAATAGTATCCAAAGGTTTCCTTTGGATATCCCACAAACCTACATTTATCAGTTCGTAATTCCAGCTTGTCTGGATCATGCCTCTTTACATGAGCAGGACAACCCCAGACTTTAACATGTTTAAGTTGTGGTTTCCTGCCTTTCCATATCTCATATGGAGTAGAGGCCACAGACTTACTGGGTACTTTGTTCAGTAGGTATGTTGTTGAGTCTAGAGCATACCCCCAGAGGGACACTGGTAATCCCAAAAAGCTCATCATGGAATACACCATGTCCAACAAGGTGCGATTCTTACTTTCCGATACACCATTTATCTGTGGTGTATATGGAGGGGTTAGCTGAGAAAGGATACCATTATCCTTCAAGAATTGTGTGAAATTAGTACTTAAGTATTCTCCTCCTCGATTCGATCAAAGAGCTTTAATACTCTTTCCTAACTGCTTTTCTATCTCATTCTTGAACTCCTTAAATTTCTCAAATGCTTCCGACTTGTACTTCATTAAGTACACATAGCCGAATCTTGAGAAGTCATCGGTGAACGTGATGAAGTATGAGAAGCCACCTTTGGTTTGGGTGGATATAGGACCACATACATCCGAATGTATTAGTTCCAGAATGTCCTTGGCATGTTCTCCATGTCCAGTAAACGGAGATTTTGCCATCTTTCCCATAAGGCAGGATTCACATATCGCAAACGATTCGTAATCGAATGCAGTTAAGTAATCATACTTGTGCAACTTTTGCAACTTGTTTTCGCCAATGTGCCCAAATCTACAATGCCACATATAGGCTTGGTTCATACAATTCTTCCTCTTTTTAAGAACATTATTAATGTGAAGATTGTAATAAGAAACATCTAGCAGATATAGACCGTTTACTAAAAATGTTGAAGCTATTGATTTATTACCATAATAAATCGAACAACTTCTATTCTCAATAGACAACCTATATCCCATCTTGTCCAAACAAGATACTGATATGATGTTCTTTATTACGCTAGGAATATAATAACAATCTTCCAATGATAGATGTCTCCCGATGGAATCCTGAGGTTTGCTGTCCGTACAGCAATCGCCGCAACTTTTGCGCCGTTTCCTAGCCTCAATTCCACCTCACCTTTTCTCAGCTTACGCTTACTTGTCAGCATCTGCACATCATGGCAGATATGAGAAGCACATCCGATATCCAATACCCAAGATGTGGAATCTCTAACTGACAAGTTGATATCTATCATATAGATATCTGAAGCTTCAGACAACTTCACCTTTCCATGAGCTTTATCGTTAAGGAATTCCTTGCAGTTCCTCTTCCAGTGATCATTCTGCTTACAGTATAAGCAATCACCTTTTACTACTCTTTCGCCTTTGTCCTTCGAGCTTTTATCGTTAGCTATCATCTCTGCTTTAGGGGCATCGAACGCCGATTCAGCAGGAGGATCAGCTCCTGGGACAAAGTCAATGTGCTCAGATCTGAAGATATTCTTCAGGTTTCTGAACCAATCCGAGTAGATCACGTAAGTCAAAAGGGCATCAAGTATGCCACGGAGGGGGTTATTCGACGACATAATTCCCTACAGGAGATAAGTAAAATCTATTTAGCATATATTCAATTATAAAAGATAAAACAAGACATGGTCTTTTGTTCAAGTTTTAACTCCCACTAATTTTCGACGGACTATATAACCCTCAGTTATACAGAACAGGAGACGCCGACAATCTCCTAGTGGGGATCAGAATCTCAATGACTTGTAGTACAACCTTATGGATAGCACAACAAACTGTAATACAATCAAAGAGCATCCAACTCATGGGACTTGCAACTCCTTGCAATATCTGATCATAGCTTTGGTCCCCAGAGATTTAATGGCCTTGTAGATAGCACAACAAACCACTAATTCTGGTCTAAGCTAACCATCGTTACGCGACGAGCATAGATTTGCATGCAGCCCTTGTGGATAGCACAACAAAGCTATATGGTTTCTCTACCCCGATCATATAGGCATCTAATGCCATAACCATAGTTTCTCCTCCCAAATAAACAGGCCTTGTGGATAGTACAACATACCTGCCTAAAGTGATTCGAATCCTATGACTATAACGATGGTGGACCACGCAGTAAGTTCTTAACTACTCACGTTACGGCTTAGAGTTTATCTGAGGGTATTTAGATAACTTTTATCTTGGTCTCTCCTAGGTGATAGTATATAAATATATCATATATATTTACTAAATACCATACTTGCTTTGATTCATAATCAAACATTAAAAACAATGCATCACATATATGTCTAGTGTGGTCATGGATAGCACAGTGGGTTTGACTGGAGCCAACAGTCAAACGCACACACAATTCTAATATAACATTTACATTAGAGAATCAGCAAACACACAGGCAAAGGATCTGCATCACATCGCCTTCCTGGTTGCATATGTGGATCGTCCTCACTCTTTCCTCGGTTGCCTCGATCAGATTACAATAATTCTAGAATTACATGTAAATAGAAGAGGGCCTTATAGCGAGTACAAGAGAGAGGGAGGTAGAAGTACATTGGAGAATGAGAGAGGGAGAGATACGTAGATATCTATTTATTAACAATTTAATAAACATCCATCATTCATTCACGATCCACACAAACACATCATTCATCACATGAATAATTAAATAAGTGCATATTCATGACCACGGTGTGTTTTAAACAATCCACACATGATTCAACGCATCACATGGCTAAAATAAAAGAGTTTTCAAAATATATAATTTTGGCTTTCAAAAAACTGGGATCCAATCAAAATTGATATTTGAATTTCGAAAACACTTTTAATTAACTTAATATGCAATCAAATCTGATTTAAAAGCATTAAACACACATCACATGTGCACACACTCCGAATTAATTAATTCCAGATTATTCCATGCAAATTAGAACACTTCTAATAATCAATCTAACAATTAGATTGAAACCCCATTAATAATCTAACGGCTTCAGCGATCCATTTTTCCCGTTTCGAATAAATAAAATTCCGATAATCGGATTATCAGAACTTACGGTGTGCGGATTTGAATCCGCAACCGTTCGGTTCCGTCGGTGAGACACCGCAAGCCGCGCAAGCGCCCGGCCTCTAGCGGAGTCCACGCGATCCTTCTCGCGATGGATATCCTCACGTTCCTCGTTCTTCGCAGCCCACGAAACCTCTGCCGGTCACCGCGGACGATTTCCCGTCGAATGGGAGTCAGAGAAGAGGCGGAGCAGATCTAGATCTGTCTGGGACGCCAGAGAGAGAGAGAAACAGAGGAGGGGCGGCTAGGGTTAGCAGTAGCTTGGCCTGCTCAGCCCGTTCGCTATGTTTTATACTAACCGTGCGGTTTTTCATAAAAACTCACGGTTTATATAAAACCTACTTATTTATCCATCGCCTTGAGAATCATTTGCGTGTGACCCTCTAGGCCCAATTACTAGTCCCGTTAATATCCCAATAAGCCCAGTGACTCCTCACTGGCCTTATTAATCAATTAATAATCCTTTATTAATTAATTAATCAATATAATTGATGTCGCACATCGAATTCGATCGGGCCTCCGATCACGTTGGGTGCCAAGCAACACCGCGTGAACCCGGAAGGTATCGGGGTTAAGTAACCCACTTTTGGAACCTTTCCGCTGGCAGTTACCGCGTGGATATAATCCTTCATTCGTACAATGCTCTCGAGTCAACTCAGGGTATTGTAGACACCAATTTTGGACCACCCTTTTGGTCATGAACCATATCCATCATTAGCCCATCATCACCAAAGCCATCATTTTATCCATCTCATTTAGCCCATTAGATTTTCTCACATAATTCAACCCACTAAATAATCAGGCCCATTAACCAATCTCCGCTTCCTCTCACCCGTGGAAGGCCAGCCAACCCGCCTTCCACCATCCCTGGAAGGCCAACCAGCCCGCCTTCCACCTTCCTTGGAAGGCCACCCCTCGCCTTCCACCACTTCGTGGAAGGCCAGCCACCTTGCCTTCCACCTCTTGGCCACCTTTTTCACTTTTTACCACATTTTCGTGGAAGGCCAGCCAGTCCGCCTTCCACCACCCTTCGAAGGCCACCCCTTGCCTTCCACCTCCTTCGAAGGCCACCCCTCGCCTTCCACCTCCTTCGAAGGCCACCCCTTGCCTTCCACCCCCTTCGAAGGCCAGCCGGGCCGCCTTCCACCACTTCGTGGAAGGCCAGCTACCTGGCCTTCCACGGGAGTGGAAGGCATGTTGCCTGGCCGTCCACTCCCTAACCACCCCCTTGACCTCGTCTTCCCCACGATCTCCTCTACTCGCCGCCCTCGTCCCCACTACTCTGACCACTCCCCACTCCAGCGACTGTCGCGCGCACCACCTCCGACCCTTGACCACTTCCTATTGGCTGAAGGTTGATTTACGGGGATTTAGACCCCTGTTTTCTCCTATTTTCCCTTGACCTATTTAAACCCCCCATATCCTCTCGAGCAAGGGGGTTAATAAGGAGTTTTTGGTAAGAGGTTCGGAGAGGTTAACGAGGAGTTTTCTGGAGGGAAGGCTCAGACGAGGTTGGCAAGCGAGTCTGCTCTGAGGAGTCGAGCAGACAAGGAGTTAGCTTCAAGGAGAACCCTCCGCACTCCGCAATGGGCTTGTCTTCTTAACCTCCTTTCACTTTTTCTTGTTCATTTCATTGCATCCTCATTCCCATCCATGCCGTAGCATTCTCTCTCCCTCTCACTTTTCTTTCTCACTTTTGACATATTACTTCACTTTCCACACACACGAGCACCCTCATTTGCATGCATGCATGTTAAAATGACCTAGTAATCCCTACCCACCAGAGGTTTCCAACAAAAAAAAAACGGGAGGCGGGTGGCCATAACATATGGTCACCTTCCCTCCCCACCGCCCATCCGGTGCGTTCCCCTCCGATTTTAACTAGTTTTTACATCTTCATGGATAGATTCTGCATATTATAGTTCTAATCGGGTTGTTTTCTGTCTTGTCTTTCCTTTCCAGGAATCCTTATCACATTTCCGCGTGTAGAGTGCCGGGCTCTCCTCCTCTGGCCGGCCGGAGGAAGAGAAGGAGGAACCAGCATTTCCCGCTCCGACAGAACGCACGATCACCTCACACTCCTGCGGAGCACAGGGACTGAAAGGTAATGCTCCTGACGATCACACCTCAATTTCTTACTCCCCTTAAATCGCCACAGTGCTAAGACGAACGGAGGGACCCTCGATCCGAAGTCCGCAGCCACGGCGGGGGACGTTCCGGGCGCCTACAGCCCTCTGGCGATCACGGTGGGACACCTACTTGCTTACTGGCGCAAAAGGTAAGAAGGTAAAAAAAAATATTTTCCGGACGGCCCACCTCCTGGCCGTCCAGATCTTGGACGGCCAGAGCCCTAGCTGTCCAGCTCAGTTGGACGGCCAGAAGCTAGGCTGCCCAGATCTTGGACGGCCAGCGGCCTGGCCGTCCAGCTCAGTTGGACGGCCAGACCCTAGGCCGTCCAGATCCTTGGACGGCCAGAGGCTTGGCCGTCCATCTGCCTGGACGGCCAGCCCCTAGGCCGTCCAGAGTGGACGGCCAGCTGCTTGGCCGTCCAAGTCCCTGGACGGCCAGCCCTCCGGCCGTCCAGCTCCCTGGACGGCCAGCCTTCCGGCCGTCCAGCTCCCTAGTTTCTAGCCCCGCCCTCTCTGTGATTCAATGACCCGCTGTTATTCCATTATTTCTGATTAAATTGTTGCGCATTCTAGTTTGTTTTTTTTTTTTTTTTTTTTTTTGTTTACTGTTCTCTTGTCTTTTCTTTTCTTCTCTTGTATGTTGGACTGTAGGTTAATTCCAGGGTACTATCGGCGGGAGTTTTTAAGGAAGAGCTGGCATCACATCTCTAGTCACCTCTCCCGCAGGATCTGACTCTCCACCTGAGGATTCCCACTTGGGTGTGACTAGTCTTATTCTGTTGGGAACCTCCGTCAGTCTCCGCGAACCAGGGATTCCCACTTGGCCGCCGAGTAGGTTGCACCTGAAACCACCCCATAGGAACCTCGGGTTTGTGTGAGAGATTAATTCAACCTTTCCATTTACAATCATCCACCTATAGGTGTCACTGAGAGAAATATTTTCAAAATTTAAGACATCTAATTAAACCTTGGTGGAACAAGTTTTGAAAAGTGAAGGGTCGTTAAGGGTTTGAACTTGATTTGTTAGAAACCAACACTCATAATGCACAGGTAACCTCTCAAGTGAAATATAAAATCTCTTAGGATTTGTATTTCATAACGAACCAAATGTATGGTAACACTGTGTATGATGACATGTATGAGTTTGGTAACAATGTCACACACAACCCTCTGTTTGAGATTGAAGAGGATCCACAACAAACATTTGTGGGTATGTTCCAAACACCTGGAGAGGAATTTAGGAGAAGGTTCTTGGATGAATCATCTTCTTCAGAAAGTGACCCTATAATGTCCAACAGAACCCTCCGAAACCCGAGTGAGGACCCGGAACTTATTGCTGTGTTATCACGGTACACCCGTAATCAACTCATCCGGTTGGCCTCTTGTGGCAAAACTCAAGATGCCACTCCTCGGAGAACTCACTTCCAAGGATCTCCCAACAGAGCTCAGACCTGCATCAACCAGCCAACTCCTACTCCAGTTGCTCCGCCTGTCATGCCGATTCCAGTCTCTCCAACTACACCTCTTCCCGAGCAGAAAGAATTCATCTACAAAAGTGAGGTTGAAACCTGTGTGCGTAAGCTCATGGCCGAGAAACTTACCCTGAAACAACCGCACTCTCTCTTGAGCTATTGCAAGCTCCCACCGGCCTACTTTCCACCAGGGTTTAAAGTACCTAAGTACAGGAAGTACGATAGTACTACTGACCCCCATCATCATTTGTCTGAGTTTCTCATGGATTCCCACCAGTGGCTCTTCGATAGGGTCCTCCTTGTCCACCTTTTTCAGAAGTCTCTCGAGGGAGAGGCCTTGAGGTGGTTCTCTTCTCTACCAGCCACTGACCTAAACAACTTTGATATGGTCTCTGAGAGGTTTATTACCCACTTCAACCACATGGTAGCCTTGCCCCCCACCTTGTTTGATCTGGTAATGGAAAAAATGAAGTCCGATGAAGACTTCACTCATTTTGTCAATAGGTGGAGAGCTATGGCTTCTAGAGCAGAGGTCGTTATCCCTGAAGCATAAGAAGTCACCATGCTTGTTAACAATGCTACCCCCAGCTTCGAGCAATTCTCATGCTTAGCGAACTTCAGACATTCGCTCAGCTGTATAACCGAGCTAGGGTAGTTCAGTCCCAAATCCGAGACTCCACTCTGCCTTCATTCTTTGAAAACAGAAACAGGAACAAGAAAACCACACCAACTCCTACCACAAAAGGAGTTACCATCAATGAACAGGTCAGCATGCTGGCACCACCAACCAGGGTTCCCAATCCTCATCCTAAGTCTGACACTCAGCCCAACCAGAAGCAATATGCAGTTGTTCCTCCCCCGACTAATTACAGTCGTCCTATGGCTAAGCGAGCTTCATATCCACCTCTGCCGGAATCATTGGCAAACATCTTTTATGCCTTGCTAGCCTGTAATGCCATTCAACTCCCACCTCAAAGAGAAGGTGTCCCGCGCAATACGGACACATCCAGGTATTGCCCCTACCATAGGATCACGGGACACACAATCTACAATTGCTTCACCTTCAGGGACTGGGTATATGACTTGAACGATGAAGGGCGGATAAACTGGGAAGACATGAGAAAAGCCGTTGATGCTTTGAAGGCTAAGAAGGAACTGGGAATTGTGAAGGACCCATTACCTTCTCATCAAGTAGGTCAAGATTCCTCTAGCTCTCAAGGAAAGGTCAACACTTTGATCAAAGACTTGGAGCCCGTAACAGTTCGCAGGGAGCAATACTGGGAGTACGAAGGGTTCGGGATAAGACATCAAGATCCCACTTGGTCGCGTGAAACTAAAGGAGTTACTCCGGAAGTCTCCATGCTTTCCCTTAATGAGCCTTTGGTCCTAATCCGGCCCAGAGAGCAACCGGCAACCCTCAAGCCGGTCACTCTCATTCAGATCCCTCCGATCATAGCCGAGGGACCCACCCTATCTATCTTCTGTCCAACCAGGAATCAGGGTTCAATGATTGGCTTCAATCCCATTAGGTCACCATTGGAAGCAGATCCAATTTCGGTAGGGGTAACGCTCAGGAATCGCATCATTCCTCCGAGCCAGCCCTTGGACTCTCAAGGTAACTCACTCCCTACCATGGGGAATGCCCAGTCTGAGTATGACATCCTCCAGCACTTAGAGAAGACCCCCGCTAAGATCTCTATCCTCGAGCTTATCCGAAAGTCTCCCACACACAGGGAGACGTTGTTTAATTTCCTACAACAAATCACGGTCAATGAGGATCTTCCTAGTGGTGGGGTCACTAATTCTATCCTCTTAGTTACTCAGACTCACATGATCTCCTTCCCGGAAAAGGATCTAGCTCCCCCTGAGTGCCGATCCCTTCCTCTGTGCTTAACCGCCATTCTCAATGGTCATTCAGTAGACTCCATTCTACTGGACACCGGTGCCTCTATCAATGTCTGTCCCCTTAAGACCCTCAAAAGGATAGGGATAGACCCAGAGAAGGTTGAGTCAACCTCTATGATGGTCTCAGCTTATGACAATTCCCAGAGACCAGCAGATGGGAATATCTTCCTGCAACTAGAAATCGGCCCGGTATCTATGATCTCGGAATTCTACATTATGGACGTTAAGCCAATCTACAATGCCATTCTAGGGAGACCATGGATGGACCAAACTTTGGGAGTCCCATCCACCAACCACCAGTGCTATAAGTTCCCGTATAACGGAAAGATTGTCAAGGTCAAAAGCACTCCCTACATTGAGTCATTGGACTCAGTGACAGCAGAGCAAATTCCGTCCATGATAACTTCCAGGAAAGGCAAAGAGCTTGTTCTTTCATCGGTGAATTCTCACCTAAGCCCTAGGTCGGGCATAGGTTGGCAGCTCATGAGTAAGATGGGATATAGCTCAAGCTCCGAGTTAGGGAAAGAAGAACAAGGCATTCGTGACCCCATCTCAGAGAACCCTGTCAGTGGGGGATGTGGCCTGGGTTATAAGTTTACTGAACCACCAAAAGAAGCAAAGGTATGGTCCCTCATGAATCATTTTGTAAGAAAGAGGCAGGAATTGCCCAGGATAGAGGAGGAAGTGCAAGAATATCATGAGGGTAGTCAAGAGGAAGACTTTGGCATATCATCCTTCTTTTGTGAATCAAGCAGCCCGCCGGTAGGGCTTTTCTTGGCCAAGAATGAACCAGCTCCAGCTACGTTCATTCCTTTCTTGTTCCACCCACCTTCCGTCTCGATGCTCTCAGCTCCGACCGACGCTATTTCTTCTGAATGTTTCATGTTATAGGCGTTCAGTCACGAAAAAAAAAGTTCAATTCCCATCCTGAGGGAGGGGAAGTCACTTTCGAGGAGCTCGCGTGCTGGGGCAACCCCGCCGTCACTGAATCTTTGTCCCAAGGGTCTACCCTTGTCTCATCCAGGACAAAACTGACCCGTTCTCCAAGCCATGTACATAGCAGTTTAGGAATTAAGATAGCTTCCTCCCTGTCTAGAAATTGTAGGGCTAAGCAAGTTCCTTCATTCTTAGTTCAGGAATTAGCAAATAGGTGTAGAGATCTGGAAAAGTTGGATAAGTTTCTTCAGATAGGGGACATCTCCGAACCATTGGAGTTAGTGAAAAATGAGTCTTGCAGTGATGGTCTGGGAGTGTTTGAGCTTAGTGAAGAGGAAGAGGTGGATGACTTGGTCGAACCACTTGTGAATGGGACGAGACAGTTTGATGAACCTTCATCAGCTATCGACGAACCCACTAAAGAAGTCAACCTTAGAACAGAGGAGGATCCGAAGATAGTGCTAATTAGTGCCCGTTTGAGTCCAGAAGAAGAAGGGTCCATAATAGCCGTGCTCCAAGAACACTGTGATGGGTTCGCTTGCTTATACGAGGACATGTCCGGATTAAACACTGAATTGGTGGAACATCGGCTAATCCTCAAACCTGACGCCAAACCCGTGAAACAAAAGTTGAGACGGCTACAACTGGAATTAGCACTTAAAGTAAAAGAAGATGTTGACAAATTACACAAGGCCAAGTTCATCCGGGTAGTGCTCTACCCTAAGTGGGTAGCTAATATCGTCCCCGTGGCAAAAAAGGACGGAAAGGTTAGAGTTTGCATAGACTTTCGCAACCTCAATCAAGCCTACCCAAAGGATGATTTCCCACTACCTCATATAGACTTGCTGGTTGATAACACGGCTGGATTTGAGATGTTATCCTTCATGGATGGTTTTTCGGGGTATAACCAGATCAGACTAGCTGAGGAAGACCAGGAGAAAACATCTTTTATAACTCTATGGGGAACTTATTGCTACATGGTCATGCCATTTGGGCTTAAGGATGCTGGAGCCACCTACCAGAGGGCTATGATGGCAATCTTTCATGACATGATTCACATTGACATGGAGGTCTATGTGGATGATATCTTGGTGAAGTCTAAAACCAGGAAGGGACATGCTCAAATCCTTAGGGCTGTAATGCAGAGATCAAAGGAGCACCAACTGAAAATGAACCCAAAAAAGTGCGTATTTGGTGTTTCTTCTGGAAAGTTGCTAGGATTCATGGTAAGCAGAAGAGGGATTGAGGTTGATCCAGACAAAGTGAAGGCGATAGTGGAAATTCCCCCACCTAAGAATGTCAGGGATATAAAGGGTCTCATCGGCCGTTTGCAATTCATCAGACGGTTCATATCTCAACACTCTGTGAGATGCGAACCCTTTTACGATCTATTGAAAGGAGGGGCAAAGTTCATTTGGAGCGATAAGTGTCAAAAGGCCTTCGATGAATTGAAGAGCTACCTCCTCAATCCACCAGTCCTTATGGCTCCTATCCCGGGGCGGCCTCTATTGCTATACGTCTCCACCACTGAAGAAAGAAAGAGTAGTGTACTATCTTTCCAAGCTTTTCAACGATGCCGAAAATTGATACACTGCCATAGAAAGGACATGTGCGGCCGTCGTCTGGGTAGTGCAGAAATTGAAGCACTACTTCCTCGCCCACGAGGTCAAACTTCTAGCAAGAATGGACCCGATCAAATATTTGCTAGAGCGGCCAGTTGTAACAGATAGGCTGGTGCGATGGCAGACCTTCTTGAACCAATTTGAAATCACCTCAGACCTTCTTGAACCAATTTGAAATCACCTATGTAAATCAGAAGGCTGTGAAGGGGCAAGCAATTGCCGAGCACCTAGCTCATCACCCACTGCCCACATTTTCACCCGTCAACGAGGAATTCCCGGATGAGGAGTTGGGTCTAATAGTGGATGATACTCCATCCTGGTTCCTTCATTTCGACGGGGCACTTAATTCTCAAGGCAGTGGGATAGGAGTGGTCCTCGTATCTCCATAAGGGGTAAGTATTTCGCATGCTTGCCAACTCTCCTTCTCAGTGACCAACAATGTCGCTGAATATGAGGCTCTCCTAGCTGGCTTAAAATTGGCGTTGGTTCTTAATGTCTTGGAATTGAGGATAATTGGAGACTCTCAACTAATCCTTCGCCAAATCGTGGGCAAGTACCAAACCCGGGATTCGAAATTAAAGCCATATCAGGAGTTAGTGAAGTCGCTAACCAGACATTTCAGAAGGATCACCTATGTGCATGTGCCTAGGTCTCAGAATATCCTAGCAGATGCCCTGGCCTCCCTATCGTCTACATTAGAGATTCCTGTCACCAAAGGTTCAGCCACCATCACTCTGCACAAGCAAGACTCGCCCTCCTTCCGGGACCCCTGGTTCCAACAATTCCTCCGCTCATCTGAGCACATCTTTGCTATCACGGATGAACTCACTCCCGATTGGGATGATGGGAATCCGTGGTATTTTGATATCATGAACTATCTCCGCGATGGGTCATTCCCATCTTATACCACATCTTCTGACCGTAAGGCTATCCGCCGTGCATCTCAACGATACCTTATCTTAGGCGGCCGCCTTTTCAGGAGATCCTTTAGCGGAGTGCTTCTTCGGTGTCTAGATGATGCCGAAATTCATCATGTCATAGAAACAGCTCATGCCAGTGATTGTGGCGGTCATATCTATGGTCGTGCCTTAGCTCAGAAACTCCTCATGTCCTATTATTGGCCTTCAATAGAGGCTGATTGTTCCATATTTGTTCAGAGGTGTTTGAAATGCCAGTTACATGCTAACAAAGTTCATGCACCTTCTTCATCTCTCAAATCCGTCATTTCCCCGTGGCCCTTCGCCATGTGGGCATTCGACGTTATAGGACCTCTAGAGGATCGATCAGGCGAAGTAAAAAGGAAAACATTTATCCTAACCGCCACTGAATATTTCACTAAATGGGCTGAAGCGGAAGCATTTGCAGAAATCAAAGCATCCACGGTGGTGAAGTTCATCAAGCGCAACATTCTCGCCAGGTTCGGGACACCACGTGATCTCATCACCGACAATGGACCACAATTTATCTCCCAAGAGCTCCAGGACATGTTCAGTAAGTATGGCATCAATTTGCATCATTCTTCGCCTTACTACCCACAAGGAAATGGTCAGGCTGAAGCCACCAATAAAACTCTCATTCGAATCATTAAAAGAACTTGCATATCACATAATTACTCAGACTGGCCGGATCGCCTAGTCGAAGCTCTTTGGGCGTACTGTACTTCTGTCCGAACCCCCACCAGATAAACACCTTATTCACTAACATTCGGAACAGATGCGGTACTTCCATATGAGATTCTCTTCCCTTCTCTAAGAGTGCAGTTAGACAATGGAATTAGCGACGCCAAGCGTCGTAAGACCATGTTAACCCAACTGGAACTATTAGACGAAAAAAGGATGATGGCGGCAAACCATGCTCAAGTTTACAGAAATAGGATCGCAAGATTCTATGCAAAGAAGGTTCTCGAAAGAAAGTTTGAAATTGGGGAAATAGTACTCAAAAGAAAAATGATCAAAATTCCTGGTCCCAGGAGCAAAATGCAAGAAAATTGGGAAGGTCCATTTGTAATCAAGGAGGCATACTCAGGTAATGCATACCGCTTAATCAATGAGAAAGGAGAGGAATTGTCCCACCCATGGAATGGGGTGTATCTGAAGAAGTTTTATCCGTGAAAACCCAAAAAAATCAAAAATAAAAAATCTCAAAAAATCAAATATCCAAAAAGCATCAAAAATATTTGTAAATATGTACATACTCCAATGAAAATGACAAAAAAAACAGAAAAGACACAAAATCCAACTGTCTGGTGACTGCCATGTAACACCCTGTCTAGGTCTAGTTGCATGATAGATTGAGATAACATTAAGGTTTGGCTAAGACTTTAGACTACCAGAACCTTGGACGTGTCTACTTTACTTTCATACGGATCCCTATGATCATCTTGAGATGCACACACTTACACGTTTTTTCAAAAGAGAACCTTTTTAAAATGAGTCCCAAGTCTTTAGTATACTGTCAAAATGCAACCTTTGCTCTTCGTCTCTCGACCAATCAAGACAGTTGACGCCCTTAAACGGTCGAGCTCAGCAAATTGCGGTTCCTCCACAATCCGATAGATGTAACCCCTCAAAAGGGCCCAAAATTGAAATGTAAAAGACCAGAGCACGTGAAGAGGGCAGTGTCCCCGCAGGCGGAACATCAAATAACCCCAAAAATGTCAAGAGCGGAAAAGAAATGCAAAAAAGAAAAGGGGGTTCAAGCAATCGTGAAAAAAGCCAGGTCGTGATCGTGCCTGGCCATGAAATCTAATAAAGGCCTGAAAAGTCAAAATAGGGGCATCTAGGAGGTCAAAAGGAGTCTGTTTTGTCACAGCTCGTCCTTTTAACGGTTTTGTCAATCCTCCTGTGAGGTTTATCTCCAAAATTTCTTCACTTTTTTCCCCCTCAAGGTTTAGCACGAGATAGCTATCTAAAGACCGAACATCATTTTAAAATGGTTCGTTTTTCAAAAATCGTCACATGCTCACATGATCACAGGAGTCTAAAATGGGTGAAGAGTAATGTCGATGCTTCTGGTGAACTAATTTCTTAACCATAATCTCAATGTGTACTCTCGAGAACTTCGGGCTTAGGTCAATGCATGCACGTCACCAATCGGTGCGACGGCGTTTGATTCCGGGTCAGCGTCGCGCAGTTGACCGTTAGGGTTCCAAGGTGTTCCATCATATACCTTCTAGATTGTGAGGAAAGAGACCCGGGTCGGGCAAATTATTTACCTCGAAAACTTTTTGGGCAAACTTGGTGGTCGGAAGCAGCTGGGAGCCTAAGCATGGCATGACGGTATTGTCGTCAGTATGAGTCTTAGCCGGTCAAGGTTAGTTTGAGGAGTCTAGAGGCCCAAATCAATCTAGATGCGTGCTTAGGATACCTGGGAAGTTGAGTGTGCATTTCCCTTTCATCATTCGACCAGGCTAAGTCTGGGCAGTCACCAGGTAGATGGAATAAAAAACAAGTTTTCTAACACATCTCATTTGTTAATATCTACCAGCATTTGCATATTTACTTGCCGCATTAGTTTCAACATCCTTCCATTTGTCTGGTTAGTAAGACACGGCCCCTTGACCCTATGCGAAGGCTAGGGAAAAGGTAGTTGCTCTTTTTAGGCAATGAGCCGAAAACAGATACTACTAATAGTTTCCCCAATGTTGTGCATGCAGGAATAACAGGTATGGACAGAAAGCAAAACAAGAAGTGCCCAGATATGAATAGTGAAATATGCAAGCATAACAACATCACGACATAGGGGCATACCCCTGCATCAGCTCCCAATCCCTCTTCTCTCAATCCTTCCTCCTTCCCTCTGCATCGTCATCTCTCCTATCTCGAGAGGGAGGCCTCATCTGGCTCTCAGCATCATCCTTACGAGCGCGGCGATGCCCTGACGCCGGTCGCATAGACCCCGATGAGCCAGCGGGTCGCAAAGCTCTCCACGCATCCTCGGCTAGAAGGGAGTCGAGGTCTCTGAAGACGGAGCTCCCAGCAAGAGCCTAGCCAGCTGACGGGGCAGGAATGGGGGGACGAGCTCCTGGACTCTGCGTGCTGGATCTCGTAGCTCGCTCTCGCCCCTTATTCATCACTCGGTCCCACAGGGTTCGGTACTTGAAATCAAGCTCCCGCACCTCTGTCTGCGACCTCGTTAGCTCCTCCCGTAAGCCAGCCATCTTACCCTCCCAGTACACGTCCGGGTGGGATCCTTCTCTCGCCCTGGCCCGAGCTGTCCGCTTCTCCAAGACCTGGTCTCTCAACTGCTGATTAAGGCTTTCTAACTCTTGCGCCCTCGCTAAGGCGGTCTCCAACTCCTGGCGCTGCAAAGAAACTCAGGGTCAAACATGCTCAATCATTATAACACAGGAGCAGAACAAGTCTCACCTGCTGTGCCAAATCCACCTCTCGGGCCTCCGCACGACGGAGAGCGTCTTGCAATCTCGCCACCCAATCAGCAGGGGCAGCTGGCCCCTGGGATGACGAGCCCGCACTTGGATCCCCTCGCAGCCCGTGACGGGCTAGCGCCTCTCTCTGCGTCACAAGAGTTTTTCACAAAGATAAGATGGACAATCTGTAACGACCCGCCATCCTATGACCGGAGACCCGGTCACTAAATGGATGTCGGCCCATTAACTGCGGGTTCACACCCGGATCTCACACAACACATCTGGAGGAGTAAGTGCTAAACAAGGCTAAATATAACAATCGCACGGACTACAAAGGTAAACGAGTGCGCAGAAGGGAAAAATAATAATGTCCGTATATAGTCCAACAATAGTTACATGTCCAACAAGTTAAATAGTACAGGCAGAAGAAAAGTACAATAACATCGGGGCATACCCCGGAACTAAGACAGCTGCTAGTCCGCACACCAAGAAGACACCACGCTTCCGCTCGCCACGAGGTCCACACCTGAAACCGCAGGGAGTGAGCCACACCAGAAATGGGCTCAGTAGGGATCATCCGATCCCCTGCCTCCCACTCACACACCCACAAGTGCAACAACAGGAATATATGGCAATTAAGTAAAGCAGTAAACATAGTACTCAACTCAAATATGAAACGCACGATAAGCAGTGTAACAAGAACAGTACCAAGTAACCCGAAGAACCCAACACAAAGTCACGTCTCACAGTCAAAGCCCACGAAGCGACTGAACCACACTATCGACCGAAGTCAAACGTCGCCTCCCAACACTACCACCACTGCTCACGCCTGTCCACCCCTACAGTGTTCCGGGGCACTGTAGGGTGAGGCAGTGAGCCAAACTAGGACTAGCTGGACTCAGTGTACCGCCACTGCCAGCTACGTGTGCACACAAGCAGTCTAGACTACTGTCCTACCACCGGATTGCCTCCACGCTAGGCCTCAGCGCTTCCTGGAGGGCCCTGGGGACCGGCGAACCCCCGTCAAGCCGAAGCTACAGGAACTACCCACAAACCCAACTCTCCCGGGCTGCGTCAGGCCAAAGGGCTAAGGGTACCACTCGTAACCTTGATCAAAGGTCACATCAGGCCCAGTGGCTAAAGGGTAAACCAACTCCCACCAGTACCAGCTCCACAGCAAGAAACGCACCGGAAGCTGTCACGACAAACAGGGAAACCCCGACACGCTGAGGCCAAGCAGCAACCCCTCGGATAGCGCACCAGCTACTCCGGCCCGACGGGCTCAAGGTGGTTCTGCTTCCCTCAGCTAAAGGTAAACTACAACATGTACCCCTTCTCCCACCGGTACGGCACAATGCCTCACAGACACCATGACCCTGTCCCCATCGGTCCATGGTGACAAACATAAACCACAGTCATATCGATCCACAGTCGTGTAAGCACACACACACACATATCATGATGCCATTCCACACACACAGAAGTCCTCAGTCTCAGTGTACAACGCAAAACATGCCATAGAACCGCCAACAGTGGGACACATGCTAAAAACCAGCACTAAGACAGTTTCTGTCGTGAATCGCGTCGACCGAGGTCGACGCCATTCAAGCTCCTCAGACAGGTTTAATAAAAGCCAGATTATCCCTTAAAACGCATCCACCTGTGAAGCCGCCGTTTAAAACGCGTCAGGGTCGCAAGACGCTAATCAACCCAAAAATCCAGATTGCAGAACCCTCAAACGGGGGCATTTCCTGCCTAAATGGCGTCATGATGGCCTGACGTCCTTCTGAAAGGCGTCGTCCATCCATGACGTCATTTAGCGCCAGAACCCCTAACTCAGGAAACCTCGAACAGGGAGGTTTCTGCCCTAAAACGCGTCGTACTGACCCGACGTCTTTAGGAAAGGCGTCGACCAGGCACGACGCCATTTAGCGCCAGAAACCGGGTTTCCTGGTTCAACCCGAAGGTTTCTCCCTTGAACCCCAAGCACCCGAAAAGCCCCAAAACCAAAAGGGGGAAGATGAGAACGTCGAGTACCACGATCATGCTATGAAACCACGTCCACAAACACCGCCATTCCCACAAGGAATCCCCCTAAACATGCTCAATCTAACCCCAAACACGCCACATCACGCCAAGAAGCAAACGAGCACACATGCAAGGTTTCGTCCCCCTACCGGTTCTTGAACTCCGCCAAGCTCCGTGCCACCGTCCCGCCGCACCGTACACCGCCGCCGGTACCCTCGAGGACGCCGCCACTCCGCCGAGACGTCGGCCGCCGTCCGGAGAGTGGAACACCGCAAAGGAAGTGGTGGAGGTAGAGGTGAGAGGTAAGGTGGTGTTGGAGTGGTGGAAGAGGAAGAAGAGGAAGGGAAGGGAGGAAGGAGGGCGGAGAGGGAGCGGAGAGGCGAGGAGAGAGAGTGTGGAGGCGAAAGTGAGGGAAAGAAGGGGAGGCTCGCGGGGTCAATCCGAATCAAGCTAAAACGCGTCGATCGAGGCAGACGCCATTCAGTCTGACAGGACAGCCGTACTGACAGCACTCTGAAACGCGTCGCTCACCGTGGACGCCGTTCAGACGATGAGACAGGCCGTACTGACAACGCTCTGGCACCGTGCCCTGACATCGCAGATGTCGCAGTCTGAATCGCGTCGACCCACTTGGACGCCGTTCAGACGAAATGACAGGGGCCGTACTCTCGCGGCCCGAAAACCGCCCACGTGGCGCACACGTGGCACAACAATCTGCAAACCTAAATGGCGTCCACACAAAGGCGTCGACAAGTGCTGACGCCATTCAGCCAGAAATCTCAAGACCCCACAAGGTCCAAACTAGGGGATCCGGCCCGAACCCGACCCGAATACAGAACCCGAAACCTCAGTCCTTACACAATCTCACACCCGAATTTAGAAATCAGACTTCTTACCAATTCCCTAATCTGGAGAAGCAGATCACTCGTCTGCAGAACCAGAATCTCATTCTCATTCTTTAGGGTCTGCACGGCTTTAGTTTCAGGTATATGTTGCAGGAATATCACTAAGATTAGTCCATGGAAAACTTAAGTGGAATAGACTAAAGGGTTAGAGTGACATACCCGCCGCGCATCCAGAAACATGCGGTTCGAGTACCGCCGGGCATAATCCCCCATGTATCTGAAGCTATTCCGCAAGGATTTATCCTCCTGTAGGGCATCCCCAGTGCGGTGCCACACGTCAATCTCAGCCTGCCTCACTACTCGCCAATCCTGACCTATAGCAGAAGATCGGCGACGACCGCGGTTCATATCAGGATAGGTCGGATAGGCGAGTAGAGGCTGATGCCATCCCCATGTGCGGTAGGCCATCCGAACAAAGAGGCCGTCACAAATGTTCTTGCACAGCAGGGGCACCTCCCGCCGGAACTGAGAAAGGCTCTGGGATACCCATGGATGATCGGCCAGGTACTCCTCTGCATATGACATCCATACCACCTGAATGAAACAAAGGGTCAGACCTAATCATTCGTTCAGATGCACATATATTTCAAATCACTCACCATATGAGGAGGAAATGTGTCGAGCTGGGCGCAGATGTCCTCCACGCGGTACATCACAGGGCGATAATCCCGGATCACCTCCCACCAGGCCATAAGAGGGGTCCATCCCTCGCGATCCGCAGAAACGGTCCCTCGACCGATGGGGAAGCGGGTGTAACCCCAGATCTGTAAGGGACAACACAGTCAGTGCCAATCAACATAAGTGAGGAAGGAGATCCACAAACCAAGAAAATTACCTGAAGAAAGGGCGTGAATCCACCCAAGTTGCCAGAACCCTGGCAGTAGCTCACCAGGTGGGAGAAAAGATGACCCAGCATTGCAGCTCCCCACGCCATCTTCTTCGCCGCTTGAAGGTCCTCCAACAGCGGCAGGTACTTCAGGTTGACCTTATCTGAAGCTGTGGCAAATAGCAGCCTCCCGAAGAGGAACAAGAGAAAGATCCGTAGGTTCTCGTCATCCAGGTGGCCATCTAAGTCCAAGAGCGCCTCCACTCTCTCGACAAAAGCCTTCAAAGTCTCGCTCGGCATCCGCCGTACCCGGCTCAACCCCACAGATCGGGCTAAGTGTCCGAGAGGTATGTGAGATAGCGCTCCTTGGACTCGGTAATACCCCTCGCCCAGGAGTCGATCGGACAGCTGCCTGTAGTCCCTGAGCTCGGGACCCACTACCAGATCCCCAATGACCGGCAAGCCCGTCAAGAAGGAGACGTCCTCCAGTGTGGGCAGCATGTGTCCCCACGGCATGATGAAGGCCCTGCATTTGTCGTCCCAGCGCTCCCGCAGAGCCACTAAGAAGGGCGCATCCACCATAAACGGTCGGATCCGAAACAGCGGCCCGAACCCAAATGCGTCCACCTGGAAGAGGAGCCGATCGGGTAGCGCGTGGTACCAGGCCCAGACCAGCTCCCACGAAACCCGGCCTCGGACTCTCTGGGGACCCTGAAAATCCAAACAAAATTAAAAGTCAGGGCATGAGTATATATATAAAAAATTTTTGGAGTAGGCAAGGCAGCCTCACCGTTCGTACAGGTGGACGGCGGAGCCCTCCGCCGCCCACCCGCACGGACGGTGGGGCCGCCCGCCGTCCGTGCGGACGGGCAGCGGCTCCGCCTGCCGCCCTCACCATGGTTCCAAAACAACAAAGAACAAAAAAACTCACCTTCTTCTTCGGGGGCACCTCTCCGTTGCCGCCGCCTTCTCCATCACCTTCTCCTTCTTCTTCCTCTCCATCAGCTCCGTCATCCTCCTCTTCATCTTCCTCTATTGCCGCCGTCCTCCCTTCTTCTTCTTCTTCTTCCTCTCCGGCGCGAAGAGCCCCCTCGTCGCCGCCGCCGCCGCCGCGAAGAGCTTCTTCTTCGCCGCCGCCGCAGACGTCCTCGTCGCCGCCTCCGTGGACGTCTTCGTCGCCGCCACCGCCACTAGAGCTTGCTCCATCGCCACCGCCGGTCCTCCTCCTCCTAAGGGAGCGGGGGATCCAAACTCTTGCCATGGATGGAAGGGTGGGAAGATTTTGGAAACGGAGAAGAAGAAGAACAGGGGTAGGAGTGGAGGACGAAAAAAAACCCCGGGGCTTCTTAAAGCTACCCGCTTGTCCCCTAGTGTGGACGGCCACGCGCTGGCCGTCCGCCGTCGTGGACGGCCACGCGCTGGCCGTCCGCCACGTGGATGGCCAGCCGCTTGGCCATCCGCCGCGTGGACGGCCAGCGCGCTGGCCGTCCTCCGCCGCGTGGACGGCCACGGCCGTGCCCGCGTTCGCCAATAGGGGCAGTTTGCATACATTCTTGGAGGGGAATTTCAGAAAAATAAAATTGGTATTATTCATTAAAGATTCAATGGATACATTATTCCAATGCTCTACGGCCCATGAAAAAGGCACTGACAGCAGGACGGACATTGGTTAAATAGTCTACATATCTTTTGACTTCCTCTGAAGTCTCTGCTACGTCAAGACGGGCTTTTGTGAACCTGGAGTGACGGCGCCACGCACGTCGAAACCGCTCTATTGCTTGCGCCTCTCTCGCATACCCTGTGTGTCTCGGCACGATCAGTGTGTCATGCAAGGCGGGGAGTGGTACCTGTCTGGGAACTCCGATCTGAAGATGTCAACGATGTCCTTGGTACACAGCCAACTCGTCAGGGCCAATTAGCCACAACTCACGCTCACGAGAAGCCCTTGTGGTGAACTCCATGTCTCGAAGGATCATCGGGACAAAGATAAACTTCTCCACGGGCATGAAGTTCAGGTAATCACGCCAGTCGTCCCTCGTCTTGAGATGAGCCGTGAGACACCTGACTTGATCTTCGGGGCGAAGAAGCGAACGTGCAGGATACCATGCGCTGTGCTGAAAAATCCTGGAGGCGGAGGTTACCTTTTCATCAAAATCAAAGGATACATGCATCTCCATCCACAATTGTAAGGTGAACAAGCTTCCCCTCATAGATCGCCCCATGATCATGTGGCTGATCCCTCCATACAGGTGTGACAAGATCACCGGGGCAAGAGAATGGCCCCTCCACAGCAAGCTCAGCACGCTCACATACTCCCTCTCTAGCACCGAGCCTGTAGTGGGAAACCATAATACTCCCCCAAGAACTAAGCATAAGCCTCGCATCAGCCTCACAGATTCGACCGCCTTGCGCTTAATCTCCCGGATCAACCAGTACGCAAGGCGATCGACGAGGATTCCTCGACTGTTAGTCATACGGCATACCTCCCGTTTGTCCTGCACAATATCAGCAAAGATTTCCTCCCATGCATGCAAACTAGAGGGATCACCGGCGGCTAGGCCCTCCCAGCCATAGAAGGTCTCTACCTCCTCTAGCAAAACCGTTGCCTCGAACTCTCGGAACACGAACGTGTGTGTTTCCGGATGCCACAGCTCGAGCAGTGCATCCAGTCCTTCCCAGTGCCAGTGGATGAAAGCGAACCACTTTGCAAATACAATGGAACGGGTCAAATTCCATCGATGCATATATACCCTCATGCCCAGGGTAATCACGTCTAGCAGGGCCGCAAGCCATGCATACTTGCGGGTATGCCTAGCGTCAGGGAATTTGGGAAGAGGCTGCAGGATAACCAAAAGTCAAGAAAGAGGGGAGAGAGTCGAGATGGACAACACAAAGGTTCGAGCATACCTGTCCGTGGGCCACCAGGTTACTGAGGTGGCCTTCCACATCGGATAGAACTTGAGGCTCTTTGGCAGTAGCGCGAGCAGAAGATGAAGCCATCTTTTCACAGAAAACTGGAGTTCTGGAAGAAAGCCCCGCGACAACCCTCCCCTTTTAAGGCCACGGGATAACTACAAACTTTTCCACATCCCATAAGAGACGGAAGGGCATGCATATCCTTCTCTTTTCCCCTCTTATGGACGGCTTGCCCCTTGGCCTTCCACCACTTCATGGAAGGTATGCTAGTTGGCCTTCCACCTTTTCGTAGAAGGCAAGCCAGCTAGCCTTCGACCACTTTAGAAAAAAGCCCATCTACGAGAAGGTAAAGTGCCCTTCTCCCTTCTCTACTTCGAGGAGGTAACCTCACCCCAGGGTTAAGAGACCACCTTGATCAATATCAACAAATTAATGGCTCTTCCTGAAATTCGAGTCGAAGCCATATCGGATTGGCATTCTACCAATAGAATAGCCATATCTTCCATATCGGCTTCGACTCGAAACTAAACATTTGTTTTTTATCCTCCTACAGTTTAATGTTTAAAGTTGTGATCATTGAATATGTGAACGTTGCTAATGTGTGTTTTTGCAGCTGCAGGAAATCGGAGGCAAATAGGACTGAAGACACAGGAGGCTAATAACTTCGGGCGTATAGACTCTGAGTTCCTCTTTAAACAAAACAATGAGGAGTCTATATTCCCCAAGTTATTCGATTGGCCAATAAATCCCTCCTGTTTGCATTAGGAATTTATTTTTAATTTTAAACCAGCATGCATTTGCATAAGCATCCACCCTCGCCCTAGGGGCAATGACCAGAATTTATCACTATGCTTGATCCATTGTTGATTTGTGAGTTTGGCGATTGTTCGTCTGTTAGTCCTTTGAATCGCAAGACCTCTTCCTTTTTTCAATACGTGTGCTTAAGATTCTCTCACTTGGCGATCCCATGATGCGCCAGGCCACCGCGCGCCCGTTGTGTCGAGAGTTCTTCAAGTCACACTCCTACACCTTTCATGCTCGACATCCCCTTGGGCCAGATCGCTACATTCTGGTGCGCCAAGGCCTCGCGGTTCCAGCACCCGAGGGTCCCACGGACTGTGATTCTCTAGTACTGAACTTTGTCCCTTTTCTTAAACCACTCTTGCAACTCAAATAGCTAGCTTTCATTCATTTGCCGCACTCTCATACCATCTTTGGATATAGCTCATCCCTTCTCCGGGCTGTCCAAAATCTGGTTCGATTTCCAGAACACCTATTTATCATTCCGTTCCACTCCACTACAAAACAGGTGTCCCGGAGGGGCATTTGTAGACACCGATTTTAGACCACCCTTTTGGTCATGAACCCTATCCATCATTATCCCATCATCACCAAAGCCATCATTTTATCCATCTCATTTAGCCCATCAGATTTTCTCACATAATTCAACCCACTAAATAATCAGGCCCATTAACCAATCTCCGCTTCCTCTCACCGGTGGAAGGCCAGCCAACCCGCCTTCCACCATCCCTGGAAGGCCAACCAGCCCGCCTTCCACCTTCCTTAGAAGGCCACCCCTCGCCTTCCACCATCCTTGGAAGGCCACCCCTCGCCTTCCACCACTTCGTGGAAGGCCAGCCACCTTGCCTTCCACCTCTTGGCCACCTTTTTCACTTTTTACCACCTTTTCGTGGAAGGCCAGCCAGTCCGCCGGCCACCCCTTGCCTTCCACCTCCTTCGAAGGCCACCCCTCGCCTTCCACCTCCTTCGAAGGCCACCCCTTGCCTTCCACCCCCTTCGAAGGCCAGCCGGGCCGCCTTCCACCACTTCGTGGAAGGCCAGCTACCTGGCCTTCCACGGGAGTGGAAGGCATGTTGCCTGGCCGTCCACTCCCTAACCACCCCCTTGACCTCGTCTTCCCCACGATCTCCTCTACTCGCCGCCCTCATCCCCACTACTCCGACCACTCCCCACCCCGGCGACTGCCGCGCGCACCACCTCCGACCCTTGACCACTTCCTATTGGCTGAAGGTTGATTTACAGGGATTTAGACCCCTGTTTTCTCCTATTTTCCATTGACCTATCTAAACCCCCCATATCCTCTCGAGCAAGGGGGTTAAGAAGGAGTTTTTGGTAAGAGGTTCGGAGAGGTTAACGAGGAGTTTTCTGGAGGGAAGGCTCATACGAGGTTGGCAAGCGAGTCTGCTCTGAGGAGTCGAGTAGACAATGAGTTAGCTTCAAGGAGAACCCTCCGCACTCCGCAATGGGCTTGTCTTCTTAACCTCCTTTCACTTTTTCTTGTTCATTTCATTGCATCCTCATTCCCATCCATCCCGTAGCATTCTCTCTCCCTCTCACTTTTCTTTCTCACTTTTGACATATTACTTCACTTTCCACACACACGAGCACCCTCATTTGCATGCATGCATGTTAAAATGACCTAGTAATCCCTACCCACCAGAGGTTTCCAACAAAAAAAAAACGGGAGGTGGGTGGCCCTAACATATGGTCACCTTCCCTCCCTACCACCCATCCGGTGTGTTCCCCTCCGATTTTAACTAGTTTTTACATCTTCATGGATAGATTCTGCATATTATAGTTCTAATCGGGTTGTTTTCTGTCTTGTCTTTCCTTTCCAGGGATCCTTATCACATTTCCACGTGCAGAGTGCCGGGCTCTCCTCCTCTGGCCGGCCGGAGGAAGAGAAGGAGGAACCAGCATTTCTCGCTCCCACAGAATGCGCGATCACCTCACACTCCTGCGGAGCACAGGGACCGAAAGGTAATGCTCCTGGCGATCACACCTCAATTTCTAACTCCCCTTAAATCGCCACAGTGCTAGGACGAATGGAGGGACCCTCGATCTGAAGTCCGCAGCCGTGGCGGGGGACGTTCTGGGCGCCTACAGGTATGGCGTGCTGTCAAACCCTAACCGGTCGACTCACTTGGATTGGATGCGGCTGATGAATATCGGAAAACTCCTTTCTCGATATTATCGTCCGCCCTGGCCAGGGACTTCCGCGCATCCGAGAGCAAATGATTCCTTATTGACACACAATTCCCTTCGATGGTATTCCGTTGTACCCAATCCTTAGCGTTTTAGAATCTCGTGGCTAGAGATTCGTAAACCAAGGTCAAAGCATAGAAGTCCACTAACAAGGTGTCCTTGGTGTCTCAGGTCCGAAGACCATCCACGCAACTGCGACAATAGAATCAAGCTGGTTGACAGTGAGGTACAATACCATCCAGCGATTCAGTCGGATCAGTTCAGTGAACTCATTCTCCAGTGAGCACCTACAAATTCGCCTTAGTGTCTCCACACAAGTGAGTTATGAGATTAGTCACCCTCATCATATGAGCAGGAGTAATTTGTACTAGTCTAACTGGATATCCGATGTCCTTCTCAGATATCCTCCGACTAGGAACAATTAAGAATATGTGTGTTTAAGTGATCAGTTTCATTAGTATAATCTCATCATAATCTTATCACTATCGCACATATTCACGGACTTCATTATGAGATGATAATTAATGCGATTTACACATAATGAATATTATGCCATTATATTAATAAATGAACGAGATTACAAAGTCAGATTGGCTTGTAGGCCACCTAAGACTAACAATTTGATGGTGGCGAAGGTTTTCGGATGATGAGCAAGGGTTTGACGGTCGATGGTGATGGCATGGAGATGGTGGGTAAGGTAGGATTTGGTTTTACGGCTTGTGGTGGAGGAGTGGATGTTCGTTGGTTGGGGAAGGATGATGGCCTTGGTGTAGGTTTGGTGATGCGAATGATGGCGCGTAGTGTTTTAGTGGAGGTATCAGGCGTATGGACGGTGGAGTATGTTAGTATTAGGTGGCCCAAAAGCCAATCCGATACTCCATATTATTCAATTTATCAATATAATGGCATAAATTCATTGTGTGTAATTAATTCGATCTATGTTTATCGTATCACGATGAAGTCCATGAACACATGTTCAGTCTTCAGATTATGATGAGATCATAATTATAAGACTGAAGACTTAAAAACACATGTTCTTAATTGTTCCTAGTCGGAGGATGTTTTAGAAGGACATCAAACATGCGGATAGACTACTACAGGTTTCTTTAGCTCATATGATGAGGGTGACTGATCCTATAAGTCACTTGTGTGGAGACACTATGTTGGACCTATAGGTGCTCATTAGTGAATGAGTTCACTAAACTGATCCGACCATGAATTGCTGGATGGTCATACGCAAATGGTTTTCAAGTTGGTAGATTATTAGACGGGATTTCGGATAAGTGTGGGTTTTTCTGAAAAACCGCAACGCACTTACTATAAAAGTATGGGGCTAGGTCAGGGGCCAGCAACCCTGACCTAGCCGACCCTCTCTCTCTCCTCCTCTGTCTTTGGCGCCTCCCTCCTCAAGCCGGCCCAGGGAGACTCCGCTCCGACTCTCGCCTGCTCTGTGTGCCCGTCCGACAGGAATCTGAATCTGCATATTGCGGAGAGTTACGCGCAGTCAGACGGGACCCGCGAATGCTGCTGCGAGCGAGGAAGCGAGGACGATCCACCAAGAAGAGGACCGCGTGGATACCGCTAGAGGTCGGGTACCTGCGTGGCTTGCGGCATCTCATCGTTGGAACCAAACGAACGCGGATTCGAATCCACGCAAGGTAAATAAGATTTACCGTTTAAAAGTTTTCATGATCGAAACGGGACGGATCTAATCTTGACATTAATTTTATCTGCTGCATTATGGTCGGATCCAGACGCAGCGAACCCAACAGTGGTATCAGAGCCAGGTTCCACTGTGTTCTTCGCCGTTTCAGTCTCTGGATTGGTAATTTTAATATATTCCATGCAATGTTTTGTTTTTAAATGCATGAGCCGTGTTCATCAGATGAACGCAGGTAATTAACAGTTAATTATTGCAATTAAATCGAATTGTTTTTTTTGGTATTTTGTGTTCTTCGTTTGACGAAGAACAGGATCGTTTCGGGATATTCAAGGGCACCCCAAGAGTTTGGAGTTGCTCGACGGATCTTTGATCCTCCCCGGAGGGTCACCGGCCCTTGATCGGTGCCGGTGGAGGGCCTAGACTGGCCCCTTCTTCTTCCTCAAATCCTCCTGTATGATAGTTTTTGGAATGGGGGGGGGGGTGTCGGGTATAGGCCAACCGTAAAAAAGGGGGCCCTTTGAGAGGTTCCCGCCGGCGACCAAGGGGTCACCAGTGACAGGACCGCCGGGGTAACCCTGTGGCGCCGAGGGGGTTGCCGGCCAGCATTTGCGAAGCAAGCTACTAGCATCAGCAGGGGGGCTTCCCCTCACCTGCGGTGCAGCTAGGGAAACCCTAGCTGCGTCGGGTGAGGAGGGTGGGCCCGACTGGGCCGGGCTGAGCCCTGGGGGCCAATCCAGCCGGGCGTCCGACCTGACCTAGGCCGGCCCATAGGGCGGGTCTAGGCCGAGCCAGGCGCCGGCTGGGCTCGGCCCAGGGGCCGGTCTGGGCCCAGCCCATCCAGGCCATTGACACCCCCCCCACCCCCCCTTTTTGACCAGCCCATTAACCTGCAATTCCCTTATTTGTCTATTTACTGCCCTGTTTAATTCCAGAATATAAAATGAGATTTTATAATTAAATTAGATTCTGTATTATAAATATTAAAGGCCAGGAAATAGTTTTATTAATTATGGGGATTTTTAAAAACTGTTGTTAAATGCTTTATTACTCTAATTGTTAGATTATGGGATATCAAAGTTAGTTAATTTAATGGTTAAACTAATTTCTTTAATATCAATAATTTTAATTTACATGGAATATTATAACTCTGCCAATTTGATGATTGTACACATATGATGTGATTGATTTTAAATTTCATTTAAAATTAGCATACTTAAAATAATTTAATCTTTTTCGAAAATTCAAATCCAAATTTTGTTTGGTCCCTGGTTTTATGAAACCAAAATATTATTTATTTTTGAAAAAATTATTTAGCCATGTGTTGTGCTAAATCATGTGTGGTTTGTTTAATTAAAATTACACGGTGGTCATGGATAGGCATTTTTCTTTGTAGATGATAATATGTGTAAATGCTTAGATTATTAATTGTTAATAAATAGAGGTCTACGTACCTCTCCCTCTCTTATATTCCACTGTATCGCTACCTCCCTCCTTGATGTACTCGCCATAAGGCTCCCTCTTTTAAATTAACATATAATGGGAATTTATAATGTAATTTGATCGAGGCGGCTAAGCGTGGAGCGAGGATGATCCACAACTGCAACTGATAAGCACACATTTTTAGATAAACAATAGATGAAATTTACATACTATACTGCCTATTTTATGTACAAAACTACATGGAATGATAGATAAATCGATTATGCTTTGATAATATTAATTTTGCAAAATTCGAATGCCAAATATCATCATTTCATAGATTAAGTAACTGTGATAATTTTATTTCTAATAAGAGCTTCTCGACAATTATTTAATATACATTTGAATAACTTACAGATTGTCGCATGACCTTAATTATTGTTTTATGTGGAAATAGGACGTGAGCAAGCACATGGCATAGTGGTTAGAGTACCCTAACTTGGGTGAAGTGACCAAGGTTTGAATCCCGGAAGAAACAAGATTGTATTTTTGCTCTTTAAAATAGGCCCATTGCCAGTTAAGAGAGAGAGAGATGGAAATTTCGAAATTCAAAAATAATATTTATTGTTTTTGAGATTTGTATTTCAAATTTCAAAATTAAAATTTTGAAAATAATATTTATTATCCAAAATTCAAATATCGAAATTCAAAATCAAATATCCCTCTCTAAATTCAAATTTCAGAATAAACATTCATGGTTTTTAAAGATGACCCACTAATCAAGGCGGAGCTTAATAGCCTATTTATTACCCTTTTTCAAATTCAAAATTTGGGGCTCTCTTCTATAAAACTATGGGAGGGGAGAGGAAAAAGACAACTTTTGAAAATTTTAAACTCTCTCACCCCTTCCATCCAAATATCTCTCTCTCCCAATTTCTCTCTCTCTTTGCTACAGTACCCGCGGGTACTGTAGCAGCCCCTCTCTCTCTAGCTTTTGTTCTCTCTCTCTCTCTCTCTCTTTCGCTCTCTCTCTCTCTCTCTACATCTCTCTCAAACCAACGGCTGTCAAGGCAATAGGTGGACTCGAGGCACTGCAACTGACCGCTAGAAGGAGTCCAGGGCTGCCAAGGATCCGCCTGAAGGCCTACGACGGCTACAAACATCAGTTTTCTCTCTCCACCGCCTCTCTCTAGTTTTTGAGTTCCCTATGTTACACTATATTTCGAATATTTTTTGTAAAAGTTTTCTTATAAAACTTATGGTAATTTTTGATTTTAAATGTCTGCGTAAAATTTCATATAGTTCTAATAATAAATGACAGTAGCTCCTTTGAAAAAAGTTATCTTTTCTCCCTCTTTTTGTTCTACAACTTTTATTTTTTATTCTGTTGATACTACTCGAACTTTATATTCTACTTTTAATTAGTGTTTTAGAGGTAGTCTTAGTTCAGTGGATGGTCTGATTATGCTCATTTAGAGGTGCTTCTTTTGTTAGTTCATAGTAAGTCCGATTAATTTCAATTCTTAACAAATCAAATCATCATGCTCCATCTTCTTTATTTTTTGTTTTTCCTCTAAAAAGTCAAAATTTTAAACTTTAAAAATCTATTTCTTTGTGGATTCAATCCAATCTCACAACTTGCTATTTTTCAAATAATTATATGTAGAAATTGGAATTTTAAGATTGATGTTTGAATATGCTCAACGACACATAATTTCGAGCGATCAATTTTTGGCGCCGTTGCTGGGGATTTAGATTCTTAATTTTGATAATTTTGGGTCCATTTGTGTATATCCATAGTCACATTTATTCTCTTCTTTTGCAAGTACTTTAAAAAAAAAAAAAAAAGGAAGGAGAAAGAAAATTTGGTGAGTTTGTTCCAACTTATCAACTATTTTATTTTTATTTTAAGATTTTAGAATTGTGATAGAATCCATTAACTAAAAATAAAAAAAATTCAAAAAACCAAAATTAAAAAAAAAATCATTTCAAGATTAGAAATCAAACCATCATGTTTTAGGACATACATCATTTGGGAATACATTAGTTTTAAAATTTTGTCATTTTAATTTATGTGGAAGAGTGCGGGAAGCAAGGTGAGTTTCTCTCAAATGTGCCAATAACATGTTCATGCATTGTCATTTCATTTTTGCATAATACGAACTTGTTTGAATTGTGGTGAGCATCTCATTGCTAAAATAACTTAAGGGCATCTTCATAACAAGATAAGGTGGGGATTTCATCACCCTTCCTTGGCCCACAAACCACCAACGCTTCATCTTGCATTTTCCAAGTTTAATAAAATCAACTAGCAATTGAACCTAGGGTTCACACTGTGATTGGACTAAGTTGTGAATTTGCTTCTACTTTGGACACCGGTGTCTAGGCTAGAGATTACAAAGGCAAACGCCTACGCGGGAAAGTGGTTATTTAATTAGGTCCCTACGAAAGTAGGGGGAGCCTCCCACTACCCTACCTCTTACCTGGCCGTTGATCCTTTGTGGGTGTGATTCACAACGAATTCTAGTTACTTTGTGAGAAAAATCATCTTTAGGTCTACGTTACACTTAGGTCATTAGGTTAATTGTTTTCAACTTGTTTGTCTTTGCATAATTTTTTTTAAAAAAAATTAAAATTAAAATAAAAATAAATCATCTTCTCTCTCTTCGTCTAGTGTATGCTAGGTAGAAGATCTGAAAATCTATATATTATCAAATCCATTCAAGAAATTGTGAGATACCTACATCACCAAACCAATCTTCAAAATCAAATGGCTGAAAATAATCAAGCAATACCTAAGCAAATGAAGGAATATTTCATTCCTCAAGACTATAACCCTTCATCTTGTATTCAATTGCCCAATACCCATGCAAGCCATTATGAAATCAAGCCCAATACCATCCAAATGCTTCCAACTTTCTATGGGAATACCAATGAAGATCTATGTAAACATTTGGAAGAGTTCTTTGAGATTTGTTCTACCGTGAAAATTCAAGATTTCATGGAAGATACCCTCCGTCTAACCCTATTTCCTTTCTCCCTTAAGGACAAGGCCAAATACTGGCTTGGTACAATAGGGAAGCCCAATAGAGCATGGCCTGAAATGCAACAAGAGTTCTTGAAGAAATTCTATCCTATAGGAAGAACCAATACCATAAGATGGGCCGTAACTAGATTTTCACAATTACCCAGTGAACAGATCCATGAGTTATGGGAAAGGCTGAAAGAATTACTTAGAAAATGTCCACATCATGGACTATCTAGATGGCAAATTGTGTAGGCATTTTATGAAGGTTTGGATGCACAATATAAGCAAATGGTGGATGCATCTTGTGGAAGAGCATTCATGAGTAAAAGTGAGGAAGAAGCATATGATCTATTTGAAATGCTAAGTGAGAATTCAATAAATCATGCCTCACTTTCATCATATGAAAGATCAGTGGGAACATCCAAACGGACTGGAATTTATGAAATCAAAAATCGAGGAGAATTTAATTCTATGATGGATATCAATGCATTGGTCCAAAATCTGGACAAAATGGACCTTCTGGCCCAACAAATGAGTAAAATGGATCTAATGGCCCAAAAGTTAGACCAAGTTCTAGCTTCAAACAATCAAGGATCTAATATCCAATCACCATCAAGATCATACTCAGAACCTTCTCCATCTTATCAGGAAGCTTGTAGTCTTTGTGCTAGCCCAACTCACCATGTCAGTGAGTGTCCTACGGCCGCCCAATTACCACCTTTCATCCAAGAACAAGTCCAAGTAGCCCAAGGTTACTCAAAGCCCAATCATGATCCATATTCTAACACCTACAACTCGGACTGGAAAAATCACCCAAATTTCTCATGGAAACCTCAACAATCCCAAGCACAAAACTTTCAAAACATGGCCCACCAACAAAATTATTTTTCAAATCAAGCCTTCAATAAGAGTCAACCTACCCAATCCCAATCTCAAGCCCCTTATTTTCAACCCAATAACACTCAAAACATGTATTCTCAGCCTTCATACCAAATTCTACAACCTCAGCCACCAAATCAAAATGATGAAAAGTTCAATATGTTGCAACAATTACTCATGAACCAACAACAACAGCAACAACAATTGCAACAACTGGTCAGCTCCCAACAGCAATCCATTGCAAAACTGGAAGCCCAACTTGGCCAACTAGCCGACACCACTATAAGGAGAGAAGTGGGTCCGTTACCCAGTCAACCAATTGCAAACCCACGAAACTATCCTCCGAATTTCCAACAACAACCACTCCTACCCATTCCTCAAAGGCTTCAACCCGGCCCATCCATACCACAAAATGGCCCGCATGTTGAGAATGCTAATGCCATCTCAGTCTTAAGGAATGGTGAAATCTTAGTGAATCCTTCTAAGTCTCAAATAGTAGATGAAAGCTCCTATAAACAAAACAACAATTTTCAATTCAAAATCTAGATTAAGTTGGGGGGAGAGGCCAAAGGAAAAGAGAAAGTAGATGAAGATCTTAGCCCAGACCAACCCAAGGTCTCCTTCCCAAGGGCTTTAGAATTCAAGCCCACTAGCAGCAAGAATCCAGCCGAGCATCAGGCCCAACCTCAAATGGGGCCAAATCCACCAAGATGCCCACAGTTAGAAAATGCGAAAGCAATTTTGGCCTTAAGAAGTGATAAAATTTTGCCAGATCCTTACCCAAATCAAGGATCTAATCAGCTCAATCATGGGCAAACCGAAGAAGAAGAAGAAGAAGAAGAAGAAGAGAATGAAGAACCCAATATTATTCAAGAAAAAGGAAAAATTGAGCAATATCCTGAGAATTATAAACCAAAAATCCCATTTCCAGAAGTTCTAGAGAATGCCAAGGAAAAAATGAAGCATCAAATCAAAACCCACAATGAAGAGTTAATGGACTTATTTAAACAAGTCCACATTAACATACCTCTAGTAGATGCCATCCAATATGTACCAGTGTACACTAAATTTCTGAAAGAATTTTGTACTCAGAAAAGAGAGCCCAAAATAAATCCTAAGAAGGTCTTTTTGTCTGAAGAGGTGAGTTCTATTCTGCTAAACCAATTACCCAAAAAGCTTAAAGATCCTGGCACCCCTCTCATTTCTTGTGATATTAATGGACTTACATTTGACAAGGCACTTCTTGATCTTGGGGCCAGTGTAAACCTTTTGCCCACTTCTGCCTATGAACAACTGGATCTAGGAGAACTGAAGGCCACTCCTGTTATTCTCTAACTGGCAGATCGATCAGTTAAAGTGCCACGAGGACTCAGTGAGGATGTAATTGTCCAAATCGAAGATTGCTACTTCCCCATGGACTTCTTTATCTTGGATATGATCCCATCCTCATATTTGAATCACACTCCAATCATTCTAGGATGTCCATTCTTAGCTACAACAAAGGCAAATATCAATTGTGCGACAAGTAAGATAGATATTTCTTTTGGGGACCGGTAGATTGGGATCAATATTTTTCAAGCTCCTAAGTATCCGGATTAGAATGAGGGTTGTTATACAGTGCATGCCATGGATAATATGGTAGATGATAGTCCGGATTTAGAAAATTTCCTCTTTCCCCTAGAAGAAAATTTAAAGTTTGAACATTCTTTATCCTACACGAAGGACATTGATTCACTTCACAATTGGACTCACTCTCTTAGTCCTTGGCCTATCATTGAACCTGTTCCAAAGTTGCACCTTAGGCCAACATTGTCATCTCCTATATCTCCTCTTGAATTTGAGCACAATTCTTTACAGCCTGATCGCATGCACGACATTCATATGGTGAGACATGCTAAGTCGAGAGGAGAATTACACATAAACCAAGGTCTAAGTGAAGTAAGCATGGATGAGATAGTAAAATAGTCAAATCAAACAAATCATCACTTCATGAGTAGGAAAAGTGTGGCTCTGAGAATATCTGAGCAGGACACACAAAATGATACCAACAAATCAATTGACCCAGGTTGATAAGAATTCACATACATCTGGCTGAAGACGTTAAACTTAGAGCTTATTGGGAGGCAACCTAATCTTCTCATTTTTATTCTGATTCTTCTCTTTTTCTTTTCTTGTTAGAAAACTGAGATCATCCACATTGGTGTATATGGAGAAGTCTCTCACATACGTCAGGTTGTACCTTTCCTCATTATGGATTTCATGCTAAATAATTCTTTCCATTATTATGCCATTGAGGACAATGTCATTCAAGTTGGGGGGGAGAATGATAGTGCATTTTGAATAATCGTTTAAAATGAATAAAGTTTTTGAAAAAAAGAAAATTCTTCATTTTTCACACAAAATTTTTAAAAATTTCTTCATTTTCACACTCCAACAGATATTCTTGTTCATCATACTTCATTTAAGATGTCTTAAACAAATCAATATTGAGCTAGGAAGTTGAGTAAAAGTTTGAATTAATCCCCCTCTTCACAAAGAGTCACGATGGGATAATTTTCACATACACATGGTAACTTGGAAAGAATGGAAAATCCTGAAAATATAGAGTTGCTGGAGTTGACCCGAAGTATAGGATTACCTATTCTATTTTTATTTTTAGGTCAAAATGAAAGGAAAGTTAGGATTGGTAATAGGAGACCAATCCGCTTAACACTTTAAGGAGGCGGTCATCGGAAAAAAAGGACAATTAGAAGCATGAAAATCAAATAAATATGCTTTAAAAGAGCCAAAGGAAGGATGGTGGAAAAAAGTACACACCCTCTCCTCAGGCAAAGTAAAAAGGGTGGCAAAAAGTACGCACTCTCAAAGCGCAACCAAAGAAGAAAAAAAAAAAAACAATCGCGCTAAATTAGAAAGTCTTTCACAACAAAATAAGACCAAATCCTAAAATGTGTTGAGTTGGTGCGAGAAGCGAAAAGTGAGCCTAGCCAACTAATCTGGAGATCTCTTTTTCTTTTCTCTCCCCTGGGTAGTTCTTCACCAAAGGTCAACGAAGGCAACGATATACCAAACAAGATAGAAATGAACTCCAAGCACCTCAAATGATATGCACAATCACCTGTCCTGATTCCAAGTATAGTGGGCGGGAGAACGAAAACTTGAATTCAAATTGCCTACCATTTGAATAGATATCCTTTAAAACGAAGTTTGATTCTTTTTACTAATTATGATAGTCCTAATTTTTCAAATGAATGTATTGCTAAGGGACTAGCAATGATTAAGTTGGGGGATGTGATAAGTACACATTTTTAGATAAAAAATAGATGAAATTTACACACTATACTGTCAATTTTATGTACAAAACCACATAGAATGATAGATAAATCGATTATGCTTTCAAAATATTAATTTTGCAAAATTCGAATGCCAAATATCATCATTTCATGGATTAAGTGTGATAATTTTATTTCCAATAAAAGCTTCTCGACAATTATTTAATATACATTTGAATAACTTATTAATTGCCGCATGACCTTAACTGTTGTTTTATGTGGAAACAAGACATGAGTAAGCAGATGGCATAGTGGTTAGAGCACCCGAACGTGGGAGAAATGACTAGGGTTCAAATCCCGCAAGGAACAAAATTGTAGTTTTGCTCTTCAAAATGGGCCCAATGCCAGCTAAGAGAGAGAGAGAGAGATGGAAATTTCGAAATTAAAATTAAAAGTAATATTTATTGTTTTTAAGATTTGGATTTCAAATTTCAAAATTGAAATTTTGAAAATAATATTTATTATCCAAAATTAAAATATCGAAATTCAAAATCAAATATCCCTCTCTAAATTCAAATTTCAAATAAACATTCATGGTTTTTAAAGAGGATCCACTAATCAAGGGGGACCTTAATAGCCTATTTATTACCCTTTTTCAAATTCAAAATTTGGGGCTCTCTTCGATAAAACCATGGGAGGGGGAGGAAAAAGACAACTTTTGAAAATTTTAAACTCTCTCACCCCTTCCATCCAAATATCTCTCTCTCCCAATTTATGTCTCTCACTTTCTCCCTCTCTTTCCTACAGTACTGCGGGTACTGTAGCAGCCCCCTCTCTCTCTAGCCTTTGTTCTCTCTCTTTCTCTCTCTCTCTCTCTCTCTTTCGCTCTCTCTCTACATCTCTCTCAAACCAGTAGCTGTCAGGGCAAGAGGTGGACTCGAAGCACTGCAACTGACCGCTAGAAGGAGTCCAGGGCTGCCAAGGATCCGCGTGAAGGCCTACGATTAGGGGTGTTCACTATTTGGTTCAACCCGAAAAACCAAACCGAACCGGATCAAATTTTCGGTTCGGTTCGGTTTGAAAACCAGTTCGGTTCGGTTCGATTTGTAAACCCCTTCAACCCGTAAAAATCGAACCAAACCGAAATTCCAAAATAACATTATATTAATATTTTTTCAAACTTTGTACCACGCCCAAACCAACAAATTTTCCACCAACCAACCCCTCCACGTACTAGACAACGCAGATCCTGTGTCCCTGTTAACACTTATAAAGAAGCATTAGTTTTTACATCCGCCGATCTCAGACTAAACCTGCAGTGACTCCCTGCATAGTGCAGCGCCCATGCCATTCATCTTGGGAATTTTAGTCCGATACCGGACATTTTTTTTTACCTTCTCCTACGTAGGGTCTATAAAGGGAAGGGTCACTGTGTTTTTAATGGCTCGCAGCTGGGCCAGTGGCCCAATAAGAGCTTCAATGCTAAATTGAGTTCAGATATATATTTTAATGTCAAACTCAAGTAAGTAAATGGGCTCATTAATTTTAATGAAAATTTCCTCCAAATAAGTCGGTTCAAACCGATCCAAACCGAAGTAAACCGAACATTTTCGGTTTGGTTCGGTTCGGTTTTAAGAGTGAGTCGGTTTGGTTTGGTTTGAAATTTTTTTCTTGTAAACCAAACCGAACCGAACCGTGAACACCCCTACCTATGATGCCTACAAACATCAGTTTTCTCTCTCCTCCGTCTCTCTCTCTAGTTTTTGAGTTCCCCATGTTACACTGTATTTCAAATATTTTCTGTAAATATTTCCTTATAAAAGTCATAGTAATTTTTTATTTTAAATGTGTGTGTAAAATTTCATGTAGTTCTAATAATAAATGACAGTATCTCCTTTGAAAAAACTTATCTTTTCTCCCTCTTTTTGTTCTACAACTTTTATTTTTTATTCTGTTAACACTACTCAAACTTTATATTCTACTTTTAATTAGTGTTTTAAAGGTAGTCATAGTTCAGTGGATGGTCTGATTATGCTCATTTAGAGGTGCTTCTTTGGTGAGTTCATAGTAAGTCCGGTTAATTTCAATTCTTAACAAATCAAATCATCATGCTCCCTCTTCTTTATTCTCTGTTTTTCCTCTAAAAACTCAAGATTTTCAATTTTAAAAATCTATTTTCCTGTGGATTCGATCCAATCTCACCACTTGCTATTTTTCAAATAATTATATGTGAAAATTAGAATTTTAAGATTGATATATGAATATGCTCAACGACATATAATTTCGAGCGATCAGCAACCAAGAAGGAAATGAAGGAGTTCATTCATCCTATGAGTTTGTAGACTCATGATTTAATTGTTATATTGTATATGTGTGTGTATTTGACTATTTGGCTTAAGTAAAACCACAGTGCCATCTATGACCACACTAATGACACGTATGCAATGCGTGTATCTTTTTGATTACGAATCAAACTATCTAGGTTATTAGTATACAAATAATATATTCAATATATTAAATACTATCACCTAGGATGAGACCAAAGTAAACAAATAAAACATTCGTTTCAAATTCTAAGTCGGAGCGCGAGTCATTGAAAATGCACTGCGTGGCTCTCCATCAATATAGTTAATGGAACTTAAATCAATGGTAGTAACTTCTATGTGTTTACCTAAGAATTACCATCATCTAATGAGAGGACTATTAATTATGGCATTAGATGTGTAAGGATTGAGGTTTCGGGTACAGTTATTGGGTTGGTTTCGGAGTTGGACCCTTTGGTTTAAGCTCTTATAGGGGCTAGGGCAGCGTCCTGATAGGAAGACGCATTTTAGAGTATGCCACGTCGGTGCCACGTGGGTGCTATGTGGGCCAGTTTCGGGTCGCGAGAGTATGTCCCCAGTCATGTCGTCTGAATGGCATCTTGGATGGACGACGCGATTCAGACATTCTGTCAGAGTATGGCCCCAGTCTTGTCACTTGATAGGCGTTTGCCCAGGACGACGCGATTTAACCTATTTCAGTTTACACCCCGAACCTTTCTTCCTTTCTCTCATTCTCTCCTTCTCACTCTCTCTCTTCCCTCTCTCCGATCCCCTCCGTTTTCCCTTTCCCTTTCTTTTTCCCCTTCTTCTTCTTCCACCACTCCAACACCTCTCTACCTCTCACCACTACCACCACCACCTCCTCCGCGGCACTTCATTCTCTGGGCGGCGGCCGACGTCCCGGCGGAGTGACGGTGTCCACGGCGGTACCGGTGGCGGTTTGCGGTGCGGCGGCTCGGCGGCACGGAGCTAGTAGGAGTTCAAGTGATTGGTAGGGTGACGATCCTCACAATGTTTTGTTTTAATCCTTGTTTTCCTACTTGAAGCATGCGACATGTGAGGAGAATTGGGTAGAATGAGCATGTTTAAGGGGCTTTTACATGAAAATAGTCATTTTTACGAAATGGGGATTAGTGTGTTCCAAGTACTAAATTGGATTCTCCCCGTCATTTTCTGAATTGGGTATTTTTGGGGTAATTTTAGGGGAGAGGTTCAAAGGAACCAGGAATTGGGCTCTAAATGACGTCTTGATAGGACGACGCCATTTAGGCTAAATTCATCCCGAAAGCGGTTTATGTGAGAATAGAGTTCTATTTTGAATAACGTCCAAGGACAGCGAGGCCTTTCAAAGGGCGGCTTCTCAGGACGACGCATTTTAGTTCGGATCACCTCGTGGCCTGATTCTGTTTCTGTCGTAATTAGGCGACTAGGAACAGCGACGCCTTTTAAAAGATAGCTACCTTGTACGACGCGTTTTAGGCCATCTTTTGAGGCCAGTTTTCGCATGAACCAGTCTAGAGGTCTTGAATAACGTCGGCCATGGGCGACACGATTCAAGACAGAACCTCATTAAATGCATGCTAGAAATCGTACATCGAGGCCGAAAATTTATGTATAATCGGAATCACATTGTGTGTGTATGTGTTTATGCGATTGTGGTTTGCATTTGACACCTTGTGTCGGTGTGGGAGGGACGCGGTGTCTAGGTGGCATTGTTGCCGTACCGGTGTGGAAGGGGTACATGTTAGTGTTTCACTTATGGCTGGGGAAAGTAGAACCACCTTGAGCCGGTCAGGCCGGAGCAGCCAGCGCGCTATCCGAGGGGTTACTGTTTGGTCCCAATGGGTCGGTGTTTCCCTAGTTTGTTGTGGTAGTTTCCGACGTGTTTATTACTGTGGAGCCGGGTGTGGTGCTGCTGGAGTTTAGCCATTCGCCACTGGGCCTGATGTAACCTGAGATATCGAGGTTACGAGTGGTACCCTTCGCCCATTGGCCTGATGTGACTGGGGAGGTTAGGGTTACGGGTAGTCCCTATAGCTTCGGCTTGAGGGGGTTTCGCCAGTCCCCAGGGCCCTCGTGAAGCGCCTAAGCCTGGCATTGAGGGAAGTCCGCTTGATAGGACAGTGGTCTAGACTGCTTGTGTGCATACGTAACTGGGCGATGGTGGTTCACTAGTCCCAGTTAGTCCTAGTTTGACTCACTGCCTCACCCTACAGTGCCCGGAACATCGTAGGGGTGGACAGGCGTGGGTGTTGGTGGTGTTGTGAGGAGCCGTTTGTACGCGGTCGACAATGTGGTTTGAGTGTTTAGCCGGATCTTTGGTTAGGAACTGTGGTGTTGACTTGGGTTACTTGAATTGCTTAGAACTGTGCCCATTGCATTACGGATGTATATGTCTCATATCGGAATTTAGGAACTGTGTTTACTGCTTTAATTAAATTACCTTCATTTTCGTATTGCTGCATTTGTGTGTGTGTGGGGGGGAGGCGGGGATCGGATGATCCCTATTGAGCCCAATTCTGGTGTGGCTCACTCCTTGCGGTTTCAGGTGTGGACTTTTTGGCGAGTGACGGCGTATGGTGTTCTCCTTGGTGTATGGGCCAGCAGCTATCTCAGTTCCGGGGTATGCCCCGATATTGTTGTACTTTGCTTCTGCCTGTACATATTTAATTATTTGGACCATGTAATTATTGTTGGACTATATACGGACATTATTAATTTACTTCCTGCGCACTTCTACTTTCCTTGAAGTCCGTGAGATTGTTATATTTAGCCTTGTTTAACACTTACTTCTCCACACGTGTTGTATGAGATCCGGATATGAACCCATAGATGATGATCCATTACCCATTTAGTAATTGGGTTTCCGATTATAGGGTGGCTGGTCGTTATAAGATGCCTTTGGATTAGAATAGAGGAACGATATAGTTATCCACGTGTTTACCCGGGAACTATATTCCTACTCTACTTTATCACGTATTGATGGTAAAGTTTAGACCGGGGATAATGGTCTACTGTGTTTACCCGGGACCGTTAATAGCCTAGGAACCGAAATAAGATCGGATATTGCAAGGAGTTGCAATTACCATGAGATGGTTGCTCTAGGATAATAATATAACACTATGTATTTACCCGAGGTTATACTATGATTCTTGGAGATTCTGATCCCTGCTAGGAGACTGTCAGCGTCTCCCGTTCTGTATATCTGAAGGTTATATAGTCCATCGAAAATTAGTGGGAGTAAAACTAACTAGATAAACAAAGTCCATATCTTGTTTTTAATTAATAACTGAATATCTACTAATTGTAATTTGATTATCTCCTGTAGGCTAAAATGTCGTACCATAACCCGTTGTGTAGTATACTGGATGTCAATCGTTTGACAGGCCCAAACTACTCAGACTAGCTCAGGAACCTGAAGATTGTCCTCAGGTCTGAGCAAATTGCTTATGTCCTGGATGATGAACCTCCTACTAAACTAGCATTAGATGTCCTAGAGGAGGACATGTTGATATATGAGAAATGGAAGGAAGATTCCACCTTGTCCAAATGCTACATACTGGCCTCTATGAGCAATGAGTTGCAGAAGGAGCATGAGGAGATGGATGCTTGATCCATCATGCTCCACTTAAAGGAGCTATTTGGTAAGTAGAGCAGGATCGAAAGATATGAGATATCTAAGAATCTGTTCAAGGTTCAGATGGCAGAAGGATTTTCAGCATAGACTCATGTGCTGAAGATGATTGAATGGGTAGAGAGGCTGGATGCTCTTGGGGTCCCACTCTCTAAGGAGATGCATACAGACCTTGTATTATCCTCACTTCTATAATCATATGCTCAGTTTATTGTTAATTTAACATGAACAAGATCCAGACCACTTTGGCTGAATTGCTGAACATGCTGAAGACTGCAGAGGGGAACCTTGTAAAGGATAAACCCAAGTTCTTATGGTTGGTAAGACCAATTGGAAAAGACTTGCAGTCCAAGTCTTTCGGAAAGGCAAAGGCAAGAATTAGAAGAAGCCGAAGGTTGTCAAAAAGGACAAAGGCAAGAGTGCTGAGAAGGGTGAGTGAATGCTTCTACTACCATCAGAAGGGCCACTGGAAGAGGAATTGTAAAGAATACCTCAAGGATAAGGCTCAAGGAACTGTGAAGCAGTAGGACGCTTTAGGTATCTATATGATAGATGTAAACTTTTCAATTAGAGATTATACATTATGGGTATTAGATACTAGATGTGTTTCTCATATCTACAATACTGTGCAGGCACTGACAAGAAAACATAAGCTGAGAATCGACAAGGTGGAGCTAAGGCTAGGTAACGACGCAAGAGTTGCGGCGATCGTTGTGAGGACAGTGAAGCTCAAGCTATCATCCTGAGACACTTTTTTATTAGATGAATGTTATTATGTACCTAGTATAATAAGGAATATTTTTCCTATTTTCTGTTAGACAGAATTGGGAACACCTTATCTATTGGGAACAATTGTTGTTCAATTTATTTCAGAAATAAATTAATAACTTCTGCTTCGTTATCCAATGGATTGTACTTATTAAATGTGTCTTATGATAATTTCAATATCGATTCTTTAACCAAAAGAAATAAGTATGAAGTGAACAAAGCCTACCTATGGCATTGTAAGCTTAGCCACATTGGTGAAAAGAGACTCTAAAGGCTGTATAAAAATGGATACTTAAATCCATTTGATTATGAATCATATGTAACATGTGAGTCATGTTTAATGGGTAAAATGGCAAAATCTCCATTTTCTAGAACTAGAGAACGAGCCAATGACTTACTAGAACTAATACATTCAGATGTATGAAGTCCTATGTCAACCCAAGCCATTAGTAGTTTCTCATACTTCATTATGTTCACTGATGATTTTTCAAGATATGGCTTCATATACTTAGTGAAGTATAAATCAGAAGCTTTTGAGAAATTCAGAGAATTTAAGAATGAAGTAGAGCAACAAACTGAAAAGAGTATCAAAACCATTCAATCCGATCGTGGTGGGGAATACTTGAGCACATAGTTCACAAAATACTTAAAGGATAATGATATCTTTTCTCTGCTTACACCTCCTTATACACCTCAAATGAATGGTGTATCAGAAAGGATGAATCGCACACTAATGGAAATGGTGCGATCCATGATGAGTATGTCCAAATTACTAGTGTCCTTATGGGGATATTCACTTAGCTCGGCTATGTATATCCTGAACAAAGGTACCCAGCAAATCTGTTAAAATCACTCCGTATGAGATATGGAATGGAAGAAAATCAGACCTTAAACATGTTAAAGTCTGGGGATGTCCTGCTCATGTCAAAAGACATGATGCAGATAAGCTGGAGTCCAGAACTGATAAATGCAGATTTGTGAGATATCCGAAGGAGACTTACGAATATTACTTTTATCATCCTGGCGAACAAAATGTGCTAGTGGCCAAGAGAGCTGTTTTTTTGGAAAAAGATTATATTCTCCAAAAAGACAGTGGGAGTAAAGTAACTCTGGAAGAAATACCAGACCTACAAACTTTTATTGATTCATCAGATGAATTATCAGTTTTTGAACCTGTTCAAGAAAGTACACAAGAACCTCATAGGTCAGAAAGAGTACCTAAACTATTAGAAAGATATGTGGGACATATTAATTTGGATGGTTCTTGGATATTCTATAATGAGGATGATGATCCGAAGACTTACCAGGAGGCCATTGAAAGTCCAGAGGCCGGAAAATGGCGAAAAACTATGAATTCTGAAATTCAGTCCATGCACAGCAACTAAGTTTGGAACTTGGTTGACTTGCCCAAAGGTATAGTATCTATCGGATGCAAATAGATCTTTAAAAGAAAGATTGGTACAGATGGACGAATTGAGACATAAGGCAAAGTTAGTGGCGAAGGGTTATCGTCAAAAGTAAGGCATTGACTATGACGAGACCTTCTCACCCGTTGCCATGATTAAGTTTATCAGAATTCTTCTCGCTATTGCTGCATACCATGATTACAAAATCTGGCAGATAGATGTGAAGACGGTCTTCCTCAATGGAAACCTTGAGGAAAAGGTATATATGATACAACCAGAGGGCTTTACATCAAAGAAATTTCCAGATATGGTATGTAAGTTGTAAAGATCTATTTATGGACTGAAGCAAGTTTTCCAAAGCTGGAACATAAGATTTGACGAGGCAATCAAATTTTATGGCAATCACAGTAGGAGCGCAATCACATTCCTAATTCTTTACGTTGATGACATCCTACTCATTGGGTATGATGTAGGGATGATGTCATCGGTAATAATTTGGCTATCTAAGAACTTCTCCATGAAGGATTTGGAAGAATCATCTTATATATTGGGAATATGGATCTATAGAGATAGATCAAAGAAGATGCTGGCTTTAACTCAATCCATATCCCAGAGGAGGAAATGATTGCATATGAAAAGTGGAAGGAAGACTCCACCTTGACCCAATGCTACATATTAGCCTCTATGAGCAATGAGTTGCAGAGGCAACATTAGGAGATGGATGCTAGATCCATCATGCTCCATTTGAAGGAGTTGTTTGGTGAGCAAAGTATAATCGAACGATATGAGATATCTAAGAATCTGTTCAAGGCTCAAATGGCAGAGGGAACTTCAGTATAGCCTCATGTATTGAAAATGATTGAATGAGTGGAGAGGCTGGATGCTCTTGGGGTTACACTTCCCAAGGAGATGCATATTGACCTCATGTTATATTCCCTTCCACAATCACATGCTCAGTTCATTGTTAACTTTAATATGAACAAGATCCAGACCACCTTGGCTGAACTACTAAACATGTTGAAGACTGCATAGGGGAACCTTGTGAAAGATAAACCCCAAATCCTCATGGTTGAAAGAGACTTGCAGTCCAAGCCTTTCGGAAAGGCAGGAACAAAGTTCAGAGAAAGTAAAAGGTTGTTAAGAAAGACAAATGTACGAGTGTTGAGAAAGGTGATTGCTTCTACTGTCACCAGAAGGGCCACTGGAAGAGGAATTGCAAAGAATACCTCAAGGACAAGGCTCAAGGAACTGTGAAGTAGCAGGACGCTTCATGTGTCTATATGATATATGTAAACTTGTCAATAAGAAATTGTACATCATGGGTATTAGATACTAGATGTGTATCTCATATCTGCAATTCTGTGCATGCATTGACAAGAAGACGTAAGCTGAGGATCGGCGAGGTGGAGCTAAGGCTAGGTAACGGGGCAAGAGTTGTGGAAATCGCTGTAGGGACAGTGAAGCTCAAGCTACCATCCGGAGACACATTTTCATTAGATGAATGTTATTATGTACCTAGCATAATAAGAAACATTATTTCTATTTCATATTTAGATAGAATTGGATACAACTTAAATTTTCAGAACAATAGTTGTTCAATTTATTTTGAAAATAAATTAATAGATTCTGCTATCTTGTCCAATACTTTGTATCTTTTAAATGTGTCTCATGAAAATTTACACATCGGTTCTTCAATTAAAAGAAGTAAGTATGAAATGAACAAAGCCTACTTATGGCATTGTAGGTTTGGATACATTGGTGAAAACAGACTCCAAAGGATGCATAACGATAGATATTTAGATCCATTTGATTATGAATCATATGCAACCTGTGAGTCATGTTTAATGGGCAAAATGGCTAAGTCTCCATTTAGTGGAACTGGAGAATGAGCCAAAGACATATTAGAATTTATACATTTAGATGTATGTGGTCCTATGTCTACCCAAGCCATTGATGGTTTCTCATACTTCATTACATTCACTGATGATCACTCAAGATTTGGATACATATACTTATTGAAGTATAAATCTGAAGCCTTTGAGAAATTCAGAGAATTTAAGAATGAAGTAGAGAAACAAACTGGAAAGAATATAAAAACCATCCGATCTGATCGAGGTGGTGAATACTTAAGTATAGAGTTCATTAAATACTTAAAGGATAATGATATCCTTTCTCAGCTTACACCTCCTTATACACCTCAGATGAATGGTGTATCAGAAAGGAGAAATCGCACATTAATGGAAATGGTGCGATCCATGATGAGCATGCCCATATTACCAGTGTCCTTATGGGGATATTCACTTAGCTTGGCTATGTATATCCTGAACAAGATACCCAGCAAATCTGTTGAAACCACTCCATATGAGATATGGAATGGGAGGAAACCAGACCTTAAACATGTTAAAGTCTAGGGATGTCTTGCTCATGTTAAAAGACATGACGCAAATAAGCTGGAGTCCAGAACTGACAAATACATATTTGTGGGATATCAAAAGGAAACTTATGGATATTACTTTTATCATCCTGGTGAACAAAAGGTGTTTGTGGCCAGGAGAGCAGTCTTTCTGGAAGAAGATTATATTCTCCAGAAGGACAGTGGGAGTAAAGTAACTCTGGAAGAAATTCCAGACCCACAAACTGGTAATGGTTCATCAGATGGACTGTCAGCTTCTGAACCTGTTTAAAATAATACACAGGAACCTCGTAGGTCTAAAAGAGTACCTAAACCACCAGAAAGATATGTGGGACAGATTAATTTGGATGGTTCAAGGATACTTTATAATGAGGATGATGATCCTAAGACTTACCATGTAACGACCCGCCACCCTATAATCGGGGATCCGATTACTAAATGGGTACCGAATCATTAATTTGGGACCAAACCAGGATCTAGTAAGTCTGGGAAATAAATAATAAACTAAGCTAAACATTCACATCGCATTGAATTGAAATAAAAGTGCAAGAATTAAAATTATTACAATGCGACTCGATACAGCAAATAATTACATTCTCCAACAGAAGGAAATAATTAAACATACAGGCCAAAGATAAATAACAACTACATCGGGGCATACCCCGGAACAACCGCTGAAGGCACACCACACCCGGCCGCACACGCCGCTCTAAGTCTGCTGGGAGTCCTCACCTGAAAACCGCAGGGGTGAGTCTCAAGACAAGACTCAGTAGGGATCCTTCGATCCCCACTGCCCACGCACACACCCACAAGTGTAAAGTACAGCTAACAGTAAAGTAACAAGTGTAGTGGCAGGTACGATATCTAATTCTCTACGTGAGAACACATGCAGTCGAAATATAATAATCATGCACATTCTAAACCGACCGTTCAAAAACTCACAACTGCCGTCTCGATAGAACTCGCCGACCGTACAAACAACGGTGAGAAAAACCTCGACCCGCTGAGACCAAGGAGTAGCCCCTCAGATAGCACGCTCGATACTCCGGCCCAACTGGCTCAGGTGACTACCCCTTCCCTCAGCATGAGTGACTCTCCGAATGTACCACTCCGACACCGGTACTAGTTGACCCCGGGGTTCACCAGGTGACCCTCTCTCACTAGGCGTCACCCCGCCCACGCCCCCACCGGCGCTGTGCTCACGCCCCCACCAGCACAGGGTGATAAAGTGCTACAATGTCACTCCAGGTCCACAGTAACTGAAAACCCAACACAGTGCGATCCGGTCACGTGAAAAGCCCGCGATCGCATAACACACATAGAACCATCCGATCATGAGGAATCCATCTCTATCGGGTGCACTAAAACATGTGCTAACCAGCTATTTAGCAGTGGGAACACGTTTTACTGGCATGAATTAGTGAGATTCTGTCTTGAATCGCGTCGACCGAGGTCGACGTCATTCAACCTCCATGTACAGGTTCATATAAATCAGTCTTCAGAATCTGGCCTTAAAAGGCGTCGACACCAGTGGTCGCCTTTTAAAAGGCGTCGACATCCCCAGACGCCATTCAACACGGAAATCCGGAAATTCCAAGACCTTATTCAGGAGATTTCTGCCGTTAAAACGCGTCGTGGGTTCCTGACGCCATTCAAAAACGCGTCGTTTACCCCCGACGTCTTTTAGCCACAGAATCCCCAACCTGGCAGACTTTCAGTCAGTCGATTCCTGTCTAAAAGGCGTCGTAATGGCCCGACGCCCTTCAAAAAGGCGTCGTCCATGCACGACGTCTTTCAACCCCAGGAACCAGAACCGCCCTAAGCCCGAGGGCTCTCTTTCAACCCCAAATAACCCCAAAAATCATCCAAAATGGAGGGAAACGAGGAGCAATACCATCTATAGGCGAACACCCTCATAGAAATCCTAAACATGCTCATTCTAACCCCCGAAACCAAAGATCTACCACATGCATAAACGAGGAAAAACATGATTTTAAACACAACGCTATGGGGAACGTCACCCTACCGGACACTCGAGCGCCTCCGAGCTTCAAGCCGCCCGCCTGTCTCGCCCCACGCCGCCGCCGGTACCGCCGAGGTCGTCCTAGCCCCACCGTGACGTCGGCCGCCGTCCGGAGAGTAGAACGCCGCAGTGGAAGTGGAGGTGGTAGGGGTAGGAGCCAGGTAGAAGATGGAGTGGAGGGAGAGGCGAAATGGTGTGAGGGAAAGAGGGAGGAGGAGGGGGGTCGCCGCCGGTCACCGGAAGAGGAGGAGAGAAGGAGAGTAGGAGAAAATGAGGGAAAGAAGGAGGGCTCGCGGGGTTAACCAGAGACTGGCTAAAACGCGTCGACATCTACGGACGCCTATTAGGTGACATGACGGCCGCTCTGACAAGATTCTGAAACGCGTCGTCCTACACAGACGCCATTCAGACAACTTGTCAGGGCCGTACTCTGACACACCTAGAGTCGTAGTCTGAAAGGCGTCGACCCACACGGACGCCGTTCAGACGACCTGACAGGGCCGTACTCTCGCGGCCCAAGGTCAGTCCACGTGGCACCCACGTGGCAGAACCTGAAACGCGTCTGCCACGGTGGACGCCGTTCAAAACGCGTCTCGAGGTCCTGACGCGATTCTACTCAGAATCCCCGCCCCTCACAAGGGCTAGAACTACAGGGTCCGACCCGAAAATCGGATCCGAAAGTCTCGATCCTTACATTCTCCCCCCTTTAAAAGAAATTTCGCCCTCAAAATTGACTGCTAGGAATAACAAGGTCACAACGGGGATACAAGTTCACAGGGATACTTACGAAAAGAGATAAGGAAATTGCTCCCGCATCTCATCCTCTCGCTCCCAGGTTGCCTCACCTCCGGAGCGGTACTGCCAAATCACCTTGACCAAGGGTACGACCTTGTTCCGTAAGACCTGATCTCTGGGATCCTCAATACGAACAGGATACTCTGGAAATGACAAATCCTCAGCGACCTCCAACTCTGAAAAATCCAACACATGGGACGGATCTTGAACGTACTTCCTCAGCAAGGATACATGGAACACATCGTGCACTCCTGCAAGACTGGGCGGCAAGGCCAGCTAATACGCGGTCTCCCCAATTCGAGCAAGAATGGGAAAAGGTCCAATATATCGCGGACTCAGCTTGCCTCGCTTCCCGAATCTCATCACTCCCTTGGAGGGTGAGACTCGAAGAAACATGTGGTCCCCAACCTCAAATTCAAGTGGTCTCCGTCGGATGTCAGCATAACTCTTCTGTCTGTTCTGAGCTGCGGTGCCGAACTGTCCTGACAATCTCAGCACACTGCTGCACTAACTCAGGTCCTGCTATCTGCCTCTCACCGATCTCGGACCAACACACCGGAGATCGACACGGCCGCCCATACAAAGCCTCATAAGGCGCCATGCCGATGCTAGAATGATAGCTGTTGTTGTAGGCAAACTCCACAGTGGACAAATGTTGTTCCCACGAACCTCCCCAGTCTAGGCAACACGCCCTGAGCATATCCTCCAGGGTCTGAATAGTCCTCTCCGACTGCCCGTCAGTCTCTAGATGGTAGGCCGAGCTGAAAGCCAACTGAGTTCTCAACGTCTGCTGAAAGCTCTTCCAGAATCTGGAAGTAAACCTCGGATCTCGATCTGATACAATGGACAAGGGTACCCCGTGCAGAGAGATAATCCGGTCCACAAACAACTTAGCCAGCTTGCCGATTGACCAGTCCTTCCTAATGGCTAGGAAGTGTGCCGACTTGGTCAGCCGATCAACGATGACCCAGATAGCGTCTCTCCTGCTAGGGGATGCAGGCAAACCCATTACAAAGTCCATCGTCACATGCTCCCATTTCCACTCAGGAATCGGTAAGGGCTGCAGCAACCCTCCTGGTCTCTGATGCTCGGCTTTAACCTGCTGGCATGTCATGCATCTAGCCACATACTCGGCCACATCTCTTTTCATACCGGGCCACCAGAAGTGCCTCCTCAAACAGTGATACATCTTTGTTGTCCCGGGATGCACTGCATACCTCGAACGGTGCGCCTCATCAAGAACACATCTGCGCACGTCTTCCTCAGTCGGGACATAGAGTCTGCCTCTGAATCTAATGGTACCATCATCCCACAACTCAACCTCAGACCTCTGGAGAATCTGTGGTAACTCAGCATCTGCCCTCTGAGCCTCAATCACAGCATGGTACACAGCCGGTCTCACAGTCAAGCTGACAAGTACTGCTCTATCCTCTTCACGTGGAACCCTAAAGGAGGATTCCACCACCTGCTCAAATAATTTCCACTCCCGAATCATGAGGTATGACATGACCGTCTTCCGACTCAAGGCGTCTGCCACCACATTCGCCTTGCCCGGATGATAAGAAAGGTCAAAGTCATAATCCTTAATAAACTCCATCCACCTCCGCTGCCTCAGATTCAGGTCTCTCTGAGTGAACACATATTTCAAGCTCTTGTGATCTGTAAAAACCTGAAATTTTTCTCCGTATAAGTAATGCCTCCAGATCTTCAGTGCAAACACCACAGCTGCAAGCTCCAAATCATGAGTAGGATAGTTCTCTTCATGCCTCTTCAGCTGCCGAGAAGCATAGGCAACTACCCTGCCATGCTGCATAAGGACTGCTCCCAAACCTCGACGGGATGCATCTGAGTAAACCACAAATCCACCTGACCCAGATGGAAGCACCAACACTGGGGCTGACGTGAGATGAGTTTTTAGCTCAATAAAACTCTGCTCACAATCCTCAGTCCACACGAAACGAACTCCCTTTCGAGTCAACCTCGACAAGGGGGCCGCTATCGAAGAAAATCCCTGAACAAACCGCCTGTAATAACCGGCAAGCCCCAGAAAGCTCCTGATCTCAGTCACTGAAGTCGGTCTGCTCCAGTCCATTACTGCCTCGATCTTGGCTGGATCCACTGCGATACCTTCACCCGAAATAACGTGCCCAAGGAAGTGCACCTCGTTTAGCCAAAATTCACATTTGCTGAACTTGGCATAAAGTTGGTGCTCTCTCAGGACCTGCAACACTGCCCGAAGATGAGCAGCGTGCTCTTCCTCAGAAGAAGAATAGATCAGAATATCATCAACAAACACAACTACAAACTGGTCCAGGTAGGTCCTGAAGACTCGGTTCATCAGATCCATAAAGGCCGCCGGAGCATTGGTTAAGCCGAAGGGCATAACCAAAAACTCATAATGCCCATACCGAGTCCTGAAAGCCGTCTTACTAACATCCACATCCCTGATTCTCATCTGATAGTATCCTGATCTCTGATCGATCTTGGAAAACACACTCGCCGTCTGTAGCTGATCCATCAAATCATCGATTCTAGGAAGCGGGTACTTATTCTTTATCGTCACCTGGTTCAGCTGCCTATAATCGATGCACAGTCTCAACGAACCATCCTTCTTTCTGACAAACAGAACTGGAGCACCCCATGGAGATGTACTGGGACGAATGAATCCCTTATCCAGCAACTCCTGCAATTGCGCCTTCAACTCAGCGAGTTCGGCTGGCGCCATCTGATACGGGGCTTTAGACAAAGGTGCCATACCTGGTGCAAGCTCGATGGTAAACTCGACCTCTCGCTGAGGGGGAAGGCCAGGCAGCTCCTCAGGAAATACATCGACGAAATCACAAACAACAGGCACCTCCCAGGGACTGGGACTAGCACAGACATCAGAAACAACGACAGAGGCTAAGAAAGCCTCGCAGCCACCAACAAGCAACCTCCGTGCCTTAAAGGCAGAAATGAGAATACCTCGAGAAGAAAGCCTAATACCTTGGAAGAAGAAGGTCGGGATGTCTGGAATAGAGAAGCGCACCCTCTTCCTGTGGCAGTCCACCTCCGCATAAAAGGCTTCCAACCAATCCATACCCAGGATGATATCAAAATCACGGATAGCAAGTACAATCAACTGGGCAGGTAGCACATGACCCTCAATGGTCAAGGGAACATTCCTCAAACAATTATAAGATATCATGAAGTCTCCAGAAGGAACCTCAACCATCAGACCATCAGACAACTCATCAACGGGTGCAGAAAGAATATCTAGGAACTGCTCGGAAATAAAAGAATGCGAAGCACCTGAATCGATCAACACATGCGCAGAGTTCCCAAGGACAGAGAGTGTACCTTCCACCAAGTTGGACGCGCGAGCCTCCCTCCTGGTGATAGCTAGAACTCTCCCCTGAGTCCTCGGCTTCTTTTGATCGCCATGACCCTGCCCCTGACTATGCCCCTGCGGGCACTGCCTCGCCAGATGGCCCTGTTGGCCGCAAGTAAAACACCTCCTGGGAAGAGTGGGACACTGAGTCCCGCCATGAGCACCACCACATTGCTGACAAACTGCCGGAAGCCTCTGAGCTGGCTCCTGCTGTGCACTGGACGCTGACTGACTCTGCTGACCATGCCTGGGCCTGCTGCTGCCGCTGCTGCCACTACTTCTGCCACCACCCTTGAAGAATCTCCTGAATCGGGAGCCGAGAGAAGACGATCCCGATCCGACAGAAGGAGCCGGTGCCGTAGCCTTACCCCTGCCTCGCACTGGTCCCTGAACAGTCTACCCTCTAACCCGGGCCGACTGGTTCTGCTGAGCCTCTACAGCTGCTGCACGCCTAACTGCTGACGCCAGGTCTGTACAACAATGGGACGCCACGAAGTCCCTCAAACTGAGCCTAAGCCCATCCACAAACCTCTCCGTGCGACGCACCTCGTCCCCAGATATAAAAGGCACGAATCGTCCCAGCGAAACAAACTTCGCCTCGTACTCAAGTACCGTCATACTCCCCTGCGTCAGATCCATAAACTCCCCCTCCTTGGCTCGCTGGACATGTCTAGGGAAATATTGTGCATTGAACTCCTTGACAAAGGTCTCCCAAGAAATTTCCCTAAGACTCCTGTCCCCATAAGACAAACTCTTCAGTGTGGTCCACCAGTCATAGGCGCTATCCTTCAGCATGAAGGTAGCCAGTGGGGTCCTCTCTACTGCTGCACAGTCCATAGTATCAAAAGTCTTCTCAATCTCTCTAAGCCAATGAATGGCCTCGTCAGGGTCAGGACGACCGGTGAAGTGAGGTGGCCTCAGCTTCAAGAACCTCTCAAGTGTAGCTGTGGTCCCTCCCCGAGTACTAGAACCCTCGCTAGGATCTCGAGTCTGATATCGAGCCATAGTATCCATCATGGCCTCCATAAACTGCTCAACACTCGGCCTCCCTGCCTCGGACCCACTAGGGACATCTCCCCGCTCTCGAATAACTGGCATCCTCTTCCTGGGAGCCATCTACTCGCCTATAATTACAAAATCAAAAGTTCTAATTAGAGTCCTAAAACCTATGCTACCGCCGTGCCTGTACGGGATAATGTATTTATTTGCCGAATTTTCAACATTTAACCTAGTTATTTATTTATTTGCCAGACCGCATGCTCTGATACCAACTGTAACGACCCGCCACCCTATAATCGGGGATCCGATTACTAAATGGGTACTGAATCATTAATTTGGGACCAAACCAGGATCTAGTAAGTCTGGGAAATAAATAATAAACTAAGCTAAACATTCACATCGCATTGAATTGAAATAAAAGTGCAGGAATTAAAATTATTACAATGCGACTCGATACAGCAAATAATTACATTCTCCAACAGAAGGAAATAATTAAACATACAGGCCAAAGATAAATAACAACTACATCGGGGCATACCCCGGAACAACCGCTGAAGGCACACCACACCCGGCCGCACACGCCGCTCTAAGTCTGCTGGGAGTCCTCACCTGAAAACCGCAGGGGTGAGTCTCAAGACAAGACTCAGTAGGGATCCTTCGATCCCCACTGCCCACGCACACACCCACAAGTGTAAAGTACAGCTAACAGTAAAGTAACAAGTGTAGTGGCAGGTACGATATCTAATTCTCTACGTGAGAACACATGCAGTCGAAATATAATAATCATGCACATTCTAAACCAACCGTTAGAAAACTCACAACTGCCGTCTCGATAGAACTCGCCGACCGTACAAACAACGGTGAGAAAAACCTCGACCCGCTGAGACCAAGGAGTAGCCCCTCGGATAGCACGCTCGCTACTCCGGCCCAACTGGCTCAGGTGACTACCCCTTCCCTCAGCATGAGTGACTCTCCGAATGTACCATTCCGACACCGGTACTAGCTGACCCTGGGGTTCACCAGGTGACCCTCTCTCACTAGGCGTCACCCCGCCCACGCCCCCACCGGCGCTGTGCTCACGCCCCCACCAGCACAGGGTGATAAAGTGCTACAATGTCACTCCAGGTCCACAGTAACTGAAAACCCAACACAGTGCGATCCGGTCACGTGAAAAGCCCGCGATCGCATAACACATATAGAACCATCCGATCATGAGGAATCCATCTCTATCGGGTGCACTAAAACATGTGCTAACCAGCTATTTAGCAGTGGGAACACGTTTTACTGGCATGAATTAGTGAGATTCTGTCTTGAATCGCGTCGACCGAGGTCGACGCCATTCAAGCTCCATGTACAGGTTCATATAAATCAGTCTTCAGAATCTGGCCTTAAAAGGCGTCGACACCAGTGGTCGCCTTTTAAAAGGCGTCGACATCCCCAGACGCCATTCAACACGGAAATCCGGAAATTCCAAGACCTTATTCAGGAGATTTCTGCCGTTAAAACGCGTCGTGGGTTCCTGACGTCATTCAAAAACGCGTCGTTTACCCCCGACGTCTTTTAGCCACAGAATCCCCAACCTGGCAGACTTTCAGTCAGTCGATTCCTGTCTAAAAGGCGTCGTAATGGCCCGACGCCCTTCAAAAAGGCGTCGTCCATGCACGACGTCTTTCAACCCCAGGAACCAGAACCGCCCTAAGCCCGAGGGCTCTCTTTCAACCCCAAATAACCCCAAAAATCATCCAAAATGGAGGGAAACGAGGAGAAATACCATCCATAGGCGAACACCCTCATAGAAATCCTAAACATGCTCATTCTAACCCCCGAAACCAAAGATCTACCACATGCATAAACGAGGAAAAACATGATTTTAAACACAACGCTATGGGGAACGTCACCCTACCGGACACTCGAGCGCCTCCGAGCTTCAAGCCGCCCGCCTGTCTCGCCCCACGCCGCCGCCGGTACCGCCGAGGTCGTCCTAGCCCCACCGTGACGTCGGCCGCCGTCCGGAGAGTAGAACGCCGCAGTGGAAGTGGAGGTGGTAGGGGTAGGAGCCAGGTAGAGGATGGAGTGGAGGGAGAGGCGAAATGGTGTGAGGGAAAGAGGGAGGAGGAGGGGGGTCGCCGCCGGTCACCGGAAGAGGAGGAGAGAAGGAGAGTAGGAGAAAATGAGGGAAAGAAGGAGGGCTTTCGGGGTTAACCAGAGACTGGCTAAAACGCGTCGACATCTACGAACGCCTATTAGGTGACATGACGGCCGCTCTGACAAGATTCTGAAACGCGTCGTCCTACACAGACGCCATTCAGACAACTTGTCAGGGCCGTACTCTGACACACCTAGAGTCGCAGTCTGAAAGGCGTCGACCCACACGGACGCCGTTCAGACGACCTGACAGGGCCGTACTCTCGCGGCCCAAGGTCAGTCCACGTGGCACCCACGTGGCAGAACCTGAAACGCGTCTGCCACGGTGGACGCCGTTCAAAACGCGTCTCGAGGTCCTGACGCGATTCTACTCAGAATCCCCGCCCCTCACAAGGGCTAGAACTACAGGGTCCGACCCGAAAATCGGATCCGAAAGTCTCGATCCTTACATACCAGGAGGCCATTAAAAGTCCAGAGGCCGGTAAATGGCGGGAAGTCATGAATTCTGAAATACAGTCCATCTACATGAACCAAGTTTGGAATTTGGAAGATTTACCTGATGATATAGTACCTATCGGCTGCAAATAGATCTTTAAAAGAAAGATCGGTGCAGATGGACACATTGAGACTTATAAAGAAAGATTAGTGGCGAAAGGCTATCATCAAAGACAAGGTGTTGACTATGACGAAACATTTTCACTCATTGCCAAGATTAAGTCTATCAGAATTCTTCTCGCCATTGCTGCCTACCATGATTATGAAATCTGGCAGATAGATGTGAAGACTGCCTTCCTCAATAGAAACTTTGAGGAGGAAGTGTATATGATACAACTAGAAGGATTCACATCCAAAGAATCTCCAGACATGGTATGCAAGTTGCAGATATCTATTTATTGACTGAAGCAAGCTTCCCGAAGTTGGAACATAAGATTTGATGATGCAATCAAATCTTATGGCTTCATTAAGAATGAAGATGAGCCCTGTGTGTACAAGAAAAACAGTGGGAGCGCAATCACATTCCTGGTTCTTTACGTTGACGACATCCTACTCATTGGGAATGATGTCATCGGTAAAGATATGGCTGTCAAAGAACTTCTCCATGAAGGATTTGGGAGAATCATCTTATGCATTAGGAATATGGACCTATAGAGGTAGATCAAAGAAGATGCTTGCTTTAACCCAATCCATGTATATAGAAACCATTGTCAAAAGGTTTGGCATGAAAAGTTCCAAGAGAGGTCTCATACTGATGAGACATAGAATTTCACTTTCTAAAGGTCAGTCTCCCAAGACACCTGAAGAGAGGGCTGTGATGGATAAGGTTCCCTATGCTTCTGCCATAAGCTCCATCATGTATGCCATGCTATGTACTAGACTTGATGTAACATATACAAGTGTTACGAACAGACATCAGGCAGATCTAGGTGATGAACACTGGAAGGCTGTGAAATGCATCCTTAAGTTCTTGAGAAGAACTAAGGATTTATTTCTAGTCTGTGGAGGAGGAGACTTAAAGCTACAAGGATACACTGACTCGAGTTTTCAGTCTGATCCTGATGACAGCAAGTCAACATCAGGTTTTGTTTTCACACTCAACGGGGGAGCAATGAGCTAGAAAAGTTCAAAGTAGGAAACCACTGTTGATTTGACAATGGAAGCCGAATATATTGTTGCTGCTGAAGCCGCCAAGGAAGCTGTATGGATGAAGAAATTCATCAGCGATCTTGGTGTGGTGGAAAGCATATCTGGTCCCGCCCCACTGCTGTGTGATAACAATAGGGCGATTTCTCAAGCGAAAGAGCCGATGTCTCATCAGAAGTCGAAGCACATTCTTCGGTACTTTCATCTGATCAGGGAGATTATAGCTCGAGGAAATGTTGTGGTGGAAAGAGTTCCTTCAGCCGACAACATAGCAGATCCATTGACGAAGCCTTTGTCTCAAAATGTCTTTGAGCGTCACTTAGAGAATATGGGTATTCTGTATAAAAGTAATTGGCTTTAACCCAAGTGGGAGATTGTTAGTATTAGATAGTCTCAAAGCCAATCCGATACTATGTATTAATTCAATTTATTAATAAATGACATTAATTCATTGTGTGTAATTAATTCGATCCATGTTTATCGTATCACGATGAAGTCCATGAACATGTGCAATAATCTTCGGATTATGATGAGATCGTAATTATGGGACCGAAAGTTTATAAACACATATTCATAATTGTTTCTAGTCATAGGATGTTTGAGAAGGACATCAAACATGCGGATAGACTACTATCGGTTACTTCAGCTCATATGATGAGGGTGACTGATCCTATAAGTCACTTGTGTGGAGACACTATGCTAGACTTGTAGGTGCTCATTGGCGAATGAATTCACTGAACTGATCCGACTATGAATCGTTGGATGGTAAATACCTTACTGTTAACCAGCTCGATTCTTTTGTCACGGTTGCGTAGATGATCCTTAGACCTGAGACGCCAAAGATATCTTGTTGGTAGGTTTATGAACTTCGACATTGACTAACGAATCCCTAACCATGGGTTATTAATAAGTCAAGTGATCGGGTTCAGGAAAATGCCCTCGAAGGTAATTATGTGTTCAATACGGGATCATCCGCTCTCGGTAGTTTGAGAGAGAATGTTTCGGGAATGATGCGTTTAAGTCCCTGGCCAGGGCAGACTCTATATCAGATAAAGAGTTATCTGATATAGATTAGCGACATCTGATTCAAATGAATCGATCGGCTAGGATTTAACAGTAAACCATATCCTAGGTCGATTTAAGAACATTGCATGGATGAAGGATTATATCCGCGCGGTAACCGTTGACGGAAAGGTTCCAATAGAGGGTTGCGATAACTCCAGTACCATCCAGGATCACGCGATGTTACTTGACATCTAACGTGATCGGAAGCTTGTCCGAATTTATTGTGGGACATTAAATTCAGCTGATTAATTAAATATAACGATATTAATTAATTTAGTGGGTCCCTAAAGAGTTACTGGGCTTAACGGGTCATTAACTGGACTGGTCATTGGGCCTAGAGGGTCACACGTAAAAGGTTTTCAAGTCGATGGATAATCCGACAGAATTTTAGATAAGTCTGCATTTTTACGAAAAATCGCAAACATGCTTATTATAAAAGAACGGATACTACGTCGGAGGTCAGCAACCCTAACCTAGCTATCGTTCTTTCTCTCTATCTTTTCTCTACTGGGCGTGTGACACGAGGCAGCCATTTGGAGACTCCGCTTCAACTCCCGACTGCTCCGCCTTCCGTCCGACGGGAGATTCCAAATCCGCATATCGTGGCAGATTACGCGTAGCCAGACGAGATCCATGAATGCCGCACCGAGTGAGGAGGCGGTGACGATCCATCGCGAGGAGAACCGCGTGGATACCGCTAGAAGCCGAGCACTGCGGCTTGCGGCATCGCTCCGACGGAACCGGAAAACGGACGCGGATCCGAATCCGCGCAAGATAAATCCGATTTACTCCGGTTTTATTTTGTTAATCGAAATGTGATGGATCTGATCCCGAAATATTTTATTCCCTTGCGTTTTTTGGTCGGATCCCGACACAGCAATCCCCACACCGCCGTTCATCCAAGAACCGGATTCTGCAAGACCCTCAGGTGTTGGCTGACATTGATCCCTCCCCTTCTGGTTTGAAGCCGTCGAGCTCGTTGGCCCTGCCGGATTCTGGGAAATCTGCTCTTCTTCTTGTCCCAACCAAGAATACCCAGTCGAAGAAGCCACCGAAATCATCTAACAATACTCGTGGCTCTGGCAAAGCTAACCAGCGATGGGTCTTGAAGACCCCCGTCCTATCTTCGGTGTCTAACACCTTCGATGCTCTGCGATCATCCCTGGCATGCCAGGCTGATTGTCCAGATGCGAAGCAGGAGCAAACCGAGCCTTCAGCCAATCCTGCCGCAGTTTCTGGTCCAGATGTGCAATTGCCGCCCCCGGCCTCCGCCTGTATGGCAACGTCGGGGTCCCAGGCTATTGGCCTACGAGATTCGCCTCCTACTAATGCCTCCATACCTGTGATTCCGGCGGACCTTCAGTTGCTGGCATCCGCTTCTGTTATGCCGGCGCCGCCGTCATCGTTCAAGCGCATGCCTCTCCTGGGCATGGGCCTTCTCCGATTTCGGGGGAGACCTTTCGCACATCCGATGAAGACCCAGGTAATGTTGACATATCTCCTTCTGCAGACCCGGTTGAGCATGATAGGCCGCCCTTGAAGATCCCGGCCAAGCATGGCAGGCCGCCCTCCAACTTGCATGGACAACTGATATTGCAGACTGATAACCTTGATTCTAATATCCGGGACCCTGTTCCTCCTAACGAAGCTATATTTCTCGGTGCCCCTGCTGAAGATGTCCAGAATTCTCGGTATTTAAATCACCCTGCCAGGGATGCCCATGTAACAGGTAATGTGCTGCCACGCCCCTCTTGGTTCTCCCCGCATGCAGGTACGACGTCGGGTGTCAGCATCTTAACGCCCACGAGCAACGCTGTGCATCTCCTGGCCACCGCCCCCATGCATAACCCCAGCTTCGTGGCGCTAGAACCTAGCCAGGCAGCAGCACACGATCATGCTATGCATGCCTTGGATGCCGAGCGGATGTCTATTTGTGCCCCTCTGAACAAGGCCTTCAGCGAGGACTTGCCAGCCCAGCTGCATGGGCCTTCGTCGTCTAGTGTAGAGCTTCTTACAGTTCACGGGCCCAGGGCTTCGCCTTCTATTCATGGGCCGGCTGCTGGTGCCGGGGAACACTCTATTGATGTGCTGGTGCACAACGCCTCAAGTCCCCGGCACCAGGGGTCCTTGGTGAGCGCTTCTGAACACCTGGTTTCTCATAAAATTTTGCCTCCCTCTTTTAATCCGAGTTCTAATCCTCCTCCGGCCCATTTAAACGTGATGGTGGACCAAGCTTTGGACAAGGCCCACCTGCAGGGCAACCTTGATGATGTTCTGCCCGCCCAAGACCAAACAACTATCATGTCTACATCAACTGGGCGGGATGCTATGCAGTTGCACGGGCCATCTATGGATAGCCCATTTACTGATGCAGTTGGACAGACTACTGGTGCTGGGGGGCATTCTAATAATGTGTTATTGCACGTTGCTTCCCGCCCCCAGCACCAGGAGTCCGTGGTGAGATCTATTCACCCTACTACTGGTCATACAACTATGCCTCCGTCTGATTTAGCCTCTAATACTACTCTTGCTACTGTGGGGGCTCGAGCTTTGGACAACTTGGACCAACCGATATCAATTGTTGAAGATGTTGCTGCTGCGGGCATGGAAGTTTTATCGTCTTATAGCGTCAATACTCAGGTGATATCTGTATCTAAACTTCCATGCAAGCTAAATTCGGAGGAACCCATCATTCCCACTCCTTCCAGGACTATCGATAACATGGATGTGAATTCTGTTAATTCTCTTGTTCTTGTTGATGTTGACTCAGTTGACCAGGATCATTTGAAGGATGTTGCTGCTTTTATGCCAGTCATGGAAGTCCAAACGTCTTTAAGTGTCGATACTCAGGTGATATCTTCTGCTTGTTTACTTCTTGAGCAGAATTCCCATGATATGATCCAGTCAGATTCTCATGGTGTGGGCCATATATCTAATCTTGAGGCATTGAATTTGGAAAGTCCCATGCACAGAGATGATACACAACATTTACTTGAGATACATAAATTTAGGCAATCATTCTCTACTAGTGATGAATCTCAGGCTATTTGTGATGTTGGCAGACATGATACTTCTAGTAGGTTGAATTTGGCCCAACAAAAGAGAATCAGTGTCACCCGCGCACAGAAAAAGAAATCTAAATTTTAATGATTAATACTCTTGTTTGGAATATTAGGGGAATTGAGAATTCTTCCTCTCTTCATAGATTGACCTTCTTATGCAAATCACATAAAGTTAAGGTTGCTGCCATTCTTGAGCCCATGATACATTATTCTTCTTTGCAGCGCATCTCTTTACATCTTGACCTTCATAAATTTATTGCTTCGAATATGGACCATGGCAAGATATGGGTTTTTTGGTATGATTCTATAGATATTGATATTCTACATATTCATGATCATTATATTACTGTCAGAGTTAAGGATGTTGTTGACCATATTATTACATTTGTCTATGCTAGTTGTCACCTACAAGACAGAATCAATACTTGGGATGATATTGCCTCTTTCTCCTCCTCAGTTGTTCTTCTATGGATGGTGATAGGGGATTTTAATTTTGTTTTGTTTTTTCATGAGAAACTTGGTGGAAATGTTCCTCTTCTAGCTTATGTCCACACATTCCACTCTTTTGTGCAGGACTTTGGTATTGCTGATCTTGGATTCAGTGGGCCCAGTTATACTTGGCACAATGGACAGCAAGGGACTGGTTGTATTAGAGCTAGATTGGACAGAGGCTTGGTTAACACACATTGGTTTGCAAAATTTTCTACCTATGTTACTCATTTTCATCATAATTGTTCTGATCACAACCCCCTGCTTGTCACTTATGATCCTCTGAACACTATTCATCATGCTCACTTTAAATTTTTAAAAGTTTGGATCAGACATTATAATTTTGATCAGGTGGTTAAGGAATGTTGGAACAGACCCTTGCACGCATCTCCACTTTATAAGCTTAGTACCAAGTTGAAAAGATTAAGGGCTTCTTTTAAGTTTTGGAATAAGAATATGTTTGGGAATCATAACATCTTAGCTGACGTTCTAGCTTCACTTGCATCTTCTCTTAATTTTCCAATCAGCAGACAATCAAAGTCGATCATTGTTCATAGGCGTCTTTCACCCGCCATGAAGGACCCTTCATTCTTTAGGATGGAGAAGCTGCTGAAGAAGGTCAGAGATGGAAATATTGTGGAAAAGAGATAAATTATGTTAATGGGGCTGCTAAAAGAGATGGATGATGAACAGAAACCATGGTACTAGGAAATTGCCAAATATTGTGAAGATCAATCATATCTTGAAGAAGCCATAGCTGAGGAGAAAAGGGCTATCAGGAGAGTTGCTCATATATACACCCTAGTTGGGAGAGCATTATACAAAAGAGATTTTGATGGAGTTCTTCTAAGATGTTTAGACAAAGATGAGTTTTGGAAGGTTATGGAAGGAGCTCATACTGAAGTTTGTGGTGGCCATGTTAATGGACATATGTTAGCAAAGAAAATCCTTAGACAAGGATTCTATTGGCCAACCATGGAAGAAGATTGTGTAGGATATGTCCGTAAGTGTGCCAAGTGCCAACTTCACGCTGATAAGATTCGTTCTCCTGCATCTTCACTCCATCATGTTTCCTCCCCATGGCCTTTCTCCATGTGGGCTTTCGATGTCATTGGATCCCTTGGCAATCCTGATTTCGGCATTAAGCAGAAGTCCTTCATCCTCACAGCAACGGAATACTTCACCAAGTGGGTGGAAGCTAAAGTCTACACGGAAGTCAAAGTATCAACCGTCTGCAAATTCATCATGAAGAACATCATCACAAGATTTGGAATTCCAAGCATCATCGTCACCGACAATGGATCGCAGTTCGTGTCACAAGAACTGAAAGACCTCTGCAACAGGTACAAAATTGCATTGCATCATTCATCTCCATATTATCCGCAAGACAATGGCCAAGCAGAGGCCACCAACAAGACTTTGATAAAAATCATCAAAAAGACGTATAAATCTAACAAATTTACAGATTGGCAAGAAAAATTGATTGAGGTTCTATGGGCCTCCCAAACTTCGATCCGCACGCCCACTGGCAGACTCCTTATTCCTTAACATTTGGAATGGAGGCGGTAGTTCCATATGAGATCCTTATACCGTCATTAAGAGTACAATTAAATAAGGAATTATCTATTGATGACCACCGTTCAGCACTCCTTGCTCAATTGGAACTCTTAGACGAGAAAAGATGGTCAGCTGCTAATCATGTGAGAGTTTATCAAAATAAATTAGCACGTTTTTATCAAAAGAAAGTCATTGAACGTAAGTTCAAAGTTGGTGAAATGGTTGTCAAAAGAATCTTTGTAAAACCTAGTGGTCCGCATTCTAAGCTCCAACCCAATTAGGAAGGACCATATGTTGTATCGCATGCTTTTCATGGTAACGCTTACCGTCTAGTTAATGCAGAAGGGCAAGAATTAACTCACCTCTGGAATGGTCTGTATCTTAAGAAATATTACCCTTAGGTTAAAGAGTCGATTAGTATGGTGCAAAGACCAGTGGAATCAGAAAATTTAGAAACTCAAATTCTCTTATAAGTCTGAACAATTTAATTCAAACACATTACTACACATACTGACACGTTTGGTTCGTGAGTAACAAAAGATGCCAAGTCCTAAGGAATACCGAAAGCTTGACTAAAAGTGTAAAAGTGCAAATCATTCTTTTTTAAAACAAAAATTTTGTTTTTACACTCGGCCCATGATGTCGGAACGAGGCTTAGAATAGACTACCATCTTAGTAAGAGGCCGTCATAAAAAAATGGAGGAGATCCATCCAAAGAAAAAAAAGGAAAAAGAAATGCAAAAGGCAAAAGCCAAATGTCAAATCAAAAGGCCATTACACTACAAACGTTACATCAAGGCCATGAATTGAAAAGGGAATGCAAGAACGATAAATACCCCGGAAAGAAAAATGACCGAACCCCCCCAACAGATATTAGGATAAGAAAGGAATATCTTTTTAGGTCTCCAGAACCTTCTCATGGGTTTCTAAACCAATTCTTCCTTTCTTTCTGAAGATACGTACTCCAAGCTTAAGTAACGGCTTAGATTGACTAAGGATCAAATCATCAAATGGGATCACGAATGGAAACACAAGTTTAAGCACGATCGGTCTAAGTTAGATTATTAAAGAACAATTTGGGAATTAAGTTAATAAATGAATATGTTCTTTTGATCTGGGTACCATGCTGGTCTTTTAGTTTGCACAATATTCAAAATCCAAAAAAGTATATATCTCAAAATAAAATAAAAAATACATATTTAAAAAAAAAATACGTATTTCAAAATCCAAAAAAAATACATATTCCAAAATATAAAAAAATACATATTTCAAAAAAAATAAAAAAATATATATTTCAAAATCCAAAAAAAATACATATTCTAAAATTAAAAAAAATGCATATCTCAAAAATCCAAAAAAATATATATATTTCAAAATCCAAAAAAAGTACATATCTCAAAATCAAAAAAAAAATTGACATGTCAAAATCCAAAAAATATATATGTTCCAAAATCCAAACAAAATAAATATTTCAAAAATAAAAAATATTTCTATTAGCATCTGCTTGTAACATTTGGTGTGCTTCATTCCTTTATTTTTAGGAAGCATCTGCATGCTTGTATGTTACATCTTACTCCGTTATTTTCTTCAGTTCAATTATTATTTCCTTTGTTAATAACGGCTATGCCTCTTGACCCTTCTACCAAGGATAGGATCAAGTAGCTGGTTACTTAACCGGGCAAGGGGTTAAGCCTGAATAGATATTTAACATGTTTGTTAAGTGATGAACAGGGCATGATTTAAAAAGGATCTACACAAGACACAAATGATTGCAAAGTTGAAAATTTCAAGAAGATCCTACTGTAGGAGTTTACGAGTCTTGACCGTGGCTAAAAAGACGGTTATCTCTATCCCTTGTATTATTTCATGTAATTGATTTGCATCATAATTACTATATGTTAAATATTTATTAGACTATATCAAGGATCTTGTGGTTTTGATGAAACTGGAATTTGAGTTACTATTAAACAAAAACAGTGATAATTCTAGAGAATTCTTAATCGCACAGATAGGCCGTTGGTTGTTAATTAGTGAGGACGATGGTTCCGCTTTTGTGAAACAGTGCGTAGATAAACGAGCTTCGGCTTAGTACTGGATTGCAAGAATCGGTATCTTGACTCATTAATGACAATTTAATAATATTATCTTTGATTAATTTATATTTTATTTGATTTTATTTTTCTTTTAGCCCAGCATGCATCATGTAGGACTTTAATATAATTGTGATAAAAATTAATTATTGATTAAGTTTCAGATCATTGATCAAATAATTCCAACAGGACATGAAATATTCCATTCTGAATTGAATATCTTGATTATCTTTGAGGTTCGCTTGAAGATATTCTTGGAATTATATCCTTTCTTGGATTCTTTATCCCAACATTTCTTGTTTCCTTTTAAAGATCCATCTTGGGTACAGTACATCCACATTGGCTGACAATCGCTCCCTATGATGAAACCTGCAGTGTCTATAACCTGGGATACATTCCAATCCGTGGAGGTTGATCGACCTTATTTTTTTTCCTTATCTATTTCATCCAGACAAGATTAATTTCATTGATCTCCTTGAGTTATCTTCATTGATGATTTTGAGAAAAATTTCAATTATGTGATGTTTAGAGCGTGTCTCATTACACCTTGGTATCACCTTTTCGGTACATTCCATTTCATTGCACTCCTATACAAAGATGATGCCAAGGTGAGGCAACTGTAGACACGCTAATTTTGACATCATTTTGAATAAATTTCATATCATATAATAATGCCTCAAAGTGGTCTGATATTTAATCATTAATTAATTTTTATTAATCTTTTTTAATTAATTATCTAAATAATATCGGGTTAGAAAGACATAATTTAAGTTAATTAAGTAAATTAATTTTAACTCAAATTTTAATCAAATATGGAAAAGTCTAAAAGACATCAACATGTGTAGACGTCATTTAGAGTTTATTCCTATTTTGATATTTAAATTTGAATTTTAATTAATTGATTAATTAACTAAAAGACGTCTTCTTGGCGCTACCTCATTTAGGTTTCCTAACCTGATTCTGCTTCTTCTTTCCGATGTTTATCCTTATCTTAATTAGTCTAAAAGACGTCTCCCATGGACGACGTGTTTAGATAATTACAGAGAAAGATGAATTATGATGTGTTTATCTATTTCTTAGATGGATTAACTTCAAATTCTTTCATGTTAATCTTTAAATAACCACGGATGCGTGAACTTAAGCCTATAAATACACAACCCCTTGGCCATTAAAAAGTTAGTGATGTTAATGATTAAATGATCAAGTGATCCAAGAAGGAGACGACGTCCAAACGCTGAAGGATCGAAGCACTGCTACTTCCAGGAGTCTGCATCATTTCTTCATCTATTCTTCGTCCATTCAATAGCTTTCAAGACCAAGGCTTCCTAGGGGCCATCCAATGTAGTTCTTTTTATTAATCTCTGCTGGTTTCATCATCATATTAGTTAAAAATCTCATTCATCACATCACTCCATGCTTAACATACTCACTAGCATAATTTCGAACCTATTTGTTTAAAGGAGTTTAAAAGACCATCAAAACAAGTTAGTTCTTTGTTTAAGTTGCATGATTAAGATCTTCATTAGAATAGATACTACCTCTGCGTGAGTTCTTATTATTTTTTTTCATCTTTGTTTCTTGTAAGGTACAAAAGGAGATAAAGAGGAGAGAATCAACAAGGAAAGGAAAGTTGGACGATCCTCAAAGCCCCATAAGCATCCAAAGCAGGAACAAAGTCAAAAGGACTCCCTTTCTTCAGCCGGCTGAAGGAGGAGAATCAAGGACTCCACCATCTCCCAATTCTAAAACACGTAGGCGATCAATCTTTTCTTTTGGAACTTTTTAGTTAAAAGTTTTTGGCGATCACATTCACTTAGTTTTTAATAGGTTTATTTGTCACATAATCAACATAAATTTTCATGATAATCAAACCCCTAATTTGAGCACTCACAGTGCCTACCGGAGACTCCTGGACTTCCAGAAGGCGTGCTTGCGCTTGATGGGGTTCAGCGAGATTTCAGAGATCGACCCCTTCTGGCTCGATTTAGTACTCCTTTAGGCGCTCAGGAAGCGTTGGCATGCGGAAAGCAGGGCTTTCCCAATGCCCTGGGGACATATGGTCTCCAGCTTAGAGGATGTGGCCAGGATCACTGGCCTGCATGTAAAGGGTAGGGTGGTGAGCGGGGTGACTTACCCCGACTACCGAGGGTTGGCAGAGGCCCTGCTAGGGATAGAAGTGTCTAGCCTAGATAGGGAGTCTAGGACTGTCCCTAGGGTAGAGGTAGAGGCAGCCTTAAGATTGGTTGAGCCCCGGCGTCGGTCTGACGAGACCCGGGAGGAGTTTAGAGATAGGTTAGCTAAGCCTTCCTCCTTTGTCTATTGTAGTGACCCTAGCCAGGAGGATGAGGTAGATAGGCAACTTAGAGTCTTCTTAGTTTTTTTCTTCGGTCGGTTGCTCTTCGGTACGAAGGGCGACCATATCTACTGTAGGTTCCTTTATTTGTTAGATGACTTAGATGGTTTGTATGAGTATGCTTGGGGTGTGGCCCTCCTGGCCCATCTCTTTGCCGATCTTTCTGCGGTTACGTCGGACCGTGAGACGACTGTCAGCGGATTCTCTTCATTCCTCCAGGTATTAAATTATTTAATTATTTGTTTATGTAATGAAATGCAATGATATAATGCTTTCTAAGTTACATGTTCATGTGTGCAGGTTTGGAGCTATCACTACTTCCCGCTCGATCGAGCGCAGATAGTGAGACCGGGTGCTGTCCTGTTGGCCTGCAGATGGCAGCCAATTGTAGACACTGCCCCTCAACACCATCAACTGACGGCCCTCCACCGTCAGTTCCTTGATTATCCAGAGTTTCTGGCAAGTTGTTTAATTATTTATTTTTATTAAATGCAATGTTTCAATAATTAAATGCAATTTATTTATGTATGAATGCATCTAACTTATACGTATGCAGGTGATCTGGCGCCCGTATATGGGCATGGGCGTGGAGGGCCAGCTGTGGGTGACGGCTGGCCGGAGGAGGTTCGGGAGGCAGATGTGGCTACACTGCCTCAACGAGATCGAGCCCCTCCGCCTCTGCCTAGTTATGAGGACGCTGGGCCTCCACCAAGAATGGGTGGATGAGGAGGTCCCGGAGGGAGTCGGACAGAGCATGAGGGGCAAGCAGGCCCTTACCGACTAGTGTGCCAAGTTCCCGGAGCCATAAGAGGACTGGCACCGCCGGGACGTACAGGTGGAGTCCCATCTTGAGGATAGCTTTGCCTATCTTCAGCAGTACCAGGCCCACTACGCCGACCAGCTGCGACTCCTCCCTCCTCTCGATGTATGTATGATTCATGGGTCTTTCATTTTATTATTATCTTCATTTATGTTTCTGAATGAATGTATGTTTGTATGATATGCAGGATGCGCGCGATGCAGTGATCATCGACCTCTGGGCCCACCTACAAGATGCAGAGGCCCAGCTAGAACAAGTTTAGCAAGAACTTTTCAACTTGGTATGTATGCATGTTATGTATGAATATTTTGATTAGTTAATTTGTTTTGACGATTAGCCATTGACGGTTATTCTTTTGGTGCAGCGAGCCGTCTACACCTAGGCAGCTCCTCCTTCCTTCGGCGCTTCATCCTCCTACGCCTCATCTGCTCATGTGGCTGCCCTGGCTAATCTTCAGGGTCAGCTGGCTTTTGCCATCCGCCGAGCCTCTCTTGCGGAAGAGGATCGGGCCTCCCGAGTAAGTTCTAATCCCTTTGTCTTGAATTTGATATTGATTGCTTGATGATCTTGAACTGACAATATCTTTCCTTGTAGGTTGCTGAGCTTCAGGAAGTCCTTCAGAGGGCTGAGACGGAGTTGGAGCAGTTTCGTGCGGCAGCTGCTCGAGCTCAGGCTGATGCTACCCGCATCAGGGCTTTGGAGGAGCAGCTGGCATGCCTCTCTAGCTACGACCTCCCTCGCGAGCTTACGCCCCTCCAGATCCGTCTGGAGATGCTTACTGAGGACAGGGAGCGCGAGCAACAGGAGCGGCAGCAAGTTGATGCTGAGGTGACCTCCCTCCGGGTCCAGCTTGGCGTTGCGGAGCATGAGCGACGCAGCGTGGAGGAGCGCTACCGACGTGCCCGCGAGCGAGTGCAGGAAAGGGGGCATGGGAGTGCATTTACCGCAAGCGTTGCCATATCATCAAGGCAATTCACCCACAAATCGCTTTAAAAGTGAAAGAAGAGGTTGACAAGCTGCACAAAGCCAAGTTTATTAGAGTTGTCTTCTATCCTCAATAGGTGGCAAACATAGTCCCAGTTATGAAGAAGGATGGGAAAGTCATAATTTGCATTGACTTTTGGGACTTGAATGGGACATGTCCTAAGGATGATTTCCTATTGCCTCACATCGATGTACTTATTCAATGAAAACAAGTGTCCTCATCAGTTAGAATCTTTGTAAATTAGACGAAGTGGCTTTGGTTTAGATTCTTAGAGATTACAAGGACACTTTCGCCTGGAGTTATGAAGACATGCCGGGGTTAGACTCATATTTAGTGGAGCATCGATTGACTTTGAAGTCTGGAACTTATTCATGCGCAGACTCAACATGCCGGGGTTAGACTCAATTAGCATCCGCTTTTTATATTATGAGTGTTGCATATTTTACATTTCCAGTTAGATTCGTGTGCTTACATGTTGTATTATTTATTTATTTCCTTTCAAACTATTTTTGTCTTCATTAAATAAAGGCTTTGCCCCTTGACCCTTATACCAAGGAAAGATCAAGTAGTCGGTTACTTAACTAGGCAAGGGGCTAAGCTAGAATAGACACATAACTTGTTTGTTTAAGTTATCCATAAGGCATAGGTACACAAGAAGGATAAGGTTGAAAAGAGACAGTCATAGTACACAAAAGTTCCATTCACAACAGCAGTCATTCATATATTGTGAAAATATCATACATGTGTCATAAGTCCATCATATCTGAAGATCAGGACCAAAAAGTACATCAGCCGGAGTCCGGCAGTATAATAGCAGATATGAAAACATCATGATAACAGACAGATGGTCGGCATCAGCAGCAAGTCAGCACCCTCACAGCTTGCTCTCTCGATGACCCTCGTCAAGTTGACTATGGGCTTCATCGTGCATGTCAGGCTCTCTGGTCAGTGCTGGTGGTGGTCCCATGGCACTAGGCTCATCTCTAGCAGACGACACCGCGATACTGGTGGTGAAGATACTCCCATGACTGCCCTGGCGAGCTTGCTGGCGGGCTCTCTGGTACCGCTCCTCCACGCTCTGTCACTCATGCTCTGCTACTGCTAGCTGGCCTCGTACAGTGTGGATGTCCGCCATGAACTGCTCCCGATCCCTCTCCTCGGTAGTGAACTCCAGACGCATCTGGAGACGTGTGAGCTCGCAGGAGAGGTCACCTATGGAGTGCCTCACCAATCGCTCTTCCAACTCTGGGACTCTAGTCGCTGCACTCCTAGTCTACTCGAGCTCCACCTCGGCCCTCTGAAGAGCCTCTTGAAGCTTGGCAACCTATCAGCCAAAGAAGATACAGTTAGTTCAAGCATATTTGTAAACTATGGAAGAAATGAAAGGCCAAGATCATCTTAAGAAGCCCAGTGGATGGCATGGTACTGCAAGAGGTAGGCCTCGCTACTCTCCACGTGTGACTCTACGGGCATGCCACGATGCTCCCAGTCCATGTGTTGGTCCATGAACTTCACCTGCTAGTTGGTGCAGGCTTGCTTCCCCCTCATTGTTCTCCTGATGCCCTCTGGGACCTCCTCCTCGACCCATTCTTGATGGAGGCCCAGTGTCCTCATCACCAACCGTAGATGCAAGAGCTCTATCTCGTTCATGCAATGGACCCACATCTGGCATCCATGTCATGCCCATCCTTCCTCCACCCATGGCTGCCCTGCCTCTCTCATACCAAGGTATAGGTGCAAAATCACCTACATTCACATAGGTTAGTTGCATCATTCATAATAATCAATTGCATTTAACAAAATAAGAATACAAAATAATAATAAAACTTACCAGAAGCTCTAGATAGTCGAGGACCTGACGCCGAAGGGCCGTCAAATAATGAGGCTGGGGGGCTATGTCGACAACTGGCCACCATCTGCGGGCCATTGGGATCACATCTGGAAGAATGGGCTTTACTCGGCCCAGAGGGAACTAGTAATAACTCCATATCTGCGTACATAAGCATTTAGGTTAGGAATCATAATCATGCATTAAATCATAGCATTAAAGAAATGAAATAAAATTCACTAACTTATACCTGGAGGAACGATGCGAAGCCGCTAACAGTGGTCTCATGGTCGGCCGCGACCAAGGACAGATTGGTGAAAAGGTGGGCCAGAAGGGCTGCACCCCAGGCATATTCTCCTAACCTAACTAGATCTCCTAAGAGACTAATGAACCGACAGTGAATGTGGTCTACCTTCGTCCTAAATAACAATCTACTAAAGAAAAAGACTAAGAAAATCTTGAGCTACCTATCTACAATCTCAGTCTGACTCTCATCCCAGCAATAAGTGCCTGATGCTGATCTAGACAATCCATCTACAAACACCTCTCTGGACTCTCCTACCTACCGCCTAGCATCGACCAACCCTAGGGCATCTACCACATCAACTCTAAACAAGGTCCTAGACTCTCTACCCAATACTCTTGACACCTCTAGCCCCAGGAGACTCTCTGCCATCTCACGGCAGTCGGGGTAAGTAATCCCACTTACCGCTCGACCCTCTACCCTGAGGCCAGTGATCCTGGCTACATCCTCTACGCTGGAGATCAAATGTCCCTAGTGTTAGTCTTAGGTGGCCTACAAGCTAATATAACTTTGTAATCTCGTTCATTTATTAATATAATGGCATAATATTCATTGTGTGTAAATCGTATTAATTATTGTCTCATAATGAAGTCCATGAATATGTGCGATAGTGATCAGATTATGATGAGATCATACTAGTGAGACTGATCACTTAAACACACATATTCTTAATCGTTCCTAGTCGGAGGATATCCGAGAAGGACATCAGATATCCAGTTAGACTAGTACAAATTACTCCTGCTCATATGATGAGGGTGACTGATCTCATAAGTCACTTGTGTGGAGACACTGAGGCGAATCTGTAGGTGCTCATTGGAGAATGAGTTCACTGAACTGATCCGACTGAATCGCTGGATGGTATTGTACCTCACTGTTAATCAGCTTGATTCTATTGTCGCAGTTGCGTGGATGATCCTCGGACCTGAGACACCAAGGACACCTTGTCAGTGGACTTCTGTGCTTTAACCTTGGTTTATGAATCTCTAACCACGGGATTTTAAACAGCCAAGGATTGGGTACAGCGGAATACCATCGAAGGGAATTGAGTGTCAATAAGGAATCATTCGCTCTCGGTACGATGAGAGAGAATGCTCTAGGAAGGATGCGCTAAAGTCCCTGGCTAGGGCGGACGATAATATCTGGAAATGAGTTTTCCGATATTTATTAACGGCATCCAATCCAAGTGAGTTGACCGGTTAGGGTTTAACAGTACACCATACCCTGAGTTGACTCGAGAGCATTGTACGAATGAAAGATAATATCTACGCAGTAACTATCGGCGGAAAGGTTCCAAGAGTAGGTTACTTAACCTAGATACCCTTTCGGGTTCACGCGGTGTTGCTTGACACCCAACGTAATCGGAGTCCCGATCGAATTCGATGTGTAACATCAATTCGATTGATTAATTAATTAATAAAGAGTTATTAATTGATTAATAAAGCCAGTGAGGAGTCACTGGGATTATTGGGCTATTAACCGAACTGGTTATTGGGCCTAGAGGGTCATACGCAAATGATTTTCAAGGCGATGGATAAATAAGTGGGTTTTATATAAACCGAAGGTTTTTATGAAAAACTGCGCAGTTAGTATAAAATATAGCGAACGGGCTGAGCAGGCCAAGCTGCTATCCGCCCCCTCCTCTCTTCCTCTGTCTGTCTGGCGCCCCAGGCAAGATCTGGATCCCCGGATATGCTCTGCCGCTACTCCGACTCCCGTTCGACGGGAAATCGTCCGCGCGTTGCGGCGATTGTTGCGGCGAGCGACGGAGGTTTCGTGGTTGCGAAGAATGAGGAACGTGAGGATATCCACTGCGAGAAGGATCGCGTAGACTCCGCTACAGGCCGGGTGCTTGCGCGGCTTGCGGTGTCGCACCGACGGAACCGAACGGTTGCGGATTCGAATCTGCACACGGTAAGACTTCGATTATCCGATAATCGATTTTTTTATATTCGAAATGGGAACGGATCACTATTTTAATATTTTATTTTTCTCTGTGTAAGCGATCTGGAGAAACGCGAGAACCCAACAGTGGTATCAGAGCCAGGTTCCACTGTTTCTAGTCCCGTTTCGATCTCCGAAATTAATTTTTTCATGAATTATTCCATGCTATAACTTCGATTAATTGTTGGATCTGTGTTCATACAATGAACACAGTTAATCAGATTATTTTCTTTCAATTTTTTGAAATTTATTTGGCGGTTGTTTGTGTTCTTCGTGAGACGAAGAATGGGGAGTTTTCGGAGGCTTCGTACGGGTTTCCCAAGCGTTGGGATGGTGGGCCGGGGCTCCAGATCCCCAGGGGATAGTTACCACTGTCCACTGCACATCAGAGCCGGCGCCGGAGAGGCCTTGGAGGACTGCAAACTCGAGCACTAGTTCTCCTTCCTACGGATTTGAATAAACCAGAAAACTATAAAGGAGGAAGAGGGGCTTGAACAACAGTTATTAGGGGCCCTCGCCAGTGCCAGAGACCCCGCCGGCGCCGGGGGTCGTCGGTCGGTGTCGCGGGCCGGCCACTGGCGGCGCTGCCAAGCACCACCCTCCTTCACGCCCGCCTGCAACTATTGCAGAAGCTAGGGCTTCTATTAATGGTGGCGCCGGGTTGGGGATGGGGTGGAAAGGGGACCGGCCGGTCCCGAGCCGGTCTAACCGACTGGGCTGGGCTGGGGCGCTGGCCTGGTTGGGTTTGGCCTGGCTGGGCCTAGCCCTGAGCCAGGGTTCGGACCTGGTTCGAACCAGGCCGACCCATGGCTCAGGTTATTGGGCTGGGCCCAATTTATTTTTGCCCCATTTAAACCCCAATCCCATTTGCCCCATTTAAACCCTAATCATTTATTAAACATCTTGTTCAAATTAAACCCTTTTGACCCTATTCATACATGATTAGATTTTCATTTTTAAATTTCAAATTTTTGAAAAAGTTAAATTTCTTTTATCTAATATTAATAAATTGGGTTGATTAATGATTTTAGAATCATTATTTAACAAATTGTTGTTAATATATTAAAGTTAGTTATTAATTTAAGTGTTAAATTAATAATTAATTTTAATTAACTAATTTAAGTGTTAAATTAGTAGTTATTAGTTAATTGATATTAATTGTTAGTTTAATTGTTAAATTGATGATTTATTTTAATTAACTAATATAATGGTTTAATTAGATGTTATTAATTATTGATTTAAAAGTTAAATTAATAATTAATATTAATCCTCTAATCTAAGAGTTAGATTAGTAGTTAACTATTCATTTGTGTTAATTATTAGTTTAATAGTTAAATTAGTAATTAACATTTATTAATTAACTTGTCTAATTGTTAGATTAGTAATTAATAACTTATTAGAGTTAATTATTTAAGTGTTAAATTAGTAATTAATCTTAATTTACTGATCTAAGAGTTAGATTAGTAGTTAATTATTAATAGTCTAATTGTTAGATTATTAATATGATTTAATCTAAATGTTAGATTGATTAATTATTAGAATTGTTTTAATGGCATGGAATAATCTGAAAATTATTAATGTGGAGTGTGTGCACATGTGATGTGTGATTTTATGTTTTTTAATTTGATTTAGTTGCATGTTTAATATAATAAAAGAGTTTTCGAAATTCAAATGCCAATTTTGATTGGAACCCAGTTATTTTGAAAGTCAAAATTATCTATTTTTGAAAACTCTCTTGTTTTAGCCATGTGATGCGGTGAATCATGTGTGGAATGTTTAAAACATACCGTGGTCATGGATATGCACTTATTTAATTATTCATGTGATGAATGATGTGTGTGGATTTGTGGACATATGGTTGAATAGATATTTATTAATTGTTAATAAATAGAGGTTTGCGTACCTCTCCCTCTCTCATACTCCGATGTACTTTACCTCCCTCTCTCTTGTACTCGCCATAAGGCCTTCTTCTATTTACATGTAAATCTAGAATTAAATGTAATATGATCGAGGCAATCGAGGAAGGAGCGAGGACGATCCACTGTAGCAATCAAGAAGGCGATACGATGGAGATCTTTTGCCTTTATGTTTGCAGGATTATCTAATATAAATGTTATATTAGATTGTGTGTGCGTTTGACTGTTGGCTCCAGTCAAACCCATTATACTATCCATTATTACATTAGACATGTATGAGATGTATTGTTTTATTTTGATTATGAATCATAGCATGTATAGTATTTAGTAAATATATACGATATATTTATTTACTATCACCTCGGAGAGACCAAGATAAAAGTTATCTAAACACCCTCATTTAAACTCTAGGCCGTAACGCGAGTAGTTAAGAACTTACCGCGTGGTCTACCATCGTTATAGTCATAGGATTCGAATCACTTTAGGCAGGTTTGTTGTGCTAGTACAAGGCCTGTTTAATTGTGAGGAGAGACTGTGGCTATGGCATTAGATGCCTATATGATCGGAGTAGAGGAACCATGTAGCTTTGTTATGCTATCCATAAGGGCTGCATGCAAATCTATGCTCGTCGTGTAACGATGGTTAGCTTAGACCGGAATTAGTGGTTTGTTGTGCTATCCACAAGGCCTTTAAATCTCTGGGGACCGAAGCTATGATTAGATATTGCAAGGAGTTGCAAGTCCTATGAGATGGGTGCTCTTTCATTATATTACAGTTTGTTGTGCTATCCACAAGGTTGTACTGCAAGTTATTGAGATTCTGATCCCCACTAGGAGACTGTCGGCGTCTCCCGTTCTGTACAACTGAAGGTTATACAGTCTGTCGAAAATTAGTGGGAGTTAAAACTTGAACAAAAGACCATGTCTTGTTTTATATTTAATAATTGAACATCTGCTAAAAAGATTTTATTCATCTCCTGTAGGGAATAATGTCGTCGAATAACCCACTCCGTAGCATACTTGATGCCCTTTTGACTAACCTGATCTACTCGGATTGGCTCAGATACTTGAAGAATGTCTTCAGATCTGAGCAGATTGCCTATGCCCTTGATGCTGATCCTTCTGCTAAATCGGCATTAGATGCCCCTGAAGCAGAAATAATAGCTAACGATAAAAGATTGAAGGACAAAGACAAAGAGTAGTAAAAGGTGATTGCTTCTACTGTAAGCAGAATGGTCACTGGAAGAGAAAGCTGTTTGAAGCTTCAGATATCTATATGATAGATATCAACTTGTCAGTAAGAGATTCTACATCTTGGGTATTAGATACAGGATGTGCTTCTCATATCTGTCATGATGTGTAGATACTGACAACGCAAGCTGAGAAAAGGCGAGGTGGAATTAAGGCTAGGAAACGACGCAAAAGTTGCGGCGGTTGCTGTTGGGACAGTAAACTTCAAGCTTCCAATGGGAGACGTCTTATCATTAGAAGATTGTTATTATGTTCCTAGCATAATAAAGAACATCATATCAGTATCTTGTTTGGACAAGATAGGATATAGGTTGTCTATTGATTATAGAAGTTGTTCGATTTATTATGGTAATAAATCAATAGTTTCGACATCTTTAGTCAACGATCTATATCTCTTAGATGTTTCTTATTACAAGCTTTACATTGATAATGCTCTAAAGAAGAGGAAGAATTGTGTGAACCAAGCCTACATGTGGCATTGTAGACTTGGGCATATTGGTGAAAGCAGGTTGCAAAGGTTGCACAAGCATGATTATTTAAATGCATTCGATTATGAATCGTTTGCGACATGTGAATCCTGCCTTATGGGAAACATGGCAAAATCTCCATTTACTGGACATGGAGAACATGCCAAGGACATTTTGGAACTAATACATTCGGATGTATGTGGTCCAATGTCCACCCAAGCCAAAGGTAGCTTTTCATACTTCATCACATTCACCGATGACTTCTCAAGATTCGGTTATGTGTACTTAATGAAGTACAAGTTGGAAGTATTTGAGAAGTTCAAAGAGTTCAAGAATGAGGGAGAGAAGTAGTTAGGAAAGAGTATTAAAGCTCTTTGATCAGATCGAAGAGGAGAATGGAGAATACTTGAATACTAATTTCACACAATTCTTAAAGGATAATGGTATCTTTTCCCAGCTTACCCCTCCAAATACACCACAGATGAATGGTGTATCAAAGAGGAGGAATCGCACCTTGTTGGACATAGTATGATCCATGATGAGTTTTTTGGGATTACCAGTGTCCCTCTGGGGGTATGCTCTAAAGTCAGCAGCACACCTACTAAACAGAGTACTCAACAAGTCTGTAGCTTCTACTCCATATGAGATATGGTAAGACATGAAACCAGAATTTAAACATGTTAAAGTCTGGGGTTTTCCTACTTATGTAAAGAGGCATGATCTAGACAAGCTAGAATTACGAACTGATAAATGTAGATTTGTGGGATATCCAAAGAAAACCTTTGGATATTTTTTACCATCCTGGTGAACAAAAGGTGTTTGTCGCCAGGAAAGCTATCTTCTTGGAAGAAGAATACCTTCTTCAGGACGACAGTGGGAGTACAATAGTACTGGAAAAGGTTCTAGATCCCCAAACAGCTGTATTATCATCAGATGAGATATTAGTTCCTGAATCTGTTCAGGTACACACAGATGAGCCTCATAGATCTGGTAGATTACCTAGACTACTTGAACGATATGTGGGACATATCACTGAAGGTAAGTCAAAGGTAGAATATAATGAGGATGATGATCCTGAAACCTACTAGGAGGCCATAGAAGGCCCAGAAGCTGGGAAATGGCGAGAAGCCATGAACACAGAAATCCAGTCCATGTATACCAACCAAGTTTGGAACTTGGAGGACTTACCCGAGGGTATTGTACCCATCAGATGCAAGTGGATCTTTAAGAGAATGATCGGTGCTGATGGACGGATCGATACTTATAAGGGAAGGTTGGTGGCAAAGGGATATCGTCAAAGGCAAGGAATTGACTATGACTAGACTTTCTCACCAGTTGCCATGATAAAGTCGATCAAAGTTCTACTCGCCATTGTTGCACATTTTGATTACGAAATCTGGTAGATGGATGTGAAGATTGCTTTCCTCAACGGTAACCTTAAGGAAGAGGTGTATATGATACAACCAGAAGGTTTCACATCCAAAGAATCTCCAGATAAAGTGTACAAGCATCATAGGTCTATTTATGGACTGAAGCAGGCTTTCCAGAGCTGGAACATAAGATTTGACGAGGCTGTCAAGTCTTATGACTTCGTTAAGAATGAAGATGAGCCTTGTGTGTACAAGAAGACCAGTGGGAGTGCAGTCACCTTCTTAGTTCTTTACGTACATGACATCCTACTCATTGGAAATGATGTAGGTATGATGTCGTCGGTAAAGATATGGCTGTTGAAAAACGTCTCTACGAAGGAATTGGGAGAAGCATCTTACGTATTGGGAATACGAATCTATAGAGATAGATCAAAGAGGATGCTTGGAATGACCAAATCTTTGTACATAGATACCATAGTCAAAAGGTTTGGCATGGAAAATTCTAAGAGAGGTCTCATACCGATAAAACATGGAATTGATCTCTCAAAGGAGCAGTCTCCTAAGACTCCTGATGAGAGGGCATTCATGGATAGAGTATCCTATGCCTCTGCCATAGGATCTATCATGTATGCCATACTATGTACACGGCCTGATGTTGCATTTGCTTTAAGTGGTACGAACAGATTTCAGGCTGATCCAGGCGAAGAGTACAGAAAGACAGTGAAATATATCCTTAAGTGAACAGATTTCAGGCTGATCCAGGCGAAGAGTACAGAAAGACAGTGAAATATATCCTTAAGTACTTTATAAGAACTAAGGATATGTTTCTTGTCTATGGAGGAGGTGACTTGAAACTGCGAGACTTTACTGACTCGAGTTTCCAGTCATATCTAGATGATAGCAAGTCTACATCTAGATTCGTATTTACTTTGAACGGAGGAGCAGTGTGCTGGAAGAGTTCCAAACAAGCAACCATTGTAGATTCGACGACTGAAACTGAGAACATCGCTGCAGCTGAAGCTTTCAAGGAAGTAGTGTGGTTTAAGAAGTTTATGACCGACCTTGACATAGTTCCCTGCATCTTTGATCATGTTCCGCTGTTGTGCGACAACAATGGGACTATTGCACAAGTAAAAGAACTGCGGACTCATCAGAAATTGAAAGATATTCTGAGGTGCTTTCATCTTATAAGAGAGATCATATCCCGAGGAGATGTAATGGTGGAAAGGGTTCCATCTGTCGACAATGTAGCAGATCCACTGACAAAGCCGTTGGCTCATATTGTGTTTGAGCGTCACCTAAAGTCTATAGGCTTGCGGTATAAAGGTGATTGGCTTGAGTCCAAGTAGGAGATTGTTAGTCTTAGGTGGCCTACAAGCCAATATGACTTTGTAATCTCGTTCATTTATTAATATAATGGCATAATATTCATTGTATGTAAATCGCATTAATTATCGTCTCATAATAAAGTCCGTGAATATGTGCGATAGTGATCAGATTATGATGAGATCATACTAGTGAGACTGATCACTTAAACACACATATTCTTAATCGTTCCTAGTCGGAGGATATCCGAGAAGGACATCAGATATCCAGTTAGACTAGTATATATTACTCCTGCTCATATGATGAGGGTGACTGATCTCATAAGTCACTTGTGTGGAGACACTGAGGCGAATCTGTAGGTGCTCATTGGAGAATGAGTTCACTGAACTGATCCGACTGAATCGCTGGATGGTATTGTACCTCACTGCCAATAAGCTTGATTCTATTGTCGCAGTTGCGTGGATGGTCCTCGGACCTGAAACACCAAAGACACCTTGTCAGTGGACTTCTGTGCTTTGACCTTGGGTTATGAATCTCTAACCACGGGATTCTAAACAGCCAAGGATTGGGTACAGTGGAATACCGTCGAAGGGAATTGAGTGTTAATAAGGAATCATTCGCTCTTGGTACGATGAGAGAAAATGCTCTAGGAAGGATGTGCGAAAGTCTCTGGCCAGGGTGGACGATAATATCGGGAAAGGAGTTTTTCGATATTTATCAGCGGCATCCAATCCAAGTGAGTTGACCGGTTAGGGTTTGACAGTACACCATACCCTGAGTCAACTCGAGAGCATTGTACAAATGAAGGATTATATCCACGCGGTAACTGTCGGCGGAAAGGCTCCAAGAGTGGGTTACTTAACCCCGATACCTTCCATGTTCACGTGGTGTTGCTTGGCACCCAACGTGATCGGAAGCCCCGTCGAATTCGATGTGCGACATCAATTCGATTGATTAATTAATTAATAAAGAGTTATTAATTGATTAATAAAGCCAGTGAGGAGTCACTGGGCTTATTGGGCTATTAATTGGACTGGTTATAGGACCTAGAGGGTCACACGCAAATGATTCTCAAGGCAATGGATAAATAAGTGGGTTTTATATAAATCGGAGGTTTTTATGAAAAATCGCGCGGTTAGTATAAAATATAGCGAACGAGCTAAGCTGGCCAAGCTGCTGCTAACCCTAGCCGCCCCCTCCTCTCTTCCTCTCTCTCTCTCTAGCACCCCAGGCAATATCCGGATCCCCGGATCTGCTCCGCCACTACTCCGACTCCTATTCGACGAAAAATCGTTCGCACGTTGCGGCGATCGTTGCGGCAACCGGCAGAGGTTTTGTGGCTGCGAAGAATGAGGAACGTGAGGATATCCACCACGAGGAGGATCGCGTGGACTCCGCTAGAGGCCGAGTGCTTACGCGGCTTGCGGTGTTGCACCGACGGAACCGAACGGTTGCGGATTCGAATATGGACACAGTAAGACTTCGATTATCCGAAAATCGATTTTTTTATATTCGAAACGGGAATGGATCGCTGTTTAATATTTTATTTTCCGCTGCGTGAGCGATCCGGAGAAACACGAGAACCCAACACCTAGGGCATGAGACATGCCTGGCTCTTCGGATCCCAACGCTCTCTCAAAACCTAAAGAATAAAATCGAGCCAGAAGGGCTCGATGTCTAGGATCTCACCAAACCCCATCAATCGCAGTTGTGCCTTTTGGAAGTCTGGCAAACCACAGTATGCAGCAACCACATGATCCTAAGAAATTCTTGTCCTCATTGTATACACCCTACAATTGTCGAGGAAAATATCAAATCAGTCATTAATAGGGTAATAAAGATCAATTTTTAAAAGAAATTTGGACCCTCAGTAACTCTTTTGAATGGCGTCGGGGATAGACGACATTGTTTGAAAGGCGTTGCCTGGTCCCTACGCCATTCAACCACAGGTCTGTGGACTCGTGTCCGTCGCTCTTCTTCGGTTTCCCGCCCTCCAAAATCTATAAAAAGGAAATTTTTAGGACTCACCATTAGAGGTCCAGCCTCCTTCACCGGTACCGCCGCTTGTTCGCCCGCCTGAGCCGCAGGTGGGGCATCCTCTGTCTCCATAAACGCCACCGCTTCCACGAGATCTTGCGCCTCGTCCATTTCTTGCGTGGGGACTTTGGTAATCCCTTCCTCCTCGTCAATCTCCACTGCTGGGATGACAGCCACTCGTTGTCGTTTCCTGCTTGGCCCACCACACTCCATAGGAACAGATAGATAGGGAGTGGAAGGGAAAATCGACTTGGGAGAGTAAGAGAAAGAGAGATTAAGAGAGTGAGGTAGCCGGTGAGAGAGAGGGTCGTCAGAGACAAAAGGAATCGTAGGGGAGTCGGCGGAGTCGGAGAAGACAGCCGGAGGAGCTCGATCGCCAGAGAGGGAGAAGGTGAGAGAATGGAATGAGGAAGGAGAGGGGACTTGGACTTGTGAGGCCTCAACAAATATTTTAAATGGTGTCATTCACAGGGGATGCGATTCAATGGCGCACGAATTGAGGCGAGTTGTTTCAATTTTGAAAATTATTTAAAGATGTCGGCTATGGGTGACGCGGTTTAGGATTTACCACCTTTATCAATCAAAGCCGTACCATAAAAAGTCTGGAAATAATTGAAAGACGTTGACCATGGGCGACATTATTCAAAAAAATTAATGCGCTGAATTTGATGCAAGTACGGTTGAAATCATTATTAGCATCGACCATGGGCGACGTAATTTAGAACATTAAATGCTTTGAAAATTCTAGAAAATAAAAGAGAGAATTGAAAGATGTCGACCATGGCCGACGTGATTCAAGCTCTATTTAAGGAATAATTTTATTTTTTGGAAATTGGATTTTATTGTAAGACGTCACTCTGAGTGGACGCGTTTTGAATCAATGAGCCTGAAACTCTAATGTTTAAGGAAAATGGGCTATTTTACTTAAGGAAAAAATCTAGAAAATTACACAAAAATTAAGAAATGATCTTCATTGTAATAAGGAACAATTTTCCATTGAAAATAAATTCGAAAAGTACATTAAGCTTTGGGCAGAAGTTGTGAGCTTTCAGGCCTGATTTTCTGAAGCTCTTTTACATAGTTTTTCTATAGCTCCCGATTCGCTTTATGAGGAAGTTTTAACACAACGGGTGAAACCGATATTCCATAGAGTTGCAATGAGTTATGTCGTCTCGAAATCTAAATTAGTTCCTAAAGCCCGCTTCTTGATTGGAGAATGATTGGAAATCTCAGAGAACTCACAGCATGGCATGCCCAGTTGAGGATGGCAACGATGTAGATTATATAAGACGAACTCGGTCGCCCTGATCAGTCAGAGCTCTGTGCCTTCACAACGGCGCACCCGAACCACCTTTTCTTTGAGAGCAAGTGGTGTAGATTTGAAGCTAGTCCTCGGCATGGTTTTGAAGTAAGCGCACCAGTCAGCTCGAGTTTTAAGGTTGGGCACTCGATTGGTCATGTTGTCGTTGAATTTCACTGCACTGACAATGTGAAAGATAGGACTATGCTAATAAATCTGGGACATCTTGGGAACTTCTTCCTCATTGTGATTGAATTTGAAGTGGAGATCGATCCATAAGGCTAAGAGTAGCATGTTGCCATAAGGAGGTTGACCAGTAGAAGCCGCTGAGAGCCCACTATAGAGATAGGCTAGGACTGTTGTGCTTATTTATTTTCTCCTGAAAATCCCACAAATCACACTGAGCTGAACTTCTAATAATATCTTATCCTGGCCAAGGAATAGTAGTGCTCCAGCCAAACATGCAGTGAACGCGATCATTACGGTCTCTATATCTTCCTCCTTAGCCTTTTCCATTTTCTTCAAAGTCCATTCTGTCAACTTTGCTAGATTGATTCCTTTATGAGTGAGTACACTCTGGATTTCTTTTGGAGTTTTCATAATTTTTTCCAAGAACTGATAACAAGTAATCTTTTCCCTCATGAATAGCATATTAGTCACATCAGGTTCATTACTGTTGGTCTTGAGCTTTGGAAGTCCCAATAGGAGTTCAGCTTTATCTAGAAGAATAGTAGCTTCGAAGGAAGTGAAAAGAAAAGTGTGTGTTTGAGGATGCCACAATTCAATCAGAGCACCCATTGCGGTCCAATCCATATGTGCACTCTTATAATGTTTAGCATGAATTACTAAACCTTGGATATGCCACTATAGAACATAAGATTGCATGGAAAGGGAAATTTTCTCCATTAGCTTTGCAATCTATGGGAGAGAAGAAAATCTTCTTGGACCAGGGAAGAAAGGATATCCCTTGAAAGAAAAAAGAATTGACATGATTTTATTATATTGGAAGGAATTTGGAGCATGGAACAATATGTAAAAGAAAGAAAGAAATTGAATAGAAAGAAAGAGAGAATAGCTTACCTTTAAGTTAGGATCTCGCCCACTAAGATGGCCTTCTATGTCAATAAACCTTTCAATCATCTTCCTCGCCCTCTTACTTGACGAAGAATCCTTTGCAAAGCTTGCCATCTTCCTCGATTGCTTGCTTTCTTCCTTTGTTCCTTTCTCCCTTTCTTTCTCTCTTGAGCTTGTGAGAGAATCCCCTAGCTTTCCCTCTCCAAAGGTTGTTGTGATGGTTTGATTTGAGAAGAGGGAGAATACATAGAGTGATTTGCGTGGTTTAGAGGCCCTTTTTGAATTGGAAGAGGTTGTTTGATGAAGGAAAGTTGTATTCGGAGCGAAGTTAGAAAAGTTCAGTTTCGATAAGTTAAATAATGTCAGCTCGAGGCGATGTCATTCAAATGACGTCGACTTAGACCGATGCCAGTTAGAGAATTTTGCTATATTCTGTAAAATAAATATTTATTGCTATTCGATGTTGTTTATCTCTCTGCATGAAGTTACTGACAACTTTTGAGTACAAGAAAGATTCAAGAAAAAGGAAAATGCTATAGAAGTCACACTGTAATCACCGTGACTAAAGACAGTCATCTCTTCACCTGTATTCTTTTATGTATTTGATTTGTATTAGCATTACTATGTGATAAATATTTATTAAATTATATCAAGGACCTTGTAGTTCTGATGAAATTGGAATTTGAGTTCCCCTTAATAAAAAACAATGATAATTCTAGATGATTCTTAATTGCACAGATAGGCCGTTAGATTATTAATTGGTTCAGCTTTTGTGAAACAGTGCGTAGATAAACGAGCTTCGGCTTAGCACTGAATTACAAAATTAGTGTCTTGACTCATTAATAACAATTTAACAATATTATCCTTAATTAATTTATATTTTATTTTATTTTTAATTTTATTTTTTGCCCAGCATGCATCATGTAGGATTTTGAAATCATTGTTGTGAGAAGTAGTTGTTGATTGAATGTCAGACCATTGATCTAATAAATTCTAACGTGATAATAAATATTCCATTATGAATTGATCTCTCAATTATCTTTGAGGTTTTCTTAAAGATATCTTTGGAATTCTTTCTTACTTGGATCTTTATCATATATTTCTTTGTTTCCTTTTAAAGATCCATCACGGTTGAAACACGTCCACATTGGTTGGTAATCGCTCTCCATAATGAAACCTACAGGGTTTATGACCTAGGGTACTTCCCCTCGTGGAGGCTGATCGTCCTTATTTGTTTCCTTTGTCTATTTCATCCAGACCAGATTCATTCCATTGATCTCTTAGAGCTGCTTCACTAATCATTTTGAGAAAGATTTTTATCATGTGATGTTGAGAGCGTATCTCATCACACCTTGGCATCACCTTTTTGTTGGGTTCTTGTGTTTCTTCGGATCGCTCACGCAGTGGAATATAAAATTAAATAAGCAATCCGATTCCCATTTCAAAAATACTAAAATCGAAAATATGGTAATCAGACATTACCGCGCGTAGATTCGAATCCGCGACCGATTGGCTCCGTCGGTGTGACATCGCTAGCTGCGCAAGCGCCCGACCTCTAGTGAAGTCCATGTGATCCTCCTCACGGTGGATATCCTCACAGTTTCTCGTTCTTCACAGCCTACGAAGCCTCCGCCATTCGCCGCAGCGCTCGCCGCAACGCATAGATGATTTCCCGTCGGACGGGAGTTGGAGAAGCGGCGGAGTAGACTCGGAGAGCATATCCGGCCTGGGGTACCAGAGAGAGAGAGGAAGAGAGGAGGGGGCGGCTAGGGTTTAACAGCAGCCTGACCAACTCAGCCCATTCGCTACATTTTATATTAACTGCACGGTTTTTCATAAAAATCCCTGGTTTATATAAAACAAGCTTTATTATCCATCGCCTTGAGAATCATTTGCGTGTGACCCTCTAGGCTGAATAACCAGTCCGATTAATGGTCTAATAAGCCCAGTGACTCCTTCCTGGCTTGATTAATCAATTAATAACTCATATTAATTAATTAATCAATCTAATCAATGTTGCACATCAAATTCGATCGGGCCTCCAATCACGTTGGGTGCCAAGCAACACCGCGTGAACTCGGAAGGTATCGGAGTTAAGTAACCCACTCTTGAAACCTTTCCGCCGAAAGTTATTGGGTGGATATAATCCTTCATTTGTACAATGCTCTTAAGTCAACTCAGGGTATGGTATACTATTAAACCCTAACAGGTCAACTCACTTAGATTGGATGTCGCCATATAATATTGGAAAACTCATTTCCCGATATTATCGTCTGCCTTGGCTAGGGACTTTCGCGCATCCTTCCTAGAGTATTCTCTCTCTAAGTACCGAGAGCGAATGATTCCTTATTGACACTCAATTCCCTTCGACAGTATTCCGCTATCCCCGATCTTTGACTATTTAGAATCCCATGGTTAGAGATTCATAAACCAATATCAAAATACAAAAGTCCACCGGCAAGGTGTCCTTGGTGTCTCAGGTCCTAGGACCATCCATGCAATTGCGACACTAGAATAAAGCTGGTTGACAGTGAGGTACAATACCTTCCAGCGATTTAGTCGGATTAGTTCAGTGAACTCATTCTCTAATGAGCACCTATAGATTCGCCTTAGTGTCTCCACACAAGTGACAATGAAATCAGTCACCCTCATCGTATGAGAAAGAGTAATCTGTACTAGTCTAACCGGATATCCTCCGATTAGGAACTATTAAGAATATGTGTGTTTAAGTGATCAATCTCATTAGTATGATCTCATCATAATCTGATCACCATCACACATATTCATGGACATTATTATGACATGATAATTAATACGATTTACACACAATGAATATATTGCCATTTTATTAATAAACAAATGAGATTTACATAGTTAGATTGGCTTATAGGCCACCTAAGACTAACAATCTCCCACTTGGACTAAAGCCAATCACCTTTATGTACTAATCCAATAGACTCTAGGTGACGGTCAAACAAATTTTGAGACAGTGGCTTCGTCAGTGGATCTGCTACATTATCGGTGGATAGAACTCTTTCCATCACTATATCTTCTATGTAAATGATCTCTCTGATAAGATGAAAGTGCCTCAGAATATCTTTCGATTTCTGATGAGACCGCGGCTCTTTCACTTGTGTAATAGCTCCATTATTGTCGCACAACAGCGAAACATGATCAAAGATGCAGGGAACAATGCCGAGGTTGGTGATGAACTTCTTCAACCACACAACTTCCTTGGTGGTTTCAAGTGTAGTAATTTACACAGCTTTAGTCGTCGAATCGGCTGTGGTTTCTTACTTTGAACTCTTCTAGTACATTGCGCCTCCGTTTAAAGTAAACACAAATCCAGATGTAGACTTGCTGTCATCTGAATCTGACTAGAAACTCGAGTCAGTAAAGCCTCGCAGTTTCAAGTCGCCTCCTCCGTAGACAAAAAACATATCCTTAGTTCTTCTCAAGTACTTAAGGATACATTTCACTGCCTTCTAGTACTCTTCGCCTGGATCAGCCTGAAATCTGCTCGTAACACTTAGAGCGTAAGGAACGTTAGGTCGTGTACATAGCGTGGCATACATGATAGATCTTATGGCAGAGGCATAGGGTACTCTATCTATGAATGCCCTCTCATTAGGAGTCTTACGAGACTGCTCCTTTGAGAGATAAATTCTATGTCTCATCAGTATGAGACCGCTCTTGGAATTTTTCATGCCAAACCTTTTTGACAATGGTATCTATGTACAAGGATTAGGTCATTCCAAGCATCCTCTTTGATCTATCTCTATAGATCTGTATTCCCAATACGTAAGATGCTTCTCCCAAATCCTTTATTGAGAAATTTTTTTCAACAGCCAGATCTTTATCGATGACATCATAGCTACATGATTCCTAATAAGTAGCATGTTAACTACGTAAAGAACTAAGAATGTGACTGCACTCTCACCGGTCTTCTTGTACACAAAATGCTTAACTTCATTCTTAATGAAGTTATAAGACTTGGCAGGCTCGTCAAATCTTATGTTCCAGTTTCGGAAAGCTTGCTTTAGTCCATAAATGGACCTCTGGAGCTTGCACACTTTATATGGAGATTCCTTAGATGTGAAACCTTCTGGTTGTATCATATACACCTCTTCCTCAAGGTTATTGTTGAGGAAGGCAGTCTTCACATCCATCTGCTAGATTTCGTAATCAAAATGTGTAGCTATGACAAGTAGAACTCTGAATGACTTTATCATGGCAACTGGTGAGAAAGTCTCGTTATAGTCAATTCATTACCTTTGACGATATCCCTTTGTCACCAACCTTGCCTTATAAGTGTCGATTCATCCATCAGCACCGATCTTTATCTTAAAGATCTACTTGCATCTAATGGGTACAATACGTTCGGGCAAGTCTTCCAAGTTCCAAACTTAGTTAGTGTACATGGACTAGATATTTGACTTCATGGCTTCTCGCCATTTCCCGGTTTTTGAGCCTTCTATGGCCTCCTAGTAGGATTTAGGATCATCATCCTCATTATATTCTACCTTAGACTCTCCTTCAACGATATGTCCCACATATCGTTCGGGTAGTCTATGTACTCTACCAGATATACGAGGCTCATCTGTGTGTACCTGAACAGATTCAAGAACTAATATCTCATCCGATGACTTTGCAGCTGTTTGGAGATGTGGAACCTCTTCCAATACTATTTTATTCCTACTATCCTCTTGGAGAAGATATTCCTCTTCCAGGAAGACAGCTTTCCTGGTGACAAACACCTTTTGTTCACCAGGATGGTAGAAATAGTATCCAAAGGTCTCCTTGGGATATCCCACAAACCTACATTTATCAGTTCATGATTCCAGGTTGTCTGGATTATACCTCTTTACATAAGCAGGACAACTCCAGACTTTAATATGTTTAAATTCTGGTTTCTTGCCTTTCCATATCTCATATGGAGTAGAGGTCTCAGACTTGTTGGGTACTCTGTTCAGTAGGTATGTTGCTGACTCTTGAGCATATCCCAAAGGGACATTAGTAATCCCGAAAAGCTCATCATAGATCGCATCATGTCCAACAAGGTGCGATTCATCCTTTCTGATACACCATTCAACTGTGGTGTATATGGAGGGATCAGTTGAGAAAGGATACCATTATCCTTTAAGAATTGTGTAAAATTAGTATTCAAGTATTCTCTTTCTCGATATGATCGAAGATCTTTAATACTCTTTCCTAATTGCTTCTCTACCTCATTCTTAAACTCCCTAAACTTCTCAAACGCTTCCGACTTGTACTTCATTAAGTACACATAGCTGAATCTTGAGAAGTCATCAGTGAATGTGATGAAGTATGAAAAGCCACCTTTGGCTTAGGTGGACATGTGACTACATACATCCGAATGTATTAGTCCCAAAATGTCCTTGGTACATTCTCTATGTCCAGTAAATGGAGATTTTGTCATAAGGCAGGATTCACATGTTGCAAACGATTCATAATCGAATGCATTCATATATCCATGTTTGTGCAACTTTTGCAACCTGCTTTCACCAATGTGTCCAAGTCTACAATGCCACATGTAGGCTTGATTCACACAATTCTTGCTCTTCTTAAGAGCCTTATCAATGTGAAGATTGTAGTAAGAAACATCTAAAAGATATAGACCGTTGACTAAAGGTGCCGAAGCAATTGGTTTATTAGCACAATAAATCGAACAACTTCTATTCTCAATAGACAACCTATCCTATCTTGTCTAAACAAGATATTGATATGATGTTCTTTATTATGCTAGGAACATAATAACAATCATCCACTGATAAGCATCTCCCGATGAAAGCCTGAGATTTGTTGTCCCAATAGCAACCGTCGCAACTTTTTCGCCGTTTCCTAGCCTCTGTTCCACCTCGCCTTTTTTCAGCTTGCGCTTACTTGTCAGCATCTGCACAACATGGCAGATATGAGAAGTACATCCGATATCTAATACCCAAGATGTGGAATCTCTAACTGATAAGTTGATATCTATCATATGGATATCTGAAGCTTCAGACAACTTCACCATTTCATGAGCTTTATTGTTAAGGAACTCCTTACAGTTCTTCTTCTAGTGACCATTATGCTTACAGTAGAAGCAGTCATCTTTTACTACTCATTTAACATTGTCTTTCTTCCTTTTATTATTAGCTATCATCTCTACCTCAAGGACATCCAATGCCGGTTCGGCAGGAAGATCAGCTCCAAAGAAGTAGGCAATGTGCTCATATTTGAAGACATTCTTCAGGTTTCTGAGCGAATCAGAGTAGTTCAGGCTAGTCAAAAGATTGGCATCAAGTATTCCACGGAGTGGGTTATTTGATGACATATTTCTCTACAGGAGATCAAATCTATTTTAGCAGATGTTCAATTATTAAATATAAAACAAGACATTGTCTTTTGATTAAGTTTTAACTCCCACTAATTTTCGACGGACTGTATAACCCTCAGCTATACAGAACGGGAGACGCCGACTGTCTCCTAGTGGGGATTAGAATCTCCATGACTTGTAGTACAGCCTTGTGAATAGCACAACAAACTATAATACAATCAAAGAGTACCAATCTCATAGGACTTGCAACTCCTTGCAATATCCGATCATATCTTCGGTCCCCAGAGATTTAATGGCCTTGTGGATAGCACAACAAGCCAATAATTCTAGTCTAAGCTAACAATCGTTACGAGATGAGTATAGATTTGCATGCAGCCCTTGTGAATAGCACAACAAGGCTACATGGTTTCTCTACCCCGATCAAATAGGCATCTAATGACATAGCCACAGTCTCTCCTTACAATTAAACATGCCTTGTAGTAGTACAACAAACCTGCCTAAAGTAATTCAAATCCTATGACTATAGCAATGGTGGACCACGCGGTAAGTTATTAACTATTCACGTTACAGGTTAGAATTTAGACAAGGGTATTTAGATAACTTTTATCTTGGTCTCTCCTAGGTGATAGTATATAAATATATCGTATATATTTAATAAATACCATACCTGCTTTGATTCATAATCAAAAATAAAAATAATGTATCTCATACATGTCAAGTGTGGTCATGGATAGCACAGTGGGTTTCACTGGAGCCAACAGTCAAACGCACATACAATCTAATATAACATTTACATCTGATTACCCTGCAAACACATAGGCAAAGGATGTCCATCACATTGCCTTCCTAGTTGCATCTGTGGATCGTCCTCGCTCCTTTCTCGGTTGCCTCGATCAGATTACAATAATTCTAGAATTACAAGTAAGTTGAAGAAGGCCTTATGGTGAGTACAAGAGAGAGGGAGGTAGAAGTACATCGGAGTATGAGAGAGGGAAAGGTACGCAGACCTCTATTTATTAACAATTAATAAATATCTATAATTCAAACATCCATGATCCACACAATCCATTCATCACATGAATAATTTTAAATAAGTGCATATCCATGACCACAGTGTGTTTTATATCAATCCACACATGATAAGCACATCACATGGCTTAAACAAAAAGAGTTTTCAAAATAAATAACTTTGGCTTTCAAAAAGTATAGGTTACAATCAAAATTAGCTTTTGAATTTCGAAAACTACTTTTATTATCTCAACATGCAATTAAATCAAATTTAAAAGCATTTAAACACACATTACATGTGTACACACTCCAAATTAATAAATTCCATATTATTCCATACAATTAGAACATTTCTAATAATTAAACAATCTAACATTTAGATTAAAATATACTAATAATCTAACAATTAGACTATTAATAAGTAATAACTAATCTCACTCTTAGACTAGTCCATTAAAGTTAATTACTAATTTAACACTTAAATTAATAATAAATTCTAATTAATTATTAACTACTAATCTAACTCTTAGATTAGTTAATTAATATTAATTACTAATTCAACACTTAAATTAATAATTAACACCAATTAATTAATAAATGTTAATTCAAACTCTTAGAATAGTTAATTTAAAATTAATCATTTAACTTAGCACTTAAATTAACAATTAACTCTAATTAACTAAAAAGTGCTAATCTAACTTTTAGATTAGTTAATTAATGTTAATCATTAATTTAACTCTTAAAATAATAATTAAAAATAATTAATTAATAACTACTAATTTAACACTTACATTAGTAATTGAATTAATTATTAATTTAACGCTTAAATTAATAACTAACTTTTATTAATTCATAATTATAAAATTAATAATTAATAACACTTAAACTAATAATTATTAACCACTAATCTAACTTTTAAATTAGTTAAATTAAGATTAATTATTAATCTAACATTTAAACTAATAATTAACACTTAATTCATTAACAACTAATTGTTAATCTTAATGATTCAACATCATTAAAGCCCAAATAATTAAAATTGAACAATAATTTTAATTTTAAAAACTATTTAGATTTTAAAATTAAAATCTAATTGTAATTATATTTAATGTGCTTAGGGTTATATTTTGGGTTTAATGGGGTTTGGGGGGGTTTTAACTAGAAAAAGAAAAGTGGGCAGAGCCCACCAGGTCAAGCCAGGGCTCGGCAGGATTGAGCCCCTGGTCCCAGCCAGCAGAGCCGGTCTGGCCCGATCTTCAGCCGGCCCGCCCAGTTCTTCCTCCCCAACCCGACACAAATAGAAACCCTAAACCCCAATTTGAAACAAGTTGCAGCCGGCGGGTTGGGGTTTTGCAGGCTGCCGCCGGCGAGCGCTTGGGTGCCGCCAGGCCCCGTTGGCGTAGCCCCCACTGTCAGCGACCTGTTCGCCGCCGGTGGGGCAGCCGGCGGTCCCCTTTTTGTTGGTTTAATCAGCTTTTTTTACACCCCCTTTTTTTGGTTCTTGTCCAAACCATGGAGAAGGAAGGAGAAGAGAGATCCTTCTGGCCATCTCCAACGGCCCATCCGGCACCGGCTAGAAGCCCAGTGAACAGAGGGTGACTATCCCTAAAGGATACGGGGTCCCAGCCCTCCATCCCAACGCTTGGGAAGCCCGAATGAGGCCACCATAAACCCCGTTCTTCATCACATGAAGAACTCCGAAAATCCCCAAAATAAATTTGATTTTTACACAAAAATAAGCGATCGAATCGCAGCAATCATCTCATGATCATTAGCCTTGCATGAAAATTAAAATGATGCATGGAATAATTCATAGAAAATTAATTCGAAGACCGAAATGGGACGAGAAACAATAGAACCTGGCTCTGATACCACTGTTGGGTTCTTGTGTTTCTCCGGATCGCTCATACAGCGGAATATAAAATTAAATCAGCGATCCGATTCTTGTTTCGAAAATACTAAAACTGGAAATACAATAATTAGACATTATCGCGTACAGATTTAAATCTGCGACCGATTGGCTCCGTCGGTGTGACACCGCTAGCCGTGCAAGCGCCCAGCCTCTAGCGAAGTCCACGCGATCCTCCACGCGGTGGATATCCTCACGGTTCCTCGTTCTTCGCAGCCCACGAAGCCTCCGCCAATTGCCGTAGCGATCGCCGCAACACACGGACGATTTCCCGTCGAACGGGAGTCAGAGAAGCGACGGAGCATACTCGAAAAGCAGATCTGGCCTGGGGCGCTAGAGAGAGAGAGGAAGAGAGGAGGGGGCGGCTAGGGTTGAGCAGTAGTCAAGCCTGCTCAATCTATTTGCTACATTTTATATTAACCGCACGATTTTTTGTAAAAACTCCCAGTTTATATAAAACCCACTTTATTATCTATCGCCTTGAGAATCATTTGCGTGTGATCCTTTAGGCCTAATAACCAATTCGGTTAATTGCCCATAAGCCCAGTGACTCCTCACTGTCCTGATTAATCAATTAATAACTCATATTAATTAATTAATCAATCGAATCAATGTCGCACATCAAATTCGATCGGGCCTCCGATCACGTTGGGTGCCAAGCAACACTGCATGAACCCAGAAGGTATCGGGGTTAAGTAACCCACTCTTGGAAACTTTTCACCGACAGTTACCGCGTGGATATAATCCTTCATTCGTACAATGCTCTCGAGTCAACCCAGGGTATGGTATACTGTCAAACTTTAACCGGTCCACTCACTTGGATTGGATGCTGCCGTATAATATCGGAAAACTCATTTCCCGATATTATCGTCCGCCCTGGCCAGGGACTTTCGCGCATCCTTCCTAAAGCATTCTCTCTCTAAGTACCGAAAGCAAATGAATCCTTATTGACACTTAATTCCCTTCGATGGTATTCCGCGCTACCCAATCCTTGGTTGTTTAAAATCCTATGGTTAGAGATTGATAAACCAAGGTCAAAACACAAAAGTCCACCGACAAGGTGTCCTTGGTGTCTTAGGTCCGAGGACCATCCACGTAACTGCCACAATAGAATCAAGTTGGTTGACAGTGAGGTACATTACCATCTACCGATTCAGTCAGATCAGTTCAGTGAACTCATTCTCTAATGATCACCTATAGATTTGCTTTAGTGTCTCCACACAAGTGACTATGAGATCAATCACCCGCATCGTAAAAGCAGGAGTAATCTGTAGTAGTCTAACTAGATATACGATGTCCTTCTCGGATATTCTCCGACTAAGAACTATTAAGACTATGTGTGTTTAAGTGATCAATCTCATTAGTATGATCTCATCATAATCTGATCACCATCGGACATATTCATAGACATCATTATGACATGATAATTAATACGATTTACACACGATGAATATATTGTCATTTTATTAATAAACGAATGAGATTTACATAGTCAGATTGGCTTGTGGGCCACCTAAGACTAACACTTTTTAGTTCACTCTACTTCATTCTATTCACTAGCATTCATTTCCATTTCACTTCAGTCCCTTACAAAGTCAATGCCATGGTGGGGCAGCTGTAGAGATGCTAATTTTGACCTCACACTGAGTAAATTTCATATCATCATTATAATGCCCTGAAATGGTCTGAATTTTAATCATTAACTAATTTTTATTGATTTTTTTCGAAATTCGCTGATTGACGTCGACCGCAGCCGATGTTATTTAGATTTCTAGCCGAAATCAATTTGAATTAAATTTCCTAGATCAAGATATATTTAAATAAATGACGTCGCCCGTAAACGACGCCATTTAAGTTTCTTAATCTGTCTCGATTTTTTATTTAAATTCGAGTTAATTTCTTAATTATCTAAATGACGCCTTTCGTGGACGACGCCATTTAAGTTTCCTAATATTTTACGCTTTCCTTCCATATTTTATTTATATTTTGGCCACTCTAATTAGTTGAATGATGTCGTTGATGGACGACGCCATTTAGAGGATTTATGGTAAGCATGTTTTGGCTGAGATTATCTAGTTTCTATGGTTGGAAAGGCTTCTAACTCTTAAAGTCTATCCATGGTTCGGAGGCCGTGGGAGAACCCATTGAAGGTTAAATTGCCCTCAAAACACTTCTTATATATACATACCCCTTTGAGCCTTCAAAAGAGGTTGGCAATTGAAGGATTTTGAGCTCCCATCAAGGTGAAAGGAGGCTTCTCTTGTGAAGAACGTGGACAAGGCTTGGAGGGCTTCTTCTTCATTCTTCCATTGGAGCTTTGAAGAATCAAGGCTATGGGGGGGCCAACCTCTTTCTTTCGCCTTTCTTATTCTTATTGTTTTGTCTAGTTTTCTCTATAGTTTTTATCACTGTTTTGCACTGTTTTCATTAGATTTTCATCTCATCACTCCATCTCACACACACACACACTACAAATATTTCTAACATCCTTTTCGATAAGATTTTTCATCTCATCACTTCATTAGTTAGGGGTTTAAAGAACAACAAAAAAATGAATTGATTAGTTTAGTTACATGTTTAGTTTGATTTCTAGAATAGATATTACACAATCACAATAGCTCTAATCATCTTTTTCTTTTGATTGTTTTAAAGGTGATTGGAGAAGAAAAGAAGAAAACCCAACAAAAAGAGAGTAAAAATGAATAGGAAGCTCTTTTTCTTCGGCCGACCGAGGAAGAGAAAACAAAAGAACCACAAATCTCCTAGATTGACAAAGTAAGTAGCGATCAAAACTTTCTTTGGAGATTCTCAATCTCTGGCGATCACACACATCTTAATTGTTTATTATGTTAACAGTAGAAAAATAATGAAAGCATGACACTTTGAGCACATCATACAATGTTGGGTTGAGAGATATGAGATATCTAAATCCCTATTCAAAGTTCAGATGGTAGAGGGATCTTCAGTACAGACATATGTATTGAAGATGATAGAGTTGATAGAGAGGTTAGAGGCTCCTTTACCCAAGGAGATGCATGCTAACCTTATCTTAGCTTCACTTCCAGCTTCATACTCTTAGTTCATAGTGAATTTCAACATGAACAAGATTCAGGTCACATTAGCTGAGCTGATTAATATATTGAAGAACATTGAGGGTAACCTTGTGAAGGAAAAGTCCTCCATTCTCTTAGTTGGTAAGACCAAAAAGAAGATAAAAACTGTCCTAGCCTTTAAAAAACACAAGAATAAGCAACAACCTAAGAAGAAACTCACTCCCGAGAAAGACAAAGAAGCAGAGAAGGACGAATGTTTCTACTGTCATTAGAAGGGACACTGGGAAAGGAGTTGCAAGAAGTACCTAGATGACAAAGCGCAAGGAAAGGTGAAGCTTGGAGAAGCTTCAGGTATCTATCTGATAGACACATATTTGGCTAATAGAAATTCTACATCATGGATATTAGCTACTGGATGTGCATCTCATATCTGCAATTTTCTACAGGTGTTGACCAGTAGAAGAAAACTGAGTAAGGGCATACTGGAATTGAGGGTGCAAAAGGGCACAAAGGTTGTGGCAGTTGCTGTAGGAATAGCTGAGCTCAATCTACCATCTGGACAGAGGATCACTTTATTTGATTTTTATTATGTTCCCAGTATAATAAAGAACATAGTTTATATTTCATGTTTACACAAACAAGGTTATAAGTTAACTATTCAGAATAATACTTGTTCAATTTATTATGAGAATGAATTATTTGCTACTGCAAATTTAGTTAACAAATTGTACATATTGGATATTTCTTATGATTCTCAGTACCTTGATAATGCTTCTAAGCGAAGCATGAACAGTGTGAGCCCTACCTTCCTATGGCACTGCAGCTTAGGTCACATTAATGAAAATAAACTCCAAAAGTTACATAAAAATGGATACTTGGATCCATTTGATTATGAATCATATGTAACTTGTGAGTCGCGTTTAATAGGTAAGTTGATCAAATCTCCATTTACTGGGCATGAAGAAATGGCCAAAAAGTTATTAGAAATGATACATTCGGATGTATGCAATTTAATGTCTACCCAAGGCAGAGGTGGCCACTCTTACTTCATTACATTTATTGATGATTCTCGAGATTCAACAATGTATACTTAATGAAGTGCAAATGAGAAGCATTTAAGAAGTTCAAGGAATTTAAAAATGAAGTGGAGAAGCATAGTAGAAAGACTATTAAAACTCTTCGATCAAATTAAGGAGAAGAATACTTAAGTATAAAATTCACACAATTCTTGAAAGATAATAGTGTCCTTTATCAGTGGACTCCTCCTTATACACCTCAGTTGAACGGTGTATCGAAAAGGAGGAATTTCACCTTATTAGATACAGTGCGATCTATGATGAGCTTTGCACAATTATCCATATCCTTGTAAGAATATGCACTGGAGTTTGTTGTATATTTGTTTAACATGATTCGAAATAAATCAATCGGTTCCACCCTAAATGAGATATCGAAGGACATGTAACCACACTTTAAACATGTTAGAGTATAAGGTTGTCCTACTCATGTAAAGCGACATGATCTAGACAAACTAAAATGATGGACTGATCGATGCAGGTTCGTGGGTTACCCAAATAAACTTTTGGGTATTACTTTTACCATCCCGATGAACAAAGATATTTGTTATCAAGAAAGCTATCTTCCTAGATGAGGAATACCTCCTCCAGAAGGATAGTAGGAGCAATATAGTTCTTGAAGAGGTTCTAGACTCACAGACAATAGCTGGCACATCAAATGAGCCATCAGTTCTTGAACCTATTCAAGAACATGCACTTTAGCCTTGTAAGTTTGTCAGGGTGTCTAGATAACCTGAAAGGTATGTGGGACATATCAGTTAAGGTACATCTGTGGCATTCTATTGTGAGGATGATGATCTCAAGACTTACTAGGAGGCCATGTAAAGTCCTGGCGCAGACAAATGTCAAGAAGATATGGACTCTAAGATACAGTCTATGTACACCGACCAAGTTTAGAACTTAGAGGACTTAGCTAAAGGTATTGTACCTATCGGATGCAAGTAGGCCTTTAAGTGAAAGATCGGTATAGATAGATGAATTGACACTTTAAGGTAAGGTTGATGGCAAAGGGATATCGTCAAAGGAAGGAATTGACTACGACGAAACTTTCTCGCCAGTTACCATGATAAAATCGATCAAGGTTCTTCTTGCTATTGCAGCACACTATGATTATAAGATCTGATAAATAGATGTAAAGACTGTCTTCCTCAATGGCAACCTTAAAGAAGAGGTGTATATGATACAACTAGAGGGTTTCACATCCAAAGAGAACCCCGATAAGGTGTGCAACATTCAAAGATCTATTTATGGATTGGAGCAAGCATCAAGGAGCTGGAATACAAGATTTAATGAGGCTATCAAATCTTATGACTTGATTAAGAATGAAGATGAGCCGTATGTGTACAAGAAGACCAGTGAGAGTGCAGTTACTTTTCTTGTACTTTATGTTGATGACATTCTACTCATTGGGAATGACGTAGCAATATTATCTTCAGTTAAAGTATGGCTATCTAAAAATTTCTCTATGAAAGACTTAGGAGAAGCATCTTACATATTAGGAATACGTATCCACAGGGATAGATCAAAAGGGGTGCTTAAGTTGATTCAATACTTTTACATAGACACCATTGTCAAAAGGTTTGGCATAGAGAATTCCAAAGAGGTCTCATACCGATGAGACATAGAATTTATCTCTCTAAAGAGCAAGCACCTAAGTCTCCTAAAGAGAGGGTAGTGATGGACAAAGTATCTTATTCCTCTGCCATCGGTTCCATCATGTATGTCATGCTATGTACTAGGCCTGATGTTACCTATGCTCTAAATGTCACGAGCCTATATCAGGTAAATTCAAGTGAAGAACATTGGAAGGCTATGAAATGTATCCATAAGTACTTGAGAATGATTAAAGATTTATTTCTAGTCTATAGAGGAGCTGATTTGAAACTGTGAGGATACACTGACTCAAGTTTCCAGTTTGATCTAGATGATAGCAAGTCTACTTTTAGATTCATATTCATATTGAATGGAGGTGCAATGGGCTGAAAAAGTTTTAAGCAAGAAAGCACTCCTAATTCGACGACTGAGACAAAATACATTGCTATAGTGGAAGCAGCCAAGGAGGCAGTTTGGATGGGGCAATTATACAAGCGAAAGAGTCAGTGTCTCATTATAAGTCAAACTACATTCTGAGGCATTGTCACTTGATCAGAGAGATCATTGCCAGAGGAGGTGTATCAGTAGAAAGGATTCCATCAGCCGACAACATAACAAACCCACAAACGAAGTCCTTGTCTTAGCTTGTCTTTGAGCATCACCAACATTGTATGGAGATACAACATAGGGATGATTGACTGTAGTCCAAATGGGAGATTGTTAGCTCTGAGTATGGCCTACAAGCCAATTAGACTTATTCTTGTTCATTTATTAAAGGCAATAAACATTCATTATGTGTAAATCGTCTCATTTAAGTTATTCATATCATAGTGAAGTCCATGAATGTATGTAATGAATGTAATGATTGTCATACTGTGATAAGAGCATAAAAATGAGATTGACAGTCTATAAGCATGCATTCTTAGTTGTTCCTAGTTAGTGGATATCCTAGAAGGACATCGGACATCCTGTTAGACTAGTACAGGTTGCTCTAGCTCATATAGTCACTTGTGTGGAGACACTATATTGTACCTTTAGGTGCTCATTAGGGAATGAGTTCATTGAAGTGATTCGACTTGGATCGCTGGATGATAAGTTACTTGATTATCAACCAGTTTGATCCATCATCACAGTAGCGTGTATGGTCCTCGAACTTGAAACACCAAAGACTCCTTGTCGGTGGACTTCTAGACTTTGACTATGGCTTGTGGATCCCTATTCATGGGATTCTAATCAGTCAAGTGATCTGACTCAGCGGAAGACTTTCGAAGGTGATTGTGTATTAATAAGGAATCATTCGCTTTCAGTAATTAGAGAGAGAATGTTTCAGGTTAAATGCATGGAAGTCCTTATCCAGGGTAGACTCAATATTTGGAAAAGGAGTTTTCTGATATTGAATGAACGTGCATTCATACAGAGTGAGTTGACCTACTAGGGTTTGACAATTATCCATACCCTAGGTTAACTCAGGTGCATTGTACGGATAAAGGATAAAATCCACATGGTAATTGTAGAAGGACAGGTTCTAAGAGCGGATTATGGAACCCCATCACCTTCTGGGATTATGCGTTGTTGCTTGGCACCCAACATGATCAGAGATCCGAACGATCACTGTGGGACAGTAATTTGGCTATGTAATTAATTGAATATTAGATATTAATTAATTATAATAAACTAATAAATAATTATTAAGCATATTGGGTCAAAAATCAGACTGGCGTTTGAGCCTAGAGGGTCACCCGCATGAAGGTTCTCAGTTCAGGATAATTAAAAAAAAAATGCCTTAAGGTTGGTGCATACTTGAAGAAAATTTGTAAATCCACTGACAATAGTCTCTCGGCCCGACCCAATCGAGAGATCCATAAACATGTAGGCCAGAATCGCTACACTCCACACATAATCCCCCACCTTCTTCAAGTCCTTTAACTACACTAGAAATCTACAGTGAATGTCATCACCTTTGGTCCCAAACAAGATCCCGACAAACACGGAAAATAGAAATCTGTGCAACTCCCGGTCAACTCTCGCTATGTTCTTTGGGTTGGTGCAAAATTTCCCCTTCAATGTCTTTTCCATCCTCCCCATATACTCCTCTCTTCTTTCACCCACTCTCTGCTGAGGGTTCTCAAACCCAAGGCACTGTATAGCTACTCTTCTTAAAATGTTCCGACATTCACCTCTGTCCTCATGTACCATAATGCTTAGTAGCTCACTTGCAAACTCTTTATAGCCAGGGTACGCCCATCCGTTCACAGCCTCCACGTCTACCCTCAATCTGGTGATCCGTGCCACATCCCCCAATGTGGGCACCATGTGGCCCCATGGCATTATCAAGTTGTGTAGCCAGATCCCTCTATTCCCTCAGCACTTGTACCAGAGCATCGTTGATCCAAATTGGCTCGATGCTTAATAAAGGTCCAAAACCCAGCTCCTCCACTCTTCGTCTTTGGAAGTCTAGAAGGGCTCGTTAGGCCACAAGTACCAAATCCTAGGAGATCCTATCCCTCATTACACCCTACACATCAAGTAAAATTTGTTTGAGGCATTCAAGCTCAATCCCACTTAGTCACGATCAAACTCACTAAAAATGTGCTCATTCATTGAATCACATCATCAACAGGTGACGTGATTCGGTTCACATCACCTGTTGTAGACGCATTTCAGCTGCGTTCACACCCTGGCCCGTAGGCTCTTCCATCAATTTCCTTGGGCCCTGTTGAACATAAATGCATTGAGGGGAGTGAATCTTATCCTTGGGGATCTCCTCTTCATCAAGAGTACCGACCTCTATGCCACCGGCTGTTGGGGGTCTGGGTGCCACTGTCGGTGCCACCAAGGGGATAGCCATTGGTCCCTCTTCACTTTCTTCCTAGCTATTTGTTCGGTCTCGAACATTGCCGCCGGTATCTCACCAGTCGGTTCCACCACAGGTTGCTCTTCCTCCATGGGTGGAGGGGTGGGTGCTCACCTCGTCATCACCACCACTTTCCTCGAAGTCGAACTACCGGACTCCATGACCGGTATAGAGGATGCGAAGGAATGAGAAGAAGGAAAAGATGAAGGAAGGATGTGAAAGAGTGATGGAATGTGGGTGAGATGAAGAGAAGGGAAAGGAGAAGGTGAGGAAGATGGAGTGATCACTGGGGAGCAGGTGAGGAAGAGAGGATGACAGCATTGGAAGAGAGAGAGAGAGAGAGAGAGAGAGAGAGAGAGAGATTAGTTTGTGGAGTCTATTTTTAAACAAGAAGGTGAAAGACGTCACCTATCAGTGACATGTTTCGATGTGGAACAAAAAATAAGGCATTTTAAAATCAAGCGAAAGACGTCACCCCTAGTTGATTGACGTGTTTCAAGAAATCAATTTTTGAAATTTTGAAAAAAAAAATGAAAGAGTCCATGCATGGTTGATGCGTTTCATATTTTTGTGAACATATTGGAAATTTTTTGATAAATTGAGAAACGTCATGGGTATGTGACACATTTTGAATAACATCTCCTTCTAGTGACGCATTTCACACTATTATACCTAAAGATTAAAAATTTTAGGATTTTGAGCCTTATTACTTGAGAAAAAATTCTGGAAAAATAAAGAACTAAAGGATTGATTCATATATATTGGAAAATGATCCTTTTATTCATAAGAAAATTTAGATTACATCTGAATTCTTGAGAACCTTATGCCTCAGTTTCCTAAGTTGCACTACATAAGCATTCCACATTTCTGTGTTCTCTTCTTCATGGGGTGCAATCCTCCTTGGAATGCCTAGCTTCCACAGCGCGACAATGCTTTTCACTTCTTCCAGGTCTTGAGCCAAGCCTAGCACTCTCTTCTTGATAGGTGGATGGTGTGATACTTCGGAGAATTCATATCGAGGCAAGCCAATTTGAGAGTGGTTTCGGTGTGCATTATATAGTACAATCTCAGTCCCACCATATTGACATGTGATCGGTTGAGCATGTGATTGTTAAAGCCCACCATATTGACAATGCTATAGATGGGACTTTTCTTGAGGATCGTAGAGATTCTTGGAGCTCCTTGGCTATAGTCGAATTTGAAGTGAAGGTCGATCCAACAACTCAAGAGGAGCATGCTGCCATAAGGAGGTTTCCCAATAGATGCTATAGTAAGACTACTGTAAAGATATGCTAACACTAACAGTCCAATCCTTTTGCCTTCAAGATTCTATAAATTACACTCAATTGATCATCTTCTAGAATATTATTTTTAGATGAGAAGAGGAGTGCTCCAACCAAGAAAATAGTGAATCCCTTCATCACATCTTCAGAGTCCTAAGCTTTTTCTGCCTTGTAAGAGCTTAAGTTGTCCAAATAGCAAGCTTGTACATGTTGATCCCTCTTTATGTCATTACTTCCTTAATAGCCTACGGGTGTCCCACAAAACTCTCTACAATTTTTTAGCGGGTAATTGGGTGGAGAGTGAGCATCATCTCATCTTCATCACCTTGCTACTCTTCCTTAAGCCCAACAAGAGCTCAGCTTCTTTCAAAAGTATGGACGCCTCGAAGGTGGAGAAACTAAAGGTGTGAGTTTGAGGGTGCCAAATTTTCATAAGTGCTCCCATGGCAGCCCAATACATCTATACTTTATCATAATGTTTGGCATGAATCACAAGACCACCCATTTCCCATTTGGAGATGAGAGTTCTCATGGAGAGAGGGATGTTTTCTACAAGTTTGGAAATCCATGGTAGCTTGAAAAATTGCCATGGACTAGGGAATAGTGGATAATCCTCCAAGAGAAAAGAAAAAGTGTTGATTTGGGAACCAATGTCTTAGAGAAGAAGGAAGATGAGGAAGATAAGGTTCCATTGTATGTTAAAGAGGGAAGTAGTTGAAGAAAGGAGAGAGAAGGAAAATTAAAGTGAATTGAAAAAAAGAGGAGAATGAGTCTTACTTAATTATTAGGGTTCCTTACACTGAGACGTTCCTCAATTTCTAAGATTCTTTTGATCAACACACCATCATTAAGCTTGATTCTCTTAGTCGATTGCTCCATGGCCTTCCCTTGAATCACCAACTCTCTCAATCTTCCTTTTCTCTTCAAAATTTGGAGCTCTTTTGGTCAAAAATCTCATCAAAAAGGGAGTTATTTAGAGTAAGGGTGCTGAGCTAAAGTTCCATTGTCCTAGTTTAAGGAGAAAGGTTGCCATGAAGGGTGGAAATTTGTACAGGAATCAGATTTGGAAGCATTTTGTACCAGTTGTTAAATCGTGTTAGCTCGATATGATACATTTCAATCATTGTTGAAAGACGTGACACTCAAGTGGCACATTCCAAAGAAGTCATGAAAAATCATTATTTATTATAGATTGTTGTTTCCTGGCCATTTTTAATCATGAAAATAAAAGAATAATCTCTGAAGGAGGTTGTGAGGAGCAAATACTACCAGTTTGATGGTTATTTGATTGGTCCCACCTTGATTATTTGTCTCATCATAATTCCATTAGTTCCACTGTGATTATTTGCATTTATTGTTTATCTGTTCATCAATTTGCATTAAAAAAAACTGAGTATCATTGGCGATTATGCATTATTCATGTACTTGGTTTGCATTTACTATAAGGTAATCTTTCATTCATGCAATTCTCTCGAGTCTATCTAGGCATAGTGAACTATCAAATCCAAACCGATCAATTCACTCAGTCTATGATGTATCTCATCTTTATCGGAGAACTCCTTCTCCAACTTAGTATTCGCCTTGCCCAGGGACTCACACGCATCTTGCCTGGAGCATTCTCTCTCTAATTGTCGAGAGTGAATGATTGCTTATTTAACATACAATCACCTTCGAAGGTCTTTTACTGAGCCCAATGCTTGACTATTTAGAATCCCATAGTTAGTGATTCGTAAGATAAGATCAAAGCATAAAAGTCTATCGACAAAGTGTCTTTTGTTGTCTTATGTTCAAGGACCATCTACGCCACTGTGATGTTGGATCAAGCTAGTTGACAGTTAAGTAATTTACCATCCAACGATTCAAGTCAGTTTAGTTCAGTGAACTCATTCACCAATGATCACCTACAACTTCAACATATTGTCTCCACACCAGTGACCATGAGATCAATTAGCCTTATCATATGAGCTTAGGTAACCTATACTAGTCCCACCGGATATCTAATATCTTTTTTAGATATCTTTCGACTAAGAACAATTAAGAACGAGTATTTATAAGTTGTTAGCTTCATTATTATGTTCACATCATAATCTGACAACTATTGCACACATTCATGGATTTCACTATGATACAAAGATTAGCAATCATAAACAAAATTCGATTTACACATAATGAATATATAATGCCATTTATTAATAATTGAACAAGATTGTCTGTGATTGTTGTAGGCCATATATAAAACTAACAATCTCCCACTTGGGCTAAAGCCAATCACCTCTATGTTGTATTCCAATACCCTATAGGTGGCTCTTAAAGACAATATGAGATAATGGCTTCGTCAGTGGATCTCCTATATTGTTGACTGATAGAACCGTTTCCACCATTACATCTCCTTTGGCGATGATCCGTCTAATCAGGTGAAAGTGCCTCATAATGTGCTTCGACTTCTGATGAGGCCGTGACTTTATCTGGGAACCCCTTGGATATGAAACCCTTTGGTTGTATCACATACACGTCTTCCTCGAGGTTTCTGTTAAGGAGGGCAATTTTCACATCCATTTGCCAGAACTCATAGTCATAGTGTACTGCAATAGTAAGGAGGATTCTGATCGACTTTATTATGGCAAGTGGTAAGAAAGTTTTATCATTGTCAATTCTTTACCTTTGACAATATCCCTTTACCACCAACCTTGCCTTATAAGTGTCGATTCATCCATCTACATCAATCTTTCTTTTAAAGACCTACTTGCATTCGATAGGTACAGTACATTCGAGTAAGGCTTCCAAGTTCCAAACTTAGTTGGTGTATATGGACTGCATTTCAGAATTCATTGCCTCCTTTCATTTGCCCGCATTGGGAATTTCACTAGCTTCCTCATAAGTTTTGTAATCATCATCCTCGCTGTAAGATGTCCCAGACACACCTTCACTGACACATCCCACATATCTTTCAGGCTACCTGGGCATTCTTGCAGACCTACGAGGCTCTTGTGTGTAATCATGAATAGGTTCAAGAATTGTTGCCTTATCTTATGGAACTTGTGCTGATTGTGGATTTGGAACTTCTTATGGTACTACTTTGGTCTCACTATCCTTCTGAAGATGATATTCTTCTTCTAGAAACACAGCTCTCTTGGCAACAAACACCTTTTGTTCTCTAGAGTGGTAAAAGTAATATCTTGAGTTTTCTTTGGGATATCCAACTAATCTGCATTTTTCAATTTGTGATTCCAATTTGTCTAGATTAGTCCTATTCACATGGGTAGGATAGCCCCACACTTTAATATGTTTAAAGTTGGACTTTCTACCCTTCCATATCTCATATGGAGTAGAGGCGACTAATTTACTTAGAACGTTATTTAGCAGATATGTTACTGACTCTAAAGCATATTCCCATAAAGAACTGGTAGATGTGCAAAGTTCATCATGGATCACACTATATCTAATAGCCTGTGATTCCTCCATTCTAATACACCATTCAATTGTGGTGTATAAGAAGGAGTCTATTGCAAGAAATACCATTATCCTTTAAAAATTGTGTGAATTCTGTACTCAAGTGTTCTCCTCCTCGATATGATTGAAGAGTCATAATACTCTTTCCTATTTGTTTTCCTACTTCATTCTTGTACTCCTTAAACTTCTCAAAAGCTTTTGATTTGTACTTCATTAAGTACACATAACCATATCTTGAGAAGTCATCAATGAACGTGATGAAATATGAGAAACTACCTTTGGCGAGGGTAGACATCGGACCACATATATCAGAATGTATTAGCTCCAATATTTCCTTGACCGTTTCACCATGTCGAGTAAATAGTGATTTAGCCAACTTGCCCATCAAACATGACTCATCGTAATCAAATGGATCCAAGTATCCATGTTTATGCAACTTTTGGACTCTATTCTTGCCAATGTGTTCAAGCCTACAATGTTATAGATAAGCTTGGTTCACATCGTTACTGATCCTCTTAGGAGCTCTGTCAAGGTGCAGAGAATTTAAAGAAACATCAAGCAGATACAGACCATTAACCATAAATACAAAAGCAATCAAATAACTTTCAAAATAAATAAAACAACATTTGTTCCCAATGGTTAAACTATATCCAAGTTTGTCTAAACAAAAAATAGAAATAATGTTCTATATTATGCTAGGAACATAATAACAATCATATAGTGAAAGTCTTTGTTCAGATGGAAGCTTAAGGTCGATTGTCCCCATAACAAGCGCCACAACCTTTGCCTCATTTCCTAACCTTAGCTCTACTCACCCTTGCTCAACTTTCTTATATTTGTCAATACCTACACATCATTGCAGACATGATTATCCAATATCTAATACCCATGATGTTGAATCTTTAATTGACAAATTTAAATCTATCATACAGATATCTAAAGTTTCTCCAAACTTTACCATTCCTTAAGATTTGTCTTCTAGGTACTACTTGTCGTTCCTTTTCCAGTGTCCCTTTTGGTGGTAGTAGAAAGCTCGCCCTTCTCAGCTCCTTTGCCCTTGTCTTTCTTGGACGGTTGTTTTGGCTTTGCCTACTTCTTATCTTTGCCTTTCTTAAAGCCCTACATTGCTCTCCTTTTCCCGTTGATCTTACCAACTATAAGAATAGCAGGCTTTTCCTTCTGAAGGTTGCCTTTTGTAGTTTTTAACATGTTTAGCAGCTCTGCCAAAGTTGCATGTACCTTATTCATATTGACGTTCACAATGAACTAAGAATATGAAGCTCGAAGAGAAGTAAGGACAAGGTCAGTGTGCATCTCCTTGGGTAGTGGTACCCTAAGTTTATCCAACCTTTCTATCCACTCGATCATCTTCAAGACATGTGTTTGCACTGGAGATCGCTTAGCCATTTGAGCCTTGAATAGGGATTTAGACTTCTCATATCTTTCTACCCTACTCTACTCATCAAATAGCTCCCTTAGATGGAGTAGGATGGACCTAGCGTCCATCTTTTCATGTTGCCTCTATAGCTCATTGCCCATCGAGCCCAACATGTAACATTGGGCGAGGTTAGAGTCTTCTTTCCACTTCTTATAGGCTATCATATCCTCTTCCGCAGTATCCAATACCAGTTTAGACAGTACCTCATGCTCCAAAACATAGGCAATATGCTCAGACCGAAGAACAATCTTTAGGTTTCTGAGCCTCAGGCCCAACAATTTGTTGGCATCTAGTATGCCACGGAGGGGACTATGTGACGACATTCTCGCCTACACGAGAAAGAAATTACAATTAACTAAAATTCAATTATTAATTTTATAAACAAGAAATGAATCTCACTGACTCACAACATGACCTTGTGGACAACACAAGAAACTATGTTATGATCAGAGAGCAGTTAACACTTGGCAGTTGCAACTCCTTGCAATATTTGATCATTATTCGGCCTCCAAAAGTTTAGTGGCCTTGTGGACAATACAACAAACCACCATGTTCCAATTTCAGCATTATCATCATTATTTAACGGGCATAGATTAATATGCATCCCTTATAGACAATACAACAAAGCTACATGGTGCCTCTACCCCCTTGGGTGGCATCATAATGCTACAGTTTTAGTCTGTCATCAAATATCCTTGTGGATAACACAACAAACATGTTTCAATCTGAATCCAATCCTAAAACTATAGTGATAGAGTGTCACACAGTGAGTTCTGAACTACTACGCTACAGCTTTAAAATTTTATAAACAAGGCATTTTAATTGTTATTTTTATCTTAGCCTCATCCTAAGTGATAGTAAATAATTACATCGGATATAATTGGATATTTACTATACTTAGGTAGCAAGTTAATTCAAAATCAAAATAAAGCATGCATCACCACGCATGTTCATTGGAGTGGTCATGGATAGCACGGTGACCAAATTGGAGCCATGCAATTTGTCACCACATTAGTTAATATAACAATTATATCAAAAATGCAATGACAAAGGCCAGTGATCTAATCTCCTGGTAGCCTTCCTAGTTGCACTTGTAGATCTTCCTCGTTCCTCCTCGACCATCGCGATCAATTACAAATAAGTAATTTGACACAATTATCAAATACACATTTGTACGAGAGAAAGTCTTATGGTTGAGTACATAACTAGAGGGAGGTAGAATTACATTGCAGTGTAGAATTACATTGGCACGTAGGCTTCAATAATTATCACATAATTATCACCAAACCATTCCATACACATCCACATTCACGTAGACATCATCACATGATATGTTTCATAGTGCTTGTCAATGACCACATGATTAACTTTTAATCAATCTCACACAACATATAGCACATCCAAATGAGGGTTTATTTTCATAAAATAAAAAATTTTGATTTTGTAAAATCATGGATCCAATTAAAATTGGTCTTATTTATAATTTTCAAAAAATTCATATTAGCAAGCTTTTAAGATCATATCTAAACAGCTATAACACATTAACATGTGCACATAATAATTTGAAATAATTATGGATCAATTTCTACGCATCAAAGCCCCAATATGGAACCATTCCATACACTGACAACTTTGATTTGATAATATCAAAGGGGCCGAAGCCCTCATCCGTTGAACTCGGATCAACTTGGGGGACTAATAAGACGTCCAGGGGTTGGATGCTTATCTCATAAGATGTCCAATCGACCAGATGTTTATATAATTAACCATATTAATTTAATTTTCATATTAACATGGTAAAACGTCCAATCAACTAGACGTCTAACTAATTAGGCATCCACTCGACTAGACACGTTTCTATTCGAGAATAGAAACCCTAGGGCGCACACAAAACACTGCCGCCACAAGCATAGGTCGGCCATGGGAGGGCCTTCACCACCGACTAGTGCTGCTGCCACTGCCCGGAATCCCTCCAAAGGATCTGTAACCCTATTTAACTATAAATCCAATAGTAAACCAGGAACATGCAAAGAAACTACACATAATAATCTCAGAAGAGCATAAACGAATCAAAATGGAAACTGGCTCTGATACCGCTGAAAGGATCAGATGGGTAGAACAAGAATGCAACCGAAAAAATAATTTAGAATTAAAATCCTGTCATCACCGATCCATTTTGATAAAAAGAGTAGAATATAGTGAACAATCTTCACGTTGCGCGAATTCGAATCCGCAACCGTGTGGCTCTAACAAAGCGGTACCACAAGCTGTGCAGGTGTCCGGCCTCCAACAGTATCTATGCAATTCTCCTCCTTGTGGATCATCCTTGCCTCCTCACTCAGTTCAACGTGATCGCCGAGGTTCCATCTTCGCGATGAGGCCCACGAAATGCAGGTAGAGGTCCCCGACAGTTGGAGATGGAAGCGTCAGAGGTAGATAGAGGTGGGCCCTACTTTAGGGCGTACAACTCGAAAGAGAGAGAGAGCGAGAGAGGGGGGGGGCTCACAGTACGAGGGAAGCCCTGATTCCTAGCTAGGGTTTTTCTCTCAGTGTATATTTAACATTCGGGAAGAACTTTTTAAAAAAGCCCCCAAACTATTATAAATCCTACTAATTATCCACGATTCGAGAATCTTTATGCGTGACCCTCTAGGCCCAAGTGCTAGTCTGGTTTTCGGTCCGTTAAGCTCAATATTACTTTATTGGCATATACTAATTAATTAACATCATATATTTAATTAATTATTTAACCGACTCACATCTTCATGTAAATTCGGACCAACTGATCAAGTTGGATGCTAAGAAACACTACCTGATCTCAGAAGGCATTCAGATTAAGTAACCCACTCATCGAACCTATTTGTTCACAATTATCATATAGTTATAATCCTTCATTCGTGCAATGTTCCCGAGTGGATCTAAGGCACGGTAAACTATCAAACCCTAACTAATCGACCCACTCGATCTTTGATGCATCTCATCTGCATTGGTGAACTTCTTCTCCAACTTAGTGTAAGCGTTGGCTAGGGACTCACGCACATATTTCTTAGAGTATTCTCTCTTTAATTATCGAGAGCGGATCATTCCTTATTGAATACACAATCACCTTCGAAGGTCGTCTACTGAACCCGATCCTTGACTGCTCAGAACCCTGTGGTTAGGGACTCGTAAAACAAGGTTATAGCTCAGAAGTCCACCGACAAGGTGTCTTTGTTGTCTTAGGTCCAAGGACCATCTATGCCACTGTGACATTACATCAAGCTTGTTGACAGTTAGGTAATTTACCATCTAGCGATTCAAGTTCGATCAACTCAGTAAACTTATTCACCAATAAGCGCCTACAGGTTCAACATAGTGTCTCCACACGAGTGGCCATGAAATGAATCACCCTCATCATATGAGCTGATGTAACGTATACTAGTCTTACCTGATACTTAACGTCCTTCTCAGATATCCTCTCAATAAGAACAATTAAAAATGAGTGTTTATAAGTTATTAGTTTGAATATTATGATCACATCATAATCTAACAACTATTGCACACACTCATAGACTTCACTATGATACGAAGAACAACAATCATAAACAAAATTCGATTTATACATAATGAATATATAATACAATATATTAATAATTGAACAAAATTAGCTATGATTGGCTTGCAGGCCATACATAAATGAACATTCTACTTGTTTGAAAACTTTCCTACGTGGATAGATTCAAGCCTAGAGAGAGTTTGAATAAGTCTTTCCTTCTAAAGAAGCCTTAGAGTCTAAGAAACTAATTTCTCATTAAATTATTGTGGGAATTAAGTCCCTGTATATACTCATCATCATGGAGCTTGATGGAGGTTGGCAAAAACATTGTTGAGAGTTCCATTATAGAGAGAATAGTCTTCTTCCCTTTCAACACGGGAATGAACTCTTTTGGGATGTCCTTCTTCTTCAAGGAGCTTCTTCTTCCATTGAAGGTTGTTCTCGGTCTTGGTGGCTTCTAGACGGGCCAATTTCCTTTCTTCTTATCATTTGTTTGATTAGTTTCTTCATAGCACATTCGCAATCTAATTTTGGATTCATTCATCATCCAAAACTTATAAAAACACACAAAAACACTTTATAGCATTCAATTCCCTTCCCTTGCATATAGAGATTTAGATAAAAGATCAAAAAATGAGTAGCTAATTTAGTTACATGTTCTTTTGCGTCATAGAATAGATACTACAACTACTCTAGTTCTAATCCACATATTTTTCTTGTTTGTTTTCATTGTCTTTTTGCAAGGAATCACTAAAGAAGGAGACGAAAGATAAAGTTAGGCTGATCTTTAAAGTACCATCATTCACTTGCCATTCAAATATGTCAAAGAAAGTGAAATATTTGAAGGAGAAAGGGGGCTTATTCTTCCGCCGACTGGAGAAGAAGAAGTGAGAATCCAAGTCACTCCCGAAATTCAAGGTATATATTCGCGATCACTTCTTTATTTATTTCCTCAAGATCCTCGATCTCTAGCAATCACATCATTGATTTTACATGTTATTCATGATATTTTAAATTAATTTCAATAGCACACTTCGAGCATTCACAACTAGGTAAGGTCAAAACAGAGGCTATCATGGGTATTTTCTTCAACTCCGGAAAACTCTGCTCACTGTAGCTATGCTAATTTTGACTTCACATTATCTAAATTTCATATTACATTATAATGCCCCAAAGTGGTCTTTAATTTAATCATTTGAGTAAGTTTTACCTCTTATTTCTTGAATTTCGCTAAGTCTTTTAAATCATGTCTACCATGTTAGACGCCATTTACGTTTCTAGCCCTATAAGTTAATTTTTTAACTGATTATTGAAGATTCTCAATCGCATCCTCTTTGGTTGATGCCATTTAAAGTTTTAATTTGAGTCGATTAATTACTTAATTTTTGAACGGCTTACTATCCATTTGAAACGTGTTCACCATAATAGACGTCATTTAAAATTTTCATGTTTATGTTCAATTTTATTTTATTTTTGGCCCCTCTAAACGATGTCCTGGTTGGTGGATGCCTTTCTAAAATATGTCTGCGTGACTAGATGCGATTCAGTTGTATAGCCCATAAGGCCCAATTCGAGCCAAATTGAGTAATTTGCTTCCAAGATAATTTATGTTCTTGCTAATCTTCTTTCCATGGACCAAGGATGGGAGAGAGTTTTGTTGGATGGTTTCCATGTTGTGGAGTGTCTTGGAGTCCAAAAGCTCTATTTTACATTGATTTATTGCGGGAATTAGCTCTCTATATATACATATGTGCTTTGAGACTTCAAAGAGGTTGACCAATTGATCATTGAGAGTTCTACCAAAGAGAGTAGAGAGCCCTTTGTCCTTTGCACGAAAATCAACAGTATTGGAGTCCCTCTTTCTCTCTTGAAAGCCTTTTTCCTCATCGAAGGATGCCTTCAATCAAGGATTGCTTTTGGAGGGGCCAAGATATTATTCTTTTTCTTCTCGTTCTTATTTCTTCATTAGTTTAATGACATGCATCACATCTTCATCACACACATCACATCATAATTCCTTCCTTTTATATATAGGGATATAAAAGTAAAAGATAAAACAAGTGAGTTTTTAGCTTAGTTTCATGTTTAATTCTTATTTAGAATATATATTACACTAATCATAAGTTCTAATCATATTTTGTTTGTTTCTTTATTTGGAAAGAACATCAAAGAGAGTGAAAGAACAAGAAAAGGAGGCTCTTCTTCTTCGGTCGAATGAAGAGGGAGAAGTTAGGAGATCACAATCATCCCGATAATCCAAGATACACACGCGATCACTTTTCATATTCTTTTGAGAATTTCATTCTCTAGTGATCACAATCTTGTTGTTTGAGCACAATATTCAATTTTTTATTTCAATAATATATGTTGAGTAGTCAACTTTTTGGAGATCAAAGTGGGACTAACCGTGCAAGTCCTTAGACTAATCGATCCACTCTTGGTCAAAGACTTGTCTTTCCATTGAGCCTCTATATAAAGGGAAAATTCGACCTTCATCTTCCCTCCACTAGAAGTCTCTTTCAATCCTCGTTACTTTGAACCTTGGTTCTTCCAGAGCTCCTGTGTAAAGGATGATCTTCTGATTTCCTTCCTTCCTACATGATTTCTTATGAAAACTAGAATCTTTTTGACATTTTTTAACCTCCTCTACATTTCTCCTCTATTTATTCCTTGGATTAATCCTTGAACTCTTTAGATTTCATTTTTATTCTCTTTCAAACCCAAGACCTTCTGTTTAAATGACCGCACTTGCTCTAAAGGCTGCTTTAATAGTAAAATCTGAGAATGTGGCACCGACAACATCAACAATCCACTTTGCCTCCAATTTAGAGCATCAAAAATTTGTTGCAGAGAAAGTGGATTATTGCAATTGCAAGAGGGTAGACTTTGCAGAGCTGAACAAGAATGGTTTGGGAATTGAGGAGATTCTGGAAGAAATCAAATGGAAGTAGATCTACAAGGTGAACGAACCATTTCACAAGGCTTTAGTCAAGGCATTTTATACCACAACTATTTAGAACACATCCACCCACATAACAACCAGAGTAAAAGGGAAGACCATGGATATCAATCTTGATCTGATTGAGAAGTTGTTCAGATGTGAAGCCACGGGCTTTGGCCCTGATGAGAGTGAGACAACTGAAGTTAAGGCTAAAGGAACCATAGGACCTCAGTTTGCCTTGAAATTAGGATATGTAGATGTGAATCAACTATCTGTAAAGAAGAGGATGCTTGCTCCTCCTTATCTCTCATATGCTAATTGGTAGAGGTGCAACCTTCTTAGTCATCACCTAGAGGGATTCAGAAGTTCTATACTAGGTGCTACAAAAGACGCTAGTGAGCTTGCCCATATACATGGTATGGAATATGGTCAACACAATAGAAGACTTGCAAAAGCCTTAGAAGTCAAACAAAGTATGGCTCCCATATGGCCATCTATTGACTATCATTCTCAAGCATTTTGGAGTGGACCTAAGGAATTAAGAGAAGTCATTTCATCCAGCAATGACTTCTAGCAGTCTTAAGCGAAGCCATTTTACTTAGTCAAGTGGCAAATGGCTCAAGGATTTAGTTCCTCCTGAAGAACCTGAAGTATAAGAGGCTACAGTAGCATAAATAGCAGCAACAACAGTAGTAGCAGAACCATTAGCAACAATAGCAGTAGAACATGTAAGGATCGAGACTTTCGGATCCAGTTTTCGGGGTCGGATCCTGTAGTTTTGGTCCTAGTGGGGTCTAGGGCTCTGTGATGTTTCGCGTCGAGCCCGCTCGACGCGGTTTAAACGGCGTCCACCGTTGTAGACGCGTTTTAGGTTCTGCCTCGTGGGTGCCACGTAGGCTGGCTTCGGGCCGCGAGAGTACAGCCCTGTCGCGTCGTCTGAACGGCGTCCGCGTGGGACGACGCCTTTCAGACTGCGACTCTGGGTGTGTCAGAGTACGGCCCTGACAAGTGTTCTAAACGGCGTCTGTGTAGGACGACGCGTTTCAGAGTCTTGTCAGGGCGGCCGTCGCGTCACCTGATAGACGTCCGTGGATGTCGACGCGTTTTAGCCAGTCTCTGGTTAACCCCGCGAGCCCTCCTTCTTTCCCTCATTTTCTCCTTCTCTCTTTCTCTCCTTCCCCTCCGGCGAACTCGGCGGCGATCCCTCCTCCTCCCTCTTTTCCTCCCACCGTTTCATCTCTCCCTCCACTCCATCCTCTACCTAGCTCCTACCACTACCACCTCCACTTCCACTGCGGTGTTCTACTCTCCGGACGGCAGCCGACGTCACGGTGGAGTAAGGACGACCACGGCGGTACCGGCGGCGGCGTGGGGCGAGACGGGTGGACGGCTTGAAGCTCGGAGGCGTTCAAGTATCCGGTAGGGTGACGGTTCCCATGGTATTATGTTTAAACCATGTTTTCCCCCGTTTAAGCATGTTATGGATCTTTGGTTTTGGGGGGTAGAACAAGCATGTTTAGGAATTCTTCTTGTTGATATGGGGGATTTTCATGATATGATTTCCTGTTGATTGAATTGCTCCTCTTTCCCCTCCGTTTTTGGGTGATTTTGGGGTTGTTTGGGTTGAAAAGGGAGCCCTCGGGCTCATGGCAGACTCTGGTTCCTAGGGTTGAAAGACGTCGTGCATGGACGACGCCTTTTTGAAGGGCGTCGGGCCATCACGACGCCTTTTAGACAGGAATCGCCTGACTGAGAGTCTGCCAGTTCGGAGATTCTGGGACTAAAAGACGTCATGGGTGGGCGACGCGTTTTGAATAGCGTCGGGTAGCCATGACGCCTTTTAAGGCAGAAATCCCCTGAGTAAGGCCTTTGGAATTCCTGGTTTTCTGTGCTAAATGGCGTCTGAGGATATCGACGCCTTTCAAAAGGCGACCACTGGTGTCGACGCCTTTTAAGGCCTGATTCTGAAGACAGTGTTTTACATAAACCAGTACATGGAGCTTGAATGGCGTCGGCCTTGGGCGACGCGATTCAAGACAGAACCTCACTAATTCATGCCAGTAAAATGTATTCATACTGCTAGATAGATGGTTAGTGCATGTTTTGATGTACGCGGTAGAGATGGATTCTGCATGATCGGGTGATACTATTGTGTATGTTATACGATCGCGGACTTTTCACGTGACCGGATCGTACTGTGCTGGGTTTTATGTTACGGTGGACCTGGAGTGACATTGTAGCACTTTATCACCCTGTGCTGGTGGGGGCGTGAGCACAGCGCCGGTGGGGGCGTGGGCGGGGTGACGCCTAGTAAGAGAGGGTCACCTGGTGAACCCCGGGGTCAGCTAGTACCGGTGTCGGAGTGGTACATTCGGAGAGTCACTCGTGCTGAGGGAAGGAGTAACCACCTGAGCCAGTTAGGCCGGAGTAGCTAGAGTGCTATCCGAGGGGTTACTGCTTGGTCTCAGCGGGTCGAGGTTTTTCCCACCGTTGTTTGTGTGGTTGGCGTGTTCTATCGAGGCGGCGGTTGTGGGTTCCCTTGTCGGTTAGTTTAGATATATGCACGTTTAATACACTTCGACTACATGTGATTTCACGTTGAGAATTAGGAATTGTACCTACTACTGTGTTTGTTGCTTTACCGTTAGCTGTATTTTGCACTTGTGGGTGTGTGCGTAGGCAGTGGGGATCGAAGGATCCCTACTGAGTCTTGTCTTGAGACTCATCCCTGCAGTTTTCAGGTGAGGACTCCCAGCAGACCTAGAGCGGCGTGTGCGGCCGTGTGTTGAGCGCTTTCAGCAGTAGTTCCGGGGTATGCCCCGTTGTAGTTGTTATTTATTTCTGGCCTGTATGTTTAATTATTTCTTTCAGTTGGAATATGTAATTATTTGCTATATCGAGTCGCATTGTAATAATTTTAATTCCTGCACTTTCATTTCAATTCAATGCGATGTGAATGTTTAGCTTAGTTTATTATTTATTTCCCAGACTTACTAGATCCTGATTTGGTTCTAAATTAATGATTCGGTACCCATTTAGTAATCGGATCCCCGATTATAGGGTGGCGGGTCGTTACAGTTGGTATCAGAGCATACGGTCTGGCAAATAAATAAATAACTAGGTTAAATGTCGTAAGTTCGGCAAATAAATACATTATCCCGTACAGGCACGGCGGTAGCATAGGTTTTAGGACTCTAATTAGAACCTTTTGATTTTGTAATTGTAGGCGAGTAGATGGCTCCCAGGAAGAGGATGCCGGTTATTCGAGAGCGGGGAGATGCCCCTAGTGGGTCCGAGGCAGGGAGGCCGAGTGTAGAGCAATTTATGGAGGCCATGATGGACACTATGGCTAGATATCAGACGCGAGATCCTAGTGAGAGTTCTAGTGCTCGGGGAGGGTCCACAGCTACCCTTGAGAGGTTCCTGAAGCTGAGGCCACCTCACTTCACCGGTCGTCCCGACCCTGATGAGGCCATTCACTGGCTTAGAGAGATAGAGAAGACCTTCGATGCCATGGATTGTGCAGCAGTAGAGAGGACCCCGTTGGCTACCTTCATGCTGAAGTATAGCGCCTATGACTGGTGGACCACATTGAAGAGTTGGTCTTATGAGGACAGGAGTCTTAGGGAAATTTCATGGGAGACCTTTGTTAAGGAGTTCAATGCACAGTATTTCCCTAGACATGTTCAGAGACCCAAGGAGAGGGAGTTTATGGATCTGACGCAGGGGAGTATGACGGTACTCGAGTATCAGGCGAAATTTGTCTCGTTGGGTCGGTTTGTGCCTTTCATATCTGGGGACGAGGAACGTCGCACGGAGAGGTTTGTGGACGGACTGAGGCTCAGTCTGAGGAACTTCGTGGCGTCCCACTGTTGTACAGACTTGGCATCAGCGGTTAGGTGTGCAGCAGCAGTAGAGGCTCAACAGAACCAGTCGGCTCGGGAGAGAGGATTGACTGCTCAGGGGCCAGTGCGTGGCAGGGGTAAGGCAGCGGCACCGGCTCCTTCGGTCGGATCGGGATCGTCGTCACTCGGCTCCCGATTCAGGAGATTCTTCCGAGGCGGTGGCAGCAATAGTGGTAGCAGCGGCAGCAACAGGCCCAGGCAGGTGTAGGTGCTTAGAATGACCGTGTGATTAACATGAAAAATCTATGTTGTTTAGTGTAAACTAACCTATTAAAAATAGGAACTAAGTGCAGTGATCGCCAGAAACTTTTAACTAAAAAGTTTAAAAAGAGATATGATCGCTTACCTGTTCAAATGCGGAAGATTGAGTCCTTGGTTCCCCTTCCTCAGCCAGCTGAAGAAAGAGAGCTCCTTCTTTGCTTTTTGTTCTTGCTGTTGAATTTGAGGTTGAGGATCGTCCAGAAGTCTTTCTGACTTTGTGCTTGATTTCCCCTTTTGAATCTCTCGTTGTTGTTGAGTGCAGCAGAGACAGAAACAGAAAATGAAGAAACAATAATGATGAGAATTTAAGTAGAAGCAGTATCTGAACTAATCATGATTTTGGACATATGATTGAACATCAAACTTACTTGTTGAGTGGCTTTGAAACCCCTTAAATCAAGTAGGTTTTGAAAAATTATGCTGTGGTGTGTGTTTGCATGAAGTGAATGAAGAATGGAATTAAAACTAATGAAATGAAGATGAAAATGAAAATGCAAATGAAACACTTATGCCCAATCGGATGAAGCTTTGAAAGGATGAAGATCTTAAAAGGACGCCGACTTCTAGAAATGGCAGCGCTCCGGCGTTCCGACGTTGTTGCTTCGATCTTCAACTCGCTATAATAATGCTCTCTTTTTTTAATGGATTTCGACTTTTTTTTTTTTTTTTTTTTTAACTCTTCAACATGCAAGGTATTTATAGGCATTTCTTGCGTTCGAGATTAACATAGAAAAATCCAAGATTTATCTATCTTAACCGACAGATAAATACTGATTAATTCATCTTTATCTGTAATTATCTAAAACGCGTCCACCTTGGATGACGCCTTTCAGATTAATTAAGATAAGGATAAATATCTGGGAAAACTTATCTTTATCTTTATTAGGTAAAACGCGTCCACCTGTATAGACGTCTTTTAGACTAATTAAGATAAGGATAAACATCCGGAGGGGAAGTTAAAATCACTTAGGAAACTTAAAACGCGTCGACATTACAAGACGCCTTTTAGTTAATTAATTAATTAATTAAAATTCAAATTTAATCGCTAAAATAAGAATAAAGTCTAAATGGCGTCCACTTGGGTAGACGTCTTTTAGAATTCTTCATATTTTAACTCAAATTTGAGCTAAAACCAATTCAATTGATTAACTTAAACACATCTGTTAAACCCGACACTTAAAAAGATTAATAAAAATTAATTAATGATTAATTATCAGACCATTTCGAGGCATTATTATATGATATAAAATTTACTCGAAATGACGTCAAAATTAGCGTGTCTACAGCTGCCTCACCTTGGCATTGTCTTTGCAAGGGAGTAAAATGGAATGGAATGTACTGAAAAGGTGATGCCAAGGTGTGATGAGACACGCTCTTAACATCACATGACTGGAATTTTTCTCAAAATTATCAATGAAGATAGCTCAAAGAGATCAATAGAATCAATCCTGTCTGGATGAGGTAGACAAGGAAATAAAATAAAGTCGATCAACCTCCTCGGAGTGGGAAGTACCCCAGGTCGTAGACACTGCAGGTTTCATCATGGGGAGCGTTTGCCAGCCAATGTGGACGTGCTACAGCCATGATGGATCTTAAAAGAAAACAAGAATATTGGATAAAGAATCCAATCAAGGATAGAATTCCAAAGGTATCTTTAAGCGAACCTTAAACATAATCAAGATACTCAATTCAGAATGGAATATTTCATATCATGTTTGAAATTATTTGATTAATGGTCTGAAACTTAATCAACAATTAATCCTTATTTCAATAAATTCAAAGTCCTACATGATGCATGCTGGGCTAAAAGAAAAATATAAAGTTAAATAAAATATAAATTAATCAAGGATAATATTGTTAAATTGTTATTAATGAGTCAAGATACCAATTCTTGTAATTCAGTGCTAAGCCGAAGCTCGTTTATCCACGCACCGTTTCACAAAAGTGGAACCATCGTCCCCACTAATTAACAATCCAACGGCCTATCCGTGCGATTAAGAATTCTCTGGAATTATCACTGTTTTTGTTGTAGGGGAACTCAAATTCTAGTTTCATCAAAACCACAAGGTCCTTGATATGCTCTAATAAATATTTAACATATAGTAATACAAATGCAAAATAATTACATGACCGGAGTACAAGGATAGAAATAACCGTCTTTTGAGCTACGGTCGGGACTTCTTGAATTCCATAGTGAGATCTTCTCGATATTTCCAGCTTTACTTGAATTTCTTGCAATCAAAATCGTTAGTAATTCCAAACAAATATTCAACTTAAACACCCAAAACATAGAATTTCGGGTAAATAACAGAAAGGATGAAACGCGTCGTGTCGAGCAGACGCCATTCAGTGTTGAAACGCGTCAGTGCTCCTCGACGCCTTTTACTCACAGAAACAGGTTTCTGGTTATTCTCTATTCGAATTCCAACTCTCTTCATGCCTTGTGTCCTGTATATGACTTGAACAAACAGGTTAAGTATCTGTTTAGGCTTAGCCCCTTGCCTGGTTAAATAACCAACTACTTGATCATATCCTTAGTAGAAGGGTCAAGGGGCATAGCCTTTATTAACAAAGGTAATAAGAATAATCAGACTTAAGCAAAATGCAACATGCAAGCAAACAGATGCTCACTGAAAATAAAAGGAGTGAAACACATTAAATGCAACAAGCAAATGCTAATTGAAATATCTTTGTGGTTTTGAAATATTCATTTTTGTTTGGGTTTTGAAATATGTATTCTTTTTTTTAGATTTTGACAAATGTACGTTTTTTTGAATTTTTGATATGCAATTTTTTTGAATTTTGACATATACATTTTTTTGAATTTTTGACTATGTATTTTTTTGAATTTTTGACTATGTATTTTTTTTTTGGAATTTTTGACATATGCATTTTTTTTTGAATTTTTGACTAAAAGACCGGTATGGTACTTAGATCAAAAGATCATATTCATTTATTAACTTAATTTTCAAATTGTTCTTTAACAACTTAACTTAAAACCCATCGTGTTTGAACTTTGTGTTTCCATTCGTGATCCCATTTGATGATTTGACCCTTAGTCAATCTAAGCCATTCTTTAAGTTTAAAGTACACCTCTTTAGAAAGAAAAGAAGAATAGATTTAGAAAGCCCATGAAAAGGTTCCGGAGACCTAAAAAGATATTCCTTTCCAACCCTAATATCTGTTGGGTTCGGTCATTTTCTTTCCGGGGTATTTATCGACCTTGCGTTCCCTTTTGTTTCATTTTATGGCCTTGATGTGACGTTTGTAGTGTATTGGCCTTTTGATTTGACATTTGGCTTTTGCCTTTTTGCTTTTTCTTTTCTTTTTTCTTCTTCGGGACGGATCTCCCCCATTTTTTTATGACGGCCTCCTACTAAGATGGCGGGTATTCTTGGTAGTCTATTTTAAGCCTCGTTCCGACATCATGGGCTGAGTGTAAAACAGAATTTTACTTTAAAAGGAATGATTTGTACTTTACACTCTTAGTCAAGCTTTTGATATTCTTTAGGACTTGGCATCTCTTGTTACTCACGAATCAAACGTGTCAGTGTGTGCAGTAATGGGTTTGAAGTTAAATTATTCAGACTAACAAAGAAATTTGAGTTTATAAATTTTCTGATTCCTCTGGTCTTTGAACCATACTGATCGACTCTTTAACCTAAGGGTAGTATTTCTTAAGATGTAAACCATTCCAGGAATGATTTAGCTCTTCTCCTTCTGCATTAACAAGACGATAAGCATTACCAGGATAAGCGCGTGATACAACATAAGGTCCTTCCCAGTTGGGTTGGAGCTTAGAACGCGGACCACCAGGTTTTACAAAAATTCTTTTAACGACCATTTCACCGACTTTGAACTTTCGTTCAATGACTTTCTTTTGATAAAAACGTGCTAATCTGTTTTGATAAGCTTTCGCATGATTAGCAGCTGACCATCTTTTCTCGTCTAAAAGTTCCAATTGAGCAAGGAGTACTGAACGATGTTCATCAATGGAGAATTCCTTGTTTAATTGTACTCTTAATGACGGTATAAGGATCTCATATGGAACTACCGCCTCCATTCCAAATGTTAAGGAATAAGGAGTCTGCCCAGTGGGCGTGCGGATTGAAGTTCGGTAGGCCCATAGCGCCTCAACCAATTTTTCTGGCCAATCTGCGAATTTGTTAGATTTACACGTCTTTTTGATAATTTTTATCAAAGTCTTATTAGTTGCCTCTGCTTGGCCATTGTCTTGCGGATAATAAGGAGATGAATGATGCAATGCAATTTTATACCTGTTGCAGAGATCCTTCAATTCTTGTGACACGAACTGCGGTCCGTTGTCGGTGACGATGGTACTTGGAATTCCGAATCTTGTGATGATGTTCTTCATGATGAATTTGCAGACGGTTGATGCTTTGATCTCCACGTATGTTTCAGCTTCTGCCCACTTGGTGAAGTATTCCGTTGCCGTGAGAATGAAAGATTTTTGCTTGATGCCGGAATCTGGGTTACCAAGAGGTCCAATAATGTCGAAAGCTCACATGGATAAAGGCCATGGGGAGGAAACAGGATGGAGTGATGATGCAGGAGAATGAATTTTGTCGGCGTGAAGTTGACACTTAGCACACCTACGGACATATCCTACACAGTCTTCTTCCATGGTTGGCCAATAAAATCCTTGTTTAAGGATCTTCTTTGCTAGCATCTGTCCATTGACATGGCCACCACAAACTCCACTATGAGCTCCTTCCATAACCTTCCAAAGCTCATCTTCGTCTAAACATCTCAATAAAACTCCATCAAAACCTCTCTTATATAGTGCTCCCCCAACTAGGGTATATCGTTGAGCAACTCTCCTGATAGCTCTTTTTTCCTCAGTTGTAGCTTCTTCAGGATACGATTGATCTTCACAATATTTTGCAATTTCATAATACCATGGCTTCTGTTCATCATCCATCTCTTCTAACAGCTCCATCAACATGATTTCTCTTTTCTCCACAATACTTCCATCTTTGAATTTCTTCAACAACTTCTCCTTAGTTCTAAGAAATAAAGGATCTTTCACGGCAGGTGAAAGACGCCTATGAACTATGATTGATTCGGATTGCTTGCTGATTGGAAAATCAAGAGAAGATGCAAGTGAAACTAGAGCGTCAGCTAAGATGTTTTGATTTCTAGGGACATGGACAAAGATCAATTTTGTGAAAAGCTTTGAATAAGCAGAAGTAAGTTCTTGATAAGGCTTGAGCTTGGGATCAAGAGTTCGATACTTGGTCAGCACTTGGCGAAGAATTAGTTGGCTATCACCCACAATCCTGAGTTTGGTTGCACCATGGAAATGAGCAGCCTCGAGACCAGTAAGAAGTGCCTCATATTCAGCTATGTTGTTGGTGACTGGAAAGTCAAGCTGAAAGGCTTGTGGAATGGTGACACCTTCAGGTGATAACAGAACGATTCCGATCCCCTTTCCATGAGAATTCAGAGCTCCGTCAAAATGCAGAGTCCACATATCATCTCTGATTTGATTTACGGACATCAGTTCCTCATCCGGAAACTCTGATCGCACTGGATCAAATCGAGGAAGGGGATGATGCGCAAGATGTTCTGGTATGGCATAGCCCTTGATTGCTTTCTGTTGAATGTAAATGATATCGAATTGCGATAGAAAGCTTTGCCATCGCGTTAACCTATCAGTAAGAACAGATTTCTCCAGAAGGAATTTGATCGGATTCATCCTAGCGATGAGATGGACTTCATGGGCCAGAAAATAATGCTTCAATTTCTGAACAACCCAAACTAATGCTGCACATGTTTTCTCCATCGCTGTGTATCTCTGTTCAGCGGGGTTGAGAAGTTTAGAGAGATAGTAGGCTGCCCTCTCTTTTCCTTCTTCATCTTCTTGTGCTAGGACAGCCCCCACTGCATCATCCAGGACTGAAATATAAAGTATCAATGGTTTGCCTAGAGATGGTGGTCTCAAAACAGGAGGACTTGCCAAATAGTCCTTTAATCCATCAAATGCCTCCTGACACTTATCGTCCCAATTGAATTTGACTCCTGGCTTGGTAAGCTCGTAAAACTGCTTACACCTTTGTGAGTGCTGGGAGACAAAACGGCGAATAAATTGTAACCTCCTGATTAATCCTCTTAACTCTTTCAAGTTTTTGGGAGGTGGCATTTCTCTGATAGCCTTCGCCTTATTGGGATCGATCTCAATTCCCCGTTTGCTGACAATGAATCCAAACAATTTCCCTGAAGATACCCCGAATACACATTTCTTGGGGTTCATCTTTAACTAATACTCTCTCGATCTCTCTAATACCCTTGCCAAAACTTTGGCGTGCTCAGCCTTCGTTTTAGACTTAACCAATAAGTCATCCACATACACTTCCAAATCTATATGCATCATGTCATGAAATATTGCCTTCATAGCCCTTTGATAAGTGGCTCCAGCGTTCTTCAATCCAAATGGCATGACGACATAACAATATGTTCCCCACGGTGTAGTGAATGAAGTCTTCTCTTGATCCTCTTCTGCCAGCTTAATCTGGTTGTATCCTGAAAATCCATCCATAAACGATAATGTCTCATAACCAGCAGTGTTATCGATGAGTACATCAATATGAATGGAAAATCATCTTTAGGACACGCCCGGTTCAAATCGCGGAAGTCAATGCAAATTCTGACCTTCCCGTCCTTTTTCATGACCGGGACTATGTTGGCCACCCATTGTGGATAAAGGACAACTCTAATGAATTTGGCTTTGTGCAATTTATCGACCTCTTCCTTCATCTTTAGAGCCATTTGTGGGTGGAATCGCCTTAATTTCTGCTTGACCGGACTAGTTCCATCCTTTAATGTTAACCTGTGTTCAACTAAAGATGAGTCTAACCCCGGCATATCCTCGTAACTCCAGGCGAAAGTGTCCTTATAATCCTTAAGCACTTGTACCATTGCCTTCTCATCATCTGTAGAAAGATTTTACTAACGAGGACAACCTTAGGTTTGCCTTCAGTCCCCAAGTTTATTTCTTTGGTGGGCTCTTCTACGGCAGCTAAGGGTTCATCAAATCTCTTCACTCCGCTGGCATACGCCTCAGCTGCGTCCTCATCATCTTCCTCATCTTCAACAATGGGGTCTTTTTCATGCACTAACTCATATACCCCGTACCCATCATTGACTGACTCATCATCTGTACAATCTTCTGGCATCTGAATTGGATCTTCTAAAAGCTGAGGGATTAAAGAGCAGAAAGAACATTTATCAGCTAAATCCTGGAGGTATCTTTCTGGAATTTGCCTACCCTTAGGCTTCCTAGACTTCCTAACCTGACTAACCTGCCTAAAACTAGACTTCCTAACTTCACTAAACTGCCTATCATAACCTAATGAAGATGAAGCATGATGAAAATCCTGGGATACAAGTGGAAATACAGGGGAATCCTCCCGTGGGGAGGGGCAGAGTATGTTTAAGAGAGAATCTTGACCGACAGACCCGCGCGATGGGGTGTAATCGGACAAGTAAGATGTTTCCTCGATGAGGATTTGGGAAGAATTTGTTGTAAAATTGGCGTTTTTTTTTGGATATCGGAGGAATTATACATGAAGCAAGAGTGAATACAAATGGAAGGGGAATCAGACGGAGGAAGCGGCACCAAGGCCAGAGGATTAGGGGGATCATATAGCAATATGTCCCAGATCAGATCATACATCCTCTCTAGGTCGAGAGGAGGTTGTGGAATAAGGTCCCGAGGGGACAGAGTTATCATAACGGGCGGGGCCCGTGGAATGTCTTCAGTAATGACCCGCGACCAAGTCGGGGTCAAGAGCAGTGTGCGAAATAGAGTGTGGAGCATTAGGACATGTGAAGGATATGTCCCCCTCCAGAGCAGATCTGTTGTATAACCAGCTTCATAGGGGTCATCTGGCTCCCCTTCATCGGTTTCTTCAGATAGCAGTATCCGCTTGTCAAATATGGCACCAGGGCTTTCAATTAGCTCATCAATCTGCGGTGGCCACTTGGGTTCTGCAGGATCCAGAAATAGTCTGTTCAGTGCAATATATAGGTCCCTCAGGTCGAACCATCTATACCATTCGCATTCGGGGTAATGGAATTTTCTCCTTTTCATAGGCCGCAAAGCCTCCAAGGATTGGTACGTAAGTAGTTCGGAACAATGTCTGGCCAAGTCCCTCCCATATATGTCATGGAAGTCAAAACATGAAGTAATGACCACCGTGTTGTCGTGACTAAGTATGGGCCATTTCACAAAGTGTGTATATAGGGTCTATGTTAAGGGATCTCGGCCTTCTTTAAGTGGTGTGGACATTGTTTCTAAGATTTCTTGACCATCTTCTTGCTGAACCCTGTCTTGCTTCAGTTTCCTCGGCCTATAGCCCAGACCGCTTCCAGGTACTGCCCGATGATCTTTGACAGGAGTGGTCCTGCCTTGCAACTGTGTGCCCAGACCTTTCCCAGGCTGATAGCCATTTTTCATCATGATTCTCCATCCTGGGGTACTCATGCACTTCCCTCTTTTGATAGCATTTAATGGGTATGGAGAAATGGTGGCAGCTTTCAAAGGATCAGCCACTGGACGGTAGACCTGTAATACCGACAGAAAAGGTTGTCGGCCAAATAAAACAGCAGATTTAATATTTAAGGTATGAGCAGCAGTAAGGATCGGCATGCTCGTCACTTTAATAATTCGTCCTTTATAAGGGAATTTGAGGCATTGGTGATTCGTAGAAGGAATCGCCTCAAGAGTTTTAATATAAGGACGTCCCAGAATGGCATTTATGGAAGGGTCGATTTCTAGAATATGAAATTCGACCTCTGCATGACTTACTGGGCCCAGCTCCACCTTTAAATAAACCATTCCCAGAGGGGAACGGGTAGAATTGTCATATGCCGTAACTGAGATGGGGCTAGGCAGCCATTTCTCCTTGGGCACACCGCACAGTTCCAGGGTCTTCGGAGGTAAAACATTAATTGAAGCCCCTGTATCAACCAGGCATGCATCCACGGCCTTTTTGCAGATATTGACCGTGATGCTCAGAGCCATGCTTCTGGCGGCTGGCGGTGCTAGTTCCGACGTGTGGAATGTAATTGAGGGCTGATCCCCCTGAGGAACTAGTAGTGCTGCAATTTTCTCTACCGGCACGTCTTCGTTGACCATTACCTTCTGTAGGTATTCCATTAAGGCTTCTTGGTGAATCTTGGACCTTTTAATCAATTCAAGTACAGTGATCCGTGCCGGTGTTCTGTCCAGATGTTTCAACAAGTCATATTGAGTGCCTGGTGCACTCTCTTCATTATGGGCTTCCTCAGTCGGTTGTGATGGGCCGTCTCTGACTGTGGACTGAGGAAAGACCTTGTTGAAAATCCTTCCACTCCGGAGCGCATGTTCCTCGACTATGGAGGATCCGGGTGACACCTTGAGTACCGCAGAATCGGGTGGCGTAAGCGGTGCGGAGGGTTGATACGTAGGTGGTGGCGTTGGGTTAGGTGGCGATGGCGCGGTGCAGATTAAAGGCCTAGAGGGTTGGATGGTAGATGGGTACGCGGTCGGTGAAGTGGGGAATGGGACGCGTAATAGCGGTCTGGATGGTTGGATGGTGTCTGGATAGGTAGTGGTAGCGGGTGAAGTAGGAAATGGTACGCGGAGTAATGGCCTAGATGGTAAAAGGGGTGCGTAGTTGGCTTGTGGTGGGTTATATGGTGGGGGCGTAGTGGTGCGGGGCGTAATAGGCTTAAGGAAAGAGGGTAGTGGGTTATTGGGCGCGGGCGAGTGATATGTGGGTGTCGGTAAAGGGGTGATGGTAACGGGTTGTGGCCTAGGTATGCGGATGGTGCGGCGTGGTGGTTGTTCTGCGGTATTCTGAATGTGACCCGTTGAATAGAGAGAGGAAGAGTCCTCTATCCTCCATTATTGCCCACGACCAGCCTCAGACTGGCTGTTCGTTAGAATGGGAGCAACTTGGTTCTGGTTCTGGTGCTCCGGGAGCGGATTCTGCACTATGCCCATATTGGGTGGTGGTGCTGCCTGTGCTGGTGGTCTTACTTGCTGCTGCTGTTGCGGTCTCCTCGCCTTCAGGGTTGATATATATTTCTTCATTTCCTCCCAGTCTATGCCGCCCTGCTCGTTGAGATCATGAATATAATATCTGAACTGGAAGCAGGTGTCGATGGTGTGCCCAGGTTGCCTGTGGAAGTAGCAATACCTGGACGTATCGGCATTTTGAGGCCAGACGGCCTTTTCCCTTGGCAAAACTAAGGCATTAGCTGCCATTAGAGCACTGAAGATATTGGCCAAGGATTCTGGGAGTGCCGGGTATTCTGCCCTTTTCGGGCCTGGGGGTCTTCTCGGTTGGTTATAATCACCAGGAGGAGGGACATTGTGGTATGCCGGCGGTGCGCGCGGCTGATATTGCTGTTGTTGTTGCTGATATTGCTGTTGTTGGGGTTGGTACTGCTGTTGCCGTTGCTGCGGCTGCTGTAGCTGTTGCTGGTTCTGATTTTGATTCGGCTGCTGGGGCCGCTGATACTGTTGCTGATAGTGGGGGTTCTGCTGCTGCCTGTACCCCTGCTGGTTTGGCTGCGGTGGCCTCTGGTACTGCTGCTGGTTCCTCACGAACTGGGGTGGATTATTATTCATGGTACTGACTTGCTCATGAGAGAGCGTGCCCTCAGTAGTCGGACCTGTGCTGGGAGAATTGGGCACTGCAGGCTTCCGAGGCGGAGGCCTGCTAGGTCTATGAGAATCAAAGACGCTAGAGAATGTAGCGTCCTTGAAAGCATTCTGGCAGTACCGTGCTCTTTCATAGAGCTCTGCCATGTTGGTCAAATTGTTCAAGGAGAGGACGAGCTTGAACTGGGGCGTGGCATTGGAAATTAACATCTTCACTTGTTCGGACTCGGACAAGTGATCCTTCACCTTTTCAGCCAGACCCCGCCACCTGTCAGCAAAACTGACAAACTCCTCATCAGGTTTCATCTTTTCTGCAATGAGGTCCGTGATAGACAAGGAGGGTGCAACTCTGTCCTGGTATCGTTGAATAAATTTGCGTGAAACGATACCGTAATCCTCTACTTCTGAGGGTTCCAGGGAAAAGAACCACTCGAGGGCTGGTCCCTCTAGAGATCTCCTGAACAAGAAGGCCAACGACCTCTTATCATTCTGCCAGAAAGAGGATTCATACATGAACTCCTTCAGATGTGTGAAGGGGTTACCAGTACCGTTGTACTTTCGGTACACTGGCATTTCAGAGGGTGGCAGATGGAATACTGGCAGGCTCGGTAGACTGATCTCTGGCACAGCTTTGACCCCCATCATTTTCTGGAGGTTATTAAATTGCTCATCCATACGCTCCATTTTGGCCAGCAGCGTTTGTGTGGTCAAATCTGCCTGGGGAGGAGGAGGAGGAGGAGGTACTTGGTAGGCCTGCTGCCTAGAGTATGTTGGGCAGGGTGGACAATAGAGGGGAGGTCCAGCAGAGCTTCCGCCATGCCCGAGGGCATTTTGATAAGCAGGCGTTTGCGGTCTAGCCGGTTGCCTAGATGATGAAAGCTGCGGCCCAGCTGGCCGAGAAGTAATATGAAGGCCCTCCACGGCCTGATGGATATAAGGAGGAGGAAAAGAAGGTTGCTGAGGAACAGCAGGGGGAGCCACAGGGTTCGGCTCGGCAGGCTGCATGGGTGCCTTCCCCTTCAAAATAGATTGGATCGCCTCGAACTGTTGAGGGTCCAGTCGGGAGGCAAGAACTCCCAGAGCATTGATGAGATCCATAGGATCAGAGGATGAGGGATCATTCTGATTCATGTCTCCCTCAAGATCAGGATTAGGGATCGCATACTCATGCGGAGGAGGATCGGGATATTGATCACGTGGATGCAAAAGAGGTGTCCGAACATTCCCATCTAGACGATATGGAACGGGGATAGAACTACGGGAGGCATCAGCATCTCTCCCACTCTCATAGTTGTATTCATAATCCCGAGGGGCATTAGCATCTCCCTCGTAATTAACCATGGCGTATGGAGCCACACTCAAGTACCTACCTGATCGTAGCAACATGATGTTAGATTCTTTTTTTTTTCAAAGATTTGACAAACAAGTTGCACAGAGATTAATCAAACAAGTGGATGCTTAACGTGATTTTAAGATTCCTTTTTTTTTTGAGTTATTTGGATTCAATTAAACATCAAATTCTCTCAAGGAAAGGATCCTAGTTTCAGTTCAATTTCCACCGTTATTCTCTAGGGCTTTCTCTCAAAACGCTTTCAGAATCTAACCAGGACTTCAATTGGTACAACCAGCCCGATGATTAAGGAGGAATACCTTGATTTTGGGGACTTATGGAGGTCTCAACGTCAACTTCTCTAGTCTGATCAAGGGACCAACCCAATCAGAGAGAGTTGCTGACGTCAAGTAATGTGTTCCTAAGAAAAGGAGGGTATTCGCCTCAATGCGTATGTCCTACGGCCTGGATGGCCCCTAATGCTTAATAATAATGGGTAGCTAGCACATCAAACCACAGAAATCTGGAAACTAAAAAAAATTAAGAAACTGTCTGAATCGCGTCGATGGTAGTCGACGCTATTCAAAACAGAACTTAATTTTTTGCAGAAGCAGATGCAGACAGCAGAGAAACTGTGAAGACTGAAAGGCGTCTAGGGGTGTTGACGCGATTTTGAAACGCGTCAATGATCCTGGACGCTTTTCAGTTCGCAGAAACAGTTTTTCAGGAGGATTTTCTGGGTTGAATCCTCCTCAAACAAGATAAAAAGCAATAAACAATCGACTCATGCAAAAATTTTTAGTTCCAGATTTTAAACAGGATGATTTACTAACTAAACAACTAGAAAAACAATCAATCACACATCATTTTTATCACAAAAACAGCTTTTTGAATTAATCAAGGGGAGGGCAAGATCTTGCCACTGGGGTGTGCACGTGGTGCACGAGGGAAATTAATTAAACTAAAACACTCACCAACTGGTGAGGACGTGTCGAAAGATACAAGTGGTGCACCGTGGGTGCCCGGTTGATGACAGCAAGAACAAAAAAACTTAAAAGATGGCGAGACCAAGTCCCACCGTGATCGCCAAAAAAGCTGTGGGTGCTTAGAATGACCGTGTGATTAACATGAAAAATCTATGTTGTTTAGTGTAAACTAACCTATTAAAAATAGGAACTAAGTGCAGTGATCGCCAGAAACTTTTAACTAAAAAGTTTCAAAAGAGATATGATCGCTTACCTGTTCAAACGCGGAAGATTGAGTCCTTGGTTCCCCTTCCTCAGCCGGCTGAAGAAAGAGAGCCCTTTCTTTGCTTTTTGTTCTTGCTGTTGAATTTGAGGTTGAGGATCGTCCAGAAGTCGTTATGACTTTGTGCTTGATTTCCCCTTTTGAATCTCTCGTTGTTGTTGAGTGCAGCAGAGACAGAAACAGAAAACGAAGAAACAATAATGATGAGAATTTAAGTAGAAGCAGTATCTGAACTAATCATGATTTTGGACATATGATTGAACATCAAACTTACTTGTTGAGTGGCTTTGAAACCCCTTAAATCAAGTAGGTTTTGAAAAGATTATGTTGTGGTGTGTGTTTGCATGAAGTGAATGAAGAATGAAATTAATGAAGATAAAAATGAAAATGCAAAAATGAGACACTTATGCCCAATCGGATGAAGCTTTGAAAGGATGAAAATCTTGAAAGGACGCCGACTTCTGGAAATGGCAGCGCTCCGGCGTTCCGACGTTGTTGCTTCGATCTTCAACTCGCTATAATAATGCTCTCTCTTAATGGATTTCAACCTTTTTTTTTTTTTTAACTCTTCAACATGCGAGGTATTTATAGGCTTTTCTTGCGTTCGCGATTAACATAGCAAAAAACCTCGAATTTATCCATCTTAATTGACAGATAAATACTGATTAATTCATCTTTATCTATAATTATCTAAAACGCGTCCACCATGGCTGACGCCTTTCAGATTAATTAAGATAAGGATAAATATCCGGGAAAACTTATCTTTATCTTTATTAGGTAAAACGCGTCCACCTGTATAGACGTTTTTTAGACTAATTAAGATAAGGATAAACATCCGGAGGGGAAGTTAAAATCACTTAGGAAACTTAAAACGCGTCGACATTACAAGACGCCTTTTAGTTAATTAATTAATTAATTAAAATTCAAATTTAAACGTTAAAACAGGAATAAAGTCTAAATGGCGTCCACTTGGGTCGACGTCTTTTAGAATTTTTCATATTTTAACTCAAATTTGAATTAAGACCAATTCAATTGATTAACTTAAACACATCTGTTAAACCCGACACTTAAAAAGATTAATAAAAATTAATTAATGATTAATTATCAGACCATTTTGAGGCATTATTATATGATATGAAATTTACTCGAAATGACGTTAAAATTAGCGTGTCTACAGCAGGGTCAGCAGAGTCAGTCAGTGTCCAGTGCACCGCAGGAGCCAGCTCAGAGGCTTCCAGCAGTCTGCCAGCACTGTGGTGGTGCCCATGGTGGGACTCAGTGTCCCACTCTTCCTAGGAGGTGTTTCACTTGTGGCCAGCAGGGCCATTTGGCGAGGCAGTGCCCGCAGGGGCATGGTCAGGGGCAGGGTCATGGCGATCAGAAGAAGCCGAGGACCCAGGGGAGAGTTCTAGCTATCACCAGGAGGGAGGCTCGTGCGTCCAACTTGGTGGAAGGTACACTTTCTGCCCTTGGAAACTCTGCACACGTGTTGATCGATTCAGGTGCTTCGCATTCCTTCATTTCTGAGCAGTTCCTAGATATCCTTTCTGCACCCGTTGATGAGTTATCTGATGGTTTGATGGTAGAGGTTCCTTCTGGAGACTTTATGATATCTTATAATTGCTTGAGGAATGTTCCATTGACCATTGAGGGTCATGTGCTACCTGCCCAGTTGGTTGTACTTGCTATTCGTGATTTTGATATCATCCTGGGCATGGACTGGTTGGAAGCCTTTTATGCTGAGGTGGACTGCCACAGGAAGAGGGTGCGCTTCTCTATTCCGGACACCCCGACCTTCTTTTTCCAAGGTATTAGGCTTTCTTCTCGAGGTATTCTCATTTCTGCCTTTAAGGCACGGAGGTTGCTTGCTGGTGGCTGTGAGGCTTTCCTTGCCTCTGTGGTTGTTCCTGATGTCCGTGATAGTCCCAGTCCTCGGGAGGTGCCTGTAGTATGTGATTTCGTAGATGTGTTTCCTGAGGAGCTGCCTGGCCTTCCCCCTCAGCGAGAGGTCAAGTTTACCATTGAGCTTGCACCAGGTACGGCGCCCTTGTCTAAGGCCCCGTATCGGATGGCGCCAGCCGAACTCGCTGAGTTGAAGGCGCAGTTGCAGGAGTTGCTGGATAAGGGTTTCATTCGTCCCAGCATATCTCCATGGGGTGCTCCAGTTCTATTTGTTAGAAAGAAGGATGGTTCTCTGAGATTGTGCATCGATTATAGGCAGCTGAACCAGGTGACAATAAAGAATAAGTACCCGCTTCCTAGGATCGATGATTTGATGGATCAGCTGCAGTCCGCGAGGGTGTTTTCCCAGATCGACCTGAGATCTGGATATTATCAGATGAGGATCCGGAATGTGGATGTTAGTAAGACGGCTTTCAGAACTCTGTATGGACATTATGAGTTTTTGGTTATGCCCTTCGGCTTGACCAATGCTCCGGCGGCCTTTATGGATCTGATGAACAGAGTCTTCAGGACCTACCTGGATCAGTTTGTGGTTGTATTTGTTGATGATATTCTGATCTATTCTTCTTCTGAGGAAGGGCACGCCGCTCATCTTCGGGCAGTATTGCAGGTCCTGAGGGAGCACCAACTTTACGCCAAATTTAGCAAGTGTAAATTTTGGCTAGACAAGGTGCACTTCCTTGGGCATGTTATTTCTGGCGAAGGTATCGCGGTGGATCCAGCCAAGATTGAGGCGGTGATGGATTGGAGCAGGCCGACTTCAGTGACTGAGATCAGGAGCTTTCTGGGGCTTGCCGGTTATTACAGGCGGTTTGTTCAGGGGTTTTCTTCTATAGCGGCCCCCTTGTCGAGGTTGACTCGAAAGGGAGTTCGTTTTGTGTGGACCGAGGAATGTGAGCAGAGTTTCATTGAGCTAAAAACCCGCCTTACGTCAGCCCCAGTGCTGGTGCTCCCATATGAGACAGGTGGATTCGTGGTTTACTCAGATGCGTCCCGTCAAGGTTTGGGCGCAGTCCTAATGCAGCATGGCAGGGTAGTTGCTTATGCTTCTCGGCAGCTGAAGAAGCATGAGGAGAACTATCCTACCCATGATTTGGAACTTGCAGCTGTGGTGTTTGCACTTAAGATCTGGAGGCATTACTTATATGGAGAGAAATTTCAGGTTTTTACTGATCACAAGAGCCTGAAATATGTGTTCACTCAGAGAGACCTGAATTTGAGGCAGCGGAGGTGGATGGAGTTCATTAAGGATTATGACTTTGACCTTTCTTATCATCCGGGCAAGGCGAATGTGGTGGCAGACGCTTTGAGTCGGAAGACGGTCATGTCATATCTCATGATTCGAGAGTGGAAATTGTTCGAGCTGGTGGTGGAATCTTCCTTTAGAGTCCCACGTGAAGATGACAGAGCCGTGCTGGTCAGTTTGACTGTGAGACCAGCTGTGTATCATGCTGTGATTGAGGCTCAGAGGGCAGATGCTGAATTACCACAGATTCTCCAGAGGTCAGAAGTGGAATTATGGGATGACGGTATTGTCAGGTTCAGAGGCAGACTTTATGTTCCGACTGAGGAGGATGTGCGCAGATGTGTTCTTGATGAGGCGCACCGTTCGAGATATGCAATGCATCCTGGGACAACAAAGATGTACCATTGTTTGAGGAGGCACTTCTGGTGGCCCGGTATGAAGAAAGATGTGGCCGAATATGTGGCTAGATGTATGACTTGTCAGCAGGTTAAAGCCGAGCATCAGAGACCTGGAGGGTTGCTGCAGCCCTTGCCGATTCCAGAGTGGAAATGGGAGCATGTGACGATGGACTTTGTGATGGGATTGCCTACATCCCCTAGCAGGAGAGACGCCATCTGGCTCATCGTTGATCGGCTGACCAAGTCGGCACACTTCCTAGCTATTAGGAAGGACTGGTCAGTCGGCAAGCTGGCAAAGTTGTTTGTAGACCGGATCATCTCTCTGCACGGGGTACCTTTGTCCATTGTATTAGATCGAGATCCAAGGTTTACTTCCAGGTTCTGGAAGAGCTTTAAGAAGGCATTGGGCACTCAGTTGGCTTTCAGCTCGGCCTACCATCTCGAGACAGACGGGCAGTCGGAGAGGACCATTCAGACCTTGGAGGATATGCTCAGGGCATGTTGCCTAGACTGGGGAGGTTCTTGGGAGCAGCATTTGTCCACAGTAGAATTTGCCTACAACAACAGTTACCATTCCAGTATCGGCATGGCGCCTTACGAGGCCTTGTATGGGCGACCGTGTCGATCCCCGATGTGTTGGTCCGAGATCGGTGAGAGGCAGATAGCAGGACCAGAGTTAGTGCAGCAGTGTGCTGAGATTGCCAGGACAGTTCGGCAGAGGTTGACCGCAGCTCAGTGTAGGCAGAAAAGTTATGCAGACGTCCGACAGAGACCACTTGAGTTTGAAGTTGGGGACCACGTGTTCCTCCGAATCTCACCCTCCAAGGGTGTGGTGAGATTCGGGAAGCGAGGCAAGCTGAGTCCGCGATATATTGGGCCTTTTCCCATTCTTGCTCGAATTGGGGAAACCGCGTATCAGCTGGCCTTGCCGCCCAGTCTTGCAGGAGTGCACGATGTGTTCCATGTTTCCTTGCTGAGAAAGTATGTTCAGGATCCGTCCCATGTGTTGGATTTTTCAGAGTTGGAGGTCGCTGAGGACCTGTCCTTTCCAGAGTATCCTGTTCGTATTAAGGATCGCAGAGAACAGGTCCTGCGGAACAAGATTGTACCGTTGGTCAAGGTGATTTGGCAGTACCGCTCCGGAGGTGAGGCAACCTGGGAGCTAGAGGATGAGATGCGGGAGCAGTTCCCATACCACTTTTCGTAAGTCTCCTTGTGAACTTGTATCCCTGTTTTGACCTTGTTAATTCTAGCGGTCAATTTCGGGGGCGAAATTCTTTTAAGGGGGGGAGAATGTAAGGATCGAGACTTTCGGATCCGGTTTTCGGGGTCGGATCCTGTAGTTCTGGTCCTAGTGGGGTCTGGGCTCTATGATGTTTCGCGTCGATTCCGCTCGACGCGGTTTAAACGGCGTCCATCGTTGCAGACGCGTTTTAGGTTCTGCCTCGTGGGTGCCACGTGGGCTGGCTTCGGGCCGCGAGAGTACGGCCCTGTCGCGTCGTCTGAACGGCGTCTGCGTGGGACGACGCCTTTCAGATTGCGACTCTGGGTGTGTCAGAGTACGGCCCTGAAAAGTGTTCTAAACGGCGTCTGTGTAGGACGACGCGTTTCAGAGTCTTGTCAGAGCGGCCGTCGCGTCACCTGATAGACGTCCGTGGATGTCGACGCGTTTTAGCCAGTCTCTGGTTAACCCCGCGAGCCCTCCTTCTTTCCATCATTTTCTCCTTCTCTCTTTCTCTCCTTCCCCTCCGGCGAACTCGGCGGCGATCCCTCCTCCTCCCTCTTTTCCTCCCACCGTTTCATCTCTCCCTCCACTCCATCCTCTACCTAGCTCCTACCACTACCACCTCCACTTCCACTGCGGCGTTCTACTCTCCGGACGGCGGCCGACGTCACGGTGGAGTAAGGACGACTACGGCAGTACCGGCGGCGGCGTGGGGCGAGACGGGTGGACGGCTTGAAGCTCGGAGGCGTTCAAGTATCCGGTAGGGTGACGGTTCCCATGGTATTGTGTTTAAACCATGTTTTCCCCCGTTTAAGCATGTTATGGATCTTTGGTTTTGGGGGGTAGAACAAGCATGTTTAGAAATTCTTCTTGTTGATATGGGGGATTTTCATGATATGATTTCCTGTTGATTGAATTGTTCCTCTTTCCCCTCCGTTTTTGGGTGATTTTGGGGTTGTTTGGGTTGAAAAGGGAGCCCTCGGGCTCATGGCAGACTCTGGTTCCTGGGGTTGAAAGACGTCGTGCATGGACGACACCTTTTTGAAGGGCGTCGGGCCATCACGACGCCTTTTAGACAGGAATCGCCTGACTGAGAGTCTGCCAGTTCGGAGATTCTGGGACTAAAAGACGTCATGGGTGGGTGACGCGTTTTGAATAGCGTCGGGTAGCCATGACGCCTTTTAAGGCAGAAATCCCCTGAGTAAGGCCTTTGGAATTCCTGGTTTTCTGTGCTAAATGGCGTCTGAGGATGTCGACGCCTTTCAAAAGGCGACCACTGGTGTCGACGCCTTTTAAGGCCTGATTCTGAAGACAGTGTTTTACATAAACCAGTACATGGAGCTTTAATGGCGTCGGCCTTGGGCGACGCGATTCAAGACAGAACCTCACTAATTCATGCCAGTAAAATGTGTTCATACTGCTAGATAGATGGTTAGTGCATGTTTTGATGTACGCGGTAGAGATGGATTCTGCATGATCGGGTGATACTGTTATGTGTGTTATACGATCGCGGACTTTTCACGTGACCGGATCGTACTGTGCTGGGTTTTATGTTACGGTGGACCTGGAGTGACATTGTAGCACTTTATCACCCTGTGCTGGTGGGGGCGTGAGCACAGCGCCGGTGGGGGCGTGGGTGGGGTGACGCCTAGTGAGAGAGGGTCACCTGGTGAACCCCGGGGTCAGCTAGTACCGGTGTCGGAGTGGTACATTCGGAGAGTCACTCGTGCTGAGGGAAGGAGTAACTACCTGAGCCAGTTAGGCCGGAGTAGCTAGAGTGCTATCCGAGGGGTTACTGCTTGGTCTCAGCGGGTCGAGGTTTTTCCCACCGTTGTTTGTGTGGTTGGCGTGTTCTATCGAGGCGGCGGTTGTGGGTTCCCTTGTCAGTTAGTTTAGATATATGCACGTTTAATACACTTCGACTGCATGTGATTTCACGTTGGGAATTAGGAATTGTACCTACTACTGTGTTTGTTGCTTTACCGTTAGCTGTATTTTGCACTTGTGGGTGTGTGCGTGGGCAGTGGGGATCGAAGGATCCCTACTGAGTCTTGTCTTGAAACTCACCCCTGCAGTTTTCAGGTGAGGACTCCCAGCAGACCTAGAGCGGCGTGTGCGGCCGTGTGTTGAGCGCTTTCAGCAGTGGTTCCGGGGTATGCCCCAATGTAGTTGTTATTTATTTCTGGCCTGTATGTTTAATTATTTCTTTCGGTTGGAATATGTAATTATTTGCTATATCGAGTCGCATTGTAATAATTTTAATTCCTGCACTTTCATTTCAATTCAATGCGATGTGAATGTTTAGCTTAGTTTATTATTTATTTCCCAGACTTACTAGATCCTGATTTGGTTCTAAATTAATGATTCGGTACCCATTTAGTAATCGGATCCCCGATTATAGGGTGGCAGGTCGTTACAGAACAAGTCGCAGCAGTAGCGGAAGAGCTAGCAGAAATGGCAGCACCATCAGAAATAGTAGCTTTAGATCAACCATAGTCACTAGATAGAGCAGCAGAGGTAGCCACAGAAGTAGATGTGTATGACCATCCTGCAGTCGTCTCCAAGGAAAGGGCCAGGGAACCCTCTCCTCAACCTGCACATGTTAAGGGGGAGCCTATCTTTCTGGGGGACAAATAGAAGATGAAGCTCAAAGAGCTCAAGAAGAAACTGAAAAAGTAGATGAGCTGCTTAAGGATACTGGGTTCATTAATCTAGAGGATGAGCCTATTCCTCCTCCTTTTGCACAAAAGGAGTCTATCAGAAAAAGAAGGGAGGATAGAACTAGCAAATTCAATAGATATGATGAGATTATGAGAAGATTCGATCAGCAGCAGGCTGATCTTTTAGAATTTAAAGTGGGGATGGAAGATTTGAGGAAAGTATTAGGTGATGTTCTTCAGGTAGTATCTGAGTTGAGAGTCAATCTGATGAGAAAGAAGGTCATTCCCATGTGCAAAAGATGGATTGGTACTACTACTCCTGCCACTCCTTCTCCTTCTCCTCCAAGAGAACCCTCACCTTCACAACCTCCATCTCTTCCACCACCTATATAGCCTACAGTTGAAGAAGTGCCATCTTCTTCTTCAGCACCAAAAACCACCACATATGCAGTACCGATGTCTAAAAGTATTCACATCTTGGACAATGTACCTACACTTTCCTTTATACCTCCTACTCATATACCAACTATTGAACCTTCTACCTTTGCATCTTCACCATCTCACGTACCACCAAAAACCACTGATGCACCTCCACAAGTTTTTGTTCCTCTAACATCACTTGGTCCTTCTACTTCTTTTAATCCCACTGATATGCCTAATTCTTCATCTGGTCCATCCACCTTATCGAGCACACAAGTTGGACCATCTTCATTTATTCCTACCTTCTCCTATGAGGACATCTTCCTTCATCACGGAGGAATTTGTTACCCTCTCCTTCTCCTCCTTCCATAGTTCCTCCTACCTTTGTTGTCTCAACTCTTCAATCTCCAAAGGCAGTCCCAGATGAGCTTGTTCTTCCTCCTTCAACTACAAAAACCTCCTCTAAGATGAGTTTCTCTATAAACGAAGAGCCTGAGGAACCTGAAAAGCTTGGATTTGTAGAAGACATCCTACTAGCTCAGGTTCTAGAATCACCTAAGAAGAAGAGAAAGCTCATGCTACTCCAACTACAGCTCCCATAAGGAAGAAATAGCAGAAGCCTAAGAGTGGACCTGAAGATAAGATACTTTCTTTGTTTAACGATATTTTCCCAGTTATTCCCAAACGCAGACTACTATATATAGATTTTCTTGACAGGAATGCTAGGCTATAAGTTCTAGAACTTCCCAGCTTTCTACTAGAAGAATACAACTGAACAATGCATTGCTAAATAAAGAATTTCATACCAAGAAGTTGGGAAGGTCATAGCCAAGTTAGCATGCCAAATAGAAGAGTAATGGAGCATAGCTTACCCTCTTTATACTACAAACACCTGCATAATGGCACCAGCAAAGCAGTGCAAGGCTTACCTCCATGGACGCTTCTTTAATGGATGGAAATCAATCATGAGATGAAATGGGATAGATACAAAGATGCTGGAATTGTATTTCCTCAACTTTAATGAAAATAGAATAGCAATTAACAAGCCCGAGCTTACACTAACTCAATTTCAGTACATTGTTCCCATGGAGCAAGGCAAGCAATAAGGACCCAGGATTAAGCTACCTATGAACATTGATATGAATTCCATTCCTTCGTGCACTATGTATCCTGCTTTACACTTCCTGATGATGGATACTGTAAGGACTGAGGTTTCGGGTTCTGTATTCGGGTCGGGTTCGGGCCGGATCCCCTGGTCTGGACCCTGAGGGGGGTCTTGAGAGTTTTGACTGAATGACGTCTGCACTGCTTGACGCCTTTCAAAAGGCGTCAGGTTGTGTGGACGCCATTTAAGTATGCTTGCTGTTGTGCCACGTGTGCGCCACGTGGGCGGGTTTCGGGCCACGAGAGTACGGCCCCTGTCTTGTCGTCTGAACGGCGTCTACCATGGACGACGCGATTCAGATTGCGACCCCTGCGGTGTCAGTGTGCGGCGCCAGAGCGTTGTCAGTACGGCTTGTCCTGTCGTCTGAACGGCGTCCGTGGTGAGCGACGCGTTTCAGAGCGGTGTTAGTACGGCTCGTCCTGTCAGACTGATTGGCGTCTGTCTCGATCGACGCGTTTTAGCCAGATTCAGTTTGACCCCGTGAGCCTCCCCTTCTTTCCCTCATTTTCGCCTCCACCCTCTCTCTCCTCGCCCTCACCGACCCTCTTTTCCCCTTCCCTTCCTCTTCTTCCTCTTCCACCACTCCAACACCTCGTTACCTCTCACCTCTACCACCACCACTTCCTTCGCGGCGTTCCATTCTCCGGACGGCGGCCGACGTCCCGGCAGAGTGGCGGCGTCCTCGGGGGTACCGGCGGCGGTCTGCGGTGCGGCGGGTCGGCGGCACGGAGCTTGGTGGAGTTCAAGAACCTGTAGGGGGACGAACCTTGCATGAATTGTGATTATCTTGTTTATGGGTTCCTTGGCGTGGCATGATGTGTTTTGGGTTAGAATGAGCATGTTTAGGGGGTTTTCTTGTGGGAATGGTTGTGTTCGGGATTGTGGAATTGTAGCATGCTTGTGGTAGTTTGATTTCCCGTTTCTCCCCCTTCTGTTTTGAGCATTTTCGGGGTATTTGGGGTTAAGGGAGAGACCCTCGGATCGAACCAGGGAACCAGGTCTCTGGCGCTAAACGGCGTCGTGCCTGGTCGACGCCTTTTAGAAGGACGTCAGGGCAGTACGACACCTTTTAGGGCAGAAACCTCCCTGTTCGAGGTTTCGTGAGTACGGGGTTCTGGCGCTAAAAGACGTCATGTATGGACGACGCCTTTTGGAAGGACGTCGGACCATCATGACGCCTCTTAGGCAGGAAATCACCCCGACTGAGGCTTCTGCAAATCTGGAATTCTGGGGTGAATGGCGTCTGTGGGTTCTGACGCGTTTTAAAAGAGTGGCTTCCCGGGTGGACGTGTTTTAAGGCATGAGCTGTTTTAAATAACCTGTTTGAGGGGCTTGAATGGCGTCAACCTCGGTCGACGCGATTCAAGACAGAACTGCTTAACTCCTGTTATTTATCACATGTTTCACGATTGGATGGTTCGAATGCATGCTTTAAGTTGTATACTGAGACAGAGATTACTGTGTGAATGGAATCATGTTGTGTGTGTGTGTACTTATGCGAATATGGAATCGGAATAAGTGTGGTTTACGTTTGTCACCATGGGCCGATGGGGAAGGGCCATGGTGTCTGTGAGGCATTGTGCCGTACCGGTGGGAGGAGGGGTACATGTTGTGTTTTACCTTTGGCTGAGGGAAGCAGAACCACCTTGAGCCCGTCGGGCCGGAGTAGCCGGTGCGCTATCCGAGGGGTTGCTGTTTGGTCTCAGCAGGTCGGGGTTTTCCCTGTTTGTCGTGGCAGCTTCCGGCGCGTTTCTTGCTATGGAGCTGGTTGTGGTACTGTTGGAGTTGTTTTACCCCTGTAGCCACTGGGCCTGATGTGACCTTTGATTAAGGTTACGAGTGGTACCCTTCGCCCTTTGGCCTGACACAGCCCGGGAGGTTAGGGTTGTGGGTAGTTCCTGTAGCTTCGGCTTGACGGGGGTTCAGCGCCGAGGCCTGGCGTGGAGACAATCCGGTCGGTAGGACAGTAGTCTAGACTGCTTGTGTGCACATGTAGCTGGGCCGTGGTGGTACACTGGTCCCAGCTAGTCCTAGTTTGACTCACTGCCTCACCCTACAGTGCCCCAGAACATCGTAGGGGCGGACATGCATGAGTAGTGGTGGTAGTGTTGTGAGGCGACGTTTGACTTCGGTCGACAGTGTGGTTCAGTCGCTTTGTGGACTTTGACTGTGAGACGTGACTTTGTGTTGGGTTCGTCGGGTTACTTAGAACTGTTCCTGCTACACTGCTTATGCGTATGTTTCATATCAGGTTTGGGTGCTATGTTTACTGCTTTACTTAATTACCATATATCCGTATTGTTGCACTTGTGGGTGTGTGAGTGGGAGGCAGGGGATCGGATGATCCCTACTGAGCCCAATTCTGGTGTGGCTCACTCCCTGCGGTTTCAGGTGTGGACTTCGTGGCGTGTGGCGGCGTGTGGTTTCTTCTTGGTGTGCGGACCAGCAGCTGTCTTAGTTCCGGGATATGCCCCGATGTTGTTGTACTTTACTTCTGCCTGTACTTATTTAATTTGTTGGACCATGTAATTATTGTTGGACTGTATACGGACATTGTTATCTTCCTTCCTACGCATTTGTTATATCTTTGTAGTCCGTGAGATTGATATATTTAGCCTTGTTTAACGCTTACTCCTCCAGACGTGTTGTGTGAGATCCGGGTGTGAACCCGCAGTTAATGGGCCGACATCCATTTAGTGATCGGGCCTCCGGTCATAGGATGGCGGGTCGTTACAGATGGTATCAGAGCTCAGTATGGTCGAGTATGTGGTAAACTAGGTTAGATATTATAGTCCAACAATAAGTACGAGTCTGTACAGGCGATGGCTGCTGGTGTAGATTGGTAGGTTTTGACGAGTTTTGGTTCGATTTTCGTGTTTGTGGGGTAGTGATGGCACCGAAGAGGAGAGTTCCGTTGGCTCGTGGTTCGAGAGTAGATGATGGCGGTTCGAGGGCAGAAGGACATAATGTAGATCGTTTCATGGAAGCTATGATTGGGGCTATGTCTAGATACCAGCAGGGAGATGGAAGTGAAGGGTCCAATTCCCGAGGTGGCCAACCTATGGTGATGGAGCGGTTCTTGAAGTTGAAGCCCCCTTCTTTCATAGGTCAACCTATTCCAGACGCAGCGGCTCATTGGATAAAGGAGGTAGAGAAGGCATTTGATGTTCTTGAATGTGCTGAGAATGACAAGACCTTGTTGGCAACCTACTTGCTGAAGGACGATGCTTATGATTGGTGGGTTACCATCAAGGGGTTGATGTTTCCAGATAGGTCCTTGAGAGAGATTCCTTGGGAAGGCTTTGTGAGAGAGTTTAGTGGACAGTACTTTCCGAGGCACGTTCAGAGGGCCAAGGAAAGGGAGTTTATGGATTTGGTGCAGGATGGTATGTCAGTTCTAGAATATCAGATGAAATTTGTAGCTCTGGGAAGATTTGCTCCACACATATATGAGCATGAGGATCTTAGGACAGAGAAATTTGTGGATGGACTTCGGCATGATCTGAGGGAGTTCGTGGCAGGCCATTGTTGTAAGGATCTGGCGTCAGCAGTTCGGTGCGCGGCAGCGGTGGAGATGCAGTTCCAACACACGGCGAAGGAGTCGGAGCATTCAGCACAAGGGAAGCAGCAAAACAGCGATAGATCAGCGGTCTTTTCGTCAGGCGGTTCGAGTTCCTTTGAGCTCGAGTTCCAAGAGGCACCTTGTGACGAGGATGAAGACGGTTCGGTTCAGCAGATGCAGACGGAGGTCAGCTAGCAACAGGAAGCGAGGCGGGACGCTGCGGATCGTTGTCCCCGTTGTGGCAGGTTTCATGGTAATCGGATATGTCCATTGATCACTGGTATCTGTTTTGGCTGCGGCAGAAAGGGACATCTTGCGAGGAACTGTCCCCAGAAGAATAAGACAAGTCAGGAGCCGAGTAGTCAGTAGGAGTCCGAGACGTTGAGTGGAGTTGCGTCTCTCTGTGGAGGTCCGAGAGGCTGGGCTAGATAAGCACTTCTATCTTGTCTTGTTCAGAGGTGGTTGTGAACTCTTGTGGCACTTTTATGTACTTGGGTTTGGTGGAGAATCAGTTTTGTAATATGTGCCTTGCTAATATATGGTTATTTTGATCTATCAGAATTGAGGATCATGGTTAACTTGGTGTGAATTTGATTGGCTAGTTATGTGGAGCCCTGTGTGTGTGATTGGTGAGAATGATTGTTGTATTTGGTGTGCCGGCATGTGATGGTTAGCCGAGATTATCGTGAACGGTTGCTAATTTCGAGGACGAAATTCTTTTAAGGGGGGAGAATGTAAGGACTGAGGTTTCGGATTCTATATTCGAGTCGGGTTCGGGCCGGATCCCCTGGTCTAGACCCTGAGGGGGGTCTTGAGAGTTTTGACTGAATGACGTCTGCACTGCTCGACGCCTTTCAAAAGGCGTCAGGTTGTGTGGACGCCATTTAAGTCTGCTTGCTGTTGTGCCACGTGTGCGCCACGTGGGCGGGTTTCGGGCCGCGAGAGTACGGCCCCTGTCTTGTCGTCTGAACGGCGTCCACGATGGACGACGCGATTCAGACTGCGACCCCTGCGGTGTCAGTGTGCGGCGCCAGAGCGTTGTCAGCACTGCCTGTCCTGTCGTCTGAACGGCGTCCGTGGTGAGCGACGCATTTCAGAGCGGTGTCAGTACGGCCCGTCCTGTCAGACTGATTGGCATCTGTCTCGATCGACGCGTTTTAGCCAGATTCAGTTTGACCCCGCGAGCCTCCCCTTCTTTCCCTCATTTTCGCCTCCACCCTCTCTCTCCTCGCCCTCTCCGCCCTCTCCGACCCTCTTTTCCCCTTCCCTTCCTGTTCTTCCTCTTCCACCACTCCAACACCTCGTTACCTCTCACCTCTACCACCACCACTTCCTTCGCGGCGCTCCATTCTCCGGACGACGGCCGACGTCCCGGTGGAGTGGCGGCGTCCTTGGGGGTACCGGCGGCGGTCTGCGGTGCAGCGGGTCGGCGGCACGGAGCTTGGTGTAGTTCAAGAACCTGTAGGGGGACGAACCTTGCATGAATCGTGATTATCTTGTTTATGGGTTCCTTGGCGTGGCATGATGTGTTTTGGGTTAGAATGAGCATGTTTAGGGGGTTTTCTTGTGGGAATGGTTGTGTTCGGGATTGTGGAATTGTAGCATGCTTGTAGTAGTTTGATTTCCCGTTTCTCCCCCTTCTGTTTTGAGCATTTTCGGGGTATTTGGGGTTAAGGGAGAGACCCTCGGATCGAACCAGGGAACCAGGTCTCTAGCGCTAAACGGCGTCGTGCCTGGTCGACGCCTTTTAGAAGGACGTCAGGGCAGTACGACACCTTTTAGGGCAGAAACCTCCCTGTTCGAGATTTCGTGAGTACGGGGTTCTGGCGCTAAAAGACGTCATGTATGGACGACGCCTTTTGGAAGGACGTTGGACCATCATGACGCCTCTTAGGCAGGAAATCACCCCGACTGAGGCTTCTGCAAATCTGGAATTCTGGGGTGAATGGCGTCTGTGGGTTCTGACGCGTTTTAAAAGGGCGGCTTCCCAGGTGAACGTGTTTTAAGGCATGAGCTGTTTTAAATAACCTGTTTGAGGGGCTTGAATGGCGTCGACCTCGGTCGACGCGATTCAAGAGAGAACTGCTTAACTCCTGTTATTTATCACATGTTTCACGATTGGATGGTTCGAATGCATGCTTTAAGTTGTATACTGAGACGGAGATTACTGTGTGAATGGAATCATGTTGTGTGTGTGTGTGCTTATGCGAATATGGAATCGGAATAAGTGTGGTTTACGTTTGTCACCATGGGCCGATGGGGAAGGGCCATATTGTTTGTGAGGCATTGTGCCGTACCAGTGGGAGGAGGGGTACATGTTGTGTTTTACCTTTGGTTGAGGAAGCAGAACCACCTTGAGCCCGTCGGGCCGGAGTAGCCGGTGTGCTATCCGAGGGGTTGTTGTTTGGTCTCAGCAGGTCGGAGTTTTCCCTGTTTGTCGTGGCAGCTTCCGGCGCGTTTCTTCCTGTGGAGCTGGTTGTGGTACTGTTGGAGTTGTTTTACCCCTGTAGCCACTGGGCCTGATGTGACCTTTGATCAAGGTTACGAGTGGTACCCTTCGCCCTTTGGCCTGACGCAGCCCGGGAGGTTAGGGTTGTGGGTAGTTCCTGTAGCTTCGGCTTGAAGGGGGTTCGCCGTTCCCCAGGGCCCTCCTGAAGCGCCGAGGCCTGGCGTGGAGACAATCCGGTCGGTAGGACAGTAGTCTAGACTGCTTGTGTGCACACGTAGCTGGGCCGTGGTGGTACATTAGTCCCAGCTAGTCCTAGTTTGACTCACTGCCTCACCCTACAGTGCCCCGGAACACCGTAGGGGCGGACAGGCGTGAGTAGTAGTGGTAGTGTTGTGAGGCAACGTTTGACTTCGATCGACAATGTGGTTCAGTCGCTTTGTGGACTTTGACTGTGAGACGTGACTTTGTGTTGGGTTCTTCGGGTTACTTAGAATTGTTCCTGCTACACTGCTTATGCGTATGTTTCATATCAAGTTTGGGTGCTATGTTTACTGCTTTACTTAATTGCCATATATCCGTATTGTTGCACTTGTGGGTGTGTGAGTGGGAGGCAGGGGATCGGATGATCCCTACTGAGCCCAATTCTGGTGTGGCTCACTCCCTGCGGTTTCAGGTGTGGACTTCGTGGTGTGTGGCGGCGTGTGGTGTCTTCTTGGTGTGCGGACCAGCAGCTGTCTTAGTTCCGGGGTATGCCCCGATGTTGTTGTACTTTACTTCTGCCTGTACTTATTTAATTTGTTGGACTATGTAATTATTGTTGGACTGTATACGGACATTGTTATCTTCCTTCCTGCGCATTTGTTATATCTTTGTAGTCCGTGAGATTGATATATTTAGCCTTGTTTAACGCTTACTCCTCCAGACGTGTTGTGTGAGATCCGAGTGTGAACCCGCAGTTAATGAGCCGATATCCATTTAGTGATCGGGTGTAACGACCCGCCATCCTATGACCGGAGACCCTGTCACTAAATGGATATCGGCCCATTAACTGCGGGTTCACACCCGGATCTCACACAACACATCTGGAGGAGTAAGTGCTAAACAAGGCTAAATATAACAATCGCACGGACTACAAAGGTAAACGAGTGCGCAGAAGGCAAAATAATAATGTCCGTATACAGTCCAACAATAGTTACATGTCCAACAAGTTAAATAAGGACAGGCAGAAGAAAAGTACAATAACATCGGGGCATACCCCGGAACTAAGACAGCTGCTGGTCCGCACACCAAGAAGACACCACGCTTCCGCTCGCCACGAGGTCCACACCTGAAACCGCAGGGAGTGAGCCACACCAGAAATGGGCTCAGTAGGGATCATCCGATCCCCCGCCTCCCACTCACACACCCACAAGTGCAACAACAGGAATATATGGCAATTAAGTAAAGCAGTAAACATAGCACTCAACCTGATAGGAACCGTACGATAAGCAGTGTAACAAGAACAGTACCAAGTAACCCGAAGAACCCAACACAAAGTCACGTCTCACAGTCAAAGCCCACGAAGCGACTGAACCACACTATCGACCGAAGTCAAACGTCGCCTCCCAACACTACCACCACTGCTCACGCCTGTCCACCCCTACAGTGTTCCGGGGCACTGTAGGGTGAGGCAGTAAGCCAAACTAGGACTAGCTGGACTCAGTGTACCGCCACTGCCAGCTACGTGTGCACACAAGCAGTCTAGACTACTGTCCTACCACCGGATTGCCTCCACGCTAGGCCTCAGCACTTCCAGGAGGGCCCTGGGGACCGGCGAACCCCCGTCAAGCCGAAGCTACAGGAACTACCCACAAACCCAACTCTCCCAGGCTGCGTCAGGCCAAAGGGCTAAGGGTACCACTCGTAACCTTGACCAAAGGTCACATCAGGTCCAGTGGCTAAAGGGTAAACCAACTCCCACCAGTACCAGCTCCACAGCAAGAAACGCGCCGGAAGCTGTCACGACCAACAGGGAAACCCCGACCCGCTGAGGCCAAGCAGTAACCCCTCGGATAGCGCACCAGCTACTCCGGCCCGACGGGCTCAAGGTGGTTCTGCTTCCCTCAGCTAAAGGTAAACCACAACATGTACCCCTTCTCCCACCGGTACGGCACAATGCCTCACAGACACCATGACCCTGTCCCCATCGGTCCATGGTGAGAAACATAAACCACAGTCATATCGATCCACAGTCGTGTAAGCACACACACGCATAACATGATGCCATTCCACACACACAGAAGTCCTCAGTCTCAGTGTACAACGTAAAACATGCCTTAGAACCGCCAACAGTGAAACATATGTTTAAAAACCAGGGTTAAGACAGTTCTGTCTTGAATCGCGTCGACCGAGGTCGACGCCATTCAAGTCCCTTAGACGGGTTCAGTTAAAAGCCAGATTATCCCTTAAAACGCGTCCACCTGTGAAGCCGCCGTTTAAAACGCATCAGGGTCGCCAGACGTCATTCAACCCAGAAATCCAGATTACAGAACCCTTAAACGGGGGCATTTCCTGCCTAAATGGCGTCATGATGTCCCGACGTCCTTCTGAAAGGCGTCGTCCATCCATGACGTCATTTAGCGCCATAACCCCTAACTCAGGAAACCTCGAACAGGGAGGTTTCTGCCCTAAAACGCGTCGTACTGACCCGACGTCTTTCGGAAAGGCGTCGACCAGGCACGACGCCATTTAGCGCCAGAAACCAGGTTTCCTGGTTCGACCCGAGGGTCTGTCCCTTGAACCCCAAGCACCCCGAAAAGCCCCAAAACGCAAAGGGGGAAGATGAGAACGTCAAGCACCACGATCATGCTATGAAACCACGTCCACAAACACCGCCATTCCCACAAGGAATCCCCCTAAACATGCTCAATCTAACCCCAAACACGCCACATCACGCCAAGAAGCAAACGAGCACACATGCAAGGTTTCGTCCCCCTACCGGTTCTTGAACTCCGCCAAGCTCCGTGCCACCGTCCCGCCGCACCGCACACCGCCGCCGGTACCCTCGAGGACGCCGCCACTCCGCCGGGACGTCGGCCGCCGTCCGGAGAGTGGAACACCGCGAAGGAAGTGGTGGAGGTAGAGGTGAGAGGTAAGGTGGTGTTGGAGTGGTGGAAGAGGAAGAAGAGGAAGGGAAGTGGAAGAAGAGCGTCGGAGAGGGCGAGGAGAGAGAGAGTGAAGGCGAGAATGAGGGAAAGAAGGGGAGGCTCGCGGGGTCAATCCGAAACCAACTGAAACGCGTCGACCGAGGCAGATGCCATTCAGTCTGACAGGACAGCCGTACTGATAGCGCTCTGAAACGCGTCGCTCACCATGGACGCCGTTCAGACGATGTGACCGGCCGTACTGACAACGCTCTGGCGCCGTACCCTGACATCGCAGATGTCGCAGTCTGAATCGCGTCGACCAAGCTGGACGCCGTTCAGACGAAATGACAGGGGCCGTACTCTCGCGGCCCGAAACCCGCCCACGTGGCGCACACGTGGCACAACAACCAACAGACCTAAATGGCGTCCACACAACCTGACGCCTTTTGAAAGGCGTCGAGCAGTGCTGACGCCATTCAGCCAGAAATCTCAAGACCCCTCCAGGGTCCAAACCAGGGGATCCGGCCCGAACCCGACCCGAATACAGAACCCGAAACTTCAGTCCTTACAATGGGCCTCTGGTCATAGGATGGCGGGTCGTTACAGATACTATTGAAGGGGGTCAGATCATGGAACTCTATGGAAAGATCAAGCAGAATGTTAACTATGACACATTTGAGATGAATGAACCAAAGCATATCCAGAGGGTAATTAGCAACTCCTAGTTGTGAACAAAGAAAGAGGTCCTAACAGAAAGAATCCCTTAATAGTGCAAGAATTTGAGGTTCAACAATCTATTGCTCACTCCCTTGACGGCTATAGCAACTGGAAGTAGAAGTATATCACATTTTACAGTCTAAAGAAAGAGTTGATGAACAACCACTTGAAACACCCTTTCAATATTGATGGATTTCAGAATTATGCATGGAATCTAGTTCTCCTCTTCTCAGCATAGGGTCTTTTCAGCTGAGTACTAGTCATGAATGTAGAAAGCTTATGAGCAATACCGTCAGAAGCAATGGGCAGTAGGCCATCTAGTTGACCTAACACTAGAATCTTCCCTAACCCGTTCTGAGCACTTTGAATAGAAAATCTGGGAGATTATTACCACCCATGCCCTTATGGTCCCTCAATCCTTCATGCAATTTCTGTACTCCTTCTCTCATACTCTTTTGTTATAGAAAGGGGGAGAATATAATCTATCTAACACACTTTGACATATTTGAAATCAACCCATTGGTCACATAACTATCTATTTGCTCTAGCCTATTGAATTTTCTTTCAAAATATTTATTTTTTGTTGTGCTTATTGTTTGCGTTTTCAGAAATTTTGTGATCACTAAAAAGAGAGAGATTGTTGAGTAATTTGTGGATTTATTTGATCTCCATGTTTTGGCTATAACATACAATGAAAATATAAGAAATTAGTATTATGTTGATAGAATGATTTATTTGATTAATCTCTGACAAGATCATTGTTTGAACACTTTTGTTCTTAGACTTAATTGATTTCAACAGATCTTTGATCTTTTCGATTAAAGACTAATTGAAGCTTCGAGTAAGTGTCTATCGCTAATCGATTAATAGTGTGAATGTTAATATTATTAATTGATTTGTTTCTGAGTCGATTACAGAACATGACTTTTCTTCGGTAATCGCTATTACGAGTGCTTAGTTAATCAATTCATAACTAGAGTTCCACTTCGACCATTGTTGAAACGCTAATCGATTTAAGTGTCTGATCCAAATCAATTACTAACTTGACTATACTATCGATCAATGTTATGGTTTTTAGTCTTTGATTACTCATGCATTTCAAATTGATTATAGTACATTCCTGAATTGATTTACTATCAGCACTTAACTTCGATTACTCTTGATTGCGAAATCGATTAACCATGTGTTCTCTAATCGATTATCTAATTATTTCATTAATCTATGTTTGATGAGTCTCTTGCTTCGATTATCCTTATTTATTTAAATCAATTAATGCTACTTCTTTAATAGATTTATTGACTGACTGCACCTTTGATTATTGTTATGCAACTAATAGATTATATGTTTATACTTCATCAATTCTGACTCTATTATGACTTCGATTGTCTATGCTTTCTCAAATCAATTATTGTGTTTATTTTAATAGCGATCAATGGCTTAAGCTTGAATCGATTGAACGAATTCAATTACATGTTCATTTAATTGATTATCTCCTCGTTATATTGGTAATTTTACTTTCGATTTGTGTGACTTGTTCCTCGAGTGATTTTGAATTATTTGTCACATAAATTATGGATCTGTGTGTAATTGGTTTATTTTATCTGATCACATCTCTGGCATTACAATATTTATATTATGCTCTTGGCTAGAGATATTTTATGCGCCATTTTTCTGATCCCTTATCTGATAGCTTTTTAGTTTTTACATGGTACTTTTTCATGCGTTCCCATGCTTTTAATTCTTGTACTATCATAGACTTCTACTATACCAATGTTCAGGATAGAAAATGTAGTTACCCTCTTTGTGCTTCCATTAGTATAGGTTGTTGCCAAAAGATCTCTCCTACAGGTTCGAGGTTGCACTTGATCACCATTTGGCAGCTTGTACTTATAGTCTTGCAAAGCTTCTAAGGGATATAGAAAGAACAAGATTTTATCTAGTTATGACAAAAGACTCTCTCTCTCCTTTTCTCTAAAAATTTTAAACATTAGACACAGCTAGAAGGTCTCTCTCTAATGTTTCCCTCCACCAGTCTAATGGACACATTTTGAAGACCTCCTATATATGAAGATCGTGATTAAGAAAAAGAGAAAAGATTGCACATCAAGAAATCAGCCAAGATTTTGCTTCTCTGCATCCATAGGAACTCTATGCTCTTGAGCTAAGAAAAAGAGAGAGAAATGGACAGAAGAATCTGAGAGCTTGTGCTTCCCCTTCATCTCCACATTTAGAGGCTCTCGAGATTCTTTAGACTCGTCAAGACTAATGTTTTCCTTATTATAATATTTGCTATTATGTCTTGATCTTGTTATGTGTTCATCTGTAAACACCTGCCACTTTGAAGGTACTCTCGTTTCATCTATACTCTACTTTGTTTCTATGTTATTGTTCTTGATTGTTGTAAGAGAGGGCCTACAGTTGTGCACGAGGTTCTTGTTCCCTTCATCATGTTGAAGAGAGGACCAACTGAGGCTAAGGGTTGCATTTGTGATTGTGACTAACCTACAAGGGATTTGTACCTTGCATTAGTGGAACTCTCAAGAGGTTTCTTGGAGACTGGATGTAGGATTGGATAGACCGAACCAGTCTAAAGCTCTATGCATCTTGTGTGATTGACTCCTTATTTCCTCTCCTTATTATGCAATTGCGATTATTTTTATTTCAGCTTAGTATTTAAATTTCTAATAACCCGTTCACCCCCCAAGGTTCTCCATAGTCTGGACTGTTGGGTTCTGGGGTTTCTCCGGATCTGCCGCGCAGTGGAAATAAAATAAAAACGGAGATCCGTTCCCGTTTCGAAAAATCTAAAAACCGGATTATTGGATAATCGGTTCTTACCGTGTGCGGATTTGAATCCGCAACCGTTCGGTTCCGTCGATGTGACACCGCAAGCCGCGCAAGCGCCCGGCCTCTAGCGGAGTCCACGTGATCCTCCTCGCGACGGATATCCTCACGTTCCTCGTTCTTCGCAGCCACGAAACCTCCGCCGGTCGCCTTGAGAATCATTTGCGTGTGACTCTCTAGGCCCAATTACCAGTCTGGTTAATAGCCCAATAAGCCCAGTGACTCCTCACTGGCTTTATTAATCAATTAATAACTCTTTATTAATTAATTAATCAATCGAATTGATGTCGCACATTGAATTTGACCGGGCCTCCGATCACGTTGGGTGCCAAGCAACACCGCATGAGCCCGGAAGGTATCGGGGTTAAGCAACCCACTCTTGGAATGTTTCCGCCGACAGTTACTGCGTAGATATAATCTTTCATTCGTATAATGCTCTCGACTCAACTCAGGGTATGGCGTGCTGTCAAATCCTAACCGATCGACTCACTTAGATTTGATGCCGCTGATGAATATCGAAAAACCCCTTTCCCGATATTATCGTCTGCACTGGCCAGGGACTTCTGCGCATCCTTCCTAGAGTATTCTCTCTCTAAGTACCGAGAGCGAATGATTCCTTATTGACACACAATTCCCTTCGACGGTATTCCGCTGTACCCAATCCTTGGCTGTTTAGAATCTCGTGGTTAGAGATTCATAAACCAAGGTCAAAGCACAAAAGTCCACCGATAAGGTATCCTTGGTGTCTCAGGTCCGAGGACCATCCACGCAACTACGACAATAGAATCAAGCTGGTTAACAGTCATGTACAATACCATCTAGCGATTCAGTCGGATCAATTTAGTGAACTCATTCTCTGAGCATCTACAGATTCGCCTTAGTGTCTCCACACAAGTGACTTATGAGATCAGTCACCCTCATCATATGAGCAGGAATAATATGTACTAGTCTAACCGGATATCCGATGTCCTTCTCAAATATCCTCCCACTAGGAACAATTAAGAATATGTGTGTTTAAGTGATCAGTCTCATTAGTATGATTTCATCATAATCTGATCACTATCGCACATATTCACAGACTTCATTATGAGACGATAATTAATACGATTTACACACAATGAATATTATGTCATTATATTAATAAATGAACGAGATTACAAAGTCAGATTGGCTTGTAGGCCAACTAAGACTAACAATCTCCCACTTGGATTAAAGCCAATCACCTTTATACAGTAATCCTATAGACTCTAGGTGACGCTCAAACACAATTTGAGCCAACGGCTTTATCAGTGGATCTGCTACATTGTCGACGGATGGAACTCTTTCCACTACTACATTTCCTCTAGATATGATCTCTCTGATAAAATGAAAGCGCCTAAGAATATACTTCGATTTCTGATGAGACTGCAGCTCTTTCGTTTGCGCAATGGCTCCATTGTTCTCACATAATAGCGGAACAGGTTCATAGATACTGGGAACTATGCCGAGGTCGGTGATGAATTTCTTCAACCACACTGCTTCCTTGGCGGCTTCAGCTGCAGCGATGTACTCGGCTTCAGTCGTCGAATCTGCAGTGGTTGCTTGCTTGGAAGTCTTCCAGCACACTGCACTTTCGTTCAAAGTAAACACGAATTCAGATGCAGACTTGCTATCATCTGAATCTGACTGGAAACTCGAGTCAGTAAAGCCTCGCAATTTCAAGTCACCTCCTCCATAGACAAGAAACATATCCTTAGTTCTTCTCAAGTACATAAGGATACATTTCACTGCGTTCCAGTACTCTTCGCCTAGATCAGCCTGAAATCTATTCGTAACACTCAAAGCAAATGCAACATCAGGCCGTGTACATATCATGACATACATTATAGATCCTTTGGTAGAGACATAGGGTACTCTATCCATGAATGCCCTCTCATCAGGAGTCTTAGGAGACTGCTCCTTTGAGAGATTAATTTCATGTCTCATCGGTTTGAGACCTCTCTTGGAATTTTCCATGCCAAACCTTTTGACTATGGTATCTATGTACAAGAATTAGGTCATTCCAAGCATCCTCTTTGATCTATCTCTATAGATCCATATTTCCAATACGTAGAATGCTTCTCCCAAATCCTTTATGGAGAAGTTCTTCAATAGCCAGATCTTTACCGATGACATCATAGCTACATCATTCCTAATAAGTAGTATGTCGTCTACGTGAAGAACTAAGAAGATTACTACGCTCCCACTGGTCTTCTTGTACACACAAGGCTCATCTTCATTCTTAATGAAGTCATAAGACTTGACAGCCTCGTCAAATCTCATGTTCCAACTCCGGGAAGCTTGCTTCAGTCCATAAATGGACCTCTGAAGCTTGCACACTTTATCTAGAGATTCTTTGGGTGTGAAACCTTCTGGTTGTATCATATACACCTCATCCTCAATGTTACCATTGAGGAAGGCAGTCTTCACATCCATTTGCCAGATCTCGTAATCAAAATGTGCAGCAATGGTGAGTAGAACTCTGATCGATTTTATTATGGCAACTGGTGAGAAAGTCTCATTATAGTCCATTCCTTGTCTTTGACGATATCCCTTTGCCACTAACCTTGCCTTATAAGTATCGATCCGTCCATCAACACCGATCTTTCTCTTAAAGATCTACTTGCATCCGATGGGTACAATACCCTCGGGCAAGTCCTCCACGTTCCAAACCTGGTTGATGTACATGGACTGGATTTCTGTGTTCATGGCTTCTCGCCATTTCCCGGCTTCTGGGCCTTCTATGGCCTCCTGGTAGGTTTTAGAATCATCATCCTCATTATATTCAACCTTAGACTCACCTTCAACGATATGTCCCACATATCGTTCGGGTAGTCTAGGTAATCTACCAGATCTACGAGGCTCACATGTGCGTACCTGAACAGATTCAGGAACTGATATCTCATCTGATGATAATGCAGCTGTTTGGGGATCTGAAACCTATTCCAGTACTATTTTACTCCCGCTGTCCTCCTGGAGAAGGTATTCCTCTTCTAGGAAGACAGCTTTCTTGGCGACAAACACCTTTTGTTCACTAGGATGGTAAAAATAGTATCCAAATGTCTCTTTTGGATATCCCACAAACCTACATTTATCAGTTCGTGATTCCAGCTTATCTGGATCATGCCTCTTTACATGAGTAGGACAACCCCAAACTTTAACATGTTTAAATTCTAGTTTCCTGCCTTTCCATATCTTGTATGGAGTAGAGGCCACAGACTTGTTTGGTACTCTGTTCAGTAGGTATGCTGCTGACTCTAGAGCATCCCCCCAGAGGGACACTGGTAATTCCGAAAAGCTCATCATGGATCGCACCATGTCCAACAAGGTACGATTCCTCCTTTCTGATACACCATTCATCTGTGGTGTATATGGAGGGGTCAGCTGAGAAATGATATTATTATCCTTTAAGAAATGTGTGAAATTAGTACTCAAGTATTCTCCTCCTCGATCTGATCGAAGAGCTTTAATACATTTTCCTAATTGCTTCTCTACCTCATTCTTGAACTCCTTGAACTTCTCAAATGCTTCTGACTTGTACTTCATTAAGTACACATAGCCGAATCTTGAGAAGTCGTTGGTGAACATGATGAAGTATGAGAAGCCACCTTTGGCTTAGGTGGACATGAGACCACATACATCCGAATGTATTAGTTCTAGAATGTCCTTAACACGTTCTCTATGTCCAGTAAATGGAGATTTTGCCATCTTTCCCATAAGATAGGACTCACACGTCGCAAACGATTTATAATCGAATGCATTCAAATATCCATGCTTGTGCAACCTTTGCAACCTGCTTTCACCAATGTGTCCAAGTCTACAATACCACATATAGACTTGGTTCACACAATTCTTGCTCTTCTTAAGAGCATTATCAATTTGAAGATTGTAATAAGAAACATCTAAGAGGTATAGACCGTTGACTAAAGATGCCGAAGCTATTGATTTATTATCATAATAAATCGAACAACTTCTATTCTCAATAGTCAACCTATATCCTATCTTGTCCAAACAAGATACTGATATGATGTTCTTTATTATACTAGGAACATAATAACAATCTTCTAATAGTAAGGCGTCTCCTGATGGAAGTCTGAGGTTTGCTGTCCCAACAGCAATCGCCGCAACTTTTGTACCATTTTCTAGCCTCAGTTCCACCTTTCCTTTTCTCAGCTTGCGCTTACTTGTCAACATCTGCACATCATGACAGATGTGAGAAGCACATCCGGTATCTAATACCGAAGATGTGGAATCTCTTACTGACAAGTTGATATCTATCATATAGATATCTGAAGCTTCAGACAGCTTCACCTTTCCATGAGCTTTATCGTTGAGGAACTCCTTGCAGTTCCTCTTTCAGTGACCATTATGCTTACAGTAGAAGCAATCACCCTTTACTACTCTTTTTCCATTGTCCTTCAATCTTTTATCGTATGCGATCATCTCTGTCTCAGAGGCATCTAATGCCGATTCAGCAGGAGGATCAGCATCAAGGGTGTAAACAATTTGCTCAAATCTGAAGACATTCTTCAAGTGTTTGAGCCAATCTGAGTAGATCAGGTAAGTCAAAAGGGCATCAAGTATGCCGCGGAGTGCGTTATTCGACGACATAATTCCCTACAGGAGATAAGTAAAATCTATTTAGCAGATGTTCAATTATTAAAATTTAAAACAAGACATGGTCTTTTGTTCAAGTTTTAACTCCCATTAATTTTCGACGGATTGTATAACTCTCAGTTATACAGAACGGGAGACACCGACAGTCTCCTAGTAGCGATCAGAATCTCAATGACTTGCAGTATAGTCTTGTGGATAGCACAACAAACTGTAATACAATCAAAGAGCACCCAACTCATGGGACTTGCAACTCCTTGCAATATCTGATTATGGCTTCGGTCCCTAGAGATTTAATGGCCTTGTGGATAGCACAACAAACCACTAATTCTGGTCTAAGCTAACCATCGTTACACGACGAGCATAGATTTGCATGTAGCTCTTGTGGATAGCACAACAAAGCTACATAGTTCCTCTACCCCGATCATATAGGCATCTAATGCCATGGCCATAGTTTCTCCTCCAAATTAAACAGGCCTTGTGGATAGTACAATAGACCTGCCTAAAGTGATTCGAATCCTATGACTATAACGATGGTGGACCACGCGGTAAGTTCTTAACTACTCGCGTTATGGCTTAGAGTTTAGATGAGGGTATTTAGATAACTTTTATCTTGGTCTCTCCTAGGTGATAGTATATAAACATATCATATATATTTACTAAATACTATACCTGCTTTGATTCATAATCAAACATTAAAAACAATACATCACATACATGTCTAGTGTGGTCATGGATAGTACAGTGAGTTTGACTGGAGCCAACAGTCAAACGCACACACAATCTAACATAACATTTATATCAGATAAACCTGCAAACACATAGGCAAAGGATCTTCATCTTTTCGCCTTTCTGGTTGCAGCTGTGGATCGTCCTCGCTCCTTCCTTGATTGCCTCGATCATATTACATTTAAATTCTAGAATTTACAAGTAAATTGAAGAAGGCCTTATGGCGAGTACAAGAGAGAGGGAGGTAGAAGTACATCGGAGTTCGAGAGAGGGAGAGGTACGCAGACCTCTATTTATTAACAATTAATAAATAACCATACAACCACGATCCACACAATCTATCCATCACATGAATAATTAAATAAGTGCATATTCATGACCACGGTGTGTTTTAAACATTCCACACATGATTCAGCGCATCACATGACTAAAATAAAAGAATTTCAAAATTAAATAATTTTGACTTTCAAAAAGCTAGGATCCAATCAAAATTGGTATTTGAATTTCGAAAACACTTTTAATTAACTTAAGCATGCAATTAAATCAAATTTAAAAACATTAAAGACACATCACATGTGCACACACTCCAAATTAATAATTCTAAATTATTTCATGCCATTAGAACAATTCTAATAATTAAATAATCTAACACTTAGATTAAACTACATTAATAATCTAACAATTAGACTATTAATAACTAATCTAACTCTTAGACTAGTCCATTAAAGTTAATTATCATTTAACACTTAAATTATTAATTAACTCTAATTATTAATTAACTACTAATCTAAATCTTAGATTAGTTAATTTAAAATTAATTATTAACTTAACACTTAAATTAACAAGTAACTTTAATTAATTAATAACTACTAATCTAACTATTAGATTAGATAATTAATGTTAATCATTAATTTAACCCTTAAATTAATAACTAACAATAATAATTAAAGACTACTAATTTAACACTTAAATTAGTCATTTAATGTTAATTACTAATTTAACACTTAAATTAATAACTAACACTAATAAATTAATAATTAGATGAATAAATAATTAATAATATAACATTTAGATTAATAATTGTTAAACACTAATTTAACTCTTAAATTAGTCAATTTAAGATTAATTATTAATTTAACTTTTAAACTAATAACTAATGTTTAATTCAATAATCACTAATTATTAATTAAATAATGATTCAAAAACATTAAGGCCCACTTAATTAAAATAGACGAATAAATTTAAATATCAAAACAATTTTGAAGTTTAAATTAAAAATCAGATTTTAATATTATTAAATGGGCATTGGGTTTTAATTAAAAGAGGTTTTGAGGCTAATGGGCTCAGCCCATTTGGCCGAACCAGGGCTCGGGCCCCTGCTAGGCCTGGGCTCGGGTCAGGTCCAACCAGGGACCCTGCACGGCTGGACCGGCCGGTTGGCCTAGACCATCCCCCCGAACCGCCCGTCCCTAACCTGCAACATCCGACCCCTTTGCACGAACCAGAAACCCTAAAAAGAGGTCGGCGACAGGAGGCGTGGCAGCAGGGGTTCCGACGGCGGTGTTCCGCCCGACGGCCGTCTTCCCAGTGGCGTACGGACCTGCCGGCGCCAGCGATCTCGCCGAAGAGGCTTCCCAAGCTTCTCCCCCACCCGGTTATCCCCTTTATTCAATATTTTTAGGTTTTCTATAAACCGAAAAAGGAGGAAGAACAACCCTACTAAGGAGCCCCTCAGAGCCACACCGGTGAAGGCTGTGACTCCTGGGATGACCTGTGATCCTTCTCTAAGGATCCTGGGTGTAGGCCAACTCTTCCCAACGCTTGGGAGGCCCCGAACGAAGCCACCATTAACCCCCGTTCTACATCGCATGAAAAACTCCGAAAAATCCCCAAAAATCTGACCTTTGCAGAAAATTAATAATCCAATTATTACATGTTCATCGTATAAACACGGATCCAGCAAAGTAGTCGAATACGTGCATGGAATAACACATGGAAACATTAAATCGGAGACCGAAACAGGACGAGAAACAGTGGAACCTGACTCTGATACCACTGTTGGATTCTGGGGTTTCTCCGGATCTCCCGTGCAGCGGAAATAAAATAAAAACTAAGATCCGTTCCCGTTTCAAAAAAATCTAAAAACCGGATTATTAAATAAACGGTTCTTACCGTGTGCCGATTCGAATCCGCAACCGTTCGGTTCCTTGGTTCCGAGGACTATCCGCGCAACTGCAACAATAGAATCAACCTGGTTGACAGTGAGGTACAATACCATCCAGCGATTCAGTCGAATCAGTTCAGTGAACTCATTCTCCAATGAGCACCTACAGATTCGCCTTAGTGTCTCCACACAAGTGACTTATGAGATCAGTCACCCTCATCATATGAGCAAGAGTAATCTGGACTAGTCTAACCGGATATCCGATGTCCTTCTCAAATATCCTCCCACTAGGAACAATTAAGAATATGTGTGTTTAAGTGATCAGTCTAATTAGTATGATCTCATCATAATCTGATCACTACCGCACATATTCACGGACTTCATTATGAGACGATAATTAATGCGATTTACACACAATGAATATTATGCCATTATATTAATAAATGAACGAGATTACAAAGTCAGATTAGCTTGTAGGCCACCTAAGACTAACATGGACAATAAACAAAATTAGTAGTTATGAATGCATGAGTAGCTCCAAGATCAAACACTTTAACATGAACATCATCAATATGGGTGGTACCTTTCAGACAGTTGACAAACTTTTTCAACTTTCTCTTTTGATCATTATATATATGGAGTGCATACTTTCCCAAGTTGGAAAACTTCGCTTCATAATCAGCTATAGACGTAGTGTCTTGCACAAAGTTGAGAAATTCCATCTCCTTCTTGCCTTGAATATGATTAGGAAAATGCTTCTCACATAACACCTCAAGAAACTCCACCCAAGTAGCATGATCAGCAAATACAGTCCTTCATGGAGTTTCACTAGACATCCACTCTCTCCTTCAGCATGAAGGTCCCTAGATTGACCTTCTCTTTCACTAGACAATGAACTATAGCTAACTTCTTCTCCATCTCGCTGAGTCAAGCCTCAACAGTCTTAAGTCGACTCTCCCCCATAAAAGGAGGACAAAGCTTGCTGAATTGTTCCATCATAGCGGTCGCCTTAGGCCCATGGGGTGAGCCTGAGTCTAAAGTGCCTATATGAGCCCCCAAAATGTCTGCATAAAACTACCAAAATCCAAGTTGGCCGGCAATGCGTTGGTCACACTTTGGCCTTGGGACGGAGAAGAACCTCTATGCACCATAGTGCCTTTAGAAGATGGAGGTTGAATGATAGCAACAACAACAAGACGACCATGCCTCAACATATCTTGAGAATCCAAAATACCCAAATAAGCTCTCAAATCCACCAAGTCATTACTTCTAATTCTATCTTAGATCAAAACCCAGCTATCCTACGATTGATACTCATCCTAAGATCCCAAATCCATTGAAAGACAATCCTGGCTTAACAGATCTAATGGTGTAGAACTAAAAATCCTCAAAATTGCTTTGATACCATGTTGTGTAATGCCCCCAAACCCCGTATTTAGTCATATCTGACTTTCGCTAGAATTCGGAGACAGTATAGATGCGGAACATAACATAAACATAACTAAAATGAGAGCATAAGAGTCCACAAGGTAATGAATCATAAAGCCATCCATCACATAAATCCCAAATAATAATAAGCTAAACACAATCCACTAATAGTTTGATAACAATAGTAGTCTCTGGATAATACAAATCATCTCTCACCTTACAGGATCTCGCAATTATATTAAAGAGTCAATTACTGCATCAATCTACTAAAATAAAAAGACTTAAATTGCCACGCTAATTCTTGATCTCAACAAACTCCAAGAAACATCTAATTCTCATAGTTATAATCAAAATCCAACTCTCTGGCCACTTCTCTTGAAAATTTGGTTAGTAAGCTTGATGAGTACAAAACTCAGTAAGCATCATTCCGGACAACAGGCTAAATATATAATAAATGAAAACTCCATGACAGCTAATCATAACGTGGATAATTCACAATACTACATGTAAGTCAAATAAGAGAATAATACACAACAAGGTCTCCCATATATCATACTAAATCAGATATATTTTTTAATAAATTGGAACAAATATGATAGCACATATAACTTATCACGTATATCAAATTTTCTTAAGTTGCTCAAAAACAAACTACTAATCATGAACACATCACACAAATCCTCCAACACATAGGGAGGCCCATATCATATACCATATGGTTTATACTCAAAACAAGAAGCATGTAATCAAGTTATATGCTTCTAATTTCAGATATGAGAGAATTACACAGGACTAATCAAATGATTTAAGATAGATCCAAATTGAACTTATTATGTGCCAAGATTATCATATTTCACATATTAGACGGATAAACATCCTAACCATAACATAAAGGGCTACACATACACATGTACTAGATACCTAGGCAATAGTACTAAGTCTTGGCTACCGTAGAACCAAAGATCAGACATATCCCACTACTATGCCATACTGAAGTTGGTTTCATAGATTTTACCTTTTACCATTGGATTCATATGATGCTATATCCAACAAGGACGTTTACATTAGAATCGAGCCACATATTCTCTTTAAGATGACAATGTCTATATCACACATTATTCAACTTAATTGCACATAAATTACAATAATTAAATTTATTAGATTGCTGAAAATTCATATACCCACATAGCTAATGGTACAATTTACCAAAAGTAATAATATTTAAATGAAAAGAAATATGTTTAAGGTACAACTTATCACTACTACAAATTTTCATGTGAAACAGATAATAACAATTCAAAAATTGTATCTGAAGTGTTTTGAGAATTTTAAAGGATTTTAAGAATTATTTTAAAAATTATCTGACATGAAACCCTATTTTTAAAGATGAAACACACTATTTACTGAAATAAATATCAAATATATTCAGAAATTAACGAAACATGGCAGACATGATAAAAACATCATATTGATCATGTCTGCAAAGTTTCACAATTTTCTAAATCCATTTGACCCAAATCTAATCTCAATGTTTAGATCTGATTTAATGTTACACAGATCACAGTGCGACAGGTCTAAATTAAATAGCAAAATAAAGATTAAACAGAGTCCAAAAATTACCAAAATTTACAGGCATAAACTACACATTAGAGAAATAGTGTTCAGAATTTCAAAGCATTTGGACCAGAGAGGAAGGAGATATACCTGGTCGAACTTGAGACTAAAATCTGGAAAACACCTAGACAAGCAGCAACCCGATGCATGTAGAGGACAGTAGAAAACTCAAACTTTTTTAAACATTCCATGAACTCCATTTAAAAAACAATTGATTGCACATGAAATTTTAGAGCCTTTCACCGAAGATTAACTTTTGAAATCTTAAAAATTATCAGAATTTTCTATAGATACAAAATATCCATTTGGGAGGATAATCATCGCCTACCTCTTCCTCAAACATGAATTCCACTAAAGAAACTCGAATCCCCTCACAAAATCAGCCTTCCAATGGATCTCTCACGTCCTCCATAGCTACTAGAAGGTGAGAAAATCAATCAAACATGAGTCTTCTTCAAGAGCAATCCATATCCTCCTCTCTTTCATAAAAAATACAAACAAAACTCACCTTTCTCCAAGTAGTGAGACCCCTGTACCACTTTGATTGGAGAATAGGAGAAGAATAAGGGCGAATAAGGGGAGAATAAGCTTAATTTTACTTTGACAAGCGGAATAGCTTATACCGGTGCAGAATAACGTATTTGGAGAATAAGGAGAATAAGTCATCCCACCTTAGACCTAAGAATTACTTATTCTTCTTATTCCATCAGCGGGCCCCACAAAATTATCAAACTGAAACATCTCTTATTTTAGTATACACCATTCCGTGAGTGGGCCCCACGTAATAACTTATTATGCAAATAAAGTGGAGTAAGGTTTAACCACACCCCCAAGCATCTATAAATAGTCTTAATCTCAAGTTTTAACCTTGGTTGGCGTCTACAAACCCCTTTGGGAGGGACTTAATCCTACTCTCCAATAACCACTAGAAATCTTACTTGAAATCAGACTCCGTTCATGCCCCCTTGTCAAATCTGTTAATTCAATTATTAGGCCTACTAAACAATAGAATTAGCAAAACTGGTTTGCTACAAAGTCATAGGTATTTGGATTCTCTTTCCAACGGTACTAACCATGCCTAAATTCGAGTTTTTTATTAAAATTATGGCCGATTTACTAAACTGTTATCTTGGGTACTCGAACCCAAAAAACCCACTCGCTTAAGGGGCCAAGCCCACCTATCAATTTAAGTTAATAGGCTAATCTATATAGATGAATATAGTCAATTACACTCTCTAATATTATTATGATTATTTATTAATTATAAATCTACTAGATATTGCAAATGTCATCAACCAGAAACTTGCTGACAAACCATCAAACGACAAAAATTGAGGATTTCATGAAGGTCTTTCAAAAATTTGTCAAGAAAATCTGAGTTTCTTCTTGGAAATTGGATCTTTAAACATCTTGAATTCATTTTGAGGAATCTTAAAATAATATAAAAGTATAAACTAATCATACTTAGGATTATCTGTCTATCTTTTAACAAAAGATCGGATCTATATGGCTTGTAGGGTTTTCTTCACACACGTCCATGAATCCCCCTAACTTTTCGTCTCTGTTATCTCTTTCCCACGTCATCTAAATCACCTAAAAGAAGTTTACAGGGTCAAAAACCATCCTCCCATGAGCTGGAATGCTTTCTCTCTCTCTTTCTCTGATGAATAATATGAATACCTACCCCTTCAAGCAAAGGTGCGGCTAGGATTTGTGGTACACAAATTTGGGTGGTTTAAATAGTTGTTTCTTTATCTCCCAAAAATTTTTATACTCTCACTACCTTGCTTGGTCGGTGTTGCCATAGGAGAGAGCTTCCCTCCTTGGGAACGTTGAATCCGAGGAGAGTTTGGACTCCTTCCCGCAGGTTGCACTTTCCACAACTGATCATTGACATTTTAACCTCTAAAATATTTGAATTAGGAAAAATATCTTCTACAAAGTTATATATCTCAGAATTCCCATTACAACGTAAGGTTGTACAAATTGGAGTTTTCTACCGGGCAATATCAATAAAATACCATAATAGTTTCCTATGTATCTAAACCCAGTCCTCTAACTAAGTTAGTAGGGGTCCAATTAACTTAAAAGGGCTAATGGGCTTTCTTAATTAGGATAATTAGATTAAATTAAAATTACTTATGGTCTATAAAGGTTCATGGTATAACAATAGTTGAGAATTAAAAAGAAACACTCTAAGTACAATGAGTAAAAAAAAAGTAAATTGTGCATTAGGAATAGATCTATACTGAAAAGGGAGTGGTAGAGAGCATTATGCATGATCTGTATGCTTTTTCAACATTCAATACCCTTAAGTCTTATGCCACAATGAGAAACCATGGGAGAAATAAGGTTCCACAAGCCTCCATTCTTTTCTCTTTTCCTTGAGTACTACTTTTTTACGCATTCATTGATTTAATGTGCCTTGATGTGCCTTGTTTGAAAGACATTTTTTTTTTCATTTACATTTTATTGAATTTAGTTCTATTCCTTCCATTGTGAAGAAAAACGTCTTTTTTTGCCATCAATTGTCAAGATAGGTTAGCTAGAGGCCTTAAAGACCTAGTGGGGAGATCCTCTTATAAGTGAGAAGTGGAAGAGATACAATTTCAAACCTGGGTTAGTAGTAAGTTACATCAGATCAATCAGCAATGTATATATTTGAATAACAAGTGAAATCTCAGGCTTACCTGTGGATTGGATGCAGGCCCAAGAAAAAAATGGCCAAACTAAGATAAAACTACTACATTTTATTGAGGTGCGATTGATTGTTTCCTTTAATACATATTTTAAATTATCTACTCTAATTAAGTAGTTTGGTTTTGCTTACATTAGTAGATGAGTTATCTTAAAATTTTAACTCAATCAAATCCCCTTCCAAGACTTAGTTGGGACAACATGAAATACAACTATATGCTTAAGCTTTATGTTTTATATGCTAGAAGTTATCTATGCCATATATAACTTACATGCTAGGCATACGTAAGTATTAAAACATGAGTTTTGTTATGAAAGCATGCACATGAAGCTATAAAATCCTATCAATTTCAGATTTAAAATTAAAATTTTTAAATAAATATAAATGTACAATATGATTTGACAGTATGTTGATATTTCTTTATCTTCCTTGCCATATGATATATATGTTTAGAACATTAAATTCTTTTCCCTCACATGAATATGTTTAGTGTGATTCATGAATTCCATTATATAATAAGCAGTGTACCGGGTTTTGATGTAGTGTCATAATGCTCATTTTGTTTTTTAAGTACTTGTCAAGATAGACTTGATTATTCTTAGCATACATAGCTTATTTTCCTTTAGTAAGTTTGCATTTTAGAAATGTTGTAATTTTTGGAACTTGTGAGTTAATATTATACTAGTAGAAATCGTAGTATTAGCGACGACTTAATGACGATGGTTATAAAAGTCATCGTGAATAATATTATTAGCGACAGTTATAGAAAAATCATCGCCATTATAATATTATTTGTGACGGCTAAATAAAATCGTTGTGAATTAGACTATTTGCGACGGCTATTAAGAAAGCCATCATGAATTATTAGTGACTGTTGAAAGGTCATCCGTCACTATTACAATATTATTCGGACAGCTAAAAAAAGTCATCGCGAATAATATTATTCGTGACAGCTAATAAGAAAGCTATGGTGTAATATTATTCGCGACAGTTGAAATGCCATCCATCGCTATATAATATTGTTAGCGACAACTATAAAAAAGCCGTCACTATTGTAATATTATTCGCGATGAGTAAAAAAAATCGTCACGAATAATATTAGCTACAGTTGAAATGCCATCTGGCGCCATTATAATATTATTAGTGACGGCTACAGAAAAGTCGTCGCTATTATAATATTATTCGCGACGACTAAAAATAGCCGTAGCCGTCACGAATAATATTATTAACAACGGTTGAAATGTCATCCATCACTATTATAATATTAATAGCAATAGCTATAGAAAAGCCGTTGTTATTATAATATTATTAGCGACGGTTGCATAAAAATTGTTACTAATAATAGTACTAATTGCGATGGCTATTTCAGCTGTCGCTAATAAATTTTATAGATTAATTTATATTTAATACGCTTATAGTTAATATTGTACTAATGTTAGTTATAAAGTATAATTACAATATTTGACTTAATATTTATCATATAATTCTAATAATATAACTAATATAACTTATAAGTAATATTTATTGTATTAGTTATAGTTAGATATAACTTCTACTTAATAAACCGTATAATTAACTTACTATACTATAGTTAAATATATAATATAGTTATGTAATTAAGTATGTAAAATATTATCTAAGTATATTATAAATGTAGTCACACTAAGTAAATATATAATATAAATATAGTTAAATATACTTAACTAAGTATATTAGTTAACTTAAATATATTAGTTACAGTTATATAATTAAATAATTTTATAACTTAAATAACAGACTTGACTAATTAAGTATTTAACTAATTACTTAAATATTGTAGTTAGGGGTAATTCTGTCAGCCAGTTTTTTTATGAGTTTATTTTCGTTTTTTCTTCTTGTGTGTGAGTGGTTGGGGTCTATTATGTGTTTTATTGGAGCAAGGGTATTCTTGTCCTTACCTAATTAATTGTAAACCCTTTTCACTCAAGATATAAAAGAGGGAGGGCAATGGTCTGTTTGGGACTGCCACAGCCTCTAGTTCAGTTCTCTCTCCCTCTCGGTTATCTACATGGTATCAGAGCAGGTTGGACCTTCCTAAGGCTTCTTTTGCTCTGGTTGGTCCTCTCTTAGGAGCTTTTCCTACAGGCCGGTCATCCTCCTGCCCTGTCTGGTGGCCCTAGGACATTCAAGACTTGGCAGGCCCCCTCCTACCCCCTGTTTTGATGATTCTAGGGCACCTAGGAGCAGGCCGGTCCTTTCCTCTGCCCCGGTGCTTGGTGGTAGACCTAGGAGCAGGCCGGTCCTCCCTATTTTCCTTGTTTTTGATCATAAGGAGGCCGGTCCCTCCCTAAGTATTTTTTTCTGCCCTATTAGTGGTCTGTTCAGCAGATTCGGCCCCTTCTTTGCTCTTGTTTTTGCCCTGTTGGTGGTCCTAGGGCACCAAAGAGCAGGTCGGTACCCCCTCTTGTCCCGTTGGTGGTTCGTGGCCTATGGTACTCTATTTTTTCTCCAACCAAGTGCTCTATTTGGAGTGTGAGCAGGGGTTATACCATATGTCCAGCAGGTTTGGTCCTCCCTATGCAACAAGGGGCTGGGCCGGGTGGCTATTTGTAAGTGTTAGGTGCTCCCTTTTTACCCCAGGAGCAAGCTGGTGCCTGATGGAGTTGTTTTCTTGGTGGGAGTCACCTGCACCTCCTATTATCTCGTATGGGGCTTTCATGGAGTCTTCTACGACCAGCAGTTCTGATTAAGAAGCTGATTCCTCCCTGATGCATCCTACTAGCTCTTCATCGATTAAGCACCACCTGCTTGCTATGCAAATGACTTCAGTGAATCTTACAGAGACCAATTACCGACTCTGGTCTGTCTATGCCCGTATTTTTCTTAGAGGACGAGGTAAAACATGTTATATTGATGGTAGAACCAAGGAACTAGCATATGAGGATCTCACCTATGCTAGGTGGGAGTAGGAGAACTACTTGGTTATGGGATGGATTCTCAACTCTGTAAGTCCAGAGATTCAACAGCTAATGATGATGAAGAGGGTAGCAAGGGAGATGTGGGATATTCTGAACTTAATGTATGGCCAAAAGCAGGATATCTCTCGCATATATCAATTGACAACTGATATACAGGAGTTGAAACAGGGTAATATTAGCATTAGCACTTACTTTGGTTTGCTAAAAAGTATGTGGGAAGAGTTGGACTACTACTCTGCATATAGTTGGACTTGTATTGAAGATCAGAGGATCTATTTACAACATGTGGAGCGGAATTGCATCTTCAAGTTTCTTGTTGGTCTCACCTCTGAGTATGAGAGCTTAAGAGCTCACATACTTAGTATTGACCCCCTGCCATCCTTTGAACAAGTATATCACAAGGTGCTGCAAGAGGAGGGGCGAAAGAAGGCAATGAGTAGTGGTATTGTCACAGCAGGTAACCGCGATGTTATTAAGTCATCTGTACTTGCTAGTGCCTATTCCAAACCTGTAAAGAGTGATAGTGGTCAGGGAAAGGAGAAAGGCAAGATAGGAAGACACTACTCTCATTGTGGGAAGCACAACCACAATATAGACAAGTGTTGGGACCTTTATCCTGATAAGAAGCCACTAAAATTCAAAAATTCTAAGAGCGGACAACAAGCAAAGAGCAATGTAGCCTTTAATCAAAACCCAGGTGACCCTTCCAGACCCTCTCTGGATGGTAAAAACCGCGTGGTTAGTATAAAACATAGCGAATGGGATGAGCAGGCCAAGCTGCTACTAACCCTAGCCGCCCCTCCTCTGTTTCTCTCTCTCTCTGGCGTCCAGACAGATCCAGATCTGTTCCGCCGCTTCTCTGAATCCCGTTCGACGGGAAATCGTCCGCACGCTGCGGCGATCGTTGCGGCGACCGGCGGAGGTTTCGTGGGCTGCGAAGAACGAGGAACGTGAGGATATCCGTCGCGAGGAGGATTGCGTGGACTTCGCTAGAGGCCGAGCGCTTGCGCAGCTTGCGGTGTCGTACCGACGGAACCGAACGGTTGCGGATTCGAATCCGCACACGGTGAGAACTTCGATTATCCGATAATCGATTTTAGTTTTTCGAAACGGAAAAACGGATCGCTATTTTATTTTATTTTCCGCTACGTGAGCGATCCAGACAAACCCGAGAAAACTCCAACAGTGGTATCAGAGCCAGGTTCCACTGTTTCTCGTCCCGTTTGGGTCTCCGATTTAGTAATTCCGTGTATTATTCCATGCATATAATCCGATTATAGTGCTAGAAAAATGTTCATGAGATGAACACGAATAATCAGATTATTTTTCTTCTATTTTCGAATTTTTATTTTGGGATTTAGTGCTCTCCGTGAAACGAAGAACAACGATGTTCAGGCGGCTTCGTTCGGGTACCCCAATCGTTGGGGAGGTGGATCGGCATCCCAGATCATCCCGGGGATGTCTCCGGTCACCACCGGACCTGCAACCGACACCAGAGTAGCCTTGAAGAGCTGCTTAACGGACCTTTGATGTATTCTTTTCGGTTTGAAAAACCAGAAAAATAGGGGGGCATGAAAACTAGTTTTATTTAGGGGCTTGGGCTGGCCGAACCTCTGCCCCACCGACGCCGGGCAGGTCGCCGGCGCCGGGGGCGTCGCCAGCGGCACCTGGGCGCTCGCCGCCGGCGACCTGCCACACCTGCCGCCGCCGCCACCTGCAACTGCCTTTTAGGTTTAGGGTTCCTATTGGGGGCTCGTCAGATGGGGAAGGGAGGGGGTCGGACCGGCCTGCTGGGCGGGCCGGACCAGGCCTGGCCGGGCCTGACTCTGTCAGCCCGAGCCATGAGCCAGGGCTGCTTGGTTCGGACCATGCCAGGCCCATGGCTCAGGTAAAGGCCGAACCCAGGCCCTGCCAGGGACTCAGCCCAGGTTCGACCCTAGTGGGCTGAGTCAACTAAATCCCTTCATCCCTTTTTTAATTAAACCCTTTATCTATTTAAACCCCTAAAACCCTATAAGCCTAATTAAAATTAAATTGGAGTTTAATTTAAATTCAAAAATATTTTGAAAATTAAACTATTATTCAATTTTCTTTTATTAGGCATTAATGATTATGAATCATTATAGTTAACAAAGTGTTGTTAATTAATTTGAATTAATTATTAATTTAAGTGTTAAATTAATAATTAATTTTGATTGGCTAGTTTAAGAGTTAAATTAGTAATTAGTAGTTAATTTGAATTAATTGTTAATTTATGTGTTAACTTAACAATTAATTTTAATTAACTAATCTAATTGGTTTAATTATGCATTATTAATTTGCTTTAATGTTAATTGATAATTTAAGAGTTAAATTATTGATTAATGTTAATAAACTGGTCTAAGAGTTAGATTAGTATTTAATAATTAATTTGTGTTAATTACTAGTTTAAGAGTTAAATTAGTCATTAATATTAATTAATTAATTATTCTAAGAGTTAGATTAATTACTTATTAATTTGTTAGTGTTAATTATTGATTTAAAGGTTAAATCAATAATTAACATTAATTGACTAATCTAAGTGTTAGGTTAGTAGTTAATAATTAATTTAGTTGATTATTAATTTAAGTGTTAAATTATTAATTAACTTTATTGGATTAATCTAAGAGTTAGATTAGTCTTTAATAGTCTAATTGTTAGATTATTAATGGGGTTTAATCTAAGTGTTAGATTATTAGAATTGTTCTAATTTGCGTAGAATAATATGGAATTATTAATTTGGAGTGTGTGCGCATGTGATGTGTGTTTAATGCTTTTAAATTTTTATTCAATTGCATGTTAAGTTAATAAAATGAGTTTTCGAAATTCAAATACCAATTTTGATTAGATCCCAGCTTTTTGAAAGTCAAAGTTATTTATTTTTTAAAACTCTTTTATTTTAGCCATGTGATGTGCTGAATCATGTGTGGGATGTTTAAAACATACCGTGGTCACGGATATGTACTTATTTAATTGTTCATGTGATGAATGATGTGTTTGTGTGGATCGTAGATGAATGACGGATATTTATTAATTGTTAATAAATAGAGATCTGCGTATCTCTCCCTCTCTCATTCTCTGATGTATTTCTACCTCCCTCACTCTTATACTCGCCATAAGGCCTTCTTCAATTTACCTGTAAATTCTAGAATTTATTGTAATATGATCGAGGCAACCGAGGAAGGAACGAGGACGATCCACAACTGCAACCAGGAAGGCGAAAAGATGAAGATCCATTGCCTATGTGTTTGCAGGTTTATCTAATGTAAATGTTATGTTAGATTGTGTGTGCGTTTGATTGTTGGCTCCAGTCAAACCCACTGTGTTATCCATGACCACACTAGACATGTATGTGATGCATTGTTTTTCTTTTGATAATGAATCAAAGCAGGTATAGTATTTAGTAAATATATACGATATATTTATATACTATCACCTAGGAGAGACCAAGATAAAAGTTATCTAAATACCCTCAGATAAACTCTAAGCCGTAACACGAGTAGTTAAGAACTTACCATGTGGTCCACCATCGTTATAGTTATAGGATTCGAATCACTTTAGACAGGTTTGTTGTGCTATCCACAAGGCCTGTTTAATTGGGAGGAGAAACTGTGGCTATGGCATTAGATACCTATAGATCGAGGTAGAGGAACCATGTAGCTTTGTTGTGCTATCCACAAGGGCTGCATGCAAATCTATGCTCGTCGCGTAATGATGGTTAGCTTAGACCAGAATTAATGGTTTGTTGTGCTATCCACAAGGCCATTAAATCTCTGGGGACGGAAGCCATGATCAGATATTGCAAGGAGTTGCAAGTCCCATGAGTTGGGTGCTCTTTGATTGTATTACAGTTTGTTGTGTTATCCACAAGGCTGTAGTGCATGTCATTGAGATTCTAATCTCCACTAGGAGACTATCGGCGTCTCCCGTTCTGTACAACTGAGGGTTATACAGTCCGTTGAAAATTAGTGGGAGTTAAACTTGAACAAAAGACCATGTCTTGTTTTAAATTTTAATAATTGAACATATGCTAAATAGATTTTACTTATCTCCTGTAGGGAATTATGTCGTCGAATAACCCACTCCGTGGCATACTTGATGCCGTTTTGACTTACCTGATCTACTCGGATTGGTTCAGAAATCTGAAGAATGTCTTCAGATCTGAGCACATTGAATTTGTCCCTGGAGCTGATCCTCCTGCTGAATCGGCATTGGATGCCCCTAAAGCAGAGATGATAGCTAACGATAAAAGATCGAAGGACAAAGGCAAAAAGTAGTGAAGGGTGACTGCTTCTACTATAAGCAGTATGGTCACTGGAAAAGGAACTGCAAAGAGTTCCTTCATGATAAAGCTCATGGAAAGGTGAAGCTGTCTGAAACTTCATATATCTATATGATAGATATCAACTTGTCAGTTAGAGATTCCACATCTTGGGTATTAGATACCGGATGTGCTTCTCATATATGTCATGATGCACAGATACTAACAAGTAAGCGCAAGTTGAGATAAGGCGAGGTAGAATTGAGGCTAGGAAACGGCACAAAAGTTGCGGCGATTGCTGTTGGGACAGCAAACCTCAGGTTTCCATTAGGAGACGCCTTACTTTTAGAAGATTGTTATTATGTTCCTAGGATAATAAAGAACATCATATCAATATCTTGTTTGGACAAGATAGGATATAGGTTGACTATTGAGAGTAGAAGTTGTTCGATTTATTATGGTAATAAATCAATCGCTTCAGCATCTTTAGTCAACGGTCTATATCTATTAGATGTTTCTTATTACAATCTTCATATTGATAATGCTCTTAAGAAGAGTAAGAATTGTATGAACCAAGCCTACATGTGGCATTGTAGACTTGGGCACATTGGCGAAAGCAGGTTGCTAAAGTTGCACAAGCATGGTTATTTAACAGCATTCGATTATGAATTATTTGCAACATGTGAATCCTGCCTTATGAAAAAGATGACAAAATTTCCATTTACTGGACATGGAGAACGTGCCAAGGACATTTTGGAACTAATACATTCAGATGTATGTGGTCCAATGTCCACCCAAGCCAAAGGTGGCTTTTCTTACTTCATTATGTTCACCGATGACTTCTCAAGATTCGGCTATGTGTACTTAATGAAGTACAAGTCGAAAGCATTTGAGAAGTTCAAGGAGTTCAAGAATGAGGTAGAAAAGCAGTTAGGAAAGAGTATTAAAACTCTTCGATCAGATCGAGGAGGAGAATACTTGAGTACTAATTTCAGACAATTCTTAAAGGATAATGGTATCATTTCTCAGCTGACCCCTCCATATACACCACAAATGAATGGTGTATCGGAAAGGAGGAATCGCACCTTGTTGGACATGGTGCGATCCATGATGAGCTTTTCGGGATTACCAATGTCCTTCTGGAGGTATGCTCTAGAGTCAGCAGCATACCTACTGAACAAAGTACCCAGCAAGTCTGTGGCCTCTACTCCATATGAGATATGGAAAGGTAGGAAACCAGAATTTAAACATGTTAAAGTCTGGGATTGTCCTGCTCATGTAAAGAGGCATGAACCAGACAAGCTGGAATCACGAACTGATAAATGCAGGTTTGTGGGATATCCAAAGGAAACCTTTGGATACTATTTTTACCATCCTGGTGAACAAAAGGTGTTTGTCGCTAGGAAAGCTGTCTTCCTGGAACAGGAATACCTTCTCCAGGAGGACAGTGGGAGTAAAATAGTACTGGAAGAGGTTCTAGATCCCTAAACAGCTACATTATCATCAGATGAGATATCAGTTCCTGAATCTGTTCAGGTAGACACTGATGAGCCTCGTAGATCTGGTAGAGTACCTAGACTGCCCGAACGATATGTGGGACATATTGCTGAAGGTGAGTCTAAGGTAGAATATAATGAGGATGATGATCCTAAAACTTACCAGGAGGCTATAGAAGGTACATAAGCCAGGAAATGGCGAGAAGCCATGAACTCAGAAATCCAGTCCATGTACACCAACCAAGTTTGGAACTTGGAGGACTTGCCCGAGGGTATTGTACCCATCGGTTGCAAGTGGATCTTTCAAAGAAAGATCGGTGCTGATGGACGGATCGACACTTATAAGGCAAGGTTGGTGGCAAAGGGATATCGTCAAAGGCAAGGAATTGACTATGACGAAACTTTCTCACCAGTTGCCATGATAAAGTCGATCAGAGTTCTGCTCGCCATTGCTGCACATTTTGATTATGAAATCTGGCAGATGGATGTAAAGACTGCCTTCCTCAATGGTAACCTTGAGGAAGAGGTATATATGATACAATCAGAATGTTTCACATCCAAAGAATCTCCAGATAAAGTGTGCAAGCTTCAGAAGTCCATTTATAGGCTGAAGCAGACTTCCCAGAGCTGGAACATAAGATTTGACGAGGCTGTCAAGTCTTATGAATTCATTAAGAATGAAGATGAGCCTTGTGTGTACACGAAGACCAGTGGGAGTGCAGTCACTTTTCTAGTTCTTTACGTAGACGACATATTACTCATTGGGAATGATATAGCTATGATGTCATCAGTAAAGATCTGGCTATCGAAAAACTTCTCCATGAAGGATTTGGGAGAAGCATCCTACGTGTTGGGAATACGGATCTATAAAGATAGATCAAAGAAGATGCTTGGAATGACCCAATCCTTGTACATAGATACCATAATCAAAAGGTTTGGCATGAAAAATTCCAAGAGAGGTCTCATACCGATGAGACATGGAATTAGTCTCTCAAAAGAGCAATCTCCTAAGACTCCTGATGAGAGGGCATTCATGGATAGAATACCCTATGCCTCTGCCATAGGATCTATCATGTATGCCATGCTATGTACACGGCCTGATGTTGCATTTGCTCTAAGTGTTACGAGAAGATTTCAGGCTGATCTAGGCGAAGAGCACTGGAAGGCAGTGAAATGTATCCTTAAGTACTTGAGAAGAACTAAGGATATGTTTCTTGTCTATGGAGGAGGTGACTTGAAACTACGAAGCTTTACTGACTCGAGTTTTTCGTCAGATCCAGATGATAGCAAGTCAACATCTGGATTCGTGTTTACTTTGAATGGAGGCGCAGTGTGCTGGAAGAGTTCTAAGCAAGTAACCACTGCAGATTCGACGACTGAAGCTGAGTACATCGCTGCAGCTGAAGCCGCAAAGGAAGCAGTGTGGTTGAAGAAATTCATCACCGACCTCGGCGTAGTTCCCAGCATCTCTGAGCCTGTTCCACTGTTGTGCGACAACAATGGAGCCATTGCGCAAGCGAAAGAGCCACAGTCTCATCAGAAATCGAAGCATATTCTGAGGCGCTTTCACCTTATCAGAGAGTTCATATCCAGAGGAGATGTAGTAGTGGAGAGAGTTCCATCCGTCGACAATGTAGCAGATCTACTGACAAAGCCGTTGGCTCAAATTGTGTTTGAGCGTCACCTAGAGTCTATAGGCTTATTGTATAAAGGTGATTGGCTTTAGTCCAAGTGGGAGATTGTTAGTTTTAGGTGGCCTACAAGCCAATCTGACTATGTAAATCTCGTTCATTTATTAATATAATGGCATAATATTCATTATGTCTAAATCGCATTAATTATCGTTTCATAATGAAGTCCATGAATATGTGCTATAGTGATCAGATTATAATGAGATCATACTAATGAGACTGATCACTTAAATACACATATTCTTAATCGTTCCTAGTCGGAGGATATCCGAGAAGGACATCGGATATCCGGTTAGACTAGTACATATTACTCCTGCTCATATGATGAGGGTGATTGATCTCACAAGTCACTTGTGTGGAGACACTAAGACGAATCTGTAGGTGCTCATTGGAGAATGAGTTCACTGAACTGATCCGACTGAATTGCTGGATGGTATTGTACCTCACTGTCAACCAGCTTGATTCTATTGTCGCAGTTGCATGGATGGTCCTCGGACCTGAGACACCAAGGACACCTTGTCGGTGGACTTCTGTGCTTTGACTTGGATTTACGAATCTCTAACCACGGGATTCTAATACGCCAAGGATTGGGTACAGCGGAATACCGTCGAAGGGACTTGTGTGTCAATAAGGAATCATTCGCTCTCGGTGCTTAGATAGAGAATGCTCTAGGAAGGATGCGCGAAAATCCCTGGCCAGGGCGAACGATAATATCGAGAAAGGAGTTTTCCGATATTCATCAGCGGCATCCAATCCAAGTGAGTCGACCGGTTAGGGTTTGACAGCTCGCCATACCCAGAGTTGACTCGAGACCATTATACGAATGAAGGATTATATCCACGCGGTAACTGTCGGCGGAAAGGTTCCAAGAGAGGGTTACTTAACCTCAATACCTTCCGGGTTCACGCGGTGTTGCTTGGCACCCAACGTGATCGGAGGCCCGGTCGAATTCGATGTGCGACATTAATTCGATTGATTAATTAATTAATAAAGGGTTATTAATTGATTAATAAAGCCAGTGAGGAGTCACTGGGCTTGTTGGGCTATTAACTGGACTGGTACTTGGGCCTAAAGGGTCACACGCAAATGATTCTCAAGGCGATGGATAAATAAGTGGGTTTTATATAAACCGGGGATTTTTATGAAAAACCGCGCGGTTAGTATAAAACATAGCGAACGGGCTGAGCAGGCCAAGCTGTTGCTAACCCTAGCCACCCCTCCTCTGTTTCTCTCTCTCTCTGGCGTCCAGACAGATCCAGATTTGTTCCGCCGCTTCTCCGAATCCCGTTCGACGGGAAATCGTCCGCGCGCTGCAGCGATCGTTGCGGCGACCGGTGTAGACACGCTAATTTTGACGTCATTTCGAGTAAATTTCATATCATACAATAATGCCTCGAAATGGTCTGATAATTAATCATTAATTAATTTTTATTAATCTTTTTAAGTGTCGGGTTTAACAGATGTGTTTAAGTTAATCAATTAAATTGATTTTAGCTCAAATTTGAGTTAAAATATGAAGAATTCTAAAAGACGTCAACCTGTGTGGGCGCCATTTAGACTTTATTCTTATTTTAGCGATTAAATTTGAATTTTAATTAATTAATTAATTAACTAAAAGGCGTCTGGTAATGTCGACGCGTTTTAAGTTTCCTAAGTGATTTTAACTTCCCCTCCGGATGTTTATCCTTATCTTAATTAGGCTAAAAGACGTCTATACAGGTGGACGCGTTTTAGCTAATAAAGATAAAGATAAGTTTTCCCGGATATTTATCCTTATCTTAATTAATCTGAAAGGCGTCAGCCATTGTGGACGCGTTTTAGATAATTACAGATAAAGATGAATTAATCAGTATTTATCTGTCGGTTAAGATGGATAAATTCGGGATTTTTCTATGTTAATCTCGAACGCAAGAAATGCCTATAAATACCTTGCATGTTGAAGAGTTAAAAAAAAAAAAAAAAAAAAAGAGTTGAAGTCCATTAAGAGAGAGCATTATTATAGCAAGTTGAAGATCGAAGCAACAACGTCGGAACGCCGGAGCGCTGCCATTTCCAGAAGTCGGCGTCCTTTCAAGATCTTCATCCTTTCAAAGCTTCAACCGATTGGGCATAAGTTTTTTCATTACTGCATTTGCATTTTCATCTTCATTAATTTCATTCTTCATTCACTTCATGCAAACACACACCACAGCATAATTTTTCAAAACTTACTTGATTAAAGGGGTTTCAAAGCCACTCAACAAGTAAGTTTGATGTTCAATCATATATCCAAAATCATGATTAGTTCAGATATTGCTTCTACTTAAATTCTCATCATCATTGTTTCTTCATTTTCTGTTTCTGTTTCTGCTGCACTCAACAACAACGAGAGATTCAAAAGGGGAAATCAAGCACAAAGCCAGAAAGACTTCTGGACGATCCTCAACCTCAAATTCAACAGCAAGAACAAGAAGCAAAGAAAGGGCTCTCTTTCTTCAGCCGGTTGAGGAAGGGGAACCAAGGACTCAATCTTCCGCGTTAGAACAGGTAAGCGATCATATCTCTTTTGAAACTCTTTTTAATTAAAAGTTTCTGGCGATCACTGCACTTAGTTGTTATTTTTAATAGGTTAGTTTACACTAAACAACATAGATTTTTCATGTTAATCACACGGTCATTCTAAGCACCTACAGCTTTTTTGGCGATCACGGTGGGACTTGGTCTCGCCATCTTTTAAGTTTTTTTGTTCTTGCTATCATCAACCGGGCACCCACGGTGCACCACCTGTGTCTTTCGACACGTCCTCACCAATTGGTGAGTGTTTTAGTTTAATCAATTTCCCTCGTGCACCACGTGCACACCCCAGTGGCAAGATCTTGCCCTCCCTTTGATTAATTCAAAAAGCTGTTTTTGTGATAAAAATGATGTGTGATTGATTGTTTTTCTAGTTGTTTAGTTAGTAAATCATCCTGTTTAAAATCTGGAACTAAAAATTTTTGCATGAGTCGATTGTTTACTGCTTTTTATCTTGTTTGAGGAGGATTCAACCCAAAAAATCCTCCTGGAAAACTGTTTCTGCGAACTGAAAAGCGTCCAGGATAGCTGACGCGTTTCAAACCGCGTCAACACCACTAGACGCCTTTCAGGCTTCACAGTTTCTCTGCTGTCTGCATCTGCTTCTGCGAAAAATTAAGTTCTGTTTTGAATAGCGTCGACGACTATCGACGCGATTCAGACAGTTTCTTAATTTTTTCAGTTTCCAGATTTCTGTGTTTTAAGTGCTAGCTACCCATTATTATTAAGCATTAGGGGCCATCCAGGCCGTAGGACATACGCATTGAGGCGAATACCCTCCTTTTCTTAGGAACACATTACTTAATGTCAGCAACTCTCTCTGATTGGGTTGGGCCCTTGATCAGACTAGAGAAGTTGACGTTGAGACCTCCATAAGTCCCCAAAATCAAGGTATTCCTCCTTGATCATCGGGCTGGTTGTACCAATTGAAGTCCTGGTTAGATTCTGAAAGCGTTGTGAGAGAAAGCCCTAGAGAATAACGGTGGAAATTGAACTGAAACTAGGATCCTTTCCTTGAGAGAATTTGAGGTTTAATTGAATCCAAATAACTCAACAAGGAACCCTAAAATCACGTTAAACATCCGCTTGTTTGATTAATCTCTGTGCAACTTGTTTGTCAAATCTTTGAAGAAAAAGAATCTAACATCATGTTGCTACGATCAGGTAGGGACTTGAGTGTGGCTCCAGACGCCATGGTTAATTACGAGGGAGATGCTAATGCCCCTCGGGATTCTGAATACAACTATGAGAGTGGGAGAGATGCTGATGCCTCCCGTAGTTCTATCCCCGTTCCATATCGTCTAGATGAGAATGTTCGAACACCTCTTTTGCATCCACGTGATCAATATCCTGATCCTCCTACGCATGAGTATGCGATTCCTAATCCTGATCTGGAGGGAGACATGAATCAGAATGATCCCTCATCCTCTGATCCTACGGATCTCATCAATGCCCTGGGAGTTCTTGCCTCCCGTCTGGACCCTCAGCAGTTTGAGGCGATCCAGTCTATTTTGAAGGGGAAGGCACCCATGCAGCCTGCCGAGCCGAACCCTGTGGCTCCCCCTGTTGTTCCTCAGCAACCTTCTTTTCCTCCTCCTTATATCCATCAGGCCGTGGAGGGCCTTCATATTACTTCTCGGCCAGCTGGGCCGCAGCTTTCATCATCTAGGCAACCGGCTAGACCGCAAACGCCTGCTTATCAAAATGCCCTCGGGCATGGCGGAAGCTCTGCCGGACCTCCCCTCTATTGTCCACCCTGTCCAACGTACTCTAGGCAGCAGGCCTACCAAGTACCTCCTCCTCCTCCTCCTCCCCAGGTAGATCTGACCACACAAACGCTGCTGGCCAAAATGGAGCGTATGGATGAGCAATTTAATAACCTCCAGAAAATGATGGGGGTCAAAGTTGTGCCAGAGATCAGTCTACCGAGCCTGCCAGTATTCCATCTGCCACCCTCTGAAATGCCAGTGTACCGAAAGTACAACGGTACTGGTAACCCCTTCACACATCTGAAGGAGTTCATGTATGAATCTTCTTTCTGGCAGAACGACAAGAGGTCGTTGGCCTTCTTGTTCAGGAGATCTCTAGAGGGACCAGCCCTCGAGTGGTTCTTTTCCTTGGAACCCTCAGAAGTAGAGGATTACGGTATCGTTTCACGCAAATTTATTCAACGATACCAGGACAGAGTTGCACCCTCCTTGTCTATCACGGACCTCATTGCAGAAAAGATGAAACCTGATGAGGAGTTTGTCAGTTTTGCTGACAGGTGGCGGGGTCTGGCTGAAAAGGTGAAGGATCACTTGTCCGAGTCTGAACAAGTGAAGATGTTAATTTCCAATGCCACGCCCCAGTTCAAGCTCGTCCTCTCCTTGAACAATTTGACCAACATGGCAGAGCTCTATGAAAGAGCACGGTACTGCCAGAATGCTTTCAAGGACGCTACATTCTCTAGCGTCTTTGATCCTCATAGACCTAGCAGGCCTCCGCCTCGGAAGCCTGCAGTGCCGAACTCTTCCAGCACAGGTCCGACTACTGAGGGCACGCTCTCTCATGAGCAAGTGAGTACCATGAACAATAACTCGCCCCAGTTCGTGAGGAGTTAGCAGCAGTACCAGAGGCCACAGCAGCAAGGGTACAGACAGCAATAGAACCCCCAGTACCAACAACAGTATCAACGGCCCCAGCAGCCGAATCAGAATCAGAACCAGCATCAGCCACAACAGCCGCCACCCAGGCAATTGCAGTACCAGCAGCCCCCGCAGCAGCAGTATCAGCAGCAGCAACAGCCACAGTACCAGCCACGCGCACCGCCGGCATGCCACAATGTCCCTCCTCCTGGTGACTACAACCAGCAGAGGAGACCTCCAGGCCCGAAAAGGGCAGAATACCCGGCCCTCTCAGAATCCTTGGCAGATATCTTCAGTGCTTTAATGGCAGCTAACGCCTTAGTTTTGCCAAGGGAAAAGGCCGTCTGGCCTCAAAACGGCGATACGTCCAGGTATTGCTACTTCCATAGTCAACCTGGGCATACCATTGACACCTGCTTCCAGTTCAGAGATTATATTCATGATCTCAACGAGCAGGGCGGCATAGACTCGGAGGAGATGAAAAAGTACATATCAGCCCTGAAGGAGAGGAGACCGCAACAACAGCAGCAGCAGCAAGCAAGACCACCGGCACAAGCAGCAGCGCCACCCAACATGGGCATAGTGCAGAATCCACTCCCGGAGCACCAGAACCAGAACCAGGTTGCTCCCATTCTGACGAACAGCCAGTCTGAGGCTGGTCGTGGGCAACAATGGAGGATAGAGGACTCTTCCTCTCTTTGTTCAACGGGTCACGTTCAAAGTACCGCAGAGCGACTACCACGCCGCACCATCCACATACCCAGATCACAACCCGTTACCATTACCCCTTTACCGACACTCACATATCACTCGCCCTCACCCAATAACCCACTACCACTACCCACCTTCCTTAGACCCATTGCCCCCCGCACTCCTACGCCTCCATCATATACCCCCCCGCAAACCAATAACGCGCCCCTCCTACCATCTAGGCCATTACTCCGCATACCATTTCCTACTTCACCCGCCACCACCACCTACCCAGATATGCCCCAACCATCCAAACCGCTATTACGCGTCCCATTCCCCACTTCACCAACCTCGTACCCATCTACCATCCAACCCTCTAGGCCTTTAATCCGCACCACGCCATCACCACCTAACCCAACGCCACCACCTACGCATCAACCCTCCGCACCGCTTACGCCACCCGACTCTGCGGTACTCAAGGTGTCACCCGGATCCTCCACGGTCGAGGAACATGCGCTCCGGAGTGGAAGGATTTTCAACAAAGTCTTTCCTCAGTCCACATTCAGAGACGGTCTATCACAGCCGACTGAGGAACCCCATAATGAAGAGAGTGCACCAGGCACTCAATATAACTTGTTGAAACATTTGGATAGAACACCGGCACGGATCACTGTACTTGAATTGATTAAAAGGTCCAAGATTCACCAAGAAGCCTTAATGGAATACCTACAGAAGGTGATGGTCAACGAAGACGTGCCGGTAAAGAAAATTGCAGCACTACTAGTTCCTCAGGGGGATCAGCCCTCAATTACATTCCACACATCGGAACTAGCACCGCCAGCCGCCAGAAGCATGGCTCTGAGCATCACGGTCAATATCTGCAAAAAGGCCGTGGATGCATGCCTGGTTGATACAGGGGCTTCAATTAATGTTTTACCTCCGAAGACCCTGGAACTGTGCGGTGTGCCCAAGGAGAAATGGCTGCCTAGCCCCATCTCAGTTACGGCATATGACAATTCTACCCGTTCTCCTCTGGGAATGGTTTATTTAAAGGTGGAGCTGGGTCCAGTAAGTCATGCAGAGGTCGAATTTCATATTCTAGAAATTGACCCTTCCATAAATGCCATTCTGGGACGTCCTTATATTAAAACTCTTGAGGCGATTCCTTCTACGAATCACCAATGCCTCAAATTCCCTTATAAAGGACGAATTATTAAAGTGACGAGCATGCCGATCCTTGCTGCTGCTCATACCTTAAATATTAAATCTGCTGTTTTACCTGGCCGACAACCTTTTCTGTCGGTATTACAGGTCTACCGTCCAGTGGCTGATCCTTTGAAAGCCGCTACCATTTCTCCATACCCATTAAATGCTATCAAAAGGGGGAAGTGCATGAGTACCCCAGGATGGAGAATCATGATGAAAAATGGCTATCAGCCTGGGAAAGGTCTGGGCACACAGTTGCAAGGCAGGACCACTCCTGTTAAAGATCACCGAGCAGTACCCGGAAGTGGTCTGGGCTATAGGCTGAGGAAACTGAAGCAAGACAGGGTTCAGCAAGAAGATGGTCAAGAAATCTTGGAAACAATGTCCACACCACTTAAAGAAGGCCGAGATCCCTTAACATGGACCCTATATACACACTTTGTGAAAGGGCCCATACTTAGTCACGACAACACGGTGGTCATTACTTCATGTTTTGACTTCCATGATATATATGGTAGGGACTTGGCCAGACATTGTTCCGAACTACTTACGTACCAATCCTTGGAGGCTTTGCGGCCTATGAAAAGGAGGAAATTTCATGACCCCGAATGCGAATGGTACAGATGGTTCGACCTGAGGGACCTGTATATTGCACTGAACAGATTATTCCTGGATCCTGCAGAACCCAAGTGGCCACCGCAGATCGACGAGCTAATTGAGAGCCCTGGCGCAATCTTTGATAAGCGGATACTGCTGTCCGAACAAACTGATGAAGGGGAGCCAGATGACCCCTATGAAGCTGGTTATACAACAGATCTGCTCTGGAGGGGGACATATCCTTCACATGTCCTAATGCTCCATACTTTATTTCGCACACTGCTCTTGACCCCGACTTGGTCGCAGGTCATAATTGAAAATATTCCACGGGCTCCGCTCGTTATGATAACTCTGTCCCCTCGGGACCTTATTCCACAACCTCCTCTCGACCTAGAGAGGATGTATGATCTGATCTGGGACATATTACTATATGATCCCCCTAATCCTCTGGCCTTGGTGCCGCTTCCTCCATCTGATTCCCCTTCCATTTGTATTCACTCATGCTTCATGTATAATTCCTCCGATATCAAAAAAAAAAACGCCAATTTTACAACAAATTCTTCCCAAATCATTATCGAGGAAACATCTTACTTGTCCGATTACACCCCATCGCGCGGGTCCGTCGGTCAAGATTCTCTCTTAGATCTACTCTGTCCCTCCCCACGGGAGGATTCCCCTGTATTTCCACTTGTATCCCAGGATCTTCATCCTGCTTCATCTTCATTAGGTTATGATAGGCAGTTTAGTGAAGTTAGGAAGTCTAGTTTTAGGCAGGTTAGTCAGGTTAGGAAGTCTAGGAAGCCTAAGGGTAGGCAAATTCCAGAAAGATACCTCCAGGATTTGGCTGATAAATGTTCTTTTTGCTCTTTAATCCCTCAGCTGTTAGAAGATCCAATTCAGATGCCAGAAGATTGTACAGATGATGAGTCAGTCAATGATGGGTACGGGGTATATGAGTTAGTGCATGAAAAGGACCCCATTGTTGAAGATGAGGAAGATGATGAGGACGCAGCTGAGGCGTATGCCAGTGGAGTGAAGAGATTTGATGAACCCTCAGCTGCCGTAGAAGAGCCCACCAAAGAAATAAACTTAGGGACTGAAGACGAACCTAAGGTTGTCCTCGTCAGTAAAAATCTTTCTACAGAGGATGAGAAGGCAATGGTACAAGTGCTTAAGTGTAAGGACTGAGGTTTTGGGTTCTGTATTCGGGTCGGGGTCGGGCCGGATCCCCTGGTTTGGACCCAGTGGGGTTTTGTAATTTCTGGCTGAATGGCGTCAGCACTTGTCGACGCCTTTCAAAAGGCGTCATGGTGTGTGGACGCCATTTATATTGCAGGTTGTTGTGCAACGTGTGCGCCACGTGGGCGGTTTTCGGGCCGCGAGAGTACGGCCCCGGTCACATCGTCTGAACGGCGTCCATGTTGGTCGACGCAATTCAGACTGTGACCTCTGCGATGTCAGGGCACGGCGCCAGAGCATTGTCAGTACGGCCTGTCACTTCGTCTGAACGGCGTCCAGGTTGGTCGACGCGTTTCAGACCGCTGTCAGTACGGTTGTCCTGTCAGACTGATAGGCGTCTACCTCGATCGACGCGTTTTAGCTGGTTTCGGATTGACCCCGCGAGCCTCCCCTTCTTTCCCTCATTCTCACCTTCACTCTCTCTCTCCTCGCCCTCTCCTCCCTCTCTGACGCTCTTCTTCCCCTTCCCTTCCTCTTCTTCCTCTTCCAACCACTCCATAGCCTCCTTACCTCTCACCTCTACCTCCACCACCTCCTTCGCGGCGTTCCCTTCTCCGGACGGCGGCCGACGTCCCGACAGAGTGGCGGCGTCCTCGAGGGTACCGGCGGCGGTCTGCGGTGCGGCGGGTCGGTGGCGAGGAGCTTGGAGGAGTTCAAGAACCGGTAGGAGGACGAACCTTGCATGTGTTGCTCGTATGTTTCTTGGCGTGACGTGACGTGTTTGGGGCTAGATTGAGCATGTTTAGGGGGATTCCTTGTGGGAACGGCGATGCTTGTAAACGTGGTTTTGTAGCATGCTTGTGATGGTTGGGTTTCTCTTCCTCCCCTTTTGGTTTTGGGGCTTTTCGGGGTGCTTGGGGGTTCAAGGGAGAAACCCTCGGTTCGAACCAGGAAACCTGGTTTCTGGCGCTAAATGGCGTCGTGCCTGGTCGACGCCTTTCTGAAAGACGTCGGGTCAGTACGACGCGTTTTAGGGCAGAAACCTCCCTGTTCGAGGTTTCCTGAGTTAGGGGTTCTGGCGCTAAATGACGTCATGGATGGACGACGCCTTTCAGAAGGACGTCGGGCCATCATGACGCCATTTAGGCAGGAAATGCCCCCGTTTAAGGGTTCTGCAATCTGGATTTCTGGGTTGAATGGCGTCTGGCGACCCTGACGCGTTTTAAATGACGGCTTCACTGGTGGACGCGTTTCAAGGGATAATCTGGCTTTTAATAAACCTGTCTGAGGGTCTTGAATGGCGTCGACCTTGGTCGATGCGATTCAAGACAGAAATGCTTAAATCCTGTTATTTCATGTATATTTCACGGAGGGATGGTTCAGATGCATGCTTTGAGTTGTATACTGAGACTGAGGACTTCTGCATGAATGAGATTTCATCATCTATGTGTGTGTGCTTCAACTGTACGCTGAGACGGAGGTTAACTGTACGAATGGAATCATGTTGTGTGTGTGTGCTTGTACGAATATGGATTCGGAATGACTGTGGTTTACGTTTGTCACCATGGGCTGATGGGAGAAGGGCCATGGTGTCTGTGAGGAGGGGTGCTTGTTGTGTTTTACCTTTGGCTGAGGGAAGCAGAACCACCTTGAGCCCGTCGGGCCGGAGTAGCTGGTGTGCTATCCAAGGGGTTGCTGTTTGGTCTCAGCGGGTCGGGGTTTCCTTTGGTTTTCGTGACAGCTTCTGGCGTGTTTCTTGCTGTGGAGCTGGTGGTGTTACTGGTGGGAGTTGGTTTACCCTTTAGCCATCGGGCCTGATGTGACCTTTGATCAAGGTTACGAGTGGTACCCTTAGCCCTTTGGCCTGACGCAGCCCGGGAGAGTTGGGTTTGTGGGTAGTTCCTGTAGCTTCGGCTTGACGGGGGTTCGCCGGTCCCCAGGGCCCTCCTGAAGCGCTGAGGCCTAGCGTGGAGGCAATCCGGACGGTAGGACAGTAGTCTAGACTGCTTGTGTGCACACGTAGCTGGCAGTGGCGGTATACTGAGTCCAGCTAGTCCTAGTTTGGCTCACTGCCTCACCCTACAGTGCCCCGGAACACTGTAGGGGTGGACAGGCGTGAGCAGTGGTGGTAGTGTTGGGAGGCGACGTTTGACTTCAGTCGACAGTGTGGTTCAGTCGCTTCGTGGACTTTGACTGTGAGACGTGACTTTGTGTTGGGTTCTTCGGGTTACTTGGTACTGTTCTTGTTACACTGCTTATCGTACGGTTCCTATCAGGTTGAGTGCTATGTTTACTGCTTTACTTAATTGCCATATATTCCTGTTGTTGCACTTATGGGTATGTGAGTGGGAGGCGGGGGATCGGATGATCCCTACTGAGCCCATTTCTGGTGTGGCTCACTCCCTGCGGTTTCAGGTGTGGACCTCGTGGCAAGCGGAAGCGTGGTGTCTTCTTGGTGTGCGGACCAGCAGCTGTCTTAGTTCTGGGGTATGCCCCGATGTTGTTGTACTTTCCTTCTGCCTGTACTTATTTAATTGTTGAACATGTAATTATTGTTGGACTGTATACGGACATTGTTATCTTCCTTTCTGCGCACTCGTTTACCTTCGTAGTCCGTATGATTGTTATATTTAGCCTTGTTTAGCACTTACTCCTCCAGATGTGTTGTGTGAGATCCGGGTGTGAACCCGCAGTTAATGGGCCGACATCCATTTAGTGACCGGGTCTCCGGTCATAGGATGGCGGGTCGTTACATTAAGGATTATAAGGACACTTTCGCCTGGAGTTAGGAAGATATGCCGGGGTTAGACTCATCTTTAGTTGAACACAGGTTAACATTAAAGGATGGAGCTAGTCCGGTCAAGCAGAAATTAAGGCGATTCCACCCACAAATGGCTCTAAAGATGAAGGAAGAGGTCGACAAATTACACAAAGCCAAATTCATTAGAGTTGTCCTTTATCCACAATGGGTGGCCAACATAGTCCCGGTTATGAAAAAGGACGGGAAGGTCAGAATTTGCATTGACTTCCGCGACCTGAACCGGGCATGTCCTAAAGATGATTTTCCATTGCCTCATATTGATGTACTCATCGATAACAATGCTGGCTATGAAACGTTATCGTTTATGGATGGATTTTCAGGATACAACCAGATTAAGCTGGCAGAAGAGGATCAAGAGAAGACTTCATTCACTACACCTTGGGGAACATATTGTTATGTCGTCATGCCATTTGGATTGAAGAACGCTGGAGCCACTTATCAAAGGGCTATGATGGCAATATTTCATGACATGATGCATATAGATTTGGAAGTGTATGTGGATGACTTATTGGTTAAGTCTAAAACGAAGGCTGAGCACGCCAAAGTTTTGGCAAGGGTATTAGAGAGATCAAGAGAGTATCAGTTGAAGATGAACCCCAAGAAATGTGTATTCGGGGTATCTTCAGGGAAATTGCTTGGATTCATTGTCAGCAAACGGGGAATTGAGATCGATCCCAATAAGGCGAAGGCTATCAGAGAAATGCCACCTCCCAAAAACTTGAAAGAGTTGAGAGGATTAATCGGGAGGTTACAATTTATTCGCCGTTTTGTCTCCCAGCACTCACAAAGGTGTAAGCCGTTTTACGAGCTTACAAAGCCAGGAGTCAAATTCAATTGGGACGATAAGTGTCAGGAGGCATTTGATGGATTAAAGGACTATTTGGCAAGTCCTCCTGTTTTGAGACCACCATCTCCAGGCAAACCATTGATACTCTATGTTTCTGTCCTGGATGATGCAGTGGGGGCTGTCCTAGCACAAGAGGATGAAGAAGGAAAAGAGAGGGCAGCCTACTATCTCTCTAAACTTCTCAACCCCGCTGAACAGAGATATACGGCGATGGAGAAAACATGTGCAGCATTGGTCTGGGTTGTTCAGAAATTGAAGCATTATTTTCTAGCCCATGAAGTCCATCTCATCGCTAGGATGAATCCGATCAAATTCCTTCTAGAGAAATCTGTTCTTACTGATAGGTTAGCGCGATGGCAAAGCTTTCTATCTCAATTCGATATCATTTACATTCAACAGAAAGCAATCAAGGGCTATGCCATAGCAGAACATCTCGCTCATCATCCCCTTCCTCGATTTGATCCAGTGCGATCAGAGTTTCCGGATGAGGAACTGATGTCCGTAAATCAAATCAGAGATGGTATGTGGACTCTGCATTTTGACGGAGCTCTGAATTCTCATGGAAAGGGGATCGGAATCGTTCTGTTATCACCTGAAGGTGTCACCATTCCACAAGCCTTTCAGCTTGACTTTCCAGTCACCAACAACATAGCTGAATACGAGGCACTTCTTGCTGGTCTCGAGGCTGCTCATTTCCATGGTGCCACCAAACTCAGGATTGTGGGTGATAGCCAATTAATTCTTCGCCAAGTGCTGACCAAGTATCAAACTCTTGATCCCAAGCTCAAGCCATACTAAGAACTTACTTCTACTTATTCAAAGCTTTTCACAAAATTGATCTTTGTCCATGTCCCTAGAAATCAAAACATCTTAGCTGACGCTCTAGCTTCACTTGCATCTTCCCTCGATTTTCCAATCAGCAAGCAATCTGAATCAATCATAATTCATAGGCGTCTTTCACCCGCCGTGAAAGATCCTTCATTTCTTAGAACTAAGGAGAAGTTGCTGAAGAAATTCAAAGATGGAAGTATTGTGGAGAAAAGAGAAATCATGTTGATGGAGCTGTTAGAAGAGATGGATGATGAACAGAAGCCATGGTATTATGAAATTGCAAAATATTGTGAAGATCAATCGTATCCTGAAGAAGCTACAACTGAGGAAAAGAGAGCTATCAGGAGAGTTGTTCAACGATACACCCTAGTTGGGGGAGCATTATATAAGAGAGGTTTTGATGGAGTTCTTCTGAGATGTTTAGACGAAGATGAGCTTTGGAAGGTTATGGAAGGAGCTCATAGTGGAGTTTGTGGTGGCCATGTCAATGGACAGATGCTAGCAAAGAAGATCCTTAGACAAGGATTTTATTGGCCAACCATGGAAGAAGATTGTGTAGGATATGTCCGTAGGTGTGCCAAGTGTCAACTTCACGCCGACAAAATTCATTCTCCTGCATCTTCACTCCATCCTGTTTCCTCCCCATGGCCTTTCTCCATGTGGGCTTTCGACATTATTGGACCCCTTGGTAACCCAGATTCCGGCATCAAGCAAAAATCTTTCATTCTCACGGCAACGGAATACTTCACAAAGTGGGCAGAAGCTGAAGCATACACGGAAGTCAAAGCATCAACCGTCTGCAAATTCATCATGAAGAACATCATCACAAGATTCGGAATTCCAAGTACCATCGTCACCGACAACGGACCGCAGTTCGTGTCACAGGAGTTGAAGGATCTCTGCAACAGGTATAAAATTGCATTGCATCATTCATCTCCTTATTATTCGCAAGGCAATGGCCAAGCAGAGGCAACTAATAAGATTTTGATAAAAATTATCAAAAAGACGTGTAAATCTAACAAATTCGCAGATTGGCCAGAAAAATTGGTTGAGGCTCTATGGGCCTACCGAACTTCAATCCGCACGCCTACTGGACAAACTCCTTATTCCTTAACATTTGGAATGGAGGCGGTAGTTCCATATGAGATCCTTATACCGTCATTAAGAGTACAATTGAACAAAGAATTCTCCATTGATGAACACCGTTCAGCACTCCTTGCTCAATTGGAACTTTTAGACGAGAAAAGATGGTCAGCAGCTAATCATGCAAAAGTTTATCAAAACAGATTAGCACGTTTTTATCAAAAGAAAGTCATTGAACGAAAGTTCAAAGTCGGTGAAATGGTCGTTAAAAGAATTTTTGTAAAACCTAGTGGTCCGCGTTCTAAGCTCCAACCCAACTGGGAAGGACCTTATGTTGTATCACATGCTTTTCCTGGTAATGCTTATCGTCTTGTTAATGCAGAAGGAGAAGAGCTAAATCATCCCTGGAATGGTCTACATCTTAAGAAATACTACCCTTAGGATAAAGAGTCGATCAGTATGGTACAAAGACCAGAGGAATCAGAAAATTTATAAACTCAAATTTCTTTGTTAGTCTGAATAATTTAACTTCAAACTCATTACTGCACACACTGACACGTTTGATTCGTGAGTAACAAGAGATGCCAAGTCCTTAAGAATATCAAAAGCTTGACTAAGAGTGTAAAGTACAAATCATTCCTTTTAAAGTAAAATTCTGTTTTACACTCGGCCCATGATGTCGGAACGAAGCTTAGAATAGACTACCAAGAATACCCACCATCTTAGTAGGAGGCCGTCATAAAAAAATGGGGGAGATCCGTTCCAAAGCAAAGCAAAGAAAGAAAAGAATAGAAAAAAAAAGGGAAAAAATCAAAAGGCCAATACACTACAAACGTCACATCAAGGCCATGAAATGAAACAAAAGGGAACGCAAGGTCGATAAATACCCCGGAAAGAAAATGACCGAACCCCAACAGATATTAGGGTTGGAAAGGAACATGTTTTTAGGTTTCCGGAACCTTCTCATGGGCTTTCTAAATCTATTCTTCTTTTCTTTCTAAAGAGGTGTACTTCAACCTTAAGGAATGGCTTAGATTGACTAAAGGTCAAATCATCAAATGGGATCACGAATGGAAACACAAGTTCAAACACGATGGGTTTTAAGTTAAGTTAAAGAACAATTTGGAAATTAAGTTAATAAATGAATATGATCTTTTAATCTAAGTACTATACTGGTCTTTTAGTTAAAAATTCAAAAAAAATGTATACGTCAAAAATTCAAAAAAAATATATATGTCAAAAATTCAAAAAAATGTATATGTCAAAAATTCAAAAAAAGTGTATAAAAAAATACATATGTCAAAATTCAAAAAAATTGCATAGTCAAAAATTCAAAAAAAAAGGTACATATTTCAAAAATTCAAAAAAAAATGTACATTTGTCAAAATCTAAAAAAAAGAATACATATTTCAAAACCCAAACAAAAATGAATATTTCAAAACCACAAAAATATTTCGATTAGCATTTGCTTGTTGCATTTAATCTGTTTCATTCCTTTTATTTTCAGTGAGCATCTGTTTGCTTGTATGTTGCATTTTGCTTAAGTCTGATTATTCTTATTATCTTTGTTAATAAAGGCTATGCCCCTTGACTATTTATTCAAGGAAAAGATTGATTGACCATTTGTTTGGTCAGGCAAGGGGCTAAGCCTAAATAGATACTTAACCTGTTTGTTAAGTGTTGTACAGGATGCAAGATAAGCACAGGAACACGAGATTGGAGCCCAAAAATTTCATGTATATATCAAAAGTGTTTTATACATGATACATGAAAAGAAAAGAAGTACATAAGCCCTCAAGGCTGGCTCTCCCCTCCGCCCTCATCTAACTGGCTCTGGGCCTCGTCAGGTGCGTCTGGTGCTGGTCCTCGGCTGGGAGGTGGAGGTGGCCCCATCGTGCTCGGCCCCGCCTGGCCGGAAGACACGGCAACACTGGCAGTGAAAGCGCTCGTCAGACCGCGCTCCTGCGCACGCTGTCGAGCACGCCTGTACCTCTCCTCCACACTCCGGCGCTCATGCTCTGCGATGCCAAGCTGGACCCGAAGAGCGGATATCTCAGCATCCATCCTCTGCCGCTCATGCCTCTCTCGCTCTCGCTCCTCGTTGATGACCTCCAGGCGGGTCTGGAGGCGCGCAAGATCTCCAACTGAAAGTCGGGCCACCTGCTCCTCTAGAGCCCGGATCCGCTCTGCATCAGCCTCGGCACGAGTCACTGTAGCACAGGCATCCGCTTCAGCCCTCTGAAGGGCTTCTTGGAGCTCAGCAACCAGCAGAAGAAGATTTTGTTAGTTCAAGACAATCAAGTAAATCAAGTCAAATTCAAAAATCAAAACTTACCCGAGCAGCACGGTCCTCCTCCGCAAGAGAAGCCCGGTGGATGGCAGAGGCGAGCTGACTCTGGAGGTCAGCCAAGGCAGCATCGTGCGCAGCGAATGATGAAGAAGATGAAGCTCCATAGGTAGGGGGAGCCGCCTGGGTGTAGACGGCTCGCTGCACCAAAAGAGCACTGTCAGTGGTTAATCGCCAAAACAATTAATTAATTAAAACATGCATTCATATTCATTCATACATACCAGGTCAAAGAGCTCTTTCTGGACTTGTTCGAGCTGGGCCTCAGCATCATGTAGGCGGGCCCAGAGGTCGATGATGACCGCATCACGAGCATCCTGCAAGTCACATATACATACATTCATTCACCAACATAAATCAAGATAATAATGAAATTAAAGACGCATGAATGCATACTTACATCGAGTGGTCGGAGGAGCCGCAGCTGGTCGGCATAATGGACCCGGTAATGCTGGAGGTAGCCCTCGCTACTCTCCGCACGGGACTCCACTCTAATGCCCCGACGGTGCCAGTCCTCGTACTGCTCCGGGAACTTGGCACGCCAGTCGGTGAGGGATTGCTTGCCCCTCATGCTTCTCCCCACACCCTCCGGGACCTCTTCATCTATCCATTCCTGATGGAGACCCAACGTCCTCATCACGAGCCGGAGGCGGAGGGGCTCGATCTCGTTGAGGCAGTGCACCCACATCTGCCTCCCAAATCGCCTCCTGCCAGCCGTCACCCATGGCTGACCTTCCTCGTTCATGCCCAGATACGGGCGCCAGATCACCTGCATATAGGTTAGATGCATTCATAAATAAATTGCACTTAAGGAATAAAAATTGCATTTAATAAAAAAATTGAACAAGTTAAAAACTTACCAATAGCTCTGGATAATCTAGGAACTGACGGCGGAGGGCCGTCAGCTGATGGTGCTGCGGAGCCGTGTCCACAATTGGCTGCCAACGGCAGGCCAATGGGACGGCATCCGGACGAACAATCCGCGCTCTGCCGAGCGGGAAATAGTGGTAGCTCCACACCTGCATTCATGAACATATAGGTTAGAAAAATCATTGCATTACACATTGCATATCATGAATAAATAATAAAACATTTAATACCTGAAGGAACGGTGAGAAGCCACTGATAGTAGTCTCGCGGTCCGGCGTGACCGCGGATAGGTCTGCGAACAGGTGGGCCAGAAGGGCCGCACCCCAAGCATACTCCCCTAAGCTATCTAGGTCATCCAATAAATAAAGAAACCTACAGTGGATATGGTCGCCCTTCGTACCGAAGAGCAACCGACCGAAAAAGAAAACTAAAAAGACCCTCAACTGTCTGTCTACCTCCTCTACCTGACTCGGGTCACTACAATAGGTAGAGGAAGATGACTCGGCTAGCCTATCTCTAAACTCTACCCGGGTCTCATCAGACCGACGCCGGGGCTCATCTAGACCTAGGGCAGCCTCTACTTCTACCCTAGGAACCATCCTAGACTCCCTACCTATACTGGATACCTCTATCCCTAGTAAGGCCTCTGCTAATCCCTGATAGTTGGGGTAAGTAACCCCACTAACTGGTCGGCCCTCTACCCGCAGGCCAGTGATCCTGGCCACGTCCTCTAAGGTGGGGACCATATGCCCCCAAGGCATCAGAAATGCCCGACTCTCTGCATGCCAACGCTCCCTGAGCGCCTGCAGCAGGACTAGATCGAGCCAAAATGGCTCGATGTCTAGTATCTCGCCGAACCCCATCCGGCACAGGCGCGCCCTCTGAAAATCCGGGAGTCCCCTATACGCCCCTATCACTAAATCCCAGGAAATTCTGGCTCATCACTCCCTGCAAATAAAAAATAAAAAAATAGGGTCAGTAATTAATAAAAACAGGAAAATTCACTTTCTGTTTTGAAAGGCGTCAGCACACACAGACGTGTTTCAAAACACATCCACATACCTTGACGCAATTCAAACATATTTTCTACCTACTTTAAAAATTCGAAATTTGGATTGAAAGACGTCGAACAAGGGCGACGCCTTTTGAAAGGCGTCACCTGGTCTGGACGCCTTTCAAGTCCAGATTTCGGGTTCCTTCAAGAACCCCGTTCTTCCCTCTTTTCTCACCCCATTCAAACCACAGGAGACTTACCGTGTGGAGGTCGCCCTCCTCTTCCTCTTCCACCGCCATGGGCGCCAGTGGAGGGAGTTCCTCCGCCAAGAAGGCCGCCACCTCGGCTAACGCCACCGGCACCTCCTCGGGAGCTTCTTCTTCTTGCCTCCGCCTCCTCTTGGCCAAGGCCTTCTTCTTCCTTGATCCTTCACCGTGTTCCATAGCTCTAAGGAAGGAGTTTTTGAGAAAGAAAGAAGTGAGATCACCGGAGAGATCGCCGGAGCTCGGTGAGGAGAGAGAAATTTTTGTGAAAGTGAGGAGGAAAGGAGGGCCTTCGCGGGTCTGTAACGAAAAGGGTGAAAAGCGTCGACTCAGACAGACGCGTTTTAGGGCGCATAAGTTGAGGCGGCAAAGGACAACTGTTTGAATTGGTTGAAACACGTCCACTTATATGGACGCGTTTCAGGTTCTGTTCAGAGCCGTACACAAGAAAATCATGAAAGGCGTCTTGTTTACTGGACGCATTTCAGGGAATTAATCATGGAATTAATGGCAGAATCTTGGAAAAAGTAGGAGAGAGAGTTGAAAGGCGTCTACACACATAGACGCGTTTTAATCTTAAATCGGGTTTTTAATGATTAAATTGAATTTCTGGAAAAGAATTTAGTTTGAAAGGCGTCTTTCTGAGTGGACGCGTTATACATTTTACAGAACCCAAATTGTTGAATTTTCAGGAAAAATCAGGTTTTTACTTAAGGAAAAATCATGTGCACATCACAGAAAGTTGGGGAAAGATTCTAAGACATGAAAAATCAATCTTTATTCAATGGAATCAATCTTTATTACATCAAAATCAAAAAGAGAAAGAGGACATTCAAGGGAGAATATCATGAAGACCCTTAAGATAAGGAAATTTCAATCCTTTATCTCTGTCTTTAGAGGATCTTACACGATAGCTAAAGCCAAGGTTCCATAGAGTAATGATGATTTGTATGGCTTCATAATCTTCATCGGACTCCAAGTCGCGCTTCTTGATTGGAAGTGTGGGAGAGAATTCAGGAAACTCACGACGGGCCAAGCTAAGTTGAGTAAGGCACCGGTGTGGATTGTACAACACAAACTCAGTGGCTCCAATTAACTTGAGATCTGCTCCTACTGTACGGTGCACCCAAACTGGTTTTCCAACAAGAGCAAGAGGGGACGAGTCGAATATGTCGGACGTCATGAGCTTCAAATACTCTCTCCAATCGGCTCGGGTCTTGAGTTTTGGAACCTTGTTGACCATGTACTCATTGAACTTTACAATATTAGCAATGCAATGAATTGGACTATTCAAGAAGATCTGAGATGGATTCAGAGGCCTTTTCTTGCTATGCTCGAATTTGAAGTGAAGTTCAACCCACAAGGCAAAGAGTAGCATGCATCCATATGGAGGACGACCCACAGAAGCCGCAGAAAGTCCACTGTAGAGATATGGTAAGAGTGCAGTGCTAATGGATTTACCTTCGAAAATTGCGCAAATAGCACTAATTTGATCGTCTTCCAAGATGTTATCCTGTGCAGGAAAGAATAAGGCACCGGCAAGGCATGTAACGAGAGCTTTCGTTACATCCTCTGCCTCATCCTCCCTTAAATCTTCTATTTCATAAAGAGTCCACTCGGCTAGTTTTGCAAGATTGATTCCCTTCTTGGTGAGACATCCTTTAGCTTCTGAAGGATCCTTCATGATCGATGTCAATAACTGTTGACCGGTGATTCTCTCTTTTGTCAAGGCTATCTTGTCTCTGTTGTCTCTGGTCTTCGGGAGACCTAATAGAAGTTCCGCCTCTTCTAGAAGGATTGTGCACTCGAAATCTTGGAAGAAGAACGTATGAGTTTGGGGATGCCACCACTCGATCAAGGCGCCCATAGCCGCCCAGTCTACGTTCGCACTTTTGTAATTCTTGGCAAGCACTACAAGTCCTTGAAGATCCCACTTGGATATGAACACTTGCATAGAAAGCTTAACACTTTTTGCAAGTTTACGAATCCAAGGGAGAGACGTGAACTTTCTTGGACCAGGAAACATGGGGTAAGTCTGAAAGATAAATAAAAAGGGAGCTTGATGAAGTTTGATGAAGAGCATGATGGAAGACATGAAGAACATGAAAAGAAAGTTGATTGGACTTACTTGAAGATTGGGATTTCTTCCATTGAGATGATTCTCTATGTCTGCAAACTTCTCTAGAGACATCTTCATCTTCTTGTTTGAGGAATCCATCTCCCTTTTTCGGAGTTCCTCCTTCTTGAAGCTTGGGAAGCTTGAAAACCTTGAAGAAACCTTGAAAATTTGGAAGAAAACTCTCCTTTGGATCTTTGGATTATGATAGGATTGCTTGGGAATAACCTAAGGATGTTTATATAGGAGGGATTGCGATCCTAAGTAGACCTTTTCCGGATTGGAAAAGGGATGTGCATTGATAGAGTTGGAGTTCGGGTAGAGAACAACCAGAAACATGTTTCTGTGAGTAAAAGGCGTCTAGGAGACAGGACGCGTTTCAAAGTTGAATGGCGTCTGCTCGACACGACGCGTTTTAGTAAATCTGCTATTTTCCCCGAAATCCTGTGATTTTAATGTTTAAATTGAGTATTTGTTTGGAATTACTAATAATTTTGATTGCAGAAAATTCAAGAAAGCCTGAGTAAAGCTGGAAATGTCAAGAAAATCCCATTGTAGAATTCAAGTCCCGACCGTGACTAAAAAGACGGTTATCTCTATCCTTGTATTATTCCATGTAATTATTTTGCATTCGTATTACTATATGTTAAATATTTATTAGAGTATATCAAGGACCTTGTGGTTTTGATGAAACTGGAATTTGAGTTCCCCTTCAACAAAAACAGTGACAATTCCAGAGGATTCTTAATCGCATGGATAGACCGTTGGGTTGTTAATTAGTGGGGACGATGGTTCCACTTTTGTGAAACGGTGCGTGGATAAACGAGCTTCGGCTTAGCACTGAATTACAAGAGTTGGTATCTTGACTCATTAATGACAATTTAACAATATTATCCTTGATTAATTTATATTTCATTTGACTTTATATTTTTCTTTTAGCCCAGCATGCATCATATAGGACTTTGAAATCATTGTGATAAGGATTAATTACTGATTAAGTTTCAGACCATTAAATCAAATAATTTCAAACATGATATGAAATATTCCATTCTGAATTGAGTATCTTGATTATCTTTGAGGTTCGCTTGAAGATATCATTGGAATTATATCCTTGATTAGATTCTTTATCCAATATTTCTTGTTTTCTTTTAAGATCCATCATGGCTGCAGCACGTCCACATTGGCTGGCAAACGCTCCCCATGATGAAACCTGCAGTGTCTATGACCTGGGGTACTTCCCACTCCGAGGAGGTTGATCGACTTTATTTTATTTCCTTGTCTACCTCATCCAGACATGATTAATTCCATTGATCTCTTTGAGCTATCTTCGTTGATAATTTTGAGAAAAATTCCAATCATGTGATGTTAAGAGCGTGTCTCATCACACCTTGGCATCACCTTTTCAGTACATTCCATTCCATTTCACTCCCTTGCAAAGACAATGCCAAGGTGAGGCAGCTGTAGACACGCTAATTTTGACGTCATTTCGAGTAAATTTCATATCATACAATAATGCCTCGAAATGGTCTGATAATTAATCATTAATTAATTTTTATTAATCTTTTTAAGTGTCGGGTTTAACAAATGTGTTTAAGTTAATCAATTAAATTGATTTTAGCTCAAATTTAAGTTAAAATATGAAGAATTCTAAAAGATGTCAACCTGTGTGGACGCCATTTAGACTTTAGTCTTATTTTAGCGATTAAATTTGAATTTTAATTAATTAATTAATTAACTAAAAGGCGTCTGGTAATGTCGACGCGTTTTAAGTTTCCTAAGTGATTTTAACTTCCCCTCCGGATGTTTATCCTTATCTTAATTAGGCTAAAAGACGTCTATACAGGTGGACGCGTTTTAGCTAATAAAGATAAAGATAAGTTTTCCGGATATTTATCCTTATCTTAATTAATCTGAAAGGCGTCAGCCATTGTGGACGCGTTTTAGATAATTACAGATAAAGATGAATTAATCAGTATTTATCTGTCGGTTAAGATGGATAAATTCGGGATTTTTCTATGTTAATCTCGAACGCAAGAAATGCCTATAAATACCTTGCATGTTGAAGAGTTAAAAAAAAAAAAAAAGAGAGAGTTGAAGTCCATTAAGAGAGAGCATTATTATAGCAAGTTGAAGATCGAAGCAACAACGTCGGAACGCCGGAGCGCTGCCATTTCCAGAAGTCGGCGTCCTTTCAAGATCTTCATCCTTTCAAAGCTTCAACCGATTGGGCATAAGTTTTTTCATTACTGCATTTGCATTTTCATCTTCATTAATTTCATTCTTCATTCACTTCATACAAACACACACCACAGCATAATTTTTCAAAACCTACTTGATTAAAGGGGTTTCAAAGCCACTCAACAAGTAAGTTTGATGTTCAATCATATGTCCAAAATCATGATTAGTTCAGATATTGCTTCTACTTAAATTCTCATTATCATTGTTTCTTCATTTTCTGTTTCTGTTTCTGCTGCACTCAACAACAACGAGAGATTCAAAAGGGGAAATCAAGCACAAAGCCAGAAAGACTTCTGGACGATCCTCAACCTCAAATTCAACAGCAAGAACAAGAAGCAAAGAAAGGACTCTCTTTCTTCAGCCGGCTGAGGAAGGGGAACCAAGGACTCAATCTTCCGCGTTAGAACAGGTAAGCGATCATATCTCTTTTGAAACTTTTTAGTTAAAAGTTTCTGGCGATCACTGCACTTAGTTGTTATTTTTAATAGGTTAGTTTACACTAAACAACATAGATTTTTCATGTTAATCACACGGTCATTCTAAGCACCTACAACCGGCGGAGGTTTCGTGGGCTGTGAAGAACGAGGAACGTGAGGATATCCGTCGCGAGGAGGATCGCGTGGACTTCGCTAGAGGCCGGGCGCTTGCGCGGCTTGCGGTGTCGCACCGACAGAACCGAACGGTTGCGGATTCGAATCCGCACACGGTGAGAACTTTGATTATCCGATAATCGATTTTAGTTTTTCGAAACGGGAAAACGGATCTCTATTTTATTTTATTTTCCGCTGCGTGAGCGATCCGGAGAAACCCGAGAAAACTCCAACAGGGTTTACTACTCCTCAGGTGTCTGCTCTCTTCTCTAGTGATATTATGCACCTTCAACGGATCATCTCTCAGCTTGGCACCTCTTCATCTACCACCTACGCACTAGGTACTACTGGAGCAACCTTGAGTGTGACTCACTCTGCTTTCCCCAATAACCCTTAGGTCATTGACTCAGGTGCTAAGATCACATGACTGATACTTTTTCTCTCTTTACTTCATATTCCTTGAGTTCTGGATAGGAGAAGGTCACCATTGCAGATGGTACCCATGCCACAATGGTAGGTAAATGCTCTATAAATCTTAGTAATGACCTACCTTTGTTCTCTGTACTTTATGTTCCTGCCTTACCCATTAATCTTTTATCTGTTTGCAACTTAACTAAATCACTTCAATGCTTAATAACCTTCTTTCCTACTCATTATGTTTTTCAGGACCTAAAACACAAGCAGACGATTGGGACTGGTCGTAAAGTGGAAGGTCTATATCATTTGGAGCCTGGTAGTCGAGCTGTATTTCAATCTAGTATTCGTGGCATGGAAAAGAAACATGAAGTGATCTATTTGTGGCACTGTCGTTTAGAACATTTGTCTTTTAACTTTTTAAACTCTTGTTTCCTTTATTGTTCAAGTCAATTAGAGTTGACACCCTTTAGTGTCAAGTTTGCCAACTTGTCAAACATTGTAGAACTAATTTTCAAGTTTCTATGAATAAGAGTTTTTTTTCCCTTCCAACTTGTTCATTCTGATGTTTGGGGGCCATCTCATGTTCACTCTGTAGATGGTCATCTTTATTTTATCACTTTTATTGATGAATTTTCCCCATGTTGCTGGGTTTACCTCATGAAATCCCGTAAAAAGGTACCCCGGATTATTCACAACTTGAAAGGCGAGTTAAGGTGTTCAGATCTGACAATGCAAAAGAGTACTTTGAGAGGACTCTCAATATTTTTATGAAAAATGAGGGCATCATCCATGAGTCCTCTTATGCTTACTCTCCCCAACAAAATGAGGTGGTTGAAAGAAAGAATAGACATTTACTTGAGACCTCTCGAGCACTCCTTTTGCAACATCAGTTGTTCAATAAGTTCTAGGCAAAAGCTGTCTTAACTACCTCATATTAACTACCTCATATGTTATCAACCGTATGCCTTCTTGGACACTTGACTTTATGTCCCCTATCTGGGTACTTTGTCCCGACCATCCTCTGTTTGTTTTGGAGCCCAAGGTCTTTGGTTGTGTGTGCTTTATTCATTCCCTGACTCTAGGGTCTACAAAATTGGATTCTCGTGCCACCCGTGGCATCTTTCTTGATTACTCTCTGACTCAAAAATGGTACAAATGTTTTGACCCAAAAAGAGGAAAAAAGTATGTCCTCAAAGATGTCAACTTTTTTGAGTCAGTGTCTTACTTTGCCCCTCAAACCTCTGGTAAGGAGGAGGATATTCCTAGTTCTTGTTGTGGTTCTCCTCTTGAGTTGGCTCCTCCTTTACCCCTTATTACCGACACGACTAGTGTTGCATCTAGACTTCCAAACAAGTCTCCACTGGATACTCTCACTTACTCTTGGCATATTTTGCAAAAACATAGGCCTTCCATGGATGCACCATCTCAAGAAGCTGCTGAAATTTCAAGTCATTCTTTGACTCCCTCACTTATAGCTCCTGAGGATTTGGACTTATCTATTGCTGTCCAAAAAGGGACGAGAACATGTACCAAGCATCTTATTTCTCACTATATTTCCTATTCTCGTCTCTCACCCTCTTATTGTTCTTTTTTGGCTACCATTTTCTCTTAGCATGTTCCTAACTCCTTTACATAAGTTGTTAAAGACCCAAAGTGGGTGCAAGCCATATAGGAAGAGATGCAAGCTCTCAAAAGAAATAATACTTGGGAGTTAGTCATTAAGCCTCTGGGGAAGAATTTGGTTGGATCCAGATAGATGTACACTATTAAGTACTATTCTAATGGTACTATCAAAAGGTATAAAGCTCGACTTGTTGCCAAAGGCTTTACCTAGACTTATGGTGTGGATTATCTAGAGACATTTGCTCCTGTGGCCAAGCTCAAATCTATCAGAGTTCTGTTTTCCCTTATTGTGCAGTTTTCTTGGGAATTTCACCAGTTAGATGTTAAGAATGGCTTTCTTAACGGTGATTTACAAGAGGAGGTGTATATGCAGCCCCTCTTAGATTAGAAGCGAGGGAGAGAATTTGTCGGCTCAAGAAGGCACTATATGATTTGAAGCAATCTCCAAGGGCTTGGTTTGACAGGTTTAGATCTACCATGGTACAATTTAGATATCAATAGGACAACTCTGATCATACTCTCTTTACCAAATGGGTGGATGGTCGTATGGTAATACTTGTGTATGTTGATGACATGATTATCACTAGAGATCATACTATAGAGATATAGAAGCTTAAAGATAGTTTGGCCCATGAGTTTGATATTAAGGATCTTGGGGAGCTGAAGTATTTTCTTGGCATTGAGGTGGCCAAGTCTTAGAAGGTCTTTATGTTTGTCAACGAAAATATGTTCTTGATTTGCTTCAAGAGACTGGAAAGTTGGGTTGTAAACCAGCTCATACCCCTATAGAGACCAATCATGGATTGTCTGTGTCCCGTGGGGAGCTCTTGTCTGAGTCTGATAAAGGTTCTTACCAACGCCTTGTCAGGAAACTCTAGTACTTATCACCCAACCAGACATTGCCTATGCAGTTAGTATTGTCAGCCAGTTTATGCATGCTCCCCGGTCTCCTCATATGCGGGCTGTGGAAAGAATTCTGCGTTACATCAAGTCTTGTCGTGGTAGAGGCTTGTTGTACACTCAGGCTCCACATGTGAACAGTGATGCTTATACTGATGTGGATTCGGCAGGTTCTCATGATGATAGGAGGTCAACCATTGGTTATTGTTTGTTTCTGGGTGACAGCCTTGTTACTTAGCGCAATAAGAAACAAACTGTTTGTGCTCATTCTAGTGCAGAAGCTAAATATCAGGATATGGCACATGGTGTTACAGAGATGTTATGGGTTAAACTCTTTCTTAAAGATCTTTGTGTTCAAGTTCACACACCTATGCGCCTGTATTGTGACAACAAAGCTGCCATCAACATTGTTAATAACCCAGTTCAACATGATCATACTAAGTATATTGAAATTGAACGTCATTTCATTCGCAAGAAGTTGGATAATGGGGAGATCTGCCTCTCTTATGTTCGCTCAATGGATCAACTGTCTGATGTCTTTACTAAAAGGATGTCCAAAGAAGTTTTCGTATCTCTTTTGTCCAAGCTGTGCATTTTTCACATATATGCTCAGCTTGAGGGGGAATGTAGTCAGGGGTAATTTTGTCAGCCAATTTTTTATGAGTTTATTTTCGTTTTTTTCTCTTTTGTGTGAGTGGTTGGGGTCTATTATGTGTTTTATTGGAGCAAGGGGTATTCTTGTCCTTGCCCAATTAATTGTAAATCCTTTTCACTCAAGATATAAAAGAAGGAGGGCAGCAGTGACTGTCGCAGCCTCCAATTCTATTTTCTCTCCCTCTCGGTTATTCTATGCATAGTTAAACAAATATTGGCAACGTACAGGTATCGACATCTCTCTTTTGTCCCTTAGATCTCTCATCTATCTTTTCAAGTAATTACATAGCAATGTGCACGCATATGGCCATAATCAAAATAATTAACTATGCATTATATTAGTTAAATATATTAGTATAAATATAGTTAAGCGAAATAGATATATAACGTAAACATAGTTACACTAAGTAAATATTTAGTAAAGTTAAATATAGTTACACTAAGTTAATATTTAGCATAGTATAATATAGTTAAATATATTTAACTTAATATAATATGCTTAAATATATAACTAATTTAGATAATTAAATATGTATTATATTAGTTAAATATATCAATATAAATATAGTTATACTAATTAAATATATAATATTAACATAGTTATACTAAGTAAATATTTAGTATAGTTAAATATAGTTATATTAAGTTAAACATACTTATACTAAGTAAATATTTAGGTTAGTTAAATATAGTTATACTAAGTATAATAAGTATAGTTATACAAAAGTTAAATATATTTAACTTAATAAAATATAGTTAAATTAGATAATTGACCATGTATTATATTAGTTAATTATATTAGTATAAATATAGTTATACAAAATAAATATATGACAGAAACATAGTTATGCTAAGTTAAAATTTAGTATAGTTAATTATAATTATACTAAGTAAATATTTAGTATAGCTAAATATAGTTATAGTAAGTTAAACATAGTTATACTAAGTAAATATTTAGTATACTTAAATATAATGATACTTATACTAAGTAATTATTTAGTATAGCTAAATATAGTTATACTAAGTTAAACATAGCTATACTAAGTAAATATTTAGTACACTTAAATATATTATACTAAGTTAAACATAGTTATGCTAAATAAATATTTAATATAGTTAAATGTGGTTATATAAAGTAAATATTTAGTATAGTATAATATAGTTAAATATATTTAACTTAATTTAATATAGTTAAATATATTTAACTTAATTTAATATAGTTAAATATATTGTTAAGTTACATAATTAACCATGCATTAGATTAGTTAAATATATTAGTATAAATATAGTTATAATAAATAAATATATAACATAAACATAGTTATACTAAGGAAATATTTAAATATAGTTATACTAAGTCAATATTTAGCATATATTATAGTATAAAAGTAATTAAATATACTGAACTAAGTATATTAGTTAAGTTAAATATATTAGTTATAGTTATAACTAAATATAAGATTACTAAAGATGTAGTTAAGTATATAATTATTTAATTGGTATAGTGAAGTATATAACTAATATTATATTTAGTTAACTATAACTAATATATTTAACTTAACTAATATACTTAGTTCAGTATATTTAACTACTTTTATACTATAATATATGCTAAATATTGACTAAGTATAACTATATTACCTAAATATATTAACATATTACTTTAAGTAATACACTTAAATATATACTATGCAACTATAAAGTATATATATGTATTTAACGAAAATAGAGTTAACAAAGTTTAATATAGGTAAATAAGTAGTTAACTATTATATTTAACCATTTATTTAACTAGTATAACTAATATAATATAGATAAATATAGTATAGTTGAATATAGTTAACTTAACTATATTAGTGTAAGTATGTCATAGTTAACTTACTATATATAAGTATTTATTTAAGGACTTAAAAATTTTAATAACACATTTAAAACATATATTATCTTTAATAATTATTATATATTAAAAATAATAATTTATCATTTTTTATGTATTATTTAACCATATTATTTATATAAATAATAATACATATATAAGTATAACCTAAAATATATTTATATATTAATATTTAATTTATATATACATATAGTTATATATACATAAAATTGTATATTCTATTATATATTAAAATATTCTAACCAACTTTACGAATATAACTATTATAATTATTCTTTTTTTAAGTTACTATTACAATTATTCATTCTAGTATATATTTAAGTATATATTTTAAATGAACTTCTATGCAAAATGCTCCAAAATCATAGATTTCTAGTCACTCGTTTTTCACCTTTGGTTATATAATATTTTATATTTTTTATATTACATTATATATTTTTTATATATTTTTATTTATATTTATATATTTTTTATCTTGGTTTCTAACTCAACGGTAGAGTACTCGGCTTTTAAGTGCCGCTATGATCTTTTACACATTTGGATGAAGCAACGAATTTGTCCATACTTTTGGTAGTCTATAAAACCACTACGGATCCTAAAAGGTAATGAATGAAAAAAATAGTAGGACAATGACGTTGACTATTTAAGAGGGTAGAAATCCTCAAATATAGTAAATTTATATCTTGAATCAACAAAGTAATTGAAGAGTATTGGTTCGATTCGTGCAAACTCCATAGTTAAGCGTGCTTAACTAGGAGTAGTAGAAGGATAGGCGACTTACTAGGAAGTTTCCATTTCTAAAGCCGATTGTTCTGAAGGATAATAAAAATAATGAGAATAATAAGATAATAAAAATAATAAAATAATATGTATATATTATGACATTTTTAGATTTTTCGACAATATATAAAAAATAAAAAAAATTATTTACAACGGCTATAATCTATGTTAGTATATATATATATATATATTCCTAAAGTTGTTGCGAATAGTCCATTATTTACACTGCTTTTCTCTTAACCATCGCTAATAATCTACTATTAGCGATAACTTTCTTATAAGCAGTCGCTAATAATCTTAATAATTCGCGACGGCTATATTTAAATCGTTGTGAATACATAAGTATTTGCGAATATTCACGATGGTTTATATAAAGTCGTCGTGAATAATCAAAATTATTAACGACGATTTTTCGGTAACCTATCGCTAAGTATTCGCGATAGGACGTTTAGTGAGGGCAATTTAGCAATCACGAATACTTTTAACGATGACTTTTTGAGTATTCACAAATACTCTCATTTCTACTAGTGTTAATTAGTATATCATTTATTTGATTAGTGGATTTTGATACCGTTATCTATTGCACCAATCTTGATCATATATGCTGTGATGGTATTGGTATTTGGTTTAATTGGCTTGTAGAGTCTCTAAACTCTAGTGGTTGTGTTACATTGGATTGTTATCCTAATATGACGAACTACATCTCTAATGTGAGCCGATAGCACTAAACCACAATAGTGAGGTCATGATAGTAAATGTGGACTGAAGGATCGGTAAGCTATCTTCCTGACACTAGTGAGTAGTAATGTGCCTCATCAGTGATTAATTATGAGAAAAAAAAGAAAAAGAAAAAAAAGTGTAACTCACAATTAGTTTGATGTCAAGTTCAAACTTGCCATTGGGCGTTAAAGAGTGATGGCCTCCCATGATCATAGAATTGGTTCTTGCATGCATGCTGTTCAGCCTCCCAAGTTACTTGAAACTGTCCTCATTGATGCCAAGCATATGCTCCTCAACTACAGATACTGTCCTCATTGATGCCAAGCATATGCTCATCAACTACAAAAGGAAATTAAAAGGGTACTATTTCCCGCTTTTAAGGTGTGGTCTATGGGAGATATAGTACTGAGTTCTGCATGTTTGGTGAAATTAAAATGCAGAAGCTGCGAGGAAGCCAGCAGGATGCTGGCAATATATTGTTGGTATGAGCTGTGAGGCGCTAGTTCTGCTGTGCTTGGCCATGCACTGAAGCTGGCGCCCTTTCCTTCTGTCTCATGTTGTAGAATTGACCATTTGTCCTCCCAAGAATATTCTTCCCTCCTAGCATGATACCTAAACCTTCTCCCACCAGCGGCATGCATGCCAAAAGACGGGATCCTTCTGTGTACCGTGAAGCAGTGCGTTCCTTGCGGATAGGGATCGATGTCATGGCCCTCCTCTCATAGAACGTGCACGTACGCGACGGTGGTGCTTGGGTGTTGGGGGGGCTCAATACACCACGGTGCTGTGGGATCTCCTTCCGCATGCCAAGCGCACGTGCCCAAGTGCTTTGCGGTTGCCACCCCACGCTGTACCATGGGAACCATTGACGGAATAGAAAGGCATCACAGCTGGGCAAAGCTTTCGCAGTGCAGAGAAAATTGTTTAAGAAAGGGATCTTGAGATTCATAGAATATTACCCTTGGACATGCTAGCTTGATCAAGTCCTCTGGTGCATCTCTTTAGATCTCGGGATTATATTAACAGTAGTCTTCACCTCTCCACCTGAAGAGGCGAATCTCTAGCAAAACCTAACTACTAAAGGTCACTTGGACCACATAAAGTAATCTGCATTGAATAAATCGCCGGATGTCGTATACCTAAAATTAACTTTAGACTCCTTTTGATCAATCAACCGTGGTGCCAGACTCAAGCACGCATGCATGAATCTAAGATCCCATTTTACTGATCGAGGTAAAAGGATTGACTCGCTGGGCGTTTTATAGTAAGCAGGTGTGTCGCCCTTAAATTCGTTTACTATGCCAATTAAGGGACTGTGAAGATATCTATAATTTCATTTCTTTTGTCAAGCTAGAGACTATGATTATTTAATCAATACTTTTTCTCCCCCTCTTAACACCAACCCCACCCCACCCAACAATATTATCTAAGCTCTGTTGGGTGGGAAGAGGGGAATCTCGTGCCTTTAGTTCCCATGGCTCATGATCATGTAAATAAGTAGCTCTTATTCAAAAGGTTCCAACTGCAAAGAGCCGTGTGGTCTCGGTAGCAACCCATGGGGGTTTCAGGTTGGAAAGCTGGTTTTGTCTCCCAAAACTATGTTAAGCTATCTCATGAACCGTCCAAATGGAAAGGCGTCCTTATTAAAGTCCTAGTGGGAAGGACAAAGGAATCCCCATCGTTTGGTGCTTGTGAATAGTGGGTGTCCTAGAGGTCATCCTGTCAAAGGCCAGCTTGTCCTCTCCACCCATTTAAATGCACGCTGAAGGTATTGATATTATAACTCAGATCCCTCCCTCTTTCTGTCTCGATGACAACTCTTGGCCGTTCAATAAAATAGTGGATATTGTAGTATTGGAGGAAAAGGCCCAGAGAAAATATAGTAAGGGCTTTATAACCATGAATGGTGCAATATAGTATAGGCCTATAACTAACCCTTGAGTTAATTAAATGACTGTGGCTCTGGGGACTATTCAGAGATATCTCAATAGGGCCGGACTACACCAAACAAAAAGGATGAACAAGAACTTGCGTTGGTATGTAGCAGATACAAAGTATCTATGGAGCAATGCAATCATAGTGATTAAGGTCTGCCTCTAAATTTCACAATGGTTCGTGGCGGCCGCCCTTTTGCATATAAGTAATGGAAGACTTTGACACTTACAGCAGCAGGCTTGTGCTTTACATGTTAAACTAAAATATTACAAAAACCATGAATCTTAGTGGTCTGTGGTCCCAGTCGAGAACAAGAATCTTAATTAGTTGTCCAACATTTGTATCTGCGGCTTGCTTTTATTATATATTGAGGGCCATCAACTACACTCCGACCCTTAGTCCAAGTTCCAACGAATATAGTCAGTAAAGAAAACACATGCACGGAGAGGGAGTACTCAATATAAACTTAGAATGCCAAAATACAGAGACACCCATCTATCTATCTATCAATATATTGAGGCATACAATCGGGGCTAAATTTTTTTACAGAGGTTAGAAGGTAATTTTATACTTACAAAAAAAGTTTTCCAATTTCCTTCTAAAAAGGACTCGTTTTATAGAAAAAGGATAAAACTGTGAGGCAACCTCCATGTGCTGAAGTGGACCTTGTTGGAGAGAGTTTACTGTTTCTTCCCGTCACATTTGTACTGTCGATAAAAACCCTAGCCCAAACACACATGCTCGCCCACCTTCTTAGGGGCTGTACATAGGCATAAAATAAGAGCTAAACAATGGCCAAATGATCCCACATAGATAGGGATGCTTATAAAGAAGCTTCTCCATCTTCATCTCAATAAGGATTATTTTCCTATAAGAAAGACAAAATCTTAAGAATTCATATGAAAAGGACAAAATCTTGAGAACACCTCCATAAGCCGTAAACTTAGAAATGCACTAGCGAGAGGGGATGGAGAACGCGTAGTTAACATTCTTAAGTAGGTCTATGGCCGTTCTATCACCAGTGATCAGTTTTGATTTTGACTCCGATTTTAACTCCTCATCCGCTTATGTCCCGTATGTCAAGTCTTGTGATTTCAATTTGAAGAAGGGAGAGAGATGTTGAGTCCTACATTACTTGTATATTGATTAGTTATTAGTATTAAAGTTATTAAACTATCTAATTCAAAATTTTATAACACTTGTTAAGCATATTGTACTTCTATTTATTTATAAATGTGAGACTAGTCTAACATGTCTCCTCACATGCAATCCAACCATGGGCTCTAATGTTATATTTAGGTCATACAATTCAAAACCTTGAGAGATTGAGTAGGGAAGCATCATGTACTTTAACCATATTTATATTGTTCCTTTTCTAGTATTAGATTACTGTGATGACTCCCCTCATGTGCAGACTAATTTAGGTTCTGAAGTATCGATTATTACAAATAGATGGTGCATGGCTCGGATCATAACTATGAGTTCTAACATCATATTGAAGTTATTGAGTCATCTAACTCAAAACTATAAGGTATTAATTTTAGAGAGAACCATTTATTTAAATATATTTTTTATCTTTCTCTAATGTGAACAATTCTAAATTAGTCTGCATGGGAGGGAACATGTGAGAATAATTTCACATCAGAAAAGAGACAAAAGATAAATGGTTATAATGATGGTGACATCTCCACTAAATACCTTAAGAATTTTGAGTTGGATGGTCTAACAATTTCATTATGGTAGCAGAAATCATGACTATGAACCAAGATATACACTTTGTATTATCATGGACCATGTAGAATAGCTTTAATTACCTTGTGTGCGAGCGGGCATGTTAAAATTGTCCCACATTGACAAGAGACAAAAAATATATTTAAATGAATGGTGCCTCTCTACTAAATATCTTAAGATTTTAAGTTAGAATGATCTTGCTTAGGAATCGAGACGCCCACCACTAAATTAGTCGGCACATAAGAGAGAATATGAATTGGCCTACCCATGAGATGACATGTTAAAATACTCTCATATTATAAAAAAGATAAATAAAGTAAATTTAAATAGATGTTGGTCTCTTCACTCAATATCTTAAAACGAGTTGGACAACCCAATATCTTTAATTATCAAGTTTGACATGATACTGGATTTCTCTATTTATGGTCAACAAATTTTGAATTAGATATTATGACATATGCAACAGTTAATTACTAGATCTGCCATTAATCTAACACCTTGCCTATTGCAATAACTCCATCAAGGGGGGATAGGCTTCGATAATCACCTGTCCTTAAGGCCAAGTTCCAAAGAATACTAAGTTGCACATGCATATATAAAAAGAGAGTACGATCTTTTATAGAAAAAGAGAGAGAGAGGGAGAGAGAATAAGCACCAAAGGAGGGTAGAGAAGATCTTCCAACTGTCCATCACTTTGCCACGGACATTTTAGAGAGAGAGAGAGAGAGAGAGAGAGAGAGAGAGCCTCTCTGCATGGGACATGCAATCTTTTAGCACCATTGAAACTTTTTAACCCGGCCATGCCTTTTTAACTTCTTATTGGAAAGGAGGAGACATTCCTTGCAAGTCCCAAGGCCGATTCATATCGTTTACGGCATGTTCTTTGAATATTCAGACTTCCCTGTTGTTTGGGCCCCCCCTTCACGTCTTTAAATACCCCCACCCGAAGCTTGCACTGGCATCTTACTCCAGCTTCCCAATCCCAATATCTCCTCCCCTCCCTCCTCTCCCTCCTCCACTGCCCGCCCCAACTCGCGCACCCCTGCAGAGCCCCTCCTCCCTTCTCAGTACTCCATGGTTGCCATTAAATCCTTGTGCACTTGCACCCTTTTTCTCCTGCTGCTGCTCTCCAACGATCCCCTCCCTGCCCATGGGAGGTGGCTCTTGAGGAGGAAACAAAAGGCGTGCAAGAGATGCCCTGTGCAAGGTGGACAAACTAGAGAAGAGACAGGTATGACCACCTCTGCAGGCCTTACCGGTGACAACACCCACCGGGCGCTGCTGGTCGAAGACAGCGAGACCTTTCGGCCGACGGCACCGGGGCACAGCCCCGGTGTCGGCCACTCGCTCAAAGGTGAGGTTGCCCAGAAAGACACCAACATTGGCGACCGTACCCTATCCGTGGACACGCAGGACCTCAGACCCACGGTGCCGGGGCACAGCCCAGGTGTCGGCCATGTGCTTGACCACAAGGACTCCAGCAGCGTCGGCCGTACCATGTCTGCGTACGTGCAGGACTTCAGACCGACGATGCCCGGCCACAGCCCCGGTGTTGGCCACTCCTCCGAGAGCATTGCCGAAGAGAAGAGTGTCGACAAGCTCTCGGTAGCCGAGAGGGCTAGCAACACGGTGGGTACCCAGGATTTTCGACCCACGGAACCAGGGCACAGCCCGGGCGTCGGCCACTCGTTTTGGAACAAAGGCAACTAGCTTGGGGTTTGTCATGTAGTTGTGCATGGGTTCTTTCTTCCACGTTATTCTTTTTGTTTGCTTGGAGCATGTATATTTCCGATTTGTTCAGCTGCCACTGCCTCCCATCTCAACCTGCTGTCTCCATGTATATGCTTCTGTCTTTGCAAGAATCCTATGAATTTTTATATCACTAATTTGGGAGCTCACACAATTTTGTTTCATACGATCACAAACTCCACCCCCCATAGACACACAAACCAATCTGTGTTGGCGCGCCGCTGCAGTGCACACATAACGTGAAAGTCTAGATGCAATGTACCACCCCTTTCCATAGCATACGAACGAAGTCATGTATATAGCAAACATGTATATTGCGTTAGCATGCAGTCATTATCTGGCTGCTTCTCCGAATATTCATGACAGCACACGTAGAAGAAAAATAAGTAACAATGTAACAGTACATCGGATGAGATGCTCTAACAATATTCTGGAAGGGGGTAAATGATTGTTAAAAATTGTATTATATATGTGGAAATAGTGGTAGCCAGACCTCGCCTTTATTATTTGAATTCTTTCTAGTCCTCTGAAAACGTCCTTTGTGCATGGTTGATCGTATCACATGATGTCCTAGAAAATTAATACGTTAAGGCACTCCAGGGCTTGCACCGAGCACGATATTTCTTATAACTAGCATGCCTAATTCCCCAGGACTCAACCTAATAAACCGCATCTTTTTTCCCATTGTTCATGCAATTGCATCATACATTATATAATGAATAAAAGTGCATGCATATCATGCCAGATATGAATATTTATTCTCATTAATCCCTAATCACAATATTGTAGTTATATGATAGACTGAAAATACACGCATGTTTCACTTTCATTGAGCGTGTATAAACCCATCATTAGCATTTGTGTCACATAGGGATGCAAACAGGTCACATTTAGTGTGGATCCGAGGTCGATTCATGAGCTTATCTGCCATTCTATCAGTAGAAAGACTGTCCATAAGTTGACCTATAAGTGATAATCATATTTTTAATGTACCATATGCACTGAGTTTAGAAGGGATTTACATCTGTTACCTTATCCATTATACATTTCAATTTAGAAAGATGATCTATTAACCGACACTAGGCCATAATCAGATTAGCAATTACCATTTGCATCCCTAGCTGATGTCAGATTAATGGCTTTTCAAACTGTAACTAAGAAGTTCTCGAATAAGTTATGCGATATATGCAAAATATTTCCAGTTTTTCTGTTTAACTTAATGTACTGTGTCTTTCCTCAGTATTAATCCTGTTTATATTTAGTGGTATCCATGCGTATCTGTTGTTCACACATACTTCCTAAATGTAAGAAGTGGCAAGCTGAAAGCTGGTACTATGTGTGTAATCCAATTTCTTGTTTGCCTGCGAGGGTTCATGTGGTTCGGTGAAAATTACTATACAACATCGTTAAAATGCCGTTTATGCTTCTAGGAAATGCAGTGCTAAGTAATCTACAGTATTTTATGTCAAAACAAATAACACCTAAACCGAGTTTGAAGTAGAAACTCTACCATATATCCTGAGAAAGAGAAGAAATTACTTCAGCTTGACTTTTAGGAAAGCTAGCCAATTTGGATGTTTCTTTACATTTTATCGTCCTAACAATTGTGTATACATGTAGAAATAATTCCTAGCAGCGTCCAGTTTGTATTTGCTACGTAGAATAAATGTTTGGAAGAATTAATATAACTCTAGCTTACATCACGTCACGAAGCAGAGAAGCATGCGTTTTTTCTATTTCTCGTCTCTTGTGCGGAGTTGGATGTGAGACAAGATTTACATTGTGCGTACGAGATGCGAGAAAACTTAATCACGTTGTTCGATGTGGTTATTGATGATATATATATATATAGTTATGGAGGATTAGTTCCATTGAGATAGTTAATCGTCCACCAGTTAACAATCACAGTAGCTTAATTTAAACATTCATCATGCATGAGTTTATGAAAGTTTTACAAATGGGGAAACAGCGGACGGATAACCACGTTTACAAATTAAATTAGATTCACATTTGCTTAAAATAAATAGTCATTATGATTGTTTGAAATAGCGTAGGAAAGGACCGTGATAGTTATGTAGATGCTTCGTCCATGGCAAAGATATGAAAACTTTGCAGTGCTTTCGACTCATGCGTGCAAGCAGCGCACACACACGGAGAGAGAGAGAGAAAAGGGGAGAGAGAGGAGAGAGAGAGATGGAACCTACAAGGTTGAAAGGAATAAGGAATATGAAGATCCTTTCATCTAATATACAATGATATAGAGAGAGACAATCGTGCACTACAGCCTAGCCAGAAGGGTGCTCGTGGTCTCATCATCTTTTTATTATGAAGGGGGAACGTTCCTCGACTTCGGGAGCCAACCATGACTGCGTAGATCTTCTTTTCAACATGGGGGAGGGAGCTAGGGTGTTAAATATGAAGAAGACAAGTTTAAGTTTTAAATTATATGTTGTCAGTATTATAAAATTCTCTAAAATGGTGCAAACCATAGGTCTATCAGTGAACTTTGCTATGTTGGGTTTTAATCTAATTAGTGGTCCACTTGTGTTTACTAGGCTGCACACTTGCACACCATTAGGCATGCAATTAATAGAATATGTTATTGGGCTTAACTCATTAAGTGCCCAATGAGGATCCTGTAATGAGTAGGATCCTGTTAGAAGTAAGAATGAGATTGGTCTCTCCTCTCTATAAAAGAAGCCTGTGACTCCCCATTAGGTCATACGCATCAAGAGAAATAGAGAAAGGAAATCAGTGGAGACAGTGCTGGGTTTACACCGTCTTCTCGTTCGGAGTTCGTAGGTTCTTGTTCGAGGTTCGCTGCGCGTGGGTATCGACTCCAGGATCATCTTCCTCTGCGTTAGGGATGGCTTCTACTCCAGGTATTCCTAAAATCCCTAACAAGTGGTATCAGAACCCGTGTCGGAATTTTGGGACTCCGATCTACGGGATTCTTCCCGGATTTTTTTTAAAAAAAAAAAAACTTCGGACGGCCGAACAGTCGGGCGGCGCCGCCGCGGGCGTGGCTCGGCGCGCGGCCTCGCGAGGGGCAGCGCCCCGCGGCCCGGCCGTGCGGAGCGGGGCCCCGCCGCGGCGGGCTGCCTGGCCCGCGCGTGCGCGGCACGCCCCACCGCGGCGGGCTGCCGCGGCCCATGCTGGGGCCACGCGCGACCGCGCCGTGCGGCTATGCCGCGCGGCCGCGCAGGCCCGCACGGGGGCCTCGCACCGCCGCGGGCGGCCCTGCCGCGGGGGCCGTTTCCGCCGCGGGCGGGTTTGCCAGCGGGGGCGGTTCCGTCGGCGATTTCGGTTTTCCGGCGAAAGGGATCCGGCGGCGGTTTCCTAAAATTTGAATTTTCTAAAATTTGGGTTTCCTAAAATGGAGTTTCTAAACCCTTACTTTCCTTTTGGGAGGTTGAAGATGATGGTTTTAAGAAACTATTGAGTTTAAGAAACTATTGGGTTTAGAAAAATTTTGGGTTTAGGAAACCATTGAGTTTTATTTGGCTTAATTTTTAAATCCGTAACGGATCTTGGTTAAAGATCATTTGGGTCCTATTTTGGGTATTATATCCGTTAGGATCTTATTAAGACCCAAATTCGGATCCATTTGATAATTCCTTAACGGATATTAGTTAACAGGTATTGGATTCGGATTTTGGGTACGATATCTGTTTGGATATCATTAAGATCCGAATCCGGATCCGATTAAGTTTCCAACCCAAACCCGTTAATCTAACCCAAATCGAACCTGTTAAGAGCCGGATCCGTATCCGTTTATATCCGTTTGTGTAGATGTATCCTTAAGATTTAAAATCATTTAATTTAAACTCCTTTAGTTATCTTTATCTTTTAAAATTCACCAATGGTCAGTTAATTGATCCATTAAGTTCTGGATCTTTGGCCCATATTTATGGGCCCATTTTAGGCCCATTAGTGATCTTTAAAGGATAAAAGATCATATTTTAAATATGTTTGGATACATACACAATTTTGAAAATCTGTTTGTAATTTTGGTTATTTCTGCAAACAGAAACAAATATTTTTGCAATTTAAGTTGTTTCTGCAAATTGAAAATAGATATGTTTGCAATTTCTGGTTGTTCTTGCAAACTGAAAAGTATGTTTACAATTCTAGATTTTTCTGTAAACTGTTCAGGTTATGTTTGCAATTTAGATTTCTTTTCTGCAAACAGAAAAAGATATATATGTAACAGCATGCTATAAACTTGTTAAGTAGCTATTTTAATGTAGTTTTAAGCATGATTAATGTTGTTTATGAATCAATAATTATTGCTGTAAATTTAGAAAATATTTCTTGTGATTATTTGCCCTCTTTACAGTTTTTTAATCATGCATAAATATCTCCAGTTTAGATTGCAATACTTATTGTGTTTATATCCTTCTTGCTTATATTATGTGTTAATTGATGCTATTATGTAGTTTTATGGTAAATTTTTGATTTCTAAATGATTAGTTTGACCACCAAAGTGACACTAATCACGAGGATTGATAAAATCTTACCTTATTAAGTTTTAAATAGCATTATTGATGAGCATTTAATTATTTGTTATCATTTTAATTGGGGGAGGATGTTTTAGAATTCAAAGTGTGTAAGTAGGTCACCAAAGTGGCCTTATGCATAGAGAATAATAAAATATACTCGTTAAGAAATTAAAATAATATCAAATGCTTGTGTTCTTGGCTTGATTGTAAATTTAACTCCCAAAGGAGTGTTTACTTTCATGTCCTGAGCAGGATAAAATAAAATTTATCTACATGACGATTCTTGAGAGTTAAGTACCCAAAGGTACTCTCTCTTGATATCAAAGTGTTTATAAATTTTAGTTTTATCACTTAAGTTAATTTGGGGAGTTCGTCCATGAAGCTATCGGACGAATTGATAAAGTAGTTCATGTTAAGTAATTGAATTACTTTGCAATTTAAATCTTGTCTCATTACTTGCAATATTTTAGTTCCATTGCCTTATATGTGAGCATGTGTTTGTTTATTTCAGCTGCTTCTCCTTTGTTTGCACCATTTAATGCTAGTGTGCCGTACCTGATCAGACTACTGCTAGTAGATTTCTTAAAGCCATTGAGGAACAATTCATTAGTTCTGATAAGGCCAAAGCCAGTACTTTAATGGCTAAACTGTCCTCAATGAAATACACTAGTGGTAGTATTTGAGAGCATACATCTTATGTTTACTATGAGTCTAATTTAGTCAATGTTCCTAAAAGTACATGGTGGATTGACTCAGGTTCTACTGTGCATGTTGCCACTTCTATGCAGGGAGTCCTCTTCTAAAGGCCTCCGAATGAGGGTGAGCGGAGTATCTTTTCAGGAAATAAGACGCGCTCACAAGTCAAGGCCGTAGGAATTTATAGGATAGTTATGGAATCATGATTTGTTCTAGATTTAGAAGACACTTTTTATGTACCATCTTTTAGTAGAAATTTGGTTTCAGTATCAAGACTTGATTCAAAAGGTTTTCAAGTTAATCTTGAAAATTCTTCAGTTGAATTAATAAATGATTCTATTGTTATTGGTACTGGTTCTATATTTGATAGTTTGTATAAATTGTGTCTTAGCAATATGATTGAACAATCTCATAACACCCTGCATACTTCGGTCCTTACTGGCAACAAGCGTGGTAGAGTTAATGAAAATTTATCCATGTTGTGGCATAGGAGATTAGGACACATCTCCATTAAGAGGCTCAAGAGGTTAGTGAGAGAATGAGTATTACACACTCTGAATTTCACTGACTTCGAGACATGTGTTGATTGCATTAAAGGAAAGCAAACACACATGCCTAATAAAGATGCCACAAGGAATTCTGGAATTTTAGAAATAATTCACATTGATATCTGTGGTCCTTTTCCACCCTGTCTGACTGGTGAGAGGTACTTTGTCACCTTTATAGATGACCATTCTAGATTCATGTATCTCTATTTACTTCTTGAAAAGGCAAATGTTTTCAATGTCTTTAAAGATTTCAAGAAGGAAGTAGAGAAACAATCATGGAAAATAATCAAGATAGTCAAGTCTGATAGAGGTGGGGAGTACTATGGTAGGTATACTGAGATGGGACAAAGACCTAGTCCATTAGCTAAATTCCTTAAAGAGGAGGGTATTGTACCTCAGTACACTACTCCTGACAGCCCATATCAGAATGGGGTTGCAGAAAGAAGGAATCGAATGCTTAAAGAAATGGTCAGGGCAATGTTGAGTCATTCTACCCTTCCTTTATCCTTGTGGGGCGAAGCCGTTAAGACAGCTGCTCACATTGTGAATAAGGTTCCTACGAAGGCTGCGCCTAAGACTCCCTATGAGTTATGGTGTGGTAGGAAACCTTCTGTGAGCCATATGCGCACGTGGGGGTGTGCAGCTGAGGCTAAACCATACAGTCCACAGGAAAAGGCTTTTGATTTCAGAACAACTAGTGGATTCTTCATTGGTTATCCAGCGAGATCAAAAGGGTATAGATTCTATTGCCCATCCCATATTCCCATCATTATAGAAACAGATAAGGCAAGGTTCTTTGAAGATGGCGGAGTTAGTGGGAGTGGACCTTCTCGAGAAATTTCTTTTGAGGAGTTACAGAATCAGGTTGAAACACCTGTAACAATTGACAACGTTGTTCCTATATTCATTCCTCGGAATGAAATCCTATGAGAACAAATAATTGCAGTTGGTCCACCCCAGGTTGCTCCAGAGCCAGAAGATGTCACTGTTGTTGACCAACCACCTTCTCAGGTGGATCAGGGGCCAACATTACGTCGATCTGAAAGAGTCAGGAGACCTGCTATATCTGATGAGTTCATAGTATACCTACAGGAGGATAGTGTAGACAGGGGTGACATTGATGATCTAGTGACGTTTTCACATGTCATGAAGAGTGAAAAATCTGCCTATTGGTTTGAAGGCATGAAAGAAGAGCTTGACTCAATGGCTAAAAACCAAGTTTAGGATCTCGTTAACTTGCCTAAAGGGTCTAAACTTGTTGGATCTAAATGGATATTCAAAACTAAGGTGGACGCTAAAGGCAAAGTTGAACGATATAAGGCCAGATTGGTAGCTAAGGGTTTCACTCAAAGGGAAGGCATTGACTATGATGAGACATTCTCTCCAGTTTCCAAGAAGCTCTCATTCAGAATAATCATGGCCTTGGTAGCTCATTTTGACCTGGAGCTACATCGGATGGATGTGAAAACGGCTTTTCTCAATGGGGACCTAGATAAAGAAGTGTATATGGAGCAACCTCAAGGGTTTCGTGCTGAAGGGAAAGAACACTTGATATGCAAATTAAGGAAATCCATTTCGGACTTAAGCAAGCCTCCCGCCAATGGTTCATAAAGTTTAATGAAATCATACTGTCCTTTGGGTTTAAGGAAAACATTATTGACGAATGTTTGTACCTAAAGATCAGTGGGAGTCGTCTTGCTTTTGTATGTGGATGACATTTTGCATGATAGCAGTGTTCTAGATTTATGGCACGAAACTATAGTTTTCCTTTCTAAGAACTTTGAGATGAAAGATATGGGTGTGCCTACTATGTCTTTTAGGCATTGAAATCACTAGAGATAGACCTTCGGCACTCTTGGTCTCTCTCAGAAAGCTTACATCTCAAAGGTCTTGGAAAGGTTCAACATGTAGTCCTTTTACGATGGCAGCTGAGTTTATTGCTTGTTTTCAGGCTAGTGCACATGCCATCTAGTTGCGGAATCTGCTCACAGGTCTATTGATTTCGTCTCCAGACCTATCAGGATATATTGTGACAATTCCGCTGTAGTCTTCTTCTCTAAGAACAATAAGGCGTCTAAAGGTAGTAGAGCTTTAGACATTAAGTATTTTGCTCTTAGAGACAGAGTGAAGAATCATGAAGTGTCTATAAAATATATCGGGACGGATCTTATGGTTGCTAACCCACTCACGAAAGGACTACCTGCTAGCACTTTTGTAGTCATGTGATTCGGATGGGTCTTGTCAGTTCTCTCGATATGTTGTGATTCTTCTATTACTTCTGTCTTTTTCATTTATTTTGTATACATGTTGGTTATGAATTTTGGCTGGCAGATTGTATATTTAAGTGGTGACCAATGGATAAACATTATGTTTGAGTTTATCTACAGTTCCATATTTGATGTTCAATTATAGTAAGTTGGTGGAATTGTGGTACATGGAAGGAGGTGTGTAATTGAATGCACTTGTCGCCATGATTCATGTCATTTGATTTACTGTTCTTGAACCTTTAAGATTCCGTTAATTGGAATGGTGTGTAGTTTTGTTTTATCGTGCGCGCGCATAGCGTGTTTCTCTCTTCAGGTGTATACCCATGATGTCAAATCTTCAAGAGTCCTTTTGAAACTATATATATTTATACTATAAGTATGTTTTCAAAGGAAGATTTGATGTGCTTAAGACAAGTTGGACCAAGTGGGAGAATGTTAGGTTTTAATCCAATTAGTGGTCCACTTGTGTTTACTAGGCTGCACACTTGCACACCATTAAGCATCCAATTAATGGAATATGTTATTGGGCTTAACCCATTAAGTGCCCAATGAGGATCCTGTAATAGGTAGAATCCTATTAGAAGTAAGAACGGGACTGGTCCCTCCTCTCTATAAAAGAAGCCTGTGACTCCCCATTAGGTCATACGCATCAAGAGAAATAGAGAGAGAAAACCAGTGGAGACAGTGCTGGGTTTACACCGTCTTCTCGTCCGGAGTTCGTGGGTTCTTGTTCGAGGTTCGCTGCGCGTGGGTATCGACTCCGGGATCGTCTTCCTCTACGTTACTTCTGCTCTAGGTATTCCTAAAATCCCTAACATGCTAGTCGTTGGTAACCTATATTTTGGTCTGACGCCTCTTCTTAGTCCATGCCTTGAACGTTAGCTCGAGCTATGCCTTTGTTCACTATCATGCATGATTATAAAAAATAATTTTTAATCTTTATAATCGTTTAATATTCTATATTAATCTCTAAAATCTTTATATTTTGGAACCCTCCTTAAAAAGTCACTTCATTTAGCAACTGATGAAAAGAATATTCCTAGTATAATCTGGTAGATATACGATACGTAGAAAGAATATTTTATAAATAATTTCTTTTTATGCAACTTTTCAGACTTTCCATGCTTCTTTTTGTACTTTTATAGATCTCTGTTACAAAATATTCATTGACAAACTAGGCAAAAAGTCCAATTATTTTGTAGACTTTCTATTAGTGCAAATACATGTCAGTAATCTTTTCACTTACTTAATGAGCAATACTCAACTACGTATAGGTACTTGCATCTGCAACAAGAAGATGATAGATGAAGGTTGAGATTAAGAGATCTGGAAAATTGATATGGTAATCAAGAGCTCTCACAAATTCAAAGTGTTAAACTCAAAAAGTAAATTAAAGAACAAACTTCTTCTTCTGCTCATATTTAAAAAGTAATAAAATTCATCAATAACTTTTAATATTCAAGTAGGCCTCTTACGGTCGTTTCCATCTCTTTGATTTTAATTTTTATTGTTCGATTTTTAAAAAAAATTAAAACCGTCCAATTGGATACATATCAAAAAAATAATATTTAAAATATTAAAAAATAGTCAATAAAAAAAAATCATCAAACTAACCCTTAAGGTTGATCTCATCCTTTGAAGTTTTAATTTTGATTCCCAAAGAAGGACACACTTGATTAAATGACGATGGCTGAGTTTTTCGATCCAATAATGAAAAGTAAATCCGAAGGGGTGGAAACTAGCTTAAAGAGAGCAATTTGAATATTTTAAAATTTTTGAAAACTTTTATTTATTTTTTAAAGGTAGAGAAGAAGGATTTTGGATGGGGGCTCATCTCAAGACCCATCTAAGTTAGACTAGCCATATATATATAAAGGGAGCCTGAGAGAGAATCAACAAATCTAAGAGAAATTCAAATTCCAAGAGCTTCACGTTATGTGCACAAATTTCAGTCCTAAAACAAAGAAGAGCCAGAGAGAGCTTGTGTCTAACTGCTACTCCTCACTGTGTAGGTTTGAGCTCTCCAATCTCTTCTGCAACTGATCAAGACCCTCCACTTGTCATTTCATTCTTTTGTTTTGATCTTTGTTTCTATACTTATTGCATATTGTAGCCGACTAAAAGGCATCTTGCTTAATCATCTATTAAGATCATCAGTTTGTTATCTCTTCCTTAAGAAAAAGGGAGGACTTGTAGGGGGTTGTGCATCCTCTTAAGATCAGCTGTGGCGGGACTTGTTCGTGGGAATCACCTGTAAGGGATTAGTATCTTGCTTAACTTGGGTGCTAGTGGAACTCTCAAGAAGTTATTTGAAGATTGAATTAAAGTTTGAGGATCGAAACCAGTATAGAAATTTGTATGTCATTTTGTGTGATTGCATCTTGTTACTTCCTCTTTCTTACACATTTCATTTCTGCTGATTGATTAGCTATCTGCATTAGCCTTTTCGATAACCCATTCATCTATCTCCCCCCACCCTCCCGTTTCTGCATACAATAACATTTTGCATGTAAACCACTCAATTTACTAAACTTTTGCATATATCCTTCTGATGTTGTCAAGATTTATGAAATCTTTTTAACATATTTAGTTGAAATTCAAGTTATTTTGACAAAGAAGCATAACTATAACATTTTTTATATTTCAAAGATATTGATAATAGTATGTGGGAGTTAAAGGTGTATACGTACAAATGTGATGTATGTCAAGAATATGTATGCAAAAACCTCATTAATGTATCTAGCTCTGGCCATTCTCGGATCTTAAGGAAGGCTCGGCTCCGGGTCGACTTGGGGTTGGCCTTACAAAAGCTTCATAGTCGGCCAGAGTAGATACATATGTCCATGTGTACGCCACTACGGGATATTCTAAAATCATGCCCATCCTTTTAGAATATTTCATTATTGTCAATTTTGGATGTGGTAGATTGTAACTGCTTCATACCAAATGGAACTCGAATATGAAATATTAACGACCATAATGAAATTTTGAGTTAGAAGAACTTAAGTTTAACTTTATACGAAGAACTAAATATAACTTTATGCCCAAATCTGTGATTATGATCCTCGGACGTACACATGCTCTGTATTTGACGGTTCAATCATGATCTTATTGTTTTTTCTAGTGAAGTAGACTCGCAAAGTTGTTTGTATATTTCATGATTAATCTCTAAGCGAGAAGATATGCACCAGCTAGCTGTTAACACACTTCTTGATGTGCTTGAGCTGCTCTCTCCATGTCAGAAATCGATAGTCAAGTAAGGAAGTATGCTAAAACATAAGATGTCAAATTTGTGAATGCTACAATACACCAAGCTTTTTATAGACCCAAGGGAAAATAGAAAGATGCGGTATTTAAAATTTAGATTCAATTACAATATGCAGAAAAAATTTACAGTATTTAACTTCTGTGCCAGTTTAAAAATCTCAGAATCCTGTTCAAAAACCAATTTCTTGAATAGTTTATATTAACACTCATTTATGTTCAATTTCAAAAAGATCATGCGCACATGTTCCAAAATTACCAACGTGATATAAATTTTGATATTCGTAAACACTTCATATTCGGTCAGTAGCAGATCCAATTCATATCCAGTAGGGTCCGATGACCCCACTGGATTTTATAAAACTAACAAAAATCATTAATTTTGGCATATGAAAAAATGACTGGCTTATTGATTCTGGTCTATTAGAGTGGCCTTACTAACTCACTAATCGATCATGATTCAATTGAGTGATCCTCCAGTTAATCACAATCTGAGTAACCCCACTGAGCAAAATTTGTGTCTGTTACTATATTCGTTGCCCTGAAACGACATATTTCACGGATATATTGTTAATGTGTGAGGGTAGTAAGGATAAATATGGAGACATGTATGGTAAATTTGTAAATTAGCACATAAGAGTGATTCCTATAAAATTATCCCATTTTATATATAATAAGTGGCACCCGGCTTGCTTTTCACAGTTCCTCTGGCGTCGGTACTTTTGATCTTTGTCATAGTTGGCTCTTCACGATCGCACGTGCACCTGCACTAAAGATTGGGTGGACGGGGCCCGTGCCCCAGTCAATTTATTATGATCCATAGAATCAAGGGAATCGGCCGCCATCACCACCCCAATTGCTAAAGGGAATGCACGGATGGGTCTCCTTTACCACTCCCTTTCCATGCCTTCTCTGCCATGCCAATGGCAGATGGCTTTAGATCACTTGCTTTATCTTTTTCTCTGGCTTTTCTGAATATACTTGGTCTTTTCGTGCATGGAAACTTACATACTCTACAGTTTTTGAGTGTGCTTAATTAATCCGTCTTTAAAAATGTTTTGGAAGTTGAAGTACCTCAAGATTAATCGCTATATATGCGCCATCACTTATTACAAGTTAACTTAACCAACTGGACGACATCACATTAGGAATCTTTTTCGCATGTAGGAAGATGTTTATACCCAAGGAGATGACAGGAGCTCGATGGAGTTGTTATAAGAGGGTATATAGCAGGTCTGCAGAAATCCATATATAATTTTTTTCATCTTATTCCCAAGGCAACGCCAGAAGAAATCTAGTGTAGCGTCTTTGACTTCAACAAGCAGGGGGATCTTGATCAGATGGAATTAGTGCCTTTAAATATGCCAGCTGAAGGTGCATCCAACGTATAAAAAAAACCTAAAATTACAAGAGAATGTGTGGCCTTTAAATATGCCAAAGGGTGCGTTCAATATGTGATTAATTATATATACACAAACGACAAGAGGAATGTGGGACCCCACCATGGTGGGGATACAAGGGTGGCACCACCACAACTTCAATTCACATTTTTCCTTTCCCCTTCAAGCAGTAAACAACTCAAGACAATGGAGATTCCAAGGAGACCAGTGGAATCTCTAAAAGCTGTGGTTACAGCTTTCTTAAGATACCTGTTGGAATCACCACCAATGCTTTCCGGTGCCGACGTTAAAACAATATACAATGTGAGAGGAGTTCCAGCAGTGCTCTCTACAGAGCCCTTCCCATGATCTTTCAAAATTTACCAAAAACAAAAGAAAAAATTAAAGATGGTCAAGAAGAGAGCCTGGCCTTTTGGTGGGAGTTAGAGCTAGCTGGTGGCCTAGCACATTGCAACAAAACAAAAGAAGATATGTTAACCGATGAATATTCTTGTGGTACGGAAGCACAAGGCTGGAATCTCCTTTTAATAAGCTTGCAGTTTAACTTTAAGATGCTGAAAACGGGATCTGAACGTGGGCCTGTCCAAGCCCATCCTGGTGTAGGTTGTTATCTTCCACGGGCCCACTTTTCACTGTAGAAGATCAATTTGACGTTCTAGCTAAGAATGTCGGGTTTCCAACTTCAGCGTATAGGAATCTTGTGGGGGCACTGACTGAATTTTCCTGAGACCACTAGGTAGGAGGGATACCAAATCAAAATGTACCTTCTGAAAACCGTATGTAGAACGATGGGGAGCTATGTATCTTATCATCTAGTTACTAACTAATATGTGGCTCTCAAATATCTTTGAGTCTCTATATTTTAGTGAGGGAGCGGTTCACTTTCCATCTCTCAATAGCGAGCAAGAAGGTAGGAGTTAATCCTCAGTTTTGAGGAGATGCATGTTGTCGCGGTCAGTTAGACATCGATGGCTGTCCGATCAGATGTCTGGCTACTCGATAGAATTTGTAAAATCAGAAACGCCTATAATAGAGTCTGTCTGCAAGAGAAAGAAGAGACGTCAGAGAGCCCTTCTTTCTCTTGGAGAGTAAGACCCTCCGATGCTTAAGTCAAGTTCTTGAGAAGATAGAGAATTCTCTAGAGTTCAGTATAGTATTGGACGTACCTTCTTCATAAGAGAGGCTTGTAAACACGTTAATTTTGACCTCACATTGCGTAAATTTCATGTCATATTTATGATGTTCAAAAATAATCTGAGTTTTAATCATTTATTAATTTTTATATATTTTTCTTAAATTTTTTTTAATTAACGTCATTCAAGGTCGACTTAATTTAGATTTCTATACGAAATTAATTTTGACTCAAATTCCTTAATCGGATAAGGATTAAGTTAAATGGTGTCGTCCATGGTTGACGTGTTTTAACTTCTTTATCTAGACCAATTATCAATTTAAATCTCAATCAATTTTCTATTTATCTAAATAGCGTATTTTGTAGTCGACATGCTTGCCAACGCCTTTGTAAAAGGTGTTATTTGAGGTCGACGCATTTCAGTAGTGTAATGATCTGCATGATTTATCCGACATTATCTAATTTTTATGGTTGAAAGGTTTTTACTTTGATGGTAAATATCTGCAACAATGCGATGGCCGAGGCAGAGACTTTTGGGACTTAAACACTAAAAAGGGCTCTCTATATATATGTTACCCCTTTGAGCCTTCAAGGAAGTTGGCCAGAACATTATTTGAGACTCATCTCAAGGTGAAAGGAGAGGTTTATTGTTGTGAATGTGGACAGTGTCTTGGAGCGTCTTCTTATTCCTTTAAGCTTTATCTTCGAATCTAGAAGTCTGGAGACTTTGGAGGGGCCAATCAATCATTCTCTTTTTCTAGTGCTTCATTGCTTTTTCACTAGTTTTCATTAGATCATTGCATCATTTATTCACACTTTTCACATAAGCACTTCATTGTAGAATCCACCTTTTTTTTTTATTTTTTGGCCGAGAACTTATCTAGGACCTTGGACAAGCCTTTGGATTTTTATTAATTAAATCAATTCAGAATACATGGGGGGGACATGCCACCTTACCCCAGGGAGATACAATAATAAAGAAAGCAAAACAGAGCCCCCTAAGTATAGTAACCAATCAAAAATGAAAATGAGGAACACCAGACTTGTCCATAGTCAACTCTCCTCTAACAGAAGGAGGCAAGGCAGCAGCTGAAGAAAATGTCTGAGAAGTATGAGAGGAGCATGAGAAGTTAGCCAATGCATCAGCTGCCTTGTTACACTCTCTGACCACATGCTGAAACTGAATATGCATAAAGTCCTTCAAAGAGCATAACCGATCCCACCAAGGATGAAGGATCTAAGAAATCTTCTAGCCATCAGAAAGAAGAAGCATAATCAAGACCTGACAATCATACTTCATAATAGTAGAAGAAATCCCCATCTGAAGACACATCTATAAATCGATAAGCATAGCCCTAATCTCTGAAATAAGACTGCAAGTGATACCAAAATAACCACAGCAAACAGAAACAGAAGATCCCTTATCGTCTCTGAGAATAGCAGCACTTGTAGATAATCCTGGATTACCTTTACAACATCCATCAGTGTTAAGTTTAACATGAGACTTAGGGGGTGGAATCTAATAGACAAGAGAAAGGGGGTGCAAGAGAAAAGATATCAGTCAAACCCAAAGCCTATAGAGAGGCTCTCTCTGTATAGGATGAAGCCCTCTTAGGATGGAATAAAGAAGCAATCTCTTTGATGAGAATAATCGCCTGCCTCAAAATATGCTCTTTGCTACATAAGCAATTGTCAAACCTGGCAGCACATCTAGCTTTCCATATCGTCCAAGTAACAATGGAGGGAATGATACCCATGCAAAAATCATAAAGAGAAGTATTGGAAGCCTTGGAAGTGAATACGGAGAATATGTAATGAAAAGAAGTCACCTGAGCATGAATCTAGAAAATATTCCTAAAAGAATCCCAACAATGTCTAGCAATATTATCCAAAGCAAGAATATGATCCATGGTTTCGTTAGAATGAGAGCTACAACAATAACACCTAGATACTAAAGAAATCCCATATCTCTGAATAACTGAATTAAAGGGCAATTTGTTAATAAGAGCTCTGTATACAAAAATAGAAATAATTTTAGGCAATAGAGTGTGCCAAATCTATTTGGTGATAGAAAGCTGATACATAGTATGTCTGACAGTGTTCCAAGCAGATTTAATAGTAAAATACCTATGAGTGTCAGGCTGCCATATAGGTTTATCAGGACCACTAGTATAAGATAAACAAATAGCAAGATCAGTGATAATATAAAAGGACATCCATAGGAAGCATCTGTAGGAAATCTTATCTGTGAGCCATAAAATCCTGAACAATCCAGTTATGAGTATGAGCAACAGAAAGCTATTGATCAGAAGATGTAAACTCCCTGAGAGGTCTATAACCAGTCCAATTATCATCCTAAAAAGAAAGCCTACCAGTCCCAACCTGCCAGCAGGTATGGTCCAAAACCCAATGTCTATGTCTAAGGACCATTTTCTTGTAGGGAGATCCTGTCAAGGAGCAAGATGATAGATGTTGACCCTGCAAGTAGGTGTAATAGATATAATCACTCCAATGGAAGTAGATCTTCCAGCAAAGTTTCACCTTCAAAGTAGTACTCAAATCAAAAAGAGATCTAATCCCAATTCCCCTTCTGCAATAGGCCTAGCCATAAGTTTCCATGCAATCCAGTGTTTTCTTTGACCAACACTGGAGGAACCCCAAAAGAAGGCAGCAAAGACTTTTTCCATGGCATCCAAAATACTTTTAGGGGGAGAGAGGACAGCAAGGATGTTTATAGGAATTGAAGATAACACATGCTTAATCAACATTAATCTACCCCCAGGAGATAAGAGCTTTTTTTTCCAATTTTCAAGCTTCTTTCTCACATTGTCTAGAAGTGGTCGGAAGTAGGTTGCTTTTGCAATACCTTTGTAGAGAGGAGCCCCCAAATAAATGATAGGAAAAGCCTTATTTGGCATCTAAGTAGCAGCAACAATTTGATTGATTTTTTTAGTAATAGTGTGAGGAGCCACATAGAGGGAACTTTTGTCTTTATTGACCTGCTGACCAGAACATCTCTCATAAATATTAATAAAAGCAAAGAACCTGTGAAGAGAGGCCTGAGATCCATTAGTAAAAATAATTGTGTCATCAGCAAAGAGCAAATGAGAAATGATTGGCCCATCCCTGAATGTGGAAAAAGGGGTAACCAAGCCTCTGGTGAAAAGGCTATGAACACCTCTGCTGAAACCTTCTTCTGCCAAGATAAATAGACTGAGGGCCAAAGGATCACCTTGCCTAAGCCCTCTGGAAGAATTAAAATAGCCTCCAACCTGACCATTAAAAACAACTGAGAACTAACAGTGAGTAAAAAAATTCTTAATCAAATTGATCCAATCATTAAAGAAACCAAACTTGTAGAGAACATCAAACAAATAGCTCCATTCCAGCCTATCATAAGCCTTCATCATGTCCAACTTAAGGATGACATTGTGACCGTTGGTTCTTTTAGAGATATTATGCACCATCTCCTGGGCCAGACAAATGTTATTACTGATGTCCCTTCCTTTAACAAATGCACCTTAGAAGGGAGAAATAAGTCTATGCAAAAAAATAGACAACCTCTTGCAAACAATCAAGGAGAGGATCTTATAAGTAAAATTGCAAAGGCTAATGGGCTTAAAATCCTTAACAGTGGTAGGATTATCACACTTTAGAATTAATACCAAATGAGTAGAAGTAAAGGCCTTAGGCAAAGCACCACCCTTAAAAAATTCAATAACAGCAGCAAAGATATCATCAGCAATAATGTCCCAGCAATGTGTGAAGAAATCACCTGAAAATCTATCAGGGCCTGGGGCACTATCAGCACAAAGAGAGAAAATAGAATCTTTCACCTCCTCCAGAGAAGGAATAGCCATCAAAGCAACATTATCCTGATCAGTAACAATATTAGGAATGTACTGAAGAAGACCATTATTGTTCATAAAAGGGGGCTGGGAGGTGAAAAGGTCCTTATAATAGTCAACAGTCATGGAGAGGAGAGTGTTTTGATCAGTAACCAAATTGCCATTAATATCAAATAGAGAATGGATAAAATTCCTTCTTCGTCTCTCAGAAACAATGGAATAGAAGAAAACAATATTTTGGTCTCCGTCCTTGAGCCACCTGAAGTGAGATTTCTGCCTGTTGATTGAGGAAAGACCTTATTGAAGATCCTCCCACTTCAGAATGCATGTTATTCAGTTGTGGAAGGGCCGGGTGATAACTTGAGCACCGCGGGATTGGTAGATGATGTGGATGGTGTGGAGGGTTGGTAGGTGGGTGATGGCGTGGGGTTAGTAGGCAATGGCATGGTACGGATGAGAGGCGTAGATGGTTGGATAGTGGAGGGGTAATCGGTCGGTGCGGATAAAGTGGGGAATGGTACGCAGAGTAATGGTTTAAATGGTTGTATGGTATTTGGGTAAGTGGTGGTGGTGGTAGGTGATGTAGGAAATGGTACGCGGAGTAGTGGTTTGGATGCGTAATTAGCTTGCAGTAGGTTATTTGATGGAGGTGTAGTGGCGTGGGGTGTAATGGGTTTAAGGAAAGCAGGCGGTGGTGATGGGTTATTGGGTGTGGGTAAACGGTATGCGGGTGTTGGTACTGGTGTGATGGTAACGGGTTGTGGTTTAGGTATATGGAGGGTGCAGCGTGGTGGTTGCTCAGTGGTGCTCGGCATGTGACCCGTTAAATAAATAGAGGAAGAGTCCTCTATCTTCCACTGTTGCCCTCGATTAGCCTCAGACCGGCTATTTGTTAAAATGGAGGCAACTTGATTCTGATTATAGTGCTCCGGGAGTGGGTTTTGCACTATACCATATTTGGAGGCGCCGCTGCCTGCGCCGGTGCTCTTGGTTGTTGTTGCTGCTGCTGTTGTTGTTGTGGTCTTCTCGCCTTCAAGGCGGATATATACTTCTTCATTTCTTCCCAATCAATGCCTCCCTGCTCGTTGAGATCGTGAATATAATCTCGGAATTAGAAGCATGTATCTATAGTGTGTCCAGGTTGTCTGTGGAAATAACAATACCTGGAAGTGTCGGCATTTTGGGGCCAAACTATTTTTTTTCTTGGCAAAACCACAGCATTGAAGATATCTGACAAGGACTCTGGAAGGACTGGATATTCTGCCCTTTTCGAACCTGGAGGCTTCCTCTGCTGGTTATAATCAGCAGGAGGAGGTACATTGTGGTATGCCGGCGGTGCGCGCGGCTGGTATTGCTGTTGTTGTGGGGGTTGATACTGTAATTGCCGTTGTGGCTGCTGCTATGGCTGTTGTTGTGGTTGCTAGTTCGGCTGCTGAGGCCGCTGGTACTGAGACTGCTGATACTGTGGGTTTGGCTGCTGCTGTCTGTAACCCTGCTGGTTTGGCTGTTGCGGCCGTTGGTACTATGGTCGTTGATTCCTCACGAATTGGGGCGGATTGTTGTTCATGATACTAATCTGCTCATGGGAGAGCATACCCTCAGTAGTTGGACCCGTACTAGAAGAATTTGGCACGGCAGGCTTCCGAGGTGGAGGCCTGCTAGGTTGGTGAGGATCAAAGACACTAGAAAATGTAGCATTCTTGAAAACATTTTGACAATAACGCGCCCTTTCATAGAGCTCTGCCATGCCGGTCAAGTTGTTCAGGGCGAGGACTAGTTTAAACTGAGGTGTGGCGTTGGAGATTAACATTTTTACTTGCTCTGACTCGGACAGATGACCTTTCACTTTTTCTGCCATGCCTCTCCATCTATCAGCAAAACTGATTCCTCACGAATTGGGGCGGATTGTTGTTCATGATACTAATCTGCTCATGGGAGAGCATACCCTCAGTAGTTGGACCCGTGCTAGAAGAATTTGGCACGGCAGGCTTCCGAGGTGGAGGCCTGCTAGGTTGGTGAGGATCAAAGACACTAGAAAATGTAGCATTCTTGAAAACATTTTGACAATAACGCGCCCTTTCATAGAGCTCTGCCATGCTGGTCAAGTTGTTCAGGGCGAGGACTAGTTTAAACTGAGGTGTGGCGTTGGAGATTAACATTTTTACTTGCTCTGACTCGGACAGATGACCTTTCACTTTTTCTGCCATGCCTCTCCATCTATCAGCAAAACTGACGAATTCCTCATCGGGCTTCATTTTTTCTACTATCAGGCCAGTAATGGAAAGAGAGGGGACAACTCTATTTTGGTATCGTTGAATAACTTTCGTGATACGATACCTTAGTCCTCTACTTCAGATGGCTCTAAGGAAAAGAACCATTCGAGGGCTGGTCCCTCTAAGGATTTCCTAAACAAAAATGCTAACGACCTCTTGTCGTTTTGCCAGAAAGATGACTCATACATGAATTCCTTTAAATAAGTGAAGGGGTTACCAGTACCGTTGTATTTTTGGTATACTGGCATCTCAGAGGGTGGCAAATGGAATACGGGCAGACTTGGCAGGTTAATCTCGGGTGCAGCCTTAACTCCCATCATCTTCTGAAAGTTATTGAATTGTTCATCCATACACTCCATCTTTGCGAGCAGAACCTGAGTCGTTGGATCGACTGGAGGAGGGGGTGGTGGAGGTACATGATAGATCTGTTGCCTAGAGTATGTGGGGCAAGGAGGACAATAAGGTTGCGGTCCGGCAGAGCTTCCGCCATGCCCGAGGGCATTTTGGTAAGTAGGCGTCGGCGGCCTGACCGGTTGCCTTAAGGACGACAATTGTAGCCCAACTGACCGGGAAGTAGAAACTTGAAGGCCTTCCATGGCCTGATGAATGAATGAAGTGTGCTGAGGAGGAGGTTGAGGAATGACAGGGGGGACCACAGGATTCGGCCCAGTAGACGGTACAGGTGTCTTCCCTTTCAAAATGGATTGGATTGCCTCAAGTTGTTGCGGATCCAAATGGGAGGCCAGAACTCCTAGGGAGTTGACCAGATCAGATGGATTGGAAGATGAGGTCCCATTCGGGTTCATGCCCCCCTCACAGACAGGATTAGAAACCGCATGCACGTGCGGAGGAAGATCAGCACCAGAATTGTAAGGATCGAGACTTTCGGATCCGGTTTTCGGGGTCGGATCCTGTAGTTCTGGTCCTAGTGGGGTCTGGGGCTCTGTGATGTTTCGCGTCTCGCGGGCTCGACGCTGTTTAAACGGCGTCCACCATTGCAGACGCGTTTCAAGTTCCGCCACGTGGGTGCCACGTGGGCTGGCTTTGGGCCGCGAAGTGTACGGCCCTGTCGTGTCGTCTGAACGGCGTCCACGTAGGATGACGCCTTTCAGACTGCAACTCTAGGTGTGTCAGAGTACGGCCCTGACACGTCGGCTGAACGGCGTCTGCCTCGATCGACGCGTTTCAAAAACTTGTCAGAGCGGCCGTCACATCACCTGATAGACGTCCGTGGTTGTCGACGCGTTTTAGCCAGTCTCTGGTTAACCCCGCGAGCCCTCCTTCTTTCCCTCATTTTTTCCTTCTCTCTTTCTCTCTTTCCCCTCCGGCGATCTCGGCAGCGATTCCTCCTCCTCCCTCTTTTCCACCCAGCATTTCACCCCTCTCCCTCCACTCCATCCTCTACCTAGCTCCTACCACTACCACCTCCACCCCCACTGCGGCGTTCTACTCTCCGGACGGCGGCCGACGTCACGGTGGAGCAAGGACGACCACGGCGGTACCGGCAGCGGCGTGGGGCGAGACAGGTGGACGGCTTGAAGCTCGGAGGCATCCAAGTATCCGGTAGGGTGACGGTTCCCATAGTATTGTGTTTAAACCGTGTTTTCCCCGTTTAAGCATGCTATGGACCTTTGATTTCGGGGGGTAGAATGAGCATGTTTAGGTGTTCTTTTGATGATATGGGGGATTTGCTATGAATGTGATTTCCTATGGATTGTATTGCCCCTCTTTCTCCTCCGTTTTTGGGTGATTTTGGGGTTGTTTAGGTTGAAAAGGGAGCCCTCGGGCTCATGGCAACTCTGGTTCCTGGGGGTTGAAAGACGTCGTGCATGGACGACGCCTTTCTTGAAGAGCGTCGGTCAATCACGACGCCTTTTAGACAGGAATCGCCTGACTGAGAGTCTGCCAGTTCGGGATTCTGGGACTAAAAGATGTCATGGGAGGGCGACACGTTTTGAATAACGTCGGACAGCCATGACGCCTTTTAAGGCAGAAATCCCCTAGGTAATTTCTCTGGAATTTCTGGATTTCTGTGCTAAATGGCGTCTGAGGATGTCGACGCCTTTTAAAAGACGACCACTGGTGTCGACGCCTTTTAGGGCCTGATTCTAAAGACTGTTTTACATGAACCTGTACATGGAGCTTGAATGGCGTCGGCCTTGGGCGACGCGATTCAAGACAGAACCTCACTAATTCATGCCAGTAAAATGTGTTCATACTGTTAGACGGATGGTTAGTGCATGTTTTAGTGTACCCGGTAGAGATAGATTCTTCATGACCGGACGATACTACATGTGTGTTATGCGATCGCGGACTTTTCACGTGACCGGATCGTACTGTGCTGGATTTTGTGTTACTGTGGACCTGGAGTGACATTGTAGCGCTTTATCACCCTGTGCTGGTGGGGGCGTGAGCACAGCGCCGGTGGGGGCGTGGGCGGGGTGACGCCTAGTGAGAGAGGGTCACCTGGTGAACCCCGGGGTTAGCTAGTACCGGTGTCGGAGTGGTACATTCGGAGAGTCACTCGTGCTGAGGGAAGGAGTAACCACCTGAGCCAGTTGGGCCGGAGTAGCTAGAGTGCTATCCGAGGGGTTACTGCTTGGTCTCAGCGGGTCGAGTTTTTCCCACCGTTGTTTGTGTAGTTGACGTGTTCTATCGAGGCGGCAGTTATAGGTTCCTTTGTCGGTTGGTTTAGAAATATGCATGTTTAATACACTTCAACTGCATGTGATTTCACGTTGCGAACAGGGAATTGTACCTACTACTGTGCTTGTTACTTTACCGTTAGCTGTATTTTGCACTTGTGGTTGTGTGCGTGGGCAGTGGGGATCGAAGGATCCCTACTGAGTCTTGTCTTGAGACTCACCCCCTGCGGTTTTCAGGTGAGGACTCCCAGCAGACCTAGAGCAGCGTGTGCGGCCGTGTGTTGAGCGTCTTCAGCGGTTGTTCCGGGGTATGCCCCGATGTAGTTGTTATTTATTTCTGGCCTGTATGTTTAATTATTTCTTTTCAGTTGGAGTATGTAATTATTTGCTGTATCGAGTCGCATTGTAATAATTTTAATTCTTGCACTTTCACTTCAATTCAATGCGATGTGAATGTTTAGCTTAGTTTATTATTTATTTTCCAGACTTACTAGATCCTGGTTTGGTTCGAAATTAATGATTCGGTACCCATTTAGTAATCGGATCCCCGATTATAGGGTGGCGGGTCGTTACAAGAATGGTGTTGATCATGGAAAAAAAGGAGGAGGGACATGAAGGTTTCCCTCATGTTCAGATGGATAAGAATGAGGATCATGGGGGGCATTAGCATCTCCCCCATTTTCATAGTGATAATTGGATTCAGGAGGGGCATTAGCATCTCCCTCATAGTTGACCATAGCTCCCGAAGCCATGCTCAAATCCCTACCAGATCGAAGTAACATGATGTCAGATTTTTTCAAAGATTTGCAGACAAGTTGAACAGAGATTAAGCAATCAAGTGGATGTTTAACGCTATTTTAGGATTCCTTGTTAGGTTTATTTCGATTCAATTAATCACAAATTCACTCAATGGGTAGGATCCTAGTTTCAGTTCAATTTCCACCGTTATACTGTATGGCTTTCTCTCACAACGTTATGAAAACCAGGACTTCGATTGGTACAACCAGCCCGATGAACAAGGAGGAATACCTTGATTTTAGGGACTTACGGAGGTCTTTAACGCCAACCACTCTAGTCTGATCGAGGGACCAACCCAATCTGAGAGAATTGAAGATGTCAAGAAAAGTGTTCCTAAGAGAAAAGGGGGGGTGTTAGCCCTAATGTGTATCACTTGTGGCCAGGATGGCCTCTAATGCTTATTAGGTAATATGTAGTAGCAAGCAAATCAGAAATATGAGAACTGAAGAAAAAAACAAGAAACTGCCTAAATCGCGTCGCTGTGCCTCGACGCTATTCAAAACAGAACCTTATTTTTCTCGCAGAAGCTGAAGCAGCAAATAGTAGAGAATTTGGCCTAAAAGGCGTCTTGGTAGGGCGACGCGTTATGAAACGCGTCGCTGTTCCTGGACGCTTTTCAGGTCGCAGAATGAACAATTTAAGAAGAATTTTTAGATCAATTCCTTCTCAAACAAACAGAATAAAAGCGGTAAATAATCGTTTCATACGAATCTCAATTTTTTAACTGGATGATTTATCATGTAAACAACAAAATATTCAATCAATCACACATGCTTCTTATTACAAAAACAACTCTTCAATCAATCAAACGGAGAGGGCAAGATCTTGCCGCAAGGGTGTGCACGTGGGAATAACAACTAAACTAAAAACTCACCGATCGGTGAGGGCATGTCGAGAGACACAGGTGGTGCACAGAGAGTGCCCGATTGATGAAAAGCAAGAACAAAGATTAAAAGATGGCGAGACCAAGTCCCACCGTGATCGCCAAAAAGCTGTAAGTGCTCAAATTAGGGGTGTGATTATCATGAAAATTTATGTTGATTATGTGACAAATAAACCTATTAAAAATTAAGTGAATGTGATCGCCAGAAATTTTAACTAAAAAGTTCCAAAAGAAAAGATTGATCGCCTACCTGTTTTAGAATTGGGAGATTTTGGAGTCCTTGATTCCCCTCCTTCAGCCGATTGAAGATAGAGAGCCATTTTGACTTTGTTCCTGCTTTGGATGCTTATGGGGCTTTGAGGATCGTCTAGCTTTCCTTTCCTTGTTGATTCTCTCCTCTTTATCTCTTTTTGTACCTTGCAAGAAACAAAGATGAAAGAAAATAATAAGAACTCACGCAGAGGTAGTATCTATTCTAATGAAGATCCTGATCATGCAACTTAAACAAAGAACTCACTTGTTTTGATGATCTTTTAAATCCCTTTAAACAAAAGGTTCGAAATTATGCTAGTGAGTGTGTGAAGCATGGAGTGATGTGATGAATGAGATTTTTAACTAATATGATGATGAAACCAGTAGAGATTAATAAAAAGAACTAAATAGGATGGCCCCTCGGAAGCCTTGGTCTTGAAAGCTCTTGAATGGACGAAGAACGGATGAAGAAAGGATGCAGACTCCTGGAAGTAGTAGCGCTTCGATCCTTCAGCGTTTGGACATCGTTTCCTTCTTGGATCACTTGATCATTTAATCATTAACATCACTGACTTTTTAATGGCCAAGGGGTTGTATATTTACAGGCTTAAGTTCACGCATCCGCGTTTATTAAAGATTAATATGAAAGAATTTGAAGTTAATACATCTAATAAATAGATAAACACATCCTAATTCATCTTTATATGTAATTATCTAAACGTGTCGTCCATGGGAGACGTTTTTTAGGCTAATTAACATAAGGATAAACATCGGGAAGAAGAAGCAGAATCAGGTTAGGAAACCTAAATGGCGTCGCGCCAAGAAGACGTCTTTAGTTAATTAATCAATTAATTAAAATTCAAATTTAAATATCAAAATAGGAATAAACTCTAAATGACGTCTACACATGTCGACGTCTTTTAGACTTTTCCATATTTGATTAAAATTTGAGTTAAAATCAATTTAATTAATTAACTTAAATTATGTCTTTCTAACCGATACTATTTAGATAATTAATTCAAAAAAGATTAATAAAAATTAATTAATGATTAAATATCAAACCACTTTGAGGCATTATTATATGATATGAAATTTACTCAAAATGATGTCAAAATTAGCATGTCTACAGGCACCTATCACTAGATCCCAGGAAATGCGAGCCCTCATCGTCCCCTACAAACAAAGTCAAGAAATTTCATCAGTCAGTGGGCATAAAAAAAAAATCAATAAAATATTCAAACTGAATGGCGTCGCCCATAGTGGACACCCATTGAAAGGCATCCACATGTCTTGACGCCATTTAGTCTAATTTTCCCCTATTAAAAATTATTTTTTTCTATTTGAATGGCGTTGGACCATGGCGACGCCCTTTGAAAGGCGTCACCTGGTCTGGACGCCATTCAAATACGATTTCGGGCTTCTTCCGAAGAGCCCCTTTCTTCCCCTTTCCCTCATCCCATGCATTCCATAGAGAGCTTACCAAGTGTAGAGCCTCTTCTTCTTCTTCTCCTCCTTTGATTGCCTCTGGTAGGGGAAGTTCTTCACCAAGGAAGGCCGCCGCCACCTCGAGTATCCTCGCCTCCTCGGGGGGAACCGCTCCAGGGTCCTCCCTCCTCATCATACGTGCGACGTGGCAGCATTTGCCGCTTCCCCGGGATCCTTTGCCTTGCTCCATTACGTGGAAGGGAGTTTAAGAGAGAGGAGATGAAGTTCGGGTGAGAGAAGAGTTCGAGAGAGCTTAAGAGAGAAAAAGCTCAGGAGAGGAAGAGAGCGCTTGAGAGGGAAATCGCCGGAAAGAGTGGCCGGTGGTAAAGGATGAAAAAGTCACCGGAGAACGAAGGAGCTGACGGAGACGGTGAAGAGAGAGGAAGACTTTTGGGAGAATGAGGAGAAGGGAGCTCGGGCTTTCGCGGCTTCTATTTGAGAAGTTTAAAACGCGTCGAGGGACAGCGACGCCATTTAGTGCACATAAAAGGCATCCACAAGGACAGACGCATTTCAGGTTAAACCGCCAATTCTGGTCAGAACCGTACAAGGCATGATAATTAACCGCGTCCACGTCACACGACGCGTTTCAGAGGATTAATCACATGATTAATGGCATAATCTTATGGAAAAATAAGAGAGAGAATTGAAAGGCGTCTACATGTGTGGACGCCTTTTAGGCATAAACTAGGCTTTTAAGGAATTGATCTTTGAATTTTGAAATTTAATTATGATTGAAAGACTTCTTTATTGGACGACGCTATTTGCACTCAGAAATCATATTTTTAAGGAATAATCATGGTTTTACTTAAGGAAAAATTCTTGATAAATTGTAGAAGATTAAGGATGATGTCTATGATATAAAAGGATGGATCCTTTATTAATTACATCAAAAAGGAAGATAAAGAGAGCTTTTAAGGATGAATTTCCCAAAGTCCCATTACATATGGATATGATAATCCTCTATCTGTTTCCTGAGATGACTTTACATGATGATTGGAGCTAATATTCCATAGTGTAACTACAAGTTCAGTTGCTTCAAAGTCTTCATCGGATTCCAAGGTGTGCTTCTTGATTGGAGAAATATGGGAAAACTCAGGAAATTCATGGCGAGGCAGGCTGAGTTGAGTATAGCATCGATGAGGGTTGTATAGAACTAACTCAGTTGCCCCAATCAGTTTAAGTTATGCTGTAACGACCCGCCATCCTATGACCGGGGACCCGGTCACTAAATGGATGTCGGCCCATTAACTACGGGTTCACACCCGGATCTCACACAACACATCTGGAGGAGTAAGTGCTAAACAAGGCTAAATATAACGATCACACGGACTACAAAGGTAAACGAGTGCGCAGAAAGGGAAATATCAATGTCCGTATACAGTCCAACAATAATTACATGTCCAACAAGTTAAATAAGTACAGGCAGAAGGAAAGTACAACAACATCGGGGCATACCCCGGGAACTAAGACAGCTGCTGGTCCGCACACCAAGAAGACACCACGATTCCGCTCGCCACGAGGTCCACACACACAAAGATGATGAAATCCCATTTATGCAGAAGTCCTCAGTCTCAGTATACAACTCAAAGCATGCGTTGAACCGTCCTGCAGTGACACACATGCTAAAAACCAGGGTTTATACAGCTCTGTCTTGAATCGCGTCGACCGAGGTCAACGCCATTCAAGCTCCTCAGACAGATTTATTTAAAAGCCAGATTATCTCTTAAAACGCGTCCACCAGTGAAGCCGCCGTTTAAAACGCGTCATGGTAGCCAGACGCCATTCAACCCAGAAATCCAGATTGCAGAACCCTTAAACGGGGGCATTTTCTGCCTAAATGGCGTCATGATGGCCCGACGTCCTTCCAAAAGGCGTCGTCCATCCATGACGTCATTTAGCGCCAGAACCCCTAACTCAGGAAACCTCGAACAAAGAGGTTTCTGCCCTAAAACGCGTCGTACTGACCCGACGTCTTTCGGAAAGGCGTCGACCAGGCACGACGCCATTTAGCGCCAGAAACCAGGTTTCCTGGTTCAACCCGAGGGTTTCTCCCTTGAACCCCAAGCACCCGAAAAGCCCCAAAACCAAAAGGGGAAAAATGAGAACGTCAAGCACCACGATCATGCTATGAAACCACATCCACAAACATCGCCATTCCCACAAGGAATCCCCCTAAACATGCTCAATCTAACCCCAAACACGCCACATCACGCCAAGAAGCAAACGAGCACACATGCAAGGTTTCGTCCCCCTACCGGTTCTTGAACTCCGCCAAGCTCCATGCCGCCGTCCCGCCGCACCGCACACCGCCGCCGGTACCCTCGAGGACGCCGCCACTCCACCGGGACGTCGGCCGCCGTCCGGAGAGTGGAACACCGCGAAGGAAGTGGTGGAGGTAGAGGTGAGAGGTAAGGTGGTGTTGGAGTGGTGGAAGAGGAAGAAGAGGAAGGGAAGGGGAAGAAGAGCGTCGGAGAGGGCGAAGAGGGCGAGGAGAGAGAGAGTGAAGGTGAGAATGAGGGAAAGAAGGGGAGGCTCGCGGGGTCAATCCGAATCCAGCTAAAACGCGTCGATCGAGGCAGACGCCAATCAGTCTGACAGGACAGCCGTACTGACAGCGGTCTGAAACGCGTCACCCTCCACGGACGCCGTTTAGACGACAGGACAGGCTGTACTGTCAACGCTCTGGCGTCGTGCCCTGACATCGCAGATGTCGCAGTCTGAATCGCGTCGACCAAGCTGGACGCCGTTCAGACGAAATGACAGGGGCCGTACTCTCGCGGCCCGAAACCCGCCCACGTGGCGCACACGTGGCACAACAACCAACAGACCTAAATGGCGTCCACACATCTTGACGCCTTTTGAAAGGCGTCGAGCAGTGCTGACGCCATTCAGCCAAGAATCTCAAGACCCCTCCAGGGTCCAAACCAGGGGATCCGGCCCGAACCCGACCCGAACACAGAACCCGAAACCTCAGTCCTTACATATGCACTAGCCGCATGACGTACTCGGATTGATTTTCCTACAAGAGCAAGTGGAGAAGCATCGAATCCATATGATGGCATTGTCCTCAGATAAGCTCGCTAGTCAGCTCGAGTCTTGTGTTTGGGCACTCGGTTGATCATCCTTTCATTGAACTTCACAATATTGGAAATATGGAAGATTGGGCTATTATGATAAATTTGAGACGATCTTGCAGAATTTCTAGTATGATATTCAAACTTGAAGTGCAGCTCAACCCACAGAGCAAAGAGAAGCATGCAACCATAGAGAGGCTGACATGTAGATGCTGCTAAAAGCCCACTGTAGAGATAGGCTAAGATTGTTGTGCCAATCTGTCTTCCTTCAAAGATCTCGCAAATTGCACTAACTTGATCATCCTCCAGAATGTTGTCTTGGGCAGGAAAGAATAGACCTCCGGCTAGGCATGTGGTGAACGCTTTCATCATGTTCTCAGTGTCATCTTCTTTGAGTTCTTCAATCTCGTACAAAGTCCACTCTACTAGCTTTGCGAGGTTAATCCCTTTTTTTGTAAGGCACCCTTGAACTTCTTTTGGATCCTTCATGATTTTCATCAACAATTGTTGACATGTGATCTTTTCCTTCATGAGAGCCATCTTATTCAAGATCAGTTCATCACTGTTCAACTTGATCTTAGGAAGGCCCAATAAGAGTTCGGCCTCTTCAAGAAGTATAGTGGATTCAAAATCAGGAAAAAGGAAAGTATGCGTTTGAGGATGCCACAACTCAATCAGAGCACCCATAGCCGCCCAATCCATGTTTGAACTCTTGTAATGCTTTGCATGGATAACTAGACCTTGGATATTCCACTTGGAAACATAAGATTGCATATAAATAGTGACACCTTTTGCAAGCTTACGAATCCTAGGAAGAGAGGTGAATTTTCTTGGGCCGGGGAAAAGAGGATATGCCTAGCTGAATATAAAAGAGAAGATTACTATAATTTCATGAAGAACTTGAAGAACATGAACAAAAAAGGAATTGAAGAAGAAGAATTGAAGAAATAGAGGATTTAACTTACTTGAAAGTTAGGATCTCTTCTACTAAGATAATCTTTCACATCAGAGAACTTCTCTAGCGTCTTCTTCATCCTTTTGCTTAAAGAATCCATCTTGTTCTTGAGCTTTTTCCTTTTGAAACCTTGAAAAACATGATTGTTCTTGAACCTTGGAGAGAATTGCTTGCCTTGATCTCTAGATTAGGTTTAGATTTGCCTTAATACAAGCTAAGGAACCTTATATAAGGAGATTTGCGATCGTGAAGAGCCATTTCTGGATTGGAGAAGGGATGTACATGAAGAGAGTTGGAATCCGGATTGAACACAATAAGAACCTGTTTCTGCGACTTAAATGGCGTCGTTGAATAGCGACGTGTTTTGAAGCATCTTAGTGGCGTCGGATTGACATGACGCATTTCAGGTTTTTCTATTATTTGCCCGAAATTCACTATTTATTCATAATTGATGCTTAATTAAATACTTGCTTGAAGTTACTAATAATTGTTTAGTACAGGAAATTCAAAGAAATGATTACAAAGTTGAAAATCTCAAGAAGATCCCACTGTGGGAGTTTATGAGTCCCGACCGTGGCTAAAACGGCGGTTATCTCTATCCCTTATATTCTTTCATGTAATTGATTTGCATTATCATCATTACTATATGATATATATTTATTAGATATATCAAGGACCTTGTGATTTTGATAAAATTGAAATTTGAGTTTCCCTTCAACAAAAACTATGATAATTCCAGAGAATTCTTAATCGCACGGATAAGCCGTTTAACTGTTAATTAATGAGAACGATGGTTCCACTTTTGTGAAACAGTGCGTAGATAAACGAGCTTCGGCTTAGTACTGAATTGCAAGAATTGGTATTTTGACTCATTAATGATAATTTAACAATATTATCCTTGATTAATTTATATTTTATTTGATTTTATATTTTTCTTTTAGCCCAGCATGCATCATATAGGACTTTGATATAACTGTGATAAGAATTAATTATTGATTAAACTTCAGACCATTGATCAAATAAATCTAAAATGATATGAAATATTCCATTCTGAATTGAGTATCTTGATTATCTTTGAGGTTCGCTTGAAGATATCCTTAGAATTCTATCCTTTCTTGGACTCTTTATCCCAACATTTCTTGTTTTCTTTTAAGATCCATCATGGTTGCAGCACGTCCACATTGGCTGGCCATTGGTTCCCATGATAAAACCGGCAGGGTTTGTGACCTAGGGTACTTCCCAATCCGTGGAAGTTGATCGACTTTTTTTTATTTCCTTGTCTATCTCATCCAGACAGGATTTATTCCATCGATATCTTTGAGTTATCTTTATTGATGACTTTGAGAAAACTTTCAATCATGTGATGTTGAGAGCGTGTCTCGTCACACCTTAACATCACATTTTCAGTACATTCCATTTCATTTCACTCTCTTGCAAAGACGATGCCAAGGTGAGGCAGCTGACGCTAATTTTGGCATCATTTTGAGTAAATTTCATGTCATATAATAATGTCTCAAAATGGTCTGATATTTAATCATCAGTTAATTTTTATTATTTTTCTAGATTAATTGTCTAAATGACATTGGGTCAGACAGACATAATTTGAGTTTATTAATGAAATTCATTTTAACTCAGATTTTTAATCAAATATGAAAGATTCTAAAAGACGTCGACCTATGAAGACGCCATTCAGGGTTTTATTCTTATTTTGATTTTTAATATGATTTTTAATTTATTTATTAATAAACTAAAAGACATCTGCCTTGCACGACACCATTTAGGTTTCCTAATGTGTTTCTGTTTTTTCTTCCTGATGTTTATCCTTATCTTAATTAAACTAAAAGACGTCTCCCATGGGCGATACGTTTGAGTTAATTACAGATAATGATGAATTAAGCTTTGTTTATGGATTAACTTCAAACTCTTTCGTGTTAATCTATAAGTAACCGCGGACGCGCGTAGAGTCTTGAACTTAAGTCGATAAATACCCAAGCCCTTGATCATTAAAAAGTTAGTGTGGAAATTGTTAGCAAGTTAGTAAAGATTTTGAGTGATAATCTTTGAAGAGAGTTAGTGAAGAATCAGAAAAGAGAGACGACGTCCAAACTCTGAAGGAATTGAAGGATCGAGGCGCTGCTACTACTTCCAGGAGTTTTGAAGCAAGTTTCATCCTCTCTTCGTCCTTTCTTCGTCTATTCAAGAACCAAGGCTTTTTAGGGGCCATCCAACTTAGTTTCTTTCTAATCAACTTCTGAATCTTTCTCATATTTTCATCATATTAGTTCATAATTCCACTCATCACATCACTTCATGCCACACACAACACTAATATTATTTTTCTCCAACCCACATGTTAAGGAGTTTCAAAGACTATAAAACAAGTGAGTTCATCCTATTTGAGTTGCATGATTAAAATAATCATTGGAATAAATACTACCTCCATTTAGTTCTTATTGTTCTTTCTTTTTCTTTTATTCTATTCTTTGCAAGGTATACAGAAGATCAAAAGGAGGAAATCAATCTGGACGATCCTCAAAGCCCAATAAGCATTCAAAGTAATAACAAAGTTAGAAGGACTCTTTTTCTTCAGTCGACTGAAACAGAAGAATCAAGAACTTCAACATCTCCCACGTTTGAAACAGGTAAGGGATCAATCTTTATCTTTTGAAACTTTTTAGTCAAAAGTTTATGGTGATCACATAGTTTTTAATAGGTTTATTTATCATTTAATCAACAAATTTTCATGATAATCACACATCATTATTTGAGCACTCACAGGGGTGACGACCCTCGGGATAGCGCTAAGCCCATGACTTGGCTCTGTACGTGCCTAGGCGGTTAGTTTCTGTATTATGTTTCTGACTCATAGTGGCAGTTGGATGTCTGTCCGGGCACTTCTATAATAAGTGGAAACCTATGGTCTGTAAAACAAATTTTATATCTTGCAATCTATATGTCATTTCAGTAAATCAATTTAATAATCTTAAGTTATATATTATGTTCTGTATTCTGGCCCTATTCATATATTGACAAGCTTGTGTAGCTTTATTCAGAGTTGGCATGATATTATGAATCATGTATCTCAATTTCCTTATTGGCATATAATTATGATGCACATATGTATTATGTGATAGTTTTGTTTTCTATTATGCTTAATGTTCTTATGCAATGTACATATTATGCTTCAATTATTTGGTTGGCAAATTCATATGAATGTAGCCTTATCTGCCTACTGAGTTACCATTTCTTTGGTACTCACGCCTATTTTTCAAGTGATCGGACAGACAGAGAAGCAGAGTGAGTTTGAAGTGGGGTCATTCAAGGTTCGCATAAGACGATATCTCTTTTTCGGCGAGCCTAAAGGATTGAACCATGTATATACTTATGCTTTTATTTTTGTTGGAATGTACGATGAAGATCCTGACATATAAAATGACAATCTACTATGCAGCGCTTTGGTATAATGTTGTGAATGGTGGAACTTCCTTAGTATTCTCTTATAAATTTTTATACTATGCTTCCATTTGAAGCTTAGTATCCTCCCAATTATCTATTCTGAGGGGTCTTTTCCCCATGTTGCACTTTGGCCATCTCTGTAATTAGCTTGTATATTATGGATTGCCAAGCCGGGGCTTGACAGATTATGCTATCAGAGCTTAATTGGGATTCTATTGTGTTTCATCCACCATTAAGAGATTATACCGCAGGATCTTTACATAAAAAGTTACTTCAAATAAATGGTCCGAGTTTAGTTTCAATGTGTGCTTAAAATTTTTGTTTTTCTGGGTATTATAGATACATGGATGGAAGAGAGTCAAGGCGAAATAACAAGCGATCCACTAGGATGAATCCCTTGGATGGGAATTGAGAGGCTCAGGGATCTGGAGGCAATGACCCATTGGGTGCAGCAACTGGAGGATATGGAGATTTCCTATAGGCTTTTCAATGTTTGGCACAGGCCATGCAGGCTCAGCCAGGCTCAAATGCAGACTCAGATGCAAGAGCAGTTGCAGATGATGGCTGCAGCCCAACCAAAGCATTCATATAGATTGGCGGGTGCTACTTTGATGGAGAAATTCCGCCGTATTAATCCACCCTCCTTTAAGGGGGAGAGTCGACCTGAGGCAGCCGAGAGGTGGATCAGAGAAATGGAGAAAATTCTTGATGCCATTCAGTATGATGATGGAGACAAGATTGTCCTTGGTACATTCATGCTTCAAGAGTGAGCAGACGAGTGGTGGCAGGCAACCAAGAGGACATTATTTGCAGGACAAACTGATATTGGTTGGAAAGATTTTCTCATGGTGTTTAGGGCAAAGTTCTTTCCTGAACATGTGCAAGATCAGATAGAGCTGGAATTTCTGAATTTGCAGCAAGGTTTGATGACAGTGGCACAATATGAGGCGTACTTTACTGAGTTAGCCAAATATGCACATCACTTATGCACAGGTGAGAAGAGGAGTACCAAGAAGTTCGTTCGCGGACTTCGAGGTCCTATTCGAGATTGTGTGTCTTGGTTTGATCATGAGACTATTGCAGTCGCCTATTGTGTTGTGTGCATTGTAGAAGGCAACATTGAAGCTATGTAAAAGAATCAGAGGGTGCATCAACACGGCAAGGAGCAACCATAGAGATTCTAAAGGGATCAAAGTAAGAAGTTTAAGATTGCCCCAAGAGTAGAGCCACCTATTCCAGCCATTCCGTGAAGGGATCTTCCGATACGTAGTTACTGTGGCATCAGACATGATGGACTTTGCAGGAAGATGTCAGGCAAGTGTTTCTGTTGTGGTGCTGCAGACCATATGGTGAAGAATTGTCCAAAGTCAATGAGAGCTGATGGGCCAAGGGTGCCAGCTAGAGTTTATAATCTCACCACAGACGATGTAGAAAATTCTGGAGCAGTAGTAGGAGGTACAGTTTTGATTGCAGATTCATATGCTTGTGTTTTATTTGATCCAGATGCTACAGATTCTTTTATATCTAGAATATTTGATGTTGTTCTACATAAGTTTTATCCTATTTATGATGTGGAGTCTTTACCTGTTAGTACCCCTATGGGTGAGGGCGGTACTTCTCAAATCATACTTGATGTAGATGTGGTGATTCAGAATCGATTCATGCCAGCCAATCTCTACCTCCTAGATATGAATGACTTTGATGTTATTCTAGGAATGGATTGGCTCGAACATTATTATGCTATGATGGATTGTCGGTCCAAGAAAGTAGTATTTCATATTCCAGGAGATAGAGAGTTTTGTTTTCAATGCCCTAAACATGCACTTACTAAGATTTTTGTGTTGGCAATTAAAACTGAGAAGTGGTTGATGCGAGGTTGTCAGGGTTATCTCATTAGTGTGGTGACTCATCCAAAGTGTGAGGCATCAAGAACTATTGCTGATATTGAGGTGGCTCGTGAGTTTTCTGATGTCTTCCCAGATGAGCTTCTAAGATTACCTCTTTCTCGTGAGACCAAGTTCACTATTGAACTGATGCCTGGCACATAACCCATCTCTAAGGCTTCCTATAGGATGGCACCAGCTAAAGTGATGGAGGCAAAGGGTTTCATTCGTCTGAGTGTGTCTCCATGGGGAGCCCTAGTTTTATTTGTTAGGAAGAAGGATGGTACCTTAAGGTTGTCTGTTGATTACAGGAAGCTCAACTAAGGTACGGTCAAGAATAAATACCCATTGCCAAAGATAGATGATCTATTTGACCAGCTGCAATCGGCTCAAGTTTTCTCTAAGATTGAACTTCGGACAGGGTATCACCAGCTAAGGATCCGGAATGAGGATGTAACAAAGACATCCTTCAAGACGAGATATGGACACTATGAGTTTTTAGCGATGCCTTTTAGACTCACTAATGCACCAACAACCTTTATGGATATGATGAATCGTGTTTTTAAGCCCTATCTCGATGAGTTTGTTGTTGTGTTTATAGATTATGTGTTAAGTTTATAGAAAACTAGTGTAAATCATAATCGGATTTAGATTAGAATGATTAATTGGAGATTAAGGGTAAGTATGCAATTATTAAAAGTAGGATGACCATTTGATGAATAATTATTTTATATAGTAGAAAACTAAAACCTATGGTTAGAAATTTGTCTTTTATTAATTAGTACTTATCCTAGAAATATTAGTATTATATTAGATAGTGGGGTGGTCATGATTAGTATTAACCTTGGTTAAAGTTAGAGGGATAGTAAAGTTAGTTTAACCTTGGTTAAAGTTAGTGGGATGGCCAAAGTTAGTATTAACCATGGTTAGTGTTAGTGGGATGGTTAAGTTAATGTAACTTGGATGGTTAGAATTAATAAATTTTAAAGATATTTAAGCAATCATGGTAAGACTAACTAAATCCATCCTATTTAAATGAACTTAATTTGGGTTTTGCCCTTGGTTTGGCGTCTTCTCTGTAGCAAAACATGAGGAGCAGCAAGGAAGGATTTAGAAGGCCATTCTTGAAGTGTTCTTGGTATTCTTGAAGTGTTCTTGGTGTTCTTGTAGAAGGTAGGTCGCATGGGTGCTAGTTTCATAAGAGTTTAACTTAGTTAATCATAAGAAATTAAAAATCTTTAATATATTTTTTTATATCTTCAAATTATATGTTCTTGTGAAGTTATTAGGTGTGAAATAGTTGAATGATGTAGGGATTTAAATTTTTAAAAGTCTAGAATAGATTAAGCATAGTAGAAGTTAAATTTCTGCAACCCAGATTTTTCTGTAACTCTTATGACAACAAAGTAATATTAACTTTTTTATGATTTTATTTTATATATAAAACTTATAAAATTTTTATGAAATAATTATGACTTGATTGTACATCTCCATAAAAATTGGCATAAATGTTCATGTTCATATGGTGATACTTCTAGGTCATGAAAAGGACTATGATTTTCAGATATAGTTTTCTGAGTTCATTTGATAGCATGTTAGAACATGACTTTTAGTGATTTATATGTTTCACAAAATAATCTGAATTTTTTATGACATAATACTCATACTAGTTTAAATCTCCATAAAAAGTTTCATGAATTTTGATGCTCATATGATGATGTTTCCAGCTTAGGTAACAGGTCATAATTTATAGATATAGTTTTTGGACTTCATTTGATAGAATATTAGAACGTGAATCTTAGTAATATCCATATTGTACAAAATAATCTGAAATTTTTATGGAATAATACTCATACTAATATACATCTTAAAAAAAAGTTTTATGAATTTTTATATTTTTCTAGTGATGCTTCCATGTCAGGTAACATAGTATAATTTTTAGATATAGTTTTCAGATTTCATTTGATAGCATCTTAGAACGTGAATTTTAGTAGTCTATATGTTTTACAAAATGATATGAAATTTTTATGAAATAATATATGCATTATTATACATCTCTAGAAATTTTTTTGATAATTTTTACATTCATATGATAATGGTTCCTGGTGTGTAGTAAGGTTCATATTCTACTTTGCCATTTCAGTAACTCAGGGATAGTACCCATATGATTAATTTTCTGCTATCTTTGTAGAGAGTCATTTGAGCCCATATTTTTACAGAATGTACCTAATGTGAATTAGTATAAGATGTGAAGTTTTCAAGATTTTTTAAAGTACTTTTATATATTAATAAAATTAGTGTTTTAAAATGTGGGCAGATTAGTTCTGTAGGAGATTTGTGATTACTTATATGTGTTGTTAGAGTTTATAATAAGTTGTATTTAAATTTATCTTAGAACAAGATTTATTTACCTTTTTTATTATGATTTCGAGGTATTCTTAGTTTATGAACTCCTGAAACAAAATCTCTAAAGTGGTTAGTCAGTTTCTTATATATATGTTGTTGTAGTTACATAAACATTAAGTTTGTTCTTATAATGTTAATAAATCTTGTTGATCGGACATAGCCGCTATATGAGAATAGTTATAGGGAAATGGTGGCAACATCCCCATCACCAGGACCTATCTATTTTGAGGCTGTGTGCTACACCTAAAAAGGTGGAGGCCACCACCAGAACCCATTAGCTCTGTTACCTGAAGGCCACGGATAGAAATCCTTTGTTAAGATGGGGTGACGACCATTTGGGTAGCGCTACGCCCATGACTTGGCTCTGTACGTGCCTAGGAGCTTAGTTTATGTATTATGTTTCTGGCTCACAGTGGCAGTTGGATGTGTGTCCGGGCACTTCTATAATAAGTGGGAACCTATGGTCTGAAAAACAAATTTTATATCTTGCAATCTATATGTCATTTCAGTAAATTAACTTAATAATCATAAGTTCTATATTCTGTTCTGTATTCTGGCCAGAGTTAGCATGATATTATGAATCATGTATCTCAATTTCCTTATTGACATATAATTCTGATGTACATATGTATTATGTGATAGTTTTGTTTTCTGTTATGTTTAATGTTCTTATGCAATATACATATTCTGTTTTAATTATTTGGTTGGCAAATTCTTATGAAGGTAGCCTCATCTACCTACTGAGTTATCATTTCTTTAGTACTCACGCCTATTTTTCAGGTGGTCGGACAGACGGAGAAGCAGAGTGAGTTTGAACTAGGGTCATTCAGAGTTTGCATAAGACGATATCTCTTTTTGGGCGAGCCTAAAGGATTGAACCATGTATATACTTATGCTTTTGTTTTTATTGGAATGTACAATGAAGATTCTAACATGTAAAATGACAATCTACTATGCAGCATTTTGGTATATTGTTGTGAATGGTAGAACTTCCTTAGTATTTAGATTTCTCTTACAAATTTTTATACTACACTTCATTTGAAACATAGTATCCTCCCAATTATTTGTTATGAGTGATTTTTTCCCCCTGTTGCACTTTGGCTATCTCTGTAATTACCTTGTATATTATGGATTACCAAGCTGGGGCATGACATCATAGAGAAGCCAACTCTTGGAAATTGCAACTCCTTACGATATATGATCATTATTTGCCATAAATTTAGTGATCTTATGGATAGCATAACAAATCACTAACTCACTGTTTAAACGTTACCATCATTATGTTATAGTAATAGATTTAGATGTTATTAATAACACCGTCCTCTTCCTTGCGGTCCGGCATCAACATGTCATAGTTCTAGTGTTAGAAATAGAGAGACAGGTTTTGTGAATAGCATAACAAACATGTACAATCTAGATCTAAGCATCTAAAACTATAATGATGGACAGGCTACGCAATTAGTTCCCAACTAATTCGCTATGGCTTAAACATTATTGAATGAGAGATTTGATTAAGATTTTAAGTTGGTCTCCACATAGATGATAGACTATAAATATCTCACATATATTTCTGTATACCTAAAAAACAATTTGATTCAAAATCAAACTAAAAAACTATGTAAGAAAACATAATGTCCTTTTAGTGTGGTCATGGATAACAGGTTGATTTGACTAGTACCATATGGTCAATCACTCAAAGAACAACATTATAACACTTATATCATAAGCTGCAAGCATTAGGCAAGAGATCATATCTCCTTATCCTTCACTGTTGCATCTGGGGACCATCCTTGCTCCTTGATCTTCCATCACGATCAATTACAATAATTAAATATAATACATAAATGAAATGTACATATTTGTGATAGAATGCTTTATGGTGGACTACATCATAGGAGAGAGATAGAATTATATTGGAGTGAGAGAAAGGCATGGCATGCAAGCCATATTTAATTAACAATTAACCAAACTCATCACAAACTACACATCTACAATATTCCACATCATCAAATGAGGATGGAAGGGGGATGCCTGCCGGCCCGCCGCCCCACTAGCACCCCGTCCGGCGTGCATGTCATGGGTTCGGCCATGGCTGGGTGGCACCGCCGGCGACTTGCAATCCTAGCGGCAACCCCGGTTGGTGGTGCCTCCTACGTCCTCCTTTCACGCGAAGAATGACATGAACCAAGAACTGTTATGGGTTCGTTCTTCTCAAATCAAAATAAAAAAAATTGATTTTTCATGGATTCATCACATGGATCAAGGGAGAACGACAAGATCGAAATCAACATGCATGGAATTAATTAAAAATTCGAATATGGGAAACAAAATAGAAAAAAGTAGAACTTGGCTCTGATACTATTGTATGGATCGGGAGGGGCATAGAGAACTCTGCAAAAACAGACATTGATTTTCTATCCCACTGTCATCGATCCATTTTGACAAAATAAACAAGAACTACGTAAGCGATTTTTCCCTTGTGCGGATTCGAATCTGCGTTCGACTTTTTTAGAACGAGTGATGTCGCCAAACACACAGATACCCGGCCTCTAGCGGTATCAAAGTGGTCCCCTCGTTGCAGGATCGTCCTCATCTCCTCACTCAGCTCAACACGATCGTCGGCCTTCCTCCTCCACGTAGGTGTCTTTTTCTCCGATTGTCAGAGACAGAAGTAGCAGAGCAACAGTAGAAGGGGGGCGCCCCAGGTTGGGTGCACAACATAATACAGACACACTAATTTTGACTTCATATTGAGTAAATTTCATGTGACACTTATAATGCCCCATAATGGTTTGATGTTTAATCATTAATTAATTTTTATTGATTTTCTTGAATTTTGTTAATTAGCGTCGCCTCAGAACGACGCCATTTAGATTCCTAGCCGAAATCAGTTCGGGATTAAATTTTCAAATTTAGATAGATTTAACTGAATAGCGTCGCCCCAGGGAGACGCCATTTAAGTCCTAATATGTATGGGTTTCCGATTTGTAATCCGAATTAATTTCCTAGATTATCTAAAGCACGTTGCCCTTGGGAGACACGATTTAGGTTTCCTAATGTATTTCGGTTTCCTTTTCGAATTTTATTTCTAGTTTGGCCACTTTAATTAGACAAATGGCGTCCTAGTCGGACGACGCGATTTGTGAGTTTCCTGATAAATATGATTTGGCCGAGATAATCTGGTTTCCGAAGTTGGGAAGGTTGCTAACTCCTCCATACTCGTCCAAGGTAAGTCTAACTAGGGGAGAGAGTCCTTTTGAAGCCCTAAACATCCCTAAAACTATTCTTATAAATATAACACACTTTGGACCTTTGAAAAAACTTGGCCATTGGAGAATTTGAAGCTTGAAGCAAGGTATTTGAAGGCTCTAGAGGAGAAGAACGTGGGCAGCAAGAAGAGCTTCTTCCTTCTTCATCTTCTTCATCCTTTGAAGCATATTGAAGATCAAGGCTATGGAGGAGCCAACCAACCATCTTCTTTCCTTGATTTCTTTTTAGTTTTTTTTCTTTGACTTCATATAGTTTATTCACGATTTTTCTTAAAGTTTTTCATCATATCACTCCATGTTCACACACATACATATCATATTTTTCAAACCCATGTCCATGATAGGGGTTTAAAAGAAACAATTAAGTGAGTATATTAGTTTAGTTACATGTTTGAATTCTCTATTAGAATAGATACTACTCTACTTTAGTTCTAATTAGAATCTTCATTTTATTGTCTAATCTTTGTTGCAAGGCACAATCAAGAAGAAAGAAAGGAGAAAAGGAGATTTGAAGTAACCATATAATCAAGAACCCAAAAGCAAGAACAAAAACAAGAAGGGTTCCTTTTCTTTGGCTGGCCAAAGAGAGGGAATCGAGGACTTGACAATCTCCACAGTTTGAAAAGGCAAGCGGTCAATCTTTCTTTGAAACTTTTATAATTTCTGGCGATCACGTTTTCTTTAGTTTTTAATAGTTTTACTATTCATATAAACAATACGAAATTCATGAAGATCACACACCTAATTTGAGCACCTACAACTTTTTGGCGATCATAATGGGACTTGGTTTCGCCATCTTTTTAATATTTGTTCTTGCTTTTATCATCGGGCACCCACAGTGCACCACTTGTGTCCCTCGGGCACTCCTTTCACTAATTGGTGAGTTTGGTTACTTTTATCCCTACGTGCACCACCTGCACATTCCTTTGCGGCAAGATCTTGCCCTCCCGTAATTGATCGAAAGTTGTAAGTATGATAGGAAGTGTGGTTGAGTGAGTTTATGTTGTTTGTATGATAGTAAACCTGTTTAAATTAAATTTGCATGATCAGTTAGATCCCTGTTTATCTTGATAATTTAGGAGAGGATCGTCCTCGAAATTGTTCTCTGTTTTCTACTTTCAGGCTCTAAATAGCATCTAGACAGAGAGACACGATTCAAACCGCATCGTTGTGCCAAGACGCCATTCAGCCTCATATACTTGTTGCGTTGTTGCCTGAGGTTCTGTTAACAGAAGAAGCTTCTGCCTTGAATAGCGTCGGTGAACTGTGAGGCTATTCAAACAGTTTCTTCTTTTGCCCATCAGTCCTTGGATATTTGATCCTTTTGATACCTATATTTATCTTATACTATATTAGAGGTCATCCAGGTCGTAGGTCATCTGCATTGGGGCTCACCCCCCCCCCCCCCAATAGGAACACTTTTCTTAACATCTTCACCTCTCTCTGACTTGGTTGGTCCCTCGGTCAGACTAGAGTGGTTGGTGTTAAGACCTCCGTAAGTCCCTAAAAGCAAGGTATTCCTCCTTGTTCATCGGGCTGGTTGTACCAATTGAAGTCCTGGTTAGTCATTCATAACATTATGAGAGAACCATATAGTATAACGATAGAAAACTGAACTGAAACTAGGATCCTACCGATTGAGTGAATTTGTGTTTAACAATCTAAATAATTCATTAAGGAATCCTAAGATAATATAATCATCCACTTGTTTGCTAATCTTTTGCACAACTTGTTTGAACTTCTTTATTAAAAATTAATATCATGATGCTTCGATCAGGTAGAACTCTCGGCATGGTTGCCTTCGAACAAGAAGATGTGGTGGAGTATGAGGGAGATGCTCATGCCCCTCGGGTTTATGATCCGTCTTATTCAGAAGATGAGAGAGATTCTTATGTCTCTCATAATTCCAATCAATTCCAAACCATACACGAGGAAGATGCTCATACCCCTCAATTAAAAATGGATTCAACTTATGATCAATATAATCAGGATATAGGTAATCATCCCCATGTTCATGTCATCTCTAACCCCACCTATGAAGAAGCCCAAGACCAAACTGTGCCTTCTTCTCATCCTACCGATCTCGCTACCCTCATGGGAGCTCTGTCTAATCATGTGGATCTTCGTCTGTTTGAAGCAATCTAATCCATCTTGAAGGGAAAAACTCCTTTGAATTCTTCTGAACTAAATCCCTCGGTTCACCCTTCTGTTTACCTAGCTCCTACTCGGGCCATGGAAGGCCTCCATATTTCTACCCTGTGGCCCGCGGGCTATCAACAATCTAGTTCGCGACATCCTGTCAAGCTGCAGACGCTAGTCTATCAGAATGCCTTCGGGCAGGGTGGAAATACTGCCAGTCCACAACCTTACTATCCTCCCATCCCTGCTTATTTTAGGAGGTGGTCTTCTCAACAACCACCACCTCCACCAGCAAATTCTGCCACTCAGCTTCTACTTAACAAAATTTCTCAGATAGATGAGCGATTCAAGAGTTTTGAGAAGAAGATGGATGGTAAAACTGCTTCCGAACTCTCTGTTCCTGATCTGCCAGTCTTCCATCTCCTGCCTTCCGAAATTCCAATCTATAGAAAGTACAACGGCGCAGGCAATCCTTTCCTTCATATCAAGGAATTTCTATATGAATCATCATTCTGGCAGTATGATAAAAGAGCACTGGCTTTCCTCTTCAGGAGGTCATTAAAAGGGTCAGCCTTGAAGTGGTTTTTTTCTTTGGACCCGAGTGAGGTAGAGAACTTCGACGTTGAAAGAAGTTCTTACGGAGATACAAAGACAGGGTGGCACCTACCTTGTCCATTATTGATATGTACAATGACAACATGAAGCCTGATGAAGACTTCATAACATTCGTTGACAAATGGCGAGGAATGGCTGAGAAAATAAGAGATCACTTGTCAGAATAAGAACTAGTGAAGATGATGGTTGCCAATGCCACTCCCCAGTATAAATTGGTATTGACACTGAATAATTTGACCACCATGGTAGATCTGTACGAGAGGGCGCATTATGCTCAAAACGTGTTTTAGGATTCCACTTTTGCCAGTGTTTTTGACCCTCATAGACCTAGTAGACCTCCACTATGGAAGCCTGCAATGCCAAATTCTTCTAGCATGGGTCCCACTACTGAAGGCACACTCTCCCATGAACAGATCAGCACTGTAAACAACAATCAACCGCAGCTCATGAGAAACCAACAACAACAACTGCAGTATACAGGGCAGAGACCGTCAAATCAGTAGGGTTTCAGGCCACCTCAGCAACCATACCAGCCAACCTACAATCATCCTCAGTAACAGTATTAACAGACGTTTAATCAATCACGTCAGCAGCCAGTATATCCCAATGTACCTCCACCGGGTGACTACGACCAACAGAGAAAACTGCCAAGCCCAAAGAGGGCATCTTATCCTCCACTCCCAGAATCCTTATTAGACATATTCGATGCCCTTATGGCAGCCAACGCTTCGATTTTGCCAAAGGAGAAAATAATTTGGCCCCAGAATGCTGATGCCTCTAGGTACTGTGTCTTCCATAGACAACCCGGGCATACAGTGGATGCATATTTCTAATTCAGGGACTACATTCATGATCTGAATGAGAAAGGGGGTATTGATTGGGAGGAGATGAGAAAATATATAGTAACCTTGAAGGCAAAAAGACCCCAGTAACAACAGCAGCAACAACAACCACAACAACAAGAACAGCAGATGCAAAGAGCACCAACACAAGCAGTAGCACCACCAAATATGGGTATAGTGCAGAACCTGTTGCCAGAGCATCAAAATCAGATCGCCCCAATTCTTACTAATAGCCAGTTTGAGGCTAACAAGGGGCAACAATGGAGGGTAGAGGAATCATCCTCTGTTTACTCAATAGGCCATATCTCGAGTACCGCCGAGCAATCACCTCGCCACATTCTCTGCACACCCAAACCAGAAACCATAACCATTACTCCCATACCAATACCTGCCTACCATAGACCCACTCCACCACTGACCTTCTTTTAACCCATTACTCCCTCCGCTACCATATATCCACCAACTAACCCCCCACCACCCAACCACGAACCCCTTCTGCCATCCAAACCATTGCTCCACATTCCCTTCCCCACATCACCTACATAAATCACCCATCCCACTATTATACAACCTTCCAAACCACTCATCCGTATTCCAACACCTCCACCAAATAATCTACCATCGTCTATATATAAACCCATTACCCCCTCCAAATCCCTCATTAATCCGACAGTACTCAAAATATCACTTTCCAATGATGATCAGCATGCGCTCCGGAGCGGGAGAATTTTTAACAAAGTCTTTCCTCAATCCATGGTTAGTGATGGACCACCACAGCCGCTAGAGAAAGTACAGAATGAGGAGAGCGCACCTGGCACTCCATATGATCTGTTGAAACACCTAGACAGAACACCGGCACGCATCTCAGTACTTAAGTTGATCAAAAGATCTAAAACCCACCAAGAAACTTTAATGGAATACCTCAAAAGAGTTATGGTCAATGAGGACGTGCCGGTAGAGAAGATAACTGCACTATTAGTGCCATAGGGGGATCAGCCCTCCATTTCGTTTCATACATCTGAGCTGGCTCCACCAACAGCTAGGAGCATGGCACTGAGCATTTCAATCAACATCTGCAAGAAGGCTATGGATGCATGTCTGGGTGATACAAAGGCTTCCATCAATGTGTTATCACCAAAGACCTTAGAATTCTGCGGAGTACTTAGAGAGAAGTGGTTGCCTTCTGCCTACGACAACTCTACTCGTTCTCCTCTAGGAATGGTTTATTTGAAGGTGGAGTTAGGCCCTGTGTGTCATGCCGAAGTCAAGTTCCACATCTTGGTGATCGACCCCTCTTTGAAAGGCATCCTTGGGCGTCCTTACATCAAATCCCTTAAGGCGATTCTATTTACAAATCATCAATGCCTCAAATTTTCATACAAAGGATGGATCATTAAGGTGACGAGCATGCTAATTCTTGCTGCTTCTCATTCCTTGAACATTAAGCCGGATCCTTCCCTTGGCCGACAACCCATTTTGTCGGTTTTACAGGTCCATTCTCCTTTGGTTGATCCTTGGAAAACCACTATATTTGTTCCTTGTCTAGTAATTGAGGAAACTTCATACTACTTGTCCGATTATACCCCATCGCGCGGGTCACTCGGGCAAGATTCCCTTCTAGTTCTACTTTGCCCCTCCTTTCGGGAGGATTCACCTGTATTCTCTCATGTACCCCTTGATTTTTATCCTTATTCATCCTCACTAGGTCAAGATAGTGAGTCTAGTTCTAGGAAGGATAGTCAGATTAGGAAATGTAGGAAGTCTAAGGGTAGGCGAATCCCGGGTAGATACCTCCAAGATCTAGCCTTAAGATGCCTTTCTTACTCTCAGATCCCTCAGCTTTTAGAGAATCCCATTCAGATGCCAGAATAATGTGAAATAGATGAGTTAGTCTATGATGGATATGGGGTGTATGAATTGCTATACGAGAAAGACCCTATTACTGAAGATGAGGAAGATGATGAGGACGCAGTAGAGGCGTATGCCAGTAGAGTGAAAAGATTTGATGAACCCTCAGCCGCTGTAGAAGAGCCTACCTGTAAGGATTGAGGTTTCAGATCCAGTTATCAGGTCGACTTCGGTGTCGGACCCCTTGGTTTGGGCCCTTGTGGGGCTGGGGCATGGGCTCTTTTCTTTCGCGTCGAGCTTGCTCGATGCGGTTCAAACGACGTCGGGTTAGGGGGACGCTTTTTTAGAATGTGCCACGTAGGCCGGTTTTGGGCCGCGAAAGTACAGTCCCAGTCTTATCATCTGAATGGCGTCTTACAGGGTCGACACCATTCAAAGATCTGTCAGTTTACGACCCCGTCTTGTCGTCTGATTGGCGTCGGTCTTGGACAACGCGATTTGGCGTAGTTTCGGTTGACGCTTCAAAGCTCTCCTTCCTTTCTCTCATTCTCTCCATTTCTCTCTCTCTCCTCCCCCTCCCCTCCAAAACCTCCGATGCCCCCTTCCCTTTTCCTTCCCTTCTTCTCCCCATTCCTCCTCTTCCTCCACTCCATCAATCTCCTACCCCTCACCACTACCACCACCATCTCCTCCACGGCGCTTTTCTCTCTAGACGGCGGCCAACGTCCTGGTGGAGTAATGGCATCCACGGTGGTACCGGCGGCAACTTGCGGTGTTGCGGATCGGCGACTAGGAGCATGGAGGAGATCAAGTAACCGGTAGGGTGACGATCCTCATGGCGTTTTGTTTAAAACCATGATTTTCTCGCTTTGAAGCATGCAATATGTATGGATGATTCTTGGGTAGAAAGCATGTTCTAAGGGGTTCTTTATGAAATAATTAGGCTTCTCCCCTACTTTTTCCATTTTTGATGTTTTGTGCGATTTGGGGGAGAAATCTCACTTTGTGACTCGGGGGAGGCCTGAGGGGGAACCTGTTTGCGAGTGCTAAATGGCGTATGGCGATAGCGACGCCATTTTAAATGGCGGCTGCCACCCGAGACGCGATTTAGCCTAGCTTGTTCTGAGGCCATATCAGTGGGATCCTATTTCTGTCTTGGATAGCATCTGACGACAGCGACGCCATTTGAATTGTGTCAACTATGGGCGACGCTATTTAGGCCCATCTCCTGAGGCCAATTTTTGCGTGAACCAGTTTAGGGGTCTTGAATGACGTCGGCCACGGGCGACGCGATTCAAGACATAACCCTATTAATTCATGAAATTAACATGTGTGTACATTGTTAGATAATTTGGTTAAATGCATGCTCGAAAACGTACTTCGAGGACGAGGATTTCTATGTCATCGGATCGCACTGTGTTGTGTTTTGTGCGATCGTGAACCTAGAGTGTTAGTTGTTAGCGCTTAGGCACCCTGTGTCGGTGTAGGATTGACACGGCACCGGTATGGGAGTGGTGGGGTGACGCCTAGAGAGAGGGTGACCTGGTGTACCCCGGGGTATGGATAGTACCAGTGTAGGAGTGGTACATTTGGAGTGTCACTCGTGCTGGGGGAAGTAGAACCACCTAGAGCTAGACAGGCCGGAATAGCCAGCGCGCTATCCGAGGGGTTACTGTTTGGTCCCAATAGGTCAATGTTTTCCGCGTTCGACTGCGTAGTTTGTGTATTTTAGCGAGACGCTGGTTGTGGACTCCGTGGTGGAGTGGTTTCAGAGTTGTGCATGTTGCATTTACGAATGCATGTGTTTTATATCAGAATTTGGAAATCTTTAGGAGTTGTGTTTACTGCTTTATTTAATTAAATTACCTATATTTGTGTTGTTACACTTGTGGGTGCATGAGTGGGTGGTAGGGATTGAAGGATCCCTACTGAGTCCATTTCGATGAGACACACCCCTGTGGTTTTTAGGTGAGGGTTTCAGGCAGGCGTAGCGTGGAGGGTGTTGTTTCGGGTTGCGCGCCAGCAGCCACTATTCCGGGGTATGCCCCGATGTAGTTGTTAATTTCCTTTCAGGCCTATATGCTTAATTATTTCTTTTCAGTTGGAATATGTAATTATTTACTAAGTCGAGTCGAATTGTAATAATTTTTAATTCCTGCAATTTGATGTGATGTGGAATGTTTAGCTTAGTTTATCATTTATTTTCCAGACTTATCGAGATCCTGGTTTGGCTCCAAATTTTAATGATTCGGTACCCATTTAGTAATTGGATCTCCAATTATAGGGTGACGGGTCGTTACACTACCAAAGAGATTAATCTAGGCACTGAAGACGAACCTAAGGTTGTCCTCATCAGTAAAAGTCTTTCTGAAGTAGATGAGGAGGCAATGGTCCAAGTTCTCAGAGACCGTAAGGACACTTTTGCCTGGAACTATGAAGATATGCTAGAGTTAGATTCTTTCCTAGTGGAGCACCGATTAACATTGAAGGATGGAGCTAGCCCGGTTAAACATAAATTGAGGCGATTCCACCCTCAAATGGCTTTGAAAATGAAGGAAGAGGTCGATAAATTACATAAAGCCAAATTTATTAGAGTTGTCATCTATCCGCAATGGGTGGCTAACATAGTCTTAGTTATGAAAAAGGATAGGAAGGTCAGAATCTATATTGACTTTCAAGATTTGAACCGGGCATGTCTTAAAGATGATTTTCCACTGCCTCACATAGATGTACTTATCGACAACACAGCTGGTTAGGAAACACTGTCATTTATAGATGGATTCTCAGGATATAATAAGATTCGCTTGGCAGAAGAAGATCAAGAGAAGACATCATTCACTACACCTTGGAGCACTTATTGTTATGTCGTTATGCCATTCGGACTGAAGAATGTTCGACCCACTTATCAAAGGGCTATGATGGCAATATTCCATGACATGATGCACATTGATTTAGAAGTGTATGTGGATGATTTATTAGTGAAATCTAAGACTAAGGCTGAACATGCAGTAGTCTTGGCAAGAGTCCTGGAAAGATCAAGAGAATATCAATTGAAGATGAATCCCAAAAAATGCGTATTTGGTGTATCATCAGGGAAGTTGTTAGGATTCATCGTGAGCAAACGGGGCATTGAGATCGATCCTAACATGGCCAAAGCTATTAAGGAGATGCCACTTCCTCTTAACTTGAAAGAATTAAGAGGATTGATTGGGAGGTTGTAATTTATTCGCCGTTTTGTCTCCCAGCACTCACAAAGGTATAAGCCGTTTTACGAGCTTACTAAGCGGGAAGCAAGTTTGATTGAGACGATAAGTGTCAGGAGGCATTCGATGGATTGAAGACATATCTAGCAAGTCCTCCTGTTCTGAGACCACCATCTCCAGACAAACCTTTAGTTCTTTATATTTATGTCCTGGATGACGCAGTGGGGGCCATTCTAGTACAAGAGGATGAAGGAGGGAAAGAGAGGGCAGCCTACTATCTCTCTAAACTTCTCAACCGCACAGAGCAAAGATATACACCGATGGAGAAGACCTGTGCTGCATTAGTCTGGGTAGTTCAGAAGCTGAAGCATTATTTTCTAGCTCATGAAGTCCATCTCATCACTAGGATGAATCCAATCAACTTCCTCATTGAGAAATATGTTCTCACCGATCGATTAGCACGATGGTAAAGCTTTCTATCTCAATTCGATATCATCTATATTCGGCAGAAAGCGATCAAAGGCTATGCTATCACAGAACATCTTACTCATCACCCACTTCCTCGTTTTGATCCAATCCGATCAGAGTTTCCGGATGAGGAATTGATGTCCATTGACATGATTAAAGATGATATGTGGACTCTGCATTTTTACGAAGCTCTGAGCTCTCATAGTAAGGAAATCGGCATTGTTCTGCTATCACCTGAAGGTGTCACCATTCTGCGAGCCTTTCAGCTTGACTTTCCTGTCACCAGCAATATTGCTGAATATGAGGCTCTTCTAGCCGGTCTTAAGGACGCTCATTTACATGGTGCCACTAAGTTCAGGATTGTAGGTGATAGTCATTTGATCCTTCGCCAAGTACTTACCAAGTATCGCACTCTTGATCCTAAACTCAAGCTCAGGAACTCAGTTCTGCTTATGCTAAGCTTTTCACAAGATTGATCTTCGTCCATGTTCCTCGGAATCAGAACATCTTAGTCAATGCTCTAGCTTCTCTTGCATCCTCCCTGAATTTTTCGATCAGCAAGCAATCCAAATCTATCATCGTCTATAGGCGTCTCTCACCCGCCATAAAAGACCCTTCATTCCTCAGGACTAAAGAGAAGTTGCTGAAGAAGGTTAGAGATGGAGATATTGTGGAGAAGCGAGAAATCATGCTATTGGAATGGCAAGAAGAGAAAGAAGATGAAGAGAAACCATAGTATTTTAAGATTGCCAAATACTGTGAAGATCAATCCTACCCTGAGGAAGCCACAGCTGAGGAGAAAACGGGTATCAGGAGAGTTGCTCAAAGATACACTCTAGTTGGAGGAGCACTTTATAAACGAGGTTTTGACGGTGTTCTTCTGAGATGCTTGGACGAAGATGAGCTTTGGAAGGTTATGGAAGGAGCTCATGCTGGAGTTTGTGGTGGCCATGTCAATGGACAAATATTATCAAAGAAGATCCTTAGACAAGGATTCTATTGGCCAACCATGGAAGAAGACTGTGTAGGGTATGTCCGTAGGTGTACTAAGTGTTAATTTCATACCGACAAGATCCATTCTCTTGCATCTTCACTCCATCATGTTTCCTCCCCATGGCCTTTCTCCATGTGGGCTTTCGACATCATTGGACCCTTCGGTGATCCCAATTCCGGTATTAAGCAGAAATCCTTCATCCTCATGGCAGCGAAATATTTCACAAAGTGGACAGAAGCCGAAGCTTACACAGAAGTCAAAGCGTCAATAGTCTGTAAGTTTATCATGAGGAACATCATCACAAGATTCGGAATCCCAAGCGCCATCGTCACCGACAATGGACCATAGTTCATATCGCAAGAGCTGAAGGACCTTTGCAACAGGTATAAAATTACATTGCATCATTCATCTCCTTATTATCCGCAAGGTAATGGCCAAGCAGAGGCAACTAACAAGACTTTGATAAAAATCATCAAGAAAACAAATAAATCCAATAAGTTCACCGACTGGCCAGAAAAATTAATGGAGGCTCTATGGGCATATCGAACTTCAATCCGCACGCCCACTGGGCAGACTCCGTATTCCTTAACATTTGGAATGGAGGTAGTAGTTCCATATGAAGTCCTCATCCCGTCCTTAAGAGTACAATTGAACAAGGAGTTTTCCCTTTATAAGTATTGCTCAGCACTCCTCGCTCAATTGGAATTCTTAGACGAAAAAAGATGGTCAGCTACTAATCATGCGCGAGTATATCAAAACAGATTAGTACTTTTTTATCAAAAGAAGGTCATTTAATGAAAATTTAAAGTTGGTGAAATGTTTGTAAAAAGAATCTTCATAAAACCTGGTGGTCCGCATTCTAAGCTCCAACCCAACTGGGAAGGACCTTATGTTATCTCGCATGCTTTCCCTCGTAACGCCTATCGTTTAGTTAATGCAGAAGGTCAAGAGTTAACTCATCCCTAGAATGGTTTGTATCTTTAAAAGTACTACCCTTAGTTTATGAGTCAATCAGCATGGTGCAAGGACCAGTGGAATCTGAAAATTTGAAAACTCAAATTTCCTTATTAATCTTTGATAATCTAATTCAAACACATTATTGCACACAAACACGTTTGGTTCGTGAGTAACAAGAGATGTGAAGCCCGAGGAACACCGAAAGCTTGACTAAAAGTGGAAAAGTACACCTCATTCTTTTCAAAAGAAAACTTCTGTTTTACTCTTAGACTACGATGTCGAAACGAGACTTAGAATAGACTACCAAAAATACCTGCCATCTTAGTAGGTGGCCGTTATAAAAAAAATGGGAAGATCCTCCCCACAAAAGCAAAAGAAAAAGCAAAAGACTAAGAGCAAAAGACTAAGAGCCAACAAAATCAAAAGGCTACTCAACATTACAAATGTTTCCTCAAAAGGCCACAAAATCAAACGAAAAGGGAGCGCAAGGTCGTTAAATACTCCGTAAAAGTGAAAATGACCGAACCTTAACGGATAATAGGGTAAATGAGGGACATCTTTTTGAGTCTTCGGAACCCTCTCGCGGGCTTTCTTGACCAATTCTTCCCTTCATTCTAAAGAGTTGTACTCCAAATTTGAGGAATGGATGAGGTTGACTGAGAGTCGGACCAACAAATGGGATCACGATTATGAACATATTTCAAGCACAATGAATATGGATTAGGCTTAAAGAATGATCTGGGAATTAAGTTAACAAATGAATATACTCTTTTGATCCAAGTACCATGCTGGTCCTTAGATTAGTCAAATATTGCAAAAAAAAAACCCACAAAAAAATTGAATATTTCAAAACCACAAAAAAATCGAATGTTTTAAAACTACAAAAAAAATTGAATATTTCAAAACCACAAAAAAAATTGAATATTGCAAAATCACAAAAAATTGAATATGGAAAAAACCCAAAAAAATTGTATATTTCTAAAATTTCAATTGTAAAACAAAAATATTTCAATTAGCATTTGCTTGTCATATCATGTGTGTTACATCCCTTTTATTTTCAGTGAGCATTTGCATACTTGTACGTTGCATTTTCACTATTTATTTCCCTTTATTTATGTTTATTTGCCTTCATTGAATAAAGACTTCACCCCTTGACCCTTCTACCAAAGATAGGATCAAGTATCCAGTTACTTAACTGGGCAAGGGGCTAAGCCTGAACAAGTATTTAATTTGTTTGTTTAAGTCATGTGTAGGTATGAAAAGGAAAGACAGTAGAGAATAGTACAGAGACAACTCAAGTATGAAGAAAGTCCTTTCATATATCAAAAGAGTTTGTGTACAAGATGTAAGTCCATCCGCAGGACTTCAAAATAAAAAGAAGGTACATCATGAGTGCAACCATCAGGGCTGGCTCTCTCTCGCGCCCTCGTCCAGCTGGCTCTGTGCCTCATCCTGGACACCCGGTCCTCATTCTGGTGGCAGCGGTGGTCCCATGACGCTCGGACCAGCCTGGCCGGAAGATAATGCTACGCTAGTGGTGAAGGCACTCACCTGTCCTCGATCCAACACCCGCTGCTGTGCACACTGGTCTCAAGCCTCTATACTCTGGCCCTGTGCTCCGCCACTAAAAGTTGGCCTTGGAAACTCTCCAATTGGGACCGGTCGCGATACCTCTCCTCAGTCAAGATCTTCAGTCGAACTTGGAGACATGCGAGCTCGCGAGGAAGATCACTGGTAGAAAGCCTCGCCAGTTGCTCCTCCAGCTCAGCAACCCAGGCTGCTGAACCGCGAGCCTGTACCAGCTTAGCATCTCTCTCTCTCCAAGAGCCACGCAGAGCTCTTGGACCTGTAACAGAAGACATTGTCAGTCAACTAATCTAGCAACCAGACAAATTCATGCCGAGATGAAAGAAACGAGTTGAAGATTTATCCGAGCAGCAACATCCTCCTCAGCCTGAGTGGCTCAGCGGATGGCTAGAGCTAGCTGACTCCGTAGGTCGGCAAGGGCGGCCTCATGAACAACATAAGAAGATGAAGGACCAGTAGGGGTGGAAGATGAGGGAGTCGCCGCGTAGGTGTAAGCGGCACACTGTAACAAAAAGGAGACCACCGTCAGTGTACAAGTGTCAAAATAATTTAATAATAAAAAAAGGAAGAATCATAATGCATAGGTCACTCATGCATGTTACACTTACCAGTTCATTCAGTTCCTTCTGCACCTACTCCAGCTGGGCCTCGACATCCTTGAGGTGGCCCTAGAGTGTGATGATGGTGGCGTCCCGTGCATCCTGCATATTCATACCATATATGTCATACGTTCACAAATATAAGCAAGATAATTAATAAAATAAAAGAAGCATCCATGTCATGCATATTATGTCACTTACATCGAGAGGCCGAAGTAGCTAGAGGTGGGCTGCGTATTGGGCCCGGTAATGTTGTAGGTAAGCACCGCCTGCGACTCCACCGGGACTCCATACCGGTGCCAATCATCTCGCTTATCTGGGCATTTGGCGCTCCAGTCAGTGCGGGCCTGCTTCCCCCGCATCGTCCTCCCGATCCCCTCAGGGACCTCCTCCTCTACCCACTCCTGATGCAGACCCAGCGTCTCAATAGCCAGTCTCAGGCGCAGGAGGGCGATCTCGTTCAGGCAATGCACCCAAACTTGGCACCCGAACCGACCCCGTCCCTGCTCTACCCATGGATGTCCTGCATCTCCATACCAAGGTACATACGCCAGATAACCTGCATTCATATAAGTTAGTTGCATTGCATTTCATATAAAGATAGTGATAAAAAATCAACAAGTCATGTTATAATAAACGTCTAAAACATCTAATATTTAAACTATCAACAAATAATTAATAATTAAGCAGTTTAACAACATTCTAAATAAGAAAATAATTAATTAAGCATTCTAATAATTGCAAGAAAAAAATTCAAACTCACCAGCAGCCTTGGGTAGTCGAGGAACTGACGGCGGAGGGCCGTCAACTAATGGTGTTGTGGCGCTGTGTCTACCACCAGATGCCAACGTCGGGCAAGTAGAACTACCGCCGACTGTGTAGATGGCCTCGCTCGGCCCAGAGGGAAATAATAATAGCTCCACACCTGCATACAAGAACATATAGGTTTGAATCGTCATAGTCATATGTATCGCATGCATTGAATCATAAATATTTAATGAAACAAACATAAAATGGACTAAATACCTAGAGAAACGGTGCAAAGCCGCTGATGGTGGTCTCCCGGTTAGGCGTAACCGCGGAGAAGTCAGTGAAGAGGTGAGCCAGAAGGGCCGCACCCCAGGCATACTTGCCTAACCTATCTAAATCCACAAGGACACTCTAGAAGCGACAGTGGATGTCACCCTTCGCCCAAAGAGAAGCCTACCAAAGAAAAACACCAAGAACCTCCTAAGGTTCCTATCTGCTCTAACCCTATCACTAGGATCCTGACAATATACCTCGCTAGCTGCCCTCACTAGTCTAGATATCAACTCGGCCCGGGACTCATCGGTCTGCTGCCTAGGCTCCTCTAGTCCTAGGGATCTCTCTACCGCCGTCCTGAGGAGAGTCCGAGACTCTCGACCCTCCAGTCCCGTGTACTCTAGGCCCACCAATTCCTGAGCTAGTCCATAATAATTAGGATATGTGATCCTACTCACTGCCCGACCTTCTACCCGAAGGCCACTGATCCTGCACACATCCTCGAGACTGGGGATCATATGTCCCTAGGGCACTAGGAATGCCCTGCTCTCAGTGTGCCACTCTCCCTAAGTACCTGGAACAACACTAAATCTATCCAGAAAGGCTCGATCTCCAAGATCTCCTGGAAGCCCATCTCTGCCAGCCGCACCTTTTGAAAGTTTGGGAGACCCTTGTAAGCAGCCACCACCAGGTCCCATGATATCCTGGTCCTCTTTGTCCCCTACAATTGTTAAAAAAACTTATTAAATTTGTCACCAGGGTATTAATAATTAATTTCTAAAACATTTTTTAGCATTCTTTGACGCGTTTCAAAATGCATCCCTATCCCCAGACGCCATTCAACACAGGTTTAGAGAACCTGTGGCCGAGCCCCTTTTCCCCCCCGAAATGGATTTTTTAATATAAATAGGGTGTTTTGAGAGACTTACCAAATGTGGACCAGCTTCCTCGGCCGGTGTCGCTGCTGCTTCACCCCCTTGCGCCGCGGGAGGGGCCCCTTCGGCCTCCATAAAAGCCGCCGCCTCCGCGAGGGCTTGTGCTTCCACCACCACCTCAGGCACTTCCTCCCCTGCTTCCACGTCCACGGTGGGGTGGCCGTGACTCAGCGTCGTTTCCCACTGGCCCCACTAGGTCCACCGGATTCCATGGCCTCGGAGTGTGAGATGGAGCTCAAAAGATTGAGAGAGAGTAAAAGATGAGAAGGAACTTGAGAGAGGAGCTCGTCGGCAGTGGAGAAGGAGCACCGGTGATCGTCGGAGATGCCAAAGATCGCCAGAGAGAGAGGGGATGGCCGGAATCACCCACCGTTGTCGGAGAAGTAAGAAGATGAGTAGGGAGAAGTGAGAAGGTGAATGAGGAAGAAAGGGGCTCGGGCTCGCAGACCCTGTTTGAATTTGTTAAATCGCGTTTGAGAATAGCGATGCCATTCTGTGGCGTACAAATTGAGGCGACAACAGAAAATTTTTGAAATTTGTGAAACGCGTCCCACAGGAGCAACGCCTTTTGTATTTTACCACCTCTCTTGGTCATGGCCGTACCACAGAAATTTTGAAAGAATTATGATTCGCGTCTCTGAAGGAGGACGTGATTAAGTGAATTAATTGTTGGAAATTTCTGGAAAATAGGAGAGAGAGAACTGAAAGGCGTCTTGCTAACCGGACGCTATTCTGAGCATTTAAGGATTAAATTCTTATATTTGAAAATTGATTAAGATTGAAAAGCGTCTCTTTGAGTCGACGCGATTTGAATTAAGTGAACCCGAACCTTCATATTTTAAGGAAAAATCACAGTTTTATTCAAAAAAAAAAATACAGAAAAATTGCAAAGCATTAAAGGAAGATCTTTGTTGTATTAAGGAATGATTTCTTCATTGGAAATAAAATCATATTACATCAAATTGGAAGACAAAGATGAAGAGCTTTTAAGGACGAATTTTCTTAAACTCTTTTACATTTGTTTTCTATAGTTCTTTATTGGCTTCCTGAGGAGTTTTCACACAAAGGGTGAAGCTGATGTTCCAAAGAGTAGTAATAAGTTATGTCGCCTTAAAATCTTCATCAGTACCTAATGCGCGCTTCTTGATTGGAGAAAAGGAAGAGATATCAAGAAATTCACAGTATGGCATATCAAGTTGAGGATGACAGCGATGTGGATTATAGAGAATGAACTCGATCGCCCCGATCAGTCGAAGTTCTGTGCCAGTACTACGGCACACTCGAACCGCTTTTTCCATGAGAGCAAGTGGCATAGATTCAAATCTAGTTGTGGGCATAGTCTTGAAATAAGTTCACCAGTCAGCTCGAGTCTTAAGGTTGGGCACTCGATTGGTCATGTTATCGTTGAACCTCACAATGTTGGCAATATGGAAGGTAGGGTTACGTTGGTATGTCTGGGATATCCTTGGAACTCCTTCTTCATTATGGTTGAACTTGAAGTGAAACTCTACCTATAGAGCTAAGAGAAGCATGCTACCATAAGAAGGTTGACCTGTAGAAGCTGTAGAGAGCCCACTGTAGAGGTATGCTAGAACTGCTGTGCTGATCTGCTTCCCTTCAAAAATTTTATTGATTGCGCTTAATTGATCATCTTCTAGAACATTATCTTGGGCAGGGAATAGTAGAGCTCTAGCTAAGCATATAGTGAACGCCTTCATCATATTCTCTGTTTCTTCATCCTTGAGATCTTCTATCTGCTTCAGAGTCCATTCAGCTAATTTCACAAGATTGATTCCTTTCTTTGTAAGACAGCCTTGAATTTCCTTTGGCTTCTTCATGATCCTTTCTAACAATTGTTGACCCCCTGATTCTTTCTCTTATGAGCATCATCTCACTCAAATCAAGTTCATCGTTGTTGACCTTAAGCGTAGTAAGACACAATAAGAGTTCGGTTTCTTCTAAGAGGATAGTGACTTCAAACGTGGCAAAAAGGAAAGTATGAGTTTGTGGATGCCATAGTTTGATCAAAGCGCCCATTGCAACTCAATCCATGTTTGTGCTCTTGTAATGTTTGGCATGAATAACCAATCCTTGGATATGCCACTTGGATATATAAGAATGCATGGAGAGATTAATCTTGTTAACTAGTTTTTGGACCCATGGAAGTGAAGAAAATCTTCTTGGACCAGGGAAAAAGGGATATCCCTAGATGAAGAAAGAAATTGGAATAGTTCTATCAAGTCCATGAAGAATTAGAATATGGAAAACATGTAGAGAGAGTTGAAGAACATGGAAGAAGAATTTGATTAGAAAAGAGATTAGCTTACTTGTAAGTTAGGATCTCGCCCACTTAGATGATCTTTTACTTCAGAGAACTTTTCAGTCATCTTTCTCATCCTCTTGTGTGAAGAATCTTGAGAAGAATTCATCCTTCCTTCTTGTTTGAATTGATTTTCCTCCTTGATTTCTTCTTATTCTTCTCTTCTTTCCCTTGAGCTTTGGAGAGAATCCTCTACCTCTCCTTCTTGATTGCTTGTTGTAATATTTTGATATGAAGAAAGGAAGGTTTTATATAGTGACTTGCGACATTGAGAAGCCCCTTTCCCAATTGGAAGAGGGATGTGCATTGAGGGAAAGTAGAGTTTGAATCAGAGTCAGAATAGAAAACTGTTTCTGTAAGTTAAATGGCGTCTTGGCGGGGCGATGTTATTTAAATGACCTCTGTGCACAACGACGCCTTTTGATCAGGTTTCTGAGTTCATGTTATTTAATATTAATTATCTATTTGCTTGAAGTTACTGATGAAATCTGAATGCAGGCAAGAAGAAAATGAAGTTGAAATTTCAATAAGGTCCCACTGTGGGAATTTAATGAGTCCCAACCATGACTAAAAAGACGGTTATCTCTATCCCTTGTATTCCTTTATGTAATTGATTTGCATCATCATTACTATATGATAAATATCTATTAGATATATCAAGGACCTTGTGGTTTTGATGAAAATGGAATTTGAGTTCCCCTCCAACAAAACCAGTGATAATTCCAGAGGATTCTCAATCGTACAGATAGGCCGTTAGATTGTTAATTGGTGACGACGATGGTTCCGCTTTTGTGAAACGGTACGTGGACAAACGAGCTTCGGCTTAACACTGAATTACAAGATTGGTATCTTGACTCATCAATGATAGTTTAACAATATTATCCTTGATTAAATTATATTTTATTTTATTTTAATTTTCATTTCAGCCCAGCATGCAGCATGTAGGACTTTGAAATAATTGTGATAAGAATTGATTCTTGATTAAATTTCATACCATTGATCAAAATAAATCCCAACGTGATGTGAGATATTACATTCTAAATTGATATCTCAATTATCTTTGAGATTTTCTTGAAGATATCCTTGGACTTATATCCTTGTTTGGACTCTTTATCCCAAATATTTCTTGTTTCCTTTTTAGATCCGCCATGGTTGTAGCACGTCCACATTGGCTAGTAACCGCTCTCCATGATGAAACCTGTTGGGTTTGTGACCTAGGGTACTTCCCAATCGAGGAAGTTGATCATCCTTATTTTATTTTCTTGTCTATCTCATCCATACATGATTGATTCCATTGATCTTTTTGAATTATCTTTATTGATCATTTTGAGAAAGATTCCTATCATATGATGTTGAGAGCATGTCTCATCACACCTTGGCATCATCTTTTCATTACATTCTATTCTATTTTACTCTCTTGCAAAGCCAATGCCAAGGTGAGGCAGCTCTAGGCACGCTAATTTTGACCTCATATTAAGTAAATTTCATGTCACACTTATAATGCCCCAGAATGGTCTGATGTTTAATCATTAATTAATTTTTATTGATTTTCTTGGATTTTGTTAATTAGCGTCGCCTCAGAACGACGCCATTTAGATTCCTAGCCGAAATCAGTTCGGGATTAAATTTTCAAATTTAGATAGATTTAACTGAATAGCGTCGCCCCAGGGAGACGCCATTTAAGTCCTAATATGTATGGGTTTCCGATTTGTAATCCGAATTAATTTCCTAGATTATCTAAAGCACGTCGCCCTTGGGAGACACGATTTAGGTTTCCTAATGTATTTCGGTTTCCTTTTCGGATTTTATTTCTATTTTGGCCGCTTTAATTAGACAAATGGCGTCCCGGTCGGACGACGCGATTTGTGAGTTTCCTGATAAACATGAATTGGCCGAGATAATCCGATTTACAAAGTTGGGAAGGTTGCTAACTCCTCCATGCTCATCCAACGTAAGTCTGACTGTGGGAGAGAGTCCTTTTGAAGCCCTAAACACCCCTAAAACTATTCTTATAAATTCAACACCCTTTGGACCTTTGAAAAAGGTTGGCCATTGGAGAATTTGAAGCTTGAAGCAAGGTGTTTGAAGGCTCTAGAGGAGAAGAACGTAGACAGTAAGAAGAGCTTCTTCCTTCTTCATTTTCTTCATCCTTTGAAGCATATTGAAGATCAAGGCTATGGAGGAGCCAACCAACCATCTTCTTTCCTTGATTTCTTTTTAGTTTTTTTTCTTTGACTTCATATAGTTTGTTCACTATTTTTCATAAAGTTTTTCATCATATCACTCCATGTTCACACACACACATATCATATTTTTCAAATCCATGTCCATGATAGGGGTTTAAAAGAGACAATCAAGTGAGTAGATTCTCTAGTTACATGTTTGAATTCTCTATTAGAATAGATACTGCTCTACTTTATTTTTAATTAGAATCTTTATTTTATTATCTAATCTTTGTTGCAAGGCACAATCAAGAAGAAAGAAAGGAGAAAAGGAGATTTGAAGTAACCATATAATCAAGAACCCAAAAGCAAGAACAAAAACAAGAAGGGTTCCTTTTCTTTGGCCGGCCAAAGAGAGGGAATCAAAGACTTAACAATCTCCCCAGTTTGAAAAGGTAACTGATCAATCTTTCTTTGAAACTTTTACAGTTTCTGGTGATCACGTTTTCTTTAGTTTTTAAAAGTTTAACTATTCATATGAACAATATGAAATTTATGAACATCACACACCTAATTTGAGCACCTACATACGAGAATGGGAGAGATGAGGGGGCGGCTAGGGCTGCTGTGGAGCTTGGCCCATGGGAGCCCTCTTCGCTATATTTTACATTAAATCCATTGATTTTTTCATGAAAACCCCCAATTAACATAAAACCCACTTCATCATCCTGAACTGAGAACCTTTGTGTGTGTGACCCTCTAGGTCGAAATGTATGTCCAACTTTTGAGTTAATAAGCCTAATAACTCCTTATTCTCTTATTGTAGTTAATTAATATCTAATATTCAATTAATTACATAATCGAATTGCCATCTCACGATAATCGTCAGATCTTCGATGATGTTGGGTGCCAAGCAACAATGCACAGTCTTGAAAGACGATGGGGCTCCGTAACCCACTCTTGGAACCTGTCCGTCCACAGTTACTATGTCGATTTAAACCTTCATCCATAAAATGCTCCCGAGTTAACCTAGGATATAGATAATTGTCAAACCCTAGCTGGTCAACTCACTTGGCATGAATGCCCACTCATTCAATATCAAGAAACTCCTTTTCCTAATATTGACTTCGCCCTAGCTAGGAGGTTCCACACATTTAACTTGAAGCATTCTCTCTCTAATTTCTGAGAGCAATGATTTTTTATTGACACATATTCACCTTCGAAAGTCCTCCACTGAGCCCGATCACATGACTGACTAGAATTCCATGGATAGGGATCCATAAGCCATGGTCAAAGCCCAGAAGTCTACCGACAAGGAGTCTTTGGTGTCTCAGGTCCAAAGGCCATCCATGCTACTGTGACGATAGATCAAGCTAGTTGACAATCAAGTAACTTACCATCTAGCGATCCATGTCAGATGAGTTCAGTGAACTCATTCCCTAATGAGCACCTACAGATTCAACAAAGTGTCTCCGCACAAGTGACTATGAGGCCAGTCGTCCTCATCATATGAGCTAGAGCAAGTAGTACTAGTCTAACTAGATGTCCGATGTCCTTCTTGGATATCCACTGACCAGGAACAATTAAGAATGTATGTTTATAGACTGTCAGTCTCATTATTGTGATCTCATTACAATCTAAGAATCATTGCTTACATTCATGGACTTCACTATGATACGAATAACATAAAGGAGAAGGTTTATACATAATGAATGTTTATTGCCTTTAACAAATGAACAAGAATAAGTCTAATTGGCTTGTAGGCCATGCACAGAGCTAACATTGGCTCTATGGTAAAATCAACGGCGGCTAATAGTGATGAGTAGATGAGGACCTACTAGGAACAATATGCCACATAGCTACAGTGACTCTAACCTTGTGAGGTATGCGTGCCTTGCAACCTTTCCATGTTTTAGTACTATATGCTGAAGAACGCTTACCAACTATTCATGATGTATGTAGGATGCTCGTAATGCAATGATTATTAATTAAGAAGGTCGCGTTCCTGACACTGAGCACGAGCTCTTCCTTATACACGAAGCCGTCAATGATCTGGTATGTGCAAAATGAATGTCTAATCTACATGACCTGATGATTTGGTATTTTTGCTACTAACAATGATTCCTTAAAGTGGGACAAGTATGATTGGGTGACTCGCAAGTCACCCAAGGCTTCCACCTCTAGTGCCCAGCCGTCTGTAGAGATGGCTTCACTGCAGTAATAGTTGGCCAGTGCCATTCGATGCACGCCTCTGCGGCGGAAGAAGAGCACTCTATTCGGGTAAATCAATCACTCATTGCAACGTATTTCAATCTAGATTTTCCACCACATCACACATAAATGAATAAGGCACATGCCTGTATAAATAATCCATTCATTATTCATTTTAATTTCATTTATTAGCTCTGAGGACTTTCCATGTTTTGGCAGGTGAGAGAGATCCAAGAGGCTCTTAACAAGGTGGAGGCAGTAGTGGCTCAAACCCAAGAGACTGTAACCCAGGGGTTGGCAAGGCGCACAATGAGGATTACCTAGATGGAGGGTATGGATAATTGTCAAATCCTAGATTGTCAAACCGTAGCTAGTCAACTCACGTGGAATGAATGCGCACTCTTTTAATATTAGGAAACTCCTTTTCCTAATATTGAGTCCACCCACGCCAGGGGCTTCCATTCATTTAACCTGGAGCATTCTCTCTCTAATTACTAAGAGTCAATGATTCTTTATTGACACATAATCACCCTCAAAAGTCTTCCACTGAGCCCGATCACATGAATGACTAGAATCCCGTGGATAAGGGATCCATAAGCCATGGTCAAAGCCCATAAGTCCATCGACAAGGAGCCTTTGATGTCTCAGGTCCGAGGACCTTGTACACTATTGTGACGATGGATCAAGCTGGTTGACAATCAAGAAAATTACCATCCAGCAGTCCATGTCGGATCAGTTCATCCCTATTGAGCAGCTACAGGTTCAACATAGTGTCTCCACACAAGTAACTATGAGACCAGTTACCCTCATTACATGAGCTAGAGCAACCTGTAATAGTCTAACTAGATGTCCGATGTCCTTCTCGGATATCCACTGACTAGGAAGAATTAAGACTGCATATTTATAGAATGTTAGTCTCATTATTGTGACCTCACCACAATCTGATAATCATTGCATACATTCATAGACTTCACTATGATACGAATAACATAAAGGAGACGATTTATACATAATAAATGTTTATTTCCTTTAACAAATGAATAAGAATAAGTCTAATTGGCTTGTACGCCATGCACAAAGCTAACACTGGCTCTATGGTAGAATCAAGGGCAGCGAGAAGTGATGATTAGATGAGGACCTACTAGGAACAGTATGACACACACCTTCAGTGACTCTGACCTTGTAAAGGTATGCATGCCATGCAACCTTTCCATGTTTTGGTACTAAATGGTGAAGAATGCTTACTAACTATTCATGATGTACGTAGGATGCTCGTGATGCAATGATTACTAATTTACATGGTCCGTTGCTGATGCTGAGCGTAAGCTCTTCCTTACACGCGAAGCCCTTATTGATCTGGTAAGTGCAAAATCAATGTCTAATCTACGTAACCTGAAGATTTGATGTTTTTACTACTAACAATGATTCTTTGTAGAGGGACCGGTATGATTGGGTGACTCACGAGTCACCTGGGGCTTCCACCTCCAGTGCCCAGCCATCTGTAGAGATGGCTTCACTGTAGTAATAGTTGGTCAGTGCCATTAGACGCACCTCTGAGGTAGAAGAAGAGCACTCTATTCGGGTAAATCAATCACCCATTGCAATGTATTTCAATTTTGAATTTCAACCATATCACACATAAATGAATAAGGCACATGCATGTACAAATAATCCATTCATTATTCATTTTAATTTCATTTGCTAACTATGAGGATTTTCCATGTTTTGGCAGGTGAGAGAGATCCAAGAGGCTTTTGACAAGGTCGAGGCACTAGTGGCTCAAGCCCGAGAGACTTCAACCCGAGAGTTAGCAGCGCACGCAATGAGGATTATCGAGCTAGAGGGTATAACTGCCCAGGGTACCTCGAGGGTTGCAGTGGTAGGGGTTGCAGCAACTCAGAGTGCAGTGAGGATCATAGAGTTAGATGAGCAGCTCCACCAACATCCAGCTTGGGACCATCAGAGAGAGATCGTTGCACTTCATACCACTCCCCAAGTAGAGAGGAGAGGGAGAGACCGAGAGAGGGAGATGTAGTAGAAGGACCAAGAGGTGAGGAGGTCCTTTGAGAGACAGGATAGAGTCTTCTGGCTCAACTTACTTTCATAGAGATGCGGCTGAAGGACCTAGACGACTAATATCATAGAGCCAAAGAACGTGTCCGGGAAGATGACCACTACAACATGTTCTTAGTAACCGTAATCATGAGTTCCTCATAGTACCAATAGAATGTGTAAGAGAAGCAGAGACTCAAGGTGATAGTGGAAATCGATCGACGATCGATGGGCCTCCACTAATAGCTGAGGGAGACAGAGCTAAGCATAGTGACACTGAGGGTAGGGGAGAGAGCTAAGGGATGATACATTCTAATCTTATGATGATGATGTACTTTTATGACAATACTTTTGTTCTTTGATCTATGTATATATGGATGATAATGATCATGTGCTGAGTGGTATTTATACAGACATGTGTACAAGGAAAGCTTTTGGATGGAATGAATGGACTTTGCTTCTTTATGCTCTTATCTCTCCTTCTTGAATATATATGCCCTGTGGATCACACTTGGAACAAACAAATTAGCATATCTATTATGACTTAGCCTCTTGCCCAATAAGTATAAGCTAACTTAACCCTATCCTTAGTAAATGGGTCAAGGGGCGAATCCGTTATTAACTAAGGTGAAAAGATAATAAGAAAACGTGTAAATGCAACATGCAAGCGCACAAATGCAAGCGAAAAATAAAATATGTGGCATGCAACTCGTAACGTGCAGATGCTATATTTTTTATTTTATCATGTTCAAATTTTTATGGGTTTTCAAATATTTAATTTTTTTGGATTCTGAAATATTCAATTTATGTTTGATTTTAAAATATTCAATATTTTTCGGGATTTTGAAACAAGGGTTTATATCTAGACGCCAATATGGTACGCAAGTAAAAAGAGACTTATTTAGTCAAGATTTTAATTCTACCTTTATTCTTTAAGGGCTTAATCTTGGAGTTACGTGCAGTTGGGTTTGCTCATACTGTGATCCCGCCCATTGATCTGACCCTTGGTTAGCCTCTACCAAGAAGACTAAACCAAGAAGTGTTGGTCACTTGCCCGTTAGACTAAAGCAAGAAGATTAAGGGAGGAATTTAAAACATTGGCCTTTCGGTTTCCGCTTGTCCATGTACCATGTTAGTCAACACACTCATCTAAGGGTAATACTCTTGAGATACAAATCATTCCAGGGATGAGATAGTTCTTGTCCTTTTGCGTTAACTAGCCTGTATGCATTGCCCGGAAACACATCTTTGATGACATATGGACTCTCCTAACGTGGTTGGAGTTTAGCACGGGGACTATGGGGTTTAACAAATATTCTTTTAATAACCATTTCACAAACTTTGAACTTTCTCTCAAGGACTTTCTTTTGGTAAATATGTACGAGTCTATTTTGATAAACTTGAGCATGCTCGGCAACGGCCAAATGCTTCTCATCTAGGAGTTCCAATTGGACAAGGAGTGATTCACGACATTCATTAAAGGAGAGTTTTTTGTCCAACTGTACTCTGAAAGAAGGAATGAGAATCTTATATGGGACTACTGCCTCCATCCCGACAGTGAGAGCATATGGTGTTTGTCCCGTGGGAGTGGGAATGCAAGTTCAATAGGCCCATGGAGCATCAATCAGCTTCTCTGGCCAATCTATGTATTTGTTAGACTTACTGGTTTTCTTGATGATTTTGATCAATGTTTTATTAATGGCCACTACTTGGTCATTGCCTTGTGGGTAGTATGGCAAAGAAGGATGCGATGTAATTTTGTACCTGTTGTAGAGGTCTTTGAGCTTTTGGGAGACGTCAGTGATGATGGTACTTAGGATTTCGAACATGAAGATGATATTCTTCACGATGAGCTTGCATACTTTTGACACTTTAACTTCCACATAAGCTTTGACTTCAGCCCCCTTGGTGAAATACTCCGTTCTAGTGAGGATAAAGGACTTTTGCTAGGATCACCGAAAGGACCGACGATGGCAAAAGCCCACATGGAGAAAGGCCATGGGGAGGACAAGGGATGGAGAGACGATGCTGGCAACTGGATCTTATCAGTGTGAAGTTGGCACTTAACACATCTACAGACAAAAACGACACGATCTTCCTCTATGGGGGGCAATAATATCCATGTCTTAGGATCTTCTTTACAAGCATCTAGCTATTCACATGACCACCACAAATCCCTAAGTGAGCCTCCTCAACAATCTTCCATAGTTCATCTTCATCAAGACATTTAAGAAGAATACCATTGAGGCCCCTTTTATAAAGCACATTTCCAACCAAAGTGTATTTTTAGGCAATTCTTCTGATGGCCAGTTTCTCTTCCACAGTTGCTTCTTCTAGGTAAGACTGATCTTTGCAATGTTTAGCAATTTTAAAGTACTATGGTTTTTCCTCATTAGCCATTTCTTCTTCCAATTCTAACAATAGCACTTCCTTTTTCTCAATAATTTTTCTATCTTGAACCTTCTTCAGTAACTTATCCTTAATCTTAAGAAAGGCAGGGTCCTCTACAGTAGGATAGGGACGCTTGTAAATGATGATTGATTAGAAATTTTTGCTGAGTGAAAATCACAAGGATGTATGGGAGGCAACAACATCTGCCAGAATATTTTGATTGCGAGAAACATGAATAAAGATCAGCTTAGTAAAGAGCTCGCATAGATGGATGTTAATTCTTGATAAGGTTTGAACTTGGGATGAAGTGTGTGGTATTTGGTGAGCACTTGACGAACAATAAGCTGATTATCACCCACAATCCACAGTATGGTGGCACCATACAAATAGGCAGCCTCAAGGCCAACAATGAGAGCCTCATGCTTAACTATATTGTTAGTGATAAAGAAAGTAAGCTGAAAGGCTTGAGGAATGGTGACGCCTTTAGGTGATAGAAGAATGATGCCAATACCCCTACCATGAGAGTTAGAGCTCCATCAAAATGCAACATTCATATATGATCTAAGGATTGGCTTATGGACATCGGTTCCTCTTCTGGAAACTCTGATTGAATGCAATCTCAAACTTAGGAAGAAGGTAATGTACAAGGTCTTCTATTATGGCATAGTCTTTGATTGCTTTCTGCTGAATGTAGGTCATGTCAAACTGGGAGAGAAAACTTTGCCATCATGCCAATCTATCAGTAAGGACATATATTTCAAGAAGAAATCTGATTGGGTTCATTCTAGCAATTTCATGGACAAGAAAATAATACTTGTGTTTTTGCACTACCCAAACTAATGCGGCACAAGTCTTCTCCATTGTTGTATGCTTCTACTCGGCGGGGTTGAGGAACTTAGATAAGTAATAGTCTGCCTGTTCTTTCCCTTCTTCATCTGCTTGTGTGAGGACACCCCCCACCGAATCATCCAGAATAAAAATATAGAGAACTAAATGTTTTTCTGGAGAGGGTGGTCTCAAAATAGGAGGGTTGGCCAAATATCTCTTCAATCTATCAAACGCCTCTTAATGCTTAGCACCTTAATCAAATTTGACTCCCAGCTTAGTCAACTCATAGACTGGCCTACACCTTTGGAAGTGTTGCGAAATGAAATGACGGATAAATTGTAGCCTCCCAATCAATCCTCGAAGTTCCTCCAAATTCTTAGGAGGTGGCATGTCAATGATTGCCTTCACCTTGTTGGTATCTATCTCAATACTCCTCTTACTGACGATGAATCCCAATAATTTTCCTAATAAGACATTAAATACACACTTCTTCAGATTTATTTTCAACTTATATTCTCTTGATCTTTGCAAAATCTTAACAAGAACTTCAGCATTTCGGCTCTAGTTTTAGACTTCACCAGCAAATCATCCACATACACCTCCGATAGACATGCATCATATCATAAAATATAGCCATCATGGCCCTTTGGTAAGTAGCTCCAATATTCTTTGGACCAAATGGCATGACCACGTAGCAATAAGTCCCCCATGGTGTTGTGAAGGAATTCTTTTCTTGATCTTCTTCTTCCAAGCGGATTTGATTATGCACAGAAAAATCATCTATAAAAGATAATGTTTTACATCAAGTTGTGTTCTCAATAAGAACATCTACGTGAGGCAAGGGGAAATTGTATTTGGGACACACCCTATTGAGGTCTGGAAAGTCTATGTAAATTCTAACTCTTCCATCTTTCTTCATAATCGAGACTATGTTTGCAGCACACTGGGGATATAAGACAACTCTAATGAACTTGGCCTTATGCAACTTATCAACTTCTTCTTTCATTTTCAAGGCCATTTGGGGATGAAAAGGCCTCAACTTTTGTTTAACTAGGCTAGCTCTAGGCTTTAAAGTCAATCTATGTTCCACTAAAGAGGAGTCTAGCCCTAACATATCTTCATAAGTCTAAGCGATGTGTCCTTGTTTTATGTGAGAATCTTAACCAATGCCTCCTCATCTAATGGGGGTAGGTTACCGCTCATGAGGACAAGCCTAGGTTCCTCCTAGATTTTCATATTGATTTTCTTGGTCGGGTCTTCTACTATAGCTGATGGTTTGTAACGACCCGCCACCCTATAATCGGGGATCCGATTACTAAATGGGTACCGAATCATTAATTTGAAACCAAACCAGGATCTAGTAAGTCTGGGAAATAAATAATAAACTAAGCTAAACATTCACATCGCATTGAATTGAAATGAAAGTGCAGGAATTAAAATTATTACAATGCGACTCGATACAGCAAATAATTACATACTCCAACTGAAAAGAAATAATTAAACATACAGGCCAGAAATAAATAACAACTACATCGGGGCATACCCCGGAACAACTGCTGAAGGCGCTCAACACGCGGCCGCACATGCCGCTCTAAGTTTGCTGGGAGTCCTCACCTGAAAACCGCAGGGGTGAGTCTCAAGACAAGACTCAGTAGGGATCCTTCGATCCCCACTGCCCACGCACACACCCACAAGTGCAAGGTACGGCTAACGGTAAAGCAACGAACACAGAAGTAAGTACACTACTCCTATATCTCGATATGAACCATGTGCATTCGAAATATAACATGCATAATTCTAGAATCATTCTATCAAGGAGCCAACAACTCACGTCTCGGCTTAGCATTAACCGAAGGTGTCTCGGCTACACTGACCGAAGGTGTCTCGGCCACAGCTAAAGGTAGGAAACACCGGCCACACAGCCGAAGGTAGGAAACACCGACCACGCAGCCGAAGGTAGGAAACACCGACCACACAGCCGAAGGTAGGAAACACCGACCACACAGCCGAAGGTAGGAAACACCGACCACACAGCCGAAGGTAGGAAACACCGACCCGCTGAGACCAAACAGTAACCCCTCGGATAGCATGCTAGCTACTCCGGCCCAACTGGCTCAGGTGGTTACTCCTTCCCTCAGCATGAGTGACTCTCCGAATGTACCACTCCGACACCGGTACTAGCTGACCCCAGGGTTCACCAGGTGACCCTCTCTCACTAGGCGTCACCCCGCCCACGCCCCCACCGGCGCTGTGCTCACACCCCCACCGGCACTGTGCTCACGCCCCCACCAGCACAGGGTGATAAAGCGCTACAATGTCACTCCAAGTCCACAGTAACACAAAACACCAAAACCCGGCACAGTACGATCCGGTCACGTGAAAAACCCACGATCGCATGACACACCACACGGTGCCATCCGGTCATGAAGAATCCATCATTGTCGAGTGCATCAAATCATGCATTAACCAACTATCTAGCAGTATGAACACGTTTTACTGGCATGAATTAGTGAGGTTCTGTCTCGAATCGCGTCGCCCAAGGCCGACGCCATTCAAGCTCCATGTACAGGTTTATGTAAAACAGTTCAGAATCAGGTTTATGTAAAACAGTCTTCGGGCCGAAGGGGTCTCGGCCAGGCGATTTCTGTCTAAAAGGCGTCGTGATGGCCCGACGCCCTTCAAAAAGGCGTCGTCCATGTGCGTCGTCTTTCAACCCGCCCGAAGGGGTCTCGGCCCCGCTATCCGAAGACAAGCTAACGCCCAGGAACCAGAATCTGCCATGGGCCCGAGGGCTCCCTTTTCAACCCATAAAACCCCAAAGTTACTTAAAAACAGAGGAGAAAGAGGGGCAATACAATCCATAGGAAAATCACCTTCATAGCAAATCCCCCATATCATCAAAAGAGCACCTAAACATGCTCATTCTTCCCCCCCCAAAACCAGAAATCCATAATCATGCTTGAACGGTAAAAACTTGATTAAAACGCGATGCTGTGGGAACCGTCACCCTACCGGACACTTGAACGCCTCCGAGCTTCAAGCCGTCCACCCGACTCGCCCCACGTCGCCGCCGGTACCGCCGTGGTCGTCCTTGCTCCACCGTGACGTCGGCTGCCGTCCGGAGAGTAGAACGCCGTAGTGGAGATGGAGGTGGCAGTGGTAGGAGCTAGGTAGAGGATGGAGTGGAGGGAGAGGTGAAATGGTGGGAGGAAAAGAGGGAGGCGGAGGAATCGCCGCTGAGATCGCCAGAGGGGAAGGAGAGAAAGAGAGAAGGAGAAAAATGAGGAAAGAAGGAGGGCTCGTGGGGGTTAACCAGGCTAAACGCGTCGACTGAGGCAGACGCAGTCCAGCCGACACGTCAGGTGATGTGACGGCCGCAAGGACAAATTTTCTGAAACGCGTTGACCGAGGCACGCCGTTCAGCCGACACGTCAGGGCTGCTCTCTGACACGACAGTGCCGTACACTACGCGGCCCAAAGCCAGCCCACGTGGCACCCCCGAGTCGCCGATCATCCCGAGTCGGTCTCGGCCGCCGACCTCGGACTCCTCCCACTGGTCTCGACGCCAAGTGCCGGCTGCCTCTCGGTCCGAAGGAAATCCGGTTTCGCACCGCCCGAAGGGGTCTCGGCCCTGCTTCCAAAGACAAGCTAACGCCCGACCGAGCCACCCTCGGCCTCGAGCCTTCGGCTTCGCCTCCGTCGCCATCCGGATCCCCGTCGGGCCTCGTCACCGATCCGACCCAGCCTCGGATCCAATCTTAGGGTTCCAGCCTCGGAATCCGGTCGTGATAGATCCAGTCTACATTACGTAGCCAGAACTACAGGGTCCGACCCCGAAAACCGGATCCGATGGTCTCGATCCTTACATCACATGTATCTTCTTATGTACCCGTTGATTTCTCATTTCGTGCATTAGGGTAGGTTAGTGAAGCTAGTAAGTCAAGGATTAGACAGTCTAATGAGTTTAGGATACTTAGAAAACCTAAGGATTGGCGAATTCCCCGTAGATATCTCTAGGAGCTAGCCTATAGATTCCAAGCTCGCTTATAAATCTTATAGCTATTAAAAGACTCTATCCAGTTGTCGGAAGTATATGAGGATAATTATGATGTCGATGAAGGGTATGGAGTTTATGCGATTTTCCATGATAAAGACCCTATCCAAGAAGGGGAAAAAGAATATGAGGACGCATCTGATGCGTATGCAAGTAGAGTGAAGAGATTTGATGAACCATGTAAGGATCGAGACCTTCGGATCCGGTTTTCGGGGTCGGACCCTGTAGTTCTGGCTACGTAATGTAGACTGGATCTATCACGACCGGATTCCGAGGCTGGAACCCTAAGTTTGGATCCGAGGCTGGGTCGGATCGGTGACGAGGCCCGACGGGGATCCGGATGGCGACGGAGGCGAAGCCGAAGGCCCGAGGGCGAGGGTGGCTCGGTCGGGCGTTAGCTTGTCTTCGAAAGCAGGGCCGAGACCCCTTCGGGCGGTGCGAAACCGGATTTCCTTCGGACCGAGAGGCAGCCGACGCTTGGCGTCGAGACCAGTGGGAGGAGTCCGAGGTCGGCGGCCGAGACCGACTCGGGATGATCGGCGACTCGGGGGTGCCACGTGGGCTGGCTTTGGGCCGCGTAGTGTACGGCACTGTCGTGTCAGAGTGCGGCCCTGACGTGTCGGCTGAACGGCGTGCCTCGGTCGACGCGTTTCAGAAAATTTGTCCTTGCGGCCGTCACATCACCTGACGTGTCGGCTGGACCGCGTCTGCCTCGGTCGACGCGTTTAGCCTGGTTAACCCCCACGAGCCCTCCTTCTTTCCTCATTTTTCTCCTTCTCTCTTTCTCTCCTTCCCCTCCGGCGATCTCAACAGCGATTCCTCCGCCTCCCTCTTTTCCTCCCACCATTTCACCTCTCCCTCCACTCCATCCTCTACCTAGCTCCTACCACTGCCACCTCCATCTCCACTGCGGCGTTCTACTCTCCGGACGGCGGCCGACGTCACGGTGGAGCAAGGACGACCACGGCGGTACCGGCGGCGACGTGGGGCGAGTCGGGTGGACGGCTTGAAGCTCGGAGGCGTTCAAGTGTCCAGTAGGGTGACGGTTCCCACAGCATCGCGTTTTAATCAAGTTTTTACCGTTCAAGCATGATTATGGATTTCTGGTTTTGGGGGGGGAAGAATGAACATGTTTAGGTGCTCTTTTGATGATATGGGGGATTTGCTATGAAGGTGATTTTCCTATGGATTGTATTGCCCCTCTTTCTCCTCTGTTTTTAAGTAACTTTGGGGTTTTATGGGTTGAAAAGGGAGCCCTCGGGCCCATGGCAGATTCTGGTTCCTGGGCGTTAGCTTGTCTTCGGATAGCGGGGCCGAGACCCCTTCGGGCGGGTTGAAAGACGACGCGCATGGACGACGCCTTTTTGAAGGGCGTCGGGCCATCACGACGCCTTTTAGACAGAAATCGCCTGGCCGAGACCCCTTCGGCCCGAAGACTGTTTTACATAAACCTGATTCTGAACTGTTTTACATAAACCTGTACATGGAGCTTGAATGGCGTCGGCCTTGGGCGACGCGATTCGAGACAGAACCTCACTAATTCATGCCAGTAAAACGTGTTCATACTGCTAGATAGTTGGTTAATGCATGATTTGATGCACTCGACAATGATGGATTCTTCATGACCGGATGGCACCGCGTGGTGTGTCGTGCGATCGTGGGCTTTTCACGTGACCGAATCGTACTGTGCCGGGTTTTGGTGTTTTGTGTTACTGTGGACCTGGAGTGACATTGTAGTGCTTTATCACCCTGTGCTGGTGGGGTCGTGAGCACAGCGCCGGTGGGGGCGTGGGCGGGGTGACGCCTAGTGAGAGAGGGTCACCTGGTGAACCCCGGGGTCAGCTAGTACCGGTGTCGGAGTGGTACATTCGGAGAGTCACTCATGCTGAGGGAAAGAGTAACCACCTGAGCCAGTTGGGCCGGAGTAGCTAGCATGCTATCCGAGGGGTTACTGTTTGGTCTCAGCGGGTCGGTGTTTCCTACCTTCGGCTGTGTGGTCGGTGTTTCCTACCTTCGGCTGTGTGGTCGGTGTTTCCTACCTTCGGCTGTGTGGTCGGTGTTTCCTACCTTCGGCTGTGTGGCCGGTGTTTCCTACCTTCGGCTGTGGCCGTTGTTTCCTACTCTCGGTTGTGTGGCCGAGACACCTTCGATCAGTGTAGCCGAGACACCTTCGGTTAATGCTAAGCCGAGACGTGAGTTGTTGGCTCCTTGATAGAATGATTCTAGAATTATGCATGTTATATTTCGAATGCACATGGTTCATATCGAGATATAGGAGTAGTGTACTTACTTCTGTGTTCGTTGCTTTACCGTTAGCCGTACCTTGCACTTGTGGGTGTGTACGTGGGCAGTGGGGATCGAAGGATCCCTACTGAGTCTTGTCTTGAGACTCACCCCTACGGTTTTCAGGTGAGGACTCCCAGCAGACTTAGAGCGGCGTGTGCGGCCGCGTGTTGAGTGCCTTCAGCGGTTGTTCCCGGGTCTGCCCCGATGTAGTTGTTATTTATTTATGGCCTGTATGTTTAATTATTTCTTTTCAGTTGGAGTATGTAATTATTTGCTGTATCGAGTCGCATTGTAATAATTTTAATTCCTGCACTTTCATTTCAATTCAATGCGATGTGAATGTTTAGCTTAGTTTATTATTTATTTCCCAGACTTACTAGATCCTGGTTTGGTTTCAAATTAATGATTCGGTACCCATTTAGTAATCGGATCCCCGATTATAGGGTGGCGGGTCGTTACAGTTGGTATCAGAGCATACGGTCTGGCAAATAAATAAATAACTAGGTTAAATGTCGTAATTTCGGCAAATAAATACATTATCCCATACAGGCACGACGGTAGCATAGGTTTTAGGACTCTAATTAGAACCTTTTGATCTTGTAATTGTAGGCGAGTAGATGGCTCCCAGGAAGAGGATGCCGGTTATTCGAGAGCGGGGAGATGCCCCTAGTGGATCCGAGGCAGGGAGGCCGAGTGTACAGCGGTTTATGGAGGCCATGATGGACACTATGGCTAGATACCAGACGCGAGATCCTAGTGAGAGTTCTAGTGCTCGAGGAGGGTCCACAGCTACCCTTGAGAGGTTCCTGAAACTGAGGCCACCTCACTTCACCGGTCGTCCCGACCCTGATGAGGCCATTCATTGGCTTAGAGAGATAGAGAAGACCTTCGATACCATGGATTGTGCAGCGGTAGAGAGGACCCCGTTGGCTACCTTCATGCTGAAGGATAGCGCCTATGACTGGTGGACTACATTAAAGAGTTTGTCTTATGAGGACAGGAGTCTCAGGGAAATTTCATGGGAGACCTTTGTCAAGGAGTTCAATGCACAATATTTCCCTAGACATGTTCAGAGAGCCAAGGAGAGGGAGTTTATGGATCTGACGCAGGGGAGTATGACGGTCCTCGAATATCAGGCGAAGTTTGTTTCGCTGGGTCGGTTCGTGCCTTTCATATCTGGGGACGAGGAGCGTCGTACAGAGAGGTTTGTGGACGGACTAAGGCTCAGTCTGAGGAACTTCGTGGCGTCTCACTATTGCACGGATTTGGCTTCTGCGGTTAGATGTGCGGCAGCTGTAGAGGCTCAGTAGATCCAGTCGGCCCGAGAGAGAGGACAGGCTGTTCAGGGGCCAGCGCGTGGCAGGGGCAAGGCTGCGGCACCGACTCCCTCGGTCGGATCGGGATCGTCGTCACTCGGCTCCCGATTCAGGAGGTTCTTCAGAGGCGGTGGCAGCAGTAGTGGTAGCAGCGGCAGCAGCAGGCCCAGGCAGGGTCAGCAGGGTCAGTCTGCATCCAGTGCACAGCAGGAGCCAGCTCAGAGACTTCCGGCAGTCTGCCAGCACTGTGGAGGTGCCCATGGCGGGACTCAGTGTCCCACTCTTTCCAGGAGGTGTTTTACTTGCGGCCAACAGGGCCATTTGGCGAGGCAGTGCCTGCAGGGGCATGGTCATGGTCAGGGTTCAGGTGATCAGAAGAAGCCGAGGACCCAGGGAAGAGTTCTGGCTATCACCAGGAGGGAGGCTCGCGCGTCCAACTTGGTGGAAGGTACACTTTCTGTCCTTGGGAACTCTGCACATGTATTGATCGATTCGGGCGCTTCGCATTCCTTCATTTCTGAGCAGTTCCTTGATATTCTTTCTGCACCCGTTGATGAGTTATCTGATGGCTTGATGGTAGAGGTTCCTTCTGGAGACTTTATGATATCTTATAATTGTTTGAGGAATGTTCCCTTGACCATTGAGGGTCATGTGCTACCGGCCCAGTTGGTTGTACTTGCTATTCGTGACTTTGATATCATCCTGGGCATGGATTGGTTGGAAGCCTTTTATGCTGAGGTGGACTGCCACAGGAAGAGGGTGCGCTTCTCTATTCCGGACATCCCGACCTTCTTTTTCCAAGGTATTAGGTTTTCCTCTCGAGGCATTCTCATTTCTGCCTTTAAGGCACGAAGGTTGCTTGCTGGTGGCTGTGAGGCTTTCCTTGCCTCTGTTGTTGTTTCTGATGTCCGTTCTAGTCCCAGTCCTTGGGAGGTGCCCGTGGTTTGTGATTTCGTAGATGTGTTTCCTGAGGAGCTGCCAGGCCTTCCTCCTCAGCGAGAGGTTGAGTTTACCATTGAGCTTGCACCAGGTACGGCGCCCTTGTCTAAGGCCCCGTATCGGATGGCGCCAGCCGAACTCGCTGAGTTGAAGGCGCAGTTGCAGGAGTTGCTGGAGAAGGGTTTCATTCGTCCCAGTACATCTCCATGGGGTGCTCAAGTTCTGTTTGTTAGAAAGAAGGATGGTTCTCTGAGGTTGTGCATCGATTATAGGCAGCTGAACCAGGTGACAATAAAGAATAAGTACCCGCTTCCAAGGATCGATGATTTGATGGATCAGCTGCAGTCTGCGAGGGTGTTTTCCAAGATTGACCTGAGATCTGGATATTATCAGATGAGGATTCGGGATGTGGATGTTAGCAAGACGGCTTTTAGAACTCGGTATGGACACTATGAGTTTTTGGTTATGCCCTTCGGCTTGACCAATGCTCCGGCAGCCTTTATGGATTTAATGAACCGAGTCTTTAGGGCCTATCTGGATCAGTTTATGGTGGTATTCGTCGATGATATGCTGATCTATTCTTCTTCTGAGGAAGAGCACACTGCTCATCTTCGGGCAATGTTGCAGGTCCTAAGGGAGCACCAACTTTACGCCAAGTTCAGCAAATGTGAATTTTGGCTAGACAAGGTGCACTTCCTTGGGCACGTTATTTCTGGCGAGGGTATCGCAGTGGATCCAGCCAAGATCGAGGCAGTGATGGACTGGAGCAGGCCGACTTCAGTGACTGAGATCAGGAGCTTCCTGGGGCTTGCTGGTTATTACAGGCGGTTTGTTCAGGGGTTTTCTTCTATAGCGGCCCCCTTGTCGAGGTTGACTCGAAAGGGAGTTCGTCTTGTGTGGACTGAGGATTGTGAGCAGAGTTTTGTTGAGCAAAAAACTCGCCTCACGACAGCCCCAGTGCTGGTGCTTCCATCTGGGACGGGTGGATTTGTGGTTTACTCGGATGCGTCCCGTCGAGGTCTAGGCGCAGTCCTTATGCAGCAGGGCAGGGTAGTTGCTTATGCTTCTCGGCAGCTGAAGAAGCATGAAGAGAACTATCCTACTCACGATTTGGAATTGGCAGCTGTGGTGTTTGCACTTAAGATCTGGAGGCATTACTTATATGGAGAGAAATTTCAGGTTTTTACCGATCATAAGAGCTTAAAATATGTGTTCACTCAGAGGGACCTGAATCTGAGGCAGCGGAGGTGGATGGAGTTCATTAAGGATTATGACTTTGACCTTTCTTATCATCCGGGCAAGGCGAATGTGGTAGCAGACGCCTTGAGTCGGAAGACGGTCGTGTCATACCTTATGATTCGAGAATGGAGGTTGTTCAAGCAGATTGTAGAATTTTCCTTCAGGGTTCCGCGTGAAGATGACAGAGCCGTGTTGGCCAGCTTGACTGTGAGACCAGCCGTGTATCATGCTATGATTGAGGCTCAGAAGGCAGATGTTGAATTACCGCAAATTCTCCAGAGGTCAGAGGTGGAATTATGGGATGACGGTACTGTCAGGTTCAGAGGTAGACTTTATGTTCCGACTGAGGAGGACGTGCGCAAGTGTGTGCTTGATGAGGCGCACCGTTCGAGGTATGCAGTACATCCTGGGATAACAAAGATGTATCATTGTTTGAAGAGGCACTTCTGGTGGCCTGGTATGAAGAAAGATGTGGCTGAATATGTGGCTAGATGCATGACTTGTCAGCAGGTTAAAGCCGAGCATCAGAGACCTGGAGGGTTGCTGCAGCCCTTGCCGATTCCAGAGTGGAAATGGGAACATGTAACGATGGACTTTGTGATGGGATTGCCTACATCCCCTAGCAGGAGAGTCGCCATCTGGGTCGTCGTTGATCGGCTGACCAAGTCGGCACACTTCCTAGCCATTAGGAAGGACTGGTCGGTCGGCAAGCTGGCAAAGTTGTTTATAGACCGGATCATCTCCTTGCACGGGGTACCTTTGTCCATTGTATCAGATCGAGACCCAAGGTTCACTTCCAGGTTCTGGAAGAGCTTTCAGAAGGCATTGGGCACTCAGTTGGCCTTCAGCTCGGCCTATCATCCCGAGACTGACGGGCAGTCGGAGAGGACCATTCAGACATTGGAGGATATGCTCAGGGCATGTTGCCTAGACTGGGGAGGTTCTTGGGAGTAGCATTTGTCCACCGTGGAGTTTGCCTACAACAACAGTTACCATTCCAGTATCGGCATGGCACCTTACGAGGCTTTGTATGGGCGGCCGTGTCGATCTCCGGTGTGTTGGTCCGAGATCGGTGAAAGGCAGATAACGGGACCAGAGTTAGTGCAGCAGTGTGCTGAGATTGCCAGGACAGTTCGGCAGAGGTTGACCGCAGCTCAGAGTAGGCAGAAGAGTTATGCTGACGTCAGACGAAGACCGCTGGAGTTTGAGGTTGGGGACCACGTGTTTCTTCGAATCTCACCCTCCAAGGGTGTGATGAGATTCGGGAAGCAAGGCAAGTTGAGTCCGCGATATATTGGGCCTTTTCCCATTCTTGCTCGAATTGGGGAAACCGCGTATCAACTGGCCTTGCCGCCCAGTCTTGCAGGAGTGCACGATGTGTTCCATGTTTCCTTGCTAAGAAAGTATGTTCAGGATCCATCTCATGTGTTGGATTTTTCAGAGTTGGAGGTCGCAGAGGACCTGTCCTTTCCAGAGTATCCTGTTCGTATTGAGGATCGCAGAGAACAGACCCTACGGAACAAGATTGTACCTTTGGTCAAGGTGATTTGGCGGTATCGCTCTGGAGGTGAGGCAACCTGGGAACGAGAGGATGAGATGCGGGAACAGTTCCCTTACCTCTTTTCGTAAGTTTCCATGTGAACTTGTATCCCTGTTCTGACCTTATTAATTATAGCAGTCAATTTCGGGGGTGAAATTCTTTTAAGGGGGGGAGAATGTAAGGATCGAGACATTCGGATCCGGTTTTCGGGGTCGGACCCTGTAGTTCTGGCTACGTAATGTAGATTGGATCTATCACGACCGGATTCCGAGGCTGGAACCCTAAGTTTGGATCCGAGGCTGGGTTGGATCGGTGACGAGGCCCGACGGGGATCCGGATGGCGACGGAGGCGAAGCCGAAGGCCCGAGGCCGAGGGTGGCTCGGTCGGGTGTTAGCTTCTCTTCGGAAGCAGGGCCGAGACCCCTTCGGGCGGTGCGAAACCGGATTTCCTTCGGACCGAGAGGCAGCCGGCGCTTGGCGTCGAGACCAGTGGGAGGAGTCCGAGGTCGGCGGCCGAGACCGACTCGGGATGATCGGCGACTCGGGGGTGCCACGTGGGCTGGCTTTGGGCCGCGTAGCGTACGGCACTGTCGTGTCAGAGTGCGGCCCTGACGTGTCGGCTGAACGGCGTGCCTCGGTCGACGCGTTTAAGAAAATTTGTCCTTGCGGCCGTCACATCACCTGACGTGTCGGCTGGACCGCGTCTGCCTCGGTCGACGCGTTTAGCCTGGTTAACCCCCACGAGCCCTCCTTCTTTCCTCATTTTTCTCCTTCTCTCTTTCTCTCCTTCCCCTCCGGCGATCTCAACAGCGATTCCTCCGCCTCCCTCTTTTCCTCCCACCATTTCACCTCTCCCTCCACTCCATCCTCTACCTAGCTCCTACCACTGCCACCTCCATCTCCACTGCGGCGTTCTACTCTCCGGACGGCGGCCGACGTCACGGTGGAGCAAGGACGACCACGGCGGTAGCGGCGGCGACGTGGGGCGAGTCGGGTGGACGGCTTGAAGCTCGGAGGCGTTCAAGTGTCCGGTAGGGTGACGGTTCCCACAGCATCGCGTTTTAATCAAGTTTTTACCGTTCAAGCATGATTATGGATCTCTGGTTTTGGGGGGGGAAGAATGAGCATGTTTAGGTGCTCTTTTGATGATATGGGGGATTTGCTATGAAGGTGATTTTCCTATGAATTGTATTGCCCCTCTTTCTCCTCTGTTTTTAAGTAACTTTGGGGTTTTATGGGTTGAAAAGGGAGCCCTCGGGCCCATGGTAGATTCTGGTTCCTGGGCGTTAGCTTGTCTTCGGATAGCGGGGCCGAGACCCCTTCGAGCGGGTTGAAAGACGACGCGCATGGACGACGCCTTTTTGAAGGGCGTCGGGCATCACGACGCCTTTTAGACAGAAATCGCCTGGCCGAGACCCCTTCGGCCCAAACACTGTTTTACATAAACCTGATTCTGAACTGTTTTACATAAACCTGTACATGGAGCTTGAATGGCGTTGGCCTTGGGCGACGCGATTCGAGACAGAACCTCACTAATTCATGCCAGTAAAATGTGTTCATACTGCTAGATAGTTGGTTAATGCATGATTTGATGCACTCGACAATGATGGATTCTTCATGACCGGATGGCACCGCGTGGTGTGTCGTGCGATCGTGGGCTTTTCACGTGACCGGATCGTACTGTGCCGGGTTTTGGTGTTTTGTGTTACTGTGGACCTGGAGTGACATGGTAGCGCTTTATCACCCTGTGCTGGTGGGGGCGTGAGCACAGCGCCGGTGGGGGCATGGGCGGGGTGACGCCTAGTGAGAGAGGGTCACCTGGTGAACCCCGGGGTCAGCTAGTACCGGTGTCAGAGTAGTACATTCGGAGAGTCACTCATGCTGAGGGAAGGAGTAACCACTTGAGCCAGTTGGGCCAGAGTAGCTAGCATGCTATCCGAGGGGTTACTGTTTGGTCTCAGCGGGTCGGTGTTTCCTACCTTCGGCTGTGTGGTCGGTGTTTCCTACCTTCGTCTGTGTGGTCGGTGTTTCCTACCTTCGGCTGTGTGGTCGGTGTTTCCTACCTTCGGCTGTGTGGTCGGTGTTTCCTACCTTCGGCTGTGTGGTCGGTATTTCCTACCTTCGACTGTATGGCAGGTGTTTCCTACCTTCGGCTGTGGCCGGTGTTTCCTACTCTCGGTTGTGTAGCCGAGACACCTTCGGTCAGTGTAGCCGAGACACCTTCGGTTAATGCTAAGCCGAGACGTGAGTTGTTGGCTCCTTGATAGAATGATTCTAGAATTATGCATGTTATATTTCGAATGCACATGGTTCATATCGAGATATAGGAGTAGTGTACTTACTTCTGTGTTCGTTGCTTTACCGTTAGCCGTACCTTGCACTTGTGGGTGTGTGCGTGGGCAGTGGGGATCGAAGGATCCCTACTGAGTCTTGTCTTAAGACTCACCCCTGCGGTTTTCAGATGAGGACTCCCAGCAGACTTAGAGCGGCGTGTGCGGCCGCGTGTTGAGCGCCTTCAGCGGTTGTTCCGGGGTATGCCCCGATGTAGTTGTTATTTATTTATGGCCTGTATGTTTAATTATTTCTTTTCAGTTGGAGTATGTAATTATTTGCTGTATCGAGTCGCATTGTAATAATTTTAATTCCTGCACTTTCATTTCAATTCAATGCGATGTGAATGTTTAGCTTAGTTTATTATTTATTTCCCAGACTTACTAGATCCTGGTTTGGTTTCAAATTAATGATTCGGTACCCATTTAGTAATCGGATCCCCGATTATAGGGTGGCGGGTCGTTACATGTGAATTCCCATCAGAGGAGGATAAAGTAGATCGACCAGTGGACCACGAACAAGTGGCCCATATGATGGGACACACTCAGGTGAGAGGTAGGAGGTCTCCTCAATGATGATTTGGGAGCGAGTTTGAATGAGGACATTTTTCTTTATTTCATTTCTCATAAAGTAATGATAGGGGATAGAAGGAGAGAATGGCACCACTGGTAGAGAATTGGGGGATCATAGAGGAAGAATTCTCAAATTTTGTCAATGGGTAGTCATCCTTAGGACACGCCCGATTCAAGTCCCAAAAGTCAATGCAAATTCTGACTTTCCCATCCTTCTTCATAACTGGAACTATGTTTGCCACCCATTGAGGATAGAAGACAATTCTAATAAACTTGGCTTTGTGCAGCTTGTCGACCTATTCTTTCTAGGGCCGAAACCCTTGGCCATTTTAAGGAGAAGATCACACAAAAATCGATTTGGTTATGAACTTGAAAAACAGAAATATAGAACATGAGATTCATGGATTTTGAAGGATTTCTCATGATGTTTGGCCTTGGGGGAGCATCATCCATGGAAGGGACATGCTCCTAAGGGACATGGAAGACCAAGCCACCTTGAAGAACCCCCAAACCCAAGACAAATAAATAAATACTCAGTTTCAGAAATACATGACAGCAAGTCAAATTTCGGATCATAGCTCCATTTTTTAGAGGGTTTTGAGGTTTGAGAAAACCATTTCTATTAAGTATAAAGGTCCTTCTACCATCCCCAAATGAAATATACAAGCCTTATGAAGGAAGAAATGGCGTTAACAATGCAGGAAACTCAACAGATTCACAAGACAGAACAAAAAAAACTGAACACGTATTTTCTTTGTTTTTCAATATCATGTACAGACTCATATCACATTGTGGCCACTGTGATCTGAGTATTTTCAACCTCATGTATTTTCTTTGTTTTTCAATTTCATTGACCAATGAGAATAAGCTACAGTGATCTAAGTCTGCGCATGAATAATCTCCAGACTTCAAAGTCAATGATGGCTCCAGCATTCTTCACTTTATTTTCTTTATTTTCTTCGAGGTCCAAGGTCAATGAAAACAAGTGTCCACAGTGTGGCCCGATATTCTATGGAAGACACATTATTGAGTCATATTAGCATTTTGTGGATAGATTGCCCTTTGTTTGGGTAGCTAGAGAGCATTAGCAATCATGAGAGTATTAAAAATATTAGATAAGGACTTCGACAATGGTGGGTATTGGGCTCTTTTGGGCCTAGAGGTTTTCTTTAAGCGGCATAATTACCAAGTGGAGGAACTTGGTTGTATTGCCAATTCTAGGCTGGGTTTTACGGTTGGCTGTAGGGTAGGAAATTCTACTGAGGTTGAAAAATCTTAAATGGGGTCTTTGGCCGTTTGGCTATAGGGATTGTTTTCTAAAGAAGGAAGGATTGTTGATTGAGTTGACTTGTTCATTGGTAACGGTTCCTCAATGGTAGCTCCATTGGCATGGTTGTTGGACATAGTGTTGGGCTTTCTTGGTGGACTTGGCTTTTATTGATCGGACATGGGCTTTTGTTAGTCAGACATGGTCATGAAAGGGGAGTGCTTTAACTAAGTTTGAGCATATCATGCTCTCTCATATAGCTCATCCATGATGGTGAGCTTATTCAATGCAAGGTCAATCCTATGCTAAGGTGTAGACTTGGCAATGGTTAACTTGACCTATTCGGATTCTGATAGATGGTCTTCAACTTTCTCAACCATCGTCCACCTATCAGCAAAGGTAGTAAACTCCTCTTTGGGCTTCATCTTTTAGCCACTAAGTTGATCAAAAATCGGTCGACCCTATCTTTGTACTTTTGGAGGAATTTCTTTTGCACTACATCGAAGTCTTCGGTGAAACTCGGTTCCAAAGAATAAAATCATTCTAAAGCAGTACCCTTCAAACACCTCCTGAAGAAGTAAGCTAATGACCTCTTATGGTTCTGCTAAAAGGAGGACTCGTACATAAAGTCCTTAAGCTAAATAAATGGGTTCCCAATTCCATTGTACCTCCTATATGTAGGCATCTTAGATGGAGAGAGGTGGAACACTGGGAGAACTGACAAAGGAACCTTGGGAGCAGCCTTTGCATCCCTAATCTTCTTTAAATTTTTGTATTACTCATCCATTTGATTCAACTTGTTCAACAATGCCTACATGAGCTCAGCATTTTGGTTCTAAGGAGGGTTTTGATAGTATGAGGACCTTTTTAGAACTTGGGAAGGATATTGTGGATATGCAGGGTAATATGGCCTTTTGACAAAGTTTCAACTATGAATGGGAATCTTTGCAACAATGGGAGTTTGTGGCCTGGAGGGGTGTTTAAAAGAGGACTATTATTGACCCACCTACGGCCTAGGAGATGAGATTTGGATGCTTTCCATAGCCTGAGTAGCATCTTGAGCAGTGGGATTCCTAGGCTTAGAAGAGGAAGTTGTAGGACTTTAGCCCTTGAGTAGGGCTTGGACCGCATGATGTTGTTCAAGATTCAAGTGAGAGGTGAGAACACCTAAAGCAGAAGAAAGGTTCATTGTAGCAGCTTGAGGAGAGGTGTGATTACAGACATCTTGAGATGTAGTTTGATTCAATTCCAAGTTGGTGTCCAAGATATGGACATGAGAATGATCATAGTATCCCAGGTTGGAATTGAACTCATGTTGTCACCAAAAATATGAGCAATAGAAGGCCCAAGAACTTTTGGAAATGCCTAAGAGAAATTCAAAGGGAGAAATCGGCCCAATTATTCAGGCCCAAAAGTCCCCCAATGCAACTGGTTTGGGCTCAAAAGGAGGATGGGTTGGCCCAATTTCGTGGCAGCCTTTAAAAGGCCACAAATGGACCCCTCCATATCCCATTCTTAGCCCATTGGCCCATGCTCAAATCTGCCCAAAGATGGATAAGAAGGAGAGTCCCCCCCCCCCCTAAGATGCTTTTAGAAGGTGGTAGGTGAAATGCAAAAAACAACCAATGGGGATTCTCCAAGTGCTATGGCCCTTGGATGGCTCTTAAGAGGGGTTATTAGCTCTAATTCAAGGGGTTAAGGATGCCTAAACTACCTCCCTAAAGTAATCCTAGTGCATCTGTAAAAGAAATCCATCCTTCTCCAAGCAAAAGTTGGAGACAAAAGCCCACACAAAAACAAAAAAAAGAAGAAAAGAGAGAAGTAAGGAGGAGCACGTCTCCCTCCTCCCTTCTCCTCCATTTCCTGCAACCCAAGAGAAAAAGAAGAAGAAAAGAAGAAGGAAGGAGAGAAAGAGAAGAAGAGAGCAAGAGAAAGGGCTTCTAGAGCCATTCCCCATTCCTCATCCCCTTTCCAAGGTAGAGTGGGGATGGGTGATGGGTTTATTCATATTCTTCATACTTTTTTAGTACTTTTTTTTATTAGATGTTCATAGGAATTTTTACCTCCCCTTTGATATTCATCCATGTTTAGTTTTTTTTGTTCTGTCTTATGAATCTGCTGAGTTTCCTACATTGTTAACGCCATTTCTTCCATTATAAGGCTTGTATATTTTGTTTGGAGATGGTAGAGGGACCTTTCTACTTAATAGAAATGGTTTTCTCAAATCTCAAAACCCTCTAAAAAATGGAACTATGATCCGAAATGTGACTTGCTGTCTTGTATTTCTGAAACTAAGTATTTATTTTTTTGTCTTGGGTTTGGGGGTTCTTCAAGGTGCCTTGGCCTTCTGTCCCTTAAGAGCATATCTCTTCCGTAGATGATGCTCCCTCAAGGCCAAACATCATGAGAAATCTTTCAAAATCCATGAATCTCATATTCTATATTTCTATTTTTCAAGTTCATAACTGAATCGATTTTAGTGTGATCTTCTCCTTAAAATGGCTAAGGGTTTCGGCTCTAGAGGTTTCCAAGGGAGACTCCCCACCAGTTGGGGATAGGCTTTTGCAGATATAAACCCTCTAACATGAGCCAAAAGAAAAGATCCATGGAAAGGATCAAAGTTTGTTTAAGTTCTTGATGACTTTCATGTTTAAAGTTCTTCATGATATTTCCTAAGAATGCATCTACGATATATGGTAAATAAGTCTCTTGGGTTTCATCCCCTTTTATATTTTATTTTTTATCATTTGGGTTATATTGAAACCATCATTTTATCGAAAAACTAGTTTTCAACTGAGTTTGCGCATGAATAAGCTACAGTGATCTGAGTCTGCGCATGAATAAGCTATGGTGATTTGAGTCTGTGCCATTCTCAATTTTTCCAAATTTGAGTCTGCACCCCTTTTGGCTCTTGGCTTGAGCTTGAGGTGATGTTTGGATCCTCCCCCAATTTGCCCAAAGGATTCTTAGGCCTAGGGCTGTCTCTTTGAAGTCCAATGAACGCACTACATGGCTTGGACTTTCTCAAGTCTTTCATGTTTAAACCAAAATCTTGTTATATATTTAAAGATTTTAAGTCTTTTCCGATGTTTTCATCAAAGATGTCCCGATCAAAGGGTACCAATAATTCTAATGTTGGATTACCATCAAGGGCCCTCATACAAAGAACATCATTCTTATGTTCCCATTGCTATGGGTTTATTTAGATGACATGTCTCGAATGTCCCGATGAGATTGGTGGAATTTCTTGCTCCCCAAAAATGTAGAGATGCATTGAGTTACTCCTTGTGGGTTTTCCTTATATTTCAAAGGCATCAAGGGCACCCTTTGGGTGAGTGGCTTGTGTTCAGCGTGCCCCCCTTGGCAGTCACCCCATGGTTTATGGTCATATATGATCCTTTTAGAGGAATTGGTGGAGTTCCTTGCTCCCCAAAAATGTAGGGATATATTGGATTACTCCTTGTGGGTTTCCCCTACATTTCGAAGGCATCAAGAGCACCCTTTGTGTGAGTGTCTTTTGCTCGACATGCCCCCCTTGGCAGCCACCCCTATGGTTCATGACCATACATACTCCCTTTAAGAGAATTGGTCCTTCGAGTCCCTTCATAGCATGGTTTTTCATGAATGTCCTAAATCCTTGTTAGGTTCTCCTAATGAAAGGTTGAAGTTCATCTTGAAGTCATTATATTAAGCATTTTTAATGCTTTATAAAATGATCCAAGAAGAACCAGATAGATATGAAGAAATCATGTCAATTGAAAGAATCATATGAGGAACACTCCTTGAAAAGGCTTTATGCATCATTTCAAATTGAAGAAAATATAAAACTGAAAATATGCTCAGATTTTTGAGTCTGCGCACCTATAACTATGGGAATAGCCGAGAATGGGATACAAACTATTTTCTCTGACTCCATATTTCATATTTCAACTTTACTGATTGAAACTAACCCCTTGATGGATTTAAATGCAGCTTGAATTGTGCAGGAAATATCAAAAGCCAATTTTCAGACTTGAGTATGCGCAGCAGGTTTGAGTCTATACAGCTCGGCACAAACTCAGCCCAAAACTAAGAATGGATGTATTACATGGACTAATGGCCTTATTTACGACTCAAATGGCTCAAATAATTAAAGTTAACTTATAAACAACTCAGAAAAGGTTTTAAAATAAATTTTCTCTCTTTTAGATAAACACAAATCTTCAAAACTTAAGTTGAGTCTGCACACCTACCCTAGGCCGAATAGATAAAAAGACTGTTTAAATAACTCAAATATCTGAGTCAAAACTTGATAAAAATGATGTTCCATGGCACACAAGTCAAGCTTAGTGAACTTCTTTTCAAAATAACTCTTGAGTCTGCACACTTTTTCATAGGTGCATTTCAAATAAAAAATTGAAAAAACAATAAAATCAAATCACCAAAATCTTTTGAAATCATATCTCAGATACTCCATTTCATATAAGCAATAATTTATTTACAAAAAGATCCAAATCAAAATAAAAACTACAAGGCCAGTTGAGTCTTCGCACCCCTGCACAGACTCAAACCCATTTTTTCAAACATTGCCCCCTTTTGAAAATCAATGCTTCCACCACCCAAAACCACTTTCTTTAAGCTCCCCTAGCACCTTGAAACCCTTGAAATTCTCTTCAACCTCAGGGGGCTTCACCTCCATGAGAAATCCTACTCAAAGCATTAAAAGTCTTCATAAACTTGAGTCTGCGCCTCAACCCAATAGCTCAACTCTTTTCTCATGGACTTTGAAGCTTCAAGCCTGTAAATCATCACCAAATCAGACAAGAAATAAAGTTATTCAATTAGTTATCCAATACAAAAATCAATAAAAGAAGAATCTTCAGTTCAAACTTGAGTTTGCACACCCCTGCGCAGACTCATCTCCAAAATTCATAAAAAATCTAAAACTCAATCCTAATCCCCTCCAAGATGATTTAAAGCCCCTTGAAAATCAAATTCCTTCCTATAAATTAGGGAATCAAAGAAAAACACCAAGTTGTTCTTGAGAAAATGCATAAATAATTTAAAATCAGCTGGTGACAAATGAGTCTATGCACCCCTGCGCAGACTCAACCCCAAATTCTCGAAATTTAAATCTTCAACCATCAAAATCCCTTAAAATCAAACCCAAAACTCTAAATAAAAGCTTTATACTTTCTACAAGTTAGAAAATCAAATAAAACTCAAAATTGCCTTTGTACAATACATAAAAATGTTAAAAACACTTGGTGACAAATGAGTTTGCGCACCCTTATGTAGACTCAACGCAAAATTCCCAAAATCTAAGTTTTCAGCCTTAAATTCTCTCCAAATTGAACCAAAACTTATAAATAAAAACTACATACTTCATATAAGTCAAAAACCCAAATAAAACCCCAAGTTGACTCTATGAAAAACAAAAAATGCTTAAAAGTAGTTTCATGACAATTGAGTATGCGCACCCTGCCGCAGACTCACCCTTCAAAAACCTACAAATTCAAAAGATAAAAAGCTTAAACCTCTAAGCCATTTTTCTGCAAAATCAACTAAAAAGAATAAAAATTACTTTCTCATACCTTGCCAATCAAATCCAGAGCATCTTCACTTCAAATCTGAAAAAATATAAAAAATTACAATATGAGTCTTTCTTATCATAAAAAATACAACAAAAATTGACATACAAGCATTAAGTCATGATATCTATGGGGAGCATCATCCCCATCAATAAAAAATCATACAAAGGACTTTCATTCCTCCTACCAATCAGAAATCAAATAAACTCAAGTATTCTTCATTGGTGACAAATGAGTCTGCACACCCCTGCGCAGACTCAACTCTAACAACTAAAAATTGAGTTTTTATTCAAATGCAAAACTGAAATTCATTAATTTTTTGAATATATTCTTGTCAATTCATTCACATTATTTTAAAGGGTGTTATTCTAATCTTCCGATAATTAATCAAGGATTTTCCTCTCAGGGGGATGTAATTAACACTATTCTATTTATGGGTAGCGGGATCGGGTCTAAGAACAATGCAATCATCTGAATGACTCAGATCAAGCGAACAAATAAAAAATATAAGAATCCAAATCAAACAAGTATCACAAAAAATTACGACAATCTCTTTTGGCACGCCTGGTGGGACTTGTTCTCCCTTTATCTTATCGTCGGAAGAATAAGGCTAATACCCATTCTTTGAAGTTATTGATTATCTCCCTGTTGTATTGTAGGAGACTCAATGGAATTGAAAGTTTTCTTCGGCCCTTTGGTGGTCGAGAACCATACTCGCTATGGCTACTTGATGGTACCCATGGCATTCGGGAGCTTCCCTCCCGTTATTGGTTTTCCGAATTGTCTCGGGGTGGTCTTCATGCAACCCAATATTATTTCTGATATACCTCAAGCGCAAGTAGTCAGCTGTTGCACTATTCATAGTGATGCTGCATCATCTTCAAGACAATATCAGGGGAATTTCCAGAAAGGTCAAAATCCCCAATTCAAATCAAAGGCAGTTTTTGCATATTGGTCCAGGACCAAAAAATCAATTTGTATTGGAAGCCTGCAGATCTTTTTAGATGGCAACAGAGTTGCTACTTCCAAAGACCGACTAGTCCCAAATGTTCCAGTTCAAAACTCATTCCAAGTCTTTGAAGACATGGACAAAGAAAGGATAAAGAATGAAAAGAAAGCAAAAGGAAAAGCTAAGGTTTAGATGTATGAAAAGCAAGAAAGAGACCCTAAACCAGCATATTGGTATGGGAGAAAACACTGTAAAAAACCACCAGTGAAGCAAATCTGGGTGCCTAAATACCAGGAAAATCAACATGCACAAGAAAAATCAAAGCCGGTCTTTCAGTCCAAAGATGGTAAATATGGAAATCAATTCAAAAGCAGGTCCCTTATGTTGAGTTGCCAGAGAGAAAGAAATCAAATGAAAGATATGAAAAGTCAAAGAAGCCTTCAAAAACTTCTATATTCCAAAGGTTGCAACCAAAGCCTCCTTCTGCAAGGAGATCTGCAAAATTCAACCAAGGAAACCTAATGGTTTATTCATGTCATACTATCAGCAAGTATGGGGCACTCCCTGAAGACCAAGAAGAAATTAGAGAGTTAGCCTCAAGACAGAGTCTAGTTACCCGAAGAATGCAAGCGGCAGCCCTAGTTGCCCAAAATTTTTCTACTTTCTTGGAAAACATTGATGAAGAAGCAAAGCTATCTGCAAATGTCATTGAAGCATCAGGAGAGGCTCCTCCCACACCAGCAGAGCAGCAACTCCTACAGCAAATCAATTAGCAAAAAGAAGCAGAACCAACCATAACTTAGCTATTACTGCAAGAAATAGAGTTGTTGAAAAAGCAATTGAAAGAAAAAGATGCCCAAATGCAGGGGGTAGGATGGACTGGTAAAGAAGGAGGTACTTCAACTTCCTCTTATCCTCGGGTGGCTAACCCTCCAGTTCCACCTCCTCCATCTCAAAATCTTCTAAGTACATCTATGCAGTTGTCCCGGCCTGTGCCTGTGAATGAAACACTTGCATATATCCAAGCTTCTAGTAGTCAAGCTACTCCTACAACAGCACTGCAAGATAACTTGATCTCAAATTTGCCATTTTAGGCCTCCCAAGTTCAGGGAGTCAATTTCTTCCCAAACCTAGCAGATCCTGCTATGGTTCAAAGACTGATGTTAGAATAGCTCATTAATATGAAGCTGACAGAAAGAGTGGAAGGTACCTCCATTGTATATGATGTATATATAGTACCATATCTAGTGCATCATGCCATAAAAAGGCTTCCGCTGGGAATGGTCAAAGTACCTAAGTTTGAAAATTTCAATGGCCAAGGGAATCCAAAAGAACACTTGGCATATTATAATGGTGGAATGGGAGACTTAGCCACTGATGAATCTTATATGCTGAAATTTTTCAGGTCTTCATTAACTGAACTCGCATTTGAATGATATTCTTTTCTTCGGCCTGGATCTTTTACAGGGCGGGCCGACCTTCAGAAGCAATTTTAAAATAGATTTTATCTGGTGGAGAGAGAAATCACTCTGGCAGAGCTATATACTGTTAAATAGGAAAACAATAAAAATGCTTTCAAGTTCATTGCTAGGTGGAGAAATCTTAGCATGAAATGCAAATGACCACCGTGTCATGAAGATGCAGTGGTGATATGCAAAGGCAATCTGAAAAATGAAATCCTTGAAAGCCTAGTAGCCATTGAAATCAAGTCTTTTGACAAATAAAATACTGTAGTGTCAGAAGTTGAAAATTTTCTAAGCCGATCCATAATTGAACCAAGCAACAAAGGAAAATTCGATAGAAGAAATGCTCCACGTGAGTCAAATACAGTAGATTTATCTACGTTCATCACAGAGCAACGAAAGAAAGGTCCGGCCGTCCCAGTTGAAATCAGCAATAATAAAGAAAAGGAAGTCAGAGCCTTATCTTCTCTCAGGGATAGGATGAACAAGCCATACAGCTTCCCCAAAGACAAAACTCGTGTTCTATTTGAATGGGCACGAAAGTATAACCAGATTGTATTACCACAGTCGAAAAGGCCAGAAGATGCCAAAAGATCTCATGATCCAAATTATTGTCCATATCATCAAATCATGGGACATCCTATAAAAGAATGCTTTGTGTTCAAAGATGCAACTGAAAAATTAATCTATAAAGGTGTTCTGAAGATGGGGGATCATCTTGTCGACCTTCCGCAGCCTCATGCCTGCACAAAAGCAAATATGACATTTGTAAATGTGCATCATATGGTTCCTATTTACCAGCCATTGAGCTGAGAAACTGCAGAAAGAAGTACACCAACCACTTATGAGCAGTTAGTACTTGAACCACTCCAAGCATCTCAGTGGCAAACAATCAAAAAGAAGCCGAGATCTTATATTCATAGAAAATCATCAGGAGTGTATACTCATTGAGGTATTCCGTGACGGCCGACTTATGTTCAGCCCGTCCCTCCACCAAATCTTGATGATATTGTTAGTCTAAGGTGGCCTACAAGCCAATCTGAATATGTAAATCTCGTTCATTTATTAATAAAATGACATAATATTCATTTTGTATAATTCGTTTTAATTATCGTCTCATAATGAAGTCCGTGAATATGTGCGATATTGATCAGATTATGATGAGATCATAATAATGAGACTGATCACTTAAGCACACATATTCTTAATAGTTCCTAGTCAGAGGATATCCGAGAAGGACATCGGATATCCGATTAGACTAGTACAGATTACTCCCGCTCACAAGATGAGGGTGACTGATCTCATAGTCACTTGTGTGGAGACACTAAGGCGAATCTATAGGTGCTCATTAGAGAATGAGTTCACTGAACTAATCCGACTGAATCGCTGGATGATATTGTACCTCACTGTCAAATAGCTTGATTCTAGTGTCGTAGTTGCGTGGATGGTCCTCAGACCTGAGACACTAAGGACACCTTGTCGGTGGACTTTCTGTGCTTTGACCTTGGTTTATGAATCTCTAACCACGGGATTCTAAACAGCCAAAGATCGGGTACAACAGAATACCGTCCGAGGAAATTGAGTGTCAATCAGGAATCATTCGCTCTCGGTACTTAAAGAGAGAATGATCTAGGAAGGATGCGTGGAAGTCCCTGGCCAAAGCGGATGATAATATCAGGAAAGGAGTTTTCCGATATTATACGACAGCATCCGATCCAAGTGAGTCGACAGGTTAGGGTTTGACAGTATACCATACTATGAGTTGACTCAAGAGCATTGTACGAATGAAGGATTATATCCACGTGGTAACTGTCGGCGGAAAAGTTCCAAGAGTGGGTTACATAACCTCGATACCTTCCGGGTTCACGTGGTGTTGCTTGGCACCAAACATGATTAGAGGCCCGATCGAATTTGATGTGCGACATTGATTCGATTGATTAATTAATTAATATGAGTTATTAATTGATTAATCAGGCCAGTGAGGAGTCACTGGGCTTATTTCACCATTAACTGGATAGGATATTCGGCCTAGAGGGACACATGCAAATGATTCTCAAGGCGATGGATAATAAAGTGGGTTTTATATACACCGGGGGTTTTATGAAAAATCGCGCGGTTAATATAAAATGTAGCGAATGGGCTGAGCAGGCCAGGCTGCTGCTCAACCCTGGCCGCCCCCTCCTCTCTTCCTCTCTCTTTATGGCAACCTAGATGAGCTTGGATCCCCAGGTCTACTCCGTTGCTTCTCCGACTCCCGTTCGACGGGAAATCGTCCGCGCGTTGTGGCGATCGTTGCGGTGAACGGCGGAGGCTTCGTGGGCTACGTAGAACGAGGAACTGTAAGGATATCCAGGGTGAGGAGGATCGCGTAGACTTCGCTAGAGGCCGGGCACTTGCGTGGCTAGCAGTGTCACACTGACGGAATCAATTAGTCGTGGATTCAAATCCGCGCACGGTAATGTCTGATTACTGTATTTCCAGTTTTGGCATATTCGAAACGGGAATGGATCACTATTTTAATTATTTTTAATTTTCGCTGTGTGAGCGATCCAGAGAAATACGATAACCCAACAATGGTATCAGAGCCAGGTTCCACTATTTCTCGTCCTATTTCAATTTTTGATTAATATTTTCCTTGAAACATTTCATGCTTAAAATTGATTATTTGCCAAATTTGTGATCATATGATGAACACTATTTAATTAGATTTATATTCTGCAATTTTCGATAATTTTTTTTTGGGGGGTTTTTGGAGTTCTTCATGTGATGAAGAAGGGGGTCTGATGCGGCTTCGTTCGGGCATCCCCAATCGTTGGGGAGGTGGGCCAGCACCCCTGATCATCCCGGGGATGTCGCCGGTTACCACCGAGCCTGCAGCCGGCACCGGAGTGGCCTGGAAGAGCTGCTAAATGGACATTTTCCCTTCGATTTTGGTTTGCAAAAACCAAAAAAAAAAGGTGCATGGATGAGGGGCTCGGGCTGCATCTTTTGGTGCTCTCTGGTGGGGCGCTGTAGACACGCTAATTTTAACCTCATATTGAGTAAATCTCATGTCACAATTATAATGTCCCAAAATGGTCTAATGTTTAATCATTAATTAATTTTTATTGATTTTTCTCAGAATTTGTTAATCAGCATCACCAATGCACGACGCCATTTTTATTAATCCGTCTGGGTTTCTGATTTTTAATCCAAACTACTTTTCTAGATTATCTAAAACACGTCGCCCTTAGGAGATACGATTTAGGTTTCCTAATATATTTCGATTTCCTTTTCGGATTTTATTTCTATTTTGGCCGTTTTAATTAGTCAAATGGCGTCCCGTTTGGATGACGCGATTTGGGAGTTTCCTAATAAACATGATTTGATCAAGATAATCTGGTTTCCGAAGTTTGGAAGGTTGCTGCTACCTCCTCCATACTCATCCAAGGTAAGTCCGACAGCGGGAGAGAGTCTTTTTGAAGCCTTAAACACCCCTAAACCTATTTTTATAAATACAACAACCCCTTGGACCTTTAAAAATGGTTGGCCATTGGTGATTTTGAAGCTTGAAGCAAGGTGTTTGAAGGCACTAGAGGAGAAAAACGTGGACAGCAAGAAAAGCTTCATCCAAAGCTTATTTTTCTTCATTCCTTTCATCCTTTGAAGCTTTTGAAGACAAAAGCTATGGTGGATCCAACAAACCATCTTATTTCCCTAATATCTTTTCTAGATTTTCATTAATTTCATATAGTTTATTCATTGTTTTCTATAGTTCATCATCACCACTCCATGTTCACACATACACACTCATATTTTCGTGCCCACATGCATGTTAGGAGTTTAAAGAAAAACAATCAAGTGAGTAGATTAACTTAGTTGTATGTTTAAATTTCCTATTAGAATAGATACTACTCTACTCTAGTTCTAATTAGATCTTTCTTTGCTTGATCTTACAAGGTAGAAAGAAGAAGAAAGAAGGAAGATCAATGGAATAACTATCAAGAAAATAAAAGTAAGAACAAGAACGAAAGGGCTCTCTTCTTTTGGCCGGCTGAAGGAAGGGAATCAAGGACTCAATATCTCCCAAATTTGAAAAGCTAAGCGATCAATCTTTCTTTGAAACTTTTACAGTTTCTGACAATCATGTTTTCTTGAGTTTTTAATAGTTTTACTATTCATATAAGCAACACAAATTCATGAATATCACACACCTAATTAGAGCACCCACAACTTTTTGGCGATCACGGTGGGACCTGGTCTCGCCGTCTTTTTAATATTTGTTCTTACTTTTTATCATCGGGCACCCACGGTGCACCACCTGTCTCCCTCGGGCACTCTGTTCACCAATTGGTGAGTTTGGTTACTTTTATCCCTACGTGGACTACGTGCGCATTCCTTTGCGGCAAGATCTTTCCCTCTCGTGATTGATTGAAAGTTGTGAGTGTGATAGGAAGTGTGTGGTTGATCGAGTTTATGTTGCATGATAATAAACTTGTCTGAATTTAATTTGCGTGATCAGTTAGATTCATGTTTATCTTGATAATTTGAGAGAGGATTGTCCTCGAAATTGCTCTCTGCTTACTTTTTTCAGGCCCTGAATAGCGTCTAGATAGGGAGACACGATTCAAACCGCATCGCTGTGGCAAGACGCCATTCAGCATCATATTCTTGTTGCGTTGTTGCCTGAGGTTCTGTTAACAGAAGAAGCTTCTTTCTTGTATAGCATCGGTGAACAGCGACGCGATTCAAACAGTTTCTTCTTTTGCTCATCAGTCCTCAGATCTTTGATCTCTTTGTTACCTATATCTATCTTATACTACATTAGAGGCCATCCAGGCCGTAGGTCATCTGCATTGGAGCTCCCCCCCCCCCTAGGAACACTTTCTTAGCATCTTCACCTCTCTCTGACTGGATCGGTCCCTCGGTTAGACTAGAGTGGTTGGTGTTAAGACCTCTGTAAGTCTCCAGAAGCAAGGTATTCCTCCTTGTTCATCGGGCTGGTTGTACCAATTGAAGTCTTGATTAGTCATTCAAATCGTTGTGAGTGAACCATAGAGTATAACGGTGGAAAAACTAAATTGAAACTAGGATCCAACCCATTGAGTGAATTTGTGTTTGACAATCCAAAATAATTCAACAAGGAATCCTAAGATAACGTAACCATCAACTTGTTTGCTAATCCTCTGCACAACTTGTTTGAATCTTTGTCAAAAAATTAATATCATGATGCTTCGATCAGGTAGAACTCTCGGCATGGTTCCCTTCGAATAAGAAGATGTGGTGGAGTATGAGGGAGATGCTCATGCCCCTCGGGTTTATGATCTGTCTTATTCATAAGATGAGAGAGATGCTTATAATTCCAATCAATTCTAAACTTTACACGAGGGAGAAGCTCATGCCCCTCAATTTCAGATGGATTCAACTTATGATCAATATAATCAGGATATAGGCGATCATTCTCATGTTCATGTTGTTGGGTTCGGTCGTAACCCCCAGGAAATCATAAAAGCGGAAGAACATAAAACAAAATGATTTCCCAAAACGATTCGGGCTCCGATTGATGCAACAAAAACGATCTAAATAAATGACACGAGATTTATCACCTTGCACAGAATATGTTATCCTGTAAAAATCGATGCCGAACTCTACGAAGCTTTAAGCCGCACAAACGCCCGGCCTCTAGAGCTGATCCACACAAATCTCACAGCAACGGAGTTTTCTTTTCCTTCAATCCGCACAACACAACCCCCTGCCTCAAAGCTTCTTGGAAGAATCCTATTCTTCCAACTAAAGCCACTTGATGGCCAGGTATGGAATGGGTTAGATTAAAAGCATTAGCTTCTGCGGGTTGGAGAATACGGGTTTATAAAGGATTCAAAGGCGGCAGCTTGAACCGCTATTTCAGTCAATCCCGTCATTTAACCGCCTCGGCTATAAGTAACTGCGGTTAAATGTTAAACCCGATGACCCTTTTATATATCAATATATTATTATTAGCTCATATATCAAATAAGCCTAATAATACATATATTATATGTATGTCCTTTATTGTATATACACTTTTAAGCCATTTATAAATTCTTTTCCCAAAAAAGAATTTAATGCTTTAGTATATTTTTTCATACAATAATATTCCGTTCTACAAGAGTTATTTGTGTGTGATCCTCTAGGCCCATTATCACTCTAGTTTAAAGATCCATTAACTTCTAATCTAATTAGAAGTTAATTAAACCGGTTATTCCCAATAACCGTTTAATTTGTTCCACACCTTTTTGATCACGTTGGGTCAAGCAAATCCGCGTGATCCCAGAGGATGCCGGGTTCTTCTATTCCCTGTCTGGCACCTGTAAGTCTTCAGTTACCGTATCGCTATAATCTCTCGCTCATTCTACGAATCCGATCCAATCGTGTGGTATGGTTTCGTCAAACCACTAGTGATCGTGTCGTCTGACCATGACCTCCATAATAATTTCACGTTCGTTCCAAACAAACTGATACCACCCTGGCCAGAGATTTAGTGGAGCATCCATGTCATGACTCATTAACTGTCTGTGATATACCTAATAGTGAGCGATCCCCTTCTTCACCATTAACGGTCTTCGCGTGTATTCCGATCTGGCTAATAATTCAGTGTTTCATGACTTATGGTTAAAGTCACTTAACCAAATATTAAACTATGCCAGTCCTCATACAAGACCACATTAATGTCTCAGGTCAAAGGATCAACGATACTACTGAGACAAATGGATCTTCAGTTGACATTGGGTATAAATAACCATCTGAAGATCCATCAGCGGATCAGTTCAGTGAACATCCTCCCAGGATGAACACCCACACATATGTGCTGGTGCCCTGCACCTATGACCGTGAAATTAGTCATCTACACATCATGCATGCTGATTTACAAGTAATCAATAACCCAGAGTGATTACTCTCCAATCAGGAATAGTTTAAGGTATGTGTCCATAAACAGTCAAACTCACATTAGAGATCCCATCTTGAAATTGACTTTACAACCACATATCCTTGGGACAACGCAAAGCAATTCCTATATTACAAGTTTACGCTCTAATTACCACTTAAATATTGAACAAGATTGTACAACACATTGGGCCTATACGACCCATGATTGGTCTGTAGGACACCCAAAATACTAACAATCTCCCACTTGTACTACAACCAATTGCCCACAGTCTTGAGGCCCATCTTTTCTCCATGACGCTCAAACACAATCGTGACAAAGGCTTAATCAGTAGATTTGCAATATTGTCTTATGATGGTACACGCTCTACCATTACATCTCCCCTTGAAGCAATCTCCCGAATCAGGTGGAAGCGCCTAAGAATATGCTTCAACCTTTGGTGAGACTGAGGTTCCTTCGCCTGCGCGATGGCCCCATTATTATCACATAATAATGGGATGGGATATGATATGCTAGGAACTATGTCAAGTTCCGAGATGAATTTCTTCATTCAGACCGCTTCCTTAGCAGCTTTAGCTGCAGCTATATACTCTGCCTCTATTGTTGAATCCGCAGTCGTTTCTTGCTTGGAACTCTTCCAACTGACTGCTCCTCCATTTAACATGAATACAAATCCAGACATGGATTTGCTATCATCCGAATCTGACTAGAAACTAGAGTCTGTATATGCTCTCAATTGCAAGTCCTCTTCTCCTCCATACAGCAAGAAAAGATCCTTAGTTCTTATCAAGTACTTAAGGATGCATTTCATTGCTTTCCAGTGCTCTTCGCTTGGATCACTTTGATATCTACTAGTAATACTCAAAGCATTGGCCACATCAGGACGAGTACATAACTTGGCATACATGATCGACCCTATTGCCGAGGCATAGGGTACCCGACTCATGTGCTCTACTTCCTCAAGTGTTCTAGGAGCCATGCCCTTAGATAGGTAAATTCCATGTCTCATAGGAATGAGACCTCTTTTGGAATTTTTCAACTGGAATCTCCTGAATATAGTATCTATGTACATGGATTGGGACATTTCCAGCATCGTTTTTTATCTATCACGATAGATCCTTATGCCCAGCACATAGAATGCTTCTCCCAAATCCTTCATGGAGAATGTCTTGGACAACTAAGACTTAGTTGATGTCAGCATCCTTACATCATTCCCAATGAGTAAGATGTCATCAACATAGAAGACTAAGAAGGTTACTGAGCTCCCACTGATCTTCTTGTAAACACAGGGTTCTTCTTCATTTCGAATGAAGTCAAAAGATTTGATAACCTCATTAAATCTCAAATTCCAACTTCGAGACGCCTGTTTCAATCCATAAATGGATTTCAGAAGCTTACATACCTTATTGGGATGCTACTTAGATGTGAATCCATCAGGTTGTACCACGTACACCTCTTCTGACAAGTTTCCATTAAGAAAAGTTGTCTTCACATCCATCTGCCAGATCTCATAATTTAGGTATGCTGCAATGGCAAGGAGGATTCTAATTGACTTTATCATTGCTACTAGTGAAAAAGTTTCGTCAAAGTCAATTCCTTGTCTTTGACGATATCCCTTTGCCACTAGTCGAGCTTTATAAGTGTCAATTTGTCCATCTGCTCCGATCTTCCTTTTGAAGATCCATTTGCAATTGATAGATACCTTCCCTTCAGGTATGTCAACCAAGTTCCAAACTTGATTGGTATACATGGATTGGACTTCTGAATCTATAGCTTCCTTCCATTTCTTGGAGTTAGAATTACGAATTGCCTCCTGATAGGATTGAGGTTCATCATCCTCATTTATCCTTACCTTAGACGAACTGTTAGAGATATGTCCAACATATCTCTCAAGTTCTCTAGGTACCCTACCAGATCTTCGCTATATCTGTGTTTCATTTTGAGCATTTTCCATAGATGGTGTCTCATCTAATGAGACTGTATCCCCAGTTTGTGGTTAATGGACCTCGTCCAGTTCTATCTGGCTTCCACTGTTTTTCTGGAGGAGATATTCCTTCTCTAGGAATACAGCTCTCTTGGCCACTATGACCTTTTTCTCAGAAGGGTGATAGAAATAATATCCAAATGTTTCTTTTGGATATTCCACAAACCTACACTTGTCTGTTATTGACTCTAGCTTATCTGCGTCATTCCTCTTCACCTGGGCAGGACACCCCCAAACTTTAATATGATTAATGTTCGGTTTCCTTCCCTTCCATATCTCATATGGTGTGATAGGAACTGACTTACTCGAAACCTTATTTAACAAGTAGGCTGCAGTCTCTAAAGCGTACCCCTATAGAGATAATGGTAATTCTGCCAAGGACATTATGGAACGAACCGTGTCTAGCAAAGTCCTATTTCTCCTTTTAGATACACCGTTATATTGTGGCGTATATAGTGGGGTCCACTGAGAAATTATTCCATTGTCCTTCAAGTAAGCAGTGAATTCGAGACTTAAGTATTAACTTCCTCGATCCGATCGAAGAGTTTTAATACTTTTACCAGTCTGCTTCTCTACTTCATTCTTATATTCCTTAAACTTCTCAAAAGCTTATGATTTATATCTCATTAAATACACATAGCCATACCTAGAGAAGTCATCAATAAAAGAAATGAAATAGAGATATCCTCATTTAGCTTCTATTGACATGGGTCCACATACATCAGTGTGTATGAGTTCCAGAAGCTCAGTAGCCCTTTCACCATGTCCACTAAAAGGAGCTTTGATCATCTTCCCTATGAGACACAACTCACAGGTATCAAATGATTTGAATTCGAATGAATTCAAGTATCCATTTGAACATAGGTGAAAAATCATTTTCTCTCCTACATGATCAAGTCTGTAGTGCCAAAGATATGCAGGATTCACTTCTTCTGTTTTATCACTGGAAACCTGCATTACATCATTACATTTATCTAATACATATAATTCATTGAACAAATAACCATTAGCTATAATCAAACCATTATTGATAATAGAGTACACAGTGCTAGTTATCGTCAAAGAGTAACCAACATTGTTGAAGCAGGAAATAGATACAATGTTTCTAATAATTTCTGGAACAAAATAACACTCTGTTAACTCCAGAATTATCCTAGAAGGTAAACTAAGACAAGCAGTCCCCACATATTTAGCAGCAACTATAGCTCCATTACCCATCCTTAGTTGGATCTCTCTTTTGTCAAGTCTTCTTTTATTTGTCAGTACCTACAAAGAATTACAGATATGAGATGCACATCCAGTATCTAATACCTATGATGTAGATCTCATAAGAGACAAATTTAAGTCAATGACAAAAATATCTTCTTTTAGAATTGCCTTGCAATTCCTTTTCCAGTGACCTGTCTGTCCACACCGAAAGCATTTGCTATCTTTTCAATCCTTCTTGCCCTTGCCCTTGCCTGCTTGGTGATCTAATTACCTTTAGTCAGTTTCTTTCCTTTCTTGTTATTGGGTGTCTGGGTGGCCTTCCTTTTTTTGTTGGTCCGACCAACAATCATTATAGAGGATGGTTTCTCCTTCTGCATGGTCCCTTCAGCACTCTTTAACATGTTTAGGAGTTCTGGTAGAGATACCCCAATCCTATTCATGTTAAAGTTCATGATGAAGGGAGAAAAGGATTCAAGCAATGACTGGAGAATGAGATCAATGCTAAGTTCAAGATCCAACTTGAATCCTAACCTATTGAGTCTCTCTATCCACTCCATCATTTTCAGTACATGAGCCTGTACTGAAGTACCCTCAGACAACCTTGTCCTGAAAAGTTTCTTGGAGAGCTCATACCTCTCTATCCTACCCTGCTCACCAAAGAGCTGGCGTAGTTGGAGAAGTATAGCTCTACAATCTATCTTTTCAAGTTGCCTCTGAAACTCAGGAGTCATAGAGGCCAGTATATAAAACTGCGCAAGGGAAGAATCTTCCGACCATTTTGCATAATTTAATTGATCACCCTCCTCAGCATCAGCGAGAGGCTCAGGTTGAATCGTGTCTAACACATACACAATCTTTTCGGCTGTTAAGACTATTCGCAGATTACGTAGCCAGTCTTGAAAATTAGGTCTAGTCAATTTGTTTGCATCCAAGATGCTACGAAGGGGATTCGACAACGACATGATGATCAGAATGAAAAATAAAAGATAATATTTTAACATGTGTTCAAGGTTCTAACTTTAAATATGGTTTTATATCTTAGTTAGCTCCACTATTTTGCGTCGAACTATATGACCCTCAATCATATAGAATGGGAGATCACGACGATCATCCTAGGGGGTCGAAATCCCAACAAAACTAAAATGCAACCTTGTGGAAAGCACAACAAATCATATCCCATTCCTTGGGCAGTCAATAACACTTGCATCCAATGCAATATCCGACTTTCGGCCCCTGAGCAGTCATCCCTTTGTGGAAAGCACAACAAAGGATACTCTCAGTTAGATCGCACCACCATTACTACACATCAATGAGTTCATGACCCGATCCGTGTGGAAAGCACAACAAGGCCAAGTTCAATCCCTCATCCGATTGAAGCAAAGCTTTAGGGCTGAGATCCTGTCACCAAACTATGAACCTTGTGGAAAGCACAACAAATCCATAGAATAATGGCATTTAGTCACCCTATAACGGTGGAGGGCCACGACAGTTTCTCAAGCCACGTTTACAGATCTAATATTTAATAAAGAGGTAATTTTACTTTTATCTTGGTCTCACCTTAAGTGGTAGAATAAATATATTCGTGCTATATATTTACTGTACCTAGTAATTGCTCAAAATAAATGCATCCCATGCAAATAAATGAGCTTGGGTTATCATGGACTCTAAGTAAAACTACGCTGATATCCAGCCTACTTCCCAAGCAGCAAGATCATCCTCGTAGTTCGTCCTCCGTGCCTTCAAACTCCATTCGCAGCATTAATTACAATAATTACACGGCTTGCAGGCCGAAAAAAGAATTACATGCCAAATAATTTCCAGCAGCCCTTAAGGCGAGTACATTTATCGGAGGAAGATAGAATTACATTGGAAATTAAATGGAGGAAGAAGGAAGGCTCGCAAGCCTAAAACGAACTGAGCTAAGTCCATTTTCACCCATCATTCCAAACACAATCATATCAATCACGGAAGGGTTATTTTGAAAATAATCCTTATATATGGATTGAAATCATGGGTTGTGCAAACGAGAAATTTTGGTCATGCTTAACTTTGAAAAACTCATCGTTACATTCAAAATTAATCTAACAGAGACCAAAATAATTAAGGCATCACAGTAACATCTATTCACAGAACCATTCCATACGTATAACAGGATACATACATGAATTTAAAAATTAAATTCAATCAATCTACATAATTAAGACAATCATAAAATTTAAATTCAAGTTAATCATCCAATGATTAAATACAATTTAATTAAATGATCGTCTTCAATTATCTTTTATTAAAATTCAAAATTTATTCTTTTAAAAATTATCCAATAATTTTACAAGCTAAAAATTTGATTTTTAATGATAATCCTCTCAAAATTTGAATTTAACAATTATCTAATAATTAAAAATTCGAAAGTTTGAATTTATAAATAAACTTCAATTAAACTCAAAATTTATATGATAATTATCAGATTAATCAACAATAAATTTAATTAATCCTTTCCGATAATTATTTTAATTTTTGAGATAAAATTTTAATTTTCTGGACTAGTGTAGTGCGCAGTGCGGGTTCGAACAGTGTGCCTAATAGTGGGAAAAATCGGACAACAATTAATTTTAAATAATTTTTAAGATTAACCCGACGGCAAGGCAAAGTGCCTTCCACCAAGTGGAAGGCCATATGGCTGGCCGTCCACCACTTGTGGTGGACGGCCACCATGTGCCTTCCACCAAGTGGAAGGCCACATGGTTGGCCGTCCACCCTTGTGGTAGATGGCCACCATGTTGGCCGTCCATTTGGTGGACGGCCACATGCATGGCCGTCCACTCCAAGTGGATAGCCATGCATGGCCATTTAGTTTTTTTTTTTTTTTTCGAAAAATTTTCAGAGAAAAATTCCGCAAACTCGACGGCCACTCCAAGTGCCGTTTACATGGCCATGGACGGCGGCCCAGCCTGTCGTCCACAACCTGACGGCGGTCCAACCAACCGTCCAAACTCCCACTGTCCCCGAAAAATAAATTGTTCAGGACCCAAAAATTAAAATAAGATTGAAGAACTTGAACATAATGTTACAAAATAGATCGTTGTTCCCAGTTGCATCAACAAGAGCCTAAACCTGGCTCTGATACCACTGGTCGGGTTTGGTCGTAATCCCCGGGAAATCACAGAAGCGAAAGAACATAAAACAAAATGATTTCCCAAACCGATTCGGGCTCCGATTGATGCAACAAAAACGATCTAAATAAATCATACGAGATTTATCACCTTGCACATAATATGTTATCCTATGAAAATTGATGCCGAACTCCATGAAGCTTTAAGCCGCACAAACGTCCGGCCTCTAGAACTGATCCACATGAATCTCGCAGCAACGAAGTTTTCTTTTCCTTCAATCCGCACAACACAACCTCCTGCCTCAAAGCTTCTGGGAAGAATCCTATTGTTCCAACTAAAGCCACTTGACGGCCAAGTATGGAATGGGTTGGATTAAAAGCATTAGCTTCTGCGGGTTGGAGAATACGGGTTTATAAAGGATTCAAAGGCGACAGCTTGAACTGCTATTTCAGCCAATCCCGTCATTTAACTGCCTCGGCTAAAAGTAAGTGCGGTTAAATGTTAAACCCGATGACCATTATATATATCAATATATTTTTATTAGCTCATATATCAAATAAGCCTAATAATACATATATTATATATATGTCCTTTATTGTACATAAACTTTTAAGCCGTTTATAAATTCTTTCCCAAAAGAATTTAATGCTTTAGTATATTTCTCCATACAATAATATTCCGTTATGCAAGAGTTATTTGTATGTGATCCTCTAGGCCCATTATCACTCTGGTTTAAAGATCCATTAACTTCTAATCTAATTAAAAGTAAATTAAATCGGTTATTCCCAATAACCATTAATTTGTTCCGAACCTTTTTGATCACGTTGGGTCAAGCAAATCCGCGTGATCCCAGAGGATGTCGGGTTCTTCTATTCCCTATCTGGCACATGTAAGTCTTCAGTTACCGTATCACTATAATTCTCGCTCATTCTATGAGTCTGATCCGATCGTGTGATATGGTTTTGTCAAACCACTAGTGATCGTGTCGTCTGACCATGACCTCCACAATAATTTTACGTTCGTTCCAAACGAACTGATACCACCCTCGCTAAGGATTTAGTGGAGCGTCCATGTCATGACTCATTAAATGTCTGTGATATACCTGACAGTGAGCGATCCCCTTCTTGACTATTAACAGTCTTCGCATGTATTCTGATGTGGCTAATAATTCAATGTTTCATGACTTATGGTTAAAGTCACTTAACCAAACATTAAACCATGCCAGTCCTCATGCAAAACCACATTAATGTCTCAGGTCAAAAGATCAACGATACTACTGAGACAAATGAATCTTCAGTTGACATTAGGTATAATTAACCATCTGAAGATCCATCAGCGGATCAGTTCAGTGAACATCCTCCCAGGATGAACACCCACACATATGTGTTGGTGCCCCACACCTATGACCGTGAAATTAGTCATCTACACATCATGAGTGCTGATTTACAAGTAATCAATGTCCCAGAGTGATTACTCTCCAATCAGGAATAGTTTAAGGTATGTGTCCATATATAGTCAAACTCACATTAGAGATCCCATCTTGAAATTGACTTTACAACCATATATCCTAGGGACAACGCAAAGCAATCCACAGATTACAAGTTTACGCTATAATTACCACTTAATTATATTGAACAAGATTGTACAACACATTAGGCCTACACGACCCATGATTGATGTGTAGGACACCCAAAAAACTAACACATGTCATTTCCAACCCCGTCTTTGAAGGAGTCCAAGACCAAGCCGGTCCCTCGTCCAATCATCCTTCTGATCTCGTTGCCCTCTTGGGGGCTCTATCTAATCATGTGGATCCTTATCAGTTTGATGTCATCCAATCTATTCTGAAAGGGAAAACCCCCTTACAGTCACCTGAACCAAATCCCTCAGTTCACCCCTTTGTTTATCAAGCTCCTACTCGAGCCATGGAAGGCCTCCATATTTCTACCCCTCGGCCCACGGGTTATTAACAATCTAGTTTGTGGCATCCTGTCAGGCCGCAAACTCCAGTCTATCAGAATGCCTTCAGGCAAGGTGGAAATACTGCCAGTCAACAACCTTACTGTCCTCCCATCCCTGCTTATTCCAAGAGGCGGTCTTTTCAACAACCTCCACCAGCAGATTCTGCTACTCAACTTCTACTTAATAAAATTTCTCAGATGGATGAGCGATTCAAGAGTTTTGAGAAGAAGATGGATAGTAAAACTACTCCCGAACTCTCCGTTCCTGATCTGCCAGTCTTCCATCTCTTGCCTTCCGAAATGCCAGTCTATAGAAAGTACAACGGCGTAGGCAATCCTTTTCTTCATATCAAGGAATTTCTGTATGAATCATCATTCTGGCAGCATGATAAAAGAGCACTGGCCTTCCTCTTCAGGAGGTCATTGGAAGGGTCAGCTTTGGAATGGTTTTTCTCTCTAGACCTGAGTGAGGTAGAGAAGTTCGACGTTGTGTCAAAGAAGTTCTTATAGAGATACAAAGACAGGGTGGCACCTACCCTGTCCATTACTGATCTGTTCAATGAAAAGATGAAGCCTGATGAAGACTTCATAGTGTTCGCCGACAAATGGCAAGGAATGGCTGAGAAAATAAGAGATCACTTGTCAGAACAAGAACTAGTGAAGATGATGGTCGCCAACGCCACTCCCCAGTATAAATTGGTATTTACATTGAATAATCTGACCACCATGGCAGATATGTACGAGAGGGCGCGTTATGCTCAGAATGGGTTCAAGGATTCCACTTTTGCTAGTGTTTTTGACCCCCATAGGCCCAGCAGACCTCCACCACAGAAGACTATAATGCCAATTTTTTCTAGCATGGGTCCCACTACTGAAGGCACAGTCTCTCATGAACAAATCAGCACTGTAAACAACAATCAACCGTAGTTCATGAGAAACCAACATCAACAGCCACAGTATACAGGGCAGAGACTGCCAAATCAGCAGGGTTTTAGGCCACATCAGCAGCCATACCAGCCAGCCTACAATCAGCCTTAGCAGCAGTATCAACAGACGTTTAATCAGTCACGTCAGCAGTTGGCATATCACAATGTACCTCCACTGGGTGACTACAACCAACAGAGAAAACTGCCAGGCCCAAAGAGGGCATCTTATCCTCCACTCCCAGAATCCTTATTAGACATATTCAACGCCCTTATGGTAGCCAATGCTTTGGTTTTGCCAAAAGAGAAAATAGTTTTGCCCCAGAATGCTGATGCCTCAAGATACTATGTCTTCCATAGACAACCTGGGAATACAGTAGATGCATGTTTCCATGAGTGGTAATTGTGGACGGACAGGTTCCATGAGTGGGTTGCAGAACTCCATCACCTTCCGGGATCATGCGGTGTTGCTTGGCACCCAACTTGATCGGAAGTCTGACCGAATTTACATGCGATGTTAATTGGGCTAAGTAATTAGTTAATATCTAGATATTAATTAATTACAATAAGTCAATAATTAGTTATTGGACTTAACGGGCTGAAAACCGGACTGGTAAATGGGCCTAGAGAGTCACACGCAATAAGATTCTCAGTCGGTGGTACACAAGTGGGATTTATATTAACTCGGGCACTTTTGTGAAAAGTCGCGACGACTTAATATATATACGTGCTGTTGAGAAACCCTAGGCCAAGCTCCAAGGTTTCCCCATGCTGGCCGTCATCCCCCTTTCTCTCTCCTCCTCTGGACGCCCCGTTCGAGGCACTGGAACAGTCTCCGTCTCCGCCGTGCGTGATTCTCGAAAGTCGGGAATTCCCGTCCGCGGGTTTCTGGACATCGTTGCGGCGACAGATCTTTAGCGAGTGAGCTGATACGGACGAGGGAGCGAGGACGAACCACTGCAGAGGATCGCGTAGATACCGCTGGGGGCCGGACGCTTGTGTGGCTCGCGGCATCGCCTCGACAGAACTGAGACGGAAGCGGTTTCGAATCCGCACACGCTAATCAGATTACGACCCGATTTTTCGGTTTGTGTTTTTCGTTCCGAATCGGATCAGCGAGCATCAGGCGGGATAATTTTTGTTCGTTGTTTCCGCTGCGTTCTTCGCATCCCGCCCGGATCCCAACAGTGGTATCCGAACCAGGTGATCCATTTCGGGACGATGAAATTAATTTTCTAAGAATTAATTCCATGCAAGAAAATTTTAATTTCTCTCGCGAAGTGTTCATAGGATGAACTATAATATCTGATATTATTTTTCGTAAGGTAAAACAAACTTTGTGGGCTTTTGTGTTGTGTTCTTGGTGATGATGAAGAACAAGGTTTAAAGGAGGCTTCAATGGTGATCGGAGACCTCAACAACTCTAACTGGTATGACTAGTTATCTCATCCTAAACCCGACGGAACCCTGTAATGGCCGTCAGCTGGGGGAGAAGCCTCCCCCCCTCACTGATTTTCCTACGGTTGGAAGAGATTTAGGGAGGGTAACCACGGGCCCGAGCAGCAGGAATAGGCTTGAAATATGTATAAAGGGGCCACGAATTCCAAGACCTGTGTGAAAGGGGGGGTTTGCCGGAGCTTCACTGACACTGGCAAGGCCGGGTGACCCTGCTGGCCTTGTTCGGAGCAGCGGAGCAAGCTGGCGCCGCCGCCTGGTTCCCATCCCCTTGCCGGCACCCTTCCCCTTCCCTGCAACATGTGGAGATGAGAAGAGGGGTTGAGCAAGGGCGGTGGGGCCTGGGGATTCCACCGGCATCAAAGGCGGCAAGGGATGGCCGGCACCGCAACACCGGTCCCCGCTCCACCATGTCGGCGTCGGGGAAGAACCAGGTCAGGGGGGGGGGGGGGGGGGGGGGGGGGCGCGGCGGTACCTGGCGGCGGCTAGGGTTTCTCCTAGCCGCGCGCCCAGGCATTCAGGGCCCGGTCCGGGCTCTTTGACCCGGCCCAAACCGGCAAACCGGCGCCGTAAAGACCAACCCGACTGGGTCTTTGCACTGCCCAGGAGCCCCACCTGGTTCGACCAGGTGGGACTGGGTTTAGGTGACTGGCCTGAGCGAGGCTGGGCACCTGGCTGGGTCCGAGCCCTGGCCCGTGGCCCAGGGCCCTATAGGCCAGGTCCATTTAACCCCCTTAACCCGGCCCTTTAACCCCACCCTATTAACTAAAAAAATTAAAATTAAGTATAGTTTAAAATTTGTTTTAAATAGTTTGAAACTTGTTTTAAACTTTAATTTATAATCTTTTAGTTAATAAAAGGTTATTTTAAGATGTGATCTTAATTAATTAACAATTGTTGTTAGAATTTTTTAATTAAATAATTAGAGGAATTATTTAAGATGTGCTCTTAAATGAAATTAATAAGTATTGATTGATTTATTTTAAGACATGATTTTGTATTAATTAACAAGTATTGTTAATTAGTTTTAATTTATGTTGTTAAAGGGGTTTAATATTTAAGATATGATCTTAAATAAATTGTTAACAAATGTTGTCAATTATTTCAAGTTGTGACTTTAAAAATATTTAACAAATGTTGTTAATATTTATTTAAGTTAAATTATTAGATTAATATATTAATTTCTTAGCAAACGTTGTTATGAAATTATTGATTTAATTGGGGGCCACTTAATAAAAGCTATTAGGTGACTAATTAACTATTAGTAAAGGCTATTAATAGTTAATTATCTTTTGAGAATACACCTTAATAAAAAGTTATTAAGGTATATAATTCACTCTTAATAACTGTTATTGAGATAGTTAAATTATTATTCTCATAAATCTCTTAATTAAACTTTATTGTGGATCTAATCTACTTGAAATATTGACTTTTTAATAAAAGTTATTAAAAGTTAGGATTAAGTCTAATTGTTAGACTATTTTAATTAGAATTTTTCTGATTGAAATTTCTTATTAATTGTTATTGAGAAATATTTATTAATAGAAGGGGTTTATTAACAAGCAGTTGTTAATCGATTATAATAGGAATTAAAAATTCTTTTATAAGTGTTATTTAAGAATTTTTAATTCTATCTAAATGTTAGATTGTTTCGTATTAATCATTATTATTAATGTGAATTGAAATTAATCTAAGTGTTAGATTAATTAATTTAGAATTGTTCTAAATTATGCATGGAATATTTTAGAATTTTAATTTTAGCTTTGTTTGCACATGTTGATGTGTTTGATGTTTTAAATTAGATTTGTTGCATGTTAGAAAATAAGATTTTCGAAATTCCAAATTATCAAATTTTGATTGGTACCCAGGTTTTGAGAAAACCAAAACTATTATTTTTCAAAATTTTAGCCTTAATATGATGTATTATATCATGAGTGGATGGTTAAAAATTAGTGGTGGTCATGGACAGGCACTTAGTTAATTTTATATCATGTGTTGGTGTGTGATTTTGTGGATTGTTATGGAATGAGTAATACATTAATTAAATGTTAATTAATGAGGCCTGCGTGCCTCCCTTTCTCTCTCATTCCAATGTAATTCTATCTCCCTCTATTATTGTACTTGGCCATAAGGCTTTCTCTTACATTTATTAGCATTTGAAATTGTTTCAAAGTAAATATTATTTGTAATTTATCGCACCAGCCGAGGAGAGGCGAGCATGATCCACAAAAGCAACCAGGAAGGCGAAAGGAGATGAGATCACTAGTGCCTATGTATTTGCATGTTTTTGTTTATATAATTGTTATATTCTTTTGGTGATTAATTGTTTGGCTCCATTTAATCACCGTGCTGTCTATAACCACATAATGAACATATATGGTTGATGTATGCCTTTTAGTTTTTTATTATGAATCGATTGTTAATATCTAGGTATAGTTAAATATATACGATATATTTATAAACTATCACCTAGGATGAGACCAACTTAAAATAAACAAAATCTTCAACATAAAGTCTACGCCGGAGCGCGAGTCATTGAGAATGCACCGCGTGGCTCTCCATTAATATAGTTCTTAGAACTTGATTTAGTGATGACAGTTTCTATGTGTTTACCCGAGATCTGTCACCATCTAATGAAAGGACTATTAACTATGGCATCTTAATGTCTTGAGATTGGAATAGAGGAACGGTGTAGCTATCCTCGTGTTTACCTGGGAGCTGCATTCTTACTCTACTCTGTCATGTATTGATGGTAAAGCTTAGACTAGGTATAATGATCTATTGTGTTTACCCGGGACCATTAAAGACCTGGGAGCCGAAATAAGATCGGATATTGCAAGGAGTTGCAATTATCATGAGATGGTTGCTCTAAGATAATGGTATGATACTATGTGTTTACCCGAGGTCATACTGTGATTCTTGAAGATTCTGATCCTCACTAGGAGACCGACGGAGTCTTCCGTTCTGTATACCTGAAGGCTATACAGTCCATCAAAAAATAGTGAAAAATAATTCAAGATAAAATACCATAATTGAATTATAAGAACTATCTGCTTAAATCACGTTATTTCCTTCGTTCACTAACATGTCGTCTATTAATCTTAATTTTGACATATTGGATGCCAATACTTCTCATATTCAGATTGACTAGAAAACTCTGAAGAATGTCTTTAGGGGTAAGTGAAAGTCACTATCCTAATCAGATATCATGAATCCTCTTACTTGGATAGACCAAGGTGAAGAGGTACTCATGGTGTGTCTTTTTTAAAGGCAATGGTTATCATGAAATCTTTTATTTGGATAAAACAAGATGAAGAGATATTTATGATGTGCCTTTAAGAAAGACAAGTGGTAAGATTTTAAACGATCGAACCCACACCTGAAAAGGAATGTCAGCTGAGATAGAGAAGTAGTAGTTCTCCCACTGCAACCAATAAAAGAATATTGATAAAAGGCAAAACGAATATGAAACTTAAAAGAAGTTTCAGATACTCTTATTATCAACTTTTGCATGTCTATTGGAGAATTAGCGTATCCAATATGAGATATTGAAAATGACTCTCAAACTTGCGATGGTATGCAGACTTAGACAAGTAAAAGAAAATCGAGAGAATGCAAGTATTGAGTTAGACTCAACAATTGTTCATGATATTCATAGGTTACTATCAGACAGTAAATCTTTGGAGTCAAATATGAAACTAAATAATTGTTATTTAGTTGCATAAGATATCAAGAATTATAAAAGTAAATAACGTTGACTGAAAAGGAACAATAGTTGTTCAAAATAATCAATGCACTATATATTCTTGGTGTGACATTTCATGGGATGAATGTTCAAAAGTCTCCTATAGAAATGAACTGTGTGAATCCTGATTATCTATAGTATTATACACAGGGTTGTACAATAAGAAATTATTGATGCTGATACATACTAATGTAAACAGCTCAAAGGCCAAAGATAATCACTCCCATTGACTTACCTTATAGTTTACTCTCGGAATGATTTGACTATATGTACTTACTGAAGTACAAGACGAATATATCTGAGAGATTAAGGTATAAGATCAATATGAAGTATTAGAATTTTTGATTTGATCAAAGAAATTAATACTTAAGTATATGATTCACATAAATCATTAAAAGGACAATCGTATCCTCGCTCGATTAATCCTCATTGTACATCATAGTAATATGATAGAATGAGGAATTGCACCTTATTAAGATATAGTGTGATACATAATAAGATTTGTCTACTTCTTATGAGTATGAACATTAGATATCCATACTTTAAAGATTGTTCCAAATAAGTCAGTGTGTGTCCATATAAGATATGAAAACCAAATAATTCATGTAGGATATGAATTATAAACAAGAATAATCATCATCCTGAAAGTCTTCTATAAAGAGGAACATGTCCTCATAGAAAACAGTAGGAGCTGATAAAACTAACAGATGTTCTAGATTCACAAGTTAACATAAGATTATTGGATAATCTTGAGTTATTTGGAACCACTCATAACACACATCAGAGAGCTTCATAGATTTTATAAGATTCTCTCAGTGACTAGAAGGATATGTTCGACATATCTAATTTAGCAAGATGAGAGGAGTTCAAAAATAGATTATGACTTAAAATCTATGATAATGGTGCTCACTGTCATTACAACTTTGAGATTGATAAGTTTATTAGAATTCTACTTGTCAATACTGCCTATTGTTATAATGAGATGATGACAGATGGATATTAAAAGTGTTCTTTCAATATGATTGAAGTAAAGATGTATATGATACACCTTTAAAGCTTTTAGAATGTCCAGAAAGCAAGTTATAATTTCAAAGATCATTTTGAATCAAACTGAAGCCAATCATAAGGCACCTGTTTCAATCTGGTTCACTAATCAATGGCGTTAAATTCATTATGTAGATTGGCATAATTATAATTACACATAATGAAGTCCATGAATATGTGCAATAGTCATCAGATTATGATGATATCATAATAATGAGACTGATGGCTTATAAACATACATTCTTAATTGTTCCTAGTAGTAGGATGTTTGAGAAGGACATCAAACATCCGGTAAGACTAGTACAGGTTATTCCAGCTCATATGATGAGGGTGACTGATCTCGTTAGTTTCTCATGTGGAGACACAATGATAATCCTGTAGGTGCTCATTGAGGAATGAGTTCACTGAACTGATTCGACATGAATCGCCGAATGGTAATTTACCTGACTGTCAATCGGCTTGATTCATCGTCATAGTGGCGTGGTTGATCTTTGGACTTGAGACACCAAAGACACCTTGTCGGTAGACTTATGGACTTTGACCTTGACCTACAAATTCCTATCCACGGTATCTCTAATAGTCAAAGATCGAGTCCAGCGGAAGACCTTCGAAGGTGATTGTGTGTTCAATAAAGGATCACTCGCTCTCAGGTAACTGGAGAGAGAATGCTCTAGAATAGATCCGCACGAGTCTCTGGCCAGAGCAGAAACAATATTAGAAAATGTGTTTTCCAATATTGTATAACAGAGTCTGATTCAAGTGAGTTGACCATCTAGGGTTTGACAGTTGACCATACCCTAGGTTAACTCGAGAGCATTGCGAGAACGAAGGATTATAGCCATGCGGTAACTGTGGACAGACAGGTTCCATGAGTGGGTTGCTGAACCCCATTACCATCCGAGATCATGCGGTGTTGCTTGGCATCCAACTTGATCGGAAGTCCGACCGAATTTACATGCGATGTTAATTTGGCTAAGTAATTAGTTAATATCTAGATATTAATTAATTACAATAAGTCAATAACTAGTTATTGGACTTAACGAGCTGAAAATCGGACTGGTAAATGGGCCTAAAGGGTCACACGCAATAAGATTCTCAGTCGGTGGTACATAAGTGGGATTTATATTAACTCGGAGACTTTTGTGAAAAGTCGCGCCGACTTAATTTATATACGCGCTGTTGAGAAACCCTGGGCCAAGCTCCAAGGTTTCCCCATACTGGCCATCATCCCCCCTTTCTCTCTCCTCTCTGGGCGCCCTGTTCGAGGCGCCAGAACAGTCTCCGTCTCCTCCGCGCGCGATTCCCAAAAGTCGGGAATTCCTGTCTGTGGGTTTCTGGACATCGTTACGGCGACGAATCTTTAGCGAGCGAGCTGATACGGACGAGGGAGCGAGGACGAACCACCGCGGAGGATCGCATGGATACTACTGGAGGCCGGATGCTTGTGCGGCTCGCGGCATCGCCTCGACGGAACCGAGACGGAAGCGGATTCGAATCCACACACGGTAATCAGATTACGACCCAATTTTTCGGTTTGTGTTTTTCGTTCCAAATCAGATCAGCGGGCATCGAGCGGGATAATTTTTGTTTGTCATTTTCGCTGCGTTCTTTGCGTCCCGCCCGGATCCCAACAGAATGTTGGACCACTTATCAAAGGCCTATAATGGCAATATTCCATGACATGATGCACATTGATTTAGAAGTGTATGTGGACGATTTGTTAGTGAAATCTAAGACCAAGGCTGAACATGCAGGAGTCTTGGTGAGAGTCCTAGAAAGATCAAGAGAATATCAACTGAAGATGAATCCTAAAAAGTGTGTATTTGGTGTATTATCAGGGAAGTTGTTAGGATTCATCATGAGCAAACGAGGCATTGAGATCGATCCCAACAAGGCCAAGGCTATTAGAGAGATGCCACCTCCCCAAAACTTGAAAGAATTGAGAGGATTGATCGGGAAGTTGCAGTTTATTCGCCGTTTTGTCTCCTAGCACTCACAAAGATGTAAGCCGTTTTACGAGCTTACTAAGCCAGGAGTCAAGTTTGATTGGGACAATAAGTGTTAGGAGGCGTTCAATGGGCTGAAGACATATCTAGCAAGTCCTCCTGTCTTGAGACCACCATCTCTGGACAAACCTTTGATTCTTTATATTTCAGTGCTGGATGATGTAGTAGGGGTTGTCCTAGCACAAGAGGATGAAGAAGGGAAAGAAAGGGCAGCTTATTATCTCTCTAAACTCTTTAACCCCGCAGAACAGAGATACACAACGATGGAGAAGACCTATGCTGCATTGGTCTGGGTAGTTCAGAAGCTGAAGCATTATTTTTTGGCTCATGAAGTCCATCTCATCGCTAGAATGAATCCAATCAAGTTCCTCCTTGAGAAGTCTATTCTCATCAGTCGATTAGCATGATGGCAAAGCTTTCTATCTTAATTCGATATCATCTATATTCAGCAAAAAGCGATCAAAGGTTATGCCATCGCAGAACATCTTGCTCATCACACACTTCCTCGTTTTGATCCAGTCCGATTGGAGTTTCCAGATGAGGAACTAATGTCCATCGACAGAATCAAAGATGATTTGTAGACTCTACATTTTGACGGAGCTCTGAACTCTCGTGGTAAGGTATCGGCATTGTTCTACTATCACTTGAAGGTGTCACCATTCCACAAGCCTTTCAGCTTGACTTCCCTGTAACCAACAATATCGCTGAATATGAGGCTCTTCTAGCCGGTCTTGAGGCCGTTCATTTATATGGTGCTGCCAAACTCAGGATTGTAGGTAATAGTTAGCTGATCCTTCGCCAAGTTCTCACCAAGTACCGAACTCTTGATCTTAAACTCAAGCCTTACCAAGAACTCACTTCTGCTTATGCTAAGCTTTTCACTAAACTGATCTTCGTCCATGTTCCTCCGGAATCAGAATATCTTAGCTTGCGCTCTAGCTTCTCTCGTATTATCCCTAATTTTCCCAATCAGCAAACAATCCGAATCTATCATCGTCCATAGGCGTCTCTCACCCGCCATGAAAGACCCTTCATTCCTCAGGACTAAAAAGAAGTTGCTGAAGAAGGTCAGAGATGGAGATATCGTGGAGAAGCGAGAAATCATGCTATTGAAGTTGCAAGAAGAGATGGAAGATGAAGAGAAACCATGGTATTTTGAGATTGCCAAATACTGTGAACATCAGTCGTATCTTGAAGAAGCCATAGCTGAGGAGAAGATGGCTATCAGGAGAGTTGCTCAGAGATACACTCTAGTTGGAGGAGCGCTTTATAAATGAGGTTTTGACGGTGTTCTTCTGAGATGCTTGGACGAAGATGAACTTTGGAAGGTTATGGAAGAAGCTCATGCTGGGGTCTGTGGTGGCCACGTTAAGGGACAGATGTTATCAAAGAAGATCCTTAGACAAGGATTCTATTGGCCAACTGATAAAGTGTTAAATTGATCATTTAAGGGCAATCATATGCATCATACTCATGTTTTTATTTGTAAAATAGCATGGAATGATAGATAATTGCGTACTAAGTCCAACCGTACCAATTTCGCCAAATTCTGGCTTAAAAACATCGTCATTTCATGTGATTAATGGAGTATAGCGCATTTGCGGCTTTTCGACAAAACCGAGATGAAATAAATAAATATAATGATTTTTAATGATAATGTGCTAATTTATATTCATTCTATGTGAACAGGACATGCCGATGATGCAGTGCAGTGGGTAGAGTTTTCGGAAATTTGGGGGAGGTCTAGGGTTCGAATCTCCATAAATTCGACTAAAGCAGGGGTAAAAACGTCATTTGAGGCCCTAGTGTTGCCCTAATTCCATGGCCAAGAAGAACCCAAGAAGGACCAGCCGCCTTCCTAAAGCCCACTTCTTTTTTTAAAAACCTGCCTTCCCTTCTCTTTAAAAGTTTCCTTCCCGAACTCAATTCTCTCTATTTCCTTCTCTCCTCTCTGTTTCCTTTTCTTTGTCTCTCCCTCTTTCCCTCCGCACACCTTCCTCCCTCTTTCCCACGTCTCTCTTCCTCTATATATTTCCTCTTCCTCTCTGTTTTCTCCTCCTCCCGCAACCTCTCTCCCACGGTTATTTCCCGGTCCTTCTCCTTCTCCAATTTCCTGCAGCCGCCCTCTTCTTCCTCTCCATTTTCTTTCCCTCACGCACGCTCTCCTCTTTCTTTCCAGTTTTCTCTTCTTTCTCCCCAGCTTCCCGCAGCCCTTCCTCTCTCTTCGCCGCTATCCCTCTCTTCCTCCCTCTCTCCTCTCTTCTCTCTCCACAGCTCTCTCTCTCGATCTCTCCCAGCACTCACTCCTTCTCTCCTCCTCCGGCTCTCTCTATCCCTTCTCTCTATCGCCAGCTCCTCGCATCACACCAGCTCGAGCATGCACGTCCGCTGAGGCCCAGCCAGCAGCCCCACGCGCACGCCGGCGAGCTCTCCACCAGCAGCCAGCCCCACGCAGCAAGCTCCGGCAAGCTCCTCCACGTGTGGCGGCAACGTCCGGTGAAGCAAGCACCAGCTCGCGCCGCCCACGCGCATGCCTGGCTCCTCCAGCACACGCCTGCATGCATGCAGGCACGTTTGCTGAAACCTGTTCACCGCACCTCCATGCGCCAGCAAGCTCGTGCATGTCGCCTGAAGCCAGCACCTCCGCCTGCCAGCAGTTGCACCCGCACGTAGCCAGCAAAAGCACACGCGCCGCAGCACATGCATGCACAACCCACGGGCCTCCATGCACATCTGCATTCGCATGCCTCCTAGTTCCACCGCACTGCTGCATTTGTATTATTAGTATAATCTGTTACTTTGACTTGGCTTATTTTAGTTTAGTTAAGTTAAGTTGTTTGTGTTTATTATTTCTTGTTGCATAAAACTCAATTAGTTCAACATAGAAGTTGTGTTATTTTTACAATATTTTGTTAATCTCTCTCTCTTCACAATTTTAAAGGTGGTTGTTTTTGTGCTTTTAAAAATTAGGTTAGTTAAATTCGTAAATTTAGTTTAATTTAATTAGGTAGTTAATTAATCAATTCAAATTCCCAATTTTTTTAGATAATTAAAATCTAAGGTTTTCAAAATTAAAATCTTAATTCCCTGTGGATTCGACTCGGACTCACCATTATTAATTTTCAAAATCTAATTTAAATGAGCCAAATAAATTTAGATTGAACGTTCTTATGAGTGTTTAACGACGCACAATTTGGAACGATCAATTTTTGGCGCCGTTGCCGGGGAAGTTAGATTTTTAATTTTGATTATCTTGGATTTAGTGTAATTAATCTTTAGCTAACCTTATTTTTCTTATTTTTGCAGGTATATTGAAAAAAAAAAAAAAGAAAGGAAAGCGAAATCATGGTAAGTGTGTTCCAACTTTCTATGTTTCAATTTCCTTACTTTAGTTAGTTTTCATTTTTGTAGTTTCTTGTTTAGATAGGTTTCCATTAACTAAAAAAAAGAAACAAAAGAAGAACATCCAAATTTAAAAACCTTCATTTCCATATTAGAAACCTTCCATACTAGGCATTCATCATTCTAGGAAAGCATGAGCTAGTTTCCTTTCATAGTTATTTCCATAAATTGTTGAAGATTGCGGGGGAAAGGTACGTGTTTCAATTTTAGCAAGTCATTCATGATTGCATTAACACACCCTGCATTGATTTGCTTATTACCTTGTATTGCATTCAAAAAGACTTTAAGGGCAACAACTTTAACCACATAAGGTAGGGATTTGATCACCCTTCCTTAGCCCACAAATCACCTTCCTTGCATTGGCATTTCCTAATCCAATTAAAAGCAAGTCGAAAGAGAATCTAGGGTTTACACCTTGAGTGGTTTAAATTTTGGGTTGCCTCCATTTTTGGTAACGGTGTCTAGGCTAGAAGTTAAAAAGGCAAACGCCTAAGCGGGAAAGTAGTTCTCTAATTAGGTTCCTACGAAAGTAGGGGGAGCCTCCCACTACCCCACCTCTTACCTGGCCGTTGATTGATTGTGGTTGTGACTTGAGGTGGACTCTATTCACCTTGTAAGAAAATTCACATAGAGAGTCTAGGTTAACATTAGATCATTAGGATAATTTGTTTGACAAAATTGTTTGCATTTAAAAAAAAAAAAAACAAGAAATAGAAAACAAAATTCAAATCCATCCTCTCTCTATCAGTCCTAGTGTATGCAAGGTAGGAGATCTCAAAACCCTAACCTTCTAGGGCCATTTGCTGAAATAGAAAGAATCCTACATCAAAGAAATCAACTACAAGATCAAATGGCTGATAATCAGGACCCACCAAAGCAAATGAAGGACTATTTCATTCCAAATCGATATCAACCTTCATCCTGTATTCATCTTCCTCAGAATCCAGCCAATCAATATGAAATTAAATCTAGCACCATTCAGATGCTCCCATTCTTTTATGGGAATACTAATGAAGATCCCTATAAGCATCTGGATGAATTTCTAGAAATATATTCCACGGTGAAGATCCAGAATTTCACCGATGATGACCTTAAGTTGACCTTATTTCCCTTTTCATTAAAGGATAAGGCTAAATATTGGTTGGGGACTATAGGAAGGCCCATTAGGACATAGGAAGAAATGCAGAAAGAATTTCTCAAAAAGTTCTATCCCATAGGACGGACCAATACCATGAGAAGGGCCATCACGAGTTTTACCCAAACTCCCGGGGAATTGATCCACGAATCTTGGGAAAGACTTAAAGAATTGCTTAGGAAATGCCCTCATCATGGGCTTTCAAAATGGCAAATTGTCCAAGCATTCTATGAAGGATTGTCTGAACAGTTCAGACAGATGGTGGATGCCTCATGTGGAGGGGCATTTATGATGAAAAATGAAGATGAGGCCTATGATCTGTTTGAGATGTTAAGTGAAAATTTCATCAATCATGCCTCATTATCATCTTATGAGAGGTCTGTTGGGCCATCTAAACGGACTGGAATGTATGAACTTAAGGCCCGTAGAGAGCCCGAATCCATAATGGATATAAATCTGATTAATCAGAAATTGGATAAGGTAGACATCTTGGCCCAGAAACTAGACCAACTCCTGGCCTTAAACAAGCAAGAGCCTACTTACCCAACACAATCTAGTCCATATGAAGGCCCATCTCCTGCTAATCATGACATTTGTGCCTTATGCGCAAGTCCAACCCATCAAGTGAATGAATGCCCAACTGCGGCCCAACTTCCACCATTCATTCAAAAACAAGTTCAGGTTGTCCAGGGATTCTCCAGGCCCAATAATGATCCATTCTCAAATACTTACAATCCTGGCTGGAGAAACCACCCTAATTTCTCTTGGAAGAATCAACAGGCCCCACTACCAATGTCCAATCCTCCCATGCATCAAGCCCAAAAGCCACAGAATTCATTTCAACATCAATCTAATTTCTATGGAAATATTCAGGCAAGGGGATCTCAGGCCCAATTCTCTCAACTGGCCCATTATCAATCATTCCAATCAGGTCAACCAGCCCACTACCACTCATTCCAATCTGGACAACCAACCCAATCATTCCAATCAGGACAGCCAACCCAATACCATCCTCCACCCACTTACCAACAACCTCCTCAGCCCAACTTTGATGACAAATTCACTCAACGGCAACAACTGATTTTGACCCGGCAACAATCCATTGCTAAGTTGGAAAGTCAAATGGGCCAACTAGCTGAGGCTACGATTAGAAGTGTAATGACCGAGATTTCGGGTTCTGTGTTCGGGTCGGGATCGGGCCGGATCCCCTGGTTTGGACCCTGTGGGGTCTTGTGATTTCTGGCTGAATGGCGTCAGCTCTCGTCGACGCCTTTCAAAAGGCGTCAGGGTGCGTGGACGCCATTTAGGTTCCTGGTTGTTGTGCCACGTGTGCGCCACGTGGGCAGTTTTCGGGCCGCGTGAGTACGGCCCCTGTCAGATTTGTCTGAACGGCGTCCAGGTGGGTCGACGCGTTTCAGACTGCGACATCTGCGATGTCAGGGCTTGGCGTCAGAGCGTTGTCAGTACGGCCTGTCACTTCGTCTGAACGGCGTCTAGGTTGGTCGACGCGTTTCAGACCGCTGTCAGTACGGCTGTCCTGTCAGACTGATAGGCGTCTGCTTCGATCGACGCGTTTTAGCTTGTTTCGGATTGACCCCGCGAGCCTCCCCTTCTTTCCCTCATTCTCACCCTCACTCTCTCTCTCTCCTCACCCCCCCTCCGCCTCTCCGGCGATCTTCCTCCCCTCCCTTCCTCTTCTTCCTCTTCCAACCACTCCATAGCTTCCCTACCTCTCACCTCTACCTCCACCACTTCCTTCGCGGCGTTCCCTTCTCCGGACGGCGGCCGACGTCCCGGCGGAGTGGCGGCGTCCCCGAAGGTACCGGCGGCGGCGTGGGGCGAGACGGGTCGGCGGCGAGGAGCTTGGTGGAGTTCAAGAATCGGTAGGGGGACGAACCTTGCTTGTGACGTTCGTGTGATTCTCGGCGTGACGTGATGTATTTGGGGCTAGAATGAGCATGTTTAGGGGGTTTTCTTGTGGGAATTGGCGTGCTTGTGATCGTAGGATTCGGCGTATGCATGTGGTAGTTGAGTTCTCCTTCCTCTCCCTCTTGTTTTGGGGTTTTCGGGGTGCTTGGGGTTCAAGGGAGGAACCCTCGGTTCGAACCAGGGAACCTGGTTCCTGGCGCTGAAAGGCGTCGTCCCTGGTCGACGTCTTTTAGAAGGACGTCGGTTAAGTACGACGCGTTTCAGGGCAGAAATCCCCCTGTTCGAGTTCAGAGGTTAGGGGTGCTGGGCTAAATGACGTCATGGGTGATCGACGCCTTTCTGAAGGACGTCGAGTCACCATGACGCCATTTAGGCAGGATTTGCCCCCGCTTAATGGTTCTGTATTCTGGATTTCGGGGTTGAATGGCGTCGGGCCATCCAGACGCGTTTTAATAGGCGACTTCATCGGTGGACGCGTTTTAAGGGTTATTCTGGTCTTTTAATAAACCCGTCTGTGGGGCTTGAATGGCGTCGACCTCGGTCGACGCGATTCAAGCCAGGAATGGTTAACTTGGGGTATTTGATGTATGTTTCACGGTGGGATGGTTCTAATGCATGCTTTGAGTTATATACTGAGACTGAGAACTTCTGCATGACTGGGATTTCATCATCTGTGGGTGTGCATGTGCTTTAACTGTACGTTGAGACTGGGGTTTACTGTGCGAATGGATTGACAGCATGTTATATGTGTGTGTGTGTGATCGTACGATTGTGGATCGATGTGACAATGGTTTCCGATGTCACCATGGACCGGTGGGGACAGGGTCATGGTGTCTGTGAGGAGGGGTGCTCGTGGTGTTTTACCTTTAGCTGAGGGAAGCAGAACCACCTTGAGCCGGCGGGCCGGAGTAGCTAGTGTGCTATCCGAGGGGTTGCTGTTTGGTCTCAGCGGGTCGGGGTTTCCCTTGCTTGTTGTGACGGCTTCCGGCGTGTCTCTTGCTGTGGAGCTGGTGGTTTTACTGGTGGGAGTTGGTTTACCCTTTAGCCAATGGGCTTGATGTGACCTTTGATCAAGGTTACGAGTGGTACCTTTAGCCCTTGGCCTGATGCAGCCCGGGAGAGTTGGGTCTGCGGGTAGTTCCTATAGCTGCGGCTTGACGGGGGTTCCCGGTCCCCAGCACCCTCCAGGAAAGCGCTGAGGCCTAGCGTGGAGGCAATCCGGTGGTAGGACAGTAGTCTAGACTGCTTGTGTGCACATGTAGCTGGCAGTGGCGGTACACTGAGTCCAGCTAGTCCTAGTTCAGCTCACTGCCTCACCCTACAGTGCTCCGGAACGCTGTAGGGGTGGACAGGCGTGAGCACTGGTGGTAGTGTTGGGAGGCGACGTTTGACTTCGGTCGACTGTGTGGTTTAGTCGTCTTATGGACTTTGGTCGTGAGACGTGGCTCTGTGTTGGGTTCTTTGGGTTACTCAGAGTTGTTCCTGCTACACTGTTTGTCGTGCGTTTCGTGCTGGAGTTGCTTGTTGTGTTTACTGCTTTACTTAACTGCTCTATATATTACTGTTGCTTCACTTGTGGGTGTGTGAGTGGGAGGCAGGGGATCGAATGATCCCTACTGAGCCCAGTTCTGGTGTGGCTCACTCCCTGCGGTTTCAGGTGTGGACTTCGAGGCGCAGCGGTAGCGTGGTGTCTTCTTGGTGTGCGGACCAGCAGCTGTCTTAGTTCCGGGGTATGCCCCGATGTTGTTGTACTTTCTTTCTGCCTGTACTTATATAATTGTTGGACATGTAATTATTGTTGGACTGTATACGGACATTGTTACTTTCCCTGCGCACTTGTTTACCTTTGTAGTCCGTGAGATTGTTATATTTAGCACTGTTTAGCACTTACTCCTCCAGATGTGTTGTGTGAGATCCGGGTGTGAGCCCGTAGTTAATGGGCCGACATCCATTTAGTGACCGGGTCCCCGGTCATGGGATGGCGGGTCGTTACAGATGGTATCAGAGCTCAGTCTGGTCGAGTATGTGAGAAACTGGGTTAGATATTATAGTCCAACAATAAGTACGAGTCTGTACAGGCGATGGCTGCTGGTGTAGATTGATAGGTTTTGACGTGTTTTTGGTTCGGTTCGTGTGTTTGTGGGGTAGTGATGGCGCCGAAGAGGAGAGCTCCGTTGACTCGTGGTTCGAGAGCAGGTGGTGGTGATCCGAGGGCGGAAGGTCAGGATGTGGATCGTTTCATGGAGGATATGTTTGAGGCTATGGCTAGATATCAGCAAAGAGATGGGACTGGGGGGTCCAGTTCCCGAGGTGGCCAATCCACGGTGGTGGAGCGGTTCTTGAAGCTGAAGCCTCCTTCTTTCACGGGTCAACCTGTTCCTGATGCGGCAGCGCAGTGGATTAAGGAAATGGAGAAGGCATTTGATGTGCTAGAATGTGCTGAGAATGACAAGACCTTGTTGGCAACCTACTTGTTGAAGGGTGATGCCTATGATTGGTGGGTTACCATCAAGGGGTTGATGTTCCCAGATAGATCTTTGAGAGAGATTCCTTGGGAAGGCTTTGTGAGGGAGTTCAGTGGACAGTACCTTCCGAGGCATGTTCGTAGGGCCAAGGAAAGGGAGTTCATGGAATTGGTGCAGGGTGATACGTCGGTGTTAGAGTATCAGATGAGATTTGTGGCCCTGGGAAGGTTTGCTCCTCACATTTCTGGGCGTGAGGATCTGAGGACAGAGAAATTCGTGGATGGACTTCGGCATGATTTGAGGGAGTTTGTGGCAGCTCACTGTTGTAAGGATCTAGCATCAGCGGTTCGGTGCGCGGCAGCGGTGGAGATGCAGTTTCAACACTCGGCAGAGGAATCGGAGCATTCAGCACAGGAGAAGCAGCATAGCAAAGATCGATCAGCGGCTTTTTCGGCAGGTGGTTCGAGTTCGTTCGAGGTCGAGTTCCAGGAGGTTCCTTGTGACGAGGATGAAGATGGTTCGGCTCAGCAGATGCAGTCGGAGGTCGGCTGGCAGCAGGAGGCGAGGCGGGACGCTGTAGGTCATTGTCCCCGTTGTAGCAGGTTTCATGGCGACAAGATATGTCCCATGATCACTGGTAGCTGTTTTGACTGTGGCAGGAAGGGACATTTCGCGAGGAACTGTCCCCGGAAGAAGAAGGCAGGTCAGGGGCCGAGTGGTCAGTAGGTGGTTGAGGCGTGATTGGAGTCGCGTCTCTTTGTGGAGGTTCGAGAGGCTGTGCTAGATGGGCACTTTTATCTTGTCTTGTTCAGAGGTGGTTGTGGACTTTAGTGGCACTTGTATATATTTGGGTTTGGTGGGAAATCGATTTTGTAATATGTGCCTTGCTAGTGTATGGTTATTGATGATCTTTCAACCTTTGTTGGAATTGGGAATCTTGGTTAGCTTGTTGAGATTATGTTTGGCTATTATGTGGTGTCTTGTGTGAGCGATTGGTGAGGATGTTTGCTGAGATCGGTGTGTCGGCTTGTGGTGGTTAGCCGAGTTGAGCGTTGAGTGGTTACTAATTTCGAGGACGAAATTCTTTTATGGGGGGGAGAATGTAATGACCGAGATTTCGGGTTCTGTGTTCGGGTCGGGATCGGGCCGGATCCCCTGGTTTGGACCCTGTGGGGTCTTGTGATTTCTGGTTGAATGGCGTCAGCTCTCGTCGACGCCTTTCAAAAGGCGTCAGGGTGCGTGGACGCCATTTAGGTTCCTGGTTATTGTGCCACGTGTGCGCCACGTGGGCAGTTTTCGGGCCGCGTGAGTACGGCCCCTGTCAGATTTGTCTGAACGGCGTCCAGGTGGGTCGACGCGTTTCAGACTGCGACATCTGCGATGTCAGGGCTTGGCGTCAGAGCGTTGTCAGTACGGCCTGTCACTTCGTCTGAACGGCGTCTAGGTTGGTCGACGCGTTTCAGACCGCTGTCAGTACGGCTGTCCTGTCAGACTGATAGGCGTCTGCTTCGATCGACGCATTTTAGCTTGTTTCGGATTGACCCCGCGAGCCTCCCCTTCTTTCCCTCATTCTCACCCTCACTCTCTCTCTCTCCTCACCCCCCCTCCGCCTCTCCGGCGATCTTCCTCCCCTCCCTTCCTCTTCTTCCTCTTCCAACCACTCCATAGCTTCCCTACCTCTCACCTCTACCTCCACCACTTCCTTCACGGCGTTCCCTTCTCCGGACGGCGGCCGACGTCCCGGCGGAGTGGCGGCGTCCCCGAAGGTACCGGCGGCGGCGTGGGGCGAGACGGGTCGGCGGCGAGGAGCTTGGTGGAGTTCAAGAATCGGTAGGGGGACGAACCTTGCTTGTGACGTTCGTGTGATTCTCGGCGTGACGTGATGTATTTGGGGCTAGAATGAGCATGTTTAGGGGGTTTTCTTGTGGGAATTGGCGTGCTTGTGATCGTAGGATTCGGCGTATGCATGTGGTAGTTGAGTTCTCCTTCCTCTCCCTCTTGTTTTGGGGTTTTCGGGGTGCTTGGGGTTCAAGGGAGGAACCCTCGGTTCGAACCAGGGAACCTGGTTCCTGGCGCTGAAAGGCGTCGTCCCTGGTCGACGTCTTTTAGAAGGACGTCGGTTAAGTACGACGCGTTTCAGGGCAGAAATCCCCCTGTTCGAGTTCAGAGGTTAGGGGTGCTGGGCTAAATGACGTCATGGGTGATCGACGCCTTTCTGAAGGACGTCGAGTCACCATGACGCCATTTAGGCAGGATTTGCCCCCGCTTAATGGTTCTGTATTCTGGATTTCGGGGTTGAATGGCGTCGGGCCATCCAGACGCGTTTTAATAGGCGACTTCATCGGTGGACGCGTTTTAAGGGTTATTCTGGTCTTTTAATAAACCCGTCTGTGGGGCTTGAATGGCGTCGACCTCGGTCGACGCGATTCAAGCCAGGAATGGTTAACTTGGGGTATTTGATGTATGTTTCACGGTGGGATGGTTCTAATGCATGCTTTGAGTTATATACTGAGACTGAGAACTTCTGCATGACTGGGATTTCATCATCTGTGGGTGTGCATGTGCTTTAACTGTACGTTGAGACTGGGGTTTACTGTGCGAATGGATTGACAGCATGTTATATGTGTGTGTGTGTGATCATACGATTGTGGATCGATGTGAGAATGGTTTCCGATGTCACCATGGACCGGTGGGGACAGGGTCATGGTGTCTGTGAGGAGGGGTGCTCGTGGTGTTTTACCTTTAGCTGAGGGAAGCAGAACCACCTTGAGCCGGCGGGCCGGAGTAGCTAGTGTGCTATCCGAGGGGTTGCTGTTTGGTCTCAGCGGGTCGGGGTTTCCCTTGCTTGTTGTGACGGCTTCCGGCATGTCTCTTGCTGTGGAGCTGGTGGTTTTACTGGTGGGAGTTGGTTTACCCTTTAGCCAATGGGCCTGATGTGACCTTTGATCAAGGTTACGAGTGGTACCTTTAGCCCTTGGCCTGATGCAGCCCGGGAGAGTTGGGTCTGCGGGTAGTTCCTATAGCTGCGGCTTGACGGGGGTTCCCGGTCCCCAGCACCCTCCAGGAAAGCGCTGAGGCCTAGCGTGGAGGCAATCCGGTGGTAGGACAGTAGTCTAGACTGCTTGTGTGCACACGTAGCTGGCAGTGGCGGTACACTGAGTCCAGCTAGTCCTAGTTCAGCTCACTGCCTCACCCTACAGTGCTCCGGAACGCTGTAGGGGTGGACAGGCGTGAGCACTGGTGGTAGTGTTGGGAGGCGACGTTTGACTTCGGTCGACTGTGTGGTTTAGTCGTCTTATGGACTTTGGTCGTGAGACGTGGCTCTGTGTTGGGTTCTTTGGGTTACTCAGAGTTGTTCCTACTACACTGTTTGTCGTGCGTTTCGTGCTGGAGTTGCTTGTTGTGTTTACTGCTTTACTTAACTGCTCTATATATTACTGTTGCTTCACTTGTGGGTGTGTGAGTGGGAGGCAGGGGATCGAATGATCCCTACTGAGCCCAGTTCTGGTGTGGCTCACTCCCTGCGGTTTCAGGTGTGGACTTCGAGGCGCAGCGGTAGCGTGGTGTCTTCTTGGTGTGCGGACCAGCAGCTGTCTTAGTTCCGGGGTATGCCCCGATGTTGTTGTACTTTCTTTCTGCCTGTACTTATATAATTGTTGGACATGTAATTATTGTTGGACTGTATACGGACATTGTTACTTTCCCTGCGCACTTGTTTACCTTTGTAGTCCGTGAGATTGTTATATTTAGCACTGTTTAGCACTTACTCCTCCAGATGTGTTGTGTGAGATCCGGGTGTGAGCCCGTAGTTAATGGGCCGACATCCATTTAGTGACCGGGTCCCCAGTCATGGGATGGCGGGTCGTTACAAGAAGAGAAGTGGGTCAACTCCCTAGTCAACCCATTGCCAATCTAAGGAATCAACCTCTGGGTTTTCCACATCAATCGGGTCTTTTACCTCAGCCTGGCCCATTACCACAACCTAAAGGGTCGCAATTTGAGAATGCTAAAGCTATTTCAGCACTTAGGAGTGGGAAAAGTTTAGAAAACCCACATACAAATCGAGAGTTAGCCAAGGGTTCCACTGATGGGCCTCATGAAATTGAAAGTGAGAGTGAGGCTAAACCCAACATGGAGAAATTGGAGGAGGATCTGAAAGGAAAAGGGAAGATAGATAAAGGCGCAAGTTCTTATCAACCTAGGGTGCCATTTCCTAATGCCTTGTTAGCTAAGCCCAATGCCAGGAAGAAACTGGCCCAGAATGAGGAGTTGTTGGATTTATTCAAACAAGTCCAAATTAATATTCCACTCCTTGATGCCATCAAGCATGTGTCAGCTTATGCTAAGTTTCTCAAGGAATTATGTACTCCACGAAGAGAATCTAGAATGGCACCCGAAAAGGTTCGGCTTTCAGAAGATGTTAGCGCGATTGTGATGAATCATTTACCCAAGAAGTTAAAGGATCCTAGAGCACCTCTAATCTCATCTGACTTAGCTGGAGTTACATTTGATAGAGCTTTATTGGATTTAGGTGCTAGTGTGAATCACTTGCCAACAACCATTTATGAGAAATTTGATATTGGAGAATTAACGCCTACACCCATCATCTTGTAGTTGGCTGATAGGTCTGTGAAAACCCCACGGAGATTAATTGAGGATGTTATTGTGAAGGTTCATGATTGTTATTTTCTCGTGAATTTTCTTATTCTAGATATGGCATTACCTGAGGAACTCATTCACACCCCAATCATCTTAGGTCGTCCATTCTTAGCCACTGCCAAAGTTAATATAAATTGTGAAACTGGCATAATGGACATTTCATTTGGGGGTCAAAAAGTCAAGATTAATGTCTTCAAAGCATCTCAATATCCAGATCATGAAGAAGAATGCCATACTATTGATATCTTAGATAATCTGGTTGAAGAAAATGAGATGTTCACACATGACCTTTTGGAGGAAGCCAATACTTTACAGGACTCTCCCGGCCCATTAACATCTTGGCCCAAGGTTGAACCTCTACCAACTTTACAATCTGAGCCCGCTTTGCCATCCTTAGAGGACCCTCCTGAGCTTGAACTCAAACCATTACCTAAGTCTCTCAAGTATATCTTTTTGGGCCCGGACCAAACTCTCTCGGTCATCATTGCGGCAAATCTCACATCACCGCAAGAGGTCCAATTAACCGAGGTCCTCAAAGACCACAAGGGTGCCATTGGATGGTCGGTGGCCGATTTAAAGGGAATTAGCCCGTCCATTTGCATGCATCACATCTATCTGGAAGAGAATTCTAAGCCCAGTCGGGAGATGCAAAGGCGGCTTAATCCCAATATAAAAGAAGTGGTGAAGAAGGAAGTTGTGAAATGGCTGGATGCGGGTATCATTTACCCCATATCGGATAGTAAATGGGTCAGCCCAACCCAAGTGGTACCCAAGAAATCTGGATTAACGGTTATCAAGAATGATCATGGAGAAGAGGTACCCACCAGGCTCACCACGGGATGGAGAGTGTGCATTGATTACCGAAAGCTGAATCTCATGACTAAGAAGGATCACTTTCCACTCCCATTCATGGATTAGATTCTGGAAAAGTTATCGGGCTAGAAGTACTTTTGCTTGTTAGATGGGTACTCTGGGTACAATCAAGTGGCTATCTACCCAGAGGATCAAGAAAAGACCACCTTTACGTGCCCTTATGGCACGTTTGCTTTTAGGAGGATGCCATTTGGATTATGCAACGCACCAGCCACATTTCAACGGTGTATGATGGCTATATTCTCCGATATAGTGGGAAAATTCCTCGAAGTTTTCATAGATGATTTCTCAATCTTCGGGGATTCTTTTGAAAATTGCTTGGAAAATCTTAAACAGGTGCTAGCAAGATGTATAGACACCAACCTGATACTTAGCTGGGAAAAGAGCCATTTTATGGTTCGAGAGGGCATTGTTCTAGGCCACATTATGTCTGAAAGGGGGATAGAGGTAGATAAAGCTAAGATCGATCTCATATCCAATCTTCCTCCTCCCACCTCGGTCAAACAGATCCATTCATTCCTTGGCCGTGCCAGTTTCTATCGCCGGTTTATCCACAATTTCTCTCAAATTGCCCGGCCTCTAACTCTTCTCCTAGCTAAGGATGTTCCTTTCCAAATGGATGAATCTTGCATCAAGGCATTCAATTCTCTGAAGGAATCTTTGACCAAAGCCCCAATTCTTCAATCTCCAGATTGGTCTTTACCCTTCGAAATCATGTGCGATGCCTCTAATTATGCTACCGGTGCGGTTTTGGGACAAAGAATCAACAAGTGTCCTGTGGTGATATATTATGCAAGTCGCACCCTTGCAAATGCTCAAATGAATTATACCACCACAGAAAAGGAATTATTAGCTGTGGTTTTTGCCCTAGAAAAATTCAGGTCTTATCTTTTAGGGGCAAAAGTCATAATCTATTCTGATCACTCAGCTTTGAAATACCTGTTGACTAAGAAGGATGCAAAGCCTAGACTCATTAGATAGATCTTACTCCTTCAGGAATTTCATTTGAAAATTCGGGATAAGAAGGGTTCTGAGAATGTGGTAGCTGACCACCTATCCCGAATTCTGATCTTCGAAAGTGCACCCATAACTGATTCATTTCCTGATGAGCATCTACTGGCCATTTCTCACACTGTTGCACCTTGGTATGCTCATATTGTCAATTACAAGGTGACTAATAAGCTTCCGGAAGGATGGACTAAAAGTGAGAAGGACAAATTCTTTTCCCAGGAAAAATATTATTTCTGGGAAGACCCTGAACTATTCAAATTCTGTCCTGATCAAATCATTAGGCTATGCGTTCCTGAAGAAGACCAACAGAGTGTCCTCAACTTCTGCCATAATTTGGCTTATGGGGGCCATTTCTCAGGAAAGAAAACTGCAGCCAAGGTCCTGCAAAGTGGTTTTTACCGGCCCACACATTTCAAAGATGCCTATGAATTTGGCAAAACTTGCTTCCGATGTCAGGCTGTAGGAAATATGGCGAAAAGGGATATGATGCCACTCAACCCAATCTTGGTGGTTGAAGTCATTGATGTTTGGAGAATTGACTTTATAGGACCTTTTCCACCCTCTTTTGGACATACATATATACTGGTAGCGGTGGATTATGTCTCTAAGTGGACTGAAGCAGTAGCCATCCGAACCAATGATCATAAAGTGGTCATTAAATTCATTCAGAAGAATATCTTTCCTCGGTTCGGGTGGCCTAAAGCTATCATAAGTGATGGGGGAACGCATTTCACGAATTACCAGTTTCGAGCTTTGCTTAAGAAAAATGGGATTAATCACAAAGTAGCTACCCTTTACCATCCCCAAACTAGTGGCCAAGTAGAAGTTTCCAATAGAGAGATTAAGAATATTTTGCAAAAGTCCGTTAGGCCCGATAGAAAAGATTGGTCTGAAAGATTTGATGATGCTTTATGGGCCTATCGGACCGCTTACGAAACTCCTATTGGCATGTCTCCTTATCGCCTGGTTTTTGGAAAAGCGTGCCACCTTCCGGTGGAATTGGAACATAGGGCTTATTGGGCCATTAAACAAGTCAATCTGGACCTAGCCCAAGCTGGTTCCCACCAAACCTTACAACTGAGTGAGCTAGAAGAGTTGCACAACGAGGCTTATGAAAATTCAAAGATTTATAAAGCCAAAACTAAAGCTTTCTATAATAAACATATTGTGAGAAAATCCTTTCTTCCAAATCAGAAAGTTTGGCTATTTAACTCTAGGCTCCACTTATTTCTAGGAAAACTAAAATCCAGATGGGATGGACCATTCGTGGTCGTTAAAGCCTTCGATCATGGAGCCGTTAAAATTCTGAATCCCAAGAGTGGGAACACTTTCACCGTTAATGGTCAACGGTTGAAACCATTTATTGAAAATCTTCAAAATGAGCCACCTGAATCCATAGAACTGAGTGATCCACAATAACTGAACTTCCGTCTGGCTGAAGACGATAAACTTAGCGCTTGTTGGGAGGGAACCCGATATTTTACTTCAGTTTTTGTATTTCTTTTCCTTTTAGGTCCCTGAGCAGCAGTCGCCTTGGGTATGTCGCATCTTCTTCATCACAGGTTGTTTCTCTCCTTCACAATTCTCTTCTGGCTGACATGTTTTCGCTATCTTTTATGCCATTGAGGATAATGTCAATTAAGTTGGGGGGTGGGACAATCAAGTTGATATGCATTTATTGAAGATCTTTTGAAGTAAACTGATATCTTTCACTGAAAAATGGTCAAAAATTTTAAAATTTCTTTCAAAAACTTTTTTTCACATCCTATGAAAATTGCATGAAAATCATGTTTCATTAAGTAAATCTTAAACAAATCAGTTTTTTTTTGTTGTCACATTGGTTAAAGAACCTTCAAAGTTTAAATATCCCACTTTACAAAAATCCACGGCAGGATGATTTTCACACACACACACAGCAACTTAGAATAAGTAAAAGATCTTAAAAGTATAGAATTGCTGGAATTAACCTCAAGGATAAGACTACTTATTCTAATTTTTCTTTTGGGTTGAACGAAAGGAATGTGTAGGATCCGTAATAGGGGACTGTCCTGTAGGTGCTTAGAATGACCGTGTGATTAACATGAAATATCTATGTTGTTTAGGTGTAAACTAACCTATTAAAACAGCAACTAAAGTGCAGTGATCGCCAGAAACTTTTAACTTAAAAGTTTCAAAAGGAGAATATGATCGCCTACCTTTCAAACGCGGAAGATTGAGTCCTTGGTTCCCCTTCCTCAGCCGGCTGAAGAAAGAGAGCCCTTTCTTTGCTTCTTTTGTTCTTGCTGTGAATTTGAGGTTGAGGATCGTCCAGAAGTTGTGCTTGATTTCCCCTTTTTGATCTCTTGTTGTTGAGTGCAGCAGAGACAGAAAAAAACAAAAAAATGAAGAACTAATGATGAGAATTTAAATAGAAGTAGTATCTGAACTAATCATGGTTTTAAGCATATTTAAAACAGCAAACTCACTTTTTTAATGGCTTTGAAACCCCTTAAATCAAGTAGGTTTTTTGAAAGATTATGCTGTGGTGTGTGTTTGCATGAAGTGAATATGAAAAATAAAACTAATGAAATGAATGCAGTAATGAAAAACTTATGCCCAATTAGTTGAAGCTCTTGAAAGGATGAAGATCTTGAAAGGGACGCCGACTTCTGGAAATGGCAGCGCTCCAGCGTTGTTGCTTCGATCTTCAACTCGCTATAACGCTATGGCTCAACTCAACTTAATTCTGTTTTTCTTTTTTTTTTTTTTTAACTCTTCAACATGCGAGGTATTTATAGGCATTTCTTGCGTTCGAAATTAACATTGAAAAATCCCGAATTTATCCATCTTAACCGACAGATAAATACTGATTAATTCATCTTTATCTGTAATTATCTAAAACGCGTCCACCTTGGCTGACGCCTTTCAGATTAATTAAGATAAAGATAAATATCCGGGAAAACTTATCTTTATCTTTATTAGGTAAAACGCGTCCACTTGTGTAGACGTCTTTTATACTAATTAAGATAAGGATAAACATCCGGAAGAGAAGTTAAAACCACTTAGGAAACTTAAAACGCGTCGACATGTCCAGACGCCTTTTAGTTAATTAATTAATTAATTAAAATTCAAATTTAATCGTTAAAATAGGAATAAACTCTAAATCGCGTCCACACAGGTTGACGCGTTTTAGAATTCTGAATCGCGTCCACACAGGTTGACACGTTTTAGAAAGAATTCTGAATCGCGTCCACACAGGTTGACACGTTTTAGAATTCTGAATCGTGTCCACACAGGTTGACACGTTTTAGAATTCTGAATCTTTTAACTGAAATTTGAGCTAAAATCAATTCAATTGATTAACTTAAACATGTCTGTTAAACCCGACACTCAAAAATATCAATAAAAATTAATTAATGATTAAATATCAGACCATTCTGAGACATTATTATATGATATGAAATTTACTCAAAATGATGTCAAAATTAGCGTGTCTACAGCTGCCTCACCTTGGCATCGTCTTTGCAAGGGAGTGAAATGGAATGGAATGTACTGAAAAGGTGATGCCAAGGTGTGATGAGACACGCTCTTAACATCACATGACTGGAATTTTTCTCAAAATCATCAATGAAGATAGCTCAAGGAGATCAATGGAATTAATCATGTCTGGATGAAGTAGACAAGGAAATAAAATAAAGTCGATCAACCTCCTCGGAGCGGGAAGTACCCCAGGTCGTAGACACTGTAGGTTTCATCATGGGGAGCGTTTTCCAGCCAATGTGGACGTGCTACAGCCATGATGGATCTTTAAAAGAAAACAAGAATATCGGATAAAGAATCCAATCAAGGATAGAATTCCAAGGATATCTTTAAGCGAACCTCAAAGATAATCAAGATACTCAATTCGGAATGGAATATTTCATATCATGTTGGAGTTATTTGATTAATGGTCTGAAACTTAATCAATAATTAATTCTTATTTCAATGATTTCAAAGTCCTACATGATGCATGCTGGGCTAAAAGAAAAATATAAAGTCAAATAAAATACAAATTAATCAAGGATAATATTGCTAAATTGTCATTAATGAGTCAAGATACCAATTCTTGTAATTCAGTGCTAAGCCGAAGCTCGTTTATCCACGCACCGTTTCACAAAAGTGGAACCATCGTCCCCACTAATTAACAATCCAACGGCCTATCCATGCGATTAAGAATCCTCTGGAATTATCACTGTTTTTGTTGAAGGGGAACTCAAATTCCAGTTTCATCAAAACCACAAGGTCCTTGATATAGTCTAATAAATACTTAACATATAGTAATGCGAATGCTTTATATGAAATAAGACAATGGTAGAAATAACCGTCTTTTTAGCCACGGTCAGGGCTTGAATTCCATAGTGAGATCTTCTTAACATTTTCAACTTTGCTCAGGCTTTCTTGAATTTTCTGCAATCAAAATTATTAGTTCCAAACAAATATTCAATTTAAACATTAAAATCATAGGATTTCGGGAAAATAGCAGATTTGCTAAAACGCGTCGTGTCGCGCAGACGCCATTTAACTTTGAAACGCGTCAGGTATCATAGACGCCTTTTACTCACAGAAACATGTTTCTGCTTGTTCTCTACCCGAACTCCAACTATCTTCATGCCTTGTGTCCTATATATGACTTGAACAAACAGGTTAAGTATCTATTTAGGCTTAGCCCCTTGCCTGACCAAATAAATGGTCAATCAATCTTTTCCTTGAATAAATAGTCAAGGGGCATAGCCTTTATTAACAAAGGTAATAAGAATAATCAGACTTAAGCAAAATGCAACATGCAAGCAAACATATGCTCACTGAAAATAAAAGGAATGAAACACATTAAATGCAACAAGCAAATGCTAATCGAAATATTTTTGTGGTTTTGAAATATTCATTTTTGTTTGGGTTTTGAAATATATATTCTTTTTTGAATTTTGACAAATGTACATTTTTTTGAATTTTTTGACATATATACTTTTTTTGAATTTTTGACTATGCAAATTGATTTGAATTTTTGGACATATGCAATTTTTTTGAATTTTGACTATGCAAAATTTTTTTTTGACTTTTGACATATGCATTTTTTTTGAATTTTTGACATATACATTTTTTTTTGAATTTTTGAAATATACATTTTTTTTTGAATTTTTGACATATACATTTTTTTTTGAATTTTTGTCATATACATTTTTTTGAATTTTTAACTAAAAGACCAGTATGGTACTTAGATCAAAAGATCATATTCATTTATTAACTTAATTTCCAAATTGTTCTTTAACAACTTAACTTAAAACCCATCGTGTTTGAACTTGTGTTTCCATTCGTGATCCCATTTGATGATTTGACCCTTAGTCAATCTAAGCCATTCCTTAAGCTTGAAGTACACCTCTTTAAAAAGAAAAGAAGAATAGATTTAGAAAGCCCATGAGAAAGTTCCAGAGACTTAAAAAGATGTCCCTTTCCAACCCTAATATCTGTTGGGGTTCGGTCATTTTCTTTCCGGGGTATTTATCGACCTTGCGTTCCCTTTTGTTTCATTTCATGGTCTTGATGTAACGTTTGTAGTGTAATGGCCTTTTGATTTTGAATTTTGCCTTTTCTTTTTTTTTTCTATTCTTTTCTTTCTTTGCTTTGCTTTGGAACGGATCTCCCCCATTTTTTTTATGACGGCCTCCTACTAAGATGGCGGGTATTCTTGGTAGTCTATTTTAAGTCTCGTTCCGACATCATGGGCCGAGTGTAAAACAGAATTTTACTTTAAAAGGAATGATTTGTACTTTATACTCTTAGTCAAGCTTTTGATATTCTTCAGGACTTGGCATCTCTTGTTACTCACGAATCAAACGTGTCAGTGTGTGCAGTAATGGGTTTGAAGTTAAATTATTCAGACTAACAAAGAAATTTGAGTTTATAAATTTTCTGATTCCACTGGTCTTTGTACCATACTGATTGACTCTTTATCCTAAGGGTAGTATTTCTTAAGATGTAAACCATTCCAGGGATGATTTAGCTCTTCTCCTTCTGCATTAACCAAACGATAAGCATTACCAGGATAAACGTGCGATACAACATAAGGTCCTTCCCAGTTGGGTTGGAGCTTAGAACGCGGACCACCAGGTTTTACAAAAATTCTTTTAACGACCATTTCACCGACTTTGAACTTTCGTTCAATGACTTTCTTTTGATAAAAACGTGCTAATCTGTTTTGATAAACTTTGGCATGATTAGCAGCTGACCATCTTTTCTCGTCTAAAAGTTCCAATTGAGCAAGAAGTGCTGAACGATGTTCATCAATAGAAAATTCCTTGTTCAATTGTACTCTTAATGACGGTATAAGGATCTCATATGGAACTACCGCCTCCATTCCAAATGTTAAGGAATAAGGAGTTTGCCCAGTAGGCGTGCGGATTGAAGTTCGGTAGGCCCATAGAGCCTCAACCAATTTTTCTGGCCAATCTGCGAATTTGTTAGATTTACACGTCTTTTTGATGATTTTTATCAAAGTCTTATTTGTTGCCTCTGCTTGGCCATTGCCTTGCGGATAATAAGGAGATGAATGATGCAATGCAATTTTATACCTGTTGCAGAGGTCCTTCAATTCCTGTGACACGAACTGCGGTCCGTTGTCGGTGACGATGGTACTTGGAATTCCGAATCTTGTGATGATGTTCTTCATGACGAATTTGCAGACGGTTGATGCTTTGATCTCCACGTATGCTTCAGCTTCTGCCCACTTGGTAAAGTATTCCGTTGCCGTGAGAATGAAAGATTTTTGCTTGATGCCGGAATCTGGGTTACCAAGAGGTCCAATAATGTCGAAAGCCCACATGGAGAAAGGCCATGGGGAAGAAACAGGATGGAGTGAAGATGCAGGAGAATGAATTTTGTCGGCGTGAAGTTGACACTTGGCACACCTACGGACATATCCTACGCAGTCTTCTTCCATGGTTGGCCAATAAAATCCTTGTCTAAGGATCTTCTTTGCTAGCATCTGTCCATTGACATGGCCACCACAAACTCCACTATGAGCTCCTTCCATAACCTTCCAAAGCTCATCTTCGTCTAGACATCTAAGAAGAACTCCATCAAAACCTCTTTTGTATAATGCTCCCCCAACTAGGGTGTACCGTTGAGCAACTCTCCTGATAGCTCTTTTTTCCTCAGTTGTAGCTTCTTCAGGATACGATTGATCTTCACAATATTTTGCAATTTCATAATACCATGGCTTCTGTTCATCATCCATCTCTTCTAACAGCTCCATCAACATGATTTCTCTTTTCTCCACGATACTTCCATCTTTGAATTTCTTCAGCAACTTCTCCTTAGTTCTAAGAAATGAAGGATCTTTCACGGCGGGTGAAAGACGCCTATGAATTATGATCGATTCAGATTGTTTGCTGATAGGAAAATCAAGAGAAGATGCAAGTGAAGCTAGAGCGTCAGCTAAGATGTTTTGATTTCTAGGGACATGGACAAAGATCAACTTTGTGAAAAGCTTCGAGTAAGCAGAAGTAAGTTCTTGATATGGCTTAAGCTTGGGATCAAGAGTCCGATACTTGGTCAGCACTTGGCAAAGAATTAATTGGCTATCACCTACAATCCTGAGTTTGGTGGCACCATGAAAATGAGCAGCCTCGAGACCAGCAAGAAGTGCCTCGTATTCAGCTATGTTATTGGTGACTGGAAAATCAAGCTGAAAGGCTTGTGGAATGGTGACACCTTCAGGTGATAACAGAATGATTCCGATACCCTTTCCATGAGAATTCAGAGCTCCGTCAAAATGCAGAGTCCACATATCATCTCTGATTTGATTTACGGACATCAGTTCCTCATCCGGAAACTCTGATCGCACTGGATCAAATCGAGGAAGGGGATGATGAGCGAGATGTTCTGCTATGGCATAGCCCTTGATTGCTTTCTGTTGAATATAAATGATATCGAATTGAGATAGAAAGCTTTGCCATCGCGCTAACCTATCAGTAAGAACAGATTTCTCCAGAAGGAATTTGATCGGATTCATCCTAGCGATGAGATGGACTTCATGGGCCAGAAAATAATGCTTTAATTTCTGAACTACCCAAACCAATGCTGCACATGTTTTCTCCATCGCCGTATATCTCTGTTCAGCGGGGTTGAGAAGTTTAGAGAGATAGTAGGCTGCCCTCTCTTTTCCTTCTTCATCCTCTTGTGCTAGGACAGCCCCCACTGCATCATCCAGGACTGAAATATAAAGTATCAATGGTTTGCCTGGAGATGGTGGTCTCAAAACAGGAGGACTTGCCAAATAGTCCTTTAATCCATCAAATGCCTCCTGACACTTATCGTCCCAATTGAATTTGACTCCTGGCTTGGTAAGCTCGTAAAATGGCTTACACCTTTGTGAGTGCTGGGAGACAAAACGGCGAATAAATTGTAACCTCCCGATTAATCCTCTTAACTCTTTCAAGTTTTTGGGAGGTGGCATTTCTCTGATAGCCTTCGCCTTATTGGGATCGATCTCAATTCCCCGTTTGCTGACAATGAATCCAAGCAATTTCCCTGAAGATACCCCGAATACACATTTCTTGGGGTTCATTTTTAACTGATATTCTCTTGATCTCTCTAATACCCTTGCCAAAACTTTGGCATGCTCAGCCTTCGTTTTAGACTTAACCAATAAGTCATCCACATACACTTCCAAATCTATATGCATCATGTCATGAAATATTGCCATCATAGCCCTTTGATAAGTGGCTCCAGCGTTCTTCAATCCAAATGGCATGACGACATAACAATATATTCCCCAAGGTGTAGTGAATGAAGTCTTCTCTTGGTCCTCTTCTGCCAGCTTAATCTGGTTGTATCCTGAAAATCCATCCATAAATGATAACGTCTCATAGCCAGCAGTGTTATCGATGAGTACATCAATATGAGGCAATGGAAAATCATCTTTAGGACACGCCCGGTTCAGATCACGGAAGTCAATGCAAATTCTGACCTTCCCGTCCTTTTTCATAACCGGGACTATATTGGCCACCCATTGTGGATAAAGGACAACTCTAATGAATTTGGCTTTGTGTAATTTATCGACCTCTTCCTTCATCTTTAAAGCCATTTGTGGGTGGAATCGCCTTAATTTCTGCTTGACCGGATTAGCTCCATCTTTTAATGTTAACCTGTGTTCAACTAAAGATGAGTCTAACCTCGGCATATCCTCATAACTCCAGGCGAAAGTGTCCTTATAATCCTTAAGCACTTGTACCATTGCCTTTTCATCCTCTGCAGAAAGATTTTTACTGACGAGGACAACCTTAGGTTCGTCTTCAGTCCCTAAGTTTATTTCTTTGGTGGGCTCTTCTACGGCAGCTGAAGGTTCATCAAATCTCTTCACTCCACTGGCATATGCCTCAGCTGCGTCCTCATCATCTTCCTCATCTTCAACAATGGGGTCCTTTTCATGTACTAACTCATATACCCCATACCCATCATTGACCGACTCATCATCTGTACAATCTTCTGGCATCTGAATTGGATCTTCTAAAAGCTGAGGGATTAAAGAGTAAAAGGAACATTTATCAGCCAAATCCTGGAGGTATCTTTCTGGAATTTGCCTACCCTTAGGCTTCCTAGACTTCCTAAACTGACTAAAACTAGACTCCCTAACTTCACTAAACTGCCTATCATAACCTAAGGAAGATGAAACATGATGAAAATCCTGAGATACAGGTGGAAATACAGGGGAATCCTCCCGTGGGGAGGGACAGAGTAGATCTAGGAGAGAATCTTGACCGACGGACCCGCGCGATGGGGTGTAATCGGACAAGTAAGATGTTTCCTCGATAATGATTTGGGAAGAATTTGTTGTAAAATTGGCGTTTTTTTTTTTTTGGGATCATCGAGGAATTAAACATGAAGCAGGAGTGAATACAGATGGGAGGAGAATCGGACGGAGGAAGCGGCACCAAGGCCAGAGGATTAGGGGGATCATATAGCAATATGTCCCAGATCAGATTATACAACCTCTCTAGATCGAGAGGAGATTGTGGAATAAAATCCCGAGGGGACAGAGTTATCATAATGGGCGGAGCCCGTGGAATATCTTCAATTATGACCCGCGACCAAGTCGGGGTCAAGAGTAGTGTACGAAAAAGAGTATGGAGCATTAGGACATGTGAAGGATATGTCCCCCTCCATAGCAGATCTGTTGTATAACCAGCTTCATAGGGGTCATCTGGCTCCCCTTCATCAGTTTGTTCGGACAGCAGTACCCGCTTGTCAAAGATTGTGCCAGGGCTCTCAATTAGCTCGTCAATCTGCGGTGGCCACTTGGGTTTTGCGGGATCCAGGAATAGTCTATTCAGTGCTAAATATAGGTCCCTCAGGTCGAACCATCTGTACCATTCGCATTCGGGGTCATGGAATTTCCTCCTCTTCATAGGCCGCAGAGCCTCCAAGGATTGGTACGTAAGTAGTTCAGAACAATGTCTGGCCAAGTCCCTCCCATATATGTCATGGAAGTCAAAACAGGAAGTAATGACCACCATGTTGTCGTGACTAAGTATGGGCCCTTTCACAAAGTGTGTATATAGAGTCCATGTTAAGGGATCTCGGCCTTCTTTCAATGGTGTGGACATTGTTTCCAAGATTTCTTGACCATCTTCTTGCTGAACCCTGTCTTGCTTCAGTTTCATTGGCCTATAGCCCAGACCGCTTCCAGGTACTGCCCGATGATTTTTAACAGGAGTGGTCCTGCCTTGCAACTGTGTGCCCAGACCTTTCCCAGGCTTGTAGCCGTTCTTCATCATGATTTTCCATCCCGGGGTACTCATGCACTTCCCCCTTTTGATAGCATTTAATGGGTATGGAGAAATGGTAGCGGCTTTCAAAGGATCAGCCACTGGACGGTAGACCTGTAATACCGACAGAAAAGGTTGTCGGCCAGGTAAAACAGCAGACTTAATATTCAATGTATGAGCAGCAGCAAGGATCGGCATACTCGTTACTTTAATAATTCGTCCTTTATAAGGGAATTTGAGGCATTGGTGATTCGTAGAAGGAATCGCCTCAAGAGTTTTAATATAAGGACGTCCAAGAATGGCATTTATGGAAGGGTCGATTTCTAGAATATGAAATTCAACCTCTGCATGACTTACTGGACCTAACTCCACCTTTAAATAAACCATTCCCAGAGGGGAACGGGTAGAATTGTCATATGCCGTAACTGAGATGGGGCTAGGCAGCCATTTCTCCTTGGGCACACCGCATAGCTCCAGGGTCTTCGGAGGTAGAACATTAATTGAAGCCCCTGTATCAACCAGGCATGCATCCACGGCCTTCTTGCAGATATTGACCGTGATGCTCAGAGCCATGCTTCTGGCGGCTGGCGGTGCTAGTTCCGATGTGTGGAATGTAATTGAGGGCTGATCCCCCTGAGGAACTAGTAGTGCTGCAATTTTCTCTACCGGCACGTCTTCATTGACCATCACCTTCTGTAGGTATTCCATTAAAGCTTCTTGGTGAATCTTGGACCTTTTAATCAATTCCAGTACAGTGATCCGTGTCGGTGTTTTGTCCAGATGTTTCAAAAAGTCGTATTGAGTGCCTGGTGCACTCTCTTCATTATGGGCTTCCTCAGTCGGCTGTGATGGGCCGTCTCTGACTGTGGACTGAGGAAAGACCTTGTTGAAAATCCTCCCACTCCGGAGCGCGTGTTCCTCGACCGTGGAGGATCCGGGTGACACCTTGAGTACCGCAGAGTTGGGTGGCGTAAGCGGTGCGGAGGGTTGATGCGTAGGTGGTGGCGTTGGGTTAGGTGGTGATGGCGCGGTACGGATTAAAGGCCTAGAGGGTTGAATGGTAGATGGGTAAGTGGTTGGCGATGTGGGGAATGGTATGCGTAATAGCGGTCTGGATGGTTGGGGCATATCTGGGTAGGTGGTAGTGGTAATGGGTGAAGTAGGAAATGGTACGCGTAATAGTGGCCTAGATGGTAAAAGGGGCGCGTTATTGGTTTGCGGAGGGGTATATGATGGAGGCGTAGGAGTGCGGGGCGCAATGGGTCTAAGGAAGGTGGGTAGTGGTAGTGGGTTATTGGGTGAGGGCGAGTGATATGTGGGTGTGGGTAGAGGGGTGATGGTGACGGGTTGTGGTCTGGGTATGTGGATGGTGCGGCGTGGTGGTCGCTCTGCGGTACTTTGAACGTGACCCGCTGAGTAGAGAGAGGAAGAGTCCTCTATCCTCCATTGTTGCCCACGACCAGCCTCAGACTGGCTGTTCGTTAGAATGGGAGCAACCTGGTTCTGATTCTGGTGCTCCGGGAGCGGATTCTGCACTATGCCCATGTTGGGTGGTGCTGCTGCTTGTGCTGGTGGTCTTGCTTGCTGCTGCGGTCTCCTCGCCTTCAGGGCTGTTATGTATTTCTTCATTTCCTCCCAGTCTATGCCGCCCTGCTCGTTGAGATCATGAATGTAATCTCTGAATTGGAAGCAGGTGTCAATGGTATGCCCAGGTTGCCTATGGAAATAGCAATACCTGGACGTATCGGCATTTTGAGGCCAGACGGCCTTTTCCCTTGGCAAAACTAAGGCGTTGGCTGCCATTAAAGCACTGAAGATATCGGCCAAGGATTCTGGGAGAGCCGGGTATTCTGCCCTCTTCGGGCCTGGAGGTCTCCTCTGCTGGTTGTAGTCACCAGGAGGAGGGACATTGTGGTACGCCGGCGGTGCGTGCGGCTGGTACTGTGGCTGTTGTTGGTGCTGATACTGCTGCTGCTGTGGTTGCTGGTACTGCTGTTGCCGTTGCGGCTGTTGCTGTAGCTGTTGCTGGTTTTGATTCTGATTCGGCTACTGGGGCCGTTGATACTGTTGTTGGTACTGGGGGTTCTGCTACTGTCTGTACCCTTGCTGCTGTGGCCTATGGTACTGCTGCTGACTCCTCACGAACTGGGGCGAGTTATTGTTCATGGTGCTCACTTGCTCATGAGAGAGCGTGCCCTCGGTAGTCGGACCTGTGCTGGAAGAGTTCGGCACTGCAGGCTTCCGAGGCGGAGGCCTGCTAGGTCTATGAGGATCAAAGACGCTAGAGAATGTAGCGTCCTTGAAAGCATTCTGGCAGTACCGTGCTCTTTCATAGAGCTCTGCCATGTTAGTCAAATTGTTCAAGGAGAGGACGAGCTTGAACTGGGGGGTGGCATTAGAAATTAACATTTTCACTTGTTCAGATTCGGACAAGTGATCCTTCACCTTTTCAGCCAGACCCCGCCACCTGTCAGCAAAACTGACAAACTCCTCATCAGGTTTCATCTTTTCTGCAATGAGATCCGTGATAGACAAGGAGGGTGCAACTCTGTCCTGGTATCGTTGAATGAATTTGCGTGAAACGATACCGTAATCTTCTACTTCTGAGGGTTCCAGGGAAAAGAACCACTCGAGGGCTGGTCCCTCTAGAGATCTCCTGAACAAGAAGGCCAACGACCTCTTGTCATTCTGCCAGAAAGAGGATTCATACATGAACTCCTTCAGATGTGTGAAGGGGTTACCAGTACCGTTGTACTTTCGGTACACTGGCATCTCAGAGGGTGGCAGATGGAATACTGGCAGACTCGGTAGACTGATTTCTGGCACAGCTTTGACCCCCATCATTTTCTGGAGGTTATTAAATTGCTCATCCATACGCTCCATTTTGGCCAGCAGCGTTTGTGTGGTCAGATCTGCTTGAGGAGGAGGAGGAGGAGGAGGTACTTGGTAGGCCTGCTGCCTAGAGTACGTTGGACAGGGTGGACAATAGAGGGGAGGTCCGGCAGCGCTTCCGCCATGCCCGAGGGCATTTTGATAAGTAGGCGTTTGCGGTCTAGCCGGTTGCCTAGATGATGAAAGTTGCGGCCCAGCTGGCCGAGAAGTAATATGAAGGCCCTCCATGGCCTGATGGATATAAGGAGGAGGAAAAGAAGGTTGCTGAGGAACAGCAGGGGGGGCCACCGGGTTCGGCTCGGCAGGCTGCATGGGTGGCTTCCCCTTCAAAATAGATTGGATCGCCTCGAACTGCTGAGGGTCCAGTCGGGAGGCAAGAACTCCCAGAGCATTGATGAGATCCGTAGGATCAGAGGATGAGGGATCATTCTGGTTCATGTCCCCCTCAAGATCAGGATTAGGGATCGCATATTCATGCGGAAGAGGATCAGGATATTGATCACGTGGGGGCAAAAGAGGTGTCCGAACATTCCCATCTAGACGATACGGAATGGGGATAGAACTACGGGAGGCATCAGCATCTCTCCCACTCTCATAGTTGTACTCAGAATTCCGAGGGGCATTAGCATCTCCCTCGTAATTAATCATGGCGTCTGGAGCCACACTCAAGTCCCTACCTGATCGTAGCAACATGATGTTAGATTCTTTTTTCAAAGATTTAATCAAACAAGTTGTACAGAGATTAATCAAACAAGTGGATGCTTAACGTGATTTTAGGATTCCTTGTTGAGTTATTTGAATTGGATTAAACCACAATTTCACTCAGGGAAAGGATCCTAGTTTCAGTTCGATTTCCACCGTTATTCTCTAGGGCTTTCTCTCACAACGCTTTCAGAATCTAACCGGGACTTCAATTGGTACAACCAGCCCGATGATCAAGGAGGAATACCTTGATTTTGGGGACTTATGGAGGTCTCAACGTCAACTTCTCTAGTCTGATCAAGGGACCAACCCAATCAGAGAGAGTTGCTGACGTCGAGTAATGTGTTCCTAAGAAGAGGAGGGATTAGCCTCAATGCGTATGTCCTGTGGCCTGGACGGCCTCTAATGCTTAGTAAGTAATGGGTAGCTAGCACTCAAAACACAAAAATCTGGAAACTGAAAAAAATTAAGAAACTGTCTGAATAGCGTCGATGGTAGTCGACGCTATTCAAAACAGAACTTAATTTTTCGCAGAAGCAGATGCAGACAGCAGAGAAATTGTGAAGCCTGAAAGGCGTCTAGGTGTATTGACGCGGTTTTGAAACGCGTCAGCTATCCTGGACGCTTTTCAGTTCGCAGAAACAATTTTCCAGGAGGATTTTCTGGGTTGAATCCTCCTTAAACAAGATGAAAAGCAGTAAACAATCGACTCATGCAAAATTTTTTTAGTTTCAGATTTTAAACATGATGGTTTACTAACTAAACAACTAGAAAAACAATCAATCACACATCATTTTTATCACAAAAACAGCTTTTTGAGTTAATCAAGGGGGGGGCAAGATCTTGCCACTGGGGTGTGCACGTGGTGCACGAGGGAAATCAATTAAACTAAACACTCACCAATTGGTGAGGACGTGTCCAGAGACACCAATGGTGCACCGTGGGTGCCCGATATGATGATAGCAAGAACAAAAAGAAACTAAAAGATGGCGAGACCAAGTCCCACCGTGATCGCCAAAAAAGCTGTAGGTGCTTAGAATGACCGTGTGATTAACATGAAATATCTATGTTGTTTAGGTGTAAACTAACCTATTAAAACAGCAACTAAAGTGCAGTGATCGCCAGAAACTTTTAACTTAAAAGTTTCAAAAGGAGAATATGATCGCCTACCTTTCAAACGCGGAAGATTGAGTCCTTGGTTCCCCTTCCTCAGCCGGCTGAAGAAAGAGAGCCCTTTCTTTGCTTCTTTTGTTCTTGCTGTGAATTTGAGGTTGAGGATCGTCCAGAAGTTGTGCTTGATTTTCCCTTTTTGATCTCTTGTTGTTGAGTGCAGCAGAGACAGAAAAAAACAAAAAAATGAAGAACTAATGATGAGAATTTAAATAGAAGTAGTATCTGAACTAATCATGGTTTTAAGCATATTTAAAACAGCAAACTCACTTTTTTAATGGCTTTGAAACCCCTTAAATCAAGTAGGTTTTTTGAAAGATTATGCTGTGGTGTGTGTTTGCATGAAGTGAATATGAAAAATAAAACTAATGAAATGAATGCAGTAATGAAAAACTTATGCCCAATTAGTTGAAGCTCTTGAAAGGATGAAGATCTTGAAAGGGACGCCGACTTCTGGAAATGGCAGCGCTCCAGCGTTGTTGCTTCGATCTTCAACTCGCTATAACGCTATGGCTCAACTCAACTTAATTCTGTTTTTTTTTTTTTTTTTTTTTTAACTCTGCAACATGCGAGGTATTTATAGGCATTTCTTGCGTTCGAGATTAACATTGAAAAATCCCGAATTTATCCATCTTAACCGACAGATAAATACTGATTAATTCATCTTTATCTGTAATTATCTAAAACGCGTCCACCTTGGCTGACGCCTTTCAGATTAATTAAGATAAAGATAAATATCCGGGAAAACTTATCTTTATCTTTATTAGGTAAAACGCGTCCACTTGTGTAGAAGTTAAAACCACTTAGGAAACTTAAAACGCGTCGACATGTCAAGACGCCTTTTAGTTAATTAATTAATTAATTAAAATTCAAATTTAATCGTTAAAACAGGAATAAACTCTAAATCGCGTCCACACAGGTTGACGCGTTTTAGAATTCTGAATCGCGTCCACACAGGTTGACACGTTTTAGAAAGAATTCTGAATCGCGTCCACACAGGTTGACACGTTTTAGAATTCTGAATCGTGTCCACACAGGTTGACACGTTTTAGAATTCTGAATCTTTTAACTGAAATTTGAGCTAAAATCAATTCAATTGATTAACTTAAACATGTCTGTTAAACCCGACACTCAAAAATATCAATAAAAATTAATTAATGATTAAATATCAGACCATTCTGAGGCATTATTATATGATATGAAATTTACTCAAAATGATGTCAAAATTAGCGTGTCTACATGTCCCACTCAGCACTCTAAAAGAGGCGGTCATTTAAAATGGACAGCTGTAAACACTAAAGGCAATAGAAGGCGTTAAAAGAGGTAAAAGAAGTTAGGTGGCAAAAAGTACGCACGTCCCCTCAGGCAATTCAAAGAGAGTGGCAAAAAGTACGCACTCTCAAAAGCAAAAGTACAATGAAATGAAAAAGCCACGCTAAAAAGTCCATCGTACCAGAAACATGACCAAGTCGTAAAAAGTGCTGAGTTGGGACGAGAACTAAAAAACGATCATCGCTGACTGATCGGGAAATCTTTTATTCTCTTCTCCTCCTCAGATAGTCTTATCCAAAGGGTAGTAAAGGCAAGAATATACCAGAAAGGTCGGAAACGAGTTCTAAGCGTGTCAATTTTCATGCACAATCACCTGTCGTGAATCAAAATATTTTGGGATATGAAAACTTTAGCTTAACCAATCGGCTATCACTTAAATTGTTTGTGATAGATACTACAAATGAAGCATGATAATTCATTGTCTGTCCTAACTTTTCCTTATTTGCATTGCTGAGGGACTAGCAATGAGTAAGTTGGGGGGTGTGATAAAGTGTTAAATTGATCATTTAAGGGCAATCATATGCATCATACTCACGTTTTTATCTGTAAAATAGCATGAAATGATAGATAATTGCGTACCAAGTCCAACGGTACCAATTTCGTCAAATTCTGGCTTAAAAACATCGTCATTTCATGTGATTAATGGAGTATAGCGCATTTGCGGCTTTTCGACAAAACCGAGATGAAATAAATAAATATAATGATTTTTAATGATAATTTGCTAATTTATATTCATTCTATGTGAACAGGACATGCCGATGATGCAGTGCAGTTGGTGGAGTTTCCGAAAATTTGGGGGAGGTCTAGGGTTCGAATCTCAATAAATTCGACTAAGGCAGGGGTAAAAACGTCATTTGAGGCCCTAGTGTTGCCCTAATTCCATGGCCAAGAAGAATCCAAGAAGGACCAGCCGCCTTCCTAAAGCCCACTTTCTTTTTTTAAGAACCTGCCTTCCCTTCTCTTTAAAAGTTTCCTTCCCGAACTCAATTCTCTCTGTTTCCTTCTCTCCTCTCTGTTTCCTTTTCTCTGTCTCTCCCTCTTTCCCTCTGCACACCTTCCTCCCTCTTTCCCACGTCTCTCTTCCTCTCCGTTTTCTCCTCCTCCCGCAACCTCTCTCCCACGATTATTTCCCGGTCCTTATCCTTCTCCAATTTCATGCAGCCGCCCTCTTCTTCCTCTCTGTTTTCTTTTCCTCACACACGCTCTCCTCTTTCTTTCCAGTTTTCTCTTCTTTCTCCCCAGCTTCCCGCAGCCCTTCCTCTCTCTCCGCCGCTATCCCTCTCTTCCTCCCTCTCTCCTCTCTTCTCTCTCCACAGCTCTCTCTCTCGATCTCTCCCATCACTCTCTCCTTCTCTCCTCCTCTGGCTCTCTCTATCCCTTCTCTCTCTCACCAGCTCCTTGTTAGTTTAGGTGGCCTACAAGCCAATCTGACTATGTAAATCTCGTTCATTTTATTAATAAAATGGCATAATATTCATTATGTGTAAATCGCATTAATTATCGTTTCGTAATGAAGTCCGTGAATATGTGCTATAATGATCAGATTATGATGAGATCATACTAATGAGACTGATCACTTAAACACACATATTCTTAATCGTTCCTAGTCGGAGGATATCCGAGAAGGACATCGGATATCCGGTTAGACTAGTACAGATTACTCCTGCTCATATGATGAGGGTGACTGATCTCATAAGTCACTTGTGTGGAGACACTAAGGCGAATCTGTAGGTGCTCATTGGAGAATGAGTTCACTGAACTGATCCGACTGAATCGTTGGATGGTATTGTACCTCACTGTCAACCAGCTTGATTCTATTGTCGCAGTTGCGTGGATGGTCCTCGGACCTGAGACACCAAGGACACCTTGGCGGTGGACTTCTGTGCTTTGACCTTGGTTTACGAATCTCTAGCCATGGGATTCTAATATGCCAAGAATTGGGTACAGCGGAATACCGTCGAAGGGAATTGTGTGTCAATAAGGAATCATTCGCTCTCGGTACTTAGAGAGAGAATGCTCTAGGAAGGATGCGCGAAAGTCCCTGGCCAGGGCGGACGATAATATCGGGAAATGAGTTTTCCGATATTCATCAGCGGCATCCAAGTGAGTCGACCGGTTAGGGTTTGACAGCTCGCCATACCCTGAGTTGACTCGAGAGCATTGTACGAATGAAGGATTATATCCACGCGGTAACTGTCGGCGGAAAGGTTCAAAGAGTGGGTTACTTAACCCCAAATACCTTCCGGGTTCACGCGGTGTTGCTTGGCACCCAACGTGATCGGAGGCCCGGTCGAATTCGATGTGCGACATCAATTCGATTGATTAATTAATTAATAAAGGGTTATTAATTGATTAATAAAGCCAGTGAGGAGTCACTGGGCTTGTTGGGCCATTAACTAGACTGGTACTTGGGCCTAGAGGGTCATACGCAAATGATTTTCAAGGCGATGGATAAATAAGTGGGTTTTATATAAACCGGGGGTTTTTATGAAAAATTGTGCGGTTAGTATAAAACATAGCGAACGGGCTGAGCAGGCCAAGCTGCTGCTAACCCTAGCCGCCCCTCCTCAGTTTCTGTCTTTCTCTGGCGTCCAGGCAGATCTAGATATGCTCCGCCGCTTTTCTGAATCCCGTTCGACGGGAAATCGTCCGCGCACTGCGGCGATTATTGCGGCGACCGGCGGAGGCTTCGTGGGCTGCGAAGAACGAGGAACTCGAGGATATCCGTCGGGGGGAGGATCGCGTGGACTTCGCTAGAGGCCGGGCACTTGCGCGGCTTGTGGTGTCGCACCGACGGAACCGAACGGTTGCGGATTCGAATCCGAACACGGTGAGAACTTCGATAATCCAATTATCGTATTTTAGTTTTTCGAAACGGGAACGGATCGCTGTAAATATTTTATTTTCCACTGCGTGAGCGATCCAGAGAAACCGAGAAAACCCAACACTCCTCGCATCACACCAGCTCCAGCATGCACGTCCGCTAAGGCCCAGCCAGCAACCCCACGCGCACGCGGGCGAGCTCTCCACCAGCAGCCAGCCCCATGCGGCAAGCTCCTCTACGTGCAGCGGCAACGTCCGGTGAAGCCAGCACCAGCTCGCGCCGCCCACGCGCATGCTTGGCTCCTCCAGCACACGCCTGCATGCATGCAGGCACGTTTGTTGAAACCTGTTCACCGCACCTCCACGCGCCATCAAGCTCGTGCATGTCACCTGAAGCCAGCACCTCCGCCTGCCAGTAGCTGCACCCGCACATAGCCAGCAAAAGCACACGCGCCGCAGCACATGCATGCACAACCCACGGGCCTCCAAGCACACTTGCATTCGCATGCCTCCTAGTTCCACCGCACTGCTGCATTTGTATTATTAGTATAATATGTTACTTTGATTTGGCTTATTTTAGTTTAGTTATGTTAAGTTGTTAGTGTTTATTATTTCTTGTTGCATAAAACTCGATTACTTCAACATAGAAGTTATGTTATTTTTACAATATTTTGTTAATCTCTCTCTCTTCTCAATTTTAAAGGTGGTTGTATTTGTGCTTTTAAAAATTAGGTTAATTAAATTCATAAATTTAGTTTAATTTAATTAGGTAGTTAATTAATCAATTCAAATTCCCAATTTTTTTTAGATAATTAAAATCTAAGGTTTTCGAAATTAAAATCTTAATTCCCTATGGATTCGACTCGGACTCACCATTATTAATTTTCAAAATCTAATTTAAATGAGCCAAATAAATTTAGATTGAACATTCTTATGAGTGTTTAACGACGCACAATTTGGAACGATCACCAACCATGGAAGAAGACTATATAGGGTATGTCCGTAGGTGTGCTAAGTGTCAACTTCATGCCGACAAGATCCATTCCCCTACATCTTCACTCCATCCTGTTTCCTCCTTATGGCCTTTCTCCATGTGGGATTTCGACATCATTGGACCTCTCGGTGATTCCAATTCTGACATAAACATAAATCCTTCATTCTCACGGCAATGGAAAAATTTTACCAAGTGGGCAGAAGCCGAAGCTTACGCGTAAGTCAAAGTGTCTACAGTCTGCAAGTTTATCATGAAGAACATCATCACAAGATTCGGAATTTCAAGCATCATCATCACCGACAATGGACCACAGTTCATATCACAAGAGCTGAAGGACCTCTGCAACAGGTATAAAATTGCATTGCATCATTTGTCCCCATATTATCCGCACGCAATGACCAAGCAGAGGCAACTAATAAGACTTTGATAAAAATCATCAAGAAGACGTGCAAGTCTAATAAATTCACAAACTGGCCAGAGAAACTGATTGAGGCTCCAACCCAACTGGGAAGGACCTTATGTTACCTCGCATGCTTTCCCTGGTAACGTCTATCGTTTAGTTTATACGGAAGGTCAAAAGTTAACTCATCCCTGGAATGGTTTGTATCTTAAAAAGTACTACCCTTAGTTTAATGAGTCAATCAACATGGTGCAAGGACCAGTAGAGTCTGAAGATTTGGAAACTCAAATTCCCTTATTAATCATTGATAATCTAATTCAAACGCATTATTGCACACAAACATGTTTGTTTCGTAAGTAACAAGAGATGTGAAGCCTGAGGAATACCAAAAGTTTGACTAAAAGTGGAAAAGTACAACTCATTCTTTTCAAAAGAGAACTTCTTTTTACTCTCGGCCCACGATGTCGGAACGAGGCTTAGAATAGACTACTGACAATACCCGCCATCTTAGTAGGAGGCCGTCATAAGAGAAAAAAGGGAGGAGATCCGCCCCACAATAAAAAAGCAAAAGAAAAAGCAAGGGCAAAAAGCCAACAGAAACGAAAGGCAGCTCAACATTACAAACGTTATCTCAAAAGGCCACAAAATCAAATGAAAAGAGAGCGCAAGGTCGTTAAATACACCGTAAAAGTGAAAATGACCGAACTATTAGTCTTAGGTGGCCTACAAGCCAATATGACTTTGTAATCTCGTTCATATTTATTAATATAATGGCATAATATTCATTATGTGTAAATCATATTAATTATCGTCTCATAATGAAGTCCGTGAATATGTGCGATAGTGATCAGATTATGATGAGATCATATTAGTGAGACTGATCACTTAAACACACATATTCTTAATCGTTCCTACTCAGAGGATATCCAAGAAGGACATCGGATATGCGGTTAGACTAGTACAGATTACTCCTGCTCATAAGATGAGGGTGACTGATCTCATAGTCACTTGTGTGGAGACACTAAGGCGAATCTGTAGGTGCTCATTAGAGAATGAGTTCATTGAACTGATCCGACTGAATCGCTAGATGGTACTGTACCTCACTATCAACCAGCTTTATTCGATTGTCGCAGTTGCGTGGATGGTCTTCGGACCTGAGACACTAAGGACACCTTGTCAATAGACTTATGTGCTTTGACCTTGGTTTATGAATCTCTAACCACGGGATTCTAAACAGCCAAGGATCGAGTAGAGTGGAATATCATCGAAGGGAATTGAGTGTCAATAAGGAATCAATCCCTCTCGGTACGATGAGAGAGAATGATCTAGGAAGGATGCACGAAAGTCCCTGGCCAGGGCGAACGATAATATCGGGAAAGGAGTTTTCTGATATTCATCAGCGGCATCCAATCCAAGTCAGTCGACCGGTTAGGGTTTGACAGCACGTCATACCCTGAGTTGACTCGAGAGCATTGTACGAATGAAGGATTATTTCTACGCGGTAACTGTCAGTGGAAAGGTTCCAAGAGTGGGTTACTTAACCCCGATACCTTCCGGGTTCACGCGGTGTTGCTTGGCACCCAACGTGATTGGAGGCCCGGTTGAATTCGATGTGCGACATCAATTCGATTGATTAATTAATTAATAAAGAGTTATTAACGGATTAATAAAGCCAATAAGGAGTCACTGGACTTATTGGGCTATTAACCAGACTGGTAATTGGGCCTACAGGGTCATACGCAAATGATTCTCAAGGCGATGAATAAATAAGTGGGTTTTATGTTAACCGGAGGTTTTTATGAAAACCTGCACGGCTAGTATAAAATGTAGCGAACGGGCTGAGCAGGCCAAGCTGCTGCTAACCCTAACTGCCCCCTCCTCTGTTTCTCTCTCTCTCTGGCATCTAGACATATCTGGATCCCTGGATCTGCTCCGCCGCTTCTCCGACTCCCGTTCGACGAAAAATCGTGTGCACGTTGCGGCGAACGGCGGAGGTTTCGTGGCTGCGAAGAACGAGGAACGTGAGGATATCCACCGCGAGGAGGATAGCGTAGACTCCGCTAGAGGCCGGGCGCTTGAGCGGCTTGCGGTGTCGCACCGACGGAACCGAACGGTTGCGGATTCGAATCCGCGCACTGTAAGAACCGATTATCCGATAATTCGGTTTTTAGATTTTTCGAAATAGGAATGGATCTCCGTTTTTATTTTTATTTCGGCTGCGTGGGAGATCTGGAGAAACCCGAGAATCCAAGAGTGGTATCAGAGACAGGTTCCACTGTTTCTCGTCCCGTTTCGATTTTCGAAATTAATTTTTTATAATTTTATTGGGGTTTTTCCTGTTCTTCGTAGGACGAAGAACGATGGGTTTTTGTGGCTTCATTCTGGAAACCCCAAGTGTTGGGGAGGTTGGTTGGCACCCCGATTCTCCTTGGGATGTCTCTGGTCACAGCTGTGCCTGTGACCGGCGCCTGAGAGACCGCTGGTGGTCGTCGGACTGGAATGAAGGGGCCTCTTTTCTTCTTCATCTTGGTTGAGAACTAGAAAACCATGTTGAAAAGGAGGATATAAAGGGCTCGACCGGCACCTTAAACCGCACCGCCAGCAGACCGGGCCGGTCCACTGCCGGTCTGAGGGGGCTAGACCGCCTTGAACCCATCGCCTGGGCCGTCCAAGGCCAGGGCCCGAACCAGGTCCAGCTTGGGTCGAACCAGGGACCCTGGTTCGAGCCCTGGTCGAGCCAGGCTAACACCCCCCCAACCCCTTAAGCCACTTTATTCCTTATTAGCCCATTTAATAAAATTAAAATTGGATTTTAATTTAATTCAAAATCTGTTTTAATTTATTATTATTATTATTATTCAGTTTTATTTGATTGGGCTTTTATTAATGATTTTGAATTATTAAGTCAATTAAGGGATCATTAATTAGCAATTAGTTGTTAATTAATCAGCGTTAATATTAGTTTAAATGTTAAATTAATTATTAACCTTAGTATGACTAATTTAAGGAATTAAAATTAGTGGTTAATAGTTATAATCTAAATTGTTAGATTTTTAATTGTTTAATCATCTAATTGTTAATTCTTTAGAGTTAGTTATTAATTTAAGAGTTAAATTAATAATTAATTATATTAACTAATTTAAGTGTTAAATTAGTAGTCCTTCATTAATTATTTTTAGTTATTAATTTAATAGTTAAATTAATGATAACTTTAATTATCTAATCTAAGAGTTAGATTAATTAGTTAGTGTTAATTATTAGTTTAAGAGTTAAATTAATAATTAACATTAATTGACTAATCTAAGTATTAGGTTAGTGGTTAATAATTAATTATAGTTGATTATTAATTTAAGTGTTAAATTATTAATTAATTTTGTTGGACTAGTCTAAGAGTTAGATTAGTTTTTTATAGTCTAATTATTAGATTATTAATGTAGTTTAATCTAAGTGTTAGATTGTTTAATTATTAGAATTGTTCTAATTTGCATGGAATAATTTGAAATTTATTAATTTAGAGTGTCTGCACAAGTGATGTGTGTTTTGATGCTTTTAAATTTGATTTAATTGCATGCTTAAATTGATTAAAAGAGTTTTCGAAATTCAAATGCCAATTTTGATTAGATCTCAGTTTTTTCGAAAGCCAAAATTATATATTTTGAAAAGCTCTTTTGTCTTAGCCATGTGATGCGCTTATCATGTGTGGAATGTTTGAAACACACTGTGGTCATGGATATGCACTTATTTTAATTATTCATGTGATGAATGATTGTGTGTATCGTGGATGTATGTTGGTTATTTATTAATTATTAATAAATAGAGGTATGCGTACCTCTCTCTCTCTCAAACTCCGATGTACTTCTACCTCCCTCTCTCTTGTACTCGCCATAAGGCCTTCTTCTGTTTACATGTAAATTTAGATTTAAATGCAATATGATCGAGGCAACCGAGGAAGGAGCGAGGACGATCCACAGCTGCAACCAAGAAGACGATACGATGAAGATCATTTGCCTTGATGTTTGCAGGATGATCTAATATAATAGTTATGTTAGATTTTGTGTGCGTTTGACTGTTGGCTCCAATCAAACCCGCTGTGCTATCCATGACCACACTAGAAATGTATGAGATGCATTATTTATGTTTAATTGTGAATCAAAGCAGGTATAGTATTTAGTAAATATATATGATATATTTATACTATCACCTAGGAGAGACCAAGATAAAAGTTATCTAAATACCCTCGTCTAAACTCTAAGCTGCAACGTGAGTAGTTAAGAACTTACCGCGTGGTCCACCATCGTTATAGTCATAGGATTTGAATCACTTTAGGCAGGTTTGTTGTGCTACCACAAGGCCTGTTTAATTGTGAGGAGAGACTGTGGCTATGGCATTAGATGACTGTATGATCGGGGTAGAGGAACCATAGAGTTTTGTTGTGCTATCTATAAGGGTTGCATGCAAATCTATGCTCGTCGCGTAACGATGGTTAGCTTAGACCAGAATTAGTAGTCTGTTGTGCTATCCACAAGGCCATTAAATCTCTAGGGATCGAAGCTATGATCGGATATTGCAAGGAGTTGCAAGTCCCATGAGATGGGTGCTCTTTGATTGTATTACAGTTTGTTGTGTGATCGTTCCAAATTGTGCGTCGTTAAACACTCATAAGAACGTTCAATCTAAATTTATTTGGCTCATGTAAAATTAGATTTTGAAAATTGATAACGGTGAGTCCGAGTCGATCCACAGAGAGTTAAATTTTTAACTTTGAAAACTTTGGAATTTAATTAATCTAAAAATTGACGATTGTTTAGGATTTTTAATGCTTTAGAATTCAATTATTCTAAAAATAACAACAACCTGAATTAACTAGTTATACTAAATGATTAACTACTTAATTAAACCATACACAAGCTACTTAACTAAAATTAAAAAGAAATCTAATTAACTAAACTAATTCCAAGTAAACAAGCAAACACCCCTAATGTAATGAGGAAATAAACATTAGCTGAATAAAAATTGAATAGAATTTTCATTAACCACTAACCGTTTAACAATAACATCTCCCATCTAAACTAACAAATGTAATTAATGAAAAATTAAATAATCAAACGATATGCAGTAAATAGATGTTTGGAGGAGCTTCTGCTGTGGAGCGGCGCACTAGACCGCGAAGGGATGCGGCTGCTGGTGCTCGGGTACGTGCAGGTGCGGTGGAGCTTGCCGGCAACTGCAGGCGTGCATGCATTGGGGTTCGGCGCATGGAGTGCTGGAGGAGGCCGTTGGAGCGCTGCCGCATGGGTTGCTTGCAGAGAAGACGGCGCATGGAGCTGCTACTGTAGCTTGCCGGAGGGATGTGAACGCAGCTGCTGGCCAGGTGTGCTGGAGGTTGCTGGAGCATGGAGGAGGTTCGTGCATGCGTGGATGAGCTTGCTAGCTTGCCGGCATGCAGGCGTGCTTGCATGCACATGGAGAGCAGGAGGGGGCCGGCTACTGGTGCAGGCTTCACCGGACATGCGCGTGGGCGGCGCGAGCTTGACGTGGAGGGCTTCGCTTGGGAGCTGCTGGCTGGCAGCTAGTGGAAGGAGACGGAGAGGACAGGGAGAGAGCTGAGAGGGAAGGAGATGGCAAGGATAGTGCGGCAGGAACGAGAGAGAGAGCTGTGGAGGGAGAGAAAGAGAAGAGCGAGGGCGTGTGGGAGACCAAGAGAGAGAAGGAGGGCTGCGGGGTTGATAAGCTGCGGGAGGAGGAGAAAACGGAAAGAGAGAGAGAGAGAGAGCCCCCGTCGGCTAGGAGGAAGAGAGATATATGGAGAGGAAGAGAGAGATTGTGGGAAATAGAGAGCAGGGATACGGGAGAGAAAGAGAGGCTGCTGTGGGAAGGAAACTGGAGAAGGAGAAGGGTTGCGGTTGGGAAACTTGAGAGAAGGAAGGAAATAGAGGGTTTGGGAAACTTGAGAGAAGGAAGGAAATAGAGGGTTTTTTTTTAAAAAAAGAGAAGGGAAGGAAGGTGTCTTTTTAAAAAAAAAAAAAGAAAGTGGGCTTTAGGAAGGCGGCTGGCCCTTCTTGGGTTCTTCTTGGCCGTGGAATTAGGGCAACACTAGAGCCTCAAATGACGTTTTTACCCCTGCTTTAATCTTTTGGACAAAATGAAGTCGAATTTATCGAAATTCGAACACTAGACCTCCCTCAAATTTTCGGAAACTCCACCAACTGCACTGCATCATCGGCATTTCCTGTTCACATAAAATTAATATAAATTAGCACATTATCATAAAAATATCATTATATTTATTTATTTCGTATCGGTTTTGTCGAAAAATCGCAAATGCGCTATACTCCATTAATCACATGAAATGACGATGTTTTAAAGTCAGAATTTGACGAAATTGGTACCGTTGGACTTGGTACGCAATTATCTATCATTTTATGCTATTTTACAGATAAAAACATGAGTATGATACGTTTGATTGCGTTTAAATGATCAATTTAACACTTTATCATTGTACTATCACAAGGCTGTATTGCAAGTCATTGAAATTCTGATCCCTACTAGGAGACTGTCGACGTCTCCCGTTCTGTATAACTGAGGGTTATACAGTCCGTCGAAAATTAGTGGGAGTTAAAACTTAATTAAAAGACCATGTCTTGTTTTAAAAGTTAATAATTGAACATCTGCTTAATAGATTTTATTCATCTCCTGTAGGGAATAATGTCGTCGATAACCCACTCCGTGGCATACTTGATGCCCTTTTGACTTACCTGATCTACTCGGATTGGCTCAGACACTTGAAGAATGTCTTCAGATCTGAGCAGATTGCCTACGCCCTTGATGCTGATCCTCCTGCTGAATCGGCATTAGATGCCCCTGAAGCAAAGATGATAGCTAACGATAAAAGATTGAAGGACAAAGGCAAAAGAGTAGTAAAGGGTGACAGCTTCTACTGTAAGTAGAATGGTCACTGGAAAAAGAAGTGCAAAGAGTTCCTCAACGATAAAGATCATGGAAAAGTGAAGTTGTCTGAAACTTTAGATATTTATATGATAGATATCAACTTGTCAGTTAGAGATTCCACATCTTGGATATTAGATATCGGATGTGCTTCTCACATCTGCCATGATGTGCAGATGCTGACAAGTAAGCGCAAGCTGAGAAAAGATGAGGTGGAATTGAGGCTAGGAAACGGCGCAAAAGTTGTTGCGGTTGCTGTTGGGACAGCGAACCTCAGGCTTCCATCGGGAGACGTCTTATCATTAGAAGATTGTTATTATGTTCTTAGCATAATAAAGAACATAATATCAATATCTTGTTTGGACAAGATAGGATATAGAAGTTGTTCGATTTATTATGGTAATAAATCAATAGCTTCGGCATCTTTAGTCAATGGTCTATATATCTTAGATGCTTCTTATTACAATCTTCACATTGATAATGCTCTTAAGAAGAGCAAGAATTGTGTGAACCAAGCCTACATGTGGCATTGGAGACTTGGGCATATTGGTGAAAGCAGGCTGCAAAGGTTGCACAAGCATAGTTATTTAAATGCATTCGATTATGAATCGTTTGCGACATGTGAATCCTGCCTTATGGGAAAGATAGTAAAATCTCTATTTACAGGACATGGAGAACTTGCCAAGGATATTTTGGAACTAATACATTCGGATGTATGTGGTCCTATGTCCACCCAAGCCAAAGGTGGCTTTACATACTTCATCACGTTAACCGATGACTTCTCAAGATTCGGCTATGTGTACTTAATGAAGTACAAGTCGGAGGCATTTGAAAAGTTCAAGGAGTTCAAGAATGAGGTAGAGAAGCAGTTAGGAAAGAGTATTAAAGCTCTTCGATCAGATCGAAGAGGAGAATACTTGAGTACTAATTTCATACAATTCTTAAAGGATAATGGTATCCATATACACCACAGATGAATGGTGTATCAGAAAGGAAGAATCGTACCTTGTTGGACATGGTGCGATCCATGATGAGCTTTTCGGGATTACCAGTGTCCCTCTGGGGGTATGCTCTAGAGTCAGCAGCATACCTACTAAACAGTATAGCAAGTCTGTGGCCTCTACTCCATATGACATATGGAAAGGCAGGAAACCAGAATTTAAACATGTTAAAGTTTGGAGTTGTCCTACTCATGTAAAGAGATATGATCCAGACAAACTGGAATCACGAATTGATAAATGCAGGTTTGTGGGAAATCTAAAGGAAACCTTTGGATACTATTTTTACCATCCTGGTAAACAAAAGGTGTTTGTCGCTAGGAAAGCTGTCTTCTTGAAAGAGGAATACCTTCTCCAGGAGGACAGTGGGAGTAAAATAGTACTGGAAGAGGTTCCAGAACTCCAAACAGCTGCATTATCATCAGATGAGATATCAGTTCTTGAATCTGTTCAGGTACGCACAGGTGAGCCTCGTAGATCTAGTAGATTACCTAGACTACCCGAACGATATGTGGGACATATCGTTGAAGGTAAGTCTAAGGTAGAATATAATAAGGATGATGATCCTAAAACCTACCATGAGGCCATAGAAGGCCCAGAAGCCAGGAAGTGACGAGAAGCCATGAACTCAGAAATCCAGTCCATATACACCAACCAAGTTTGGAACTTGGAGGACTTGTCTGAAGGTATTGTACCCATCGGATGCAAATGGATTTTTAAGAGAAAGATCGGTGTTGATGGACGGATCGATACTTATAAGGCAAGGTTGGTGGCAAAGAGATATCGTCAAAGGCAAAGAATTGACTATGACGAGACTTTCTCACCAGTTGCTATGATAAAGTCGATCGGAGTTCTACTTGCCATAGCTGCACACTACGATTACGAGATCTGGTAGAGGGATGTGAAGACTGCCTTCCTCAACGGTAACCTTGAGGAAGAGGTGTATATGATACAACCAGAAGGCTTCACATCTAAGGAATCTCCAAATAAAGTGTGCAAACTTCAAAGGTCCATTTATGGACTGAAGCAGGCTTCCCGGAGCTGGAACATAAGATTTGATGAGGCTGTCAAGTCTTATGACTTCATAAAGAATGAAGATGAACCTTGTGTGTACAAGAAGACCAATGGGAGCACAGTCACCTTCTTAGTTCTTTACGTAGATGACATACTACTAATTGGGAATGATGTAGCTATGATGTCAGCGATAAAGATCTGGCCGTCGAAAAACTTCTCTATGAAAGATTTGAAAGAAGCATCCTACGTATTGGGAATACGGATCTATATAGATAGATCAAAGAGGATGCTTGGAATGACCCAATCCTTGTACATAGATACCATAGTCAAAAGGTTTGACATGGAAAATTTCAAGAGAGGTCTCATACCAATGAGACATGGAATTAGTCTCTCAAAGGAGCAGTCTCCTAAGACTCCTGATGAGAGGGCATTCATGGATAAAGTACCCTATGCCTCTGCCATAGGATCTATCATGTATGCCATGCTATGTATACGGCCTGATGTTGCATTTGCTTTAAGTGTTACGAGCAGATTTCAGGCTAATTTTGGCGAAGAGCACTAGAAGGCAGTGAAATGTATCCTTAAGTACTTGAGAAGAACTAAGGATATGTTTCTTGTCTATAGAGGAAGTGACTTGAAACTGCGAGACTTTACTGACTCGAGTTTCTAGTCAGATCCAGATGATAGTAAGTCTATATCTAGATTTGTGTTTACTTTGAACGGAGGCGCAGTATGCTGGAAGAGTTCCAAGCAAGCAACCATTGCATATTCGACGACTGAAGCTGAGTACATCGCTGCAGCTGAAGCCGCCAAGGAAGCAGTGTGGTTGAAGAAATTCATCACCAACCTCGGCGTAGTTCCCAGTATCTCTGAACCTATTCCGCTGTTGTGCGACAACAATGGAGCGATTGCACAAGCAAAAGAGCCGCGGTCTCATCAAAAATCGAAGCATATTCTGAGGCGCTTTCATCTTATCAGAGACATCATATCCAGAGGAGATGTTGTGGTGGAAAGAGTTCCATCTGTCCACAATGTAGCAGATCCACTGACAAAGCCGTTGGCTCAAATTGTGTTTGAACGTCACCTAGAGTCAATAGGCTTAATGTATAAAGGTGATTGGCTTTAGTCCAGGTAGGACATTGTTAGTCTTAGGTGGCCTACAAGCCAATATGACTTTGTAATCTCGTTCATATTTATTAATAATGGCACAATATTCATTATGTGTAAATCACATTAATTATCGATAATAAAGTCCGTGAATATGTGAGATAGTGATCAGACTATGATAAGATCATACTAGTGAGACTGATCACTTAAACACACATATTCTTAATCGTTCCTAGTCAGAGGATATCCGAGAAAGACATCGGATATCCGGTTAGACTAATACAGATTACTCCTGCTCATAAGATGAGGGTGACTAATCTCATAGTCACTTGTGTGGAGACACTAAGGCGAATCTGTAGGTGCCCATTAGAGAATGAGTTCATTGAACTGATCTGACTGAATCGTTGGATGGTACTGTACCTCACAGTCAACCAGCTTGATTCTATTGTTGTAGTTGCGTGGATGGTCCTTGGACCTGAGACACTAATGACACCTTGTCGGTGGACTTCTATGCTTTGACCTTCGTTTATGAATCTCTAACCACGGGATTCTAAACAGCCAAGGATCAGGTACAGCGGAATATCGTCGAAGGGAATTGAGTGTCAATAAGGAATCATTCGCTCTCTGTACGATGAGAGAGAATGCTCGAGGAAGGATGCGCGAAAGTTCCTAGCCAAGGCGGACGATAATATCGGGAAAGGAGTTTTCCGATATTCATCAGCGGCATCCAATCCAAGTGAGTCGACCGGTTAGGGTTTGACAGCACACTATACCCTGAGTTGACTCGAGAGTATTGTACGAATGAAGGATTATATCCACGCGGTAACTATCGGCAGAAAGGTTCCAAAAGTGGGTTACTTAACCCCGATACCTTCTGGGTTCACACGGTGTTGCTTGGCACCCAACGTGATCGGAGGCCCGGTCGAATTCGATTTGCGACATCAATTCGATTGATTAATTAATTAATAAAGAGTTATTAATTGATTAATAAAGCCAGTAAGGAGTCGCTGAGCTTATTGGGCTATTAACCAGACTGATAATTGGGCCTAGAGGGTCACACACAAATGATTCTCAAGGCAATGGATAAATAAGCGGGTTTTATGTTAACCGGGGGTTTTTATGAAAAACAGCGCAGTTAGTATAAAATGTAGCAAACGGGTTGAGCAGGCCAAGCTGCTGCTAACCCTAGACACCCCCTCCTCTGTTTCTCTCTCTCTTTGGCGTCCCAGACATATCCGGATCCCCGGATCTGCACCGCCACTTCTCCGACTCCCGTTCGACGAGGAATTGTCTGCGCGTTGCGGCGAACGACGGAGGTTTCGTGGCTGCGAAGAACGAGGAACGTGAGGATATCCACCGCTAGGAGAATCGCGTGGTCTCCACTAGTGGCCGGGCGCTTGCGCGGCTTGCGGTGTCGCACCGACGGAACCGAACGGTTGCGGATTCGAATCCGCACACGGTAAGAATCGATTATCCGATAATCCGGTTTTTAGATTTTTCGAAACGGGAATGGATCTCCGTTTTTATTTTTATTTCCGCTGCGCAGGAGATCCGCACAAACCCGAGAACCCAACACGAACCCCAATGGATAATAGGGGTAAAGGAATGACATCTTTCTGAGTCTCCGGAACCCTCTCGCGGGCTTTCTAGACCAATTCTTCCCTTCATTCCAAAGAGGTGTACTCCAAATTTGAGGAATGGCCGAGGTTAACTAAGGGTCGGACCATCGAATGGGATCATGATTACGAACATATTTCAAGCACAATAAATATGGATTAGGCTATTAAAGAATGATCTGGGAATTAAGTTAACAAATGAATATACTCTTTTGATCCAAGTACCATGCTGGCCCTTAGATTAGTCAAATATTGCAACAAAACCACAAAAAAATAAATATTTCAAAGCCACGAAAAAATTGAATATTTCAAAACTACAAAAAAATTGAATATTTCTAAACTACGTATTGCAAAATCACAAAGAAAATTGAATATGGCAAAACCCCCCAAAAAATTGGATATTTCTAAAAATGCAATTGCAAAACAAGAATATTTCAATTAGCATTTGCTTGTTACATCACGTGTGTTGCATCTTTTTTATTTTCAGTGAGCATTTGCATGATTGTATGTTGCATTTTACTGTTTATTCCTTTTAATTATCGTTATTTTCCTTCATTAAATAAAGGCTTCGCCCTTTGACCCTTCTACCAAGGATAGGATGAAGTGGTTGGTTACTTAACTGGGTAAGGGGCTAAACCTGAACAGATATTTAATTTGTTTATTCAAGCCGCATGCAGGTATGAAGAGAGAGACAATAGAGAAAAGAATAAAGGCAACTCAAGAAACTCCATTCATATATCAGAAGAGTTTGTGTACAAGATGTAAGTCCGTCCACAGGACTTCAAAATGAAAAGAAAATACTTGATGGCAGCCGTCACGGCTGGCTCTCCCCTACGCCCTCGTCCAGCTGGCTCTGTGCCTCGTCCTGGACATCTGGTCCTCGTGCTGGCGGCAGTGGTGGTCCCATGATGCTCGGCCCATCCTGGCTGGACTATGCTGGTGGTAAAGCACTCGTCTGTCCTCGCTCCAACGCCCGCTGCCGCGCACGCTGGTATCGAGCCTCAATACTCTGGCGTTCGTGCTTCGACACTGATAATCGGCCTTGGAGAGTCTCCAATCGGGACCAGTTGCAATCCCTCTCCTTAGTCAAGATCTCCAATAGAACCTGGAGTCATGCAAGCTCGCGAGGAAGATCACCGGTGGAGAGCCTCGCCAACTGCTCATCTAGCTCGGCGACACGAGAAGCGGTGGCCTGAGACTCCTCCAAGTCGGCTTTCGCTTTCTCGAGGGCATGAATGAGCTCCTGAACCTGCAGTAAAAGACATTGTCAGTCACCTATCAAGCAAGCAGACAAACTCATGCCAAGATGAAAGAAGCAAGACTTACCGGGACAGCAGCATCATCCTCAGCCTGGGTAGCTTGGCGGATGGCTAGGGCCAGTTGACCCCGCAAGTCAGCAAGGGCGGCCTTATAAGCAGCAGATGAAGAAGAAGGACCAGCAGCAGTGGAATATGAGGGAGTCTCTGTGTGGGTGTAAGCAGTACGCTGTAACAAAAAGGAGACCACCATCAGTGTGCGGGTGTCAAAATAGTTTAATAATAAAAAACATTCATAATGCATATGTCATTCATGCGTGTCATACTAGTTCATTCAGCTCCTTCTGCACTTGTTCCAATTGGGCCTCGGCATTCTAAAGGTGGCCCCGGAGTGTGATGATGGTGGCGTCCCATGCATCCTGCATATTCATACCATACATGTCATACATTCACGAATATAAGCAAGACAACTAATAAAATAAAAGACGCATTAATAGCATACATATCATGATACTCACATTAAGAGGGCGGAGCAGCTGGAAGTGGGCCGCGTAATGGGTCCGGTAGCGCTAGAGGTAAGCATCGCTGCTCACCGCCTGTGACTCCACCGATATCCCATATCGATGCTAGTCATCTCGTTGATCCGGGAATTTGGTGTTCCAGTCAGTGCGGGCCTACTTCCCCCACATGGTCCTCCCGATCCCCTCCGGGATCTCCTCCTCCACCCACTCTTGATGCAGTCCCAGCATCCGCATCACCAACCGCAGGCGTAGTAGGGCAATCTCGTTCAGGCAATGAACCCAAACTTGACTCCCAAATCGGCCTCGCCCATGCTCCACCCAGGGTTGTCCTGCATTATCCATACCAAGGTACGGACGTCAAATAACCTGCATTCATATAGGTTAATTGCATTTCATATGAAAACAATGATAATAATCAACAAGTCATGTTATAATAAACATTTAAAATATCTAACATCTAAATCATTAATCGAATATGCAATTAAATAAATGTTAATTTAACAAGTATCTAAAAACATTTTAACAAAACAATCAATTAATAATTAAGGAGTTTAGCAACACTTTAATAAAATAGATAACTAATCAAATATGAAACATAATAATAAATGACAAGAAAAGAATTAAAACTCACTAGAAGCTCGGGGTAATCGAGGAATTGACGGCGGAGGGCCGTCAGCTGATGATGCTGTGGTGCCGTGTCCACTACCGGATGCCAACGCTAGGCAAGTGGGATTGCCACCGGCTGTGTAGATGGCCTCGCTCGGCCTAGAGGGAAGTAATAATAAGACCAGATCTTCATATAAGAACATGTAGTTAGGATCACACGCATTGCATAGTAAGCATCTAATGAAATAAACAAAAATAAAATAAATTAAATACCTGAAGAAACGGCGCAAAGCCGTTGATGGTGGTCTCCCGGTCAGGCATAACCATGGAGAGGTCGGTGAAAAGGTAGGCCAGAAGGGCCGCACCCCAGGCATACTCGCCTAGACGGTCTAGATCGGTAAGGAGACTCAGGAAGCAGTAATGGATGTAGTCGCCCTTCGTCCTAAAGAGAAGCCTACCGAAGAAAAACACTAAAAATCTCCTAAGATCCCTATCTACACTAACTCTATCATTAGGATCCTGACAATACACTGTGCTAGTTGCCCTCACTAGTCTCGCTCTCAGCTCAGCCCGGGACTCATCGATTTGCTGCCTAGGCTCCTCTAGTCCTAGAGATCTCTCTACCGCAGTCCTGATGAGAGTCCAAGACACTCGACCCTCTATCCCTGTCACATCTAATCCTAGCAACTCCTGAGCTAGTCCGCGATAATCGGGATACGTGATCTCGCTCACTGCTTGACCTTCTACCCGAAGGCCGGTGATCCTGCATACGTCCTCGAGACTGGGGACCATGTGTCCCCAGGGCATTAGAAATGTCATTCTCTCAGCATGCCATCCCTCTCTCAGGACCTAGAGCAATACCAGGTCAATCCAGAACGGCTCTATCGCTAAGATCTCCCGAAACCCCATCTCCGCTAGTCATGCCTTCTAAAAGTTCGGGAGACCACGGTACGCTGCCACTACCAATACCCAAGAGATCTTGGTCCTCATCGTGTCCTGCAATTTTCAAATAATTGATTAGAATCATTATTAGAACACTAATAATCAACTTTAAAATTAATTTTGAGGTTTAATCATCATTTTTTAATCGCGTCAAGGAACAGGGACGCGTTTCAAAAGGCGTCCCTGTCCCCAGATGCCTTTCACCATAGGTTTCGAGAACCTGTGGCCGAGCTCCCTCTTTCCTTATTGATTGAGAATTTAACTAGAGGAGTTGTTTTCGAGGGTTACCAAACGTGGGCCTGCCTCCTCGACCGATGCCACCGCCTCCTCGCCCTCCTGAGCCGTGGGAGGGAATTCCTCGGCTTCTATGAATGCTGCCACCTCCACGAGAACCATCGCCTCGGGAGGAGCTTCTTCGGACGCCTACACCCTTGCCGCTATTGGAGCAAGCCGCGGGCGCTTCCTATGGCCGCTAGAGCTTCCACCAGAGTCCATGGCATGAGGAAGAGTGAGAGAGAGCTCGTGAGGAAGGGTGAGAGAGAGCTTGTGAGGAAGGGTAAGAGAGAGCTCGAGAGGAAGAGCTAGAGAATGAGAGAGAGCAGAGTCCGAGAGAGAGGGAGAGTGTGAGGATGAGATGGCCGGAGAAGAGGACGGCCGGCAACGACGAAGATGGCCGGAAAGGAGAAGTTCGCCGCCGTTCGCCGGAGAGCAAGGAGAAAGGAAGAGAGAGAAGGTGAAGGAGAGAATGAGGAAGAAAGGGGCTCGGGCTTGCGAGACCCTGTTGGAATTGGTTAAATCGCGTCTTGGGACAGCGACGCTATTCAGTGGCGCACAAACTGAGGCGGCAATAGAAAATTTATGAAATTTGTGAAACACGTCCCCGGAGTGCGACGCCTTTTGGGTTTTACCGCCTCTTTTAGTTAGGTCCATATCATGGAAACGCGGAGTAATCATAGATTCGCGTCTTTGAAGGAGGACGTTGTTCAGTGGATTAATCGCTGGAAATCTCTGGAAAATAGGAGAGAGAGAACAGAACGGCGTCTTACTGACCGAATGCGATTTGGGGTTCTATTGAGGATAGATATTTATATTTGGAAATTGATTAACATTGAAAAGTGTCTTTCTGAGTCTACGCGATTTGAATTAATTGAACCCGAAAGTTCATTTTTTAAGGAAAAATTGCACTTTCAGTCAAGGAAAAATTATCGAAAAATTGCAAATATTAAGGAAGGATTTCTACTACATAAAGGAAGGATTCTTCATTGAAAAGAAAATCAAAATACATCAAATTGGAAGATAAGAATGAAGGGCTTTCAAGGGCGGATTCACTTAAGCTCCTTTACATAAGATTTCCATAATTCTTTATTGGCTTCATGAGGAGTTTTTATGCAACGAGTGAAGCCGATATTCCACAGAGTTGCAATAAATTATGTCGCCTCGCAGTCATTGTCAGTTCCCAATGCCCGCTTCTTAATTGGAAAAAGAGTAGATACTTTTGTAAATTTGTAGCGAGACATACCAAGTTGAGGATGACAGCGATGTGGATTATAGAGAATGAACTCGGTCGCCCTGATCAGTAGGAGTTCTGTGACAACACCACGGCGCACTCGAACCGCTTTTTCCTTGAGAGTAAGTGGTGTGGATTCAAATCCAGTTATGGGCATAGTCTTGAAGTAAGCACGCCAATCAGCCCGAGTCTTAAGGTTGGGCACTCGATTGGTCATGTTGTCGTTAAATTTCACTATGTTGGAGATAGGGAAGATGGGACTGCACTGATATGTCTAGGATATCCTTGGAACTTCTTCTTCATTATGGTTGAACTTGAAGTGTAACTCCACCCACAGAGCTAAAAGAAGCATGCTGCCATAAGGAGGTTGACCTGTAGAAGCTGCAAAGAGCCCACTGTAGAGGTGTTGGGTTCGGTTGTAAGCCCCCGGAAAATCATAGAAGTGGAAGAACATAAAACAAAATGATTTTCTAAATTGATTCGGGCTCCGATTGATGCAACAAAAACGATCTTAAATAAATCACACGAGATTTATCACCTTGCACAGTACACGTTGTCCTGTAAAAATCGATGTCGTACTCCTCGAAGCTTTGAGCCGCACAAACGTCCAGCCTCTAAAGCTTAATCCACACCAACCCGTGCAGTGACAAGGCTCTTCTTCTCAAAAACCCGCACAATCTTTCTTGCCTCAAGAACGTGGGAAGAGTCCAACTCTACCTTTTCCACTTGACAGCCAACCTTTTGAATGGATTGATTTCTTAGGTTACGAGTTTGGAGAATAAGTGAGGTTATATATAGGAATGTTAAGGCGGCAGCTTGAACCACCTCAACCAAACCCATCTTTAACTGCCGCAGTTAAAGTAAACCTCAAGGTATATTATATATCAATATATTATTATCAGCTTATTTATCAAACAAGCCTAAAATACATATATTATATATATGCCCTTTATATTATTGCATATATACTTTTAAGCTATTTATAAATTCTTTTCCCAAAAGAATTTAATGCTTTAGTATATTTTTCCATACAATAATATTCCGTTCTGCAAGAGTTATTTGTGTGTGATCCACTAGGCCCATTATCACTCTGGTTTAAAGATCCATTGACTTTTAATCTAATTATAAGTAAATTAAACCGACTATTCCCAATAACTGTTTAATTTGTTCCGGACCTTTTTGATCACGTTGGGCAAGCAAATCCTCGTGATCCCAGAGGATGCCGGGTTCATCTATACCATGTCTGGCACTTGTAAGTCATCAGTTACCGTATCGCTATAATCTCTCACTCATTCTATGAGTCCGATCCGATCGTGTGGTATGGTTTCGTCAAACCACTAGTGATCCTGTCGTCTGACCATGACCTCCATAATAATTTCACGTTCGTTCCAAACGAACTGATACCACCCTGGCTAGGGATTTAGTGGAGCGTCTAAGTCATGACTCATTAACTGTCTGTGATATACCTGACAGTGAGCGATCCCTTCTTAACATTAACGGTCTTCGCATGTATCTCGATGTGGCTAATAATTCAGTATTTCATGACTTATGGTTAAAGTCACTTAACCAAACATTAAACCACACCAATCCTCATGTAAGATCATATTAATGTCTCAGGTCAAAGGATCAACGATACTACTGAGACAAATGGATCTTCAGTTGACATTAAGTATAATTAACCATCTGAAGATCCATCAGTAGATCAGTTCAGAGAACATCCCCCCAGGATGAACACCCATATATATGTGCTGGTCCCCTGCACCTATGACCGTGAGATTGGTCATCTACACATCATGCGTGCTGATTTACAAGTAATCAATGTCCCAGAGTGATTACTCTCCAATCATGAACAGTTTAAAGTATGCGTCCATGTATAGTCAAACTCACATTCGAGATCCCATCTCGAAATTGAACTTACAACCACATATCCTAGGGACAATGCAAAGCAATCCACAAATTACAAGTTTACGCTCTAAATACCAGTTAAATATATTGAACAAGACTTACTCGAAACCCTGTTTAACAAGTAGGATGTAGTCTCTAAAGCGTACCCCCATAGAGATAATGGTAATTCTGCCAAAGACATCATGGAACGGACCATGTCTAACAAAGTCATATTTCTCCTTTCAGATATACTATTATGCTGTGGCATATATGGTGGGGTCTACTGAGAAATTATTCCATTGTCCTTCAAGTAAAAAGTGAATTCGAGACTTAAGTATTCACCTCCTCGATTCGATCGAAAAGTTTTAATACTTTTACCTGTCTGCTTCTTTACTTCATTCTTATATTCTTTAAACTTCTCAAAAGCTTGTGATTTATATCTCATTAAATACACATAGCCATACCTAGAGAAGTCATCAATAAAAGAAATGAAATAGAGATATCCTCCTTTAGCTTCTATTGACATGGGTCCACATACTTCCGCGTGTATGAGTTCTAGGAGCTCAGTAGCCCTTTCACCATGTCCACTAAAAGGAGCTTTGGTCATCTTCCTCATGAGACACAACTCACAGGTATCAAATGATTTGAATTCGAATGAATTCAAGTATCCATTTGAACATAGGTGAGAAATCCTTTTCTCTCCAATATGACCAAGTCTGCAATGCCAAAGATATGCAGGATTCACTTCTTCTGTCTTATCACTGGAAACCTGCATTACATCATTACATGTTTCCAATACATACAACCTATTGAACAAATAACCATTAGCTATAATCAAACGATTATTGATAATAGAGCATGCAGTGCTAGTTATCGTCAAAGAGTAACCAACATTGTTTAAGCAGGAAATAGATATAATGTTTCTGATAATTTCTGGAACAAAATAACACTCTGTTAACTCCAAAATTATCCCAGAAGGTAAACTAAGATGAGCAGTCCCCACAGCTTTAGCAGTAACTATAGCTCCATTGCCCATCCTTAGTTGGATCTCTCTTTTGTCAAGTCCTCTTTTATTTGTCAGCATCTGCAAAGAATTGCAGATATAAGATGCGCATCCAGTATCCAATACTCATGATGTGGATCTCATAAGAGACAAACTTAAGTCAATGACAAAAATACCTTCTTTTAGAATAGCATTGCAATTCCTTTTCCAGTGACCTGTCTGTCCACACCGAAAGCATTTGATGTCTTTTTCATCTTTCTTTCCCTTGCCCTTGCCTGCCTTGGTGATCTGATTTTCTTTCCCTTCTTGTTATTGGGTGTCTGGGTTGCCTTCCTTTTCTTGTTGGTCCGACCAACAATCATTACAAAGGATGGTTTCTCCTTCTGCATGGTCCTTTCAGCACTCTTTAACATGTTTAGGAGTTTTGGTAGAGAAACATCAATCCTATTCATGTTAAAGTTCATGGTGAAGGGAGAAAAGGATTCAGGCAATGACTGGAGAATGAGATCAATGCTAAGTTCAAGATCCAACTTGAATCCTAGCCCACTAAGTCTCTCTATCCACTCCATCATTTTCAGTACATTAGCTTGTACTGAAGCATCCTCAAGCATCCTAATCCTGAAAAGTTTCTTTGAGAGCTCATACCTCTCTATCCTACCCTGCTCACCAAAGAGCTGGTCTAGTTGGAAAAGTATAGCTCTACAATCTGTCTTTTCAAATTGCTTCTGTAGCTCGGGGGTCACAGAGGCCAATATATAATACCGCGCAAAGGAAGAATCTTCCGACCATTTTGCATAATTTAATTGATCACCCTTCTCGGCATCAGCGGGAGGCTCAGGTTGAATCGTATCTAACACGTACACAATCTTTCCGGCTGTTAAGACTATTCGCAGATTACGTAGCCAGTCTTGAAAATTAGGTCCAGTCAATTTGTTTGCATCCAATATGCTACGGAGGGGATTCGACAATGACATGATGATCTGAATGGAAAAATAAAAGACAATATTTTAGCATGCGTTCAAGGTTCCAACTTTAGATATGGTTTTCTATCTTAGTTAGCTCCACTATTTTGCGTTGAACTATATGACCCTCAATCACATAGAACGGGAGATCACGGCGATCATCCTAGTGGGTTGGAATCCCAACAGAACTAGGATGCAACGTTGTGGAAAGCATAACAAATCACATCCCATTCCTTAGACAGTCAACAACACTTGCATTCAATACAATATCCGACTTTCGGCCCCTGAGTAGTCATCCCCTTGCGGAAAGCACAACAAAGGATACTCCCAGTTAGATCGCACCACCATTACTACACAGTAATGAGTTCGTGACCCGACCCTTGTGGAAAGCACAACAAGGCCAAGTTCAGTCCCTTATCCCATTGAAGCAAGGCTCTAGGACTGAGATCCTGCCACCAAATTATGAACCTTGTGAAAAGCACAACAAATCGATGAGATAATGGCATTCAGTCACCCTATAACGGTGGAGGGCCACGACAGCTTCTTAAGCCACGTTTATAGATCTAATATTTAATAAAGAGAGAATTTTACTTTTATCTTGGTCTCACTTTAAGTGGTAGAATAAATATATTCGTGCTATATATTTACTGTACCTAGTAATTGCTCAAAATAAATAAGCATGGGTGATTATGGACTCTAAGTAAAGTTACGCTGATATCCAGCTTACTTCCCAAGCAGCAAGATCATCCTCGCAGTTCGTCCTCCGTGCCTTTAAGCTCCATTCGCAGCATTAATTACAATAATTACACGGCTCGCAGGTTAGAAAAGGAATTACATGTCAAATAATTTACAACAGCCCTTAAGGCGAGTACATTTATCAGAGGAAGATAGAATTACATTGGAAATTAAATGGAGGAAGAAGGAAGGCTCACAGCCTAAAACGAACTGAACTAAGTCCATGATCACCCACCATTCCAAACACAATCATATCAATCACAGAAGAATTATTTTGAAAATAATCCTTATATATAGATTGAAATTATGGGTTGTGCATACGAGAAATTTTAGTCATGTTTAATTTTCAAAAACTTATCGTTACATTCAAAATTAATCTAACAGAGACCAAAATAATTAAGACATCACAGTAACATCTATTCACAGAACCATTCCATATATATAACAGAATACACACATGAATTTAAAAATTAAATTCAATCAATCAAGATAATTAAGACAATCATAAAATTTAAATTCAAGTTAATCATCTAATGATCAAATACAATTTAATTAAATAATCGTCTTCAATTATGTTTCATTAAAATTCACAATTTATTCTTTTAAAAATTATCCAATAATTTTACAAACTAAAAATTTGATTTTTAATGATAATCCTCTCAAAATTCGAATTTAACAATTATCTAATAATTAAAAATTCGAAAGTTTGAATTAATACGTAAACTTCAATTAAACTCAAAATTTACATGATAATTATCAGATTAATCAACAATAAATTTAATTAATCCTTTCCGATAATTATTTTAATTTTTAAGATAAAATTTTAATTTTCTGGGCTAGTGCAGTGCGCAGTGCGGGTTGGAGCAGTGCGCCTAACAGTGGGAGAAATCGGGAAACAATTAATTTTAAATAATTTTTTAAATTAACCCGACGGCATGGCCAAGTGCCTTCCACCAAGTGGAAGGCCATATGGCTGGCCGTCCACCACATGTGCCTTCCACCAAGTGGAAGGTGGTGGACGGCCAACCATGTGGCCTTCCACTTGGCCGTCCACTCCAAGTGGACAACCATGCATGGCCGTTTAAATTTTTTTTTTTCAAAAAATTTGCAAACTCGACGGCCACTCCAAGTGCCGTTTATGTTCAAGACGGCCACTCCAAGTGCCGTTTACATGGCCGCGGACAGCGGCCCAGCTTACCGTCCACAACCTGTCGACGGTCCAACCAGCCATTCAAACTCCCACTGTCTCCGAAAAATAAATTTTTCATGGCCCAAAAATTAAAATAAAATTGAAAAACTCGAACATAATGTTACAACATAGATCGTTGCTCAACAAAATGATTTCTCAAACCGATTTGGATTCCGATTGATTCAACAAAAGCGATCTTAAATAAATCACACGAGATTTATCACCTCGCACAGTACATGTTGTCCTGTGAAAATCGATGTCGTACTCCTCGAAACTTTGAACCGCACAAACGTCCGACCTCTAGAGCTTAATGCACACTAACCCGTGCAGCGACGGAGCTCTTCTCCAAAACCTGCACAAATCCTCTTGCCTAAAGAACCTGGCAAGAGTCGAACTCTACCTTTTCCACTTGACGGCTAACCTTTTGAATGGATTTATTTCTTAGGTTACATGTTTGGAGAATAAGTGGGTTATATATAGGAATGTTAAGGCGGCAGCTTCAGCTGCCTCGTTTAACCAAACCCACCTTTAACTGTCGCAGTTAAAGTAAACTCCAGGATATATTATATATCAATATATTATTATTAGGTTATTTATCAAACAAGCCTAATAATACATATATTATATATATGCCCTTTATATTATTGCATATATACTTTTAAGCTATTTATAAATACTTTTCCCAAAAGAATTTAATGTTTTAGTATATTTTTCCATACAATAATATTCCGTTCTGCAAGAGTTATTTGTGTGTGATCTGCTAGGCCCATTATCACTCTGGTTTAAAGATCCATTGACTTCTAATATAATTAGAAGTAAATTAAACTGACTATTCCCAATAACCGTTTAATTTGTTCCAGACCTTTTTTATCACGTTGGGTCAAGCAAATCCACGTGATCCCAGAAGATGCCGGGTTCATCTATACCCTGTCTGGCACCTTTAAGTCATCAGTTACCGTATCGCTATAATCTCTCGCTCATTCTATGAGTATGATCCGATCGTGTGAAATGGTTTCGTCAAACCACTAGTGATCGTGTCGTCTGACCATGACCTCCATAATAATTTCACGTTCGTTCCAAACAAACTGATACCACCTTGGCCAGGGATTTAGTGGAGCGCCTATGTCATGACTCATTAACTGTCTGTGATATACCTGACAGTGAGTGATCCCTTCTTGACCATTAACTGTCCGCATGTATCTCGATGTAGCTAATAATTCAGTGTTTTATGACTTATGGTTAAAGTCACTTAATCAAACATTAAACCACACCAAGCCTCATGCAAGACCATATTAATGTCTCAGGTCAAAGGATCAACGATACTACTGAGATAGATGGATCTTCAGTTAACATTAAGTATAATTAACCATCTGAAGATCCATCAGTAGATCAGTTTACTGAACATCCTCCCAGGATGAATACCCATACATATGTGCTGGTGCCCCGCACCTATGACCGTGAGATTGGTCATCTACACATCATGCGTGCTGATTTACAAATAATCAATGTCCCAGAGTAATTACTCTCCAATCAGGAATAGTTTAAGGTATGCGTCCATGTATAGTCAAACTCACATTCGAGATCCCATCTCAAAATTGACCTTACAACCACATATCCTAGGGACAACGCAAAACAATCCACATATTACAAGTTTACGCTCTAAGTACCATTTAAATATATTGAATAAGATTGTACAACACATTGGGCCTACACGACCCATAATTGGTCTATAGGACACCCCATAAAACTAACAAGAGGTATGCTAGAACCGCTATGCTAATCTACTTTCCCTAAAAAATCCCATTGATTGCGCTAATTTGATCATCTTCTAGAATATTATCTCGGGCAGGGAATAGTAGAGCTCCAGTTAAGCATCTGGTGAACGCCTTCGTCACGTTCTCTGTATCTTCATCCTTGAGATCTTCTTTCTTCTTCAGAGTCCACTCGACTAATTTAGTGAGATTGATCCCCTTCTGAGTAAGACAACCTTGAATTTCCTTTGGGTTCTTCACAATCTTTTTTAACAATCGTTGACCCGTGATTCTTTCCCTCATGAACATCATCTCACTCAAATCAAGTTCATCATTGTTGACTTTAAGTTTAGGAAGACCAAATAAGAGTTCGGCTTCTTCTAAGAGGATAGTGGCTTCGAACGTGGCAAAAAGGAAGGTATGAGTTTGTGGCTGCCATAGCTCGATCAAAGCACCCATTGTAGCCCAATCCATGTTTGTGCTTTTGTAATGTTTGGCATGAATGATCAATCCTTGGATATGCCACTTAGATATATAAGATTACATTGAGAGATTGACCTTGTTAACTAGCTTTTGCACCTATGAAAGTGAAGAAAATCTTCTTGGACCAGGAAAGAAGGGATATCCCTAGATGAAAGAAGAAATTAGAATAGTTCTATCATGACCATGAAGAATTGGAATGTGGAGAATATGTAGAGAGTTGCATAGAAAGAATTCATTAAAAAAGAGATTAACTTACTTGTAAGTTAGGATCTCGCCCACTAAGATGATCTTTCACTTCAGAAAAATTTTCAATCGCCTTTCTCATCCTTTTGTTTGAAATAGAATCCATCCTCCATGAATTGATTTCTCCTTGTTCTTCCCCTCTTTCTCTTGAGCTCTGGAGAGAATCCTTTACCTTTCCCTCTTGATTGATTGTAGTAATGCTTTGATATGAAGTGATGAAGGTTTTATAGAGTGATTTGCGAGATTGGGAAACCCTTTTCGAATTGGAAGAGGGATGTGCATTAAGGCAAGTAGAGTTCAGATTGGAGTAAGAACAGGGAACTGTTTCTGTAAGTTAAATGGCGTCTGGACGGGGCGACGTCATTAAATGATATCTGTGAACAGCGAGCCCTTCGATGAGTTTTCTGAATTTCTATTATTTCTCCGAAAATCCATAATTGCTGATATTTAATGTTGATTATCTATTTGCTTAAAGTTAATGATGAAATTTGGGTGTCGAAAATATCAAGGAAATTCAAAGAAATGGAAGCTGAGAATTTCACTAAGGTCCTACTGTGGGAGTTCATGAGTCCCAACCGTGGCTAAAAAGACGGTTATCGCTATTCTTGTATTCCTTTATATAATTGATTTGCATAATCATTACTATATGATAAATATATATTAGATATATCAAAGACCTTGTGGTTTTGATGAAATTGTAATTTGAGTTCCCCTCCAATAAAAACAGTGATAATTCCATAGGATTCTTAATCTCACGGATAGGTCGTTAGATTGTTAATTGATGGGGACGATGGTTCCGCTTTTGTAAAACAGTGCGTGGATAAACGAGCTTCAACTTAGCACTGAATTACAGAATTGGTATCTTGACTTATCAATGACAATTTCACAATATTATCTTTGATTAATTTATATTTTATTTCAGTTTAATTTTCTTTTAACCCAGTATGCGTCATGTAGGACTTTAAAGTAATTGTGATAAGAATTAATTATTAATTAAATTTCAGACCATTTTTCTAAAAAATTCTAACATGATATGAAATATTCCATTCTGAATTGATCTCAATTATCTTTGGAATTTTATTAAAAATATCTTTGGAATTCTATCCTTGATTGGACTCTTTACCCCAAATATTTCTTATTTCTTTTAAGATCCATTATGGTTGTAGCACGTCCACATTAGCTGGTAACCACTCTCCATGATGAAACCTGCAAGATTTGTGACCTAGGGTACTTCCCAATCGAGGAAGTTGATCGAACTTATTTTATTTCTTTGTCTCTTTCATCCAGACATAATTGATTCCATTGATCTCTTTAAGTTATTTCACTGATAATTTTGAAAAAAAATCCTATTATATGATGTTGAGAGCGTGTCTTATCACACCTTGGCATCACTTTTTCAATACATTCTATTCCATTTCACTCCCTTGCAAAGCCAATGCCAAGGTGGGGCAGCTGTAGACACGCTAATTTTGACCTTATATTGAGTAAATCTCATGTCACAATTATAACGTCCTAAAATGGTCTAATGTTTAATTATTAATTAATTTTTATTGATTTTTCTCGGAATTTGTTAATCAGCATTGCCAATGCACAGCGCCATTTAGATTCCTAACCGAAATCAATTCGGAATTAAATTTCCAAATTTAGATTTAACTGAATAGTGTCGCCCTTGGAAGACGCCATTTAAGTCCTAATCCGTATGGGTTTCTGATTTTTAATCGGAATTAATTTTCTAGATTATCTAAAGCACGTTGCCCTTAGGAGACGCGATTTAGGTTTCCTAATATATTTCGGTTTCCTTTTCGAATTTTGTTTCTATGTTGGCCGTTCTAATTAGCCCAATGGCATCCCGTTTGGATGACGCGATTTGGGAGTTTCTTGATAAACATGATTTGGCCAAGATAATCTGATTTTCGAAGTTGGAAAGGTTGCTACCTCCTCCATACTCGTCCAAGGTAAATCCGACTGTGGGAGAAAGTCCTTTTGAAGCCCTAAACACCCCTAAACCTATTCTTATAAATACAACACCCCTTGGACCTTTGAAAAAGGTTGGCCATTGGTGATTTTGAAGTTTGAAGCAAGGTGTTTGAAGGCTCTAGAGGAGAAAAACGTGGACAACAAGAGAAGCTTCATCCAAAACTTCTTTTTCTTCATTCTTTGAAGCTTTTGAAGACAAAGGCTATGGAGAAACCAACCAACCATCTTCTTTCCCTAATACATTTTCTAGATTTTCATTAATTTCATATAGTTTATTCATTGTTTTATATAGTTCATCATCACCACTCCATGTTCACACATACACACTCATATTTTCGTACCCACATGCATGTTAGGGGTTTAAAAAACAACAATCAAGTGAGTAGGTTAGTTTAGTTGCATGTTTAAATTTCCTATTAGAATAGATACTACTCCACTCTAGTTCTAATTAGATCTTTCTTTACTTGATCTTACAAGGTACAAAGAAGAAGAAAGAAGAAAGAAGAAAGATCAACGGAATAACCATCAAGAAAATAAAAGCAAGAACAAGAACGAAAAGGGCTCTCTTCTTTTGGCTGGCCGAAGGAAGGGAATCAAGGACTCAATATCTCCCAAATTTGAAAAGTAAGCGCTCAATCTTTCTTTGAAACTTTTACAATTTCTTACAATCACGTTTTCTTGAGTTTTTTAATAGTTTTACTATTCATATAAGCAACACAAATTCATGAATATCACATACCTAATTTGAACACCCACAGGCGCTGGGAGCGTCGTCGGCGAAGCCGGGCGACGCTGCAGGGTTAGGGTTTCTGTCAGTGCTGGTTGGGGGTTGGGGGCGGGCCGGATTGGGGAGGGTTGGTCCAAGCGGAGCGGTCCGGCCGGATTGGGGAGGGGTTGGTCCAAGCGGAGCAGTCCGGTCGGGTCGGTGCCCTGGCTGGACCGAACTCGAGCCAGGCGCCCAACTATTGGGCGCTTGGTCCGAGCTCGGGCCTAGCAAGGCCCGAGCCCGGGCTCAACCCATGTGGCTAAGCCAAATAACCCATTAAAAGCCTAGTTTCTCATGAAAACCCCATAGCCCATTTAATAATTAAATTGGATTTTAATTTTAATTTAAAATTATTTTGAATATTTAAATTTATTATTCGATTTTAATTAAGTGGGCATTAATGATTTTGAATCATTTAAATTAATAATTAGTTGTTAATTAATTAAGTGTTAATTATTAGTTTAAATGTTAAATTAATAATTAATCTTTCTTTTACTAATCTAAGAGTTAGATTAGTGATTAATATTTATAGTTTAAATGTTAGATTATTAATTATTAATTCATCTAATAGTTAATTAATTAGAGTTAGAAAATTTATTTAAGTGTTAGATTAATAATTAATTTTAAATGACTAATTTAAGTATTAAATTAGTAATCACTAATTAATTAGTGTTAATTATTACTTTAAGAATTAAATTAATGATTATATTAATTATCTAATCTAAGAGTTAGATTAACACTTTTAAGTTAATTAGAGTTAATTGTTAATTTAAGTGTTAAGTTAATGATTAATTTTAAATTAACTATTCTAAGAGTTAGAAATAGAAATTATTAATTAATTTGTGTTAATTATTGGTTTAAGAGTTAAATTAATAATTAGCATTAATTGTCTAATCTAAGTGTTAGGTTAGTAATTAATAATTGATTAGATTTGATTATTAATTTATGTGTTAAATTATTAATTAACTTTAATGGACTAATCTAAAGGGTTAGATTAGTTATTAATGATTAATAGTTTAATTGTTAGATTATTAATGTGGTTTAATCTAAATGTTAGATTATTTTAATTTTGGAAACGTTCTAATTGGTATGGAATAATCTAGAATATATTAACTTGGAGTGTGTGCACATGTGATGTGTGTTTAAATGCTTTTAAATTTGATTTAACTGCATGTTAAGTTAATAAAAAGAGTTTTCGAAATTTAAAAGCTAATTTTGATTGGATACTAGCTTTTTGAAAGTCAAAATTATTTATTTTGAAAAACTCTTCTGTTTAAGCTATGTGATGTGCTTATCATGTGTGGAATGGTTTAAAACACACAGTGGCTATAGATATGCACTTTTAAATTATTCATGTGATGAATGGATTGTGTGGATCATAGATGTTTGAATTATGGATATTTATTAATTATTAATAAATAGAGGTCTGCGTACCTCTCCCTCTCTCATACTCCGATGTACTTCTACCTCCCTCTCTCTTATACTCGCCATAAGGCTTTCTTCAACTTACATGTAATTTTAGCATTAATGTAATTTGATTGAGGCAACCGAGGAAGGAGCGAGGACAATCCACAAATGCAATCAGGAAGGCGATGTGATGGAGATCATTTGCCTATGTGTTTACAAGGTAGTCTAATGTAAATGTTATGTAAGATTATGTGTGCGTTTGACTGTTGGCTCCAGTCAAACTCACTGTGCTATCCATGACCACACTAGACATGTATGAGGTGCATTGTTTTTAATTTTGACTATGAATCAAAGTAGGTATAGTATTTATTAAATATATACAATATATTTATATACTATCACCTAGGAGAGACTAAGATAAAAATATCTAAATATCCTCGTATAAATTTTAAGCCGTAACGTGAGTAGTTAAGAACTTACCGCGTTGTCCACTATCGTTATAGTCATAGGATTTGAATTACTTTAGGCAGGTTTGTTGTGCTACCACAAGGCCTGTTTAATTGTGAGGAGAGACTGTGGCTATGGCATTAGATCCCTATTTGATCGGGGTAGAGGAACCATATTGCTTTGTTGTGCTATCCACAAAGGCTGCATGCAAATCTATACTCGTCTCGTAACGATGGTTAGCTTAGACTAGAATTAATGGTTTGTTGTGCTATCCACAAGGCCATTAAATCTCTGGAGACCGAAGATATGATCGAATATTGCAAAGAGTTGCAAGTCCCATGAGATGGGCGCTCTTTGATTGTTTTACAGCTTTCTTGTGCTATCCACAAGGTTGTATTGTAAGTCACTAAGATTATGATCCCCGCTAGGAGACTGTCGGCATCTCCCATTCTATATTACTGAGGGTTATATAGTCCGTCGAAAATTAGTGGGAGTTAAAACTTGAACAAAAGACCATGTCTTTTGACTAGTCTGAACTACTCAGATTGGCTCAGAAACCTGAAGAATGTCTTTAGATCTGAGTACATTGCCTACGTCCTTGGGACTGATCCTCCCGCTGAACCGACATTAGATGCCCCTGAGGCAGAGATGATCGCGTACGATAAAAGATCGAAGGACATTAGATCCTCCCTACTGTAAGCAACAGGGTCACTAGAAGAGGAACTGCAAGGAGTTTCTTAATGATAAAGCTCAAGGAAAGGTGAAGCTATCAGAAGCTCCAGATATCTATATGATAGATTTCAACTTGTCAGTAAGAGATTCCACATCTTAGGTATTATATACAGGATGTACTTCTCATATCCGCCATAATATGCAGATGCTGACGAATAAGCGCAAGCTGAGAAAAGGCAAGGCGGAACTGACGCTAGGAAACGGCGCAAAAGTTGTGGCAATTGCTGTAGGGACAGTAAACCTCAGGCTTCCATCGGGAGACGCCGTATCATTGGATTGTTATTATGTTCCTAGCATAATAAAGAACATCATATTAGTATCTTGTTTGAACAAGATAGGATATAGGTTATCTATTGAGAATAGAAGTTGGTCGATTTATTATGGTAATAAATCAATAGCTTCAGCATTTTTAGTCAATGGTCTATATCTTTTAGTTGTTTCTTATTACAATCTTCACATTGATAATGCTCTTAAGAAGAGTAAGAATTGTGTGAACCAAGCCTACATGTGGCATTGTAGACTTAGACACATTGGTGAAAGTAGGCTGCAAAGGATGCACAAGCATGGTTATTTAACTGCATTCGATTATGATTCGTTTACGACATGTGAATCCTGGCTTATGAGAAAAATGACAAAATCTCTATTTACTGGACATGGAGAACATCCCAAGGACATTTTGGAACTAATATATTCGAATGTATGTGTTCCCATGTCCACCCAAACTAAAGGTGGCTTTTCATACTTCATTACGTTCACCGACGACTTCTCAAGATTTGGCTATGTGTAGTTAATGAAGTACAAGTCAGAAGCGTTTGAGAAGTTCAAGGAGTTCATGAATGAGGTAGAGAAGTAGACAGGAACGAGTATTAAAACTCTTCGATCATATCGGAGAGGAGAATACTTGAGTACTAATTTTACACAATTCTTAAAGGATAATAGTATCCTTTCTCATTTGACCCCTCCATATACACCATAGATGAATAGTGTATCTGAAAGGAGGAATCGCACTTTTCTAGACATTATGCGATCCGTGATGAGCTTTTCGGATTTACCAGAGTCTATTTAGGGGTATGCTCTAAAGTCAGCAGCGTACCTACTGAACAGAGTATCTAGCAAGTCTGTGGCCTCTACTCGATATGAAATATGAAAAGGCAGGAAACCAGAATTTAACTATGTTAAAGTCTGGAGTTATCCTGCTCATGTAATGAGGCACGATCTAGACAAGCTGGAATCACGAACTGATAAATGCAGGTTTGTGGGATATCCAAAGGAAACCTTTGGATACTATTTCTACCATCCTGTGAACAAAAGGTGTTTGTCACCAGGAAAGTTGTCTTCCTAGAAGAGGAATATCTTTTCTAGGAGGACAGTGGGAGTAAAATAGTACTGGAAGAGGTTTCAGATCCTCACACAGCTACAAAATCATCGGATGAGATATTAATTCTTGAATCTGTTCAGGTATACGCAGATGAGCCTCGTAGATCTGGTAGAGTACCTAGACTACCCGAACGATATGTGGGACATATCGCTGAAGGAGAGTCTAAGGTAGAATATAAAGAGGATGATGATACTAAATCCTACAAGGAGGCCATAGAAGGCCCAGAATCCGAGAAATGGCGATAAGCCATGAACTCATAAATCTAGTCTATGTACACCAACCAAGTTTGGAACTTGGAAGACTTGTCCGAGGGTATTGTACCTATTGGATGCAAGTAGATCTTTAAGAGAAAGATCAGTGCAAATGGAAAGATCGACACTTATAAGGCAAGGTTGGTGACAAAGGGATATCGTCAAAGGCAAGTAATTGACTATGACGAGACTTTCTTACCAATTGCCATGATAAAGTCGATCAGAGTTCTACTCGCCATAGATGTACATTTCGATTACAAAATCTGGCAGATGGATGTGAAGGCTGCCATCCTCAACAGTGACCTTGAGTAAGAGGTGTATATGATACAACCAGAAGATTTCACATCCATGGAATCTCCAGATAAAGTGTGCAAGTTTCAAAGGTCCATTTATGGGCTAAAGCAAGCCTCCTGGAGCTGGAACATAAGATTTGACGAGACTGTCAAGTCTTATGACTTCATTAAGAATGAAGATGAGCCTTGTGTATACAAAAAGACCAGTGGAAGTGCAGTCTCCTTCTTAGTTCTTTACATAGATGACATACTACTCATTGTGAATGATGTAGGTATGATGTCATCGGTAAAGATTTTGTGTCGAAAAACTTCTCCATGAAAGATTTGGGAAAAGCATCCTACGTATTGGGAATACGGATCTATAGAGATAGATCAAAGAGGATTCTTGGAATGGCCCAATCCTTGTACATAGATACCATTGTCAAAAGCTTTGGCATAGAAAATTCCAAGAGAGGTCTCATACCGATGAGACATGGAATTTATTTATGAAAGGAGCAGTCTCCTACGACTCCTAATGAGAAGGCATTCATGGATAGAGTACCCTATGCCTTTGCCATAGGATTTATCATGTATGCCATGCTATGTATACGGCCTGATGTAGCATATGCTCTAAGTGTTACGCGCAGATTTCAAGCTGATCCAAGCGAAGAGCATTGGAAGGTAGTGAAATGTATCCTTAAATTCTTGAGAAGAACTAAGGATATGTTTCTTATCTATGGAAGTTGTGATTTAAAACTACGAGGCTTTACTGACTCGAGTTTTCAGTCAAATTCAAATGATAGCAAGTCTACATCTGGATTTGTATTTACTTTAAACGAAGGCGCAGTGTGCTAAAAGAGTTCCAAGTAAGAAATCACTGCAGATTCGACGACTAAAGCTGAGTAAATTACTGCAACTGAAACTGCCAAGGAAGTTGTGTGGTTGAAGAAGTTCATCACCAACCTTGTCATAGTCCCCTGTGTAGACACGCTAATTTTGACGTCATTTTGAGTAAATTTCATATCACACAATAATGCCTCGAAATGGTCTGATATTTAATCATTAATTAATTTTTATTAATCTTTTTAAGTATCGGGTTTAACAGATGTGTTTTAAGTTAATCAATTGAATTGGTTTTAATTCAATTTTGAGTTAAAATATGAAGAATTCTAAAAGACGTCGACCCAAGTGGACGCCATTTAGAGTTTATTCCTGTTTTAACGTTTAAATTTGAATTTTAATTAATTAATTAATTAACTAAAAGGCGTCTGGGCGTGTCGACGCGTTTTAAGTTTCCTAAGTGATTTAAACTTATCTTCCGGATGTTTATGCTTATCTTAATTAGGCTAAAAGACGTCTACACAGGTGGACGCTTTTTACCTAATAAAGATAAAGATAAGTTTTCCCGGATATTTATCCTTATGTTAATTAATCTGAAAGGCGTCATCCAAGGTGGACGCGTTTTAGATAATTACAGATAAAGATGAATTAATCAGTAATTATCTGTCGGTTAAGATGGATAAATTCGGAGTTTTCTAATGTTAATCGCGAACGCAAGAAATGCCTATAAATACCCTGCATGTTGAAGAATAAAAAAAAAAAAAGAAGAGAATTGAATTGAGTTGAGCCATAGCGTTATAGCGAGTTGAAGATCGAAGCAACGTCGTAACGCCGGAGCGCTGCCATTTCCAGAAGTCGGCGTTCCTTTCAAGATCTTCATCCTTTCAAAGCTTCAACCGATTGGGCATAAGTTTTTCATTACTGCATTTGCATTTTTCATCTTCATTAGTTTCATTCTTCATATTCACTTCATGCAAACACACACCACAGCATAATCTTTCAAAAACCTACTTGATCTAAGGGGTTTCAAAGCCATTAAACAAGTGAGTTTGCTGTTTTAAATATGCTTAACATCATGATTAGTTCAGATACTGCTTCTACTTAAATTCTCATCATTGTTTCTTCGTTTTCTGTTTCTGTCTCTGCTGCACTCAACAACAACAAGAGATCAAAAGGGGGAAATCAAGCATAACTTCTGGACGATCCTCAACCTCAAATTCCACAGCAAGAACAAAGAAGCAAAGAAAGGGCTCTCTTTCTTCAGCCGGCTGAGGAAGGGGAACCAAGGACTCAATCTTCCGCGTTTGAAAGGTAAGCGATCATATCTCTTTTGAAACTTTTTAAGTTAAAAGTTTCTGGCGATCACTGCACTTTAGTTGCTGTTTTTAATACGTTAGTTTACACTAAACAACATAGATATTTCATGTTAATCACACGGTCATTCTAAGCACCTACACCCTGCATCTTTGATCTTGTTCCACTGTTGTGCAACAACAATGGAGCTATTACACAAGTGAAAGAGTTGCGGTCTCGTCAGGAATCGAAAGATATTCTGAGGCACTTTCATCTTATCAGATAGATCATTTCCAGAGGCGATGTAGTGATGGAAAGAGTTCCATCCACCGATAATTTAGCAGATCTACTGACGAAGCCACTGTCTCAAAATGTGTTTGAGCGTCACGTAGTGTCTATTAGATTAGTACATAAAGGTGATTGGTTTTAGTTCAAGTGGTAGATTGTTAGTCTAAGGTGGCCTACAAGCCAATATGAATATGTAAATCTCGTTCATTTATTAATAAAATGACATAATATTCATTATGTATAATTTGTTTTAATTATCGTCTCATAATGAAATCCGTGAATGTGTGCGATAGTGATCAAATTATGATGAGATCATAATAATGAGACTTATCACTTAAACACACATATTCTTAATAGTTCATAGTCGGAGGATATCCGAGAAGGACATCGGATATCTGGTTAGACTAGTACAGATTACTCCCGCTAATAAGATGAGGGTGACTTATCTCATAGTCACTTGTGTAGAGACAAGAAGGTGAAAATGTAGGTGCTCATTAGAAAATGAGTTCACTAAACTGATCCGACTGAATCGCTAGATGGTATTCTACCTCACTGTCAACCAGCTTGATTCTATTGTCGTAGTTGCGTAGATGGTCCTCAGACCTAAGACACCAAGGACACCTTGTCGTTGGACTTCTGTGCTTTGATCTTGGTTTATGAATCTCTAACCACGGGATTCTAAACAGCCAAGGATCGGATACAGCGAAATACCGTCGAAGGAAATCGAGTGTCAATAAGGAATCATTCTCTCTCGGTACTTAGAGAGAGAATGCTCTAGGAAGGATGCGCAGAAGTCCCTGGCCAGGGCAGACGATAATATCGGGAAATGATTTTGTCGATATTATACGACAGCATCCGACCCAAGTGAATCGACCAGTTAGGGTTTGACAGTATACCATACCCTAAGTTGACTAGAGAGCATTATACGAATGAAGGATTATATCTACGCAGTAACTATCGGGAGAAAGGTTCCAAGAGTGGATTACTTAACCCCGATACCTTTTGGATTCACGCGGTGTTGCTTAGCACCCAACGTGATCGGAGGCCTGATCGAATTTGATGTGCGACATTGATTCGATTGATTAATTAATTAATATGAGTTATTAATTGATTAATCAAGCTAGTGAGGAGTCACTGGGCTTATTGGGCCATTAATCGGATTGGTTATTGGGCCTAGAGGGTCACACGCAAATGATTATCAAGGTGATGGATAATAAAGTGGGTTAATATAAAATGTAGCGAACGGGCTGAGCAGGCCATGATGCTTCTCAACCCTAGCTGCCCCCTCCTCTCTTCCTCTCTCTCTCTGGCGCCCCAGACAAGCCCGGATCCCCGGGTCTGCTCTGCCCCTTCTCCAACTCCCGTTTGACGGGAAATCGTCCGCGCATTGCAACAATCGTTGCGGCAAACAGCGGAGGCTCGTGGGCTGCGTAGAACAAGGAGCCGTGAGGATATCCACCGTGAGGAGGATCGCGTGGACTTCGCTAGAGGTCGGGTGCTTGTGCGGCTAGCGGTGTCACACTAATGGAATAATCGGTCGTGGATTCGAATCCGCGCGCGGTAATGTCCGATTACCGTATTTCTGGTTTTGGTTTATTCGAAATGGGAACGGATCGTTGTTTTAATTATTTTTAATTTTCACTGCATGAGCGATCCGGAGAAACACGAGAACCCAATAGATATAACTTCCAATATGTCCAAGATGGCTTTATCTGCACCAGTCAAAGCTGTAACTTCAAGCAAAGAACAATGCATGTCCTGCCCTCAGCAGGAGACATCTCAATCAAGCTCAAGCTCTCCTACTCCAGCCAACAATGCATGGAAGTGGGTAGATCCTCATATTGTAACGAGGGTCACCAACAGAAGAAGAAAAAGAGAAACGCCAATACCAATTCTACCTAAGGATAAAGATCTGCTGTCAAAGTTGCAACAGCTGATAGACAGCTTGGATGAATATGAACTGCCTCAAAGGAAGCCGACAGAGTTGAAGTATTATATCCTATGGGAGAAACTCCAAAATATGACAATAAAACAAATACATGAAGAAGTCCTATTATGGGAATATGAAGTCAAAATGCCCAAGACTGATGATAGCCAAGAAAATGAGAAAGAAGAGCTGGAAGGCACTTGCACTGTCATGTCTTGCAATACAATCTCAACAGTAAATGAAAATAAAGTTGATGATGAGGAAGAAATCTTCCTTGCTCCAGAAATAGAAGTGATGGAAATCTCTACATCAACTCCAAAGCCTGGCAAAAAGTGGGGACGAAAGCCTCTATTGGCTACCACTCAAAAAATTATCCAACTTTAGGGAGAGACGCCATATATAATCACAGAGCCAGAATTCAGGAGAATGGAGTCCATGCCTTTGTCAAAAAGAAGTGATCAAATCCTGCCTCCGCTCGGGCTATATCCAGAAAATTCTAACCAAGAAAATGAGGTGTTACCCTCTATATATGAATTTATGGTAGTTCAAAGGTTTGTAAAGAAAGGCAAACAAGTCTAGCAGCAGCCGTCCGAAGGACAAGATCCTCATATTGCCTCTTTAGAAATCTATGATAACGATAAAGTAGAAAAGAAAGTCATCAACTTATTGAAAAAGTTGTCGGCTAAATTTACTGTGTGGGAAGTTTTGTCACTAAGTGAGGAACTGTAGAAGGCTCTCATTGCAGCTTTAAAAACTCCTCAAATTTATGAAACTCATGCAGTAGAAATTCAAGAAATACCCTATGAATCATTCATAGCCTCCATCACCTTCACAGAAGATGATATGTTGCTACCTACAAAGGACCACAACAGGCCACCCTACATGAGAGGAAAGATAAACGGACATTCTGTCAATAAAATTCTGGTTGATCAAGGTTCTGCTGTCAGCATTATGCCTCTTAGGACCTTCCAAAAATTTCATTTTCACCAAGGACTGTACATCAGTTGAGAGGACTCCATTAGCGTCCTTCATGTTGAAGGATGATGCCTATGATTGGCGGACCACTTTGAAGAGTTTGTCTTATGCAGATATGAATCTCAGGAAGATTCCGTGAGAGACATTTGTAAAAGAGTTTAATGTGCAGTACTTCCCTAGGCATGTCCAGAAGGCCAAAGAGAGAAAATTTATAGAGTTGACCCAAGAGAGCATGACAGTGCTCGAATACTAGATGAAGTTCGTCGCTTTAGGACAGTTTATACCCTTCATCTCAAGGGATGAGGAGCGTCGGGCTGAGAGGTTCGTGGATGGACTGATGTCCAACTTGAGGAGTTTTGTGGCATCCCACTGTTGTACGGACTTGGCATCGGCACTTAAGCATGCCGCAGCAGTAGAGGCACAGTACGATTGATAAAGTGTTAAATTGATCATTTAAGGGCAATATTATGCACCATACTCATGTTTTTATCTGCAACATACCATGAAATGATAGATAATTGTGTACCAAGTCCAACGGTACCAATTTCGTCAAATTCTGACTTAAAAACATCGTCATTTCATGTGATTAAAGGAGTATAGCGCATTTGCGGTTTTTCGACAAAACGCATTTGCGGTTTTTCGACAAAACCGAGACGAAATAAATAAATATGATGATATTTTTATGATAATGTGCTAATTTATATTTATTTTATGTGAACAGGACATGCCGATGATGCAGTGCAGCTGGTGGAGTTTTCTGAAATTTGGGGGAGGTCTAGTGTTCGGATTTCAACTAAAGCAGGGGTAAAAATGCAATTTGATGTCCAAATATTACTCTGATTTCTTCTTTCTCTGGAGTTTCCCAAAATCCTCTATTTCCTTCATTCTCTCCAATTTCCCAACCACATCCCTTCCTTTCTTTATTTTAAAAGCCCTCTCTCTCTCTTTTTAAAAATTCTCTCTCCAACTCCGAATCCTCTTCCTTCTCCAGTTTCCTCTTCCTCACCTTTAATCCTCCTTCTCCAAATTCCCAGCCGCAGCAGCCTCCCACGGATTCTCCTCTCTTATATAATCTTTCTCTCCCTCTCTCCGGTTCTCTCTCTCGTTTTGTTTTCACAGCAGCCCTATTCTCTCCCTTTTCCAATTCCAAATCCTCTCCCACACGCCTTCTCTCTGTTCTCTCCCGGCAGACCACACCTTTCTCTCTCAGTTTTTCTCCTACAACCTCTCCCTCTTCTCTTCTAACCCAAAAATTCCCAGCAGCAAGTCTCTCTCTCTCTCTCTCTCTCGGATTCCCTCCTCCTTCACCGATTTCCAGCAACCCCCTCCACAGCTTCTTCCTCCTCTCTCTTTCTCCCTCGGTTTCTCTTGCTCTCTCTCTTCTATTCCTCTCTCCCGCAACCTCTCTCCAGCAGCCTCTTACTCTCCACGGTTCTCTCTCTCCCCGGCGAGCTCTCCCCCTACTCGGCCTTGCAAGACACCGCCCCAGCACATGCACGCCGGCATCCACCAGCTAGCGAGCCAGCTCCTCGAACCTGCACCACCCGGCATCGTCCGAGCTCCTGCGAGCCTGAAGCATACCAGCAACAGCAGCTCCACGCCTGGAGAAGTCTCCCCACGCCTGCATGCACGCAGCACCGCCGGTCTCCATGCACCCCCAGCACGCCAGCAAGCAGCTCCACGCGGCAACCGACCACCCAGCAGCAACCTCCTCCACATGCCCACGGGCTTGAAGCCTTCAGCACCTGCACGCGCCGCCCATGCATGCTTGGACGTCCTCCACGCACCTGCATGCTCTTCCACGTAACCGGTGTACCAGCAGCAAGCCCACCTGAAGCTCTCCACGCGCCAGCAAAGCTCCTGTGAGCGGTGAAGCAACTGCCAGCCTTCTCCAGCAAATCCCAGCTGCATGCCGGCAAGGTTCTCAGCCTCCATCCACGCAGCAGCCGGCCTTTCCCAGCTGCGGTGAAGCCCTCCACGTGGAGTCCATGCATGCATCTCCATGCATGCCGGTGAGCTCTCTCCAGCAGCAGTTGCAGTTAAGCCAGCGAGCCAGCTCCTCCACATTCACCTGCAGCAGTCATCAAGCCGGTGTCCACCCAGCTGAAGCAGCAGCCGGCCTTCTTCTCGGTTCCTCCAGTGGTCCACTGCACCACTTACCCCTTCAAGTTCCACTGCACCAGCCGGCAGCCCCCACAGAATGCTGTTATTCCGTTCTTTTCCTTCCCCCATTAGTTTAGAATTAGTTTAATTATTTAGGGTTAGTTAGTTGTTATTTGATATTTTGTTTATTTAGTTTAAGGATATTAAATCATAATGTTGTAATTTGTTTCGTAATTTTTAGATAATTAATAAGTTACACATAGTTAAATTTCAATGTCTTTGTTATAATTTTTTGTTGTGTTTATTTTTTTTTTTATATATATGTGTTTGTGTTTAATTTTTGAAAAAGAAAATAAAAGAAAAGATTTGTTTAATTTAACTAATTATATTTTTAGGTAACATTAGTTAATTTAATTCTAGTTTAAATAAGTAATTAGTTTACTTAAAGTCTCACTTATTTTTAGATTAACTAAATTCCAAAGTTTTCAAAATTAAAATTCTATCTCCCTATGAATCGACTCGGACTCACCACTATTAATTTTCAAATCTGATTTGAGTGAGCCGGATAAATTTAGATTGAACATTTTCATGAGTGTTTAACGACGCACAATTTGGAACGATCAATTTTTGGCGTCGTTGCCGAGTAGTTAGATTTTTAATTTTGATTATCTTGGATTTAGTGTAATTATTCTTTAGCTAACCTTATTTTTCTTATTTTTGCAGGTAATTTGAAAAAAAAAAAGGGGAAAGCGAAATCATGGTAAGTGTGTTCCAACTTTCTATGTTTCAATTTCCTTATTCTAGTTAGTTTCCATTTTTGTAGTTTATAGTTTAGATAGGTTTCCATTAACTAAAAAAAAGAAACAAAAAGAGGAACATCCAAATTTAAAAAACCTTCATTTCCAAGATTAGAAACCTTCCATGCTAGGCATTCATCATCCTAGGAAAGCATGAGTTAGTTTCCTTTCACAGTTATTTCCATAAATTGTTGAAGATTGCGGGGGAAAGGTACGTGTTTCAATTTTAGCAAGTCATTCATGATTGCATCAACACACCTTGCATCGATTTGTTGCCTTGTATTACATTCAAAAAGACTTTAAGGGCAGCAACTTTAACCACATAAGGTAGGGATTTGATCACCCTTCCTTAGCCTACAAATCACCTTCCTTGCATTGGTATTTCTTAATCCAACTAAAAGCAAGTCGAAAGAGAATCTAGGGTTTACACCGTGAGTGGTTTAAATCTCGGGTTGCCTCCATTTTTGGCAACGGTATCTAGGCTAGAGGTTGAAAAGGCAAACGCCTACGCGGGAAAGTGGTTCTCTAATTAGGTCCCTACGAAAGTAGGGGGAGCCTCCCACTACCCCACCTCTTACCTGGCCGTTGATTGATTGTGGTTGTGACTCGAGGTGGACTCCATTCACCTTGTAAGAAAATTCACATAGAGAGTCTAGGTTAACATTAGATCATTAGGATAATTTGTTTGTCAAAATTGATTGCATTTAAAAAAAAAAAAACAAGAAATAGAAAACAAAATTCAAATCCATCCTCTCTCTATCAATCCTAGTGCATGCAAGGTAGGAGATCACAAAATCTTAACCTTCTAGGACCACTTACTGAAATAGAAAGAATCCTACATCAAAAAAATCCACCACAAGATCCAATGGCTGATAATCAGGACCCACCAAAGCAAATGAAGGACTATTTCATTCCAAATCGATATCAACCTTCATCCTGTATTCATCTTCCTCAGAATCCAGCCAATCAATATGAAATCAAATCTAGCACCATTCAGATGCTCCCATCCTTCTATGGGAATACTAATGAAGATCCTTATAAACATCTGGATGAATTTCTAGAAATCTATTCCACGGTGAAGATCCAGAATTTCACCAATGATGGCCTTAAATTGTCCTTATTTCCCTTTTCATTAAAGGACAAGGCTAAATATTAGTTGGGAACTATAGGAAGGCCCATTAGGACATAGGAAGAAATGCAGAAAGAATTTCTTAAGAAGTTCTATCCCATCGGACAGACCAATACCATGAGAAGGGCCATCACGAGTTTTACCCAAACTCCCGGGGAATTGATCCATGAATCTTGGGAAAGACTGAAAGAATTGCTTAGAAAATGCCCTCATCATGGACTTTCAAAATGGCAAATTGTCCAAGCATTCTATGAAGGATTGTCTGAACAGTTCAGACAGATGGTGGATGCCTCATGTGGAGGGGCATTTATGATGAAAAATGAAGATGAGGCCTATGATCTGTTTGAGATGTTAAGTGAAAATTCCATCAATCATGCCTCATTATCATCTTATGAAAGGTCTGTTGGGCCATCTAAACGTACTGGAATGTATGAACTTAAGGCCCGCGGAGAGCCCGAATCCAGAATGGACATAAATTTGATTAATCAGAAATTGGATAAGGTTGACATCTTGGCCCAGAAACTAGACCAACTCTTGGCCTTAAACAAGTAAGAGCCTACTTACCCAACACAATCTAGTCCATATGAAGGCCCATCTTCTGCCAATCATGATATTTGTGCCTTATGCGCAAGTCCAACCCATCAAGTGAATGAATGCCCAACTGCGGCCCAACTTCCACCATTCATTCAAGAACAAGTTCAGGCTGCCCAGAGATTCTCCAGGCCCAATAATGATCCATTCGCAAATACTTACAATCTTGGCTGGAGAAATCACCCTAATTTCTCTTGGAAGAATCAGCAGGCCCCATTACCAATGTCCAATCCTCCCATGCATCAAACCCAAAAGCCACATAACTCATTTCAACAACAATCTAATTTCTATGGAAATGTTCAGGCTAGGGGATCTCAAGCCCAATTTTCTCAACCAGCCCAGTATCAATCAGGTCAACCGGCCCCGTATCAATCAGGTCAATCGGCCTAGTATCAATCAGGTCAACCGGCCCACTACCACTCATTCCAATCAGGACAGCCAACCCAATACCATCCTCCACCCACTTACCAACAACCTCCTCAGCCCAACTTTAATGACAAATTCACTCAACTTCAACAATTGATTTTGACCCAGCAACAATCCATTGCTAAGTTGGAAAGTCAAATGGGCCAACTAGCTGAGGCTACGATGAGAAGAGAAGTGGGTCAACTTCCTAGTCAACCCATTGCCAATCCAAGGAATCAACCTCCGAGTTTTCCACAGCAATCGGGTCTTTTACCTCAGCCTGGCCCGGTACCACAACCTAAAGGGCCGCAATTTGAGAATGCTAAAGCCATTTCAGCCCTTAGGAGTGGGAGAAGTTTAGAAAAACCACATGCAGATGGAGAGTTAGCCAAAGGTTCCACTGATGGGACTCAAGAAATTGAAAGTGAGAGTGAAGATGAACCTAACATAGAAAAGTTGGAGGAGGATCTGAAAGGAAAAGGAAAGATAGATGAAGGCCCAAGTTTGTATCAACCTCGGGTGCCATTTCCAAATGTCTTGTTAGTTAAGCCCAATGCCAGGAAGAAACTGGCCCAGAACGAGGAATTGTTAGATTTATTCAAACAAATCCAAATTAATATTCCACTCCTCGATGCCATCAAGCATGTGCCAGCTTATGCTAAGTTTCTCAAGGAATTATGTACTTCACGAAGAGAATCTAGAATGGCACCCGAAAAGGTTCGGCTTTCCGAGGATGTTAGTGCAATTGTGATGAATCATTTACCTAAGAAGTTAAAGGATCCTGGAGCACCTCTAATTTCATGTGACTTAGCTGGAGTTACATTTGATAGAGCTTTATTGGATCTAGGTGCTAGTGTGAATCTATTGCCAACAACCATTTATGAGAAATTTGATATTGGAGAATTAAAGCCCACACCTATCATCTTGCAGTTGACTGATAGGTCTGTGAAAACTCCACGGGGATTAATTGAGGATGTTATTGTGAAGGTTCATGATTGTTATTTTCCCATGGATTTTCTTATTCTGGATATGGCATTACCTGAGGAACTCATTCACACTCCGATCATCCTAGGTCGTCCATTCTTAACCACTGCCAAAGCTAATATAAATTGTGAAACTGGCATAGTGGACATTTCATTTGGGGGTCAAAAGGTCCAAATTAATGTCTTCAAAGCATCTCAATACCCAGATCATGAAAAAGAATGCCATACTATTGATGTCTTAGATAATCTGGTTGAAGAAAATGAGATGTCCATATATGGCCATTTAGAGGAAGCCAACACTTTAAAGGACTATCCTGGCCCATTAACATCTTGGCCCAAGGTTGAACCTCTACCAACTTTACAATCTGAGCCCGCTTTGCCATCCCTAGAGGACCCTCCTGAGCTTGAACTCAAACCATTACCTGAGTCTCTCAAGTATATCTTTTTGGGCCCGGACCAAACTCTCCCAGTCATCATTACGGCAAATCTCACATCATCGCAGGAGGCCCAATTAACCGAGGTCTTCAAAGACCACAAGGGTGCTATTGGATGGTCAGTGGCAGATTTAAAGGGAATTAGCCCGTCCATTTGCATGCATCACATCTATCTGGAAGAGAATTCTAAGCCTAGTCGGGAGATGCTAAGGCGGCTTAATCCCAATATGAAAGAAGTGGTGAAGAAGGAAGTTGTGAAATGGCTGGATGTGGGTATCATTTACCCCATATCAGACAATAAATGGGTCAGCCCGACTCAAATGGTACCCAAGAAATCTGGATTAACTGTTATCAAGAATGATCATGGAGAAGAGGTACCCACTAGGCTCACCACGGGATGGAGAGTGTGCATTGATTACCGAATGGTGAATCTAATGACTAAGAAGGATCACTTTCCACTCCCATTCATGGATCAGATTCTAGAAAAGTTATCCGGCCAGAAGTACTTTTGCTTCTTAGATGGGTACTCCGGGTACAATCAAGTGACTATTTATCCGGAAGATCAAGAAAAGACCACCTTTACGTGCCCTTATGGCACGTTTGCTTTTAGGAGGATGTCATTTGGATTATGCAACGCACCAGCCACATTTCAACGGTGCATGATGGCTATCTTCTCCGATATGGTGGGAGAATTCCTCGAAGTTTTCATGGATGATTTCTCAATCTTCGGGGATTCTTTTGAAAATTGCTTGGAAAATCTTAAACAAGTGCTAGCAAGATGCATTGACACCAATCTGATACTTAGCTGGGAAAAGAGCCATTTTATGGTTCGAGAGGGCATTGTTCTAGGCCACATTGTGTCTGAAAGGGGGATAGAGGTAGATAAAGCTAAGATCGATCTCATATCCAATCTTCCTCCTCCTACCTCGGTCAGACAGATCCCTTCATTCCTTGGCCATGCCGGTTTCTATCGCCGGTTTATCCACAATTTCTCTCAAATACCCCGGCCTCTAAGTCTTCTCCTAGCTAAGGATGTTCCTTTCCAAATGGATGAATCTTGCACCGAGGCATTTAATTCTCTGAGCCTCACTTTGTTTGCAGAATAAGTTATTACGTGGGGCCCACTGATGGAATGGCGTATACCAGAATAAGAGATGTTTCGGTTTGATAGTTTTGTGGGGCCCGCTAATGGAATAAGAAGAATAAGTAATTCTTGGGTCTAGGGTGGGATGGCTTATTCTCCTTATTCTCCGAATACGCTATTCTGCACCGGTATAAGCCATTCTGCTTGTCAAAGCAAAATTAAGCTTATTCTCCCCTTATTCTCCCTTATTCTTCTCCTATTCTCCAATCAAAGTGGCCCTGAAGGAATCTTTGACCAAAGCCCCCCGATTCTTCAATCTCCAGATTGGTCTTTACCCTTCGAAATCATGTGCGATGCCTCTGATTATGCTATCGGTGCGGTTTTGGGACAAAGAATCAACAAATGTCCCGTGGTGATATATTATGCAAGTCGCACCCTTGCCGATGCTCAAATGAATTATACCACCACAGAAAATGAATTATTAGCTGTGGTTTTTGCCCTAGAAAAATTCAGATCTTATCTTTTAGGGGCAAAAGTCATAATCTATTCTGATCACTCAGCTCTGAAATACCTGTTGACCAAGAAGGATGCAAAGCCTAGGCTTATTAGATGGATCTTACTCCTTCAGGAATTTGATTTGAAGATTCGGGATAAGAAGGGTTCTGAGAATATGGTAGCTGACCACCTCTCCCGAATTTCGATCTCTGAAAGTACACCAATCACTGATTCCTTTCCTGATGAGCATCTACTGACCATTTCTCACACTGTTGCACTTTGGGATGCTCATATTGTCAATTACAAGGTGACTAATCAGCTTCCGGAAGGATGGACTAAAAGTGAAAAGGACAAATTCTTTTCTCAGGAAAAATATTATTTTTGGGAGGATCCTGAATTATTCAAATTCTGTCATGATCAAATCATTAGGCGATGTGTTCCTGAAGAAGAACAACAGAGTGTTCTCAACTTCTGCCATAATCTAGCTTGTGGGGGCCATTTCTCAGAAAAGAAAACTGCAGCCAAAGTCCTGCAAAGTAGTTTTTACTGGCCCACACTTTTCAAAGATGCCCATGAATTTAGCAAAACTTGCCTCCGATGTCAGGCCGTAGGAAATATGGCGAAAATGGATATGATGCCACTCAACCCAATCTTGGTGGTTGAAGTCTTTGATGTTTGAGGAATTGACTTTATGGGACCTTTTCCACCCTCTTTTGGACATACATATATTCTGGTAGCAGTGGATTATGTCTCAAAATAGATTGAAGCAGTAGCCACCCGAACCAATGATCATAAAGTGGTCATTAAATTCGTTCAAAAGAATATCTTTTCTCGGTTCGGGTGGCCTAAAGCTATCATAAGTGATGGGGGAACGCACTTCACGAATTACCAGTTTTGGACTTTGCTTAAGAAATATGGGATTAATCACAAAGTAGCCACCCCCTATCATCCCCAAACCAGTGGCCAAGTGGAAGTTTCCAATAGGGAGATTAAGAATATTCTGCAAAAGTCCATTAGGCCCGATAGAAAAAGATTGGTCTGAAAGATTGGATGATGCTTTATGGGCCTATAGGACCGCTTACAAAACTCCTATTGGCATGTCTCCTTATCGCCTGGTTTTTGGAAAAGCGTGCCACCTTCCGATGGAATTGGAACATAGGGCTTATTGGGCCATCAAACAAGTCAATCTGGACCTAGCCCAAGCTGGTTCCCACCGAACCTTACAACTAAGTGAGCTAGAAGAGTTGCGCAACGAGGCCTATGAAAATTCAAAGATTTGTAAAGCCAAAACTAAAGTTTTTCATGATAAACATATTGTGAGAAAATCCTTTCTTCCAAATCAGAAAGTTTGGCTATTTAATTCTAGGCTTCGTCTATTTCCTGGAAAACTGAAATCCATATGGGATGGACCATTCGTGGTCGTTAAAGCTTTCGATCATGGAGCCGTTAAAATTATGAATCCCAAGAGTGGGAACACTTTTACTGTTAATGGTCAACGGTTGAAACCATTCATTGAAAATCTTCAAAATGAGCCACCTGAATCCATAGAATTGAGTGATCCACATTAACTGAACTTCCGTCTGACTGAAGACGATAAACTTAGCGCTTGTTGGGAGGCAACCTAATATTTTACTTCAGTTTTTGTATTTCTTTTCCTTTTAGGTCCCTGAGTAGCAGTTGCCTTGGGTATGTCGCATTTGTATTTCTTTTCATTTTAGGTCCCTGAGTAGCAGTTGCCTTGGGTATGTTGCATCCTCTTCATTACAGGTTGTTTCGCTCCTTCACAATTCTCTTCTGGCTGACATGGTTTTCATATCTTTTATACCATTGAGGACAATGTCAATCAAGTTGGGGGGGTGGGACAATCAATTTGATATAGATTTATTGATTTTTTTTTTTTTTTTTTTTTGAAGAAAGCTGATATCTTTTACTGAAAAATGGTCAAATTTTTAAATTTTCTTTCAAAAACTTCTTTTCACATTCTAGAAAATTGCATGAAAATCATGTTTCATTAAGTAAATCTTAAACAAATCAGTTTTTTTTTGTTGTCACATTGGTTAAAGAACCTTCAAAGTTTAAATATCCCACTTTACAAAAATCCACGGCAGGATGATTTTCACACACACACGGCAACTTAGAATAAATAAAAGATCTTAAAAGTATAGAATTGCTGGAATTAACCTCAAGGATAAGACTACTTATTCTAATTTTTCTTTTGGGTTGAACGAAAGGAATGTGTAGGATCCGTAATAGGGGACTGTCCCACTTAGCACTCTAAAAGAGGCGGTCATTTAAAATGGACAGCTGTAAACACTAAAGGCAATAGAAGGCGTTAAAAGAGCTAAAGGAAGGTAGGTGGCAAAAAGTACGCACCTTCCCTCAGACAATTCAAAGAGAGTGGCAAAAAGTACGCACTCTCAAAAGCAAAAGTACAATGAAATGAAAGAAAAACGCCACGCTAAAAAGTCCATCGTACTAGAAATATGACCAAGCCGTGAAAAGTGTTGAGTTGGGACGGGAACTGAAAAACGGTTCTCACTGACTGATCGGGAAATCTTTTATTCTCTTCTCCTCCCCAGGTAGTCTTATCTAAAGGGTAGTAAAGGCAAGAATATACCAGAAAGCTCGGAAACGAGTTCAAAGCGTGTCAATTTTCATGCACAATCACTTGTCGTGAATCAAAATATTGGGGGATATGAAAACTTTTAGCTTAACCAATCGGCTACCACTTAAAATGATTGTGAAAGATACTACAAATGAAGCATGATAATTCATTGTTTGTCCTAACTTTTCTTTATTTGCATTGCTAAGAGACTAGCAATGAGTAAGTTGGGGTGTGTGATAAAGTGTTAAATTGATCATTTAAGGGCAATCTTATGCACCATACTTATGTTTTTATCTGCAAAATAGCATGAAATGATAGATAATTGTGTACCAAGTCCAACGGTACCAATTTCGTCAAATTCTGACTTAAAAACATCGTCATTTCATGTGATTAAAGGAGTATAGCGCATTTGCGGTTTTTCGACAAAATCGAGACGAAATAAATAAATATGATGATGTTTTTATGATAATGTACTAATTTATATTTATTTTATGTGAACAGGACATGCCGATGATGCAGTGCAGCTGGTGGAGTTTTCTGAAATTTGGGGGAGGTCTAGTGTTCGGATTTCAACTAAAGCAGGGGTAAAAATGCAATTTGATGTCCAAATATTACTCTGATTTCTTCTTTCTCTGGAGTTTCCCAAAATCCTCTATTTCCTTCATTCTCTCCAATTTCCCAACCACATCCCTTCCTTTCTTTATTTTAAAAGCCCTCTCTCTCTCTTTTTAAAAATTCTCTCTCCAACTCCGAATCCTCTTCCTTCTCCAGTTTCCTCTTCCTCACCTTTAATCCTCCTTCTCCAAATTCCCAGCCGCAGCAGCCTCCCACGGATTCTCCTCTCTTATATAATCTTTCTCTCCCTCTCTCCGGTTCTCTCTCTCGTTTTGTTTTCACAGCAGCCCTATTCTCTCCCTTTTCCAATTCCAAATCCTCTCCCACACGCCTTCTCTCTGTTCTCTCCCGGCAGACCACACCTTTCTCTCTCAGTTTTTCTCCTACAACCTCTCCCTCTTCTCTTCTAACCCAAAAATTCCCAGCAGCAAGTCTCTCTCTCTCTCTCTCTCTCGGATTCCCTCCTCCTTCACCGATTTCCAGCAACCCCCTCCACAGCTTCTTCCTCCTCTCTCTTTCTCCCTCGGTTTCTCTTGCTCTCTCTCTTCTATTCCTCTCTCCCGCAACCTCTCTCCAGCAGCCTCTTACTCTCCACGGTTCTCTCTCTCCCCGGCGAGCTCTCCCCCTACTTGGCCTTGCAAGACACCGCCCCAGTGCATGCATGCCGGCATCCACCAGCCAGCGAGCCAGCTCCTCGAACCTGCACCACCCGGTATCGTCCGAGCTCCTGCGAGCCTGAAGCATACCAGCAACAGTAGCTCCACGCCTGGAGAAGTCTCCCCACGCCTGCATGCACGCAGCACCGCCGGTCTCCATGCACCCCCAGCACGCCAGCAAGCAGCTCAACGCGGCAACCGACCACCCAGTAGCAACCTCCTCCACATGCCCACGGGCTTGAAGCCTTCAGCACCTGCACGCGCCGCCCATGCATGCTTGGACGTCCTCCACGCACCTGCATGCTCTTCCACGTAACCGGTGTACCAGCAGCAAGCCCACCTGAAGCTCTCCACGCACCAGCAAAGCTCCTGTGAGCGGTGAAGCAGCTGCCAGCCTTCTCCAGCAAATCCCAGCTGCATGCCGGCAAGGTTCTCAGCCTCCATCCACGCAACAGCCGGCCTTTCCCAGCTGCGGTGAAACCCTCTACGTGGAGTCCATGCATGCATCTCCATGCATGCCGGTGAGCTCTCTCCAGCAGCAGCTGCAGTGAAGCCAGCGAGCCAGCTCCTCCACATTCACCTGCAACAGCCATCAAGCCGGTGTCCACCCAGCTGAAGCAGCAGCCGGCCTTCTTCTTGGTTCCTCCAGTGGTCCACTGCACCACTTACCCCTTCAAGTTCCACTGCACCAGCCGACAGCCCCCACAGAATGCTGTTATTCCGTTCTTTTCCTTCCCCCATTAGTTTAGAATTAGTTTAATTATTTAGGGTTAGTTAGTTGTTATTTGATATTTTGTTTATTTAGTTTAAGGATATTAAATCATAATGTTGTAATTTGTTTCGTAATTTTTAGATAATTAATAAGTTACACATAGTTAAATTTCAATGTCTTTGTTATAATTTTTTGTTGTGTTTATTTTTTTTTTATATATATGTGTTTGTGTTTAATTTTTGAAAAAGAAAAGAAAAAAAAAATTGTTTAATTTAAGTAATTATATTTTTAGGTAACATTAGTTAATTTAATTCTAGTTTTAATAAGTAATTAGTTTACTTAAAGTCTCACTTATTTTTAGATTAACTAAATTCCAAAGTTTTCAAAATTAAAATTCTATCTCCCTGTGAATAGACTCGGACTGACCACTATTAATTTTCAAAATCTGATTTGAGTGAGCCGGATAAATTTAGATTGAACGTTTTCATGAGTGTTTAACGACGCACAATTTGGAACGATCAACGATCAGTCCGCTCGGGAGAGGGGACTGGTTGCACAATGGCCGACTTATGGCAAGGGGAAGACAGCAATAGCAGCAACTCCTTCGTCTGGATCGGGATCTCCTTCACTCGGGTCCAGATTCATGAGGTTCTTTCGAAGCGGTGCCGGCAATAGCGGCAGCAGTGGTTGTAACGACCCGCCATCCTATGACCGGAGACCCGGTCACTAAATGGATGTCGGCCCATTAACTGTAGGTTCACACCCGGATCTTATTCACACATCTGGAGGAGTAAGCATTAAACAATATTAAATATAACATTCACACGGACTACAAGGAGGTATAGTGCGCAAAAAGTAAAGTAATAATGTCCGTACACAGTCCAACAATAATTACATGTCCAACAAATTAATTAAGTACAGGCAGAAGTAAATTACAACAACATCGGGACATACCCCAGAACTGAAATAGCTGCTGGTCCGCACACCAAGGAGAACGCCACGCACCGCCACTCGCCACGAGGTCCACACCTGAAAACCGCAGGGAGTGAGCCACACCAGAACTGGGCTCAGTAGGGATCATCCGATCCCTTGCCTCCCACTCACACACCCACAAGTGCAATTACAAAGATACATGGGAACAAGATAACTAAAGCTGTAACACATTACTACTAAATTCTCGATATAAACCACATGCATTTGGAATATAACATGCATATCTCAGAAATCATCCTACCAAGGAACCTACAACTCGCGTCTCGGCAAAACGCGTAAACCATGTCTCCGAAAGTGGGAAACATCGACCCGCTGAGACCAAACAGTAACCCCTCGGATAGCACGCGGGCTACCTCGGCGGCTACTCCTTCCCCCAGTAAACACCGACCCGCTGAGACCAAACAGTAACCCCTCGGATAGCACGCTGGCTACTCCGGCCCAACTGGCTCAGGTGGTTACTCCTTCCCCCAGTACGAGTGACACTCCAAAGGTACCACTCCGACACCGGTACAAGCTAGCTAACCCCGGGGTTCACCAGGTGACCCTCTCCACTAGGCGTCACCCCGCCACTGCTCCCGTCAGCGCTGTGTCCCTCCGCACCGACACAGGGTGTAGAACGCTACAACTGTCACTCTAGGTCCACCGAAACAGAAACACGGCACGGTGCGATCTGGTCACAGAAAAAGTCCACGGTCGCACGACACCCAACGTAGTGCCATCCGGTCACGAAGAGTCCATCACATCGAGTATACTATCAGTATGCATTAACCAACTATCTAGCAGTGTAAACACATTTTACTGGCAGGAATTAGTGTTGTTCTGTCTTGAATCGCGTCGCCCAAGGCCGACGCCATTCAAGCACCCTAAACTGGTTCATGAAAAACACTGCCTTCAGAATCAGGCCTAAAAGGCGTCGACCCCAGTGGTCGCCTTTTAAAAGGCGTCGACATCCTCAGTCGCCATTCAACACAGAAATCCGGAAATTCCAGAAAACATTAATCAGGAGATTTCTGCCTTAAAAAGCGTCATGGTTACCCGACGCTATTCAAATCGCGTCGCCCACCCATGACGTCTTTTATCCCCAGAATCCCCGAACTGACAGGCCCTCAGTCGGGGTGATTTCCGGCCTAAATGGCGTCATGATGGCCCGACATCATTTTGAAAGGCGTCGTCCATCCATGACGTCATTTAGCGCCAGAACCCTTAACTCGTGAGACCTCGAACGGGGAGGTTTATGTCCTAAAAGGCGTCGTACTGCCCTGACGTCCTTTCTAAAAGGCGTCGACCAGGAACGACGCCATTTAGCGCCAGAAACCTGGTTCCCTGGTTCGAACCGAGGGCTCTCCCTTAACCCCAAATACCCCAAAAAAGCCCCAAAACGGAAAAGGTGAGGAAGCGAAGTTGATCCACCATAAACATGCTACAAAACCACGTTCATGAACACGCCCATATCCACAAGAACACCCCCTAAACATGCTTAATCTAGCCCAAACACATCACATCAAGCCTAAGAAAACACGAGTAACACATACAAGGTTCGTCCCCCTACCGGATACTTGAACTCCTCCTGGCTCCGTGTCGCCGAACCGCCGCACCGCAGACCGCCGCCGGTACCCTCGAGGACGTCGCCACTCCGCCGGGACGTCGGCCGCCGTCCGGAGAATGGAACGCCGCGAAGGAAGTGGTGGTGGTAGAGGTGAGAGGTAGGGAGGTGTTGGAGTGGTGGAAGAGGAAGAAGAGGAAGGAAAGGGGAATAGAGGGTCGGAGAGGGCGGAGAGAGCGAAGAGAAAGAGAGGGGAGGCAAAAATGAGGGAAAGAAGGGGAGGCTAGCGGGGTCAATCTGAAATTGACTAAAACGCGTCGATCGAGACAGACGCCTATCAGCTGACAGGACGGGCCGTACTGACAGTGTTCTGAAACGCGTCGCTCACCACGGACGCCGTTCAGATGATGTGACAGGCCGTACTGACAACGCTCTGACGCCGAACACTGACATCACAAATGTCGCAGTCTGAATCGCGTCGACCAGCATGGACGCCGTTCAGACGACAAGACAGGGGCCGTACTCTCGCGGCCCGAAACCCGCCCACGTGACGCACACGTGGCACAACAACAAGCAGACCTAAATGGCGTCCACACAACTTGACGCCTTTTGAAAGGCGTCGAGCAGTGCTGACGTCATTCAGTCAGAAATCTGAAGACCCCTTAGGGCCTAAACCAGGGGATCCGGCCCGAAACCGACCCGAACACTGAACCCGAAACCTCAGTCCTTACAGTGGTAGTAGTAGACCTAGGCAGACCCAGCAAAGTCAGTCGGTGTCCAACACTCAGCAGGAGGCAGCTCAGAGACTTCCAGCAGCTTGTTGTCATTGTGGTGGTACTCACGGTGGGACTCAGTGTCCTGTATTTTATGGGAGGTGTTATGCTTGTAGCCAGCAGGGCCATCTGGCCAGGAGTTCCCCCAAGGACATGGTCAGGGGCAGGGACCGGGAGATCAGAAGAAGCCAAGGACCCAGGGGAGAGTTCTCACTATCACCAGGAAGGAGGCTCGTAAGTCCAACTTGGTGGAAGGTACACTTTTTGTCCTTAGGGAACTCCGTGCATGTGTTGATTTATTCAGGTGCTTCGCATTCCTTTATTTCTGAGTAGTTCGTAGATGTTCTTTCTGCGCCCGTTGATGAGTTATCTGATGGATTGATGGTTGAGGTTCCTTCTGCGGATTTCATGTTGACTTATAACTGTATGAGTGAGGTTCCCTTGTCTATTGAGTGTAGATACTCTAATTTTGACGTCTTTTCGAGTAAATTTCATATCATATAATAATGCCTCAGAATGGTCTGATATTTAATCATTGATTAATTTTTATTGATCTTTTTGAGTGTCGGGTTTAACAGACATGTTTAAGTTAATCAATTAAATTGATTTTAACTCAAATTTCAGTTAAAATATAAAGAAGTTTAAAAGATGTCGACCTGTGTGGACGCCATTTAGACTTTATTCTTATTTTAACGTTTAAATTTGAATTTTAATCAATTGATTAATTAGATAAAAGGCGCTTGTTAGACACGACGCGTTTTAGGTTTCCTAGGCTATTTCTACTTCTCTTCCAGATGTTTATCCTTATCTTAATTAGTGTAAAAGACGTCTACACATGTAGACGCGTTTTAGCTAATACAGATAACGATAAGTTTTTCCGGATGTTTATCCTTATCTTAATTAATCTGAAAGGCGTCAGCCAGGGTAGACGCGTTTTAGATAATTACAGATAAAGATAAATTAATCTGTATTTATCTGTTGGTTAAGATGGATAAATCCTAGATTTTTCCATGTAAATCCGTAGACGCAGAAGAAGTCTATAAATATCTTACATCTTGAAAGTTAAAAAAAAAAAAAAAAAGAGAGAAGTTAGAATCAGAGTTAGTGATTGAAGATCGAAGCAACGACGTCCAAACGCCGAAGCGCTGCTGTTTCCAGAAGTCGACGTCCATTCTTCATCCAATTCAAGGCTTCACCAATCGGCATAAGTTTTTCAATTCGTTTCTTCATTTCATATCTTCATTAATATTGCATTCTTCATCATCACTTCATGCAACACACACCACAACATCATTCTTTTCAAAACCTATTTGATCAAGGGGTTTCAAAAGCTATCCCAACAAGTAAGTTTGTTGTTTAGTTGCATGCTTAAAGTTATGATTAGAATGGATACTGCTTTTGCTTAAGTTCTCATCATCATTTCTTCATTCTTCTTTCCATTACTTGTAAGCTGCAAAAGGAGAATCAAGAAAGGAAATCAACAACAAGCAAATCACAAGAATTTTGGACGATCCTCAACTTCAACTTCAACAGCAAGAACAAAAGACAAGAAATGGCTCTCTTTCTTCAGCCGGCTGAAGGAGGGGAATCAAGGACTCAATATCTTCTGCGTTTAAACAGGTAGGCGATCAAAACCTTCTTTTGGAACTTTTAAGTCAAAAGTTTCTGGCGATCACTGCACTTAGTTTCTGTTTTTAATAGGTTTATTTTACACTTAAACAACATGGATTTTTCATGATAATCACACTATCATTTTAAGCACTCACAGCTTTTTTGGCGATCACAGTGGGACTTGGTCTCGCCGTCTTTTAGTTTTTTGTTCTTTCTATCATCAATCGGACACCCACGGTGCACCACTTGTGTCTCTCGACATGTCCTCACTAATTGGTGAGTGTTTTAGTTTAGTTAATTTCCCACGTGCACCACGTGCACACCCCAGTAGCAAGATCTTGCCCTCCCCGTTGATTAGTTTAAAAAGCTGTTTTTGTGATGAAAATGATGTGTGATTGATTGATTTCCTAGTTGTTTAGTTAGTAAAATCATCTTGTTAAAATCTGGAACTAAAAAAATTGCATGAGCTGATTATTTACCATCTTTATTCTGTTTGAGGAGGAATCGATCGAGAAATTCCTCCTGGAAAAACTGTTTCTGCGACTTGAAAGACGTCCAGGAACGGCGACGCGTTTCAAACTGCGTCGACACCCCCAAACGCCTTTCAGTCTTCTTTGTCTGCTGTCTGCAATCTAAGTTTCTGCGAAAAAATTAAGGTTCTGTTCTGAATAGCGTCGACTACACTCGACGCGATTCATACAGTTTCTTATTTATTTTTCAGTTCTCAGATTTTTGTGACCTGTGTGCTACTACCCATTATTATTAAGCATTAGAGGCCATCCAGGCTACAGGTCATATGCACTGAGGCTAATACCCTCCTTTTCTTAGGAACACCTTACTTGACGTCATCAACTCTCTCTGATTGGGTTGGTCCCTTGATCAGACTAGAGAAGTTGACGTTGAGGCCTCCATAAGTCCCCAAAATCAAGGTACTCCTCCTTGATCATCGGGCTGGTTGTACCAGTTGAAGTCCCGGTTAGATTCCATAAACGTTGTGAGAGAAAGCCATAGAGAATAACGGTGGATATTGAACTGAAATTAGGATCCTTTCCCTGAGCAAATTTGTGGTTTAATTGAATCCAAATAACTCAACAAGGAATATTAAAATCACGTTAAGCATCCACTTGTTTGATTAATCTCTGTGCAACTTGCTTGTCAAATCTTTGAAAAAAGAATCTAACATCATGCTACTGCGATCAGGCAGGGACTTGAGTATGGCTCAAGACGCCATCATCAACTACAAGGGAGATGCTAATGCCCCTCGCGATTCGGACTACAACTATGAGAGCGGGAGAGATGCTGATGCCTCCCATAATTCTGTCCCCATTCCATATCGACAAGATGGGAATGTCCAGACACCTCTCTTTCATCCCCATGATCGATATCCTGATCTTCCCCCGCATGAATATGCGATTCCTAATCCCAATCTTGAGGGGGACATGAATCAGAATGATCCCTCATCCTCTGATCCTTCGGATCTCGTCAACGCTTTGGGAGTTCTTGCCTCCCGTCTGGACCCTCAGCAGTTCGAGGCAATCCAGTCTATTCTGAAGGGGAAGACACCCATGCAGCCTGCTGAGCCGAACCCTGTGGCTCCCCCTGTTGTCCCTCAACAACCTTGTAAGGATTGAGATTTTCGGATCCGGTTTTCGGGGTCAGACCCTGTAGTTCAGGCCCTAACGGGGCTAGGACCCTGTTCTGTTTCACGTCGAGCGCAGGCTCGACGCGGTTTGAACGGCGTACGGCGTGGCAGACGCGTTTTAGATTGTGCCACGTGGGTACCACGTGGGCTGGCTTTGGGCCGCGAGAGTACGGCCCTGTCTTGTCGTCTGAACGGCGTCCGCATGGGACGACGCCTTTCAGACTGCGACTCTGGGATTATCAGAGTACGGCCCTGACATGTCTCCTGAACGGCGCCTTGATGGAACGACACGTTTCAGAGTCCTGTCAGAGTGGCCGTCACGTCACCTGATAGGCGTCCGTCCATGTCGACGCGTTTTAGCCAGTCTCTGGTTAACCCCACGAGCCCTCCTTCTTTCCCTCATTTCCTTCCTTCTTTCTTCCTCTCCTCCCTTCCGGCGATTCCGGCGGCGGTCCCTTCTCCTCCCTCTTTTCCTCCCACCACTTCATCCTTCCCTCCACTCCATCCTGTCAGAGTGGCCGACGTTACGGTGGAGTAAGGACGACCACGGCGGTACCGGCGGCGGCGTGGGGCGAGTCGGGTGGACGGCTTGAAGCTTGGAGGAGTTCAAGTAACCGGTAGGGTGACGATTCCCACAGTGTTTTATGTTCAAACCATGATTCTCCCTTTTAAAGCATGTTTTAGATCTATGGTTTTGGGGGTAGAACAAGCATGTTTAGGAGCTCTTCTTGATGAAATGGGGGATTTCTATGATTATGGATTCGTGATGGTTGGGTTTGCCTCTCTTTCTCCTCCGTTTTAGGTGATTTTGGGGTTTTGGGGGCGAAAAGGGGAGCCCTCGGGCTCGTGACAGATCTGGTTCCTGGCGTTGAAAGACGTCGTGCATGGACGACGCCTTTTTGAAGGGCGTCGGGCCATCATGATGCCTTTTAGGCAGGAATCGTTTTACTGAGGCTCTGTCAGTTCGGAGATTCTGGGACTAAAAGACGTCATGGGTGGGCGACGCGATTCGTAATAGCGTCGGGTAACCATGACGCCTTTTAAGGCAGAAATCCCCTGATTAATGTTTTCTGCAAATTCTGGATTTCTGTGCTAAATGGCGTCCGAGGATGTTGACGCCTTTCAAAAGGCGACCGCTGGTGTCGACGCCTTTTAGGCCAGATTATGAGGCCGATGTTTTATGAACCAGTACATGGAGCTTGAATGGCGTCGGCCTTGGGCGACGCGATTCAAGACAGAACTACACTAATTCATGCCAGTAAAATGTGTTCATACTGCTAGATAGACGGTTAATGCATGCTTTAGTGCACTCGATAAATGATGGATTCTTCATGACCGGATGGCACTGCGTTGTGTGTCGTGCGATCGCGGGCTTTTCACGTGACCGGATCGTACTGTGCCGGGTTTTGTGTTACTGTGGACCTGGAGTGACAGTTGTAGCGCTTTATCACCCTGTGCTGGTGTGGGTGGAGCACAGCGCCGGTGGGGGCGTGGGCGGGGTGACGCCTAGTGAGAGAGGGTCACCTGGTGAACCTCGGGGTCAGCTAGTACCGGTGTGGGTGTGGTACTTTCGGAGTGTCACTCATGCTGAGGGAAGGAGTAGCCACCTGAGCCAGTTGGGCCGGAGTAGCTAGTGTGCTATCCGAGGGGTTACTGCTTGGTCTCAGCGGGTCGATGTTTTCCCCACTGTTGTTTGTGTGGTTGGCGTGTTCTATCGAGACGGCGGTTGTGGGTTCCCTAGTCGTCTGGTTTAGAAATAAGCATGTTTAATACATTTCGACTGCATGTGATTTGCATTGAGATCTAGGAATAGTAATTACCACTGTGCTTATTACTTTACCGTCAGCTGTATTTTACACTTGTGGGTGTGTGTGTGGGCAGTGGGGATCGGAGGATCCCTACTGAGTCTTGCCTTTGAGACTCACCCCTGCGGTTTTCAGGTGAGGACTCCCAGTAGACCTAGAGAGGAGAGTGCGGCTGTGTGTTGAGCGCCGTCAGCGGTTATTCCGGGGTATGCCCCGATGTAGTTGTTATTTTATTTCTGGCCTGTATGTTTAATTATTTCCTTTCTGTTGGAGTATGTAATTATTTGCTGTATCGAGTCGCATTGTAATAATTTTTAATTCCTGTATTTTCATTTCAATTCAATACGATGTGAATGTTTAGCTTTATTTATTATTTATTTCCCAGACTTACTTAGATCCTGGTTTGGTTCCAAATTAGTGATTCGGTACCCATTTAGTAATCGGAT